>OZ018404.1:6419167-8819167 GCA_963969585.1 Drosophila helvetica
CATCTAATAGATCTAAATCTCCGAAAAGGTTCGACTTAAATTGTTTTTTTTTTGGCTAAAATTTAATTTTTCCTTTTGCGAACATGTAATAAATTACAACAAGCTCACATACATATATACTGACTGAGTACCGGGTATAAAGTAGAGCCGCGGCGCAGACGCGGCTCATAACGTTCCCCCTCGTTTGATTTATGTACTTACTCTTGCTTGCTCTTTGGCTTTGGCGCCATTTCTAATTTCTTCGACGGAGACATCCTGCAGAATAACAAAACGTGAGCGAGACCGGTCGTTTTTGAAAGTTGTCTGAAAAATATAAATGATTTTTGTTGAGTCCAAGTACAAATAAACACTAATCGACAGTTTCACAATTGAAATGTAAAACATATGCAAAACAAAGTGCCGGCACAAACACAGAACATATGGATTGGTTGATACTATATGGATATATCGATATGCCGCTAGCGGCCGAGTGTGACCAGGTGAGCATGCCCTACGGCTATAGCCGTATGACACTGGAATTTGAAGCTAGACTAGTTGGAAAAACAGAGACAGGCTTAAGCCTAGTACCACCAACCATACAATATTGTACTCAGAAAAGCAAAAGCCGATTATATGGATATTGTAATTTATTAATTTTATACCCGATATTCATTTTATTTATCTATAGTTTGATATATACTGATTTATCCAATATTGCGGAGTTCACTGTCGTTCTCCATCGCCTTAGAGCCAACAAATTTGAAATTTTAACTGATTCTATTTGCGCTTTTGCCTCATGCAACTCTTTTTCCTGTACTCTGCCAAATTCTTGACCGCTGCTTGATCAAGGGGATAGCCAGATTCTAGCAACTTTGGGACAAGAGCAGTAGGTGCCTTAGGGAATAAATTCGGGTGCTTTCGCTTCTCCGGAAACACGTAGAATGCGTTGTAGAATTTCTTGAAGTTTCGCTTTATATCTTCGGTTCTCAATGTCTTGGCTTTTATAACATGGGCTACAATCTTTAGGTCCGCGTACTTTGAAAATACGCCGAAGGTTACGGGAAACTTGAATGTTCCCATTCTGTCAATGGTCAAGAGAATTAGCAAAAAGTGTGGCATACATTGTGTGTTACTTATTTTACTTACTTTGCCACTTTGACATCAGCACCATCGACCGATTCATCCTGGAGCTCTTCGGGCAACTCGTCTTCTTCTGCATCTGGCATACTGAGCAATTTATCCTTCAATCCTCGGGGACAAGCGCCTACCTGGAAATGGTATCGCTTTCGGATGCTGGGGTCCTTGTAAAAGTTATTGTATAACCAATTGGCGCACTCGTCCAGCGTTTTGTGTTCTCCATGACTAGCGTGGTCGCGTTGCACCTCGAATGCAATGTCCGGCAGGTTCAATATTAGTTTTCGAAATTTCTGATAAGAGACTGGTTGACGGCATTCGTTCCTGCGGGGAAATTGTTATATTGTTACCAAAATTTACGTTTAAGCGTGGGTTTATTAGGCCTCCCGCCTTTTTTGATTTATGTACTTACTCTTGCTTGCTCTTTGGCTTTGGCGCCATTTCTAATTTCTTCGACGGAGACATCCTGCAGAATAACAAAACGTGAGCGAGACCGGTCGTTTTTGAAAGCTGTCTGAAAAATATAAATGATTTTTGTTGAGTCCAAGTACAAATAAACACTAATCGACAGTTTCACAATTGAAATGTATTCCAGAAAAACATATGCAAAACAAAGTGCCGGCACAAACACAGAACAGATGGATTGGTTGATATTATATGGATATATCGATATGCCGCTAGCGGCCGAGTGTGACCATATGCTACGGCTATAGCCGTATGACACTGGAATTTGAAGCTAGACTAGCTGGAAAAACAGAGACAGGCTTAAGCCTAGTACCACTAACCATACAATATTGTACTCAGACAAGCAAAAGCCGATTATATGGATATTTTAATTTATTAATTTTATACCCGATACTCATTTTATTTATCTATAGTTGGATATATACTGATTTATCCAATATTGCGGAGTTCACTGTAACTCTCCATCGCCTTAGAGCCAAAAAATTTGAAATTTTAGCTGATTCTATAAGCAAACACAAAAAAGTGTAACCGTAGAGCATGCACATCTGGTCACACTGGTCACAGAGCAAATTATAGGCTACGTTTTGTCGCAAGAAAATTTTGCTTGTCTTAGTCCTAGGCTTTATGGGAGAAGCATGCGGTATATCGGAGCGAAAGATATATACATATGTATGAGTATTAGCCCGTGTCAATTTTTTGTCGCTATAAGCGTCCACCAGAAGCGGAATCTACAAAGAGTTCTAAGAATCTTTCCCCAAGAAACCATGTGTATAACTAGAACTAGCTCGCGCTGAGAAGGATGAAGACTTCAGGTTGAAGTTTTTTAAGGAATTTAAGGTATTTAATAAAATGTGGCACATTCTTTAATCATGTTGGGCTTAATTCCGATTCGTCTTGTTACAACAAATTTACAATTCTGGTGGACGCTTACCACGGTTTTTTACTCCATACAAATTGACCCTCCCCAATGAGTTTTGTTCGTTTTCCAGTTGAGTTGGCAGAGATTATCGAATGCTATATACGATACGATTTTGTGTGTTTTTAAACATAATTTTGTCACAAATAGGGCTCAGTTATTCGTCGATAGCCGGGAGACGTGTTAAGAGACGGCTACGTAGGCTAACTTTTGCGTTTTGACTTCCTTGCAGAAAATTAGCTAAGTCTAATGTCATACAGCTATAAGTATCGCAGTCCAATCGAATGTGTTCCAGCTGCTATCGACAGGCTTTGTTTATCTTCAGAATCTGACAGGCGGGCGGCACTTTCGGAGTTTGCTGGGCGATTTCCAATGCAAAGAGCCAAATGGAGCACCACAAGAGTCGGATGGGCTACACGCTCTGCATGCTAACACTGTTCATCTGCGGGGCCGTGCTCTTCCTTATTGGGTTCTTTCCGGCCTCTTATTCGGCGTCGGAGGAAGAAAACAGCATACCCGATGACCGGCCAACAACGCTCCATGGCATAAAGTAGGTGAACTATATCGGTGTCGGCACGCAACCAGATAACAACCTGATAAAATATTCTCTTTTCAGGTTGGAACCGCCACCACCGAGCTACGACTCTTTCATACTATTCCTTGTGGATGCTTTGCGCGAAGATTTTCCTAGTGTCCATTCCATGCCGGTGTCGTTTTCCAGGGCCTGCGAAAAGTTGACGCTTCACGTGGACATACCGACGGTGACGATGCCACGATTGAAAAGCATTACCACCGGCACCCTCTCCAACTTTATCGACATAGCACTCAATGTGGGCCACACGGAGCAGCTGAAGGATTCACTGCTTCATCGGCTCAAACAGCGGAACCGCGTCGTGTCCTTTGCAGGTGACCACACCTGGGTAAACCTGTTCCCCAGTGAGTTTACACGGCATGCGGAGAACAATGACTCTTTTTTCGTCAATGACTTCTACGAGGTGCGCACTTGTCGGCCAACATACTATCGGAAAAAATAAAAACTTAATTTTTGGGCAGGGCGACAGAAACGTGACCAAAGTGTTGGAGTCAGAGCTGGAGATGAATGACTGGTCCTTACTAATACTGCACTATCTAGGCTTGGATCACATTGGCCATGTCGAGGGCAATGCCAGTCCAAAGGTGCCCCACAAGCTGAAGGAAATGGACGAGGCTGTTCAAAAGATACTGGATCATAGGGTGAGAGAAATTAGAAAAGTCGTTGTGTTCTGCTAGGTCGAAATATTTTGAAATGTACTCAACCGCAGAACTTTCCAAACTACCTGGTCCTGTTGACAGGCGACCATGGAATGGCTGAAGGCGGTGGACATGGAGGCAACACGCCAGCGGAGACTCTGGTGCCGCTGTATTTGTTCTCAAATAACTGCTCCAAGCCCAGGTACAGCCTCACCTACATTAAACATAAGAGCTTCCGTTAATCAAGCTTCAACTTTTTCAGTTCTGGCACTAAGCGATATAACCAAATCGACTTGGCCCCCACCTTGGCGGTGCTGCTGTCTGTTGAGATACCTTCCCTGTCCATTGGCTGTCTGATACCGGAGATGCTGCAGCCATTATCATTGGAGCACGAGATGTATGCCTACTTTTACAACGCCCATCACCTGTTAAACAAGGCCAGAGTAAAGTTCGGCCATGAACTAGTGCGTCGCAGCGGTGTGTATGCTTAAATATCCACCGTACTTATATCAACTGATCAAGCTATAGAATATTTTTAGATTACTATACCTGGTATCAAAACGCGACTCTGCTGCACAGGCAGCTGCTGTTGCCGCTGCGCGATGGAGACGGTAGAGGCACCAGCCAGGTGCTCTATCAGAACGCCAAGTTGAATTACATTCGTGTGGCCCGCGAGATTTCCGGGCTCCTCTCAGAGTCGCTGGTAAAATTTGACTACGGATTCATTGTCTTGGGACTGTCGCTTACCACCGCCGTAAGTTCTTGCAATGCATTCAATGTTCAGCATGCGTTTTCAATACTTTTTCAGACATCCCTTCATATCGTACTCAACGTCCTGTTCTTGGACAAAACGGATCAGTTGAAATTGGACAGCCTGAAGGCGGGGCAGTTGCTGATCTGTCTGGCTATAGCTGCTCTGCTCGATGTGGCCAGTCATGTATTCGATATAATCTTCACAAGCTCAATGCTTTATAGCATCCTACTCGTCGTGCCTCTGGCCTTGGCCATTTATCTAACATTTGATGTAGCACAGGCTCTGCTGAAGATAGCCCTGCCACCTATATACACTCGTCGCCTGACGCTCTCCATTCCACTGCCGCTACCCCTGCTCATATGCTTTGCCATCCGCACCTTCACGCTGGGATCCTCGTCATTCATAGAGTTCGAGTACAAGACCTGGTACTATTTGGGCAACACTCTCATCCTGTTGACCGCACTCAGGACGTTGCGACGACGCATAACCAAGGCCAATGTGGAGCTGGACGGGCGGCACTTGCACAAGATTGCCTATGCATGTCTTTGGCAACAGCGCAAGATTTTTGTGGTGCTCATTCTGCTCACGCTCATGCGTTACCTGCACAGGTTCCATGCCATCCGCAGCACCCTTATGTTGTTCTCCCTGATGCTGCTTTGGGCACGCCTTCGCAAGTTTGGCCAGCTGCCGCAGAACATTGCAAGTGGAGCGGCATTCTTTGTGGTATACTGCTATCGCGGTCTCAACGAGCAGGTGCAGTTCTTTGAGCTGCCATCGTACCTGACGTATGCTTAAATCGAACTGTAAGCCAAAAGAACTTTAGTAATCGTTTAATGTTTTACAGATCTCGCATCATGGTCCCCACTCTCGTGATCTTCTGGTGCTGCCTTGCTCTGGTCTTGGTGCTGGGCTATCGGGCGGCGCTGCCACAAACTCGTTTAGATAAAAGCTTCGGTGAGATGCCGCCGAAAAGCGTGCTGCTGCAGTTGCTGCAGGCCAATCTGACTAGCTCCCTATTGCTGGCGGCTTTGCTGCAGAAGGTGCAGAACATTGTACTGCTGCCTACGCTGCTCATAGCGTTGGATGAGACGTACAAGCTATGCGATACCTTTGGCACCAGTGCCAGAAAGTTCTCTGTGCGTCTGGTGCACGTGTACAAGATCATCATGACCATATTTGTGGCCAGAATGTTCTATTTCTACCAGGGTAACTCGAACAGCCTCTCGACAATTGACCTGACGCCGGGCTACATAGGCCAGACGAGCTACAATCCGGCCATTGTAGGCCTGTTCGTCACCCTCAACACGTATAGCGCGGAAATACATTCCTTTCTCTACCTTATTGTACACACGCTCCGTTCCGATCTGCGCAGTGTGGGAATTATGCAACTGCAACCACCGTACTCAATTGCCGCAGACTCGCTGATAGCTCCGCTCTATGCCAGCTTGGTCATGCTGCCGGCAGCCTTCTACCTCTGCCTAATGGTTGGCTTTCGCTACCACCTCTTTATCTATTCCGTCTTCTCACCGAAGGTGCTCTATGATTGTTACACGGTGCTGGTGTTCTATATTGTTTTTTTAATAACGAGTTTGTACTTTAAATTGTTTAAACGTGACGCTTAAATATTAATTACATTACTTTTAAAACGCTTAACGTAACAAAACATGTGGATGGATCGTGAGCTATGAAATTGTCTATATAGTAATATGAATGATGATCAGTTGACAGCCGAAACCTCTCCCACACGGAGCGCATAGTGGATATCGTCAGCGCTGACGTTCAGCAGAATTTTCTGAAAGAGATCGTTCCGGGAGTGCTCGCTTATGATGAGGCGCTCGGCCCCCAGCTTGGCGCAGAGCCGCAAGGCTCGGCCTGGCGGCGGCAGGGCAACGCCCATGAACGCTGCAATTGTCTCCACCTGGTTGTACACACCCATGAAGGTGGATTCCTCGACACCAGTACGTGTGACTTCGGCAGCCACGGCTTGCAGGAAGATCTGTTCCAGACGCGAGCAGTTCTTTATGGCCTGCACCTTGGCGCTCGCTATCATCTCGCCAAGCGCCTGCTGCACGTGCAGCATTGTCACACACTTATCCAGGGCCGTGTCAGCTATTTCCGTGGCCCGACGGCAAATATCTAGCGCACGACGAGCATCACCCGATACTGCGGCCACCTTGCGCGCCACTAGCTGGACAGCCTCCCCCTTGAATGCCTCCGACCCGCCCAGGCGGGCGGTGACAATTTCCTGCAGCTGCTTGTGAGTATATGGCTGGAACGTGAGGCGAGTGAGCCCCAGACGGGAGGTTACTTTGCCTGGAAAATGTTCAAGATTTTAGTGGAACCGCTTGATGGCTTTGGAGGATTGTTAGCTTACCCATTAGCAGACGTTCAGGGAGATCCATTGTGTTGGCTATTGTGACCACAACCAGTCTGGCAGCTAATTTGGTTGGCCAATCGAGCAGATTGTAGACCACATCCTGGCGCCTGTTGCACAAGATGTCCAGCTCATCGACTAGCAGAACTGTGGTCACGCGCCTCGGAGCCGGCGTAGTGAATCGCTTCTCCAGCAGCGTGTGAGCGTGTTCCCAGGACACAGTCTTGCCTGTGAGCTGTTTGTATATCTGGACGTAGGCCTGACGGGGCTCGGTCAGGCGCATTCCGTTAATCTCAAGAAAGTCGAAGGCAGGCAGTTTGTCCTGGGTCACCAGGCGCTGCAGAGTGCGAATGACTCCTGTGACAGTGGCAGTCTTTCCAGTGCCAGGGACCCCAGATACATACATGCAGCCACCGCACTGGTCCTGAATCTTACCCTCTAGAAAACTGTAGATGTTCTCGAACTCCTTTTCGCGACACGGCAGGCTCTTGGGCACAACGGAGACGTGTAGCTGCTCACGTGCCAGCTGCAGCTGGGACTTGCGAGAGTCATCCACGGGCTTGCCCGATCGCTGCTGCATGCTGGGACTCAGCTCGCCGGCGCGTATTTTCTTCATCTTTTGTGAAGGTGTTATCGGTGCAGCTGAAGCTGAAGCTGTAGCGGTGCCATGAGTTGGGGTCGCAGTTGACTTGACAGTGCCGCTTATGCGCCGAGGCCGCGTGGGCGTTTTCTGAACAGATCTTGGCGAGTAGTCCGCATCCGCGTCCTTAATGGTCTTCGTTTTACGTCCTCTTTTAGGGGTCGATATTACTTCATCTTCTTTGAACACACGCTGCTCAACAATGTTGGATAGTTGGATGCTTCGTCTGGGTGTGCCCTCAGCTGTAGTAGAGAAGATTAGAGTGGGTCGCCAAATAGGTGGCTATCTATCGACTTACCCAGTCGACTAGTGGCCGACTTAAGGATGCTCTTCCGTCGCGTCGAGGGAGTCAGCTGTGCGTCGGTATTGATGTCAAGCGGTTCCCTCGCTTTCTTGGTGGGAGTGTGATAAATGTCCCCATTGTTGACACCAAGTCGCTTGCGTCCCTGTGTGGCAGGTGTGTCGTTGGCATCATCAACGGCTAGAGGATCATGATCTATGGAAGCGAGGCGCACAGACTTTCTTCGCTCCGAGATGCGCAGTTTGATTTTCATATCATTTGAGGGTGTCCGCGGGTCCGGCGTCTGCTGCACAATTGAATAATTCAGACAATCTGAGTCCGCTGTGCTGTCTGCGCCTCTGTCCAAACTCAGATTCAGGTTACGGCGTGCAGCCGACGCCCTGGACTTGGGCGTCTCCACCTTGGCGTTCTTTTCAGTCAGCGGGGAAGCCGTCAGATAGTTGGCATTAATCTCTGCCTCAGCTCTGGCGGAGCTCTTCTTCTTCTCCGAAAGCCTCACCACGCTGCGACCCCCTACTATCTTGATGGGCGACACCTTGTTCTCGCAGTTGAAGTAGTTGACATCCACAAACTCCAGCGAACTGGCCGTGGCCATGGAGGCCCGTCTGCGCTTCTCCGTGGTAGCTGCCTCACCAGCCACAGCCGACATCTTGGCTTTTCGCGCTGATGCTGAACCTGATTTGGTTTCATTACGGTTTGATAGTGATTTCCGTGTTCGGGATTTGGATGATGATTTGTCATCTGGCTCGTCCAACTGTATCTCCAGGGGTATCAGGCGATATAGCTTCTTCACCTTGATAAACTTGTATCGGCTTACAAACATGGGGTAGCCAGAAGATTTTAGTTTCCCTGAAGCGCGTTGCACTATCTGCTCGGCAGAGAGTTGTGAAGTGTTCTCCAGTACCAGACACTTTCGGTAAATGGCTCCCAAGGCCACGTCGTTGTCGTAGGGACGATGCTCTTCGATCACTTCCAAGCTGAAGTCAATGGCAATATCGTCTGCATCAAATTCCTTATGCGGAATGGCGCTTGGGCGTGAGTACCACTGGACGATGGCTCGACAGGGCTCTTTGTGGGTCATTTCACGAAGCTCGTACAGATAAAGGATCTTGGCGACGTCGCAACCATCCACCGTATCTGGCTCTGCCGCATCTGCATTGGACACCAATATGTAGTCTCCCACTGATAGTGTCAATGGTCCGTAAATGCACTTTTCATAGAAATACACGTTTTTGTGCTCCAGATTTTTCACAAACTTGGTGGGATCGTGGCTGCCGATCCACTTCACCTGCTGGCAAAAACTAATCGCATTTTCTTTGTTAACCATAGCGTTGTTGATTTATGGAGAGCCGAGCAGTTTTATTTCCGGAATTCTGCTTCGTCAGCTATTTAAAATAGGTTGATTTTCTGTGCTGTGCCACAACCTCTCCTCTTCTTTGCGTTGCTTTGTTTTGGCGCAATTTTGTTTCGTCTGCTTTCCAGTACTGTTCGTCCCGTCATTTCCAGCACTTAATATATTTACCATTTGAAGCACTGGTTTGTTTCAAAAACTCACCACAGACCACGCCTCAATAAAACGTTAAAATTTAAATGCAAAACATTTGATTCCTAGTTTGTGCAGATTGAAACCAGGAAAACAATTTTTTGAAAGGCTCGGGCACTCTTTGGCACTTTTTGGCTGATTAGTTGGTCAACTCAACCCCAATTTGCATCACTTTCGCAATCGTAGTTGTAATTGGTAGTTGTCATTTGGTACTTACAGGTTTATCAACTTAATCTTAATCGTTGTCTTAAGTAGAAAATGTTTTTGTCGTGGTGGATGGCGTTGACCTTGGCTTTGCACTGTTCATGACCTGTGGGTAGACGGTTAACATGTAGAGGATGATGAAGTCGTTGAAGAGGATGAGAGATGCCAGCAGGTAGTCTTGGATACGCATCTCAGCAAAGCGTCCGCCATTGATTGTCTGGGCATGGTACATCACGAACTGATAAGGATAAGAGACGGCTTTTAGGAGGTATAACCAAGTGGATGAGATGAGACCTAGACCTACCATCAGCACAATGAGCCCAATTAAAACCATATAAGCGTAGAACGAGTACGGTAAATTCATAATTTTATGCATCATACTCATGAAGACGGTTATAGAAAGGAGGAGGAAAGCCACAACAAACAGAATGACTACATTCAGGGTAAGGTCTTGCTATGAGGCAATATGAGGTCGAGATCGCTGCTTAGAGATTTACTATATTTACCGGTAAAATCGATCCGATTAGTATGAAAATAAACGTCAAGAGCACACAGACACAGAACCATTGGATCAAGTTTTTCCAATCAGTTTGAGCCGACAGGGCGAACAGTCCGATGATCAGAAACTCCACCTAGCAAAAACATCAGAAAACTCAACCGACTGTCTTACGAATAATAACCACTCACAATGATCAAGCAGATCAGCCAGTTTAGGCAGAACATGAATCGCAGCCTCTCGATGAATATAAACATTGTGAAAAAAAGGATTGCAGAAATAAAGAATATCAGACTTATCCAATAATACTTGTTGACGGGCCCACGCAACTCTATGCTGAAGATTAGAATGACAACCTTCAACGCCACCACTGCGCTAAATCTCAGCTAAACTTACAACAAGCAGACAGCCAACCACTGGAATACGGCCAGCACCATCCAACCCGTAGTGATGCCGTAAACAGTGCAGGAGAATTTTATGCGGGCCTTCCGATAGGCCCGAAGTCTCCGGCGGCGCCCATGCATGATCCTGAATATAGTCGCTTATCCGTTTATATTAAATTATAGTTTTTTTTACACAATTCCCTTGTATGTATCTACAATTCGGAGTTGTCAATGAGCACGTTCTATGATGTGTTGTCGGATAACACACAGTCTCTCTCCCAATGAAAGTGGCGACCGTGAGCAGAACCATAGTGGAACAGCCTGTCAAACATGGCTGTGAGATAATCTCGCTAAACACTTAGTTCACGCTAAACTATACGAATTTAATACGAGTATGTAGATATATATACTCTTGGCCAATAAAAGCACCTGGTGTCGCCTGCTGTCCGGTGCTTCGCACAAGCTGGAAGGCTGTACCAGGAGCAGATGAACTACAGTAGCAGTCATCATAGCATCAGGTAGCACCCTATAGGTTGCCAGAGATGGCTTTTGCATTGTTAATTGGTGTGCTTTTATTTATGAATAAGAGTAGAGTATAATGTTGTTTTGGGTACGTACGTAATGAGTATAAACATCAAGCAATTGAATCAAACATTTTGCATCGCATGCGTAACAATTTTGTATATAATATGTATAACATTTATTCTGTAATCCGCTTCTGCTTTTGTGTCCAGTACTAAAATCATTAAAGAAGCATAATATTCGACTACTGAATCTCATTGGGTTTGTTTGGGGTTAAATTTTGGATGATCTGTACTCATATACGCAAAGGTACGAGTAATATCTCGGGTTTGGTTTGGTTTGCTTAAAAATAATATAAATCACAATCTATATGTACATACAATAATACTCAAAATGCTAAGAACTCTGAATCAAATCGATGAAATTAAATGAAATGAAACGAAACGAAACGAGGATAAGCATCACTGGTATGGTATGGCTACAGTCCTAAATCCAGTTACAAAACAAGGGCCAACAACAAATTAAGCACAATTGAATCCGCTTCGAGAGTGTTGCAGGTTGCTTGCAGTGTTTTGTGGTTGTGTTGTGTGTCACTTGAATACAACTAACAGATATCGATATTGAATGAGTTAATGTTTTGATAGCAGAGAATAAGCTGCTGGGCCTCCGCGCCGACGTCTATTCAATGTCGTGGAAGCGAAGAATGGCGCGTCCTGGTATTTCAGAGTTACACAGCTTCTGGATAACCTCGGCGGCCTGTTCGCAGGGGAACACTGAGTGTGGCGGCGGCTCAATCTTTTTGTTGGCCACCAGCTCCACTAGTTCCGCCAGCTGTTGGGCGGTACCATTCGAAATTGGTGTTATCTCCTGCTGGTACTCGTTCGACAGCCTTGAGAACTTGGGTAGCAACTTCTCGGCCACCTCGTCGCTGATCAAGACCACACCACCCTTGGATAGGCAGTGCATGGAGCGATGGAGACTCCTGGAAGTTGTGCCAAAGTCAATCACCACATCGACAGCCCCACCGCATACATCCTTGGTGCGCTCAATAAGCTGTGGCTCATACAAGCATTCGTTCCACTGCACAACGCTGACACTGCAGGGGGAAAGACACAGAATTTGCATGTTAGTAGTCCGTATGGATCAGCACAATACGATCTCACTTACTTCTTGATCTCTGTGGCCAAGCGGAAGCCCTCATCCCGAAGACTGGCCACTGTGATGTCCACATTATCGGCGCCAGCCAAGGCAAAATGATAGGAAGCAATACGCACGGCCCACAGTGCAAGGCCGCCCGTTCCGACAATTAGGATTTTGCACTTCTTCTTGGGATCAGAAGAGCTTGCGCGCTCAGCGAGGATCTGTGTGACCACGGCCTGGGCCTTAAAGACAGCGTTCATGGCCAAAAGGGCGCCCGTGGGCAGCATGGCCGCAACTTCCATCGGCAGGCTGTCGGGTATGGGCACGATGTGCTTCAAATCGGGCACCACCAGGAGCTCGGCATACCCGGCCGGGGTCTCATCGAACGGATAAACAATAACGCGCTGTCCGATCCGCAGGCCGCAGTTGTTTGTCTCTGTGACCTCCGAGCCAAGGGCCTCAATTACGCCTGCCACCTCGAAGCCCGGAAAGAACGAGCCCTCTCGGATGCCCTGGTGAGCGGGCGACGACATCGAATTCACCGACGGACAGTAGTCGCTCAACTCCGAGGACACGGACGACATGCTGGTTATAGAATTGGAGCGATCCCGTCGACGATAGCAAGCGCCTGCGCACACAATCCTGATCCGAGCACCCAGTGCTGGCGTGTCCTCGATGGGTACAAAAAAGTTGAAGACGCAGTTTTTAGCCCCCGGACCGGGCGACTCAATTGACACTTGGCGACACAATTTATTCATGTTGTGTGGTTTATGATGAAGATCTGTATCGGTCGGCGGCAGAGCAGACGTCAGGGATAATGAGTTCAACGACAGCGAGGTATCTGTTGTTCCGCTGCAAATAAATAAAGGACAAATGATTTAGACCTCATAACGCAGGATAAGTACCACCCCAAAAGTATCCCCATAAATATTGTCGAGTTCTGGGCAGCTACGAATAATTTTATGAAACATAGTATACCCTTCGGTAAAGGCCAGATGGCGTCACTAAATCATATAGCCACCATTGCAATGATCGTTCAAAAGAAAAACATTTCTTGATAAATATGTGACGATAAAAACGGAGTAAAAAAAAATATCTCTTCACATTATATACATATGTATCTAGTAGCTGCATTTAAACCAAACGTTCGAAAAACAAGTCACATACGAATACACGAACGCTTGAAATTTAAGGGTACTCAAAGCTTCGGTACCCGAAGATTCCAGATTCCGAATGCATAAAGTCCATTTCTGTACCGACGAAAAATCATACCAGGCGATAAATTTTAACACAATTTACATTGGGGATCTTGATCTGATTGCTCGGACTGGGTATAGATTCTCGTCTGGCATTCTCGTCAGAACTTGATATGCTATTACAAATGTATTCTCTCCGTCCGCTTTTCCTATGTAGAAATACAACAAAAACGATAATTCTAGAATTCAATGCCAACAACATTTCATCGTTTCCCATGTAAATAATATTCATGTATGTAATTTGTTTTTTTTTTTTCGTGAACTAACAATGTATGGGGTGCGCCAGCTATGGCGTATTTGAAAGGCCAAGTGGGCAGGATTTCATGGATAAATATGGTTTATTTATCAAGCATTCGGGGGATATGGATCCCTTCACCTCAATGACTTGAAAATACTTCAATTATCAGATAACGCCTCTCATTAGATATGCTTAATATATGGCCAGCGCTGGAAAAATAATTGCTCATAAAAGAGATACAATTTTTTCGCTATCATATATTGTCTTGTCTGGATCGCTAATTAGTGGAGGGGATATTCCAGGCAATCGCGATAAGAATGATTGGATGGAAAACCATCGACCATCGCCAAATCGCACCGAGATAGGCTGAATTTCACTATATTTCAGCCGTGTCACTTTCGTTGAGCCATAATTAGTACATATGTACATACATGTATGTATGTAAGTTTAGTTTACCTTCTTGAAGCAAGCATCGTGTGGGGCTGACAAATATCGACCTGCATTTTGTAGTCCTCTCTTGGGGCTACAGTTGTTTTTATGGCTATCTCAATGTAGCAAAATCTTGTAAATTAGTAATACTAACACTTTCTTTTAACACTTTTACTAATATCGTTTGACGGATCTTTCTCTTTGCTGCACTTTGTTCAGATTTTCGCGTCTTGACCAGCGCACTTCCAAAGAACAACTCAGTCGTAAACGCGCCAGAGCGGCAGCTAAAAGGCAAAACAGGCCGGCCAGGGTAGATTAAGCAGAAGGTAAGGTTAGACGAATAATTGCACTCTTCGTACACGTGATACGGACACAAACAGTTATTTTACATCTACTCCACTTCTTAAGATAGAAAATATTGCCTGTTTAATAAGTGCGGAATTGCTGCACATAAACAGTGGGCTGCCATACCTTCTGTATAATGTACCTTGGGAACAACAACAGCAAATTTTGAGCACGCACTGACTGCCTGATAAATAAAGGCCATGAACGTCTTGTTCTTCCTCTCTCTCTGCTTTGGACTTCTCTCTCCCCCCCTCCCCCTCCACAGCTGGAATATAAAATCTGTAGAAATGCATATAAAATGAAATATTTTGTGAAATGAGAAAATTTCATATTTATTTATAGCGTAGTCGTTGCACCAGGTACTACCTCTTCCCCCGAGTGTACACACAATTCGATGTACCACAACTAGTGCCAGTATGTGAGTATCTCCGAGATGGAGAATGTTGTTTATCTGAATTTACACACTCGAAATACATATGTATATACATACATACATATAGCAGAGTAGCGAGAGGGCCATTATAAAACAAAAACAAAAATAATAATCAAGAACAACAAATGCATTAGGCCAACGCGTGCGACAGATTTATGTCCAAAACAAAGTCCGAGCACTGGCCAGAGCCCCTTGTCAAGGTGTCGGCGATTGTGTTGCCGGGTGGCGGCCATAGAATTTGTTTTTAGATCTTTCTACGACAACATACATATGTACATGTGGGGGCGGAGGCGATGAGGATGCCCCGTTAGTCACGTTGGAGTCTCTGCTACAGCACATCCCATTTGTACCTATTGTGTCCCATTCAGTTTCCCATCTACTGCACTAGAACAATCCAAGCAGTACGATATGCAATTGAAATGCGTCGAATGCGCTACCAGGCAAAAACCAGAATAAACAAACAACAATCTTGCATAAGGGTTTTATACACAGTGAACGAAAAAAGTCTATAAACGACCTTGGCGACTATTACTATGCAGTTTATGAGGGGTTTCACATAAATATTTTTGTATGTAGGCAAATATTGTTTGAGGCTTTAGTTTGTTTTGTGAAATGTGTTTCATTTATTCCAACTCACCAAACATCAATGTTGACCTAGGTTATGACTGATAGATGTTTTAAACTAGCCCAATGAGATTTCTGTGGCAACAGAAGTGAGAAATTTTAACGAGATTTCTGTGTCGCCTCTATATAAACATATTCATATTAAATAACTAACATTATAACATTCATTCTAGCAGGCAGTTCTACAATGTCCATTTAGGAATACAATTCTACTGGGTACATATGTACGTATTACGTGTGTATGTATGCATACTTTTTTCATCCACAGTATGTATCTATCTCTCTCTGTTTGTATTTAGGTTGTTTTTGTTTGTAAAGCGCGAGAGTGTGGTGAGGTGGATGTTTGAATGAGAGTGGAAGAGGGCATGAACAACAGAGCCAAAGCCGAAGCCGAAGCACGTGCTGGATGCGTGATAATCACGCACTGTATGCCTGACAACGTGTTCTGACTCCCTCCCCACTGCAGTGGACTGGAAAAAATGCGCCAGGCCAGACGAATGCGGAGATGAATGAACAGCTTCTTTGTGCGTATTTTGTTTTTCTTTGTTAGCCATATATGCAAAAGTAAATACGCACATATGTATGCATGTGTGTTTACAAGCATGCAATTATGTACATTGTTATTTTCCTGAAAATTCAGGAAAGGAGCGTCCACCGTAATTACCAATAATAATCAGACAGACAAAGATTACGCATATATGTAAATATAACTATAATGGCAGCTAGCCGTAACAGAGTTCGGTGTATCCGTTTCGGACGCAACATCTGTTCGGAGAAAAAGGCGAAAGTACAATAAAATACAATGAATTTATACAATAATTATGAACAATAAATGTACATTGTATCATCAATTAAAAGCTCGGACTCGGCTCCAATTAAAGCAGCGAGAAGAACTTTGGACATGCCGAAGAGATCATGATCCTCTCTCCTCATCTCGATCAGCCCCACACGAGCTAACTGTTTACTGAATTATTTATTTATTTGTTATTGGACCGCATTTGCTGCCACATTCCATTTAATTGTATTTAATGGGTTGAATCAATCAAACTTAATGATTGATCGGGAATGCAAATTTGTCGCGTCGTCGCGCCGAAAAAATGTGGGCCGCTGCCTGCAGCAGATGTAAAAAATTATGCAGCAATGAGGCATAACATTTTATTGCACTCTTTGACAGTCGACCGCGCTGAACTGGCTATTTTTAGTCTCTTTGTGTGCGAAAGCGATCAACGGCGATCGCAATCATGAACAAAGTCGTTCGACTTTGTTTTTCCTTGTGTTCCCACCATCCCCACCCGGAGTGGCATATGCTCTAATTTACTATCCTTGATTGTGCATTGTATTAATAAGCTAAAAATGATTATAAATTGTGCGATATACTTAATGCTTTGGTTTGTGACTGAATAATGTTCTGATCTCGCAAAAGAGTATCCTGCACATTGTAATTGTATAGCATTTAGTTAGTGTTAACAAATTTTCATGGGATCTATGTTGAAGTATTATATCGTTTCGAGCGTGGACGCGTTTTGGCAGCACAGGGTTGGCCCAAATCTTCAAGTGCTGATAAGAAAGTGCTGTTCTGGCGATAGTATGGTTGAACGCGTGCTAATGTACTTGTAAAGACACAAACAAACTTTTTAATTTACAAGGCACTTGACTTTACTTGTGTTGGTGTCCCTTGAAATGTTGTTTACGCTGTGATTCGATCGCACGCATGAGTCCTGCTCATGTTAGAAATTATAATATGTGTTACGGTAGGTAAGTCAGGGTAAGTCACAGTCACAGATACATAAATCTATGTATAAACATACATATGTACATACATAATCGTATTATCCGGCAAAAAACGCCCTGCTTGGGACTCAAACTACGCAGCAGAAATCCTTACAGGACGAAAAATCGAAGCAGGAAGTGTGAGTGAGGCGGAGGAAGAGAGTCTCAGCTCTACCATGTTCATGGCAAGGAAGTAAATTGCGTAATATGGATTAATTCACAACCTACCTTGTAAAAAAGTTAAAAGCGTCGCCACTCCTCGATTGTTTATATAAAATGCTCCTACTGTTGGTTATCAAAATATGTTCTGTTTCTGTTAACTTTAATTGTAATAATTATAAAAACGCCTTTGCAGCGTTGCAATTTGTAGTAACTTTTGCCACTCTTGTTTTGCTTGCCAATCCTTGTCTACTGTTTCATTTGTGGTACTGATGGATAGATTTGGTTTGACTTTGAAGTCTCCTTTGCTAAATACAAGCGAACCAGGGTGTACGGTTAAATGTAATAATTGAGAGTGCGCAGAGCAAGTCACGTTTTTTGCAGTTCAAAGTTAACCGTTATAGCTTGGTACAGGGGAACTAGTTCATTCTTGCCTAAATTCTAGTGGGATATAGCTGCCGATAGGTGGCGCTCCCTCAATATACATGTGGCAGCCCAGATCGCAGCCCCTCAGCAGCACTGCAACTACGAATCGTTCTCTGGTGTGGCAATACTTACGACATCGACACGACGGTCTGGCATCACTATCTCTTCAACTACGACGCGCACAAAACACACTTCTGTAATTGAAAGTATAAATAAAGAGATATAGATAATATAATATAATCAAAGAAAAATCGAGCGTACATTGGCCAAGCCGCCAAATACCAAATATCTACAGTGTAATTACATTCTACAGGTAGTGTAGTTGCGAGCGCGTCAAAATAAGACCGATCGAAAGAGGGAGAGAGAGGCCTTGTACATATATAACCAAAATATTCGCCAATTTACTAGTGTAAAATTGTTGAAATTCCACAATTCAGACAAAACTTTGTTATTCTGTGCTCATCAGCTGCATTTTGACGGATGGGTGATTTGCCTGTGGGAATCGAAGTTTCACATCCGTCAAAAAATCTCACCGTTCCCCGTAGATTTGCTGTGTGTAAAAGCTTTAAACAACTTTATGACTTTAACTTTATGACGGTGGACTTCATGCGGTTGAAGAGTTTAATTCCTCGATCATGCTATACATTCTCGATCACTTTATTGGTTCTGCTAAAAATGAGAATTTTTTAAATGTATTTTTATTAAAATATCAAATATGCTGCAGACTTTGGAGTGCGGCTTGAAAGGTGCGCCCCATCATGATATGTATATCGTTATTGTTTCGCTAAATAAGGGGACGGGACAGATGCTCACAGATTCATTTATTTGACAATTTTTAAGGAACAATATTTGCAGTTTTCTGTGCCGCGCATTAATATGCTTTTGACCGGGAACAGTAACGTTATGATCTCGAGGCTTGATACAAGTCTTAAAGCCTTAAAACTTAAACTAATGACGAGGACCAAACCTATTGTTGTACTGCTGCTGCTGGCAAGCCATGTAGTTTTGCTGCTGCTGCTGCTGCATTTTGAACGGATTGAGTGGTACACCACCATAGCCGGGCATATCCAGCTCAGGACCCTGGTAATTTGAGTAGCCAGGATATGAGTGGCCGGGAGTAGCCAGGATATTTCGCATCTGCGGATCCCGACCAAAATGATGCGACGGCATTTGAAATGCCGCATTGGCATCCTGGTGATTATATCCCTGTTGCTGCATCATGACATTGGGATTGAGCCCAGCCATTGTGTGGGATCCTTGTTGCTTTTGTAGCTTCTTTGCAGCGGCACGGGAAGACTTGCCCGGTACCGGAGTAATAGCAACAGTTGGTCGATCACGTTCACGATTCGCCTGATGACCGCCACTGCCTCCTTGCTTCTGACAGTTGGTAAGGGTTTCCATCAGATTGGCTACAATAGATTCAGTGTCCAGCGAAAACTTGGAAGCAGCGGACGATTTAAAAGTCGAAGCATTCAGGGAAGATGGAACCGGCACCACAGACGGGTGGCCGCTTCCTCTGCCTCTGCCACCAGCACCGCCGCCGCCATTCGATTCGTAGGCCTTCATCACCAAATCATCAAAATTGTAATCGTCGTCGTCATCATCGTCGATGAGGAATCCTGGGAAAGAGCGTCCGACGCGACGCAGCAAGCAGCGGTCCTGCATCGCGGGCAGCTCACGCCCAAAGCTACGGCGACGGGTATTCAGAGGGGACAGAGCAGCTGCCGTGGCAGCCGCCTCAGCAGCAGCAGCCGAAGATTTGGACGATGAAGCAGTTGCCGCAAAGGCAGCAGAGACGGGTGAATTGTTTTCCGGATTGAGGTTGCCAGCGACGCGTGAGAGAACATCACTGCAGGACTCCCCATCCCCGCTCAGCTCTGCTATATTCAGATATTTTCGTAGACGTTCGACGCGCATCGGCTGTTGGACCTCAAGCTTGCGCAGATACACGATCAACGCGACCTGTTCCTCTCTGGAAAGGAGCTTGAAGTTCTGTAGCAATATCTGCATATCGGAATCAGTGAGAGACTCCATGGCAGTGGGCCCCACCGCCGTTTCGACCTTCTTCTTGTGCAGATGACTTTCCACCTCTTTCATCCGCTCGTCGATATCAATCCCAACGGGATCCGTCAGGACCTCTTTCTTTAGTCCCAGCCTTTCCATATCCTCGCTGCTCACATCATAGTAGCCCTGGGCGACCAATGCGCTGGACAGATTCGAGCAGACAATATTCCGATCGAATGGCAGTTGTATGGGCGATGTCGGTATGGCCTTGCTATTCCCGCCGTCGGCTGAATGTACCCATGGAAAACGGGCGGAAAAGGAGCATAAAAAAAAAAAAAGAAAAAGTTAATCGTCAATCAAACGTCATGTATTCAACACAAAACGATCTGTCTAAGGAAATCAAATTACAGTAAAACATAAGTAAATTACATTTTATACTTATGGATGGTATGGTGGCGGTGGTAGAAGGATGCCTGCTCCTCCCGCTTCCACAGGGCTTTGCGGGCGTTCATTTTACACTTTGTTTTTGTGTTGTTCTTGTTTTGTACACTAACAAAAAAGTAAAAAAAGCTGAGCTCAATTTATCATCGATCAATTGCTGCAACCCGAACGCGAAAAGGGTCTGAACGAACGTCGGCTGAGGTGTTCATTTCCCATCCGGAATGGAAAAGCGGAAGTACAAAATGGTGTCCCGAAATGCTCGATATAATACCGATACCATGGTGAAATTACTATAAAGGTGGCGTATTCGGGTGTGGTAAGGACGCTATACTTTTCAACTCGCTCTCAGAGAGGCAAGCGCTAGAAAGAGATGGCAAGCATTTTTCGTGCATTTCGCGCTACACTACCTCTTTCGACGACGTTTGACAAACGACTGACACAAAATAACGTCCCCGAAAGAGAGCACGTGTGGTGGATAAGTCACCTTATATATAATTTCACCATGACCGATACCGAACCGATTTGAATCGATGTGATCCTAAAAAAAACAAGGAACATACTATATGGTATACAAATTTATTTCTCAAGTATTTGCTGAAATTATATGGCTAACGCATTACGGAAATAAATTACATTTTATACTTGAAAGATTAGCCGAAAGCGGAGCTGAGCTAAAGAAGACAGCACCCTGCTGAGTAGAAAGCCGATCCTTTAGCTACATGTCCATACGTCTATATTTAGCTAAAAATCTCTTTTTGGGCAGATTGTTTTTGCTGTTCTGTTCCCTATAGATCTACCCGCACTTTTCGGCCTTTCCGTAACATTCTGTTGTTCTATACCTCAAAAATACTTTATCCCCAAAATGAGCCCTTAAATTTATTGCTTACAGTATTTATCAATATGTATTTTTTAAGCTTCAAATTTTGCAACTCTTTTTCCTTCTCTCTTCTATATTTCCCTTTACATTTAATTGTTAATAATTGTTAATTTTATTTTTTCATTTATTCATTTGTTTAAATTTAATTTTAATATTAAAAGATTCCCCTTTCGTTTTAATATTCAATATTTAATATTATTTTTTCTCCTATATTTATCTTTAATAATTTTTTAAGTTATCGGGCGAATTAGACATCTAAGGGTAAGATCGCTAAAAACAGAAAGATGACACATTCATCAGAATAAAATTAAGGCTGAGCTTATCTAGTTGAGATTTCAAAGCTCTCAGTCTAGCTTATAGGAGCTTTTACAACTTCTTTCGGCTCCGCTTTTGGCTAAAGTAGGCGTGCTTAGAGACTATTATGCAGAGAGATAGACCCCTAGCAGAATTGAAAAGGAAAGATATCAATATCAATTCTGTTTCTGTTCTTTTCGAATGAAATGTAATTTATTAAAACATTAATATATTATTCTTTAGCCCGAAAGGTAAACTATTTTGATGCATCATTGCATTGGAATGAAATAAGTTTTAAGAGCCTATCGGTCGGTTCAAAATTCGAGCTTAAAAACCTTTCTCATTCGTTTACAAAAACACACACAAAATCGGTTCTCATTCGGCTTTTAAAAAAAAACAAAAAAACAGAGAAGCCAGCGAAGGCCTCAAACGCGCGCCAGATTCAATTGAATACTAGGACTTCAGTATTCCTTTTACCGAATTACTGAGGACTGGAGACCAGAAACCTGGTTTAGAATGAACACTAAATACTTACCGCACACGCACACGAATATCAAACGAGATAAACGAGAGGATATAGTGAGATACATATGTATATAGATTCTAGGCTTAAAATACCAAATAAATGGGAGTTTAACATACCTTTGGATTTTATTTGAAAGATGATGGCCGCTATATTCGAGACCAACTTTTTCACAACACGCACTTTTTGCGGATCATCCAGCACTTCGGCTATGAGAATGCCCTTCAGTTTCTCTTTGGTTGTCTCCAAGAACACACAATTATCTTCGTTCAGCAGCAGATCATCGGACGCATTCGGCCGCACCATCTCCATGGCTAGAGCCTTGCTGAGCAGACTCAAAGCCTTCGGTCCGAGACACCCCAAATTATCCTCGACAGCGGATAGCATGCGCAGCACACTGACCACAGTGAGGGATCCATCGTCGGCCACCGAGACCTCTGTATCCTTATCTGGCGATTTGGAGCGTGTCTTTTTGGGTAAAATATATTCCGGATAGACGCGCGATTCCATCACACAGAATGTCTCCGTGCGCTCGTACGCTTCATGACCCGTACATCGGCTAAAGCTGCCTCTGAGTTCCCTGTCCTTGTCCCTCTTCCGATCGCCGCTGCGACGATTCGAATAGGCACCGCTATCACGCGATCGGCCATGATTCGATGACAACACCTGATGATCCATAGGACGGCGATGATAGTAGACCGGAGAACGAGAGCGAGGTCCCCGACGAGGACTGCGCGAATGCGGGCTACGCGAACCGTTGTGTCTGCTGTATTGGGGTCTCGGCGAACGGCTGCGTGACCTGGGCCGTGGATGACGTCCTCCTCCTCCCCCAAATCCACGCTTGGAAGACTGCGAAGGCGAAAGAGATCGTCGATTGACCTGCGTGCGATTTCGCGATGATGGATTGGGCGTTTCGTCATCGCTAATGTCGATAACAGTTACAGAAGCACCGATACCTTGATTGTTGCGAAAATTCTGCTTACGGCGGACATGGGGCGGTGCCGACGCAGGGCCGGCTGATGCCTCATGCGGACTGGAGACACGTATCTTGAAGCGTTCCATGAGGTCCTTTTTCTGCTCCTCATCTTCGTCGGTCAGCTTGAATTTCTCCTTGAGTTCCTTTTTGATTTTGCCGACAGCAATGTTAAAGAGCTCGATGCGTCTGTACTGCCAGTAGTTAATCCAGTCCGGCTTGTAATCGTAGCTATTCGGATCGGTCTTCTTCTCCTCCTGCAGCTCCTTGTAGCGACGATTCCAGAACTGCTTCCACTCGTCCGGATAGTTGGGATGCTTCTCCGGAAACGATTCGAATGTTTCCGTTTCAACGTACAGCTGCTTCAGCTGCACCTCGAGCATGCAGCGAAATTTTTCCCATTTGTCGCGCTCCTGGGCCTGTATGGACAGCTCCTTGGGAGTGGGCAGCGTTTGTTTGGGCAGTCCAACCTTCGCGGGTGGCGCACGGTTGGCCCCACGGCCACTCCAAGATTGTTTGTCGATGGGGCTCCGCTTTAGGTTTGGGCCAAGGCTTTAATCATCACTCGAGATGGTGTCGAGGACAATGACGCTGCTGTTGTTGTTCTCTTTTGCGGCTATCTTGTTGTTGCTCTCCTCCTTCTGCATATTTTTCACCAGTTTGTGTGTGTCTTCCACGAAATCGTGGCCAGTGCACTCGTCGAAATGTGACTTGTCACGCACCTGGCTGCAAAATTTTGAACGATATCTACTAAATTGTGAGCTAGGCACCGATAAAATTCGACGTGCACGGCCGCAATGTTTTTCAATCAATTGGCAAAGAAAGCCGCTGGCAATGACCAGATCACCGCCACCGTCTGGCGTGCGCTTCTTTAGCTTCTGGAGGACCTCGTAGGCCTTCTGGAAATGTGTTTGCAAGTATTTGTTGCGATGGGACACCGATGTCCAGTGTACAAATACCGATTGCACATCGTTGTACTCGCTGCACAGGACACAATAGTAATTGGGCTTCAGGCGTCCCTCCTCGCTCAGCTCGATGCAGTATTCGGTGCCAATTAATGGTTCGCTTGTGTAATCATCTAGTTGCTTTTGTATGAGTGCCGGTCGGGACATGGTAGTATCTTACTTAGCCCGTTTCCTACTTACCTTTTTTTTTGTTTGTCAAAAATAAAATTTGGATTTGATTTTGGCCCCTCGTGGCTCGCCAGTGATTTCTAATCAACTTTACAAGATGGGGTACGTCTGCGAACACAAAAACTTTCTTAGCAGAGTCAGATGGGTGCTCAAACCAGGTTTTCTCTATTTAAAAAAATTATTAATAATTAATCAGGGAAGTAATATTCCTTAAAGTTCAGATTCCTACCAGGCGAGACTTGAAGATTTCTCCACAATTTATGATTCCCGGGACCCATATCGTTAACGATGCCGACGACATGATACCCTACCATGTACAGTTTATCAATGAGCATGTGCAGTGTAGGGACAGTCATTGGCTCATCAAAGTCGAAATATATCGGCTGCTTCCAAGACTTCCGCAATCCTTGTGCCATTGCGACTTGAACGTAGTCCCTTGGGCTGTTCACTGCTTCCAGAGAGTGATCATACTCATAATTAGACGAGACATTCATCTCGTCGAAATAAATAATACATATTTTGTCCTCATCGTCCATATCTACGGCATTTTCCATTAAGGAAATGACAAAATCTAAAATGCCTGGCTGTATGTCCACTGAGTGCAACCATTTGTCAAAAGTGGATAAGCATGGAAGTGGATACCGCTTTTTTAACAAATGGCGATACGCCCGGGGACCAGCAGCATGAAGACAAATCGCATTCGAAATGTCATCGTGATTCTATTGAACTCTTTTGCCTCCGCTTTCCAGTTTCCTGATCTGCGATTTTGTGAAAAAGGTATTAAGGGAATCCCTAAGCGTCTGCATTTTTCCGAGTTCTGCAAGGAGATTAGAATTTTCCCTTTGCAAGTCAGCCACTTTCTTTTGTAAACGCAAATTTTCTAAAATAATCCCAGAATCAACAACTTCTTGCCTGCAAATTAATCATATTAATAACCATAAAATAATAACTGCAATGTGAACATACTCGGTTTGCGAGTTAAAATCAAAAACATTGCCACCACAAGCTGATGACATATGTTCTGTGAACACTTGCTTTGCTTCTGGCTTCTGTGGTACAGCAGTTGGCACCAGTCGTCTCCGTTTTGTTGAATTTTCGCACGGATGGTAAACAAAATCTGAGTCATTAAAATGTTTTCTACAAATTGTACTGCAACTCGTAAATTTAACGCCGGTGCTCTTTGACCACAGCGCCCTTCTGGTTTCGTCTCGTGGTACTTTAAAATTCCCTTCCAACGTTTTCGAACGGCATAGCATGCAATATTTTGTGGACATGTTTTTATCTAATAAGGAATGGTTATAATGGTTTTGTGTCATATGTACACAATAACACACATAGTTTATTAAATATATGCCGATTTAAAATAATAGCATATTTTTTTTTCATTGTACGAGTCCATTCGTAAACAATGAAGAAGAAGAAAACGAAAAAATCGTGCGCTACACAACCTCTTTCGACGACGTTATATAAACTTTATATTATATACTATATACTATAGGAAATCAAATTACTAATTCATTGTTTCATTGTTGAAAACTGTTTTTCCGCGTTCCGTTTCCCTTTCCATTGATTGGACTAAAGAACGATCTACGGTGCACAGTGGGACATCATGAGCGTTTTGGATAACATTAATAAACGCATCTAATAGAGAATTTTCCAAAGCTTTTGTAAAAATAGAAACTTTGGATAATCAGAAATATGACATGAGATATGAGCACAGTGCAAAAATGTATTCAACATTTATTCACATACTGCATCTTTCAGGTGGAATAAAAAGTAAACTAGGCAACGTATGATTCTGGTTTTGGTATCCTTTATTAGGTATATTCGTTGTTATCCATACTCAATAAAAAACTGGTCCGTTGCAGTTCTAAAGAAAAACGTATTTTCTAATCCATCTATTTTTTTTCGTTGTTTTTCAACTGTGACGGGACTTTAAAAAATAAAATAGTTAAATTTTACCGAGATTTTGTTTGTATGTGCTCTTGGTATATTCCTTTACCTAAGTTCAATATCTCATTTTGCTGCTCGGATCCGTTCGGCTTACAGATCGACCCAACTGACGCTACCTCGCACGAAAAACAGGCATACGGTTGTATGAACGAGTGTATCCCGAGTGTCATTAAAACCACAGTAGTCATATGCACAAGGTACTTCTTAAACAACCGCAGCAACAACGTAAGTGAGAGTCGAATGTCACGTCATTTGAACACTTGTTGCCTGTCAACCGGTGGTGTGGACATTTGGATACCCTTTTTTCTTTAATTGATATTGCAATTGTGTTTTTAAAGCTGCTTTAAAACGTAATTAACAACGTAATTAACGTAATCAACATTTTTTTATCTGTTCATTCAATTGATTTTTTTCCTGTATATATATCGCGATCCCGATCTCGATATAGTACTTTTATGATTAGCTCTCTGTAAGGGGATCATTAACTAAAATATTTCGTTGAGATATTTTCTGCATTCATGGGAGCGATGACAAACATTTCCTTAGTTCTATCATAACTTTTTCCAAGGGGTATGCAGAATGTTGCTCATTCCGTGTTCATGTTGCTCCATGTTGCGGAACATTGTCGCTCATTTCGCGGAACATGTTGCTGGCCCATACAAATTAATGCTGCCAACGGTAAAATACGTAAGTGAGAGTCGAGCGCGACGTAAGTGAGTGTCGATGTTATTGCGATGTTGTTGCTAATGTTGCGATGATGTTGCGAACATAACATAGAAATACATAGCAAAAACATCGAAAACATAACATATTCGTCAATTTTGATCTTCCGCCTAAAATTACTAGCTAACCAAGACCCCACCCACTGACCACATAATTTTATCTGATAAACTAATCAATTTTAAGGACTGACACAAAATAACGTCCCCGAAAGAGAGCACGTGTGGTGAATACGTCACCTTATATCCACGTCCCGCCACTTGTTTTGTTTGGCAATTGAGATGCTCTGTTCTAGGTTCGGGAAAATATCGATAGTGCTATCGATGGTTAAAAAATTACCCGATTGTTTCGGTTCACCTCTGATAGTATTGTTATAGCACTAACCATACATAAAGCGAGTCCTTCAAATTAACCAATCTTGTAGAAAATTGATTTATCAATCTGATAAAATTATGCTTCAGGGCTAACTAGGACCAGTTAGGTAGTAATCTTAAACCGAATATAAAAATCAAAATTATGATTCAAGGATCATGTCCAAAGAACGATCAAATAGAGGGGGAGTTAAGTGGGTTAAGTTAGTTTAATTCACAAATGTAGTTAATATGTAGCAAATGCATAGTTCCATGTAAAAAATGTCACAATGTTTAGTTTATATTATTTTATAAACAATCCAATACAAGAGGGTGAGGGCTAGCTGGGTAGTAATATTATGCCGACAATCCAAATCGAGGCAGATGATTTCTGATCATGGACAGAGAACGATTATCCCATTGTAGAAAATTACGAAACTTGAAGAATTTAAACGCAGTTTAGGTGAAAGATGTCGTGGTAGTTTTCGTTTCAGTAAAGTGAAAACAGTATTATTTTCAGCGGTTTAACTAAAGTTGTTCACCTTTTTTAATTGAGGGGGCTTAAGTGGGCTAAGTTTGCTTTTTCATCGGTATATTTGCGGTATATTTTAAAAATGATACGGTATACTCGGTATATTGGGGGTTGGACGAGTCACTGGACAAGACTGACTAATTAATCTTTTTGTGTCAAAAAAAATCAAACGCGCAGTAACAATCAACAAGTGATCAACATGTCCGGCGATGGGAAGAAAACTTTTACGCGTGCCGAGGTCGCCAAGCACAACACAAACAAGGATACCTGGCTGCTTATCCACAACAGTGTCTACGATGTCACGGCGTTTTTGAACGAGGTGAGAAATCGACTGCAGTGACAACAACAATATTGGTACACGTCGAATCTAGGACGCCCTAATCTAGGGCTATATCTACAATGATGGAGTACGTGAAAAGGCAGGCACTGGCAGATAGATAGAGGCAGGCGCACATGTGCACATGTAGAATGCACCCTGCGTGTGAACAGAAACAGCCGGAATTAGATCTGTACTTTGACCCGTGAACATTGATTGACCTGTGGCTGATGTAGACGATTATATTTCGAGTTTCACAGAAATTTCTAGTACACATTGGCACGTTGCTTTTTCTCTGCTCCGCTCATCGAGCCCCCCTTTTAGCTGTCGAAATTGCTTGTTGCCTTCCACTTTGTCTTTTTAAATCGCTCGACGCTTCGAGTTGCAAAACTATCCATTCGTGAAATTCATAAATATCTACGTAGTCACATATGTATGTATTATACGCGCATATGGTTATATGGGGCGGGGGGTCAAATGTTAAGCAAAACCAGGGTCCATTTGCATCTCATTTGAATGGCTAGACAATTCCTAGGCAATCTCATTGTTATTGAGTGTAATATCATATCATATTCTTTACTCGGTCACCACGATGAAGCAGGTCGAAGAAACCGCCCCGCCCTCACTGATATCATTGAGATTGCTTCGTGCTCTCTTGATAAGCCAGAAGCTCAAACTAACGGTGACGCTGCATTTCGTGGCTGGAAAATAGCAATAGTGTGGATGACAATGCTTCGCACTTTGGTTTAATTTTTAATTCCAATGTCTGCCGCAACCGCAGCCGGTCCCAGGAAGCCAAACAGCCACTAGCCAGGTCATGTTTTAAACATTCGCCCGATCACCGTGATCTTCGCTGTTTCTGTTCCCTTTTTTTTTTTTGTTGCTTGAGTATATCTTTTTTCAGGGTCAGTCGCCCATATTATTTGCATATTTAGCCAGCATATCAATACCAGCAACGATGATGTATGCGAATATTTATTTATTTATATTTTTCGTTTCCTTCCACAGCATCCCGGCGGCGAGGAAGTGCTCATCGAGCAAGCCGGCAAAGATGCTACAGAGAATTTTGAGGATGTGGGACACAGCAACGATGCCCGCGAAATGATGGCAAAGTACAAAATCGGAGAGCTGGTGGAGAGCGAACGCACCAGCGTGGCACAGAAGTCGGAGCCCACCTGGAGCACGGACCAGCAGAACGAGGAGAGCTCGATGAAGACGTGGCTGCTGCCGCTTGTGCTTTGCCTGGTGGCCACCCTCTTCTACAAGTACTTCTTCGGCAGTGCCAAGCAGCAGTAGAGGACATTAGGAGCGAGAAGAGACTACGCCTGCTTCAGCGGAGTGGCCGTGCGTTCCTCCCACTTACCACCTTAGTTAGTTATACACGCAATCTACAAATCACACTCGGACTGGACCCGGACGCTTGTAGAGGATTAGTAAATGGAATGGGATCGGATGGTTGCATGGACAGGAGCAGGAGCGGAAGCAGAAGCAGGGCGTAGCGATTTTTTATAGTACATTTCTGCTAAGTTTTAAAGATAATTCTGCTGGATGTTTTTTAGCATTTGACCTTCTTTTGTACTCTTAACTCTTACTCTTTGTAATTCCTTCAGGAGGTGGGCGGCTTGAGCTCTGTTATTAATGGTATTCTAACTTTGCGACACAAACTGAAAACCAAACAAAAAAATAAAACATCTAATATGTGTGTGTATGTTCAACATATTTCCAAAAAAGACTTCAAAATTGTATTCATTTTTATTTGATAGTTCCTGCCAAAATTTTAAAACTAAATCTTTTAGATATTATATAAATTTAAGGCCGGTAGACCGGCGCAGTTCAAAACAGTTCCCACAATGGCCAAAATTCTTCAGATGGCAGTGTTTTTTGGCAGCTCCAAGCTGGCCAACAACAATTTTAGATATGACGATATGTCCTCCGGTGTGGAGCAGATTCAACAGATGAAGCGGGAGCTGCCTACGCGCAAGGTTTGCCTGGAAGCCTTCAAATCGAACATTTACGATGTCCTAATTATTGGCGGCGGTGCAGTGGGAGCCGGCTGCGCCCTGGATGCGGCCACGCGAGGCCTCAGAACGGCCCTAGTCGAGGCCGACGACTTTGGCAGCGGCACTTCTTCCAAGTCCTGCAAGCTGTTGCACGGCGGCTTCAGGGACCTGGAACAAGCGATAAGGCGCTTCGATCGTGCCGCCTTTCGGCGCGTGCAGAACTCACTGATGGAACGCAGCAATATTGAGAATCTGGCGCCGCATCTTAACCAGCCAGTGCCAATCATGCTACCAATACATCACTGGTGGCAGGCCCCCCTCTACTACCTGGAGCTTAGCTTGTACCACATGCTAGCTCCCAAGGGAACGAAGAGCTTCCAGTACATCAGCGCCAACGAGGCTCTGGATATATTTCCAATGATACGAAGAGAGGATGTCATCGGAGCGTTTGTCTTCTACGAGAATCAGTACGACGATGCCCGCATGTGCCTCTCAGTGGCATTGACGTCGGCCCGCTACGGAGCTGACATCTGCAACCACATGAAAGTCGAAAAGCTGCTCAAGAACCATGATGGAGACATTGGCGGCGCCAAGGTCGTTGACCAGTTGACGGGCAAGTCCTACAAGATAAGGGCAAAGATCGTCATAAATGCCACCGGTCACATGAGTGACAGCGTGCGCTTGATGGAGGATCCCATGGCACAGCAGCTGTGCACTAGCAGCTGGGGTTCTATTGCCGTCTTTCCGCGTTTCTACTGCCCCGAGCATGTGGGCGTGTTCGATCCGCACACGAAGGATGGTGGATCGATATTCTTTCTTCCCTGGCAGGGACACACTCTGGTGGGAACCAGCAACGAAGTCTTCGATGTGCCCGGAAATGCGTCTGCACAGCCGTCGGAGCGAGAGGTGCAGTTCCTGCTGGACGGAATCAAGCATTTTGTCAGCCCCAACTTCGATGTACGCCGGTGCGACGTTCTTGCAGTTTGGGGCGGCTTCAGGGCAATGCCCGTGGAATCGACTTCGCTGAATAACACCCTACTGAAGAATTACGTTGTCGATGTGGGTCCCAGGAACATGGTGTCCATTGTTGGCGGCACCTGGTCTTCGTTCCGCATGGTGGCCGAAAAGGCCGTCAACGCTGCCATCATGCTCGCCAATATAGACGTTCTCCGGCCACACTCGGTAACCGCGGACGCTTGCAAGTTGGATGGAGCCATTGGCTGGTCGCCAAGGATGTTCATACGGTTGGTGCGGGACTTCGGCATGGAGCTTGATGTCGCCGAGCACCTCTCGAACACGTACGGCTCAAATGCCTTCAAGGTGGCCGTCAACGCTGCCAGTAGCGGCCAAGGTTGGCCCATAGTGGGAAAGAGGCTCCACTCGGAGTTTCCCTACATAGAGGCCGATGTGAAGCAGGGCGTGAGAGACTATGCCTGCACACTGGTGGACATGGTGGCCCGCCGGCTGCGCGTGGCATTCCTCAATGTGCAGGTGGCCGATGAGATCCTGCCGCAGGTGGCGAACGTTATGGCCCGCGAGCTGAAGTGGTCCAACAAGCGCACGGCCCAAGAGATTGACGATACGCGCAGATTTCTCAGCACCCAAATGGGCAAGCTGAGCGAGGATCCCATTAATCTCAGCATCCCCATTAAGCTGTCAGTGCAGCAGGTACGGAAATATGTGACCCATTTTAGGAGCCTGGACGAGAACAACACCGGCTACGTGACGATCAATAACTGCTGCAAGGCAATGAAGGCGATGGGTGTCAAGGAGGTGCCCGTCGATCTGATGCACAACGTCCTTCGCGACATCGATTGCCACGCACAGGGAAAGGTGAATCTGTACGAGTTCCTGCTGCTCATGTCGGCCGTAGTGCAAGGGGATACCGAATACCAGCGCTACGCCCAGATATGTATAAATCAAAAGCTTATGTCTGTGAGCAACCACCATCCCCATGCAGTGCCAGTGGAGCGGGAATGCGGTGGACTTTAATACTCTGTAGGCTAGCGATTGTTAAGTTAATGCTCGTCACGTAGAAACGGATCCTTTGGGACCGAGACCATAAATATAATTTATTTTAAGCATTCCAATTCACACATAATTCAGTTAGTCACAAGTATTTGTGGTGCAAGTAATGCATACACTCTGACGAATTTTTCCTACTCCTTTGGCGTCGCTTTGGGATCGTAGGGCGTCATTAGGTTCTCAGAGAAGGCCTTGATGCTGTCCGGACCACGCACTTCCTTCTCGAGCAGCGGCAGCTTGGTAACATGGAAGTCCTCGTACAAATCGGCAATCTGGTCCAAGTATTTCTCTTGTATCTTGTAGCGGGAGGCGCACATTTTGCAGGAGCTGTGCGAGTTATTCAGGAACAGCAGCTGATTGACAATTATGTTGTGTACATCGATGCCGCACTTGGTCAGCTCTTGGATAAGTCGTTCCGTCTCATATAGGGAGAAGAACTCGGCAATGCACACGCAAACGAATGTGGTTTGATCCTGTCAACAGAAGCAATGCAGTCCCAAGTCTGAATTCTGGTTTGTTTTGGCTACTTACTGGATTCTTGAACTGTTCGTTGACCTGGGTGATCACTCGCAGCATGTCGTCCAGCTTCTGCGACAGGGTGTCCGCATTCACATCAGCCATGCCCAGCATGGAGACGAATTGCGTTAGAAGAGGCGCCACTTTCATCTTGAGGCGCAACAGCTTGCCCAAGCCCTTCTCCACCACCTGCGGGAATGCAATAAGGCGCAGCGTATGTCCGGTTGGCGCTGTGTCAAACACTACTACGGAGAAGTTCATGCCCTTCACCAGCTTCATCACCTCGGCGTAACTCATGGCCTCATCGATACCAGGCAAGGCATTGATCATCTCCTGCATGACGCCCTTGCTAACGCGTAGAGCCTCGTTTTCACCCTCAAAATACTCCTCGGGCAACTCGTTGAGGCCCGCGTTTGGGTCTATTTCCATAGCAAACAAGTTGTCGAAGCCATTCACCTGGTGGACAGCAGCATCAAATCGAATTAGCGAACAGTGAGATAATGGGCGAAGGACTCTGAATTACCTTTGTGGGCACCTTGGTGAATTTCTGATCGAAAGCATCTGATATATTATGTGCAGGATCTGTCGAAATAATGAGCACCGACTCGCGCACCTTTGCCAATTGCACGGCCAAACTCGAGCTGAGGATTGTTAAATGGAATTAGACAGCCGTTCTCATGTGCACCTGTTTGTAGGTGCTCGTGTCCGGTTCTCTCTCACCTGCAAGTTGTCTTGCCCACGCCACCTTTACCGCCAACGAAAATCCACTTCAAGGAATCTTGCTCCACGAGATTTTGCAGGCTTGGGGGTAGCGGATCTAGGTTGTCGACCATATTGCCAAGCCAATCAAGACGACGCGAAAGAAAATTAAGTAAAATTAGGAATTTTGTCTGGAAATATTTTTGTCATCGGGTTGCCACCAGCTGACCCTCAGAAATATACCGATATACCGACTAGGCTATAAGCCTAGTACTCAGACAAGCAAAATAAATGACCGATTAATACTGGAAAGGCAACGATATATACTAGAAAAGAAAATGTGGTATTTTATCTGATAAACTAATTCATTTTTGACAAGAATTGCACAATTTTAAGGACCCTATTGTATTGGATTGTTTATAATAGCCATTATATCATAATAAATTCAAATTCGCTGCTTTCTAAATTCTTTTGCCCTGAACCCATAATTTTATCCGATGGATGAATCAATTTTCTACGGCACTGGCTAGGCTTAAAAACTTCCTGATATTTGATTGTGTTAAAGAAAAAGGTCGAGAATAATTCCCACAAAATAAATTTGTTTACTTGGTAACTACACGCTAACTACATAGTTGCTACATATTACATCTTGACGACGAACATTAATGATATCGAACCAGTTCCGTTACCGATTACCAGTTCCGTAGCTATTACAGTTCAGTGTTGTGTTTAAATGTAAATAACTGACTTTGACTTTGATTTTTCGTTTTTTTGTGGATTCCATTTCTCGTTTGCGGAGGAGGGAGGGAGGATGCCAAGGGAATCCGCCTCGTCGGCACTGGTTTCACTGAGGGCTTTCCGGTGTTTCTTGTTATTATAACAACTGTATAGTTTTTTAGCCCAATTTTCAGCCTCCTGTGGAAAATTTCTTTTGATATCCTTTGCCAAATCTCTGCTGTCTTCGCTTGTCATGTAGATGTTGTTGTTAAAAAAATAGTCGACTATAAGCGAAATCAGCCTCCGTTTTTCTCTCGCGCTGAGCCTTTTGTTTTTGTTCTGCTTTTGTAATAACTTGGCCCCACCAGTGCCGCTCGCCAGGAGGACTCCATAAACAGTAATAACTGTTGTCACCGTTGACGCTGACGACACGGAGGACAAGTCGGATAAGTGGCGGTCGTCTTCACTTTCCGTGGACAAATCATGGTCGTTCGGATCGCTGCTGAAGTAGTGGAAATGCCGCTGGATCACCTGCGAGTAGGTGTGATCATGCTCCCATGACGGGAGCTCTCTGGGGGCTGCTGCTCTGTTTTTTCCGCACATAACCGCACACGACAATTTTCACCGAATTTTCACCCGACGCCCGCCAAAACATAACATAACGGAACTTTCACTAGGGCTGCAGACAACCATGATCCGATAGTATCGATAGTATCGAATGTAAAATAATAATATTATAAATAAAATATAAATAAATGAATATGTTCCAGTCCCACCGGAGCGATAGTTGGTCCAGGGCTGGGGGCGAAGCGCCATCTATCGGGAGTCCAGTGAAGCTCTATGGGGCGGGATGACATCGGGGGGAGCAGGGATCCGTTGCTGTGGGCGTAAGGAAGAGAATAGGATTAGATGGATGTATAGGTGAGGGACAAAGGGATAAATAGAGGTGAAAACAGATCCGAACCACGTTTTTCGTGGATAAAGCCATAGTGTTCGGAGGCGAGTGCAGAGTCTTCCGACACCCTGAAATTTTGGGGGTTAAAACCAAAAATTGCAAAAGTGAGTGCCGATAAATGGGGCGGGAATTTGAATTTTAAATTCATGCCGGTGGTATTATTCCTCCCACAGCCTGGCCCGGAACATCACCCCCTAGAACCGGGCCAGAGATTCTTCTTTTCTGCCGAGGATCACTTTTTCTGGAGGCTATACACCACTATTCTAGAGGCGATCAATTTACCTCTTCTGGAGAGGATCAATTTTCCGGAAGACGGCTTATCACACATTCTGGAATTGCTCGGAGGGCAGATTTTTTGAGGGAAGGCTGGATCACTTCACGCATGGGGATCACAAGTGCACATTGGGGAGGAAAACCAGCTTAAACCGAGTGAGTCCGTGCCATAGTGGGTGTGTGCGCTGCCGCAAAGGCGTCTACCGGCCGCACGTCTGTGCCGGGATATCGCCGTCCAGATCCGGACGAGACCATACGGTGCCTCGCCCCCCTTTTGGGCGTGCACCCCGCATTGATCAGTGAGCACTCCGCGTATCCGCGCACATACAATTCACTACAAAACTATTCACTCAAACAAATGTGGGTCTGTACGGCCAGACTCCACGATCCCGCACATTGCGTCACATTCCTCACATTCGGGTCAGCCACGAAGGCTCGATACCCTGCATATTAACTCACCTCTTAATGTTGTTTGTTCCCAGTGTTGTCCTTTATGTGTACAAATTGTCATCAACCAGTACTTTAAGCACTTAACGTAAAGCACGCACCTTGTCCAAGCACCAACACATATCACGAATCCAAGTCAAAACAGCGATCAGCTGATCGGCTGTAGTGGGCTTAACCCCTTGTGTGTGACGCGGGGTCACTGAACCCCACCGTTGTTGTTGGCACATATATGTGGAAATCTCACCACTAATTATTCCTTCTGCCCCGGGGACCCTTAACAAGAGCTCTTGGTAGGACAGTCTCGGTAGGGCCCAACTCACACGTTTTCATTGCGTGAAGTTTTGGTGTTTTTTTTTGTTTGCTATTTATTTATCGAGATAATGACTTATACATAAACTGTTAAATATATCCCTGATTAAATTGAAGAGAATGGATTGCTAAATTAATAGAGAGGGGGGGACGCGTGGCGTGGGCCATGGATTAGGCCAACCGCAGCCGTTCCAGCAGAGGGTGGTCAAAATGCACATTTAAATTTGATCACAGGAAGGGCGGGCGCGCGAAGTGGAAACATCGATGCTTCACCACTTGACTATCATATGTTTGTTTATTTTGTCGTCTCTTTTGTAGCTAAGTGCAGGTTTTTTTTTTTTGTTGGTATTGTTGTCCTGAGAAGTCGTGTGTCTCGAAACTTTGTCTACATTTGGCGGGCAAGGGGAACTACCCAGCCCTGGGATCGACAGCTAGCCGGCGTTGCCCACAGGGAAACAAGCCAAATGTAACAAATAATAGAACAATAATATAATATATATATAAAATATATATATTATGATATAATAATAGTAGTAATATAAGTACGTACTTACGTTTTATACGGTTGTCTCCGCGGTTTTTGGATAGTCGATAGTGTCGTGTTGATAACAACTAGGGCTGCAAGAAAGTTTTAAACGCAACTACCAACACGGAAACCACGCGGATTATCGGATTATCGCGCCTGTGTGCTCTTCTTGGACAGAAACCCCCCAACTTTTGGACGAACTCCACCGCGTCGCGTCTGTATCTGGCCTGCAGTTGATCCATTTTGGCATTCACCCTGGGCACCACCTGGTGGTGCAATTCCATGTTCATTAGTTCCCGCGCCTGCAGAAACTGGACAACTTCTTTGTGTGCTCGTTCTCGTATCGCTTCAGATACTGCTCCATTAGCTTGGACAGCTGCATTTCGATTTTGTATGCCAATTGGTTGAGGTATCGCTTCTGGTGGACTGTACCTGTGCTGTGCCGCCGTCTGTTTGCAACATTCGGTTGCAGTTGCAAATCATTGATAAGTGAACGGGGAGGAACTAGTGGCGCTCACCCCACCAAAAAGAAACGGTACATAGAAGCTGGAAATACTCCTAAGATGGATAAATTTTTATTCAAAATTGGGAATATTGATATACGTACAATATGTATGAAAATATAATATAGATGGACTGGAAAGTCGAATAGATGATTGATTATATTGATATGAATTATTTAGTTTGGCCGATCTTGCTGATAAGTAGCACATCCCACGATGAGTTTTCCGTAGCCGCATAACGTGCATTTACGAAGACGGGGATGCCGTGAAAATACTTCAGTTACAGCAGCCGCTCTGCCTGTTCAATGTACTTAGTCGACCCGTTGATCATTTTTCTACACGTTTCTACTTTGCCCCTGTTCTTATAATTCGGACTATTGATATCGCTCTAAGTTTTTTGTTGTCCTTCCTTTTTATTTTAATGTTACGTTCGAATCGAGCCGACATCTTTTGGAGTTTTGACTTTAATTGATTCGGAGCTAGGCGTATTGGCCAGTCAGTCTTGCAGGACTTGCCACTTCGAACCACCAATTGGAAACTGATTTTCTTTTAGAATTTGTTGGCAATTTATTACATCAATCCCTGTAAGGGTGGATGAGTGGAGCTCCTTTCCTGGCGGACTTTTGTCAATGGAAGGGCTTTCCCTTTCGGGTAAGGGCATCCCCCTATTTTCTGAAGGAGTGATGCACATATTGCATACTGAATTTATGGGTGCCCAAGCGTGTTATAGTCTGCTCAAAATCCTAATCCTAATCCTCAAAACAACTGCAATTGCTGCTACGATGGGAGTGGAGAGAGGCCATTGATTTCCACAGGGAAGGAAGGGAAGACTGTAAGTGGAGATGATGGATATTACAGTTCTGGGTTGTATTTCAATTGGTATCATATCGGCTTGCACTGACTGAAACCCAATAATATCTTTATTGCATTCTTAACGTAATAAAGCGAACATTTTAAATACATCTATTATGAAAACAACAAATAACAAAATTTAAATGAAAAAGCAAACCAAACATACGCTGGCTGCTTTGGTCTTTGGTCGCAAGAAGGGCATCATCATCGCTGTCATCATCATCTCCAAACAATGCCCATCGTCTTCGGCATACTTTTACTATCTGCCCATTATAGTTGGCTCGTCCGCCATGGCCACCTCGTCATTGGGCGCCTTGGCACCCTTCTTCTTGCCAGAGTACCACAGGAACATTAGACCGCAGAAAATGTTATCCACAAACGTGAACCAGGCCAAATAGACGCCATATCCATATCTGCGATGGAGGAGCTTTTTATAGAAAGACCAAAAAAAAGAAACCCAACCGCACTTGTCACTCGGAGCTTCGGGGATACTCACGTTAATTCCGCACCATCCGGATATGCATAGAACAGGTGGTCCTTTGTGTAGTCAATGGATGAGAACAGAACCTGGATGACGACCAGAGCTGTGGACGCAGCCACCAGGTGAATGCCGCCGGCCAGCCGCTTGAACATATATCGAGGATTCATGAACGTGTAGAAGGAGAAGACGGCACCCAGGCTCATGACGAACAGTGTGATGCAGGCAAACGATGCCTGCGTTCGGATGTAATCTGATAGAGAATGCCAACCCACTGGCAATTAGGAATTGTCACAACTCACAGTTGAGGGGAAAACCTACCCATCAACTCGTCGTCGAAGCCGGGCTCGTTGCGCAGGGTGTTGGAATTGGGGAACATGTCGATGTATTTGCAGCGCTCTGTACGGGAGACGATTTGGTTTGATGATTAGTTTATCGACATCCCCATTCCCCCATGGATTTCACTCACGGTTGGGTATGTAACTGTAAAAGGCTGTGTGCCCGCCGCCCCTTTTCGTCGGCAGCGGCGGCACCAGTATCAGGATCACGCGCTCATCATTAAGTACAAAGGCGGGTATGTTGATGTCGCGAATGTAGGTGGCCAGGAGACGCACGACCAGCGGGTAGTTCGTCCAGTTGCTGAATATGGCCTCTTGGGCCACCTCCGGTATCACATAGTAGGACCATGTGTTGTTGTACTTGACACGCTGCAGGGCGGAGCCGAACGTGTTCCTCGCTATGATCCCTTGGACGTCCAAAGGATCGATGGGTATGGGCTTGATGGCTGTCGCATTGAACTGGCGCTGGTTCTCCTCTGTGGACATGACCAGCTTGCTGAAGGCGCTGCGAAACGTCTGAAACTCCTCCTCTTCGCCACGTGCCCAATGGGCGAACATGCGACGACGGGCCGATTCCGTGAAGCTGTCCGATTCGTTCAGTTTTTCCTCGGCAAAGTGCTTGATGAACTCCATGTGGGTGAGATTGCGCTTGGCGTCGTTGATGTTCGTCTGGGAGGTGTAGGACATCGAGCTAAAGTTCCGGACAACCTGCGCATTGGGCAGGGCATTGGGCACGATTGTGTTGCGACAATGCCGCCACAGTCCCGAGTGCGAGGACATGAAGAAGCGTCGGGATTCCGGTATGAAGATTCCTGAATAATGGAAACGGCTTCGAAGTATGAGAGAATCGCTGTCAGCACTGTAACGCACCTGTTCCGCCGGATATAATGATCCAGTGATCTGTTGATATGGCCCAAATCCAGATTATCAGAGAGATGACCATCAGCAGACTGCATCCCAGCAGCAGACGACGCTGAAACATGTAGGCCTCCATCAGCGGACGACGGGCCTCGTCCCGACCAATTGTCGATGTTGACACGTCGCGCTTCATTTTGTGGCTGATTCAGACTCAGACACAGACACAGACACGCTCACGCTCCCGCTCCCTTCGTTATGGCCCCGACAACTGGGACAACTGTTTGTCGCTCTCCGGACGATGGCAACGGGTAATCCACACGCACATGGAACAGAGCACGTTCCTGGGGAGTGAGAGGGGTGGGCTTGGTGGGTGAATGGCTTGTTTTAGCAACTTAACTAACTCTAAAATCGTCCTCCCTCTAGCCTGTAGCCACTGTAGCCCTTGTGGCCCCTGTGGCCCCTGGGCCCCTGGCCTCTATTCAAATGAAGTCACTCGAAATGTGCGGCACATGTGTGGGACATCAGGGACGTCACTCTTGAGCAGGTGTTTCCTTTGGCATAGCATCGCCATACCCATACCCATACCCATCCCCATCCCCATCACAGATGTCTCTAATTTAAACAATATTTTTATATTTTTACTAAATATATTCGTGGAGGCGCAGAGCATTCACATCCGTGGTCTGGTGTACGCGAGAACGTGAATGTTAATTATGCTGTTTTGGAGAATTTATTCGTATTTATTTATGTATTTTACATGTTGTTGCTGCGGCAACGCACCCAGAAATTCCCATTCGAAAACAGTTTTCTTTCAGTTTTGGCTTCCACTCTGACAGAAATGAAGCAAATTAGTGGAGGAGACGAGACGAGACGTTCAAAGCACTCGCACAATAAATGACAAAATATGCACGATTATTTGAATTATTTTTTTCAAAATTGTTGCGCTTCCTTGCGAATATTATATATTTTGCGAGAATTAGGTGCGCCGACATGAGTGGGCGGCGGGCGAGGTGCTCGTTAAGAGTGGTTGGGTTGAGAGGGGGCTGGGGTGGGCAGTGCGTGCACAAGTGCCGTATCGTATACTTGGCTCTGGTCTGACATCTAAATATATTATTTTTACTCTATTCCGTCTTTGTTTGAAACAATAAATGGGGCGGCTGCCTGGCCGGCAAAAGTGTCATCTTCGATTCTCGGGAAAACCCAAAGGGGATCGGATCTCATTATAATCGATGATGATGGAGGGAGCGCCGACAGGTAAGCATACGCATACATTCTGCCTACATCTTTAGTAGTTCTAGGGAAGATCTCTCTCTCTTTCTCTTCTCCAACTTCTCCACTTCCGCGATCTATTCTGGGACTCAGCCGTGCCGCAGCCATGCCGCAGCGTAGCAGATGCAGATGCACTGTGGAGAGTTGGAGTGGAGGGAGTTGTTGCATTTGCGTCACGATTCGAGTGCGTCATTTGGGGGAAGAGAAATGATTCTACTACAAACTCTTGTTCTACTTTTATTTGTGGCTACCCCAACCAGAGGGTATTCGAAAATTGGCCAAATATTTGTAGCCCAGAGAAGATGTCGATTTTTGATGACAAGTAGTTTCAATAAAATTTGGCAAATGGATGGTCTTCTGGCCTAAATAGACGAAACGAACGTTCGGATGGAAACGGATATACTCGTAAATCATCCAAATCGGATTGCTCCTATATATTCTTCCTATTCATTGGTAATTGATCGTATAATTTGACTTTGCATTATATAAGTTCAGCTTCTTTTAGACATGGTATCAATAAGCGGATGATGATTCCCGATATTCCCGATTAGAGTATATATAATTATGAGAATTATTATGATCTTTTTTATTTATATTTTGCACGGCATAATATTTTAGTTTACGCATTTGATGCTGCGCTGCGTTGCCTTTTGTTTGAAACAAATTTGTCTTGAACATGCCGTTATTTTTAGCCGATATGTACAGTTATCAAGCTGTGTCTTCTGTCTATATATATGGGCCATAGAGTAATACATATATACACATGTATAGATACATATGTATGTATATGTGAATTCCTGGCTGAAATGTCGTTTTTTTCACATCTCATTGTCATTTTTGGGCGCGCATATTGACATATTTGACAGGGGAAATTCTATATATTTTTTTTAAAACACACACTTGCTCCTGGGCATCGGAGAACTGAGTTTTTGTCGGCCGACTATTTATTTGTTTTATGATTTTGTTTTTATTTGTTGTCAGCCATTGTATTTTTGGTATGTGCCCATGCCATGCCATGCCGTCTATCGTAACACGTCGAACTATATATTATATAGTATATATTATTATACATATGTATATCTAATTAATCCCTCGCATAAATAATGCCAATGGCCGGCCTCCCGCGCCACTGTCACAACTGATTCCGGCCGTCATCCCCCTTGATTTATCGTTATATAAGAGTGATCCGCGCTAGTGATATGAATGTCTGCAGTGTTTACCCGTACCATTAAGGCTGCAACGCTGCAACAATGATCTTTGGTCCAAGTCAATTGTTTATGGACGATTTTTATGGGCTCCGGCCGCGGTTGTGTTGATTTGATTTTACGAGGAACGCACCCGCCGCTCTCTGCTCCTCCTGCGCTGCCCAGACGCAAACGCCTTAATGTCTAAAATAAAATTTTGCTAATTCCTCAACTAAAAACCGAGACGAAGCATGCGATAACAACAGAAATAAATAAATATACTACACAAAAACCGAACAAATTCCGTCGAAACACTCAGAACAATCAAAGAGCGCGAACGTTGAACGGTGGTCGCGGTTGAAGACCAGGCGATCGCGGCGATTCCGTTGTTGACTACCGTCTGCTGCTGGCCAAAGCAGAGCACAGACTGACTGGCTGCTGGGAGGAGGGACCACTACCACTACCGCTGCTGCCACTGCCACTGCTAGTGCCTGTGCCCGTGCCTGTGCCAGTGTCAGTGGTTGGTGTCGTCGTCGTAGTCGGCATCAGAGCGAGCTGAAACAAAAGGCTGCCAGGCAGCCAGCGTGAGTGTGGGGTTGTTGCCGTTGGTCCATTGCTTCTTGGCCCTGCAGAGCAACATAAACATAAACTCATGGCGCTGGCAGGGCGTGTTCCACATATACAGATTTACGCATAGGAATGGGCATGAGAATAGGGGCGTCGCACACATCCCATCCCATCCCATGCTGCCACCTGCAGAAGTCGCCAAAAGAAGTGCTCGACGACGTCATCGTTTCTTAATTGCCCCATAAACCGAACTCAACTCAACCCAACTCAGTGTAGCAATGTGTGCATAAATTTAGAAATTGATGAATTTAGGCATCTCTTTTTTAATGGTGCACAGAGCATGGTACATGGGCAGCTATTTTTATATCCGCTCTGGCTGTAGAAACGCTCGCGGATGCTCGCTCGAATGTCCGTTCGCGATTACCCCGGTCGCCGCACGCGCCCTGCGATGCCATTAAACGGTGACAACGAGTTTATGAATGTTGTTAGATCTTTTGGCATACCATTAGCGCATCGTTCAGCGCAAGGGGGAGCTGCTGTCGGACGGATGACGTCGTGCGAAAGACAGCTAACCACTTGTTGGCCAGCCAGTGGTCGTGCCGCGCTTCGCAATGGTCTGTCTCTGTGTGTCTCTGTCTCTCTCTCTCCCTGGGTGTTTGCGTGCTGGTATTCGGTTATTGGCGTCTGTCCGCGATGCGCAACGCGCCCATATCCAGATTGAGTTCGCTGAGGAGGTCATTGGGGGCCGAGCCCTGCATGGTCAGACCGGCGACAATCTGCTGAGCCTCTGGGCAGTTTATGCAGGCATTGCGTATGGCCAGAATGCTCCATTCGCGCATTACTAAACGAAAAGAATGAAACGTTAAGATGTGGTGTCTGAAAGAATCGTTGATAGTCTCACAAGGATTACGGGCATCCATCACTGTGCACTCGAGCAGAGTGGGCAGCAGCTGTGTGTCTATGCAGTAGCCCTTGTTCGCTGTGTTCTCGTACAACAAATTGGCCGAGCAGCGCACCAGGAGCGTTTTCAGCTCGTAGGAGACCTTCTTCTCGTACTCCGCATCCATGCCGGAAGTGAGGGCCACCTCTTCCAGCTTGGTCATTGGCTTGTCTAGACCGCCACCGTCCGCCTCCTTGCCTGCCGCAACCACGCAGCGCAGCAAGCTGCTAACATTGATGAACAGCGACTGATCTTCCGCATAAACGTTGGCATAGTCTTCGGAGCCGCTGACACTGGCAATGATGCGCAGCAGCGTGTGGACTTCCCGGGGATGCAGCTCGTGGCGCAGCTTGATCGTTTCCCGCAAAATGCAGTCAGACTTCAGTCGAAACTCCTTGGCAAAGTGCTGCAGCAGGAATGGGGCCAGCTTCCCGTTCGGACTGTTCCCGCGCAGATAGTGCGTCACATAATCCAGAAAGGCTATGCGCTCCTCGGTGCTCAGTCGCTGATAACAGTTCACACCGACCCGCCCATTCGACACAATGAAGTTTTCTAGAAAGAAGTGCAAGTACTCAAAGTTTAAGGTGCACTGTGCTTCGTTAATGGCTTGCCACAAGCGGAGGCATGTCTGGAGAGCCAGCTCATTACTGATCAGGCCGCAGCCATTAAGGTAAATATTGTACATGACCATGAGCAGCACGTTATTCGAGCTTCCCAAGGGAGCGACACAAGCCTGATCGGCTATCTTTGCCCCATGCTGCGTCCAGACGAGTGTCTGAGCAGGGCCGTTGTTCACCACAGTATTGGCCAGTACCTGCAGCGTGAGTGTGTGGATTGTACTCTGCTCGGTGCGCATCTGGGGATCGAAAGCCATGGCTTCTATAAAACTAGAAAACGCTGCATTCTTTGCCACGGTGTCTTGAGCGGTGCTGCTTTTTGTGAGCAGAAGGCGCAGGCTCTTCAGCAAGCCTGTGACCTCCTCCGCATTTTCGGGCACGCTTAAGCCAACAATCCGTTGAACTATATCCTTGGTTTCTCTGTGCTGCAAGCAAATGTTTTCTTATTGCGTTTGCTTGGAAATTTAAAAAAATTATCTCCTCACCTCGTTGGAATGCTCCATTTCGATAGACACAGCTATCGGCACGCAGCACATCGCTTGCCAGCACTGGGCGAATTGCCGTACGGTCACACCGTTCGCACTACAAACACAAAAGGAACGATTTTTTCGCAACAATAAAACAAATTAGAAATAAATAAATAAAAGTCATGTAGCCACAGAAGCTGCGGAGGCCAGGAAATAAGGATACAATACAAAGCAATGTCCCTGCGTGCGCTCAGAAAACGAGAATCGGGCAACTGTGGCAGCAACAACTACACCAACACTAACAACAACAATAACAGCTCGGTGAGAACGCTCTTTAAGAAGGCCAACACAGCAACAACGTCTCTGAGGCAGCGCTCATTAGGGCTAAAATCGTCAACTTCGGGCAATTTAGACACTCAAAAATTAATCCATCAGCGTAAGCTGCAAGGCCGTGCCACCCAGTCTTGCCCCGACCTAAGGCACTGCACGAAGTATTCTGCCAATAACAACAGCCTGTTGCGCAGCAAGTCTGAGAGTGATGTGGGCACAGTAGCAACAACTGGCAACACTGGTGTTCCTCTGGCGGCCAACGCAAAGTCGGAAGTGTGTCTGCAGAGAATCAGCTCGCACAGCTACGAGCCACAACAGCAGTCTACAAATAGGACTACGATGATGGGCGGTGCGCGTTCCCATCGAGACCTCACGCAGTCCTCATATGGCAACAGCGTGGGGGGTAATGCGAGCGACCTGGAGCCGAGCAGGGCTCCGCGACGCATGAGCGAGTGCAGCCTGGGATACAGTCAGACCAGTGGGGGCGGGGGCTACCCACGACGCAACGGCTCCATGTTTGCCAGCCAAATGACTCTGTCCTCGGGCTCGGCGGCACCTGTTGATCCCAATGCAGTGCTGCGCGTGCCAATAATTGGCTACGAGGTGATGGAGGAGCGTGCCCGTTTTACGGTCTACAAACTGCGCGTAGAGAACCCGGAATCAAATGACTGCTGGCTGGTTATGCGACGCTACACGGACTTTGTCCGGCTAAATGGCAAACTAAAGCAGGCTTACCCCAAGATATCCTTGATGCTGCCACGCAAGAAGCTCTTCGGGGACAATTTCAATGCCGTCTTCCTGGACAACCGAGTGCAGGGACTCCAAATATTTGTCAACTCCGTAATGGCCAAGGAGGAGTTGCGCAGGTGCAAGTTGGTGCGAGAGTTCTTCTGCCTGGACGAGCCGCCCTCGTATTCGGAATCCATGGAGGAGTGTCGGGTAAGTCGAGGGTCCCTGTGTTCCATATACACCATATCTCATTCTGCTCTCTGCAACAGGCAATATTCGAGGCGCAGGAAGAGACCATCACTCACCTGAAGATGCAGATACAGAATAAAAACGATCTCATACTCAGTTTGCAGCAGAAACTCCGTGAGGAGATGAGCGAAAAGGAGCAGCTCCGGGAGGCATTAAAGTGAGTTTGAACGAAGAGTTTGAAACTACTTAAATTATTTAAAACTCCCCTACATTTCCATTTGCAGAAACGTTAACCTGAATTGCTCGCACTGCTCCTCGGCCAACGACAGTCTGGGCTTGAAATAGGTCAGCGAAAGCGATGGGAGGGGGAACCCAGTTCAACGTGCGCGCGGGTACAATATTATGCTGAGCATAACCCTGCCCACCCGCAACACTCGTGGAATACATCCATATCCAAAACCAAGTGCATATCGAGGCGCTACAAGGCTCATATCTAGTTTTAGGTGCTGTCTACGGGCAATTTATAATTACAGATGAAATATCTTATATTTACGCTCACATCAAAAAATATATCTAAGGCACAATTTACTCAACAAACCGCCTGCTCAAAGACTGGTCATGGCGGGCGGGCGGGCGTATGCCTTTGGAATGAAACCGTATTTTCGCGTCTTGGGCGCATAGGCCCAGAGCCAACCATCCACCGTCTGGTTGTTTAGATCGGCATATATCCAATCGCCACGGCGCACGGACAGATAGAGATCGTCGGGAGCTTGCGCCTTATAGTCGTAGAGCATGACCAGCTCTGTGCCGTGATAGCGCAGGTCGTCCGTGCCCAAGCCAAGCTGCTGCTGTGGCTGCTGTTGCTGCTGCTGAGGCTGCTGGCCCTGCTGCAGAATGGATTCCATGGCATTCAGAGTGGCATGATGCTGTATGGTGCTCTCGTTGAGCGGAGTTTTCTGCTGCTGCTGCAGGACACGCACACTGTCGGCGGGATAGATGAAGCCGGCAGGCACGAATCCCTCCTGGCCATCGCTTCGCATGATCCAAAACCAGTCGGAATCTTCGCGATTCAAGACAGTCACAAATTCTCCCCGCTCCACCGACAAATCGTTCTCATCGCGGGCTATAAAGGTGTACAGAACAATGCATCGTCCGGATGGCTCCTTGATGAACGGCGTGCACTCTGGCTCGACGTGCAAACTATTCTCAATGTTGTTGGATGAACCATTGGCGTTGGCTACAGGAATAGGCTCATCGCAGAGAACATCCAGCTTGTTTTCGGCGCCCAGGAGCGGCATATTCTCATCGATCGGCTGCTCCGGGCAGTGTTCCCGCGGGAGTTTCTTCTTCACGGCCAATTCGGCCAGCTGGGTATTGCATGGGGCGCAATAGGAGAACGGTATGAAGCCCTCCTGCCGCGAATCCTGACCGATCACATAGACCCAATCGTTTTCCCTGTACAGTATGTTAACCAACTGGCCCCGCTTCACCTCCAGTTCGTCGTCTACGCAGGGCGTAAAGTCGTGCAGCACAACCATTTTGGAGTCTGGACTGCAGTGGAAGGGGTTCGGAATAGGATAGAATAGAATATAATTGTAACAAACTACAGAGATCTCTTGGATCTTATGCCATACCTGAGACCGTGCTCCTTTTCAATGCCCACCCGCACCAGAGTCTCTATGCTGGACGAGCCAGTTATACGCCCCATGCCGAGGCCTCCCACTGCAGGCAGGTCCCTCTCAATGCTCGCACTTGTGGCTGAAACAAGTTTGTCGTTCAAGTCTTTTGTTTTGGAATTGTTTCTGTTTGTTTGGCTTACCTTTCTTTTTATCGCGCCGCATGCGCACGGGGCAGAGAAAGGCCATGTCTTAAATGACGGTTACTGTACTGCTGTTTTGTCCTGTTTTTATTTTTAATTTGTTTTTAAATTAATTTTGTCCTTTTTCGTTCTGTATGCTGTGAATGGAATGGAATGGTATTTATCGGTAAGATATACCGTCTGACCCTCAGAAATATACCGAAATATACCGTAAATATACTGATGAATTATTTGGACACATTATCCTCGCTTTTGAGATTCGGTTGAATATTACTATCTAAATAGGAACCTGAGCCCTAAAAACCTAATATTATCCGATTTAAAGATAGCGAAGATGGCCAATACCCGATTCGAATGAATCTGCAGACTGGAAAACGGTGATAGTCTGACTAGTGTTGGGAAAATATTCGATAGTACTACGATACTATCGATGGTTGAAAAATATAACCCGGTATAACCGTTTGTTTGAACTGGCGCATCTATATGTTCAATGTATATAAATTTGACCGAATAATTGATGCTCCAAGATGTAGATCCGCGATGGGGCAAGATAAACTTTACAGAGATATTGATTTCTGACTATTTATCGGTAGGAAAAAACCTTTGGCTTGAAGAACAAGAAGAGAAGGGGAACAAGCAGCAAAAGTTCGTCCAGCAAGTCCAGAAGCAGGTTCAGGCCGGCGACCATCATCCACGTCAGGATGGCGACAAAAAGAAAGATGAGAAGGAAAAGAAATTGGCCGAACTGCGTGAGATGGCTTCGATCTTCAAGCCCGTGCATACGATCCCAAGTCTGGGGTATGTGCCGAATCATTGCCATGATAGAAGAAAACTGTGGATAAAACTACAAAAACCACAAAGGCCAGCCTTTTAATTGTACTACTCGTACGTGAAAAATATTTATTTTTATTCTTAAAAGTAGGAAACTACCAAAAGCCAGGAGGCAAAAGACCTACCGTCTGGGGGATCTGTCGCTCGCGCAGGAACTTGGTCAAAAGCATTTCCAGCCGCGTCTTCGGCCCGCCCTCATCATAGACGGCCAGTTGTGGCATGTAGGAAATGTGAATGTAGAGCAAGAGCTTTAGGAACTGTTTCCCATAGGTGCGCCACAGCTCAAAGCCCAGTGTCTGAAGTATCTCCATGATCAGGGTGGCGCTGATGTCTGGCAGCGGTTTCACATGTACCACATGCACCAGCCAACGCCAGCCCTCCTCCAGACCGAAACAGTGCGAAGGCCCGTCTGCCTTTCGTCCGGGCGTAATAATCACTGCAGCGTACAGACGGGCGATTCCAGTTTGGCGCTTGAGAAACATGTCCGGCTTCTCCAGCTCGTTTTTGTCGGACAGCCGATAGCCCATCGATTTTAGATATTGCTCTGCTGTCTGTCCCGGCTGCTGCGGTATCACATACGGCACCAGATATGGGGATTCCTTGTATAGATACGCAAGGAAAACCTTTCCGAAATCAGGCAGCAACTTCCAGAAGGTCACAATAACCGATGCAAAGGGAAACGCGGCCTGGGGATTACCAGATATAGCCGTCTCTGATTGACTGACGAACTTCTTTGCCATCAAGAGCATGCAGTAGTCACGAGCCAATGGATGGTCGTTAATAGTAATGGTGGCGCCATTCATTACTGTCACGCGCTGGCCAGCAAAGAAGTTGTACAGTTTTTCAAAATTGCTGCTTAGATGCTGCGGACTGACCGCTGTAATGGCGTTCAGGGGCAAGTTTATTGCCCTTTGGCAGCCAGTGCGATACTGCTTCAGCGACTCCTCGGACTGCAAGGGCTTCACTGCATCCACTTTGGCTTGGTAGAGGGCAATGATTTCATTGTAGAATGCTAGACGCGCTGGGTGGACATAGGAGGCAGATATGTTGCCTTCCGCCGGTGAAACATGAGCGGAATTCGCCTCGGGAGGTGGCGCAGGCTTGGCGGCTTCGGCCTTGGCGGCTTCGGCCTTGGCAGCTTCTTCCGCCAGCTGCTGCTTTTGCTGAGCTTCTGACTCGTCCTTTTCCTTCTGTCTCTGGGTCTGTTCTTCAAACTGCCTCTTCTCTTCCGCCAATTGCCGCTGCTTCTCTTCCTCCAGACGCTGGGCAGCTTCCATTTTAATTTGCTGCTGGATTAGCTCAGAGAATTCTGCCAGTTCTTTGATCATATCAGCCTCTAGGACGTCCAAGTCTTTGCAATACTGCTCGGCCCTAATGATCGAGCTTAAATATTGACTTTGCTCGAAGTTTCCCATTTTCACAGTGCAGACCAGGTCATCAAACTTTTCACCCAGCTCCCTGAGTTGCTGATTTTGGGCGGCACAGACCTGGACCGTCTCCTTATCCAATGACAGCAACAGCTTTATGATCCCCTCATACTTGTTGCCGAATCTTCTCTGGCACCGCGACACGCCCTCCAGGGCCAGTTTATGCAACTGTTTGTCCGTTTTTTTGCGCAGGTCCAACTGTTGACGCTGCTGTGCCTCCAGCTGCCTCTGGGCCAGCTGTTCCGCCTTCTGATTGATCAGCTTATCGTTCTGCTCTCGTAAAGCTTTTTGGGCTAGACGCTCCGCTTGCAGTTCTTCCTCCCTCTGACGGGAATCGCACTCTGCCTGCAGTATTTTGTGTGCGTCCTTTAAGGCTTTAATCTGCCTACGCACACTCCTCCTGCCCTGCTCCGCCATTTCACGCCTCAATATACTTGCGTTTATTTCGCCAGCATCTGGGAAGCAGGACAGACTCGGTTCCTTCTCTCTGATGCTAGGCGAAACAAATGTTTTCTCTGCCACAGGCTCCTCGACATTTACAATGCCTTCGTCCAGACTTTCCTTCTCACCTCCTTCCACCCAAAATGGTTCCCTGTCAGGGCCCAGTGTGCGTCCTTTGCATGTGAGCGAAGCAATGGCTGCATGTTTAAATACAGTTTCGAGGCGCAAGCTCTCCATTTCGCGTATCATGTCCTCTACGCTCTGTTGGGAAAACAAATTAAATTGAGTTAAAATTAAAAAAATGCAGCTATTTCTTACCATTTTTGTATTTATTGTTCCAAGCTAGGATACGATAGAGTGTGATGTTTCCTTTTCCTTCTTACATACATATGGCTGCGGGTGCAGTCAATGTCAAAATGTGTGTGTATGTATTGTATGTGTGGGTTTCTGGTTGTGTGCCACTTTTGCCACAATTGTTTTTCGTGGCTTTAAGCTTTCACTCTTTCCTTTTCGTATAGTAACTTGCATTCCATTCCAAACCAAACCGAGTGATAAAAAAACTCTGCGGCCTTTTTTTAATGAACTGCACAACAGCTGGACTCGATCAATTTAAAAAAAGCAACGCTGTCTGGAACAGATGGCTGATCGGTATCGGTTTCATCCCTGATTTGATGAGCGGGAACATTAAACATTAATATATTTCATACATTCATGCGGATATGCTTGCAGATATTTCATGAAGATAAAATATACAGAAAACTATATAATGATACCGTAGGGTACAATTTTTGACTCGATCGATCGGTTTGGATATCGGTGCCCATTACTGGCGGGGCCATGAATTTGCCGCCAAACTTAAAATCGTTTTTGTATCAATTGCTCGCTCATCCATGTTAATATTTTAAAAGTGGCATTCAAAGTGCACCTTGACTTGCCACAGGCGGGTGCAATGGTGCAATGGTGCAATGCACTGGATGAGTCGTCTTCAGGTGAAATATTTGTATGGGTGTGTGGGTTTGCGTGCGTATTTCGTCAGTTCTAACGTCTCCGACTCTTCGATCCAACTTTTCAAGGATTACCACCCCCTGCCCACCGGTCCAATCGCATACGTCACTCGCATCCTTGTTATCCTTGGCAGCAGTGAAAATTTGAACTGTCAAAAGTTCGGGCAATGGACTATTTTGGTGCCAAGGATAACGCTTTCGCATGCAATTTTCGATTAGAGAGAGAGAGAGAGAGAGAAGGGGAGAGAGAGAGCGAGCGAAAGTGTGCAAACTGACCTACACTCCGGGACAGCCGCCACCACCCGCCACCCCATGCCACAGACATTTCCCAGTCTGACGAAATTGCGTGTTAAATTCGCTCAAATTATGCACTATCCCAACGCAGCACAGCACCCTAAACGACTGACGCAGCAGCAGGTGCCACACCCCCCAAATCGCTATACACATACACATGTATATATCACAATATGTATGTATACATATATGTATATAGCAGACATTGTTGTTGACTTTTGCCTACTACGCAGTTGATTTCACAGCCTCATCGCGGAGAAGAAGACCCTCAGACCCTCCGACCCGAACCGGTGTCACACCACTCACTCCCATGCCCTATCCCAAGCCCTAACGGAGAGAGCCTGTCCGTCCAATCGATGGAATGGGGCCTGCGCACAGTCTACCCTTTGCTTGTCATTCACGAAAAAATGCGATGCAGATGGGGGGCTGAAGATGATCCATCAGGATGGGATGGATGCCCGGGACGTGATATGTCTACGTAATTGTTGCTCCGACATCTGTTGTCCGAAAAAGCAGAGCACCGACAGGCTCCAAAAATTATGAGTGCAGAAGGAGAGCAACAGAAACAGGAGCAGAGTATGTGGGTCATCTATATTTAGGTACACGCGTACTTTTCACAGATTCCATAAATAACATTTCTCCAATTCAACGATATGTACATAGGACCAAGGAACACTTTCCGCCAGAATTGAATAAAATAAATTTAAATTATTAAATTATCACAGAAGGGTACAGAATTATCCCCTTTAATGGTTCTCTGATCTCTTGCATATACTCGTGCATATGTACACACGAATAAATCATCTGTTGGTGGCCTTGAACACTAGGTTGCAATTTCCACCCCACCCAATGAGGCATCCATTTCATGAATGGATAGAAAAGTTTCATAACAATTTTCTTTGTACTTTGACAATTTCAAGAATTCTCTAGAACTATTTGCCTTTTCCGTTTTGGGAGTGCCGAGAATATTGCCTTTCCATTTTCATTTCGTAATTTGATTTTCTATCACATAATTTCCTTTACGATGGCTTCGCCCCAATACATTGTGTAATGCATTTTTGGCGAAATGCGGCGCAAATTGTATGGGTGAGAGAAAATGCACAGAGTACAGCAAATTGTGAGCAAACGAAAACCGTAACCAATGCAGGGGGAAAAATGTTTGGGAAAACTGCAGCGAACGGGCGGTAGGGAAGGGGTATCACCGATGATGATAGAAAGAAGTAAACAATAATTGTGTACAAAGAGCAACGCAGATATAGAATTTTCTATGTATAAGTGCACATACATAGATGTACATATGTACATATATTTTGATTTGGCTAAAACTGTACGGAATTTGGCAAGTGTCCAATTTTTTAATTTTCAACTGATTTATGTGGAATGGGGATTATCGGATGGATGTACTCAAGAGGGGTATGTACAATAATCCTCAAAACCTGGAGGTGCCTGAAAACTATGCTTGGAAATGCCAAAAACCCGTTTCAATGCTGCTCTCCCCATCGCCCTTGCTCAGATGCAACATGCAACATTGTCAAAGGACCCCACGCAACCAGTAAAAAAGAGCAAACGCACAGGAAGGAGAAGGCGTAAGAGGATGAGAACTAAGTGTGTGTTCAAGGACATGCATATATTGTGAGGGGGTTCGCCGAGAGCAGAGGCATTAAGGCATAAAACTTGTCCAAAGCCCGTGTACGAGCATCCCATGGATATAGACATGGAAATGGACGTGGGCGTAGTCGTTAACGCCCCACGTATGTGGGATATTTAATTACGGCCCTGTGGAAGCGATGGAAGAAGGGCCGATTTGGGGTGGTGTTGTTATGGAGACTATGACGCCTCAAAGTGCAGTTCCGTCCTTGTCCAGCGCCAGCCCAGCACCAGAGTTCAGAGAGCGACATACACCGAAGCGACACGACGGCTGATGGGGTCCTGCCTCGTCTGCATTCCATTCAGTAACAATCTGCCTCTCTCCCTCACTCTCTGTGGGGGTTTCTCTCTCGCACTGCTGGCTCCACTACGGCCGTACTATGCCTCGAGCACGTGCCCCACTCGGCGGCAGAGCTCCACTCAGTTGAGGTTGGTTTCTCGTTCGGCGTGGTCGCATTCTGTTCTATCCGCATCGCGTCAGAGTACTATTTTCCCCGCGTCAGTGGCAGAAGAGTCTCTGTTGGTGTGCCAGTGTCTGTGTGTGGCAGAAAGTCCCAGAAAAAAAGCAGCCAAAATTAGGTAAATACCGAGTGTGCCCCAGTGTGTGGCGTGGCCTGGCGCTGCACTTGCATCTGAAGAAACATTTTGGGGGGTGAACTCAGTAGATCTGGCGATACTTGGTCAGATGTGAATACATATATGTATATTACATCAGAAGACTGGGTCAATGCTTATATAAAATGGGAATCAGGCACAGACACGACAGGTGTTGCAGGACCCAGGACCTCTGGGGGACCTTCTCTTGGCGCCACTTCCGGTCTGGACGGAATTAAATTACAAAACCACTCACACGGGAACAGGAACAGACATGTTTTCCCCACTTGATTGTTTATAATTTGTGCTCCTTCCGTTGTCTTTTATGTGATTTTTTATTTTTTATTTATTTTGCTTTTTCCAAACATAAAAAAGCTTTTCTGCTATTTTCGCTTTTTGTCTGCGACGTCAAAGACATTTTAATGGGTATATGTGCATATATGTATAAAATATTTATAGATATATGTATCTACGTATCGCTATATATGCATGTATATGTACATATATTATAGCCTTTAAAGAATTTGAACGAATTTCGCTTGTTTATTTTGTTTTCATTTAGGATTTACGAGTTCGGGCACGCAAAATATCCATCTGTGGGAGCTAAGGTTAAGTGCCAGACATCACATCATCATCGTTATCCTCATCGGACATCAATCAATTGGGAATTACATACATATAAGTGACATTATACTTTGACTGTGATGCATGGTATAGCTTAATCTGTGGCTTCGGATTAGGTTAAATGGGGGTTTAATTCCTTTCAAGGTTACACTTTTTGGCAGACATTTTCCCTTTTTTATGAGGCTATCAAGCTAATTTGTTGTTTTCCCATTCTGTTCGGTGTTGTTTTTCCCACATAGTATATCGCTTGTAGTTTCCAGCACACTCTGGATACAGATTTATGCAAGTCCACAATTTTCGAGTAAACAAATACCCGAAACGATAACCGCAATTGCTAGTTATACCCTTTTCAGAGGGTATTATTCACATTGTAAAGTATCGGAAGAATCTCCGTTTCAAAGATGTACATTTAATTATTTGTTCTTTGGATGTTACATTTAATTTTCATTAATTTATTAATTTTTTCCACCAAATTTGATTAAAATCTGCGAAAGGGTATCCAGTACTTCGTATACTGAGGCTGCTCTTCCTTTCATCTTATTTTCCATTTGCATAATCAAATTTTATTTATGGCCGCTGGCCGAGTCCGAGTGCCACATCAATTTAGATGCAAATCTGGGTACTATTTGTGTGTACACGACTGTGTGCTTGTTTTGCCATTGCGGTATCTGACCATCCACCCCCCAAACAAACCCCTCTCACACTTAAAGTGCAACGGTGCTTGGGAACACAAGAATAAGTAGGATTTCTGGAAAGTTCGCTGGGGTTCATTTAGGCGGGGAGGGGGGATAGATATGAGATTCAAGCTTCAATTGATGGCGCACTTCCAGAGGGTGGCTCTCCCTTTTGGCGGGGCTAGCTGCCAACTGTAAATTGCCCGCAATTGGACTTAATTCTTGAGCTTGCGGTTGTTGCTGCATTTTGCATTGTGCAATCAATGCTCGCTCTGCGCCGGAATTGAAAGAGCCCTGATTGGACAGGATTTAATTAGATATCTCAAATGATTTTCTCTTTATCACTCTTTCTCTCTCTCTCTATCTTTGCAGGCTTTTCAAAAATGGATAAGAAAAATATGAATATGTATGTAAATGCCGCCGCAAATGAACGCATTAAAATTAATCATAATTGAGAGCAAAGAAAAAATGAGCAAGAAGAGTATCTAATCTGGAGCATATGAAAGGAGTGCGAGCGAGCGAGATAGCGAAACGATACGAACCGAAAAGCGATGCGTTTCATTTGCAACGTCATCGCGTCATCAACAGCTGAAGAGAGCGAACCAAGTGAGCGCGAGCGCACCACACACTCACAGCTTCTATCTCACACACGCCCATTTTTCAACTCTCTCCCCTGCGAACAGAGCCCACAAGCAAAGGGTGTCAACACACATCTGCATTTTATTAATTAGCGAGAAACGAATTAGATAATTAATTCAATAGATTCTCCTCCAACCCAGAGAAACTGTAAAGAAAAAGACTCACGCAATCAAAGAGTTTGCGCAAAACCAAACGAGAGAGCCAGAAAGAAAGAGAGAACAGTCGTACAACAACTACAATCGAGAGCTGAGAGAGCACGAAGCAAAGGCCAGAGCGAGAGGGAAGCCAAACATACGCACGCACACGAAATTAAACTCTTTCGCCGCGTCGGTTGTGTTGTGTGTGTGCCACTCAAAAAATTCGTCTCTTCGCGTCCACAACGTGCCACCAAAGTGAGCGGAAAGTTTTCAGCCTGATTTTCATAGTTGCCGTATGAGAAGTTTCCTCTGTTTTTCTTTCGTTGCCTTTTGTTGCCCCTTCGCAGTGGTGTGAAGAGTGGGACAACGAATTGTTCAACCAAAAAGCGGACTCAAAATCAAGTTAAGGCCAAAATCAACAAACGATTGGATTGTCTATTGCACTGTGGAATATCGATTTTTGTCATACGCGCGCGTCGATGACCTCGCCGACAACAATTACAACCGAGAGCTGAGAGCAGTGCAAAAATCAAACGCAAAAGCAGAGTCAAAGGCCAAAGCAAAAGCAACTACATCTACAAGTCAAGTGACACAAACACACACATACACAGCTACTTGTGCATTTTCGAAGCTGTCTAATTCCGACTCTTAGCCACGTTTTACATAATTGGCCAATTGCAAAGTCTGCCAAAAGCGCGAGCAACAACTACGACGGCGACCGTTGCAAGCCGAGTGCCAGAGGGAAAGGGAAACAAACATTTAGACAGGCGGAGAAGAAGAGCGGGAGGAAGGAGAACAGCAAGCAGCAAACGGGAGAGGAGCGGCAGCGGCAGCAGCAGCGTCGGCGGCGGCAGCCAAGAACCCCAGAGACACATGCTTAGATATCGTCTCGTGTCCACACACTTCTTGAAGCAGCCGTAGTCAGCCAGAGCGAGAGGGAAGCGAAATTTTGAGAGAGTGCAAAACCCCCACCACCCACCACCACATAAGGGGGAGAGAAACAGCTAGAAAGAACGCCGAAGAGAGAAAGTGCAGTTGCAAACCCGAAGAGAGAGACTGCGATCGCAGGATAACGTCATCTCTCGATACAAAAAGCTTGTCAGGTGCGCGCCGCCTGCTCGTTGACGCCCCAAACGTTAAAAGCCCGATCGGAGAGTGGCATACAATACTTAACCGTTCATTCGTGCGGTAGTGCATCATCCAGAGGCAGCCAGATCCGACCTACGCCATACGCCCACGCCTGAACCGCAGCTGTCGCAGCGGACACCGATTTCGCACCGATACAGGCCCTATAATTCAGTCACAACGTATTCGCTAGGAGTTCTGCGACTGCTTGGTCTGAGCTGTTGTGATTTGGATAGCGAAAATGTGCAGAGATCGCGATATGAGTTTGTCATAGATCAGCGCAACCGTCGTTACAAGGTCAAGAAAAAAATCAAACTCAAGAGCGAATAAATATCGGATTTGTTGGCGTGGAAGCGCGAAGAAGAGACTCTGACAGACAGACAGACAGGCAGAGAGAGAGAGAGAGAGAGAGACTAGATAGTCTTGGACCAACAACAAAGAACAAAAACAACAGCTTGAATATAATACCAAAGTTAACAGTAATCCTGGTTGGAGAAAATAACCGGAGGGATACAATAAAAAACGGAAAATACAAAATAACACGACACCAACGCTTGCCGCTTGCTCGTGCGTGAATTTTTTGAGATCATCGGCGATGTGACTATTTAGCGGCACGGCATAACGGTTCGGTTCGATTCGGTTCCTCTATCAATACGGTTCTAGCCGATTCGTGGGAATCTCTCCCTGCACTCCTGCATGTGCCATCGCCTACAGGTGTCCGGTCAGCAGGCGTGACAAGTGATTTTGTGCGTGCACCGATTTCCCGGAAAACTCTATTCTTCGATCTTGAGTAACGTTACTCCTCCTTCTCGGCACACTCCACAACGATCTAAAAAGAAACGTCGTGCAACTGGCGAACGTACAGGGAAAAACCAGCAAGATTGAAGACTTTGCGAGAAATCTTTGGAAGTCCGTTAAGGCTTGCATTGTAAGTATTACCACAGATCTAAACAAGATAATATTATAGGGTAGATAATATGTACTTACTTAGACTAGAAAAGCGTATATTTCATACCGATTCGTAGCCGCCAGTGTCATGCAGCTTTGTTATCATAAAAATAGTGCATGGCACTTCAGTACGAGTCTGTTTACACTCGGGGGAATATCTCCACTTATACGGAGAAAACCCACCCCTTCGCTATATTTCTACAATTCCATTTCCACAAAAAAGGAAAACAATACTTTATTTGTCGATGCGTTCAAATGATATTTTCAAATAAACAAATATTTTCTCAGAGAGAGAGAGAGAGAGAGAACAAACTACACCTCACTTTTCGACGTCTTTATTTATATATTTCACACCTGTCCGGTCCGCCATAATTGTGGTTGATTGCTGGACAAACATTTGCATAGATGATTACGATCTAATTACGCTCCCATAAAGGAATTAACACATTTGGCCAGGGCAATGGAAAAAGTTTCCAACGTTATCGGATCACTTCAACCACTGGCAACCATTGCATATTTTCAGACGTCCAGTCATTTCTGGAAAGGCAGAGCTCGGCTGCGGCCTGTCGATAAGAAAATGCCCTCCCTTCCCTTGCTGATATCCATATTTTTTAGTGGGTGAATATCAGCAGGGGGGATTACATACATTAAGCAGAAGACCCGGAAATGTCGAGACGGAACTCTCCCAATCTCTCCATCTTATTTGTACAGTTGGAAGCTTTTGCACAGATTTCTTTCGATTTGCGATCTATTACACAATCCACACAAATACTTACAATATATACCCCATGAATTCTGCAAGTATCATAGTACGTAAACAATACCTCTATTAATACCCTACATTTATCGTATGTATATCGTATTTGCCTATGACAAACAAAAAACGTTATCTTGGTAACATTTGCCACTGATTTTTCCATAAAACTCCTCGCATTTCTGGTATGATTTTCCATTCCCCCCTCCATTCCATCGATTCATTCGATTTTTCTGTTCTGTTTTCTGTTTCTGTTGTGCGCTTTGTTTATTGCCTTTTCCAACTTATTTGTACATATTTGTTGCTCTGTTCTGTGCTTCTTCGTTGACTGTTTGAGTCATAGATTATGCCTGTATATAGAATATAGCAGAGAGTAGAGTGGAGTGCCACAGTGAAGCTTCCTCTCCCTACCAAAGGTCTTATTTGTATTTTCCTGAATTGTTGTGTCAAGAATTGTGTTGCCTTCTTTCAGGCACAACCTCCTCGCCCCCACCCAACCTCCTTGCCACTATCCTTTCTACGTTTCTCTATCAGGGATAATTCCAATAGTCATGTCACATTCCGTGACGTGAGCGTGTTGACCCAAAAAACAAACCATTTTGTCAGCCATTGCCTCGGGATTTAGTTGTGTTTACATAAATAATTGAGTGTAAAGGCAATTAAGGTTTGTTGCCTGGAGATGGGAATGGAGTGGCGTGGAGTGTCGTGTCTGTCTGTCTGTCTGGGGATGCACAATTGGCTTATGGCGTCTGGCAAACTCAATTAACAAATCGAGTAAACAGATTAGCAGACGAAATCATCGAACAAATTGCGTGAAAATCTCTATTTATAGATCGCCATCAGAAAGTTCAATGTGTAAGCGATCAATTTTTGCCTGGGTTATTTATAGGTCTGTTTAAATTTGTACTTCTCACGACGCGGCCTGCTCTACTGAACAGTTTGCGTTTATTTTCAGAGATCACTGTACTAGTATTTGTAAATACCCCAAACCGAAACGGAATTTCACCATGGCAATATAATTAGCGGAGGATTAGCATTGGACTCCACGGGAATGTCATTAGTTATTGATTGGTATTGGATGGATGTTATGGATGAGTAGGGGGAATGAGTATAGATGGGAAGGGAGAGGGAATTTGAATACGAAGTATTTTATTGGATTTATCTTGATTATTGCATTGGACTTTTGGAATATGTATACATTTTTATTATTACAGTAGCAGCTTTCTAAGCCAAAAGATATCCCACAGATGGGGGATGCATATAGTACATACATATATCATAATGTATCTTAATGGTTAATGTAGATTACAGATCAGCATTCGTTCGATTGATCCCTACAACTCTCTTATATCTACATATGTATGTATGTCGCTGATGCATCTCCTCCATTTAGTTGGTCACGAGTGTGGTACGGGTCTGGTCTCTCCGCGAGTCAGGTCATGTGTTCTGGAATAGGTTGGGTTGGTTGTCATCTGACAGACCATAACTCGAGGCGACATTTCAATTTTGAGGGAATATGCTTCGAAACTTAAGTGTTTTAAATTAAAAGTGAAACAAAACCAAAACGAAATAAAAGAAAAAAGTTTAAATGGCACAAAAACCTGTTCAAATTTCGCATGGATCGTAAATTATGGCAAATATCGTGCCAATACGTACATACATGTATCCTCCTTTATTTTTATATATTGGTATTTATAGTATATGTATGTATGTATTTGCGACGGGCTGGCAAAGTTCACGAAACTGGAAAAAGAAATTCCCATCTTTTGTTGTTGTTTTTGTTCTCCTTTTTTTGTAATCAATTGAAATTGATTGATTTTAACGAAAAGCGAACGAAAATTAAATGGAATGGTTGAAAAGTGAGCAAAAAGTAGGAATGGAATTTGTAAATTGATTGAAACGCAACAATAACAGAAACAGAAGTTGATCAAACAATAATTAAGAATTACGTCACAAAAACTAAAACCCCTCGAGAGAGAGAGAAAGAAGAGAGTGGGTTGTACTTTGCCCACTAATAGACTTTGTTCGTAGCTGTGATTGCATTTCCTTTTTCCTTTTCCCATACCTCATTCCCATGACAATTCCCGACAATTATGAACGTTCTCTTGAACGCGAGTTTTGAAGGTTTTATTTTTGGTTCTTTTTTCCCCTGCTTCATGCGTTTCCTTCTGGTTTTGCTGCTGCTTACCTTCTCCCTCATTTGTCATTCAATTTGCATACCCTTTCCAGAAAGAGTCGTAATATTTTCAGACCGAAGACGGGCAAAGCCCAGAGGAGGATTTATTTTATTGGAATATAATCGGTTAGTTTTGATAGATATTAAAATACTGCATAACGTTATAGCTCTAAAAAACAATTAGTATTTGTGTATTTGAGGGTATACAAAGTGCGGCTTAAGTCCATATTTTCTTAGATTTTGGCTGAGCAAATCATGCCCCACTGTCCTCCCTTCTTCCCTTTTTCATTTTGCTTCGCTTACCTTTGTTTTCGGTATGTTTAGCATTTTGCTTTTACGTTTGTTTTCGGCGGCACGCTTGTGCTTGTGTGTGTTTCGCATAATATTCCACTTGCACTGGAAATGACAGGGACTGACTTGGAATGGCAGCCGCTCTCTTCCTGACCCCTGACCTGTCCCTTTGCTGGTTCCGATTTGCGTTGATTCGTTTGGCGAGCGTTTCCACTTGCCGTTGCGCAATCCTCACACTGCAGCGGAACCAGAAGCTCGCAACATGTGACTGACGTTAACCGACAGATTGACGTATGTACATGTGTGAGTGGTAGGTGGGCAGGCAGGAGGGTGGGTGGATGGATAAGGTGTAGGGTAAGGAAAGGTCGAGAGAGCGATGGGTACCATTAGCCAGATAGTCACTTGTTTAGTCGATAGCACAGTGATTGATGCGATTTGCGGTGGAAAAATAATGAAATTCTTCATTTCATTGATTTTTCCGATTGCCTAAAATAGAACGGACAGAGGGGAGGGAAACCCAGCACTCGAGATGGTCGAAATTCCCGAGGAAGTACATAAATTTAACACACTATCTGTCGTATCGGTGTTCTCGTTGATCGTTCTCCCCGTCTGCCCCGTATCTTATCAGTCAGTGTGATTAATTGTCGTTCAATTATGTTTTTATATTTAGCACATAAATGTACGATATCCATTTGAGGTACGTGCTGTTTTTGTTGGGTTCCATTGGGGGCGGGGCGGGTGATATTCCATTATTTATTTCATTCGGGAATTTCTGGCCAAAAATTTAGCAAATTTCCCACAATTTCAGCGAAAAGATGATGACGGAACAAGCGCTATAGTCGGGAAACAGATAAGATTCTTTGAGAAGGTTCTCACACTCCTCAAATCAGTTTCTATCCCATTCCTAAGAGTGAAATAATGTTCGTTAAACTTTTAACTTTGTTACTTTTAACAGTAGAACTGATTAAATGAAGTGTAGATTACTCTAGATTCCAGACTGTTCATTAGTCAAAAGAAGTAGCACTGAACAGATCCCAAATGTATAATTAAGCACTTTCCCAGACAAATTATGGGGAAAATCAATACAGCTAAGTAGCTAGCAGAAAAAATATCCGTAAACAGTCATTATGGCTCTGGCAACTGCTCGGTTACCAAATTCCAAAGGCCCAAGCCCCCGAGGCACTCAAATTGATGAAATGTCAACATGGCTGCGGCTATGGCTATGGCTATGGCTAGTCGTGTTTACGAGTATAGAGAGCCCCATTGGGAGAGACGAGACCCTCCTAAAAGCTAGCGTCATATCAAAATTGTTGATACAATTTAGGCGAAGACTGAAACTGTTTACCCACTCGGACCCACTCGGATAGGGAGAGCCATAGAATGATTGGAGAGTAATGTGGATTCGGGCGGATCAAGAGAGTGATATCTTGGGCTGTATCTTGGGGTGTACGGTTGCAGCCAGTCACCGGTTTGCTACCGGTTCGAGCCGGTCCGGGGCGGCGCTAGGCGGTCTGTGGTTGTTTTGGATGTTGCCAGGTAGATCCGAGATCCGAGGTAGGAGAGGCCACGCCACTCTTATCAACCAACATACATAATACTCGTACTTGTAGCCGGTGAAAATGACTTTTCAATATTTGCACGACGTTTAATAGCCCCATCACATCGTCCGTGTACTCCCACCATTCTCCGAGTTCCAAATGCCGGCGAATGCCGCTTTCGCACGGGCTTGTTAAAATGCGCACATCTCACCTCTTGCTCGGGATTGCGAGGGATCGCGCATACGCCGCGTGGTCCATTTTTAGCATCTCCGTGAAGCGGAGACGAAGGCGGCTTCCCCTGGTCTGTGTGGACTGTTGTTAAGCAGTCAACTGCCCACTCGACAAAAGCCCCATAAATCCCATTCCATTGTGCCCCTGACTTTGTTTTCGTTCCGTTTTTGCATGTAAACATTTTGGCTTCAGCGCGTGGCTGCTACTCGACCGTTTATTGTGTCAATTATGCGACCTTCTTGGTCTTTGGAATGGCACTCGGTGCCCGATTCCAGGCTAAATTTTAACCAAAGCGGATAATACACGATAGAGGAACCTATTGCTGTTACCAGAATTTTTGTGTCCATAAATACCTCATGACGACAGATTCTTATCGATTATTCCCCGTTGATTTTTGTGGGGAAACATGGTCTAATAGCGCCCAGCTATCAGATATCTTTATCTCATTTCTGTGACAATTCATTCGGCAGCTGCTGTCCGACACCGATTGCCAGATGATTGGCCAAGTGCTAATGCGTTTTTGTGGTTTATTCGGTGGCTTTTCCGATATAACCTTTCCTCGGACTGAGTCATGTACTTCCCATATGATGGCTTCTCTGTACAGAGTTTGTGTTGCATAAACAATCGCATGGTAAAGACAGCCACAACGATGACAATCATATCGTACGTTATGTCTGGTTCAGATGACGTTGATGCGTGGATTCGCCGCCCACCAAAGGTTCATACCTACGTCATAGGGCGAATCAATGTCATCTGCATTTATAGATATTTTTGGATATTTACTGACGACAAAAGCAAGAAATTGCCAAGAGATATTTCTAGCATGTTGTAATTTTATCCTTCAAAGGAGAAATTCTTTGAAAATTTCCCCTAAACCCCAAAATGATTTGATATTTTTATGATTTAAAGCAGAAGCCAATTTATATATGTACATTCTTCCTGCTATCACACTGGCATTTTGAATCGTTAAGTCTACAGAAATCGATTGCATTCCCATTCATTATCCATTGCGGTGCCATTAGATGGGGGACCCTAGGGCTTCACCTGTCGCTGTCTGTGGCAGAAAATCCCTCGAGCAAATGCCCCTTTCCGTTGTCTAATTAATGTGATAAGAACTAATTCCAGCTGGAAATGCCTTGCACGCGCCGCCTACACAACAGAGACGGAGAAGAGGTTGGGGTGGGGTGTCCTTCCAAGCCGATGTTTGCTTCGAACTCTAAGCTTTCGATCACGCTCTCCATTGACGTCACGAGAGGGCGCGAGGGCTTCAATTAGTTTGTCTCGTTCTGGCTGACGAAAGAGTTGATTGACACACGCACAGACTCCAGGCGGCGATGCTCTCTTTCCGTATGAAATTCGGTTAACCTAGAAGAGAGGGAGAGATGACTCAGTTATTTTCACAGGCAGACAGAGAGAGGCCAGACAGCGAGTGTTCCAGGCGTTGCTGCGCTGTTCTGCTGCAGCTCTGCTCTTGCTGCTCTGCTCTGCTGCTGCATTGATCTGCCGTGACATTGCACTTGAAATTTATTCTTGAACATGTATTTGTGTTTGCTTTTATGTACATACATATGTACCGTACACACTGTTGACAATTTTATTTTGGGTTGTTTTCGCTTTGTTTGATGAAGTGCCGTTACCTGTAGGTAGAGCTTTCACGAGTGCCAAAATGCCGTTCGATCAATCGATAATAGCACTTGAGCCGCATTGGTTGTGGTATCGGTATCGCCTGTTTGCTCTGTCGGTGCACACGGGGGAGTAAACAAGTGAATAAATTAATTCATTTCATTAATATGGCCATAAAATGTGTGGAGCTCCTGCTAATTTCGTGCGCCCCAAGTGCCAGATTTATTTTTAAACTCTCAAACAAACACACGAAGAAGCTCTCTGTTGTCTGTCTCTGTCTGGTGTCTGCAGCGGAAGAGAGTAGCGATAAGAAAAGTACGCAAAAGTTGTACTTAATACAAGGTGAGAGGACTTACCGCTCTCTCTGCTCTGCGTGTGAATACAACTAGGCGACGACCCGTGAGAAAGCTTTACATGAATAATACCCCACCTTGTATTGATACATCTTGCTTCGACAAATTCTGCTCTGTTTGCATTTCATTTTCGCACCTTCCATCTCTCTCTCTCTCTCTCTCTCTCTCTCTCCTGTTGGCCCCCACAGCAGGCGCTGCAGCGATCCACAATAACATTGACCATGCGCAGGCGCGCTCTCTCCCTCCCGTTCTCTGCCAAGCTATCGCTCTGCCGCAGCCGCTGCTCGGCTCTCGAGATTTTCGCATATAATTCCCGAGGTCGGGGCTGAAATCAATTTAATAGTAATTCGGTGCGCCCAGAGAAAGCAACGGAAAACGGTTCTCTCCTACTCCTCCTCCTCCACCTCCACCGTGCGGTCGGCAGCGGCAACGTCCAACGCCAAAAGCCTAAAAGAAAAATAATTAATATATGTGAAAAACCGAAAGAAAATCTTTTAAAAACAAACAAAAGATCTAAAGACATGTAGACCGTATTACACAAAAAGAAGAAGAAAATACTGTGTTTTACCAAAAAAGAAAACAAATGCAAATAACCGGGGAATAATAAAACCGGGAAAGGAAATATTCAATTAAGTTCAATTGAAATTTATTGAGCGAGATTCAAGCGATGACATTTTTATTACATTTATAAGATTATACCGACAAAAGTATATTCAAATCAAGCGATTGAACTGAACGTGATCGAGGCGCCTCGAGTGCAATAATACTTGTGATAATCCTACACCCAACGCTAGACTGATTCCCATAGAGATTAGCCAACCCAACCTACATACAAACCTAAATATTATTTATAAACCATAATAAAATGACGCCCAGAATTATTACATATTTTCTGGTAAATATACAATACACGTATTCTTGTTTTATAATACGCTTAAATTATTTAATAAATGCATTAATGTCATTAGGAATTTCTAAAACATTTTCATAAAATGATTGAGTATCTAATAGATATTATCTATGCATGATATTTGATTAAACTGTTCAGAAATTAGTCAACATTCAATTTTGATCCAATTTATTGTTTCATCATCTGATTACACAAGTCGAAAAGAAACTTTGATTTTCCTTTGGACACTGTATGAATATGAAACCTGACTTTTTCCGACCAAAGTCTATGAATTATTTATGGGGGATCGTGTGTGACTTATATAACAGGCATCTGGGGACTGCAAACTGGACAGATTTTCTTCGACTGACGAACCCCAGTTCGAGGGGTTCGAGGCAGCAGTTTATGATGGGTCGTGACGGGGCAAAAAATAAATGTTTCCACAAAATATTACTCATACGACACGTAGAGCCAGACCTTTATTAACTCACTTAATGGAAAGAGGGCGCGCATGGGCTGGTTGGGTTCGGGTGGGATGACATTTGAGAAACTGTTTAATTATTTACATCTTTAATTATTTATTTAACAATTTTCCTCACCATTTCCCTCTTTCTCCCATTTGCAGTGCGGCATGCGCCATCCCACAACTGGGCTGAACGAAGACGACCTGAGTCGTCTCACCGGTTCATCATCGTCGACCGCCTCGTGCGGCAGTGCAGTCTCAGCCTCATCTTCATCATCGTCAGCCTCCTCGTCCGCATCCACGGCGGCCCCCAACCAGTGCCATGAGGCAGCAGTCGTCGTCCGCCAGCAGCAGAGTCCGGAAAGGACCAAGGTTTCTTTGGCGGCGGACGCCAAGAACCATCTGAATAGCGCCGACCCTCAGCCAAAGTTCAACTCCACTTATCTCCCGGAGATCATCAATCCGCTCGAATGGCAGAAGTCTTCGCGCAAGCGCAAGGAGCGCCTCGACAGCAGCTCCGTCTTCGGACAGGACCGCAAGCTGCAGCGCAGCAACAGCGAGGAGCTGCTCACGGATCCAGCTCAGGGCCACGCACCCAGCGACCCCAAGACAGCGGCCGCCCACCTGCTGGAGGCCCAATGCGAGGTCATACGTCGCGTCTCCTCGGAGGACTTTGAGCGCACCGCCAGCTACGCCAACTACTGTCTGGAGTTTGAGCGCGAACAGCAGTCCCAGTGCCAGTCCCAGTCCCAGGCCCAGGCCCAGGAGCAGGAGGGCGGTGAAAACAACGCTTCGCTGGCCAACCTCTCGATTGAGGTCCGCCAGCAGCGGGAGGCCAGCGACGACAGCGAGTGCGAGCACGAGCGCCGAAGGAGCAGCGAACGCTTCTGCAAGTCCCGTCTGCCCCCCGGCCGCAAGTCCGGCGTCACCAAGAAGGGCAGCGGTAGCGGAGGAGTCGGCGGCAAGTACCTGCCCTCCAGGCGGGACGAGCAGAGCGCCTATAAGTACGACCTCTCCGCCCTGAAGTACGAGCGTCGCGGTTTCATAAGCAGCAGGAAGCAGCAGTCGCAACAGCAGCAGCAGTCCAACTCCTCTTCCTCCGCGTCCGATCACAACGACAACAACCTGATCGACTTCCACCAGCAACAGCAACAGCTCCAACAGCAACATTCGAAGAGAAGCTCCAGCATCTCGCCCACACCCACAACGAGCTCCTCGGCGGGCAGCGACGACACCACGCCCACACCCGTCAGGGCCAAGCCGCCGCAGCGCCAACAGCAGCAGAACCCGGACCTCACCTCGGCCCAGGAATCGTTGCCGTGGGAGCGTGGGGATGAGCCCGCCCCCGTGCTCAGCCGACGCTACGCCCACTCCCGGCCCCACGTCGGCGGCAACATTGATGCGGCCGCCCAGCTGGCCAAGGTGATGCCCTATCCGCAAGCGCTGCCCAAGCAAGCAACCAGCGTTCAGCTGCATGGCTGCGAGGACATGGACTGCCTGGAGCCGATGGACGCGGTGCGCGCCTTCAGTTCGCTGGAGAACATGCGCACCCGGGACGTGATGCAGCAGGTGCTGCCCGCCATGATGGTGGCTTTCCAGACGCCCGAGGAGCGCCTCAAGGCCATCGGCCGACGGGTGACCGTGCTCAAGAAGAAGCTCGTCCAGCTGGAGGACGCCCTCGAGCAGCGGCTGGGCTACCGACCCTCGCAGGCGGAGCGCCTCAACGACAAGTACATGAAGAACGCCTTGGCCGAGCTGAGCAAGCTGCGGAAGGAGCGGCACGAGCTCAAGACTGATCCCATTGCTGCCCTCGGCCTCAAGCTGGGCGGAGGTGGCGGTGCCGGCGGCTCCGGGTGCCAGGAGGTGGCCAAGAAGCTGGAACGCATGAAGGCCACCCTCGCTGAAATCGAGCAGGTACGGATCACTCTCTCTGAGATCATCCCTCATCGACCATCGACCATCCCCATCTCATTCGCGCACTCTTGTCACGAGACAGGCACAGATTTTGATGGCAATTAACAAGTGGAGCAGACGTCAGAGAGCCACCGATCCACGATTGTTGTATGTGGATTGGCTCGACATCAGCAGCAGCAGCCAGTGACATGCTTAGCAATTTGGCAATAACTTTGATCTTGCCCATTGTCAGATCAGCACGGCGGCACTCGGGAAAATAGCAAAACAAAACGAAATTTTCCGCCCAAAAACAAAAATACTCATTCGTTTGGAGGGAAAAACAAACCAGACCAATTTCGGCGGTTGATCGACGTGTTTATGCCCTGTCAAGAGCGCTTTTAAATGGGGGTTTTATGTGGAATCCAAAGTACTTTGGTATGCAAAAAGATTGGATTTCAAAATCGTGATAGAAATACACATGCAACCGATCTATCAAAAGTATAGCCACAATTCCATTTGTCTGTCTACTCATAAGGATAATGGCATATCTTTCATATTTTATTGGAATGTTTGTATAATTCTTGTATACTGGATGCTACATATTTATTTGCAGAGAGCTTTTTTAGTAGCATTCAATGATGATTCCAGATTATTATCTTTAACTACATCAATATGTACTTGTATATCCTTGATAAATCAACTGTTTTCGTAGTAGTGGGGAGATTCACGTTTAAACTATTCTATAGTTGAATGTTTCATCATACATCCCCAAGAGGTGGGGCTTCTAGAACCCGTACAAATGTATTTTATCGTATATCTGTCCAATTTGGGGAGGCTTTTTTTATATACTATATAGTAAGTGTTTTATGAGAGTGTCTATTTATATTCCAATAGCAGAAGCAACACAAATATGAATGTGTTTATGGCATTTCGGTAGGACAGGCCTCCATCTTCGGCACTTCTTTCTCGATTGACAAATTAATGATACATTTGTCATGGTGGGCCGAAATTGTAGTCCGCTCGAAATTGAGTTTGTGCCAAGAATGATTGGATGTACAGAAGGGTAGGTTAGGGGATAGGATAGGGTATGGATATAATGGTTAGAGCAGCCACAAAAGTGCCTTTCCGCACAGACAGAGGCATATTGTGCATATAATGTAATGTTTGTTCGGTTTTTGCGACTGTTTACGAAAGTTCTGCACTTAATTTCTATTTCTGTTTTGGGCCTTTTGGCGTCTCGCGCGGATTCTTGTCTGCTTGTCATGAGACCCAATGAAATAATGCCCCATGTAGTGGCGCTTATAGATTGTGTTGTTTACGCCTCGCTTTGGGGCTTTTATCAGTTGTTTGTATCTTTTGAGGGCTTCCGTGGCATTGAAGTGTCATTTTCATATTGATTTCATTGATCCAATGATCACCTATGCACCGTACTCACCCCCGTTCTTCCATTGCAGAATCTCAACGAGAAGCGCACCAATGGACACCGCTCCCAGCAGCTGGAGGAACTGACCGCCGATCAGCTGGTGCAGGAAAAGACCGCCGTCCAGCATGGTCTGCTGTACTTTGAGAATCTCTACGGCCATCCCATCAGCAAGGAGGAACGCGATGCGGCCCGACCCCTGTACGATCGTTACCGTCAGCTGAAGCGTCTGGTTGCCCGCACTGTTATGTTCGGAACTGGGACTGGGGTGCCGGAGCTGCCCACCATTCTGGAGCACGAGGCTATGGTCTTCGAGGCGACCTCCACACCGCTGCAGTATTCATCCAACAACAGCACAGAGACCACCAACTCACCCAGCGACTCGATGGCGCCAAATACTCTCACACAGAACGTTTCCTCCGATGAGTCGACCACCACCACCACGGGTCCAGCGGCAGCAGCAACGGCGGCTGGATCGACGGAGTCTTCCAGCGAAAACATATCCGCACTGAGCCTGGACCAGCTGTGGGAGCAGCTGGAGCGGGTGCGCGACGAAAAGGCCGTCCTGAAGGCCACCATACGCGAGTACGAGTCGCTGTTCGAGGAGCAGAACGGCCGCAAGATGCTGAAACAGGACCGTCGGTCCCTGGAGACGGAGACCTACGCCCAGTACAAGGAAAAGAAGGGAAAGGTCCGGCTGCTGCAGGCCCTGATCAAGAAGCACATTGGCCACTAGCCCGGAGCCTCAAGCTATCAGTCTTTTGATCAACATCTATTCACCTGCATGCTATAATTATTTATTTCATACCCACAAAAAAAAACCAAATGCAAAAATACATACCTATATACTCGTATGAATATCCCAACACCCGCCCCCTACCCCATACATTTAGACAGATATTATTATATGTATATGTGTAGTTTTTAGATTTACATTTTACCATATATTCTATAATGATACATTTTATGAATATTGTTGATTCCTTATTGTTTTTTGAAAACACCTATGAATAATACGAATAAAAAAGAAGAGAAATGTTACAGAAATCGACGACTATGGCGGAGAAGGCTAAACTAACCGAAAGACATTTGATAAATAGACTCTCTCATCCCAATGTAGGATATCCTTAATACTTCCACTAGCAACTGACATCTCTCACTCACTCATTATCTTTCTGTAAATCGTCATTGATGCTAAAAAATGTATTGCATTTGTATTTTCCATTGGCTCGAACAGATTTAAATCACATCTCTCCCGCCATAGGGAGCATAGGTTGCTTTAGTCTTGAATGATGTAGAGGCAGAGGTAAATGCAGAAGAAACTCTTTATAAATGTTGTCTGGTAGTACGAAATATTTTATATCGATATCTAAACTAACGCCATTTAAAGAACACTACTAATAGCCCCAGCCCCTACCTACTAATACTACTCGTAGCTGTGCGTTCAATCAAAAGCTTCCTCTGGCATTTGACGTTCGCAGTTTGTTTGACAGCAGAAGCGGAAACGGAAGTCGAGTCTAGTTTGTATCGAGTGCAGGCCAAGTGCCTGGGAAATTGATTTGCTTTGTTGAGTTTTTTGAACGTGTATCGTATCGTGTCGTATCCCTTCTGAATATATTTACAAATGCATACATAAAACCCAACCCAAACATATATATACCTTACATATGTAACAACGTAAGCATATATTTATGTATGTTTACATACTATATATGTATGAATATTGAATACAAAAGTATATACTGTACTGTACGCATATGTACCACTTATATAAAGGTCAACATTTACAAATGGAATATTCTTATGTGTAGAGCCCACACGATTGGGTCGAATCGTACGAAGGAAGCAATTTTTGTAGCATTAAAAGTATGTATCTCCTTCGATAACTGAAGCGATTGAATGTCTATACATAATATGCAAAATAAAATATATCACGTTATATTACAAGTACAACTTTTGTTTTTATTCATCAATTCTAGGTAACATTCATGGAATAATTGTGGTAGGTTTTAGGCAGTCGACGTTCCGCAGAATTCTGCCAGTGGCTGCAATAAAAGAATAAGATACGAATCAGTTACCTCTTGCCAATGAATAACATTGAGGGGGAGTGTGGATGTGGATGGGTCAGTCAAGTGTATATTCGACATAAACATTCAGGTATATGCTTGTCAAGGTATTCGTCATAAAATGCAATCAGTGGAAGTTAAAAAAAACAAATATTACGTACCTCTAGCTCCCACGAGTGCCACGCCACAATCCATGGCCTATCCATTGTTCAATCTGGAAATGTAAAACAATCGCAGATTAAATACGCATTCAAGAACAAATTTAAACAATTCATGGGGAAAAGATTAAAAATATCAGATAAAGAAACCAATCGACATCATTTCTCCGACTGGGGCGGTATCTAAGAACATCATGAGAGTGCCCTAATTATAATTTTTCCTACAGAACAGACGAAAAGTGTAACTCACCTCAAATTATAGCCATTTATAAATTGGTTTCCTCAGTGCATATATCAAGAATCTTCCGATATTTCAAAACCAAAAAAGAGCCTGTAAATGTAAATAAAAATAGCATAAATAAAAATTCGAATATGTAACATATTAAGATATTATGTTAGATATAAGAACTATCAGCTAAATAAACCAATCGACATCATTTCTCCGACTGGGGCGGTATCTAAGAACATCATGAGAGTGCCCTACTTTTCACTACATTAAAAATAATAAAGAAATGGCGAAAACTACCTTAGTATTCAACATGGGCCATTTTGATTCCTGTAGATTAAAGCCTCCGGCTATTTCTGATCTAAAATGAAACACAAATCACTGTTATTTAAATATTCCACAAAGATCTTATCTAAATAAAGAAAATTGTTTTGTCAGTTTAGTATATCATCAATTGTTTTTATGACAGGGATAACTGTTTGGCTTTAAAAAGTGCTCATCATACAGATTTTCTTTAATTAGTGGCACTCATCAGTATTTACCAACCTTAAATCACAATCGTCCTTGTCCCAATCCGCTGCTGGCCCCACAAATATTAAGTTCTAGAATAAATATAAATATTACCGATTAATAAGATTCGAATGTGGTAGTAGTAGCTACAATTAGTTTGGTAAATGCAAGGGATTCAGTCGTATATATGTTGCAACACACATAAATTCAGTTATATGCTTGTCTATAGGTTTGTCATCAGAGTAATTATATGCACAAAATGTTATATCTATATAAATATATACACACCTCAGCTCGGTAGGACTGCCTGAGCTGAAAATCAACCGAAGGAGAAGCACAGGTTTCTGTAAGATACAATATAATCAAAGTTAATAAAGTACTCGAAAATACAATGAAATATCATGTAGTGCATCAAAATTGTAGTTTATCAGCAAATAAAACCAATCGACATAATTTATCCGACTGGGGCGGTATTCAAAAACATCATGATCATGATAAAGAACAATTCAGAGATATGAAGCGTACCTATTTTCTCAGGACAGTATCACATCTTCATTATTTCCAAGAACCCTGCAAAATAAAGAAAACGCATTTTCAATAGGTATACACACATCGACAAAGATTATTATCTTAAGCGGATTTTATCAGCTTATTGCATCATCAATTATTCTTATGACAGGGATAACTGTTTGGCTTAAATAAAGTGTTCATCATTGACAGAATAACTGATGGATGCCATGTGCTAAAAACTTACCTTTAAAAGTAGCAGTGACAGGTTTTTGTTCCCAAATCGTCAAGATAATGTAAGAGGAATCTGTAAGGAAGAGAATTTTGAGTTAACACAAATGGAATTTATAGATATAGTGGCTAAGATAGTTTGAAAGATCAGCTTAATGCATCATCAATTAATCTTATGACAGGGATAACTGTTTGGCTTAAATAAAGTGTTCATCATTACCCAAAGGGGGACCAAAAAAAACATATGTATGTATGCATACTGATGCTTGCTTACCATTTAAGAAAGGAGTTGCTTTCCCAGAATTTCTGCATGCTTTGGCCCACCTGTAAAGAAACATACATTAGCCCATTTTCAAACATTTTGGAGCACTCGAAGTATGTACTTTCTAGAGTCAGTCGTTTGAAAATCAACATAAGAATTCGGTTATATGCTTGTCTATTTGGTTTGTCATCATAGAAAGTACATCGGATTGTGTGCAATGGATATTTTTATTCACCTTTGATCATGGTTTTCCCAGTCTTTGGATTGCTGGTCCGAAGGTACAGTAGATGCCGCTGAAAACGAACAGAATGAGGTTAAAACCAATCCATGTGCGTATTTCTACGATAGCTAAATTATTGAAGCATCAGTAAAAAAATCCAATCGACATTATTCTTCCGACTGGGGCGGTATATATTTAGCATCATTGAAACAAAAACTTCACATCCATTTCCGAACGAAACTAACCTTACTATTGCATCGGCAACACGTGGGACCACCGCAGCACCAGGCCGGTGGAATCTCCATAATAATCTTGGACTACATTGTAATCAGCATCAAACTGCAGGCAATGCAAACTAACGCATTGCTATCTGTAAATGCAATGATAGGTATAACATTTAATTACACTTTCATCAAATTTGAGGAAAAACGCTCATCGGCATGTGGCATTTGTAATCAGAATTGAAAACCAATCAACACGTCTCTTCAGACTGGGGCGGTATAGGAAAAACATCATGGAATGGAAACCCACATTTATTTTCACTTTTTCTTTTTCTAAAACTTACCATTTTGGTTAAATAATTATTATTTACAGACAAAACTGAACTGTTCATGGTGGCGGAAAAAAAGAATAGAACGACACGTGAACAAGCGATTACAAATTTTAATATTATATCGATATTTATTTTTGATACGATAAGTTGGTGACTGTCAACTATCGGATACGACTTAGTATCCCTGGTCGCAGCTGTCATTTATACAAATTTGAACAAAGCGGCAATTTGCAAACCGCGTCCATCTTCAATCAACTGTTGGAATATTTGGTGCCCACCAAATGGTGAAGCACCAGCATTCTCATAAAATACAATTGTTTGGTTTATAGTGAAAAAGCAGCATACAGGAAACATTTTAAATAAGCGCTATGAATTTTCGCCACACTCAACTGCCACTTATTGCATAAAAATATCGAAATTTGTTTTTGCTACGATTCATATAAATTCGTTAATTTATCTGATCCACCGACGTGAAACAACATTTTCCAAAAATATAAGTACTTCCAGTCAAAAACAAAACACCTCTACAAATATATTATCAACAAAAATATATATCGATACATATTGTTATTTCAGTACATACTTAACATCCCTAATTCCATTTGTTGTTGTTGGTTTGACTGGCTGTGTTTCTGGCGCTGCTTTGCGTAACGTTGAATTGGAATTTTCTGTGCAGCCGCGTCTCTAAACGCTTTGACATGGTGTTGACGAAGGAATATCGAGTCTGCATGCCGCTGACCGTGGAGGAGGTGAGCACATCGATCATTTACAGCCAGTGACAGAAATCAAATTTATAATTTTATTTCATGACTTCATAGTACAAGATTGGTCAGCTCTATATGATAGCACGCCATAGTCTGGAGCAGTCCGAGGAGGGCGAAGGTGTCGAGGTGGTGGAGAACAGGCCCTGTGAAGATGCCGTCCACGGCAAGGGCCAGTATACAGAGAAACACATCCACTTGTCCAGGTGAGAATCGCACGATTTGCATAGTTTTTTGGCAGCTAATGAAAGATTCGCTCCCGAAACAGTCGACTGCCTTACTGGGTGCAAGCAATCTGCCCGCGCGTTTTCTATGTGATAGAGAAGTCCTGGAACTACTATCCCTACACGCTAACAGGTGAGTGGGTGGACAGCGGCCTACCTCGGAATTGGCGTGCGCATCCACTGCGTTGTCTGTTTTCAAGGCGACAATTCGAGTCTCTTCCCTGCTCCCCCGAAGAGGCCCTAGAACACGTACCTTGTGTTTATCATTAGCATTCAATTACTATTTCTGCTGTAGCCATATGGCGGCAACCGCCCAAGCCATGCCCGTTCTTAGAACATCATGCGTTAGGCCAAAGCAAAGCGGTGATATCAGGGACCTGTATGAAGTGGTAGGGGTATAGTCTGCCGATAAAGCCCCCCATAAACTCGTACGCACACTTGTCATGCCACCAATACGTCACCGTTCTAGGCATTCGAGCATCCGATATCATTTTCATGGTGGCCCGAACAGAACAATCAGCGCTTGGCAAATTGTTAACAAATGTCACAATTCCCATCGCATTCTTCCGCTCTGATAAAATCAGATTACACATGTGTCCCCAAAGCACTTCAGAAACTATTTGCCCTAATTCGCTCTTAGCCCCCGTGAAATTGTTTGGTTTTTAGTTCGTTGACTTCGTGTACAGTTTATAAAATCAAATGGGAATAGTATTATGATCCAATCAAAGCATTGCCGAGTCAAATTCCTTTATCTATAACTAGGAAATGATAAACTTTTGTATTTTATGCATGGACACTCGTATTCATGGCATTAGAAGCACACGGATCAAGTGTAAGTCTATAATTGGCATTCGATTTATATTTCTGCTTTGCTGCGGTTTATTTATAAATCGTTTTATCGCTAATTATAGACATTAGACACGCTTGCAATATATTTAGAGTGGATTATTGATTCATTTTTTCTCATTAAAATTTCATGTGTGCTATATGGGACTGTAATTGGTAATTCCTCGTACGCCATGTAGAGTATACGGTAATTGGAGAAAGTTTATTTTCGGTTGTCCTCCGCTGACCAATTATCCCCCTATTCGCAGTGCTCCTTTATACCCAAGTTGCATGTCCTCATCAAGACGAAGTATGAGGACAACAGTGGCACCACAGAAAACGTGAGTTCTATCCAAGTTTTGAAGCAGAACTCTTTAGCAATAGCAAAAGTATTTGATAGTGTCTGGATCTTACTGAGGAGGAGATGAAAGTGCGCTCTGTGGATCACCTGGACATCGCCTTCGATGAATTCAACGCCAAGCACTACAAGCGCGAGGAGGATCCCAAATTTTTCAAATCAGAAAAAACTGGTACAGTAACCCCAGGTTCATATGACAGATCCCCAAAAAATAACGCTTGTTCCATCGAAAGGTCGCGGACCTCTGGTTGAGGGATGGCGGGAAACGGACAAACCCATCATGTGCTCCTACAAGGTGGTCCATGCCAGCTTCGAGGTCTGGGGCCTGCAGACAAAGGTTGAGGATTTTATCCAGCGCGGCATTCGCGACATACTCCTGCTTGGACATCGTCAGGCCTTTGCCTGGCTGGACGAATGGCACGGCATGACCCTGGAGGATGTGCGTGACTACGAGCGCCAAAAACAAGCAGAGACCAATGAGAAGGTGCAGGCAGCTGGCGATGCCCCCACCCCAAGTGGTAGTGGCAGCAATGGCCGTAATACGCCCACTCAGGATATTGATTAAGTAATTGTGAATGTTATACCAAAATTTAATGTAGACGAATGGCAGGAAGAGTGTACCTGCATAAGAGACAACTTTTAGACATATGTACCTAATAGGTAATAGGTCCTACCTATAAACATATGTGAATATGTATATATTTATATATATGTACTATCATTGCATTTCACTGGTCCAAAGAAGCTCGGGCAACTGCCCGAGAGCGTTATAGCAAGAGAAGACAAGCACAAAGCTCGTAACTCCAAACCCAAATGTTAATCACCTGGAGAGTTCAGCATTACGCTAAGCAAATATTAGTCGCACCTACAGATATATCTTAACACATATTGAGCACTATATTTGTGTCTAATGAACGGTTTTTGTTAACTATATATTCCCTAGTTTAGCTTTGATCAAAGTGCGGTCCATATTTTGATGTACAAATGTATGAAGCATTAATAAAAATGATGTTTCACAACAACATACATATGTCTGCATGTGTATGAGACAAGCATGTGATCAATAATTACTTTTATACTTCCCATTAGGCATGCGATGAGCCAAATCTGTTTGTCGGCAAATGGATGACCAAATTATTGGACATTTGTATGCCAGAGCCGGCGACGAGTGGTGAACGAGGTAGTGGACTAGACACGATGATTCAGTCAACATGTTGCAGAAACAATATATCTAATCCGATCCGAACAGAACAGAACGGAGCACCGGCCATGACACTGACACTGATCGTAAATCAACGTCAGCCCCATCCGAAACAGCTGCTCCATTCGGAACGAGCCCCCCAAGCAGTCTCTCACTTGCTCTCTCACGTGGCTCTCTCTCTCTGTCCCCTCTCTGTGCTGGACAGCTGTTTTGGGGCTGGAGATCTCTGGCGTCAAAGAGTAATGCGGAAGAAGAGGAAGAACCAACAAAATCACCAACGATTCGCAATCGCGCCTCATTTGAACTTCAAGCGCGCGAAGAACAGCACACAGCATAGAAGATACGCAGCTACTAGAGACACCCGCGGATTGAGTGGCGATTAAACAGCGGAACGCTATGCCTGCGAACACAAATTAAAACCATATTTAATTATGTACTTTAAATTTCAACAAAATATCGCCTACAAACTATTGTGACAATGGAATATTCCGAGTGAAAATATCTAAATTTGCATAAACAATCTTAAAATAGAGTTCCTGTTTCTAAACGAGATCATGGCACGGCGTACCGCCCGTGGGTGTATTTACGAAAAGTTGGCTGTGAGCACGAGGGCCCTTTCGCTGCTCTTGATGGTCTCGATGAGGTAAAGCATGCGGTATACCCGGCGTATGCGCAATTTAGTGTCATGTAAGCAAATGTGCGGCTCTTATCAAGTGTTTACACCACTCTGGGGCCTTAACTCGTCTGTGTCTAGCTTATTTATAAATAAGCACACCAAATCCTATTCTGGGCCACTCCATATGTGGGTTATTGTCCATGGTTAAACGCTTGTACGGCCCATTCCATGCAAAGTGACTTATCGGGGAAACCAAATCAGAGCGCTCTTTATTGGATCCGTGCTGATTGGGTTTTATGGCTTATGGTTATAAAGTCTGACTAGTACAAAGTCAACTTAAATATAACATATACATACATTTCCCACTAGATCTAGATCTTCATTAATAGAGCTTGTTTTTGTAGTTCTTCTTGTCAGCTCTGTTGACACTTTTATATGGCCAGATTTGTTATTCCAGAGACATAATTGTGGGCCATAAATTTCAAAGGTAGCAACTTCCTCAGCATTCACTGCCACGGCGAGCGTTACGAGTATTCCTCGCTTACTTATCTGCCAGCACGCCCCACACAACGTATTCTTACCTTACCTCTTTTCGCGGATGGGAAATGTGACATTTTTTTGGATTCTATTTGGAAATTCTTATCACAAGAAGTTTATTTTTATTTTATTTATCAAATTCATACAACACAAAAATACTCTTAGATTTGGAATAGGAATAGGAACGGATTTCGGTAGGCATTCTCCTTCTCGTCTTCACTGTCTCCATTGCCGATCTAATTTGCGTCCCTTGGCCAATTTGTCCCTCTCAAAACGAATAAAAGTCAATTGACAGCCGCTGTCGTGACGGATACATAAGTAGATTTATTCAGATCTATTTTCATTGTTGAACTGATAGAGATTGTACGTAAGCTCGTCAGAAGTAGTATTGTATGGATGTGTGTGTGAATATGAAGCCAAATAATAGATTACTTTCTGTTGGAGCACATATCGATTATAATCTGTGCCCCAGGAATTCCCTTTAGTAGAAGACAATCTCACACTTTTCTAGTGTCCCCCACCCGCTTGCTATGAACAACTTATACCGTTGGCAATAAATTTCATTTTGTATTCCTCCGTCTCCACCTCCACCTCTTGTCGAACATAACCGATTTGATTGTCCAAATGAAACGCCATGGCACTTGCTGTGACGCCAGAACTCAATGGAAAAAAGCCTTTAAGTGAAACTTTTCAATTAAAATTCGACATTGCTGGGCCGCAGACGAATATTTATTAATCATACGCCGTGGGGCACCATACAGAAGCTGGTGAAACTTCGACGGATAAATAAAGATACATTTCGGTTCGGGAATATCTGAAAAATATGGAATTCAGGTCTGGACTTTGGCATTTTGTGTACTTTAAAAATTTGCCAATGTTAATTGACGATAATTTTCTGTCAGAGAGAAGGAGGGTCGATTGTGGCTAGCCAGATCCACATGTAGCATATATTATGGAACGTGTATTATATGATTAAGTACCACCACCATATTCAAATATTTATTGTTCACAAATTTTTACCACTTGAGTGCAAACAAAGCTGCTACCAAACTTCCATTTTTTTTGTCGACTATAAAGTAAATATTTTTGATGCTATTCTTATATTTCATATTGTGTATTGTTCATTTTAACGCCTCGAAGGCGAACGGGTGCTACCAATAGTTGCTAATTGTGGGTTAGACACATATATGTACAATATAGAAAAAACCGCCGGTATATAAAAGTCGATTGCTATTTGAAATCGTTGTATCTTTATAATCATGGTGTATTTATTGGTGTATATGATTCTGGAATCTGTAATTGGAAGTGTTTTTGTGTTTCCAATCTTTTTTGAAGCGACTTTAGATAATAAAGCTTACAAAGAGCAACGACTTCAAGATTATATCTCTCCCAAATAATTCCTGGTAAACATTGACAGCTCTCGGAAATGTTGTCACACAGCGATCTACCACCTCTGTTCGTGCTAAATGAGCATCATGTGATATACTTTGGCTCTGCTCTCTGCTCGCTAATAGAACCGCCATATAGACAGAGCAAATAATTTCCATACTACGCAGAAATACTCGTACTTGAGAGTAGTGCCACGGTCCAGCGTTAACTCTAGATACAGGCATCGTCGGTTTAGAGCAGTTCGAAGTACCCCAAACCCGATCAGAAATTCTAGTTCGGGATACCCGAAACCTAAAGTATATCTACTCTTATTTGGTGGGGTGTGTGGATAGTGGAACATACCTTATTTTAATAATATACGACGAAGAATTATGGATATTTATGGAGTCCTCTCCTGCCTGTTTCCACCAATTCGATATACCCTTTTACGACTAGTATCGCGTCTAGATATATAGCCTCTATCTGAGGCTGTATTTTCCCTGGGCAATCAAGACCTACCTGGCGTCTGCTTATCAAGCCCTAAACGAGAGTCGCGCCGGATCCGCAGTGCGACGGAATTATCATCCGTGTGAGGGCTGACAGAGCCAAAAATAGCCCAAATACATAGGTAGTTATCGGGCAGAGATGTGGAGGGGTGATGAAAATCAAAGCGAAGTTCCAAATTATTTATTTACCTACCAATTAACCGTTTTTCAGACTCGGCCATGTCACCGCTGCTAACAGAAACGAGACGGCAACGGCAACGACGATGACAGCGATTGAGGTCGCACCGAGCACGACCATGCGGATGCCCACCGGCTACAGCCAGAGCTGCTTCAACTGGACCTCAGTGCCAGAGGCAGCGGGCGGCAACTGTTCCAGACTGACACGGCACGCACTCCTCAAGTGCTACGGCGGCATGAACAACCTGGGGGCATTGGCGTGAGTATGCGATGGTTGGCCATCTGGATATTCATGAATTGACTCGACCCATCGACTCTGTTTGACTGCAGGAAGCTGGGAAAGCCGCTGCCGGCCCAGCAAATGCTGCTGTGCGGCTGGCCCCAGGACGCCTCCAAGTTCCTGGGCGAGCTGCAAAAGCTGCCCAGGCTGCGAGTCCTGACCATCGAGTACAGCGGGTTCACGGAGTTCGCCTTTGAATTTCCCGAAATGGCCTATCTGCAGAGCATCAACATCTCGTGGACGAATCTCTCCTACATTTCCACACGCACCTTCAAGCGAGTGCACACCCTGAAGGTCCTGGATCTGCGCTGGAACCAGCTCATCCAACTGGATGGCCCCCTGCTGCTGCCCCGCTCCTTTGAGCAACTCTACCTGGCCGGGAATCCCTGGAACTGCACGCGAAATTTCAAGTGGATGCTGCTGCAGCCCGAGAAGGGGCGTCTCGTGGTGGACCGGGACGAGCTCCTCTGCACCGATCGCAAGTACAAGGAGCGCCAGATGCTCCTGGTGATGCACTACAAACTGGTGAGTATTGGCGCCTCTTGAGATTTCTTCTTTACCTTTAAGCTGACTTATACTGATTCCTGATTCGTAGGAGCTGAAGAAGGAGTGCCAATCGCATCCGGATCTGAGGAACTGCACCTGCCTGATGCACCACATCCTGCCCAGGACCCATATTCCGCTCTACACGGTCAATTGCTCGCACTTGCAGTTCCACAGCCTGCCCGCCTATCTGCCGGAGAACACCACTACGCTGACCATCAACGATAATCTGGTAAGGGATACAAAATTGTGTCTTAATGAGCACAGTCTAATCTCTTCTCTGCTCCGCTGACAGATCAGCGACATCAATCCGCTACGGGACAATCCCCATTACCGCCATGTGGTCGATGTGCACCTGGAGAACAACCGCATCTCCAATGTGGACGACCTGGAGAACACGTTCTGGCTGCAGAACTTCCGCCTCTTCAACCTGCGGGGCAACAACCTGCGGAAGCTGCATGTCTATGCACTGGACAATGCGCTGAACGACAATGAGAACGCCAATCTGCTGCTTCTCAGCAAGAATCCCTGGCACTGCACCTGCAAGTTCGGGATGCGGCTGCGCGAGCTGCTGAACAAGTACAGGGACATTGTGAGGGATGCCTGGAATGTGACCTGCACCTACATGCAGGACGACGAACTGCGGCTGGCCAAGGTGCTGACCCTCACCCGCCAGGACATGTGCAACGTGAGTGCGGAGAGCGGTACGCAGATCCACCCCATCGACTGGCTAAACGGCGTCCTGGCCAGCCTCATCATCCTCATTCTGGGCAAGCTTGGCTACGACTATTATCACTATAAGTATTACAACCGTGTTCCTTGGATAGTCATGAAGATGCCCTGATAGTTTTAAATAGTATAGATATAGAGATAGTAGTAGGTGCTTCAGTCATAGTTATAGTTACAGATACTTAGAAAACGGCACCGCAAAGTCCTCAAAGTATTTTCTCAAACAACGGTTTGAGCGGTTTTATTTTGAAAATCTACAAGTAGATTCGGATATCAATATGGGAGTATATAGTATATATATATATATGGTATATGGTATTTGTATTGTATATTGTGTATACATATATAAATAATCTTCTTTTTGGTATATATAGTATTGTATGTATGTATATTTAAGCTAAAATCAACGCAAAACTCACAAAAATAGTTTTCCTGCTTCTATAGTATTGCACATTTCATAGCAATTTTTAAGATGTACATTCCCTGGTTTGACATTCACTTTAACATTCACATTCATATTCATATTCACATTCACATTCGATAGTTATTCAAATCATTCGATCTGCATTTTAATTGGCACAAAGCGCTTAAACTTCGGTTGGATAATAATACGTAAGAGAAACAGCTAAGATTAGTTATTAGAACACTACTAATTGGACAGAACCGAATCTGGTTAGAGTTTAGGCTACAAATAATTGAATCTAAATGAATCTATTCCCCCCTTATATTTACATTCGAAATATAATCTACATTCTTTGGCTTCAGAACCAGTGCAGACGACACTCCCAATCACTCCCTCCCTGTCAAGTCAAATGCGTAACTTAAAACTAAAAAACCAATTAAATAATAGAAATAATCATATCGTTTGCGAGGCGCTTATAAATTAAACAACAGTGCTGGACATTGTTAACAAAGCTTAAAACATTTCTTGTACTTTACATCTCAATCAAGTCAAAAGATGAAACAAATGCAAATGAATGCAAATCGCTGGCTGGAAGCTGCACAGACTCTCTCGCACGAGAGGAGTCTGTTTTTTTGTAAAATTATTATCGGTCCTCCTCCAGTCAGGAGCCGCTTGAATTGTGCACAGAAAAATGGGATCGATCAAGAGGACCTTTTTGTTTTTAAAATCGTTCAAAGAAATGTTCTTTTTGCTTGTAAATTGCATATAAAAAGTAAAACCTTTTGCTTAAAATTGTTCACTTTATGATATGGACAGGATGGTAGATAATTCTCGGCTCTCCAAGCACAATTCAAGAGGCTTCCAGTAGGACGTTTGGGGACGTTTGGGGATGGCAAATTAAGTAACAGCGGATGGCATAAAGTTGGCATATTGTGCGGGCATCGGCCCCATTTAACAATTTTTGTTTTTGGTTAAGCATGCGAGTATTCAATATGTATTCATATTGTATGGTTGGTTATTTTATGAGCATTCATGTCACGCCACGTCCTAGAATAGCATGTAGGAGTGGTCACGCTCCAGTTGCGCCTTGGCGCGGTTCTGTATGTTGCTTACTGGATCCGAGGGCGGTGGTATGCCGTTGATCTGGTGGGTCGGCTCCTTGTAGTAGAACTCTGTCCGTCCGCACTTGTGGCCATAGTAAACGCAATCCTGGGATCTACAAAATTCAAGGAATGCATTTGGAAATGAGGTCTTAGGATAGCATTCGTGATTCACCTACCGTAAAATCAAGTCCGTCAGCCCACCGTGCTTCCCGTCGGCATCTGCGGTATGCATGCTCTCGAGAATTTTCAGCTCCAACGAATTCCACGGTCCACTGCGCTCCAGCACATCCCACTTGGCATCCACGCACATGAAGCTGTAGTTGCTGTAATCAGGCATATCGCCCTCCAGATTGACACTCAGAGTTTGCCTCAATTGAGATTCCATGTGGGGAAATTTCGCCACGCAAATGTCAAACTAAACAAAAGGACAGAGGAGATGCGTTAGGACTCGCTCGCATGAGAATATATAGCACTCACCATCTTCTGGACCACGTCCTGCTTCTGCGAGGTCCCCTCCTCCATGAGCAGCAGCAACGTCATGTTCTTCTGTCCACAGGTATACAGTTCCGTACGCTGCATGCCGTTCGCCAGGCTAGGAGCTGGATTCACCGGAACAATGGACAGTGCGGCAAGGGCGTCCATTGCGTCCTCACACTTCACGGAACTGCGGTATGGAAAGACCATGCTGCTGGTCAGAGGAGTCACGATCTCGATGGAAGGTGTCTCGCTGAGGGCCAACACCGAGAGTTTGGCCATGAGCGGAGTCAAGGGCACGGCACCAGCTCCACTCCGTCCGGCGCCTCGCTGAGGGGGTGCAGCTGAACCTGACTGTTCGGAGCACAAATCTCCCGCCGGCTTGAGAGGGAGACTCATGGCGCTCTTTTCCATCGGTGATTTGACCTCTTGACGGGATGACAGATTCAGATTCGGATCATCCGAACCTTCAGCCAGTGCCTGCTGACGCATGTGCTCGTCCAGCCTCTTGACTTCCTTGTTGAATTCTTGGAACTCTTCCACAAGAGCGGCCAGCTCGGCATCGTGGTGTGCCTGCGCACTGGCGACGCCCCACAGCTTGTAATACTGATCGAGAAACTGCTGGAACAGGTTGCGCGAGATCTGCTTGCCGTTGGCGATGAAGACCGGGTATGTGGGATCGTTGATGGTCCGGGCACTGCTGTTCTCATCGTACTCCGAGTAGTCGGGCGAGGGCGAAGACAGGTCGTCACTGCTGCTGCCGCTTCCATTCCGGTTGACATCTGGCCTGAAGTTTGGTGTAAAGCTGCGTATCTTCTTGGAGATGGCTCGCAGAGCGTCTTGCAGGTCAGCGGACGACTTGCGGCGGGTAAACTGCTTGCTCGGATTGATAATAAAGTTCGAGAAGAACTTCTCCACATCCGCCTTCAGGGATTGCCGGCGCGACTCCGCCTTACCATCATTGACGAGCGGCTCCTCCTCGGGATTGGCGCAGATGGACATCACAGTGGCCACCGGCAGGACCTTGTTCTCCGTCATGGGTGTGCTGCACACACTAGTGCGTCCAATAAACTCGGGATACGAGTCGGTCTCGTCAAAGTTGATCGCCCCTGTGCTGGTCTCGGGCAGCTCCCTGCTGTGCATGTTCTTGTGCCGCAGTGGCAGGAAGGTGGGCCTCATCGACTTGGGTCGGGCCGTTGACATTGTTGCCAAAGGGTCCACCGGGGCCGGCTCATCCTCGGGAATGTGCGTGAAGATCAAGGACTTGTCCCTCTTCAGCTTCCGCTTGGCACTCTGAAAGGGCAGCCCACTCTGTGTCTGCGACGTAATCATCAGCAGATTCTGGGCCCGCTGTGCATCCGCAGCCATTTGTCGGTACTGCTTCTGATCCAAGTACACCACCATCATTTGAACGCCATAAGGAACGTGAAACTGTTGGGTTGTCAGCTGCTCTGCCGCGTTGCGGATGTGGCGAGGATCGGTTAGGACCAGTTTCTTGGTCACCACGTCGCTCAGCTGCGAGGCCACCACCCTACAATTGAGAGAAAACACAAATGGCATTAGCAATCAGACAAGAGTCGGGGCACCGCTTGGCCGTCTTGACGTCTTACTTGTTGTGATAGAGAATGACTCCGCCCAGAATGCCCTTTGTCTCCTGGCAACTCTGCAGCACCTGTATGGCCTCCAGGAAGATGTGACTGGCGGTCTGGAAACAGCCAAACGATGAGTAAATAGAAACAGCGCGCCAGTTGCGCACTCACCTTGGGCATGCGGAGTCGAGGAACGTTCTGGAATGTGTCTCCGTTGCGGTGCATCATGGGCAAATATGTCTCGAAGATCTGGTACAGTTTGTCGCACAGATTCCTGGTGTTCAGGGCTGGCGGTTGCGCGTACTGGTCGTACAGCGTCTGCAGGTCACGATGAAAGAACTTGAGCAGGGAGCTCAGTAGTTCTGCGCGATGTTCCAGGTTCTCATCACTAATATTCCGATCCGTTCCGACGGCCTGAAAAAGACAAGCCACCAAAAACAAAGTCATCCTTGCTATCCTTTGTTTTTTGTTTGTGTCTACTTACCAGGGTGAAGCGTCCAAATTCCTTGAGCACAAACTTTCCATTCTGCAGAGCCAGAACACGGGGCTTGAAGAAGCAGTCCCTGAGGAAGTACGTTGTTCCCATCAACTGTCCGCAGAGGGCCACCTTCTGGTAGTCGGAGACCCAGCTGGGATGGAAGTACAGCACCGCCTTGATCGGATCATCCGCCTCCTCCTTCAGGCACTCCGTGTCGTAGACAAACAAAATCATTGTTTCCCTGTGGAAGAGAGGGCAAAAACGAACGAAACGAATCGTCAGATGAAATTCACAGTTTAGGAGTCACTGTGGCACCTATCGGTTAAGCGCTTCTGCGGCTGCTGGTGGTGCCGCCAGCGCCTGTGGCCGTGGCTCTGCCTGTGCCTTCGCCAATCTTTAAACATTGTTGCTGCAATCTATTTTGGGCAATTCCGAGACGAGACTAACGCTGCATCGTGGCAGCTTATCTGCGTCTAGGTCTGGGTCGTCGCTGTTGCTGCTGCTGCTGCCGCCTGTTGCCGCCTGCTGCCGATTGATAAGTAAACAAGCCAATACCGCGGCACAATGCCAACTGTCTGGCCTGGTCGGGTCGGTCGGTGCTGCTGCCTGCTGCCTGCTCCCTGATACCCGACTCGTAATTGAGATATCTGATATGGGAGAGCTGAATATAATGCTCACCATTCTGCTCACGTCTGTAGAGGAGCGTAGCTGCTGCTGGAAGTGTACCTAAAGGTGGAATGGCACCAACCGCACTGAGAACTGAGGTGAAAGCGTCAGTTTGTTTGTAAATTTACTATCGCTGCGGTTGGGTTGGGGTGGGGGTGGTATGTATGCAGGTATATGCATATGAATCAATCACGCGACAATTTCAATTCCAAATGTATCGCTTACAGTGTGAGGGGAGCGCAGCAATAGCAGATAGAGGAAACAAATCGAGATTTTAGAGAGCGTAACAGATGGAAGACGATTTAGTTTTTGCTTGGCACTTTTATTTCAAATTAATCTTAAGATCGGGTTTTAGCCGGCAGTGGATTTCAGAACACTGGGAGGAAGCCCCAAGGGAGGAGGCGTGGCCGTTCCATATCTGTACTTGGCCACATAGCCATTGGGTCCAGCCTCATAGAGGACCTCCAAGTCGCGGCCCTGATCGGGAAACGTCTGACTCAAAGAGCCCTTGACCCGAAGCACTCCCGGAGCAATCTCCTCCACGGTCTCCTCACGAGTCGTCAGATCCGGATAATATATCCTGTGAGAATAGAGTTCCCTTCAGTGTATTCTCTGGTGTTTTCTTGTATTATCTACCTCAGAGTGTATTTCTTATCCTCCGGCTCGAGTTGGAAATCGTCAGAGTTGATACGCGGCACGAGCAAGGAAGCAGACGGAGGCGCCCCGATTGCCATATTCAGAAAAACTAGAATCACCAGCAGCTAAATGATTGATTAGGGGAGATCTTCGAGTGGGAAGCGACTGGGGGAATGGCTCACCGTGCTAAACAGAGTAGCAGACATGTCGCTGATGATGATGCTCTGCCCGTGGCTGGTGGCTTGAAACTGTTGAGCCCGAGCTTAGGACATCAAATATTTTAACAAAAAACTGGCTTTAACGCGCTAACTAAACCTGAACAAAGGCCAGACACTAATACCACGAAACGGTCAGAGATCAGAACTGGATGCCTGTCATAAATATTGTTTTGTTTTAATAAGACAACACTTGTTGATTCTTTTAGGAAACCCATACACAAATTTATTTTTGGAGGGTTTTATTTTGAAGTATAACTATTTTTAGCCAACTGATGTCTTCAAGGCATTGGGACTGAGGAATAGCGGCAGCTGGGGCGGTGGTGTGGGCGGGCCCTTGCCGTAATTATATTTGGCGACGTAACCATTGGCTCCTGCCTGGTAGGTGACCACCAGCGAAGTGCCCTGCTCTTGGAATGGCTGATTAATCACACCCTCGACTTGCAGCTGCCCCGGCGCAATCTCCTTCACAGACTCCTGGCGGATAGTGCCATCCGGGTGCTGGATGCTATGGAAACCGGGAAAAACGGATGGGATGGATCAATCATACGTTTGATCAATTATCGATCGGTTGGCGGTACCTGAGGTAGTATGTGTTATCGAGCGGCTCGAGCTGGAAGCCGGGAGTGCGAATTTGTGGCACGAGTGTTGGAGGCGCCGACGCCGCCAGGTGCAACAGGAGAATCAGCAAGAGCTAGGCAACAGATTTTAGTAAGCGCGAAGCGGATCTAAGTTGGCCTTACTCACTGCGCATAATCGACGAGACATGACGGCCTATCTATGGCTGACTGTAAACTCTCTAGCCGTCGACCCCCAACTTTAAGCCCAAGACAACAGCCGGTATAATTAGGAGGGAAACAAGTTTTGATTTTTAATGCAGATAGAAAAAAATCACATCACACAATTCTCCACCTACAAAAAGGTAGCGCCGTCCATGGATTGCCTCTTCCTCATGCTATTAGGGGTTACAATTTGTTCAATAAGATAACAATCAACCCAGTAAATCGAATAAAAACAGTTGCGACCATTTGCTAGCCTTCGATATGGCAATTTACTTTATTCAAATCAATTTGCAGCATCATCTTAGTACGAGTAGTCCGCCAAAAAGCTTTAGTCAAGGTAGACTTTAACGTTTATCAAAGGGAATTCCCAACAGATTCCATATATGTTAGTAGGTATGTTTGTACGTTTTACGACCAAAAGGGGGATTTTCGAGAATCTTTCGCGTTTCCAGGGCTTCGACCCTGGAAATTCCCCCTCAAAATATAAACAAATATAAAGTGCATTAATTTCTATCGGCAAATATGCCGAGTCTGAGTCCTTGACATTCAATACCAGCATTTTACCCGTATCTTATCAATATCGATTAGTTTTCTCGGCTTGTTGGGACTTCGGCTTCCTACGGCATTTGTGAATGCGCATGCCGGGGCGTGGGGGCGTGGGAGTTGCGTAGGCGGTAGCTCAAAACAAACACTAAAATGCCACCACATACACAAAAAAGCCGCCCACACACAGATACACCCACGCAGCTAAAATTTTTCATCGGCTTGCAAACTAAATGATTTTACTCACTTTGAGCCCATTTCAAATTGCACTTGTCGTCCTCGTTGTTTAGTTCAATTTCACTTTATTTTTACTTGATTTTATCCATGTTCAATTATTTTATTTTAGATCCACTTGCACCTTGCACTTAAAAAAACATCGATGATAACACTGATGTCATCGATGTTTTGATGTAAGCTGCAGATATTTTTCCAAAAAATGGCTTCGATGTTTTTGCAATCCTACATTCAGTTGGCGCCATGTAAAAAAAAGTGGAGAAATCGTTTTTAATCGTCCAGAAAATTATGAAAACTGAGCAGACCCTGCCGGAAAGCCCTTGCCACTTTAATGAGCATTTAAGGTCCCTCTTGCCGTATTCCACTAGGCTTGATTTCAATCGACATGGTTGGTTCTTTAGTGGAACTGGTACTAGACTTGAACAGTTTTGCTGTTTTTCCGCAAACATTGATGTCTGGTTTTAGCAGCGCCCATAAAAATCGATGGTGTGCATTTAAACCACCAAACTACACAACACATCGCCACGCTCTTAAATATTAATTTAAAAATTGAATTGGAGCTGGATAGGAATGGAAGTGAATGGAGGGTGATTATTTTCACTTTCAAGCAATCCCGCTTTGGCGCGCAGCTCTAGCGATAGTCGTGGTGGGATTTTTCTAGTGTGACCAGGTGTGCATGCCTGTGGTAGCACTGTATACAAATAAAATCAGTTGAAAATTCAAATATTGGATCAAAGCAAGCAGAAATGTATTATTTGTGGGCGCCGTGGCGCTGCAACTAACTATTCTTTTCCCTATTCCTTATTTATCCCATACATTTTCCTATTCTCGGCAGCATTTCTTAATTACATTATGTCGTCGTCACAAAATTCTCCTAATCGCTTATTTGGTTTTTGTTTTTCCCCGCTATATAGCATTGAATTGTTATTGTACTCACACAACCTCAGTTTTATTGCAATTTGAACAAAAATCAAAGGGCCTGGAAAAATACCGCTGCTGAATTTTGCTTGCAAAACCATTTGTCAAGAAAAATGTTTTGATCGGTTTCATATGATTCTCAACCCTGATTCTGGCCTTTTTGCCTTTCTCCCCGCTTTATTATTACAAAAATTAGTTTTCATCTTTATTTTGATGGTATATTTTGAATATGAGACGGTATATTTCGGTATATGTACGAGGGTCAGACCGTATATTTTATCGTTAGTCCGCGGTCACACCATTTTAAAAATGGCCGTCAGAGTGTGAAGTGTATACATTTTTTCGTGTTCCGTGTTTTCGCTTAATTTGATCATTTATTTAAATGTTTTTATGAATTTTGGTGAGTTAAAGGGCTACACAAATGCCTGCCAAATGCGTGCAGTGAAAAGGAGGTGCAAATTTAGTGTGAGGATGGCTAGGAAAAGTGTTTAAAGTAGGCGATCCACAAATCAAACCAAATCCCAACCCCCGCACAGCGTCCCGATCCGTTCGTACACACCCAGAGAGACGCAGAGGCATATAAAAGCAACAAACAGGTTTTTATTGTGTACAGACGTGTGTCTTTTCCTCCTCTCTATAATTTATGCGCATGCAACAACAACGCATACACATATAAACAAAACCCAACATGAAGCTGAAGCTGAAGCAAGCATAAAAAACAAGTAATACAAGAAAATAAATCGTAGTGGTGTATGCGTGTGTGAGTGTGTGTGTGCGTGTGTGAGTAAACGCTGTAAACAGCAGCAGCCACCAAAGTGGTAAAGTGGTAAAGTCGGTGGCTTGCTCGACTCGCTCCACTCGCTTGGCCAAGAAGTGACGCGACGACGCTATGCTACGCTCTTATAGCTACAGGTGAATTGGACTTGTTTTTCGAAGCGCTGTTCTGTGCTGTGCTGTGCTTCGCTTCGAGGCGGTGGCCAGCAATTATGGCAAAGTGTGTGTTTGTATCTGTGTTTGTGTGTGTCTAAGCCAAGAACTGTAAAACGAGTTTGATGTCCAAAAAAATCTAATAAATTAACAGCATAATCAATTTATAGTGCGCCGCAGCCACACATTGACAACTGTAAAAAGGTGGCCAAGCCAAGCCAACGGTAAAGCAGCAGCAGCAGCACCCCAGTCTCCATCTCTTTCCCCCCTCACTCTTTGTCTCTTTCCAAATGCGTTGCAAGTCAAGTGTCAAACCCCCAAAGTGGAAGTGGAACGCGTCCCACTTAACCCCACAGTGCAAGCTGTCCAAATTGTTTGCTGTTTGATTAGGAGAAGAGAGAGGAGAGAGAAGTGAATGCAAAGAAGAATTGTGACATGACACCACTGGAAACTTGGGCACCGCTCCCACGTTCCATGTTCCATCGATATTGATTGTTCGTTCGTTCGTTCATTTGTTTGTTTGTTCGATGTATTGTGAATGAAAAACTTGTCGCGCCATATTCGTTACGCTCGTTTACCGCCCGTGTTTTTGTACTCCAAATGCTATAATGTGTAAAGTTTTAGCTGAATCATCTACATCTAGCTGACATCGCATGGGATCGCATTTGTCCAACAAACTGGTTCTACACCTCATGATTCATCTCAAAGTTTCCGAATACATCGGAAGTCCGGTGATAATATGACTCGCATCGCCTCGCTAGTTCTTTATGTGCTCGTATCTCGATAAGTGGAAATCGAGGAAAAGCCAGTGCAACGAACCAACGCAGCGATAAGAAAACAACAGCAGTACAAATATTATTATGTTCAAGTAAAGTATAGTATGTTCATAATTCCACAATTGATTGTTAGCCAGTGTATGCATTATGCATTACATCAGAGACAAGAGTCCAAAAGCTACAGCCAGCCAGGCAGCCAGCTTGACTCCATAAGGCAACATCCACTTGAATCCACTCGAGTCCACCTGTTGCCACTTGTTTCGTCTTAATGAAAACGCCCACGGACCTGCGACTTGCTACTAGACCGAAACTGGTTGCTTATTTCTCGAGTGCCAGTGTGGAGCTCACGTTTGTCGTTTGTCTGCTGTGGGCGATGCCTGTACAGCGTACGCTGTATGCTGTACGCTGCACGAGTATCTGTATGCCATATCTAATAATTACACGCGAAAATCAATTTCCCATTGATCACGTACGAGTACGAGTATTCTGTAAAAAGAAACTTTCAGAGCTCGTTTTTTATGGCTATTGTATGTAGTTTGCCGCTCGAGAGAGCTATCTACTCTCGTACTTTCCACACGTTCTTTCCCACACACGCAGACTCAGACGACACCCCAGGAAGAGATAGTAGCAGCCCATACAGAGATGCCACAGTGAGGCATCATCACAAACAAATGTCAAACGTGACCCACTTTTCACCATTATCTTGATGGAAGAAGCTGTTGTTATCTCTTCCCTAACCATCGTCTATTCAAACCTGCTGCTTATCAGTCGAAGCAGAGAGACCTAAGAGAGACCTGGCTTAGACACACAATTAATACTCGTATATACATACTCATAAACGAAACCCGATCTCGAATTCGAGTTCCAGTAATTAATGCCAGACTGCCAGACGACCAGTTGGGCCATAATTGTATTTGTATTTGTATTTTTATGGGCCGGCAGAAGCGGAACGGACTTCCTGGCATTGAACTGAAATATGGCTTATGAAATTTGAGAACCTCCACTAAAAAAAAACCAAAAAATGATAAACTACGAAAATATGACCATTTTTGAGTAAACCGCAGCTTGGATACCCTTGTAATTAAGCTCATGTATCATAAGATATACCCTTATAAAGAGAGTGCGGGGCATATAAACATTTCAGACTCTATAAAGTAGGTCGTTTAATGATTAGACGTATATAACGCGGAGCTGCCATAGTACCATCATCCATAGTTTTATAGCAAGTTTCTGTGATAAACCTCCTCGTAGATAATCGTATGTAGAGCCATAAAGTTCTTCCAAGTATGAACTGAAATGAAGCCACCACATCGTATAGGTGGCATCCGAAACGACCCAAGCAACTGCCACTGCCGGAAGACGGTCAAACTTGAGTGGAAGCCATAGGACGACTGATCGAATCGTGGTGGTAGTGGTAGCTGAAGTTTAAGCATACCGATTATCGTATTTACTTAGCTGGAGAGAGTACACTTCCCATTCGCTTTTGGCCACCAACAGATCGTGGATTCCTCTCCTCTCACTAAGCCGCAGAGCTGAATGATAAATTGACCAGCTCAAGAGGGTATTCAAATGTAATTTATAATATTTATCATGCACTTTTATGGTGTGTGTTTGTACGTGTTCTAAAGGCCAGCGATGCGAGGCAACGGCAACCCCCATAATTCGAACACATTAAGCGACGGCGGCCAAGAGATGGGCCAAGAGTCGCGGCGGGTCACTTGACCTGTGACTGACTTGAGTGGCGGTGGCTGAGCCGTGAAAAGTCTTCGCTTGGGAAAGAAGATACCAAGACGAAGACCCGTCCGTCCGTCCATCCGTCCATCCATTTACCGAAACACGAAACAACAAGTAGTTGCTGCTGCCGGGCTGTTGGTGTTGTTGGCGACCTTCAATTGGCCAATAAAGCAATTTATCGAAGATCTGCCAGGTAAAAGTTGTCCAACTGTAACCGACCCGGACCGCCGATGGGCTGGGTGCGTGAGAAACTATAACATTCGTTCGTGTTCATCTTAATGGTGAAAAGATCTGAAGACCTGACGACACACATGTGGGAATGGAAATGGAAATGGAAATTACGTGTGTGTGTGAATGAGAAAAACACACCTATCCTATCGTATCCTATACTATCCCGTGGATGTTCGGTGTTCGTCACAGAGGAAGGAAGAGCCAGGGGGGAATGTACGTGGCATGTCCTGCAAATGCCGTCGATTGTAACGCCGCGCCGGTGAGCGCTGATTAGAAGGGAAATTGGCGGAAAATACCGAACGTGATTCCCCACAAAACCCACCGGTTTTCCTTGCTGTGAGTCATAGGAAAATAACATGGCACGACAGCCAGGAGCAGGAGCAGGAGAGCACAGCCGAAGCAGACACGATATATTTCGATTCGTGCATAGTTTTGTACCTACGAGCAGAGCAGTGCTGCCCAAACTACTACGCGGCGGTAGTGGCTCTCAAAGCGTTTGTGTGTGTGTGTGGCAGGCGGGCGGCGGCTTTCTTTGTTTGCTGTTTGCATTTTCGTGCTCAGTGTTTGGCCAGTCCATCCCACGCGCGGTTCGCAGTTCGTAATAAACCTGAGAGGGAAAAACAGCGAAAAGAAAGTGTGCAGAATTCACAAGTAGCCGACAATAAAAAACGAAACAAGTTTTTGATTATAAAATCGTTGTATAAGCGCATACACATATAATTATCTGATTCGGTAATGAAACGAGATCAAACAGAATAGTGAAATTAAATTTGGAATTAACCAATTTATACGTTACATGTATATAGTTATAACCATCGTAGATTCGATCAAAGTATCTTCAGTTTATGAAGCAGCCACATAAAAATAATATGGCTTTAATATATTAGTTTCCTATGAAGTTCAAGTTCAATCTACCCACTTAAGACTGTTGAACAAGTAATCAAGTTCAAATCTCAAATCACTACAAGGTTTGCACTAGCCGAGCTGCTAAATACGTTTTAATTAAGTCAGCGATTAAATAATTAAAGTTTAAAGCAGTATTTGTATACTGTGTTTGTTTTTTGAGTATATTCGGTAGCAAATGTTCAAAAAGTGGGACCTTTGAAGATTTTTACAGACTAAATAAAAATTACCCCAAGTTGGGCTTTCATTTCACATTAATATTTAGTTTAATTTGATCGATTTCCAACAAACAAACAAATGAGATGGTAAATCTGCGGAGATATCTGCGGGGCCAAACTCTGTTACCGCCATCCGTTCCGGTTGATGATGTCTTGCGGCCAAGTATTCCAATCATTTCTAACACACTTTCCTTCCATCTCCATTGCAGATTTTCCACTGCGTTTTCCTTTTGCGTCGCCAGCTAATTGCATTAAAAAACAACCAACAACCACGTTGTTGTTTGGTGTAAATTATTGTGTCGTCGTTGTCGTCGGACAGCAGCGGACAACAACACCACACGAGAGAGTACTTGTTGGAAATTACAAGCCATGCCAGCAGCTGCAACAACTACAACAACTACAACAACAAAAACAGCAATCACAGCAGCAACTATCAGCGACAATGGCAGACATCAGAATGAGAAACGTCAGTGATTAAAACCAGTCAGCGAGGCCAGGCCCCAGCCAGGCGGCCAGTTTTTCCGTGCCAGCCCCATTGGCACCACTCCAGCAGCAGCAGCAGCAGCACCGCCACCCCAGACCAAGCTTCAAGCGAGTGGCCGGCACAAGACGCTGCTGAATCATCAGAATAGCAACAGAAACGCAATCGAGCCAGCAATCGAGCCGCAGCTAGGCGCTGTAGTACGAGTAGTGGCTAGTTGCTTGCTCAAGTGCGATCAGAGCAGACATCCAATTGAGCTCAAAAGAGGGCGGATAGACATCAGCCTTTGGCTTTAGCTTTAGCATCAGCTTCAGCTTCAAGAGACCTTCAGCGTTCGTCGTCGTCGTGTTGTCGTCAACAACAACAATGCTAATTAGTGGGCACAGCAGCGGCAGCAGACGCCCTGGCACTGGGACTGGGACTGGGCTACGCCTCATCATCTGCTGCCTCGGCCTGACGGTTGTCGTCGCCTGGATGCCCGATGTGCGACCCGATTTGCAAACAAGTATGTGTATGCCCCATGCCCTAATCCCCAATCTAATAATTATTTGTTTATTTATTTGTGCCATTTGTTGGCGGCTTTTTGCTGTATTTGTTTTGCGCTTCTGCTCTTGTTGCTGGTGCTGGCTGGCTGGCTGTTTATCAATGACAAGCAGCTGCCTTGCCTCGAGCTATGACTGCTCTGTGATTTTCCAAGCTGCTTATCGTGCTCAATTTTTCGCAATGCTTGCAACAAATGAGCGTTTCCTCTGAAGCAAAAGCCCGAAATGCCGAAAAGCGGCTCAACGAAAAACAATTCTTAAGAATAACTGGGGGTGGGGGGACGTGTTTCTGTTCTGTTAAATAAACACATTTGATTTAACCATACATATGTATCGGATAATTAAGGCCTTTCATCTCTGCTGAAATGGCATTTAACAACCAATCTGATCGTGTTTCTTTCTCCCAATCTCTTGCAGAACAAGATAAAATCTTGGCCCATTTTATTGGCAACTCGACGGACTATTTCAAGATCTTGGATCACAACGACGAAAGTGTTTTGGTTGGTGCCAAGTAAGTACATTTCTATTCTGTTCCCTCAACATAAAGAATTTCGAGTTCCTTCTACCTCCTACCTGGCACGAGGCGGCCTTAAATATTTATAAAACGAAATAAAAGCAAAGTTCGATTCGCGGAATAATTAATGCGCCATTCCGAAACAAAACCAACGCCCCTGCCACTCCCATTTTTGTTTACTGTTTTGGTGTTTGGTGTTTGGTTTTCATTTAGCGTCAAGTGCAAATGTAGCATTTATCATCCACATTTTCCTGGAAGCCGCAGATATATGGCCTGGACCAGGCCCCAGACCCCCAGACCCCAACCGCGATACGGCCGTGCAACTTGTTTTGGTTTCACTCATGCAATTACATATAAAGTATTCATCATGCACGCTGCCAGACGAACCGCATTTTATCACGCTGCCTGGCCATAGCCCTGCCAGATATTTATGGCAAGCAATATATAATTATAATAATACAATAAGACCGATCGGCGAGTGTGAATTAAAATCCATAATTTGCATATGCAGCATTTATCGCTGATCTGAACATCAACTGCTAAACGGACCGATCAATTTGAACCATCTTTCATACGAGTACGATTACGAGTACGAGTATATTCTGCCCCTCTGCTAGACTCTGTGGGGCCATAAAACAGCAAACAGATGCGCCCCGCGTCGGAGAGGCAGTGGCAGAGGCAGCAATAATTAGCCAAACAAGCGCACAAAATTATATAATTGTATACGAGTTCTAATTATTTGCACAAAAAGAACCTTGAAATGTATGACTATGACTGTCGGTATGAGAGAGTGCCTCATTTCGGTCTCTCTTCTTAGCTGCGGCTTCCAATTAGCAGTCCAGGCAGGCACACGTATACGCACACGGACACGGACACGCCATAAGCGAATTAATTCCAGAAATTTTTGTACTAATTCAATTGTTGATTCGCTTTTGCAGGGACGTCATCTATAATGTCAGCCTGCATGGACTGAAGGAGATCAGCCGCTTGGAATGGTACAGCACGGACGCGGACAGGGAGCTGTGTGCCCTGAAGGGCAAGCACGAATGGGACTGCCACAATTACTTGCGTGTCTTTGCCAAGCGGGCCGATGGCCAGGTGCTGCTCTGCGGCACCAATTCGTATAAGCCGCGCTGTCGTCACTATGCGCAGGTTGAGACTGCGGCCGAGGACGCTCCCGCCGGCGGCCATAGCATTGGCATGCACTACGAGATCACCAGGGATGTGGAGGCCCAAGGCTTGTGCCCCTACAGTCCGGCCCACAACAGCACCTATGCCTTTGCCGATGGCCAGCTGTACAGTGCCACGGTGGCGGACTTCTCTGGCGGAGATCCCCTCATCTACCGCGAGAACCTTCGCACCGAGCAGTACGATCTCAAGCAACTCAATCAGCCGGACTTTGTGGGCACCATTGAGCGGAAGGGCTATGTGCTGTTCTTCTTCCGCGAACTCTCGATGGAGTTTATGAACTTTGGCAAGGCAGTCTATTCGCGGGTGGCGCGAGTCTGCAAGAACGATCGCGGAGGACCCTACAACCATGGCAAGAGCTGGACCTCGTTCCTGAAGGCCCGCCTCAACTGCTCGGTTCCCGGGGAATTTCCCTTCTACTTTGATGAAATCCGTAAGTCGAACAATCGCTCTAAGTGACAAAATTCCATTCTCATTCCGTTTATTTTTCATCCACAGAGGCCATTAGTCCGATTGTGGAGCGTGGAGCGGATTCCCTGGTATATGCAGTCTTCACCACCCCGGTAAACGCCATCCCCGGCTCGGCAGTGTGTGCCTTTAACGTGGATGATATACTCGCGGCCTTCGATGGGGATTTCAAGTCGCAGAAGGATTCACAGTCACATTGGGTGCCGGTGGAGAGGGAGGCGGTGCCCAAGCCGCGTCCCGGCCAGTGTGTGGATGACTCCCGCACCCTGACTAGCATCGCGGTGAACTTTGTCAAGAATCATCCGCTAATGGAGAAGGCCGTGCCGGCAGTGCACAGGCGTCCCCTGCTGACCAAGGTGACTCTGCACCACCGCCTCACGGCCATTGCAGTGGATCCTCAGATCAAGGCCCTCAACGGTGCTCACTACGATGTGATCTACAGTGGGACGGACGATGGCAAGGTGACCAAGTTCATCAACATTCTGACCACGCACCCGAACTCAACTGTGGATCGCCTGAAGACAGTCGTCATATCGGAAATGCAAGTGCTGCCACTGGGAACGCCCATACGGGAGCTCGTGATCTCCTCCAAGAAGAACGCCCTGGTTGTGGTTAGCGACGGAAGCCTGGTCAGTGTCCCCCTGCATCATTGCACGCTCATTGTCGACTGCGTCGGCTGCCTGAGCCTACAGGATCCCATTTGCGCCTGGGATCTGCAAACACACGAGTGCAAGAATCTCGCCACCAGTCAGCACAAGTTTGGCACAAAGACTTACCTGCAGAGCCTGAACACCACCAAGAAGGCGGCGGCCTCCCTCTGCCCCAATATGCCCCGTGATGGCACAGGCGCTGAAACTGTCAGCTTCGTTACCATGGCTCCAGCACCAACGGAGGAGCAGAAGCTACTGTATTCCAATGTTGGCGCCTCGCCGGGCAGCCAGCCCAGCCTGGAACAGCAGCCAACGGGCGGCGATGACTTTGGGATGAACAAGATTACGCTGACCTCGATGGACCCCGAGGAGGTTATGATTAATCTGAACGGTAGGTTGCCCTCTTTCTTACTGTTACTGAACATATATCTCTAACAAAAATTTGTTGTTCCGCAATAGATCCACAGAAATCGATTGCCAGTGTGGATGAAATCAAGCAAGCGTCCAGTCCGGGCACTATGGTTCTCATGATTGTCGTTTGCATCACCTTCTTTGTGGGTGGATGCGTGGGCATTGCGTGTGTGAAGGCGAAGAACCGCTTGGAGGGTCAAATGGACGACAGCCACCACAATCACTTTGGCAAGCCTATGTAAGTGGCACATTTCCCTTTAGCTGAAAGCTCTTTGAACACTTGATTTGTTTGCAGACAATTCAAAAACCAGAATACCGGCAAGGACATCAATCTGCTGATGGGCTCCAATCCCTATGTCACCACACAAAAAACGCCGAATTTGGATCTTGAAAAGGATCGCAGTCATGAGTGCAAGAACTCCACAGAGCATTTGGAAAAGGAGCTGCCCTGCAAGACGTCCACGCTGACGAAAGTGAAACGCACTTACATTTAATGCGGAAGCAGCAGGAGCAGCAGCAGTAGCAGCTCTCTGCAAAATTAGTCGAATTTCTCTATATCTATTCTATAACATATTTTCGTTGTTTATGTTGCTCTGTTAGTTGTACGAGTAGTAACCCCCCACCACATCCCTCGAACGGAACAGACAACAGCTTCGGGGATGCGTTTGAAACGCGTCTCAAGAGTATGGCGCAGAAGCTGTTGCACCATTTTTTATACGTTAGCGCCTCTAATATAATTTAATTGTATGTATTAATTGTTTAAGTTAAGGTTATTTGGCAAAATTTAGTTAAATTTATTGACAACATTATTCGAGGGCTGCTTTAGCGCGGGCCCAAGCAATCCGCATTCCCCTCACGCCGACTTTTTCTGTCCAAGCTGGAATGCTTGCGTCTCGGGCTAAATAAGAAGCAGCCCCGACATGTCGGGCCCCCCTGTGTATTCTATATGTATATTCTGTAAGTGCAAATATTAGAGCTGTACAAATCTACACACATACATATCATAGTACCCAATCAGCATGTGGCCGAAAGCGACCCCCAGAGAATCCCAACCCGCAGCTCGAATAATTTCTCGAAATTCAAACGAATATTCTGCAAGTATTTTGTTAGACTGAATGTTTCTTTTTTTCTGTATAATTATGTTTTTTGTGGAGAACTAACATGCGAGTGCGAATGCGAATGCGAACGACATAGACCGGGAAGGTCTATGATTTGTGGCTAACAAAAGCGTAAAAATTGTATCTAACATAAGCTCAATAAGGAATTGAAAATAGAAATGTATTTTTTATAGTACGAACTAGGCTAAGCTACGAACAAAACTTCTATGAGGCTGTTTGATATGAACTGAGTCCGCAGCCCCCATCATCTTCATTATCCTGATGATGAAAATACGCACAAAAATACAAAAATACAAAAAAAAAAAAAAACAAAAACAATAAAATGTAATCTGATGAAAGAGCAAGCCTTATAGGTAACATAAAATCGTGTCGATTATAGGCCTTAAATATAAAGAAGAGTCTGGCAAACAAAAAGTTTTGCCAGAATAAATCTGCATTTTAATATTTTTAGTATGTCTACGTCTTAAGCTGTTGTCCGTCCCACTGAAGATTTTACATAAAACATGTACAATGGCAATTCTATTTTATAACGTGTAAAATCCAATTTTCGTATAAATAATATATATATATATTTTTATATGCATGTGTAGGCCTAGTGTCTAAAGAATCTAAGCATAAGTAATCCATAAACGGAAAACATGAAAAAAGCTTCACATAAAATATTTTTAAAACACAAAAAAAGTAACATAATCGTAAAGGAAAAATTCTCATATTGTGATAGATTTTATTGAAATTTTATAATGATGAAATGCGATGCCTTTTTGGTTGAAAAACAATGATAGAGTCTGATTGCATGCATGATAATATACATACCTGTAGGCCAGGATCTTCCGATTGAAGGATCAGATCAAACGATGGAACCAATACCACAATAGGATTTTAAATATTTTTATTATTGTGTATGTCTTGTACTTTGTATATTGTTGTATACACCCGATAAGCAATTCGAAAATTTAATAAAGTCGTCATTTTTTCAAAAACTACGAGTTAATTCTTGGGAAGCCTGAAACTTTGTTTTTATGCCTGGTACCAAAACACTTCAGGGGTATATTATATTATTAAGAGCCATACTTTCAGGCCGTATCTCAAATATCGTAAATTGAGATCCTTTGTTACAGGAATCTTCCGATCACGAAAAGGTATGCCACGCCCATTTCGACCGCTGGATAGGCAAAATATATTCAGTGCCCAAGTTCGGGCGCTGCATCTTGGTCAGATATGGCCATCTCGGCGACGGACCAACTTTCCCAGGATCAATTTCATCAATCTATTAAATTTCATTTTAAAGTTACATTAATGAACATAGGGTATAGAAACTTACATACGCAGGTTTTTTGATAGTACTTCCCTGTATATTTCACTGGACTGCATAAAATATCTGCATGGATAAATGAATGTTTTTTTTTTTAAATTGGCAGTTGTTCGCGCTGATCAAATCAGGGATGAAACCGATACTGATCAACCATCTGACGATCCAGACAGCGCTGCTTTTTTAAATTGATCGAGTCCAGCTGTTGTGCAGTTCATTAAAAAAAGGCCGCAGAGTTTTTGTATCACTCGATTTGATTTGAAATTCAGTGCATGTTGCTATACGAAAAGGAAAGAGTGAAAGCTTAAAGCCACGAAAAACAATTGTGAAAACTTCTAAAAGTGGCACACAACCAGAAACCCACACATACAATACATACACACACATTTTGACATTGACTGCAACCGCAGCCATATGTATGTAAGAAGGAAAAGGAAACATCACACTCTATCGTATCCTAGCTTGGAACAATAAATACAAAAATGGTAAGAAATAGCTGCATTTTTTTAATTTTAACTCAATTTAATTTGTTTTCCCAACAGAGCGTAGAGGACATGATACGCGAAATGGAGAGCTTGCGCCTCGAAACTGTATTTAAACATGCAGCCATTGCTTCGCTCACATGCAAAGGACGCACACTGGGCCCTGACCGGGAACCATTTTGGGTGGAAGGAGGTGAGAAGGAAAGTCTGGACGAAGGCATTGTTAATGTCGAGGAACCTGTGGCAGAGAAAACGTTTGTTTCGCCTAGCATCAGAGAGAAGGAACCGAGTCTGTCCTGCTTCCCAGATGCTGGCGAAATAAACGCAAGTATATTGAGGCGTGAAATGGCGGAGCAGGGCAAGAGGAGTGTGCGTAGGCAGATCAAAGCCTTAAAGGAGGCACACAAAATACTGCAGTCAGAGTGCGATTCCCGTCAGAGGGAGGAAGAACTGCAAGCGGAGCGTCTAGCCCAAAAAGCTTTACGAGAGCAGAACGATAAGCTGATCAATCAGAAGGCGGAACAGCTGGCCCAGAGGCAGCTGGAGGCACAGCAGCGTCAACAGTTGGACCTGCGCAAAAAAACGGACAAACAGTTGCATAAACTGGCCCTGGAGGGCGTGTCGCGGTGCCAGAGAAGATTCGGCAATAAGTATGAGGGGATCATAAAGCTGTTGCTGTCATTGGATAAGGAGACGGTCCAGGTCTGTGCCGCCCAAAATCAGCAACTCAGGGAGCTGGGTGAAAAGTTTGATGACCTGGTCTGCACTGTGAAAATGGGAAACTTCAAGCAAAGTCAATATTTAAGCTCGATCATTAGGGCCGAGCAGTATTGCAAAGACTTGGACGACCTGGAGACTGATATGATCAAAGAACTGGCGGAATTCTCTGAGCTAATCCAGCAGCAAATTAAAATGGAAGCTGCCCAGCGTCTGGAGGAAGAGAAGCAGCGGCAATTGGCGGAAGAGAAGAGGCAGTTTGAAGAACAGACCCAGAGACAGAAGGAAAAGGACGAGTCAGAAGCTCAGCAAAAGCAGCAGCTGGCGGAAGAAGCTGCCAAGGCCGAAGCCGCCAAGGCCGATGCCGCCAAGGCCGAAGCCGCCAAGCCTGCGCCACCTCCCGAGGCGAATTCCGTTCATGTTTCACCGGCGGAAGGCAACATATCTGCCTCCTATGTCCACCCAGCGCGTCTAGCATTCTACAATGAAATCATTGCCCTCTACCAAGCCAAAGTGGATGCAGTGAAGCCCTTGCAGTCCGAGGAGTCGCTGAAGCAGTATCGCACTGGCTGCCAAAGGGCAATAAACTTGCCCCTGAACGCCATTACAGCGGTCAGTCCGCAGCATCTAAGCAGCAATTTTGAAAAACTGTACAACTTCTTTGCTGGCCAGCGCGTGACAGTAATGAATGGCGCCACCATTACTATTAACGACCATCCATTGGCTCGTGACTACTGCATGCTCTTGATGGCAAAGAAGTTCGTCAGTCAATCAGAGACGGCCATATCTGGTAATCCCCAGGCCGCGTTTCCCTTTGCATCGGTTATTGTGACCTTCTGGAAGTTGTTGCCTGATTTCGGAAAGGTTTTCCTTGCGTATCTATACAAGGAATCCCCATATCTGGTGCCGTATGTGATACCGCAGCAGCCGGGACAGACAGCAGAGCAATATCTGAAATCGATGGGCTATCGGCTGTCCGACAAAAACGAGCTGGAGAAGCCGGACATGTTTCTCAAGCGCCAAACTGGAATCGCCCGTCTGTTCGCTGCTGTGATTATTACGCCCGGACGAAGGGCAGACGGCCCTGCGCACTGTTTCAGTCTGGAGGAGGGCTGGCGTTGGCTGGTGCATGTGGTACATGTGAAACCGCTGCCAGACATCAGCGCCACCCTGATCATGGAGATACTTCAGACACTGGGCTTTGAGCTGTGGCGCACCTATGGAAAACAGTTCCTAAAGCTCTTGCTCTACATTCACATTTCCTACATGCCACAACTGGCCATCTACGATGAGGGCGGGCCGAAGACGCGGCTGGAAATGCTTTTGACCAAGTTCCTGCGCGAGCGACAGATCCCCCAGACTGTGGGACTTTTGCCTCCTGGCTTTTGGTAGTTTCCTACTTTTTTATGTATAAAAATAAATATTTTTCACGTACGAGTAGTACAATTAAAAGGCTGGCCTTTGTGGCTTTTGTAGTTTTATCCACAGTTTTCTTCTATCATGGCAATGATTCGGCACATACCACAGACTTGGGATCGTATGCACGGGCTTGAGATCGAAGCCATCTCACGCAGTTCGGCCAACTTCTTTTCCTTCTCATCTTTCTTTTTGTCCCCATCCTGACGTGGATGATGGCCGCCGGCCTGAACCTGCTCCTGGACTTGCTGGACGAACTTTTGCTGCTTGTTCCCCTTCTTGTTCTTCAAGCCTTCTTGTTCTTGCCCCATCGCGGATCTACATCTTGGAGCATCAATTATTCGGTCAAATATTGAATATATACATTGATGTGCCATTTCAAACAAACGGTTATATCGTATCGGGTTATATTTTTCAACCATCGATAGTATCGTAGTACTATCGAATATTTTCCCAACACTAGTCAGACTATCACTGTTTCCCAGCTGCAGCACATTTTCTACAATTTTGACGATTTTGAGAAATCCTACAAAAATTATATAACAAAATGAACAACCTGAGAGTAGCTACATTGCGATTCGCCGGCCTGGCCACCAAGGCTACTGGATCCCTGGGAAAACGCGACTTCACAAGGAGTTTGTGGCACATGACAAAGAAGCCGGGGACGGGAGCATCCAGTGATCATGTAACCGTCCTGAATGTCCACAAACCCAGCATTAATTGCACCTGTGGCTGCAATGTGCACACCAAAGGTATGCTTTCATTGAAGAAAAACCGATAGGGAGGGAAACATGCCGCATGTTACATAACCTCAATTGCGAGATGATGAAATGGGCGACAAAACATAATGAATTTTTCTATCTATAGCTGAAAAGGAACTGGTGGAGTGCCTTGCCGAGGAGATCGTAGCCGAGCGCAAAGTGCAGAAGGGCAAGGCTGTTTCCAGCACTCTGGATGGATTCAATGTGAAGATTGTGGGCGGCGACGTGGAGCTCATCAAGGAGACCGACAAGGAGAAGGTCGTGGTTAGCTTCAACGTGAACCATACGGTCGACACCGAGGAGGAGCCGGAGATTAATCCCAATGCCGACAAGCCGGAGCTAGGAGAAATGAGGAGCAAACCGCAGTTTGAGATCGATATCATTAAGAGCGGGACCACGCTCTCGTTCACGTGTTCCTACCTTCAGGGCGAGGCACAGGAGGGAGAGTACAGTACGTATACGCAATTTAATGTACTTTGAATCTATAATTGATGAACTCTTCTTGCAGATGACGTCTTCTCCATTGACGAAATGTCCATCTTTGAGGGCGAATGGAACGACAAAGTCTATGCCGTGGCTGGCGATGTTTTGGACGGCTATTTATATGATTTGCTTTTGAACTATTTGGAAGAGAAGGGCATCAGCCAGGAGTTCGCAGAAAAGCTGTCCGATCTTGCCACTGCTCATGAACACACCTCCTATATAGGATTGCTGGAGAAGCTCTCCAAGTTCACGAGCAAGTAAATGCCTGGATTGCATTTTCCCCCGCCTAATCGTAAAACAGAAAGTTGTGTAGATTTATAAGTTCCATCGTCTGCTGCCTCAGTTCATAGCCAAACACATTTTGTATCATGCGTGTTTTATAGTCGTATTGCGGCAGTTGTCCTAGTTAATAAGTTCAACACATTTATTCACCTTTAATGTCGTGCGGGCAAAGCTCTTTCCAATCTTTACCACTCGCGGCAATTGCTTAATGCTCGACTTCATAAAATACAGCAAGAGTATGTAGTTTAGTTTTCAAACAATTGTTTATTTTTGCATTAGGATTTTCAATTTTTACTGTGGTCGGTTATGCGTAGGGATTTGATGGACGCCATCTCGGCTCAGAGTCCCATGGCTTGTGGGTTGGAAAGTCCTCGTGGTTCTTGCAGGCTGCGCAGATGACCAGAGCCAGCATCACGAGTATTGGCAGCAGTTTCATCTTGAATGTTGTACAGGGAACTTTTGATTGTGTCGTCCAAGCTGTGTGAGCCGCTCTTTATATGATTCGATGAGGCTCTTATCAGCACAAGTTCTTTCCCTAATGGGAAGTACTCGACCGTGCTCTGGGAATCACAATGGACCCATTTATCAAATAAGACAGGCTATGAAAGGTGCATTATGTGACGTGTTTACAAGTGAGTTTAAATAAATTTGACCTTATACGGTATATATGTATGTACAACACTTTAATTGAGGGATACATTTTACGACGACGTTGGCTATACTTTTGAACTTAATGTTTAACTAATATTTGCTACACAATTTTTTATCAATTTTTGGGCTATGGTAGGACTTTAAGATTTTGACAGGAGCTTCTTCTGGTACGCACGCTTGCCCCTTGCACCTGGCCGAGACCTAGGCCGACCCCCTGCGCTTGCGTTGGCAGTGATGGCCAAGGCTTTGCCCTTCAAGGCTGCTTGCAGAATCAAATCCGTAGTCAGGCGGTTGAACTGGTGTCACTGGTCAACTCTTGCTCTGCTGTTTCCCGCTGGAGCTGCCAGTTTTCTCGTACTCTGAATTCGTAGTGTATTCCGTGTCGATTTCCCGCAACTCTATCTTCTGCTCCCGCATGGCGCGCTGAAGGGCGAAGGTCAGGATAAACATTGATGTGTTATCAGGTGATGAAATAATCCCCAACCCACCTTCACACAATCCTGGTAGACCCGGAAAATCGGCGCGCATGCAGATTCGTCTGTGTGGCCCTTAAGAAACCGCTCAGAGAACCAGGTGTTGAAGCAGGCGTCGTACTGCTTTTTCAGATCATTGCAGTCTTCACCAATGCTGTTCATTTTGAAATTTTATCTTATAATTTATAGGATGATGTTAAATAATATTGTCGAAAAAACTGTGAGGATGAATGCGGTCACACTTAGCAGAAGAATATGGTCACTCTATATTGGCATAGATATTTTTAGGGATGGGACAGAGCCACACACCGATATCTCCATTTAAATAATCGCTATCGCATGGTTTTTCGACTTTTCGCTCTCTTTGAAATACATTTTCGAATCAAATATTCTTCATTTTTTTGCCATGTTTGTTTTATTAAAAACACACCAACAATACAACTTCGTTCTTTTCTTTTTATGGTTTTTAGGTTTTCCGTTACAGATTGATACAAAATGCTATTATAGATTTTAAGTTCTTTAACTAATGAGCGCTAGAACAAATTCATTTGGGACTTGGCAACAACAGAATGGGCAATGATAGCGGATGAAAGCAGACCTCCGACTCAGCTCTGTCGGGAACTGAACTGAATCGGAGGCCTGGCTGCAGCTAACACCAAGAGTTGTCCATGACCATTCCATTTTAATAGTTTTGAAGTGTTACAAATTTGTTCTGTTCTGTTTGCAGTTGGTTTTTAAGCAAGCAATCGCCCACTGAGGATGGCTGGGTTGGTTGGCGTCTACTCCTCGTCGATGGTTTGGACTTGCTGTTGCTGCTGCTGTTGTTGGTTCTTGTGATGTCCACGCTGGTTGCGGTTGCGCTGATTGCGATTGTCCCGTCGCTGGCCGCCCCAGTTGCCGCCCTGGTTATTCTGGTTGCGGTTGTAGCCGCGGTCTCCACGATTGCCCATGTTGCCGCGCTGGAAGAAGTTGCCCTGCTTCATATCGAAGACCTTCTCGTTAACGTCCACCAGGTTGGTCACCTTGTCGACAAACTGCATGGCCAGGGCCTGGAGGCGGGATGGCTCTGAGCGGTGCATGACCACAGTTTCCGAGGGATCGTCCAGGCTGGCCATCAGCTCCTCGTTGATGATCATTTTGCTGATGATCGAGTGGACCTTCGGGACGGGCAGCTCGTACATCTGAGCCAGGGAGGGTATGCTTATGGAAGTGTAGACATTGGAGTACGTGAACAGATAGGTGCGCAGCGACTCCTCCTTGATGAACTTGACCAGCATCTCGCGCACGCGATCCGACTCGTAGAACAGATCCCACACCTTGGTGTTCATTTTCTTGTTGACAATAAAGTTGGCGCAGGCCTGCCAGTTGCCGCAGCGCATCGCCTTGGCGGCGGCCACAACGTGCTCCCTCATGGATTCGGGGGGACCCACCAGGGATTGACGCTCCGAGGAGCGCAACTGCTGGTAAAAGGTCTTGCTGATCATGCGACGGCGGGCATCGAACTCGTGCGCAGCAATGTAGGGAATCTCCAGCAGCATGGCGGATACCAGATAGACACACTCGAGCAGCTCCAGATTGATGTGCATGTGGAATGGCATCTGGCGCTGTTTCTCAATTTTCTCCTGCTCGGCGGAGCGTTCGTGTTGACGCTGGGGCAGCAGGCCCTGAGCCAGCAGCTCCTTGGGCTTGCCGGTGACCATCAGATCCACCAGACAGTGATGGGCGTCCTTGACGTTCTCCTGACGGAAGGCACACAGACCCAAGTTGGCCATCATGCGGTTGTACAGGATACGCGTGGCGGGATCAGCGGCATCGATGTTGTCCTGCAGATGAGACATGAGCACCAAGTCGCGAGCCTGGAACCAATTGTCGTGCATGGCATGGTGATAGATGTGCGCCAGGATAGCCCGAGTTCGGATACGATCGGTGTCGTCCTTGGCATAAATGAATTTGCACAGTTTATCCATCACATCCACTGAGGTGGTTGTGGTGGCGGGCAGCTCGCCACGCTTCTTCTTGAGCACCTCCGGATCGAACTTGTAGTACAAGTGCTCGATCTTCCTCAAGTAGATTCTGCAGCGCTCGTTGGGGTTGCCGCACTGCTCGAAGTACTGCAGGACCAGTTCAATCGTCTTCACCACGTTCATCTCGTCCTTCAAGCGGGAAACATAATCGTTTGAGTGGGGATCGCATTCCTTCAGCAGCTTGGTGAACTCGTCATCCAGGCGCTCAACGGCGGCCAGAGGGCAGCCACGGATATAGAACGGAGCCGTGGTGTATTCCTCGTGCTCCTCAGCGACGCTCTCGCTTATGCTGATGTCGGAATTGGCCAAAAGCAGCTTCATCATGCTCTGCATTACCTCCAGCAGCAGGGCCCAGTGCTCCATCTTCATGGGCTCGGAAATCTTCTGGTTGTAATCAAAAATGGCAGAGATAATGTTGAAGTGGATCTTCACCGAGACGGGCACGCCCAGATTATGCTGATCGGAGATGTCTCTCAGCTCGAAGAGCAGATCGATTTGGAGGCGACGGTCGGTGCGCTTCTTGCCACGGGCCGACATGATCTCCACCAATTTAGCCAGAACCAAGGGAATATCGATCTCGGCGTCCTTTTCGAACATCTTGGGCTTCTCCACCACATGACCCTTGACAACCGTCTCCCACTCGCCATCTTCATCGTCTTCGGCACGCTTGCGTATCTTCAGCTTCTGCTCCTTACGCTTATCCTTCCGCTTGTCATCATCTCCCTTGTCTTCTCCCTTCTCCGTGGATCTCTTCAGGAAACGCTCACGCATATTCTGGTACTGATTCTCGTCCTCGGAAGACTCGGTTTCACTCTCCGAATCGGAGTCCCAATCAATGGAATCGTCCGAATCCTCATCATCGGCGGGAGCCGCCTTGGCGGGGGCAGATTTGGCGATCTTCAGAGCAGTTACCGACGGCTCCTTCTTGAATCCCGCATAGCTGTCATCAGCCGCCTCACCCGCGTCGCTCACATGGGCCTCCTCGTCTTCAGCTTCGCTCTCCTGGTCGGGTGCTTCGCGGAAGCGGGACAAATCCTCCTCGAAATCTTTGATGTACTTGCGCACCTTTTGGCGCAGAGTTCCCAGAGACTTGGTGTTGTTCTTGGACAGGTTCCTTCTGCCCTCGCGGTCCTCCCAGATCTCGTTGATGAAATCTTCCAGTTCCGCCAAGCAGCGAATGTAGAAACGCGGCGTAATGCCATTTTCCTCCTTCGAGATGACGGGCAGGGCCTTTGTGTAGGCGCGCGTCAGGTCCTCGAAGCTGCTCAAGGTGTTCGGTATATCCTTGATCTTCTTGTGGTTGCGGATGGTCTTGATGATACTGGTTAGGTTCTCGTACCGCTTCTCCTTGGTCGAGCGAACCACGCGCTTGACTTCCTCCTCATCGTCGCTGAATTGCTAGGGGGAGGGGATGGGGAGATGATGATTTCCCTCTTGCTTGCTTGCTCTTATACTTACAAAGGCGGAGGCTTTGTTGAAGTTTGGCGCCTGGACCTCCTCCTCACTGGACTCGGATTCCGAGTCGGAACCGTTGGCAAAGAAACGTGACATGTTGTTTAGTTTCTACGCACTGTTTGTCTGCACTGCACCTGGAATGAGATTGTTTTAATATCCACAGCCACATAATTTGGATTGATGTTGAGGTTATGTATGAGCGGCCAACATGGCGTTTTGCAAAAATTGCATGCCACAAATTTGTCGAAGCGACGTACAGCCCTATGTAAAACCATAATTTAATTCACTGCCGGCACACTTTTCGCCCGTCGTGTAACCCGTTCGCACTGTCAGAACCCACAATAAATCAAATAAACTTACTATTTTTACAGCAAAAAAACGATGTCGAATGCACAAGACATCAAAAAGAGAGGAGACGAGGCGTTTTGATATATTTGTGCGTGATATTTTCGCAAATATCGATAAGTATTTTTAAAAGTCACGAACAGTTTTTTTACACCAATTCTATTAATGAATTCCTAAAAGTTAAATTTATATTTTGGCATAAATATAAATGTGTGTTTAGTTTGGGAATTCAAAAAATCAAGTCCATTTTGTATAAATGAAACTGTGACTCATCTCTAAGATATCTGCTATCGATAAGAAAAAGTGCCGGGCATTTATCGAAACATAGCATATTCAAAAATATGCGGCAAAAAAAGAAAAAAAAAAGTTTTTTTTTTAATGTTTAAAGATATTTAAATTCAAATTTCAAACTGGCCGGCGAGCCAAACTGTGGCAACATTATAGCTTGCAGCATGTTGCGGCGCATGCGTATTCCATACTACCGGCATTTCAGAACCAAACAAGTTCCAGTTCCCCAAACCCGCCCGTCAATTTGGCGCCCTTTCAATCCACGGATCATTCTGTATGCGCGTAAGTTTTTTGGCCTCAACATGCAGCAGCCAGCCAGCCAGCCAAACGCTTTCGCGCGCGCCAACAAGTCGCATGCGTTCCCTCCTGCTCGGACAGTTTAAAAACGAAGCCCACGTGCGGAAATATACCTAATGGAACTGTGTGTTTGAGATACTCAGGCGTTGAGGCCAATATCCGGTTGATTCCATGCAAGTGCTAAAAAGAATTCTATAAATTTATTAAATTCTTTCCCCATGTTTGTTTGTCCGCCCGTGTGTGTGTACCTTTGTAAACAAAATTGGCCAAAGTGCTGAGCGTGTTCGTGTGCGTATTCCCCACTTAACATTACGCTCTTCCGCATCCTGTCTGAGAGTGCCAATGGGGGCGAAGGAGTGATGATGGCGATTTTCGCGCGTGTGTCTGCTTAAAACACGGAAAACGCCTTTACGCAGATGTCGGCATAATAAATAATAATTGCACATTCAGGTAAGTGTACGTGTAAGTGTGTTTTATCTGCGGTGTCGGAAATGGTTAAGTTATAAATTGAATTGATCAGTTGATTCCGCCCGCGGAATCACTTGTCTCACATGCCTCTGACAGCTGACATTAGCCAGTTCCATTAGCCTGGAAATTGATGTCATGTCCGTGCAATAAATTCACTTGCACTTATCGACATTTGAATCGTGAATACAGAAAGTGCGGGCACCGATACTGAAACAGGAAACTGAAAGAAGAAGGCATGAAACAGTCAAATCCCTTTGTCCTGCCACCCACGACTGCACCTAAACTGCAGTCGCCCGTATGGAAAAACGGTTATGAGCCTTCGCATCGCAATCGACGGGAAGGGACCTGCGTGTCTGGTCGGTTCTGTTTCTCTTTCCGGCTCGCTTCGGCATGTGTTTATTCCGCTTCCGCCCTTCGTTGTTTTCACGGATCTGGCTCTATAAATCGTTGGTTGGCAGTTTCGAAAACTAGCCAGGGAAATTTGCATCTTAGTGCAATTTCTCTCATTGATTGGATCGCATCGTTTCCCTATGAAGAAGGGGACTCGGTTTGCATCTGCCATGAACTTTTCAGTGGAAACTACTTCTATTTCCCTCTAAGACCCAGAGGCCATTAATGTTTCAGTCGAGCCAGAGTGTCGGAAGCCAGAATCTTTACTGTGTTTGTGTTTTATTTCGGGTCTCGGGAACACCCTTTTCATGCTGCAAGCCAGACCACAAGACAACCCCAGAGGAGAACTCTCAAGTTAATGAAAAAAAGAATGGGGAAACCGAAACAACACAATCTCCTAGCCACTTGAAAATGCACAGAAATAAGAGATGCCAGGGGGGTGCGGAAAACGGGACACTAAAATGCAAGTGCATGGCATGGCGCGTGCCATTTATTAGCTTTGGCAGCAGGGCCACACGCAATGACCATTAACGCAAGCTACAAGATCAGGTTGGAATCCCAATGGTTTATGGCGATTCATTGCCCCTTCCACCACCCACCATCCACCTCCCACCACCCACCATACGAAGACTAATACTGTTTAAGCCCATTCACTAGCATAATATAAACGAGGGCGTGCTTCATGACACGATCCATCTAGTCCGTCCAGTTTCAACTTGTTTACAATTAACGGACGCGACAGCAAAACAATCAAAATGAATATAAACAAAAGGCCCGCAGCAGACCATGCAAATTGATCAAATCACACCCATTCGCACACACATATTACACGACTATATATAGCTCATTATTTCGTGGATTTTGTTATGTTTCGGGATGCCTGCAATAACTAACAAATTCACGCTAGCCAACATTTTGGCTGGCACATTTTGCAAAAGCAAATGAAAATCGTAAAATAACATCAATAAATTCTTTCAATTGCTTTAGCGCCTACCAGCCAAAAGTTCGATTAAAGACAAAGTTTATATATCGCTGAATAAAGTAATGGTAATGCCCGAAAACAGGAATACATTTGGACAAATATTTGGGTTGTTCGAGTGAACAAATCCTCACGGAGATAAGGACCAACCCCTGGCTACCTTTGTGGTGCGGAGGATTCAGTGCCGTAAAAAGTTCACCCCTATAACCATGTTTATTACACGATATTTATGTATTTAGGTTGCCACTGATTTATGTTTTGGCCAGGCTCTGCCCCCCCCTTTACAAAATGATTTGATATGCATCTTTGGGGATCCTCCTTTGGCCTAGTTTATGCATAAAATGCTCGCTTTTGTTGCGGCAATTCACAGTCAATACGAATCCGATCTGGATCAGTCCTTAGCCCATACCATGGCTGCTCCCACACACACACACACCCTTAATCTCTCTCTCTATCTCTCTGGGCCGCATTACATCTGCTAAGACAAACTAATTTGGCCAGGCTAATATATACGAATGACAGTCGTTTAATTTCTATGAGTCATAAATTTTTATAATCCACATTCGGCGGGGTCCCTCCATACGCGCCCTGCGCGTGTTCTGGCTGCTGCACACAGAGCTGGCGGCGGCATTTAGTGGCGCAGTCGGAACTGAACTGAAAGTCTAGCTGCAAACAAGCAAAGCTAATTAGTAGGAAAAAATGAGCTGTTTTTAGGTGTTGGCCCCAAGGGAAGAGGGCACAAAGCACAGGAAACAGAGCCAAAGCCGAAGCCGAAGCGGAAACTGAAACTTTAATTGAAATGTACGAGAGTTCTCTCCGCTCATTCCCCACTATCATTATTTCTCGCTTTTAGTTTCAGTATCTTGTTGGACGGACTTGCATGTTCGTGTGCGAGTTTCATTTGAACAAACAAAACACGTCGTCAAATAATTCTGTTTGCCTGACACTTCAAGTGTGGAATTCATTCTGCAAGGACCCCTCATTCCCCACTCACCCAGCTGTCCGGAGCTTATTCCACTTGATTTTGGTCTATCCCACAGATGGGTCGGGCATGGGCATGGGCATGGGCATGGGTTGTGGGATGTGGGATGGTGCGAGAGAGATCATACAAAAACCAATCACCACAAAACACCCAAGTAATGACGCGAAACTTGTCAAGTATCTCTGGTCTGTTCTGGTCTGGTCTGGTCTGCTCTGTTCTTTTGTCTTTCACTCGGCTCGTACTTTTCGACTTTGTTGTCCTTGGCAGGTCTGTCCATGGCAAGAGACGACAGCAGGATATTCCTGGCCATTGTTGTCCAACTTTGATTTAAATCACTTGCGGAAGCAGCAATGTTGCTTTGTTTCTGCAAATGGCAAGTGAATTAATTGAAAAAGTTCAAAGGTGATATTAATTTGTAAATATTTATTTAATACCTAATTCTTATTCGTAGAGTACGAATGGGGTATAACCGGTATAGAGTAGGATAGTTCCTTTTGTTTCTCTGAATATGTACCTGGTTTTGGGAGACTTTTAATGATGCAACTTTAGAATGCATTCATGGAACATTTTTTTTTGTATTTTTTTATTTTATAAAACAGAGCCATTATCTATTGATCCTGCTGCTCCAATTTAAAATGATATCCTTACAAACACTGTATCGGAATCCTAGTGGTAATGTCCCTCAGTCGGACTCCGCTCTTCCTTCAACTTCCGCTTCCTTCCAGCGTTTCCATGGAGATTGATATCGAATCCTTTTGTCTGTGAGCGATTTGTCCACAGAGGAGCACGTGCCAGTGAGGGGATTAAAAGTATTGTTTCGCCCTGCGGCAGATGACGTCTGCAGAAAACTCATCGATGATGCGGCAGATATGACTGTTGTAGTTGGTGGACTGGGTGTCCTTCCTCTCCCAGAAGTATACTATGATTTAGCCAGGTCAGGCCAATTTTCAATTAGCATTATTAGGTTGTACGTAACCTGAAACCGCAGGGCGGATACTGCGCAAAAACTTGAATTTTAAATGGGGGATTTCCTCCTGCTGCCGTTGTTGTCCTTCGCTTATGAAAAACCATCGTTCTGTTGTGCTAGTTTTTCTGTGAATTCCATCTCATTAATTAACTAACCCGTAAGCGAATCAGACGTTGCGAAAATTGTACTTTGGCCTTTGGCAAAACGCTTTTGATAAGCGCTCCGCCCTCGGAATTAATTGAAATGTCAGGCGAACAACTATTCGCCCTCTAATTGGAGGAGGAGGAGGACGAGGAGTGGTGGTTTGGCCTGGCTCTCAGCGCAAACTAATTTATCGCTTGGTGTTTCTACCAAATTGGATTCATGCAAAAGTTTGATATAAGACATAATCGCCTAAAGCTTTAGGTAATCCTCTAATTCATTTTTGAAATATTCAGAAATGGAAACTCATAATTGAAATGGGAGCCCATGCTTATGCAATCCATAATTATTTATTGTGCTTAAATGATCAAGTTGTATTTCCTGAATCGTGCACCTGAATCAGAGAAGGGATGATTGAAATTGCATAAACTTAAGGGGATACCCCATCCCCCCTCCTGCTTAATTCATAAACGACAATCTTTCGTCCTTCCCATACTTTTCAAACATTTAATGAGCTCGCCGAGGGGCATCGGCTCCGCACCGTTAGCACCTCATGTCAGCTGTCATGTAATTTAATACAAGTCGACACCCCCAACCACCCCATCCCCGTTTCCCGTTCCCGATACCAGCACCAGGAGCAGGAGCAGGAGCTGGAGCAGTGAAAGCACCCAACCAATTAACTGGGGGCCATTCCGCACAAAATGGCCCGTGACGAAGCTGGCGGTGTTGGAGGAAGGGGGGGTGGGGGAGACAAATTACAAAATGAAAATGATATATGTGCTGATGTCCACAGGCCTCTGGAATGGGATGGCATGGGGTGGGGATGGGGATGGATGTGGGGCAGAAGTGCGGCCATCTAACAAATTTATGTGTCTAGGCGTCGGCGATGGCACTTCCACATCCGCTGCGGCAGAGGCAGGAGCAGGGGCGTAAACTGTTGCCTGACTAATGAAGCCGCTCGACGGCCGACAGCCGACGACCGACGACCGACTGATGCTGATCCGAGAAATGTGTCAACAAACGAAGGCCAAAGACGGCCGAAACACAGAGGAGCGGAGAGGAGAGGGGCATGGATGAAATTAAGAGCTTTGAGGCGAATGCTGAATTATGCAAATTGCCGGCATTTAGGTCCTGTTCTGCTTCATCTTTTGGCAAACAGACAAACAGCAAAAAACAAGCTGGAAAATAAAAAGCGCGGCATAAAATAAAATTTAAATTAATGAGCCTCAAAGCGAGCAGAGAGGAAAACCAGAATTGCCAGCATGTGAAAAATTGAAAGAAAACCGTGTGAAGGATATCCTTAGCAGGTTCTTGGGGTACATTAGCTCTAGGGAAAATGATCCCCGACTTGGGGAAGAACACTAAATCACTAAATCTTCTCTGGCAACAGATAGGGTATGCATTCGTCTGCCTTAATGGCCGAACCATTTTCAATTACATTTTGCTTTCCAATTGTCACCCGCAACAGCAATCGAATAGCTTTTCTGTCCAGACGAGAGCCATTACTCCAGGACATATATAAATCAAGTGTCGGGGAGCATTATTGATAGGACCAAAGGACTTCCTGCCAAAAAAAGACAAAGAAGAACATTTGAAACGAGAGGAAAAATTGGCACTTTTTAGCGTTCCTGGAAAGGGCAGCAGCTTCTGCAGCTCAGAATGAAAATGGAAAATGGATGAAAGAAAACAAAGTGAAATGGAGTCTCTGACGTGCAGAACGATATAATTAAGTCCCCAGAAAAGAGAACAGAGTTTCCACATAACGTGAGAAAAATATAGAAATTAAAAGCACACACAATAATGCTGCCCAAAACACATACATACATATTAAAAATACCAAGCCAGCTTATTAAATCATTTATGCTACTAAATAAGTTCAGAGAAAAACTTCTTTTTGGGAAAATCATGCAAGCAATTTGCTTTATTTGCCGGCAACTGATGCGTGATGGAAAATAATATGCCATGCCATGCGAAAGTGGGTCTATTCACACTCGTACATATTCATATATGCATCTGTGCACATATATACATATGTGTGTATGCATGGCGGAAAGTTTTCACACAATTCAGTTGTGGCCTTTGTTGGAAACAAACTTTCCGTTCCGACACACAAATGCACTTTAATTGAGCCCCATCGAGGGGCCAGAACGACACCTCGTTGTTCGAGGCAGGACTCGTGCATGGTTATTAAAGGGCCATTCGGGTACAGGGATATGATATGTAATTTAAAGTTTTTGCCGCATTGATTGAGCAGGGTCGTCCTGCCCCCTTTGGCCCCCACTGCCACAATTCGATTGCATTCCTTGGGTGTCGAGTCCGGACCCTGCTCTAATAATAGGCTCAAAGCAAATTGCTTTGACAATCGATTTCAGTTCTGTTCAGTTCAGTTTCTCTGGGCCTACAGCCGATGGAATTTCATATAAAATATTGCCTCGGGGCGAACATTTGTCTGGATAATGACTATCAGAATTGTTGGCCCTTGTTCCTCCGATCCACCCTAATCGCTTAAGATCTTCCTCTAGGCCTGCTACCCTCCCCCCTACATTAAGTGCGAACAAGCAAATTTGCATGACGGAAAAATTCCCCGAAAAAGACACGAAAGGAAACTGAATGCCGAGGCGATGTTAAACGGATAAAATTAAATATAACTATGACAATGTATTTTAATGGTTTGAGCGGAGCTTAAATTTGATTTTTTATGGCCCGCTCCGCTCCTTAGTGGTTGGCTTATGCCCGAACATCCTAGTGCTCGGGGATTACCCATCCACAGCCGTCGTCTCTGGCATTCTTAAATGGAGGATTGGATTCCATGGGACTTCAACCAAGAGGAGACGAACGAACGAACGAAGGGGAAAAACATTTACAGCGTTTAATGAAATGAATGAATGTATTCGCATTCATTGGATTATTCGCAAAAGCGTTTGCCATTTTTCAATTTTTCAATTTTTTCCCGAAACATGATAATCGTATTTGTATTGTTCTTTCATTATTTCTGAATAAATAAATAACACAAAAAGCAAACCCATTTTTTGTAGCATACAACCGTGCGCCAACGGCGCGTATTCAATTACATGCGGCAAAACAAATGGCCCTCGCAAATCTTTCGCCAAAGCCTGTCCCCCAGTCGCCCCCCGTTTTGGTATTGCTGTCCTGTTGTGTAGGGAACGCATATTTCTCGAAAAATACACACCCCAAACACACCGCCCCCGTACGGCGGGAAGTGGGAGGTGGGAAATGGCAAAGGGCAGGACCTACCTACCTACCCGTTCTGCGTCGGAATCCGCGTTATTTATTCCAAAAAATATACATTCTTTGGGGAGGCCACCCACGGCAATCCCCCGAACATTTGCAGGCGACTTAGCTGCATTTATGATGAGACGCACTAAGTCCCAAACGACTGATAGTTAATATCTCTCTCCTGTTCTGTTCCCTATTTTTTGTGCGTGTGTGCTGCTGTTTGCCGAAAGTTTAGATAAAAGTGCTGCCCCTGGACAGGGGGCAGGGGCAGTGGATTTTAAGTGGCGTTGTGTCCGCAGCTGAACTACTGATAAATTGCATTGATTTATCAAATGTATGGACTCCCCTACTCCCAGCTACAAGTATGTACTCACAAACATCACCACTAACGACTGAACCGATCCATCTACAGACCAGGAGGTATCCTGGAGTGGGAAATAGTGTGGTTTCGGGCTTAAATCGTATAGGTACAGAATCGATCAATATTTACCAACATTTCAAATGCAAATAAAGTGAAATTCAATTGCACAAATTCCATTCATTATATTATATTTCATATAACACTATAAAATAAATATAGAAAATATAATTAATCTTAATTCAATGAAATAAAGACAAAATTAAGCGAGAAAATCGATTGGCAAACATTTTGAAATCAATGCTTAAATATTCAAATTTCAGGGCTTTTTCTCTAACAATCTAAAATATATTCTTAATATTTTTAATTCTTTCTGATGTTAGGTGCAAGGTTCCTCCCCATCCCATCCCATCCCATCCCATCGCACAGTTGTACCCAATCCATTGCAATCTGTACAGGGTAGCGGGCGTTGGAAGTCCATAGATATTATATTTGACATCCAGATGGTCACCAGATAAGCGGACCTCTGCAGGCCATCTCCTCTGTCATAAATCACAACAGTTTTTCCTCTTTTGTCGCTTCGTTTCGTTCCTTTTTGCTGGCTGAAACGTTGTAAGCCAGTTATTGATATGGGCTAACAGGTTTATTTGTCAGCCTAATGGCAGGCAGCAGACAGACCGAAAATAGCTCAATTTTCGTTGGAACTACGAATATATTTATTGTACTTACGATGCCCCTTTATTTGCGGACAAAATTCATATTCCAATGCCTTAAACGGAATAATTAATCACAAGGTCCCGACAATGTCAAAATTTCAATTAGCTAATTGTACGACAAGTCTATCAGAGCCGAAGACCCTACCCTACCCGACCCGACCCTCTCCTCTCCTGCCATAATTCTGCTAACAATTTCATTAGGGGCCAAGGGGCAAACACTGAGCAGTGTACAAACAGGGCGAAAGCTGTTGACATTCTAGTCGGTTTGGGCTTAAATCTTGGAAATGCTAGTACATCGGACAGGCCTTCTACCGGCACTTGGAATCACTTAATTAATTCGCCTTTGTTCTGGAACTTCATTTACATTTTGGCCATTTAAGTCGTTACAACAATAGTAGCGTCGCTACTGCCAGTACATTCGCAATTGGCAGCCAGAGAAGGTCAACACAATGAGCTTGATTTAGTATTGCCACAGCAACATTGTGAACACATACATACATATATACGGACAGCGAAAGCCATACAAATGATTGATTTGAAAATGAAAATGAAAAGAGACTAATTAAACCTAAAATGCACTCTGCTCTCGCGATGGATATTACTGGATCGAGAGCACAGCAAAGGGAACCGAGCCCAGAGTCCGTCCAATATTAATATTTAAATTTTTGCCGTTCGGCCAATTCTTTGGTCCATTCAGCGTCTGACACACGCATTCCTGGCGTCGCGATTTAATATCATTCGCCATTAATAATTATCCAATTAGCCACGAACTAATTGCTGCAATAAATTCATTAAAAATTAATTTTTATCATTGAGCTGCCACATGAACAGCAGGCCATATAGCATATAGAGCACCATTCACGCAAATGGCGAGGAAAACTTACTCAAGGAGATCAAACATAAATACCCACTCCATAGTATGTGGTGTTTCGTGGAGAACTGAAAACTTTGCCCTCGCTTTACCTTAAAGATGGGTACCGTAAAGTTGTGGCAAGTTTTGGCAGTCTACTCAATTAGCTGCGCCAAAGGATCCAAATGTAATGTCAAGTTTCTCAGCTAATTGTTATTTCCATTTGAAGTGGTTGCCGGCTAGAGAGCTTGAGTTTAATTGAAAATGAATGGCGTAGTTGAACTATTTCTATCATCAAATATCAGTAACCAACCAACATTTCAGGAAACTGTCACACGCTTCTCACGCACTTGCACCTCTGGGAATCTGGTAATCTGGGAAACTGGGAATCTGGAAATCCAACTGCCAGAGATTCTGCATATCTGAGAGACTGTGCCAGGCCACTTTGTGGCTGCTTCTGGTTTATGCAAAACTGTTTTAATGCATTCATATGGCATGTTTTGTTTGCAGAGTCCTCTGTTTTTACAGTCTTTCCATAACACTTTCGATGGCAGACGGCTCTATGCACTCGGACAATGGCAGCCAAGGGAGAGAGGGTGCCAAGTAAATGTCCACCTGGCTGGGCGGGGGAAATGGCAGACCATTCATATTTTTAGTGCTAAGAAACGACAGGACAAAGTCGGCCAAAAGAAAGGGCAGAGATTTCAATTACGCAGAGTTTCCTTTTTCGCTTGATCTTGTGGCCTGGTGAACGGGTGGCTGGGTCCCATGTTCAGGACCTGCTTCTGGTGGAGCCATTGAAGTTTCCTGGGGCGTCAGTTACGTTTTATGAGTCACTGTATATGGGCCGATGTCTGTGTGTGGTGTGGTGTGGTGGGGTGTGTGGTTAATGGCTGGAAATGTAATGACAGGATGTGCATTCCTGGGAGTGGCAGAGTGGCAGACGAGCGAGCGCATAAGAAACTCCCCATCTAGTCTATAAATCTGTAACTTAAAGCTTTGCTCTTTACCAGCCCAGCCCAGCCCAGTCCAGAGGTTCTGATGCTTCTCCGCATGCTTCTTACTCTTGGCTTTAATTCGAAGATGTGCCACAAAAGAGAATGCCAAATTGTTAAGACAAGGGAAACAGAGGAAAACAGAGGAAAACGTTTATGTATGCCCAAGGAGATTAGTAAGAGTGCATTTCGAAATGTTTCTGTAATGTAATTACTCTTCTTGCTGTTGTTGCAAGTGAAATTGTTCATTTGGGTGCACATTTTTTAAAATTTAAGTTTCAACACCCCCGTGCAGATACCAAACTGTGTTCAATCGCTTGAAAAATACTCTCAATATTTAACTATTGAACAATGGCTCTGAAAACCATAAGAATCGAATGCCGTATAATTGAATTTCCATGAACCTCAGCAACAAAATAAAATTTAAAGCTTTTGTTTGTTTTATTCTATTTGCAGAAGCACAGCAGAGCACAGAATCGCATTGAATGGAGAGATTTGTGCAAAATGCAGAAACTTTCAACGGGCAGCGGGCCATGCGAGGAAATAAATTAATCTTTTATGCTTAAACAAATCCGGTTTTTCCTGTCGAGCGAGAAACAACATTGAACGCTGCTGAATCGCACGGAGTCAGCAGTATAGCAGGAGGATATACGTATACCCACGAGGATTCCCCGATGATAGCCAACCTGGTGAACGTCATTAGCAGCATCGCCACCGAGATGGACTCGGGCATGAACACGGACCAGCATGGGACTCTTGACATTGATGAGGGGTCGGTGTCGGGGTCGGGGTGGGGGCCGGCCTCTACTCCGCTGAACGTCACGCAAGCTTTCTGGGAGCTGGCCGTGGCAACGGCCACTGGGATGGCGCCCCTCAGCGACGGCCTTGACAATGGAAGCGTGCCGGCGACCGAAACCCCCTATGTGCCCTACGGGAGGCGGCCGGAGACCTATATTGTGCCCATCCTCTTTGCCCTGATCTTTGTGGTCGGCGTCCTGGGCAATGGGACACTGATTGTGGTCTTCCTGAGCGTGCGGCAGATGCGGAATGTTCCAAACACGTGAGTTCTCACATAGCAAAAGTTTCCATACCCTGCAAATCGGGGGGTAGCAAAATGTGATGAACTATTCTGCCATTTGCAGGTATTACCAGAGATGGTGAAAGCTCTTGAACAGAGCTAAAGAGACATTTGCACAAGTTTAAATTAGATCTTGGTGCGATTACAGGATATCAAAGAGTCCTCTTTCGTGTTGCTGGGCTTGTTGTAAAATGAGTTTTTGATTTATGGCAAACTTAAATTGAATTTAATTACATGCAGTATGCGCAATGGACCAAAGTGTGCGCCAAATTATGCATGCAAAAGGCGAATGTCACGAGTTGCCCCCGAAAGTTATCCACCACCCTCTGGGGTCACATACTCCGACCGCAACGTGGCTACCCATCAGTTAATTAAGTGGTGGGCTGAGCAGGGCTGGGCTGGGCTGGTAGGACAGGCAGTGCGCGATGATAATGGTAATGCTGTTGCCGCCTTCTGCCGGAATTTACTTAAAATTCCCCCACACGCATGCATCGATTGGCAGCTGTTGAAGCAGTCGCACAGAGAAACAAAATGGGATACGATACTCGTAATTTGTCCCCCGTCCCCTCCACAGCCAACTAATTAGTCATGTCTGTAATGTATGCGTGGCTGTGTGTGTGTGTGTGTGTGTGTGTGTGTGGGGAGGTTTTTTGTACTGCATAAATTGTGTGTCATAAATCAAGTTATTGTGCCAAGCCATGCCCTCGGAGACAAATATGATTTTCAGACGATAACCTTATGTTGCCTTGTTTTGGGCGAGCCCAGTGTAAGTGGCAGCTGGAGACTTGGTACACATGTGGGGGAGGCTAGTGTAGGAGAGAGAGACAGCGAGAGCGTAAGCATTGAGTCTTAAAGGGCAAACGAAGATAAGTAACTGTTTAAGCACAGTCGTGTCTGTCAGTATGTTCGACTTTCGGATACTAAGCGGATGCGGTGCAGAGGAGATAGAGTGTAGGAGATAAAGAGTGAGAGGGAGTTGTCTTTAAGAGCTAACGAAGTAACTGTGCTATCGCTCAGCTGGTGAGACAAGAGAGCAAGAGCAAGCAATGGGATTATGCAAAATAGCAAACTAACGGTTAAAGCACAGTGGCTGTTCATTTTTGGGTGGAAATATTTCTGTTAGCGCCTTGAAATTCTCTGTGTATTTCCGAATTAGAACAGCGGCAGCTGTGAGGTGGCCAATTAAACTAAAATATTCCGTCTTGCTGGTGGACACACTCGTAGGAGTGTAACGTAAGAGCGCAGGCACTGTATCTCCACGACAGCCGCCACTTGCAATGGAAGGGCACACACACACCACACCACACTTAACTTAACTTAAATTAACTTGTCCACATACGAGATAGACGAGCGCGAGGAATGGAGAATTGGCCTCATGACAAACTGAGCAACGTGGGGGGAAGCAATGAAATGATGAAAAAACCTATTTGAAATAAGCCAGAACCCCAGGCACACATGTCCTCTTCAGTGCAGCCAAAAGCTAAAGGAAATGTCAACTGATCAAATTACGCTGAAATTGCATTTCGTAGTCAAGCCAGACCTTTCCGAACCGACCCGAGGGCTTTAAGCAGACCAGACCGAAGCAGACCGTTATCGGCTTTAGAGCTCGGAGCCACGGAAAAGTAATTTGGTGTTGCATTTCCGGCAGCAGAACGTGGCAAACAAAGTGCCACATGCAGCTTATTTATGGTAAGCGGAGAGGTTGGATAAAGGCGAAATTACTATATGAGATCACGGACTGAATTGCCACTATGCGCAATTTATTTGCTGCCACTGTACGAGATGAGAGTTTAAGTGTGCCGAGCCATGCACTTTGTGGGGAGATAAAGAGAATGCAAAAATACTTGAAAAAGATAACTGCGCTTAACTGTCAAGCTCCTTCTTTCTTTGTCTTTGCTGTAAGAGAGTGTAGGCATATGACACCGTTTTCACTGCTTGTTCAAGCAGTCCATTTTAAGAGAGTGGGAGAGAGAAACTCATTTTGAAACTGCTCGGCCCTACACTTAATAAAGCTTTGTGCTTATAAATCAATTTAATCGGTCATTGTACCACGCACAAAAGTCAGCGACAACTGTCTCGCAAAAATTTGCCTAAAACTTCGCCCACATAAATCAACGAGGCGCAGAATTTTTATCACACTTGAAGGAGCACGTGCTCGTGCTGGCATCCCTCTAACCTAACCCCTAAAATTCAGCAAAAGCCCACTGCAAAGTCAGCCTGCTTATCTCAAGAAGTAAAACATAAATCTATTGGGGAGCCGCCTTGACTTGACTTTGCATTTTAAGCACACATAAATTGTCTCTTCCAGCTATATACTTTCGCTGGCCCTGGCGGATCTGTTGGTCATCATAACCACTGTGCCATTGGCATCCACCATCTACACCGTGGAGTACTGGCCCTACGGCCAGTTCTTGTGCAGTCTGTCGGAGTTCATGAAGGACGTGTCGATCGGTGTATCGGTGTTCACGCTGACAGCCCTCTCGGGCGATCGGTACTTTGCCATTGTCGATCCATTGCGAAAGTTCCACGCTCATGGTAAGATATACAACAAAAATCGCCCCGAATATAGTTCGAGTAGATACAAAACCTCTACGTGTCCTTTCAGGAGGCGGACGGCGGGCCACACGCATGACCTTGGCCATAGCGGTTTCCATTTGGCTGTTGGCCATGATTTGCGGTCTCCCAGCCCTCATCGGAAGCAATCTCAAGGCACGTTTCGCCTTAATAATCCGCCACTCCACTCGTAAAACTAATTTCACTTTTTCCACTCGTGCAGCATCTTGGCATCAACCAGGAGAAGTCGATTGTCATCTGTTACCCCTATCCGGATGCTTGGGGCACAAACTATGCCAAGACAATGGTCCTGTTGCACTTCCTTGTCTACTATGCCATCCCACTGGTGATTATAGCGGTATTCTATGTGCTAATTGCCCTGCACCTGATGTACTCGGCGAGTGTTCCTGGCGAAATTCAAGGAGCTGTCAGACAGGTGAGTGTGTGTTCCAAATGGAACTAGCAAGCAAAAACTTTTGAGGATCCGTCGCCATGGACACTTCACTTGAGACAGTGGAAACCCTTAAATTTCTATGAAACGAACTCCTTAAAGTGATATATTTCAACCCTACATTCTATCAGCAATAAAAAATGATATACGTAACTTCATAAAAGTGAATAAGAAAACTTTTCCCAACTACTTTTTTACCGACAACAAAAATTGGCAAACAACTTTTTCCACTTACTCCACTTAAGTGGAATTAAATATTTATACGGACTTAAGCAGAATACAATTTATTTGTTTCTTTTCGTTTAACTCAGTTCATAAGGGATATGAATTGAAGGTACATATGCAGTGTAATAAGTTTTCTTCACTATTCTGAAGAGTGAGCAGAGAAAGCTCTCTCAATCCTCGATTCCCAATGAAGACTCCTGGAAGACTCTCTCTCTGTTTGATGATGTAAGGCTAGAGAAGTACATGGGTGCCATGGATAAATAGATTGCGGAATCTCGACTGCTTTACGTTTAACAGAACATAACAAACAGCGCGTTTATTTATTTTCATTCATTCTCGTTGCAGGTTCGAGCGCGTCGCAAAGTCGCTGTGACTGTACTGGCATTTGTTGTCATCTTCGGCATTTGCTTTCTGCCCTACCACGTCTTCTTCCTCTGGTTCTACTACTGGTGAGTGAGTGCTTTTATGAACTGTGAAAGGGATTTATGCGGAGTGGCTGGGCAACGGGTGGGAGGGGGTGGGGAGCTGCTCATGAATGCATGGATGGAAGAGTCAATTTGTCATGCGGATAAAAAGGAACATGCCAGCAGCCCCGGGGCACAGGGATCCATATGTATGTGTGGGGCTGTGTGTGTTGCCTGCGTGGGACCTGCGGATGAGTAATGTTGTTGCCATCTCTTCGACACTTGTTTGCTTCGACAATGTCGAAGGCGGGTAGGGGGCGGGCGGGGGCGGACAATCAATTTCCCCGTTGATATCTCCATTACAAGTCGACGCTTGGCGCTCACGTGTGTGTGTATATGTATTTACTTGCAGGCCCACTGCCCAGGAGGATTACAATGCATTCTGGCATGTCCTGCGCATCGCCGCCTACTGCATGTCCTTCGCCAACAGCTGCGCCAACCCGGTGGCCCTCTACTTTGTGAGCGGTGCCTTTCGCAAGCATTTCAATAGGTACTTGTTCATTCACATCACTCCTCCAACACCACCACCACCACCACCACCACCACCTCGAGCAGCATGACAGCATGCCTAAACGATTACCTGGTAGCCTGGTAACGATTACGATAACAAACCAATAGATAACTGTTAACCGGTAACGTAACTGTAAGCGTAAGCCAACTGCAATTTGTAACCCTTAAAACAAAAACAGAAACAAAACTCAAACTCCAACCAAACCCACAGAACCAAACGAAACTTGAAACTTTTCTTTTGATTGGAATCACATATCATTTGATGTTATATTCTAGCAGGAATAACATTTGATTTGAGTTTGAATTTGTTTTTTTTTCTTATGTTGCATCTGCATGAGTTCGTTTTCAGTTGGTTTACCCATTTGTTATTTGTTATTTCGCTTTGATTTTCAATTCAGCTTCCATGGGAAATGTTTAGTCGCAGATTTTGATAGAGAGATGATTTATCATTCCGGTTTTTCCTTGAAAGAGCTCTTTGCAGTCATCTACTTTATCCTTATTCCCAAGAACTAAGCACAATTGAACTTTGTTAGCCCCAGAAATTAGTTTTAACAATGGAAGCGTTTAAAATCAGCTAGAGACAGTTGGGAAGAGTACTTCCACTTAAAATTCCATTTTTAAATTTAAATCAACCTTTTTATAGCTGAAATACTCCGTCCTTCGTTTCCAGTTAGAGATATCCTGGCATTCAAATATTTTCTTATGGTTTCTCAACATTTACTCCCCATGTAATCAACATTACGTTAACAGTCAAGCACCAGATAGCCATCAGAAATCCTTAGTTTTATTATGCATTTACCCATACCCATACACACACACACACCCACACACACACACATGCATACACACACTTGAAAAGAAGAAAAACAAATACCCTCCCTTCCGTTTGGCGGCGACTCTATTGCATTCCCATTGGGGCATCTCCTGCAGATATCTGTTTTGTCGCGGTGCGAACGGACACCGCAAGAAGCGGAATCAAGCCAACGACACCTTCTGCATGCACCGGGACACCTCGCTGACCAGCACCGCTTCGAAGCGTTATCAGTCGCGGCATTCCTGCTATCAGAGCACCATCCGCAGGTGAGTGCTCCACACACGTCCTTTGGCCACACACACGCCCCTATAATAGAATACTGATTGCCCCTCCCATTGACAGCTCGCGGCTGCAGGAGACAACGATAACCACGCTGCCGAACGGAGCCCAGAGCCAGGGCCAGAGCCAGAATGGCGCCCCAATTGCAGCCGTAGACCTCGCCACTCAGAATGAGGCGACGCGGGGCTACGAGTTTTCGCCACTGAACGAGTTTGGCCAGCGGACAAAGCCAAGGACACCACCCAGGCAGCAGCAGCAGCAGAAGCAGTCGCTATTGAATTAAGGCCGCAGCCCAATGCCGCCACAAATTCTAGTCTTTAAGGGAGTTTACAGGAAGTCAGTCAGTCAGGCAGGAACAAAATAAACTTAAACTAAACAAAACCCATATGGAAAATATATATTTCAGCTGAGATTAATTTCGCTTTAAGTTCTCCTCTGTTACTCCTGAAGCTCACTACTCGTGTCCTTTCTCTCATTATAATACAGGCTCTGAAACAGTTTCAAAGTCAGCGATAAGTAGGCCACAAAAAACTTTATTGATGTGAAAAACGTTTTAAGGGAAAACTTGCACTAAAACAAAGTTGGTGACCCCTCCCCGAATTGTACATACTACCTACACGAAAACACCATACTATAGTATATATGTACATGCATATAGTATATGTATATAGATGTTTGTGTGTTTCTAAGTGTCTAGTCATAGGGTTAAGCCCCAACGTGTGTCTGTTCCAACTAAACTAAAGTATAGTATTGCAGCCGTGTGCCCGGCTCTAAGCGAAACAATTTTACTTTTAGGATTCTAGTAGCTATAGCTAATCACAGTGACTTTGTAAATATATTTATACATACCCACACACTACATGTGCCAGAAAATAGTTGAAAAATAAATGTAAATTGTGCGTTGAAAATGTGTTTCACGTTTTATGTCCCTCTGTCAATGGCAGCCAGCCAGCCGGCCAGGACTCTCGGCTGTAACTTGAGAGGAGATGAGATGCGTGGGCAGAACTGGAACCACAACAAGATTTTATGCCTTGAAAAAGTCATGCAAATTTATGGGAAATTAAGTTACTGCGACCATCCAGTATCCCGTGGAACTGCTGTGGGGCAGCTTGTAGACAACTTTAAGCACCGCACCCCTTGAGCGAAAACTTTTGGTCATTCATATAGGCACAAAGCAGAGCAGAGTAAACCAGGCCGGTCGCGACCCAAAGAGAGAAAAAGGGAAACTCCTTGTGGGTGGTTGTGGTTTTTTTTCTGTTTTTGCGGTTCTGCATGGGACAGGCCCGCAGATTAATTGCTTTGGCCGCCAGCACAAAAGGCGGAGTCGCTATAATCTAGTGTTCGCATCGCAACAGTCCCCACAAATTGCTGGGGTCTTTTCAAAGTTCGTTGCCTGGTTTGCCTTTCCATTAGAAACCGATTGGATCTGGGATGGGAGAAAGTTCTGGAATATGTCAAAAAGTCGGCTGGAAATCGGGTTTCAACCGAGACTGAACTCCAACGCAGCTTGCAGCCAAGAAGAGAGACATTCAGGTTTGTTTGCACGAGTGTGAGTGATGGTTCGAATGATTCGTTTTCGGATGAAATATGCCAAGCTTTATATGTGGTGGAAAATGGCTAAAACTTCATGGATTTATTTATAGCAGCTCAAACATGGGCTCCATCTATAAATAGCTACGAGTCCACCTCTGAAAATAGCTCCCGTTTCCTGAATCAATTTCCGGGAATTCTGTGGACTCTTGTGGGGCGTGGCCCGTAAGTCCCAGACGTAATGTGCCATCAACCCAATAAGCTTAAATCGGAGGCACATTTACGCCGCGCTGTTTACCCGATGGATGGTGTTTTCGACCAAGACAGATGCAGAAATTAAATTAGCAAATGAAAATGTCGAGCGCGTTGGCAGTGCGTTGATCTGTCAGCTACGTGCCAAGGATTTTCCCAGCTACGTTGCGTGTCCTTGCCCATCATCCGGCCATCGTGGGAAGCCTTATCTCTGCCTTGGCAACCCACCACAGATATACAAACAAATAGATGTCTTATATTTGTTATTCTATTTCGTCGCTATCGTCCTCTTTGGCTGCTCATTTTTAATAAACCATCATGGGTATGCCGCGCCACTCGGCGGTCTGGCATTTCAGCGACCACGTCAAGTTGTCATCAAGCCAAGTCAAGGAGTGCTTATCCCGGCTTTATTAACTGTCCAAAGTGTTTGGCGCTCCTTCTGCTGTTGCCAGAACAGACAGGCCAGACCCTTCTGCAGCCGTCTCGTTCTCATCAGCTTAGCTTTTCTTTTCTTTTCTTGTGACGTTTTCTTTGTGGTCTCGAATATCAGGTTTATTTTTGGTCCTCTGGCGATTGTTATTTTGGTATTTTTATATTTTGTCTGGCGGAAATTTCATTTGTGGCACTCTTGGAAAATAACCGCTGATTTTTGGTCCAATTAGCTAACCTCTGCTGAATAAAGTGGCAACTCTTTTGGACGCTCGGTTGGATGATTCATGAGGTTGTGGCTGAGAGCCAGATGGCAATTTCAGGTTAATTAATATAAACAAATTGCAAGGCAATGCAACTTGAATTAATGACTAAAAGGCATACAATTTATTGCCTGTTTGGGAATTATCCACAGCTAGGAGAAACCGAAAAGGCTCAAGGAAAAATACTGAAGGACTCCGACGGCTATGGCTCTGTCAGATATGAAGAGAAGAAAAATTTGTTCCATTTTTGAAAACCGAAATCCAATACAAAACAAAACAAAACTTATTTTATTGGATAGCTGGAGCTTTAATGGTTCATCCGCTTCGATTATAGTCACTTTATTTATTTAGCCAATTAAGTAGCCGTAAGAGAGTGAATTAAGTTAAACGACCGTTAATATTAATTTAAGTAGCGCCCAGACCTACATATGTATGTATGTGCCGCCAAGTGCTTTGACACTTGAAAACCACACAAGCAAATTCAAACACGTACAAGGTGCTGCGGGGAGGGGAGAGGAGAGAGTGAGAGAGAGCGAGACCCGAGCATAATGAGAAATGTAACAGCAGCGGAACACACGCACACTAGGAAAAACAAAGGCAAAGGCAAAGACAAACACAAACATGAAAAGCAATAACAATAATAATGCGGCGCTAAAGCCATATAAAGCATACGCAGGAAGGAGAGGGAGAGAGCCTAGACAAGAAGGTGGAGACAAGGTACATTAAACAGAAGGTAAGGCAGTCGCCTCGAGACTGCAGTGAGAGCGAATACAGGCAAATGCATGTACATGAATGAGATTCAGATGATGGCAGCCCACGATGCAGCAAGCTCCGTTACGTTAGATAATGTACGACCGAAAAGCTTTTTGAGAGCTTTTTATCATTGTTTCTTGTGCAGTGCAGATGTAGTTTTCGTCGTTAAAATGAAAATTGTGAACAAACAATCGCTTTTATTTTCCTTTTATTCCCTTATCTATAAATTTTGAGGAAAAGCAAAAAACTTTTAAGAAAGAAATTGTAGTTTTAATTTATGTTGCTGACTTATATATATGCATATATGCATCTCAGATCAAATGGCAAACCCCTTTGCGCTTTCTTGTTCCTCTATATCGTGATGGCAGCCCTGATTACGGCCTTACCTTCCATTAAATATATATTTTGTGGGAAGTTAGGATGTAGTATGTAGGTGGCAGAGACAGAAAAAGTCTGAGAAGGAGAGGGAGGAGTTGGAGGTGGGGTTAATGGAGAAATGTTGGCGTGGTAAATAAATAAAACGATTTGAGACGCACACAGAAAGACACAAAATGTGAGCACAGTCCTCAAGGTGCAAAGCACGGCAGCTTAACACCATTCCAATGTTGCTGTGCGGGTAGGGGGAGTGAGCAGTGGGCAGTGGGGAGTGGGGAGGGTGGAGTCAATGATTCGTGGAGGCGGCGTGACACAGAGTCGTGGCCTAATCGTAAATTGCTTTGAGTAGGACTAATCTACACACACGCACACGACACGCATTAGGCACATAAAAATTGGCACTCAATAGGCCGGAGGGCACTTTTGTGTCTCGCACTCACACGTTTTTAATCTGTATACGTGTGTGTGCGTGTGTGGGTGAGTGAGTCAGAATATGCATATGTGTTTGTGGTTTATACCTTCACAAAGAGCATTATGATTTTGACCATATGTTTGCAACGCAGAGAGGGAATCCTTTCCGAGCCAATAGCTTCTACAAATTCGACCTGGATCAGCATTATGTCCTTCTGAAGAGACTTCTTTTTCCCTGTAGCTGCCAATCGAAAGTTGTTTCCACAAGTGTGTCAAATGTCTCGGCCACCAGCGGCGGGTAGCCTTCGCTTGCTCCTTCCTTCCTTATGTGGGCGTTTTGTCGCCTGACTGTGTGGGTGACGGCATCGTCTGGGACACGGAAGCCGCCTCTGGTTTGATGCCCCTGACAGCTGGCTATGCATTTTAAATGCCTAAATTGGATCAGAGTACATAATGGAAAATCATAGAGGCCAGGCGATGCGGCAATATGCTAAACATTGCATTTAGCCTAACCCCTGCTCTCCCTTCAAAGGATAATGCTCGCTCTTTTCAGTACCTAATAATATCAATATTCATTAAAATATCTTTGGCATTTATATTTTAGATTTCTTATAGTACTTAACAGTTGAGTATAAATCTAATCAAGTTTGACCTTAGAAATTATACAACACCAACAGATGTCCCCCTAAGGATATCCGGCTTACGTATTTCCTAAATGTATGCCACAAAATTTTACGATTCTCATTTTATCACTGTGGCAAGCAGTAGCCAAAAATCACCACCTGCTGATTTATATTTAGCTAAGACTATACAGCCGTGCCAGCACAGCCCCCTTCCCATCATCCCGCATCTCTCACAGGAACATCGTCACTCGTATATCATCGGCCACCCGACCCCGTCGACCCATCTGACTTAACCTTCTCCGCCTGGCCGACTCCGACGCCGACTCCGACTCTGGCCTCTACTCGAATACGAGTATATTTTAAGCATTTACAACTTAATGGCCAATGGGCTAGTGGCAGGCGCCTCCATCCCCATCGACTTGTTCTGGCTTTAAGCCCCTTTTGGGAGCAATCACAGCTGGCGGTTGGCCGCAAATGCCACAGGCCACAAGCCACAAGAGTCAGGCTCCATCTAGTGGCAGGGTGTAACATCAGAGCTTACAGATGGAGCAGGATTGGGAGCAACGACTTTCTTACCAACTAATTGCTGGGGAACCAACCAGGCCGAACCTCCGATATCTGACGCCATATAAGCTGGCTCCATCATTAGCCAAGCGGGGGTGAGGCAGCAGCACCTGCCAGTTGAGTGACATCAAGCATACGCTTCGTGTGACATCTAATTAAGGCCTCAAATAATCCCAGCAAGAGGCAGACGACGGGTACTAGGCAATTAAATATGCAAAGACTCCAGGTTCAGTTGATAGAACCGCCATCCGCCATGTCCCCCCCTCAAACTGAAGGCGCTGATTCCTTCCGCCCCAAGAATAAATAAACTTTAGGAAGCTACAAAACAAAAAAAAAGAGGAAATAAGTGGCGCGTGTTAGTTTGGATTTGAATTTGGACCCGCATCAGCAGCTGAGTGGCACTCATCCTCATCCCGCTTACAGGATACATCGTCAACGACAGCGCCAACGCCGTCGTCCTTGCCCTGCGGCACTTGGGCAAATAGTAAAAAGGACATTCGCTCGAATTGTCACATTCGTAGGACGAACTGGAGCTCCGATTTATGCATTTGCCTACAGACAAAGGAATTTCTATAAAGATGCCACAACATTTCGAAGCTTTCTTTGTTTTTTTCCAAAGGTCAAAAATGCCCTAAATATCCTTTTACTATTCGAAACGAGTATGTGTGTGTGTGTGTTTTCTTTTTTGTTGCCTTGGGAACGTGTTAAAGGTTTTTCGTGCAGCTTTCATTATAAATTCATTTTTCGGTCTTTTCTGATTTTACGAGTACTTATCCGAGTGTACTATTATATTTGATCTGCCCACAGAGAATAATCTCAAAAGTGTCTGCCACTTGTTTAATTAATTTGCCTTTCAATTCTAATTTTTGCTCTCGTCTGACGATTGCTCTGACTTGTCGGCACAACTTTGTTGGCCCAAAAGGCAAAAGGCGTCCAAATGGCGAAACTTTTCGGAGCCCTGATGGAATAAATCTTTTTTCCGATTCGCTGATTTTATTTGTTTGCTATTGTGCGGGCCAAAGGGGCAGCTGGGCAGCTGCCCAGGCAGAATGGGGCACAAACCCTTTTCAATCAAATTAGCTCCAGTCAGTGGAGCAATTCCATCACTGCGAGCGGAGCTGATGAAAATTCTCGATTGCCATAGGATGCGTACAGGCGGGGACCCTGACTGCTGAGGGCGGAGTCAAAAGTTGGCTTTAAACCAAAATAAATCGAATTCGGAGTGATCAAGATTGTATATCTAAACAATTGGACCCAAAGTGCCGATATCGGTGGATATCCCCTTCCGTGGGTAATCCATCCTTGCACTTGCAAGCCCCTCTTTATGGACACATATTGAGTCGTAGAGTTCGAAACTTTACAGACTCTGTATCTCATAAGAGAGCACGCCCATGAGGAAGTTCTATGCTCTTTGTTAGAGTGGATTGAGCAGTTGGGGGGATGCTCTCTGCATTTTGGTGGCTGCAGATGGCTTGAAATTGTTGCCAAAATAGAGCGACAGACGCGGACAACTTTTGATGGGTCACCCATTCCCTGCCAAATCATTGGTCGTTCATTTATCAGTGGGGCACAGGAAGCGGCCTAGAGCTGAGGCGGCAGCGATGAAAGGTCAGAATTCCCACAAAGTTGTAAGCCAACATCCAAGTTTTCCTCGCAGTCCCAGACTTTTATCCCGCGTGCGGCTAAGTTTTCGTTTGCGTCTTCGTTTTCGTTTCCGTTTCCGGTCGGTTGCCTGCAAAATAATGACAAATCGCCATCTGAATTGTGTGCTAAGTACGTGTCCGTGCCCTCCCCTGGGCTTCTGTCTATTCTTTCTGGCTCTCGAACCGTTCCTCGAGCACTTGAGTTATGACATTTGAATGGTACACATGTGCTGGGCGCTTCGGACGGCATCATCACGTTTTATGGGCATGTTTACCAGGGCCAGGGCCAGGGCCAGGACCAGGCCCTCGAATATGCATGGATCCCGAGAACAATGGAAATCAGTCGAGCTAGTGACTTGTGTATGGCAGATGTGGAATAAAAGCAATTCAAATATTTATCTACAGCAAAATAAATAATGAATACCTAAACTATTGATGGGTACAATCGGTCCGAGCAGTAGGAGAGTTTTCTTAGCTTTTTTAAATTAATTAATTGCTAGAAAACTTAAGCAAATAATAGTTCGTTTTAGAGCAACAGAAAGGAGAGATAAATTCGGTAAATACGCAGACCAGGCACTCTTCGAAAACGTAATAGTTTATGTTCGAACAGCCAAAGAAAACTCAACTGGTTCGCTCTCCACAGGACGCAATGTACCCATGCGCTTTCCACTTGAGGGCTTCGCAGTGGCTTCAGCATTCAGTGGCTAAAATGCCAGAGTTCGGCTGCGAATCTCCTTCCAAAAGTAACAAATAATAATCCCAAAAAAATAAGTACAAAATGCTGTGCCAGAAAGATAAAAAAAAAGTTAAATTTCGAAGGAATTCGGTCAAAGGTAATTATATAATATTGTACGTAAGAAATCCACTAGCACAAAACAGATTTCCCTCGAATATAAGGGAACTTTTTTGTACATTTTTGGAGAAAACCTGACAGGATGATGTCATAAGCAGGTTCTTTTTTATTCCCGTGCCATTTCTTTTGCTTTGGCAATTGTGAAATTGCGCGAAAAATGACTTGTCAGTGGCAGCTGCCGGCAGCAGCAACGGATACGAGTAGACTAGATTAAAAAATAGCAAAACGCGAGAGCTGTAGCGGACAGAAATAACAGTCGATTGAACCGAGGAGCCCTGCATTCCTTTGGGCCACAGGTGAGCAAGTTGGCCAGGCTCTTCCTGCACATTCCTGCTAGAGGCGCTTGCACATTGACGCATGGACGAAGTCGGGCATTGGCACATTGCATCATTTGCATATTTTCTGCCAACACGATGCGATTATATCACGCATACGCAGCGAGGGTCCCAGCAATGGCCCTGCAGGCATTACTCCATTCGCATTCGCATCCGCATCCCCATTTCCCTCCCTCGCAGACCATCTATCGTCAATCAAGGCGCTGTTCCACTCGCACTCTCATCTCACGGCTCTTTGGCTGTGTAATTTATCTGTTTTGCCCGAGATGCGACCCCAAGTGGGCGAACCACGCAATTTTGGGCAGGAATACATATGATAAGGGGAAATTAGGCTAATTTAGCATGCCACCCCCCCAATATGCTCCACCCAATACCGTTGACGGGCTGGCCTTCGTTTATTTGGGGACTAGACAAGGTGTCTTCAAACTTTATAATTTGTATCTAAGCATTTTTAATACATTAATTTTTTTAAATACATTTTCTATAGTTTTAATGGATTTATGTTTAATTAAAATAAAACAAAAGTTTAAAATTCGAAAAAATGGAATTAATTGTGCTACATGGCAACTACATTCTACATGCATTTTACATTCGATTTGTCACAGCCAAGACATAAACCGGAGAAATCAACTCTACATTCAACAGGTGGCGCCAAACGAGAAACAGGAACTAGTTCATTTTCAAAATTAACTTAAATTTCTTTTACAAATTAAATATGCGTTAATCTTGTGCTTATTCAATAATGAAACTACCGCTTCAGCAATAATAATAGAAATAATGCAAAACACCTGCCACTATCCAATAGTTTTTAGTGTTGACTTCAATGCAACCTGAAGCGCTCAAATTTTGGAGCAGTAGCCCGGCTGTTGGCTACATGCAAACGACAGCTGTAGCTGCCACGCGCTCACGCTTAGCCTCTCTGGCTCTTGGCTCTTGACGGTACTCGCTCGCGCTCTCCGCACTTGTCTTGGCTTAAACGTGTTTTAGCCACTGCTCTTGCTCTGCTGGCTCCGTCTCCGTCTCTTTCTCCGGCTTTGGTCTTTGGCTTTGGCTGGCTTTTGGTGGGGCTTCCACTTCAAGCAAGCCATTCTTCAGTTTGATGCGAAACAGTTTGGTTGTTGCCGCCGGTCGCTTTGTGGTTTTGGCCAAGTGAATGTCGTTCGATTGCCACCAAAACGATATCGTCAAGTCGGTGATTTGTAAGTGCCTCTCCCTCTTCCCTCCTCCACCTCTCTCTCTCTGCCGCTGATCGGAGCAAGTGCGTCGGGTTCGTTCGTTTGAATTTCGGTTACGTTACGGGAATTTCGTTTGTTTTTTTACATATGCAAAGCGCGTATTTTGCATTACCGTTGTTGCTTCGGCCGTCATAAAAAGTGACCGCGTCTCCCCCGCAACCCCTGCCTGATGACCCCTCTCCTTTTCCTTTTCCTCTTCCTTTTCTGAAGTGGAAAATTTCACTTTGCTTGAGAGCAAATTGGCATGGATTATCGCTTGTGTGGCCCCACTGTGCCGGGGGTGCTGCACTGCTGCACTCGATTCGCCGCCCAACAGCCACAGCCCCAGGCCCAACCCCAGCCATAGGAATACCCATCCATCCATCCATCCATCTAGATAGTTACTATAGTATATAGCATTGAGATTATCGTGTAGAATGTACGATAATGCTGACCTCCGCCGTTGAGTAGAAACTACCATAAAATGCATAAGAATTGTGCATGGCATGGAAAGAAGCCCCCCAAGTTAATTAAAAGTTATTAATTTCTGTATAATTAGCCACGAAGCCAAGGTCATTCTCTGATAAAAGGCGATAGTTTCTAGAGGTAAAAGAGCAAACAACAGTAGAGAGAAGAGAAATACCAGTGACAGCCGCCGCACAAACAAACAAACAAACAAATCAAAGAAACGGAATGAAAAATCACATAAATAATTGCAAACCAACCAACAAACGAAAGAATATGAAACAAAACGAACCTCCAGCAAAGGCACATAATATTATGTGGCTCGTGTTTATATAGCAAAGACAGATTCAAGGTGAATGCTGCCATTATTTTTTGACAGAGTGCTCGAGAGCAACAAGTGAAAATTTATTGGGATTTTTTGCAAGTTCGCGTGCTGCTGACAGAGTGAATAAAACACAACAACCAAAAAAAGAAGAAAGAAAGAAATAAACGGTGCCAAAAGCAACGAAAAATAAATTCCATTAAAAAGTACATCAATTTGAAATCAATTTTAAGATAGAGAATAAATTAATAAATGAATGGTTAATTCGGATAAGTCGAAATTAATCAAAGAAGAATGTGTAGAGGCGGTTCTTCAAGACTTCTTTCTCTCAGTTGATTCAATAGCTTCAGTATCTAAAAATCTCTGTTTCTTCCATAATTGCTACCAATTAAATTGTACATTACATTCAAACACCCATTAAAACGAGTCCATTGACATTGGAGCATCATTAGGCCCCTCCATATATAGTACAGAACTTAGCCTACTCACACACAATTCTACTATAGTTATATACAAGGCCAAGCCAGCCTTGAACCCTTCCATTAAGATCCACAAGCAAATCACATTATTATTAATTATATCTTAACGGTAACCCCAAAACACAACTCTCGCGAAATGATTCCAGAAACCCGTCCGACAGCTTCAGTCTCCCCAAAAACGATTTCTCGCTCTTGACTAAATTCGCCTTTGGAGCACAGCATCAATTAAAAAATATACAATAACAAAATGCAAATACCGAACAACAGATAACTTAACGATAATTTACAAAAAGCGCTTACAAAAAGTCTCGACAAAAAGTTACAAAAATATTGCAAATTACAAATAACACAACAACAGCAACAGCAACATTTTGGATACATTTTTGAGTTGGAAGCAAGAAGCAAGAAACAATGTCTGGCAAAGTGAAGCGACCGACGCTGACAGCGTCGGCGCCCCTCTGCCATAGCTTCTTCCACTTCTTCCCCGGCGGCACCATCATCTGGCTAGGGCTATGCCTCTGCCTCTGCTTCGACTTCTGCAGCGTCAGCGCACAAGGTGAGTGGGTTTTACATATGGTTTTTTTTTATAAATATGTTGTACCCTTGCACAGGGTATTCTGGCTATCGGCAGACACCGGCAGCGCACGAAGGGAAGAATAATGTACTGATTTCTATTTATAATTTGTGCCTTAAGCAATTTAAACTGTATATATAGTAAAACTGGCAAAGTTCGCAAGGGTATCTATGTAACTATTCTCTGAAATCCGTTGTTATTGTTGCTGCTGCTGCTGCTGTCGGTGTCATGTTATCTCTGCTCATATTTTGTGTGTTTTCATTAAGAGCAGCAGCAACAAAAAAACCGAAAAAGATACCCAAACCCCGGCTGATTCACCCCATGCTAATTTATCTCGATGGCGGCGACGGCATTTTCGAGCCGTGAGATTTCTTTCGTGCCGTCTTTTACAAGCCGGAACTTCCCGAAGGTCTCCTCTTCTGATTAAAAGAACAGCCACAATAAATGCGTGTTCAAAATTAAAAACTCGAAATTAAACTTAAACTGTTGTGAATTGTCACGGAAAAAACTGACAAAAAGAAACGAAACGGATGCGCTTAGTAATAAAGCCCAAAGAAAAATAAAAACACGTACCAGACTTCCGTGCAGCTAACAAAATACGCGGCGATCTATGTACAGATTGTCAACATTATCTCTGCGAAGAAGCTCAGCTCCCGTCTTTAGATAGCTCCTATCCGAATCTGTGGGGTTTGCAGTACAGATCTGCGAATAAAACAGAAAATGTTAAGACAAAGATACATAGTTAGGCTACAATGTCGAAACCAACGATAGGATCAGGGGGTCTTCCTTTCACCTGATTCCTGGCGGTCTCCTACTCCTCTTCGCAGGTGGCTTTTCCTTTTCCCGCAGATGAATTTGTTTTGTGTTGAGTTCTGGCAGAGATCTGCAAAAAGTAAAGGAACTGTGAATAAATTTGCAGTTTGACTGGAGTTTAAACAAATACGGGTATGCATTTAATCAACCGTCAACGGCAAATTTGGTTGCACCTGCAGTTTATTTCGACTCGACTTCTGGCCCCCAAGGGGGTATGCACTTTCGATGGCTTGGCCTTTTTTGGCAACCTTTTATGGCTCTTCTGTGCAGCTTTGGGATGACTCTGTAGAATGTCAATAAACATTTAGTGGTCTCGTCCCGAGAGCAGGGGTAAATATTGGGTTAACTGTTAAAAAAAAAAGAGTTCTTAACCCAGATTTCAGGTTGTTTCGGCGAAAAACAGGACAGTAAATATTTGCTTTGTGTGCTGTTCTGAAGAAATAATCATCCACAGTTTGAGAGCAATTGAATTAAACGTTGGAGTGTATCGTACATATATATATATATATATATATTCGTACATATGTATGCGTTAAGCAATGTTTATATACATGGTGGTAGGTGTACAAAATAAACATACCGCATGGCGGCTTTTTTTGAATTAATCACCAACAAAAGCAAACAAAAACATTCAACTTGAATCTGTTACATAAGACATCGATATACATAATATACCATGTACATATGTACAACCTTTCTGCTGCACAACGAATTCAAAAGCCGAGACCAAATTTCGTTGAGGTCTCAAAACAACAAAAGCGCTAATAAAATTAACTTGCTAATGAAGCGATGATCACACCGCACACCTCGAACATACATACATACATATATACGCATGTAGTATACATATACATATATATTGAGCAGAAATCAAGAAATACAACTTATGGAAATCTCTAGTCACATTTTTAAATGCAGAAACATTTTTGCCGCGCGTGTTAAAGCCGAAAAACACACTAAAAACAACAAAAGCAGAATGGGAAACAAGTTTCTTCCAGCGTTCCAACGTTCCACTATGCAAATCAAACAGTAAATACTAAATACAAGCACATATGTATGTATGTATGTATTGGTTATTTTGTAATAGGTTGAGATGAAAACGAAAGTGAAGCCGCTGCCTGACTTTGAATGATCTCGCACCGCAGCACACCACACAGCCCTTACTTTCATACTGCCCTTGTTGTCGTCAATTTCACTTTTATTTCTGCCTCTGCCCCTTCTTTTCTTTCCAGTAACCGAGTTGTTAACTTTATCGAATTAAAATAAATTCGTTTGCCGCTGCCAACGCCACATGTACTCGCGCGATTATACATACATACATATGCATGTGTGTAAGCCGCATGCTTGAAGAAAGTGAAATAAAGTTGTGGCACAAGTTTTGCGCTCAAAATCATAACTGTAGCGGTAACAGGTTGGCCGACTAGCTGACGACGTCTTAACAAACTTAAAACTTTTGTCACAGTACCTGACGTCCCACCGGCCAGACGAATCATTTTGACGGCTGGATCTCTTGCCCAGACCTGCCCGGCCACAGACCCTATGGAAATAAATAATTGCTACTTTACATACATACATATCTATGCAAATTGGCATTTGCTGCATGCCATAATGATGAGAAACTTGCCAATGACATTGTTGTCCAACTCCACGAGCATTATTCCAGTGAAAACACACCGCTCCGCACTATTCCAATTTCTGTGGCATGAAAGAGAAAAGTTGCACATTTTCCGATGGCCAATTAAAATACATAAGTACATACATTCGCATTTCCACAGAGCACAGTTATTTCCGCTGTTTTGCTGCACATTTGCTATGGGCACTCTAAAAAGGAGCGAGCAAACGAGTTTAGACACAAACAGGTGCAACAGCGGAGATTGCGGCCGGGCTGGTTGCTTTATATAATGTTCAGTGTTGACCGAAGTATTTCCTAAACAAGTCCGTATGAATTGTTTAATAAATATCAATCAATTAATAGTGTGCCCAAAAAATTACCCGACTTGGCAGCTCTGATAGCAATCGGATCAGCTGATTGCATGCAACGATAATTGTATACAATGCATATTATATTTGTATTTTAAGTCAATGTTATATTCTATCACACACCAATAGTTATATATTGGTTATATATAGACCCAATTGGCAAGTTTTTTTTTAATCTTTTTGGTAGAAAGTGTATCGATATCGATTGCACTAGATCGATTAGTTTGGAGAGTTGTGTTTTGATTAAGTTAGCAGGGGCATCAGAGAAGCTTGCTTGGAAAAATTCGCAGAATCCGTGAAAAATGAAAAATACAAAGAAGAAGTGGCCCAAAGCCACAAAAACTGAAAAAGAATACGTGGTGGAAAGTATCGAAGGAAAGCGTTTTAGTGAAAATGAAACGAAGTATTATGTCAAATGGAAAGGCTTCGGGCCGGAGAGCTGCACCTGGGAGCCGATGCAGAATCTTGGAAAATGCATCCATCTGTTGGCCAAGTTTGAGAACTATCTCTACATGCACAATTATATTCCCGGCAGACCGGTGGAACAAAAATGTGTCCGGCTGAGCGAATCCAGTGACGATAAACCATCGCCGGCTTTTGAACCAGTAACGCCACCAAAAACTCGACGGGAGTTGTCAGCCGCATCCTCCTCCTCGTCGACCATGACCTGCTCCGAGTCTTCTGCCACCTCTTCACAATCAAGCTATACGCCTTCCCAACCCCAATCGGAGCCAGTTGTCCCCACCAAGGAAACCGAACCCGAACCAAGTCGCCCTATCAAGAAAATCCAGCCCGAACCCCAAGCATTGCTCCCAACCAAACAAACAAAAACCTCAAAGCAACCAGATCTTCTTAATAAAAAAAAAGTAAAGTTTGGCAGTATTCTGGATGCTGCAAAGAAGAATAAGAAGGAGGCAAAGAGGAAGCTATCTACGACCACCGAAAAAACTCACGTCAACGAGGATTGTGTAAGAAATGAATTATTCTGTATTCAAAAGGACAGGACATCAAACTGAAACCAAGAACCCCACTTTTAGGGTTTCGCGTGACGGTTTGGTTTCCTTGCTCACAAGCAATAAAATCCATTTGATACTGATTCTGCACTTTCCCCATAATAGCGCGTTCCATATGAGGAGGACGATGCTGAGGACGGACCTACTGGTTTAGAGCTTGGGCTCACGTTGGAAAGAGTGATCCACCACTTTCGAGTGGGAGATGATGTGTATCTAGCCGCAAAGTGGATGGGCACCGATCAGATTGATATGGTGCATATCTCCAAGATACAAGATCTATATCCAAATGAAATAAATCAATATGCCCAGGTTCTTCGACAGCGCAATGATGACCTGGTGAGTTCTGTGTCTGTGTGTTTGCGTGTGTGGATGTAGTGTAGCCCGGCCCTGTGCCCATAACCTTAAACGCGCACTTCCGTTCATCGCCAGCTTCGTTCATCGCCAGCAGCTTCTCTTCATAGCTTTACAGTTCGACGCTCGCAGAATTTGAGCCATGAGCCATGAAAACTTCACTTTGCCTTCGGGTCAAGATAAATGCCATCGGAAAACAAAAACAAAAACACAAGCGAAAACGAATCATCTCCATCCGGTCTACCACCGAAACAACTTGGAAACGTTTTCCTATATGCCACATACAATACTTTTGGATTCTGCATGCACCATGGACCATGGACCATGCACCTGTATCTGCATCTGCATTTTCTTCCTCATAAATCATTGATAATGTTAAGGCTGTGGCCACATGACAAATTGTTGTGCACATAGAACATGTTACTTAGCAGATTTATGACTGTGCCATAGAAGATTTGCGCCAGCTTCTTCAAGGGATACAGAATTCAGTGTAATGGGATGAATTCTCATACCTTATACACACACACACACACGTGTGTGTACGCTCACTCTTCTGTTTCTACAGTTGAAGATTTCGTGCTCAAGATCAAGTTGTGAAAATTATGAGACTTCGGCTTGGGGTTTTTGGTTTCCATTTGGCTTATCTGTGCCATCTGTTGACAGCTGCTTCCAACGACGATGGCGGCGACGCCTTCGCTTTGAACCTTTCGGCTTAGCAACTGGCGGATCGCAGCTCTGCTTGTCTGCTTGAGCTCTTATCCATGGCATGTTCGTTTGGCTAGAACAAGCCAATAACTCCCTCGCACACCGTGGGCGCTTAAGACGCTCCATGGTTCATTCAACCTGGGGGCAGAGTCCCACAAAGAAGTCCGAAAACCCCACAATTGTGATCTCGTACTGATGTGCTGAAGACATCAGAGAGACATGCCCATGCTGCTCTCTGTGATTTGTGCTTTAATGGCTGTATCACATTGCTGTAACCTTCAATCAGGCCCCGACTAGGCGCAGTCGAACAAAACTCAAAGCACCCAAGTGACATGGAGCGAGGGAGACACACCTAGTCGGGGCAGCACATGTTGACTGGACTAGCACTAGCACGCCTGTGGCATGGTCTGGCTAATGTGTCCATTTGGCCGAGGCTTGCGCCATTTCAATGTCATTTGTAAGCTGCCTGCTGCTTGCTGACTGCATATTTCAGCAGTTTACACAATTTTCTAGGATTGCATCGCACAGATCATAAGCGAACTCTTTGTTGCATTGCTCGCATGAATGTTTGCTTAGATTCGCACTCAGATTGTCCGTGCATATAAATATATCTGGTTTTATGGCTAATTAAATGACTTTGGCCAGACCCTGTAACTCATTTAATGGCTGCTAAAATGGCTTACAGCTAATTACAACTTTTATTAAATTAACTTTAAATGTTTAGAGCAAAGGTCAGCCGTTAATTTTAATTTAAAAAACATTCAAGTCCGTTAACTAAAGTTAGGGTAATCAGAAAAAGGCATTATAAAGTGACAGATCAATGGGTCTTAATTCAATCTCATATTAATATAATTTCTTCATATAATACGGATCTCTTGATACACATTCATTAATGCAAAGATTTCGAATTTTAAGGTTTTTTTTAGAATTTTTGATGGGCTTTTTGGGTTTACCCTTAGCTTAGACAGGGAATTATCGCGTTCATATGCATACAGTTGGCTGTGCTGCTAATTTTGTGCATAATGTAATCAATTATCTCTGGATTTCTACGTCCAAGGCGTGCTGGCACTCGCAGCCCTGCGATCTATTATTATTTTCCATTATTGTGTGCAATTTATTCGCTCTACCTTCCTGATCTCTGTGTTTCTGGGCTGCCTTCGACTTTGGCGTTCATTGATTTATGTCTGTGCTGGAATTAAGCCCGCAGTCCGTGGCATTTGCTGTTGTTGCCGATGCTGGAACTAGTTTTGCCAAACATATGTGTGTGGCATTTTCGAGGAGTGAAGCAGCGGAGTGGCTAGTGAGGATGGGGGAGATAGGAAAAGGGAAATTAGATCTGCAAAATATTTTCATTTTGAGGTTGCTTTATTAATTGCCTTACCAAAATTATTCAAATTACATATCAAATGTCAAATCTTCGGCAGCAGCAATTTTAATTTCCTCCGCTCAAGACACCGAAAAAATTGTAAATTTCCTGATTATGAAACCTTTCGTATGTGTGGAGTGGTGTGTGTGTGTGTGTGTGTATACATTTTGTTTTGTATTAGCCAAAAATTTGCATTTAATTTCAGTCTTTTTGTGGCTGGCATTACAACAACACACAGTGGGCTGCAATGTGATAATTTTCTCGCTCGTTTGACCATTTTTGGCTGTGGATGTAATTACGCCCAAGGCAGCAGCAGCAGCAGCGGCAGCGGCAGCCTCATTTATGACGCTTTGCATATGCTAGACAACAAATCGGAAAGAAGCCAAAAATGTGTTTTCTCTGTTGTGGTTGTTGTTGTAATGCAATTTGTTTAACGCTTCGTTTATTACCAAAAACAGCAGCGATTTGAGGTTAGTTGTGTGGCAGCAGCAGCAACAATTTTCGGGTCGCGTAGGCAGAGCAACAACAGCAATTACATTCAGCTGATCCTCTCTTCTCTCTCTCTCTTTTATCTCTGTGTCGCACTTGCGCTCGCTTGTGCAAATTTGCAGCTGCCTCTTTCTCTCATCTTTCTGCCTCGCCATGTCCATGTCCCTGCCATTGTTGTGTGTGTGTGTGTGTGTGTGGGTGTGACTGGCTTGGGTTATTATTTGGTTTGACAGTTTAATATATTTGGCTATTTGTTCGGTGTTCGTTTTGTTGTGGCACGGCACGAGTCACAATTTGTACTTCTCGTTGTTATCTCTTGTGTGTGTTTGGCTTGTCTGCTTTGTGCCTTCGGGTTAGAGGTTATTGGAACAGCAATTATATGTGGTTAGTGCGGCTGCTGTTGTTGTTGCATTTGTTCGTGGTGTGTGCTGTGAGAGGGAGACAACAAACAAAAGCTGCAAGCACTGGCTGCTGGAGATGGGGTCGGATTGCCCAACCTGTCTGGGCGATGATTAGCCTGATGGCGATATATCGGCTTACACATCGTTTGGCTTCATTACAAAAGGTGATTGATTGTTCAGATTTGTGGTATATTTATCATGTGGTTGCTGGAAATCGTTGTATATGATAGCTGTGAAGACCTAATGGAGGCATTTGGAGCTATCAGTCTATGAATCTGTTTCCACTCAATACAAAATTTGTTCCGTCTCAGTCTTAAAAAGGCTGGAAAACAAGGGAAAGCTGCTAGAATACTAGTAAGACCTTACAATACCAACCGTTAACGTTGTAACTGCCCTTGTGGCTTGATCTAGTAAAAGTTTATTGGGTTTCTCTGGCCCCCAAGCTCATTTAATTTCCATTTCCATTCGGCCTTGCCAAGTGCATCCCCAGCCACAGGTGACCTTGCTTTGTTAATATCTGGTTTTTTGGTTTTATTTGGGTATACGCCACGCCCTCAGAACGCCAGACGCGCCGCGGGATGTCTTCTCCGGCTGCCTTTGTGTTAATTTCACGCCAGTTAAAATAATTAAATTTGGCTTTGTTTTCATTCACTTTTATGTGTGCTCTGATTTTCATTTTTACTGCAGCATTCAAATTATTTTATACAGCTCTAAAACAAAACAAAAATGTGTTAATTTTTCATGTATTTTTCGTTGTTTTTTCCTTTGCAGGTAAACTCAAAACATAGCGATGGGAATAACACCAAAAGCTAGAATCGGCAAGTTCAGGGTCGACGCTCTTGAATTCACTTTTCATTTTATTCTATTTTTTTTATATCTACAAAGAATTTACAACATTACACATTACTCGAATTTGTGAAGGGACTTTCGCACAGAATCTAGTATGCTCTTGAAGAGCTTATCTCAGGATATTTGTTTAAATGTTATTACAAATTATTCGAAAAGTTGGACTAATGTAACTACGAAAGAATCGTGTCAAATGAATAGGATATAATTTTCATGGAAACTTGAACGGATTTCGTTTGCTCTCGAAGAGCTTATCTCAAGATATTTGTTAAAATGGTAGTACAAACTATACGAAAAGTTGGACTAATGTAACTACGAAAGAATCGTGTCAAATGAATAGGATATAATTTTCATAGAAAACTTGAACGGATTTCGTATGCTCTCGAAGATCTTATCTCAAGATATTTGTTAAAATGGTAGTACAAACTATACGAAAAGTTGGACTAATGTAACTACGAAAGAATCGTGTCAAATGAATAGCATATAATTTTCATAGAAAACTTGAACGGATTTCGTATGCTCTCGAAGATCTTATCTCAAGATATTTGTTAAAATGGTAGTACAAACTATACGAAAAGTTGGACTAATGTAACTACGAAAGAATCGTGTCAAATGAATAGGATATAATTTTCATAGAAAACTTGAACGGATTTCGTATGCTCTCGAAGATCTTATCTCAAGATATTTGTTAAAATGGTAGTACAAACTATACGAAAAGTTGGACTAATGTAACTACGAAAGAATCGTGTCAAATGAATAGCATATAATTTTCATAGAAAACTTGAACGGATTTCGTATGCTCTCAAAGAGCTTATCTCAAGATATTTGTTAAAATGGTAGTACAAACTATACGAAAAGTTGGACTAATGTAACTACGAAAGAATCGTGTCAAATGAATAGCATATAATTTTCATAGAAAACTTGAACGGATTTCGTATGCTCTCGAAGATCTTATCTCAAGATATTTGTTAAAATGGTAGTACAAACTATACGAAAAGTTGGACTAATGTAACTACGAAAGAATCGTGTCAAATGAATAGCATATAATTTTCATAGAAAACTTGAACGGATTTCGTATGCTCTCGAAGATCTTATCTCAAGATATTTGTTAAAATGGTAGTACAAACTATACGAAAAGTTGGACTAATGTAACTACGAAAGAATCGTGTCAAATGAATAGGATATAATTTTCATAGAAAACTTGAACGGATTTCGTATGCTCTCGAAGATCTTATCTCAAGATATTTGTTAAAATGGTAGTACAAACTATACGAAAAGTTGGACTAATGTAACTACGAAAGAATCGTGTCAAATGAATAGCATATAATTTTCATAGAAAACTTGAACGGATTTCGTTTGCTCTCGAAGATCTTATCTCAAGATATTTGTTAAAATGGTAGTACAAACTATACGAAAAGTTGGACTAATGTAACTACGAAAGAATCGTGTCAAATGAATAGCATATAATTTTCATAGAAAACTTGAACGGATTTCGTTTGCTCTCGAAGATCTTATCTCAAGATATTTGTTAAAATGGTAGTACAAACTATACGAAAAGTTGGACTAATGTAACTACGAAAGAATCGTGTCAAATGAATAGCATATAATTTTCATAGAAAACTTGAACGGATTTCGTTTGCTCTCGAAGATCTTATCTCAAGATATTTGTTAAAATGGTAGTACAAACTATACGAAAAGTTGGACTAATGTAACTACGAAAGAATCGTGTCAAATGAATAGGATATAATTTTCATAGAAAACTTGAACGGATTTCGTTTGCTCTCGAAGATCTTATCTCAAGATATTTGTTAAAATGGTAGTACAAACTATACGAAAAGTTGGACTAATGTAACTACGAAAGAATCGTGTCAAATGAATAGCATATAATTTTCATGGAAACTTGATTTGAAACAATAAGTTTGTTCAATGGAATATGTACACTATTTTTGAGTTTGAAAACTTAATCAAGTCTATTACTTATGGAAGTGTAGTCTCAATATTTAATTTTTTGTTTGAACAAATTTCCAATAAATATGTACATTAATATCTAAACTACTTCACAAGACATCTGATACTTTTCCAGCATATTCATGGTCGAACGGGTTATCGATCGCTTTAAAGACCACTAACCCACATCAGCCGCATAAAATGGCTCTCAATGTTCACTGGCGTATCCGATATCCTATTCTAGCCAGACCAAAAAATAAAATGTAGCTTTTCAATGGAAGTGCAGATACTTGGCCCAAATGTCAATGGGTTGTAAACCAAAATTGAAATTCAGGCAAGCCAAACGCCCCGCCCCCCCTCCGCCCTCGCACTCTTCCGGCCGAAGTGGTTGACATTTTTGTTTGACTTTTTGAAGGCAAGGCAAGGGAAGGGATATTATTTTGCATTGGTATTTCTTTTGTTGCTATTTCGGGGTGTGTTCTGTTCCAATGGAATGGAGGGAGACTGCATTGATAAAAATGAGCTTTATATGCAAATTTCGGCAATTTTCACTGCATTCTTTCGATCCGAGTTGAGGTTGGTCCGTGTCTGACAAGTGGGCGCTGCTCAGGTGGGTGGGTTCATGTTGAAAATATCTGGGGAGTCACTCAATGGCTGCATTCTTTAATTAATGGGTTTTTTTTTGTATAAATTAAAATTTTATGAAGACAGAATGATTCCATTTCTATAGAAAATACCTAAAATACTGAAAATGCATATGCCTGTTGCTGTGCTGCTCCCTCTCAAGCGTAGCACAGGCCTTGTCTCGCTTTGGTGTATTTTTTGTAGGTTTCTTTTGGTATTTTCTACGCCTACGATTTCCGCTTTTCGCCCAGAAACAAATGTACGGTATTTTGTCCTCCTTTCGGCTCTCTTTTCTGCTTGAAGAGAGCGCGAAACGCTTGTGGCATGACTCAGAGGCACCGTTACCGCCAATTGTAGATGTCGTTGCCACGCCCCATTGGAGTGCATTGAACGCAATTACTTTGCTACTCTTTCTCGTTTCTCCCTTCTCGCTTCGGACCCCACTCGACTCGACTCGACTCGATTTGCCATACACATTTTCGCTTTTCTTTTTAATTGGGATTTCTTGTGTTTTTCTGCTTTTCTGCCACTGCTTTTCCACAACGTTTTTCTTTGTCTGTACGTTTTCTTCTGCATTTGTTTCGTTTCGTTTCGTTTCACTTTCGCGTCGCCAACTTGTTGCAACTGTGCCACTCGCGCCACTCCACTCGGCTCGGCAGCCAGTTGGGCGTTGCTTTTGCGACCAGCCACAGAGCCACAGCCCCCCCACCAGCCCAACACCCGCGAGCTGTGGGGGTCCGAGTCGGTGGTCACTTGGGTGCCGGGCACTCGAGCAGAACTCGCGCTGCAAATTCCGGATTTCTTTTGACAATTTGTGGCAGGCGGTCGCATAAATCATAAACCGAAATTCAACATTTTTCGCAAAAAAAAACAAAAAAAAAAAGAAAGTGTTGACACTAAGCGGAAGTGTTGCTGGAAGGGTCTGGGCTCCATGTTCCAAGTTCAGCCAGTTGCCAGTTGCCATTCGCCAAAGGGGCGAAAGTCGCCGCAAATTGAGTGATTAACAATGGCAACGCGGGCAAGGGAGGAGGGGTAAATGTTAAAAAATATTTAAATGCTTGCATAAGAGTTGATCGAGAAATATGATCTATGGAAAAACCAAGCCACTCGTATGTATGCGTATTTCGATGGCTCTGACGTTTCTCGATCGATCTCGCGGGTTTCCCACAGCTTGCACACAGATGCACCGGACCGGGCTTGGCCCGCACCAAAATATCTCTCAATTAACCCACTAATAACCAATCAAATGCAGCTCTGACCCCGGCATAATATCCCCGTGATTCATGCCGCCAACTGACCCGACTGACTCAGACACCCCAAGTACAAGATGTAGATATCGTAAGAGTACGTATGGCCATACCTATAACCATGGCCACCCGCTGGGCTGTGGGCACTCCGAACAAGCAGAAATTTACGATACAATTTACAATCGTATGGGCCATGCACGGCTGATGGCTCGCCGCGCGCACCTCTCCTCTGTCCGTCAGTGCAAGAGTCAGTGACATAACAAGCGCAAATATTTTGAAAAAAGAAACCGAGCACCAAAGCGTAGACCAGGTGTCCGTGTGTGTGTCCGTGTGTGTGTGTTGTGTCGTGTCTTGTCCATTCTTTGATGGCTGGAACGGGAACGGAACCGAACTGAACTCTATGCCCTACCCAGAGCCAATCGAGTGTGGCCAAATTGTTCAAATCCTTGACCCATTTGTTTGACTTCTCTCCCTCTACCTCTCTTTTTTCTTGCTTTAGCCATTTCGGCATTTCCGTTTCTCGTATGGCAAAGTGCAAAATAAAACTCCGCACATATGTGCATATGTATTTCCCCCGTACACTCGACTCCATTCAATTTGCAGTCATTAAAGCTTTTGCGGCCCCATAATTATAAAGCCCAAAATGACGCCCCAAAATGCGTACATATATTTTCGCTTGCGGTCTGAGGTTTTATTTCTTATAAATTTTTTGTTTTTGGTTATTTTTTGTGTCACTTTTCCGCTGTAAAATTAGCGTTTCGGGAAAGGCGCTGAGGGTGGACGGGAGGAAGGTTAAGCTGTCCATTAACCCATTTTGGTTAGCGAAATAATGCAAGGGCGGAAATCGGAGAGAAGAGGGTATAGAAGGGTCTGCCATTCGCGGATATGGCAGGAGAGCAAACAAGTTTGTGCCCTAAGTCATTCGTTTCCTTTGTGGCCTTTTGTAACTGGAAAATTATAGGCCCTGCTACTGCGAGCGCAGGCGAAACCTGTAATACAAATATGCAGTTATCCTTGAGATTACGGTTCATCAGAGAGGCTCTATAAATATAAACAAGCAGAAGATGGGAACTCCCTCTCCCTCTCTCTCTCTGGATCTCAGTGAGTCGCAGCGCGGCCTTTGAGCAGGAAATGATGCCCAAAAGCAACAGCAGCAGCAGCAGCAACCAACTCTGGCCATAAACACAAACTGTTGCCAATTTGGCAGCAACAACAAACACGATGAAGTGGAGGCCTGAAAGCCTGATAGCCTGAGAGCCAGCCTGAGAAGAAGAAGCAGCCGCTTAACGAGCGGCAGGCATAAAATATGCCCTTTGTGTGTCGGGACATCGCATTGCTGATCTCCTGATTGCAGTCGCTTTTCGGTCCCAAGAAGCAGACTTTTTAATAAAAATGTCAAGTCTTGTGAGTGGGCAATATGAATGGATGGCCAGGCGGGCGGCGGGCGGCGGGAGGCGGAGAGGGGGTAACAATGAGTTGGCAATTTGCGAGCTCCTTGGCTAATACGGATATGGTACTCACTTAAGGACTGACTGGGAAAACAAGACTGCTGCAGGCAGATGATACTGAGGTCGAAGACCTACTGCTTGTCAAACGAAAACACTGCTTTCCCTATTAACGCACTGCTTAGGTAAGTCTCTATCCACTGCTTTCCAAACCTCTGATCTCCGAATCTTCTGATTGACTTTTGAGCACAGTCCCCCCACCATTAGTGATTTAATTCTTGCGCCCACCTCAGAATCCTCCCACACCACACGGCTAACCCAATCCAGTCAGTCATCAGGCTTTTAGGTGAGTTTCATATTCGCATAAGTAGTCCCCGGATCAAGGCATTTCAGCCGCCATCAATCGATCTGCCAGAGAAGTGCATCATTTGGCAAAAGAATTCATTTCAGAGTGTGTTGGCGGAGAGCAGGAGCAGGGGGAGGAGAAGCAGGCAAAGGAGGACGGAGATGGAGATGGAGTCCCACTTCAAAAGCCATTCAACTCTTGATTGACGGTGGCAGTGGGGACCGCACTCTCAAGTGTTATTTGCTTTAATAACCACTCGAGAATTGCATATCTTCGTGCGTTCGGAGTGGTTCGTTGGTTCGTTGGTTCGTTGACCCTCCGTTTTGTGGAAGGGAAGCCAATTCCTATCCACTTAGCGGCTTCGCAGGGATCAGAGTGCCCAAAGCACTTGGCGACTCATTGAGCTTCGAGTATGGCTTCCATGCGTCTGATATCTGGCCCACGCCCAGTCACGCCCAATTTCGAGTGGCACCCGCAGCCAAATGAAGCCTCAAGCCCCCAAAGCATATGCAAATGCGGCAATAGAACAAAAGCAAATCAAAGTAAGCCCCAGAGAGGGAATCAAAGAAACCTTGCTGTTTCACACAATAAATCACGACAACCAGAACAGCCATATCCATAGCTCTGGCTCTGGCTCTGTCTCTGTCCCTGTCTCTGGCTATAGCCATTGTAATTACAACAGCAACAACGACGGCAACGCCAGCGGCAACAATAGGTATCTGGCCGACAAAACTAAGCCAAGATTGTTGACCATTTTGTCGCTGAAGCGTGCGGCAAAATGTTTTTTCTCTCGTCTGTGTCTGCGTCTGTGTCTGTCTTTTGTTGGGTTATTCTTTATATTCGCCAGAGGCAAAGGCAAAGACAAACACGCAGAAAAAAGGAGGCGAAATTATGCGGAAAATTACAATGCATAGAAATTTGGTGCCGTTGAGCGACAGATCTAATGGTGAATTATGTATTTCTGGGTGTAGGCTGAGGTTGCATAACCTCTAACTATCTTTTGATATTGTATATCTTGGTATTGTCCATAGAGAAAGAGAGATGGAATCGGATGATGCAAGATCAACGAAATTACCTCTAAATTGATTTCACATTTGCCATTCCCTGGCCAACGATCGAAATCATTTCGAAATGAGCACAGAATAACGGCTAAAAGAGAGTGGAATCCCTTACCAAACATTTTTGGAACTCCTTGGCTATAAACAGGGTTTAGATTTTAATCTGTGGAGGAATATAATATCACTGATCTGTCACTTGTTCGTTCGCACGGCTCGATCTCCATTTCAAGAATCCAGAACAGGTATGATAATCCAAGAACCTCCATTCGATCCATTTAAAGTCCCCCCATTCGTGGCATAGCTCTGATTAAATGCAATAGACCAACCGCAAGGCTAGAATGCACTCCGTCAGACGGAAAAACAATCCCTTTTAGCCATATACCCGTTGAGTCGATGCCATGCCAAACCGAATTCTCGTTGCCACTTGCATTTAAATGGAAACAACTCACTTAGTATGGCTGTTGCGCCACCTCACTCGGAGGTACCGTAGGTTGGAGCAGATACAGACCCAGACCCAGACACAGACACAGAAACAGATTCAGATGGAGACCAGATATAGAGCTGGAGATAGGGTGAGGAAAAAATACAGTTCTATTACTTAATATGCAGCACTAATGCGAACAATGGCAGCACGACATCGTGGCCCAAGAAAAACCGAGTCGGAAAAACCCCTGCCCTTCCCCCAAATAGCAGTAACCAAAGACCAAGACACACGATCCTTCAGTTTTTTGTACTTTTTGGTCTCTAGTCTCCAGACATTCAATCAACACCGCCACGACTTATAGACCCACAAAAACCACAAACTTAGAAAGGCAGCCCCGACCCGCAGACCTTAGGTCTAAGCCTGTGCGGGGGGGAAAAGTGGAAATGTGGCTCAATTGGTACGAGTTCGGAGGAGGTGGACCCTGGGCGGTCAACAGCTTTTCACACCTTCTCGAATTCGGTGCTACAGTTCACCGGGGATCGGTCGAGTTCTGGTCGGTTCGGTCCAGTCCGCAGTTCAACGTAACTACGGACGTGATACAGTTCTCTATACTCCATTGATGGAGAACCAACTAGCAGACCTCTTTTTTGGCGGCATTCTATTCGGAGATCTGGCTACGTGCCTGGGGTTCGGTATTTGATACCCCGGAGGGGGGTTGTTTGCTTGGAATCTATGGGAGATCGGCAGATCGAGAGATTGTTGAGTTCGGTTCGTTGTTGGAATGATAATTCAAGTGCTTTCATTTGTTCCACAATCTGGAGCAGACCTCGGACTAATGTCAGAGATTTGAAACCAGATTAAGAGCTTCAGGAGCTACTTTAAAGTGGATCTGTGGCCATTGGCAGCAAGTGGCTCATTGCTGTTTAAAGTTATAAATTATTACATCATTTTCATGCATATCTTAATCGGAATCTATAAATCAGGTTTGGGTTAATGCAGGAATCCTAAAAAAAGACGGGGCAAGTGGTGTAGATTTTCTCTTTTTGTACCCTTTGATCTTTGTTGGATTTGGTCTGGCTTAAGGTTCTGTTCGGTTCGGTTCGGTTTTCACTCTTGCGATTGCTGTTTACGAACGCGATTTATGGCCTCCTGGCCAGTGCGGCAAGCCAGAGCCAAAGCCAAGCCCAGTTATAGCCATACAAAGTTGGCTGCCACTAGAGCACCGGCACCCAGCAATCTCTGTGTTTTTATCTGGCTTATTCCACTGCGAGTATTTGCAATCGCGAAAAGAAACTCGTTTGCATTTGCGCTCGTAATTTAGTTTTAATATTTGCAATATAATTTTTGTGGCTGCTTTTATTGGAGCACGCTTTGCAAATTACATAAAGCTACACGAGTAACCGAAAGGAGAAGCTGAAAAATAAATGTTGAATCCAAACCGAAGGCAAACAAAGTGCAGTCGCACCTCGAAATAAAACCAGCCAAAATGAAAATCATGGCACGAGCAGCTCCACTGGAAGCTAACGAACCAGGCCAAAAGGCGAAGGGGAGCGGATGGGAAACCGGAAAACGCCGCAGACGCCTCAAGTGTGAAGCACAAATCAAACATCAAATAATTGATAGAATATTGACGATGTGCCTCAGACCAAATAAACCAACAGCCAAAAATGCAAATCAGCTGCGGCCTTTCACCCAAACGACTTCGGCGGGGACGGGACTCCACGGGCCAACTTTGAACCCAGCACGAGCTTCGCTCAGCTCCGAAACCGAAACCGAAAAGCCAGCCAAAAGAAGGGCCCAAGTCTGGATTGGATTGGAGTTTGTTTGCCTCTGGGCCAAGTCGTGGGCCAAGTCTCCATCTGTGTGTCTGGTGTGTCTGGTGTGTGTGTGTGTGTGTGTGTGCGAGGAGACAAATGCCACCCGCACACGCTGCCCGTCAGCCAATTCCAGGGGAGCTGGAAGTGAACCAGTTTTGGTTTTGGCCATTCGCGGGAGTGGTATCGAGCAATGGCAACACGAAAACCGGCTAAAGAATTTCCCAGCTAAGAAGTTTTTCATGTTCGCTTGCCATTTTCATCGGTCCATGATCCCAGGGCAATGCTTTTGTCTTTTTATGTCTGTCCTTTTAAGCTGCAGTTAACGGAATGGTGGCCAAAACGCCATCTGAGTGTGAGGGATACACATGCAATATTCTGGGCTTTATTTTGCCTCATTTTTTGTATTTTTTGTATAATTTATCATAATTTTCCAATCCAACACTTTCTTTAAATTGTGAATTTTCTTCTGGTAAAATGATTAGCATAAATCAATTTGCTACAAAACTACCTCGCACGCATAAACACAAAGTAAAATTGTAAATCGATGGATACATAATTGTTTAATTTCCAAAATCAAGCGAAACCCATTCGAAATTGACTCGAATCGATGGAAGAGATGAGCGATGGAAATTTCACTTTCGTTTTGGGCCCCGCCCTCGGGGGCTGCTTTCGTTCAACAGATTCATTCATTTCACCGCCCCAGACACAGTCTGACCTCAGCGGGCATTATGTAAGGTATTTTTTGGAACGGTTTTTGGTTTTCGAACAGCAGCCGCAGCCACGCCCAGCAGCGGCCGTTGCTGTTGTTCGGAGGAAGGTTTTAGCTTAAATGGTTTACAAATTTATGCGGTTTTCACCGAAAAAGGCTTTCAATTTTGAGTTCCCAGAGGGGATGGGGTGTCGCCCATTTATGGCATATAACCCAGCTCTGATATGATCTAAGATCTGGATGAAACGAGCAGCAGACAGTTGTAAATGCACTGGAGTCTGCTTGCGGCCAAGCAGTGCAACAGTTTAGCAGTCACCTGCTACCCCATTGACCAAAATTCAGCTGAAATTATTATTGCACTATTTATGCAAGTACTCGAAGCCAACGAGGCAGAAACGAGGAAAACAAAGTCGAAAAATGTATGCGAACCAGTTTAGATTGCTCTACGCTCATAATTGATTTATGCATATTTTGCTGGAGCCCCAATTTCCGACTCGACTCACACAATATCCGCCTTTCGGGCAGTGAAAGAAATACGGCAAAATTCCAATCAATCATCGGCGTACGAAACCCCCGACTCAGCCAAGGACATGGCGGCTTTTGTGGCAATTAGAATGCGCCTGCCCCTTGAAATGGAACACCCAACACCCGCACACACACACCCGCACACACACACCCTCACCCGCACAAAGAAGGCAAGAACCCAAGACTTCTGATCGGACCGAGCAACATTCTAATCGCAGCCAGAACCTGTTTATGAGTCGTGTCGCTCACGCTTCGCAATTATTTCTGCCTTACTCGTAATTGTGTTTAATGTGTGCCTGTACTTTGAAGAGCAGAGCCAGTGGGAGTGCTTCTGTGGCTGCTTGGCTGTTGTGGCTGTGAGGCAATTAGAAACCCGACACTTGACTCTTACTTTGAGGGTGTGGAGTGGTTCTTCGAGCTGGCGACCACATTCCCCGGGTGACATGTCTTGGACCTCACTGCCTGCTGCCTGCTGCCTAGGGTGTTTAATTAAAGGTTTCCGGATTAATTTCCCTGCTAGTTGCATTGATTAACGCTTGGTGTTCGACAGCTGGAATGTGCTAACAATAAACGTATATACAAATATTTCCCTCGAAGGTGATTTCATTATGCTCAAAGATATGCAGAAGATATACGGAGAGATATCTCTCTTCATCGATCGCTCTTTTCCAAGAACTCTGGACTATATATATCTTTTACTTGCTGCAACTTGTTGGCCAGCTACTTGGCAAACTGCCAAACATCTGGTGACTACCTCTGGCATTGTGTTTTTTGTCCACGAGTGGACGTGAAATTCGCTTATTTGCTGACAAACGTTTGGGTCTTAGCATTTTGCTATTTGCCATTTGCTACTTGCCACACATTTGGCGCTGCGGGGAGCGTGTGCTGCCTGCTGCCTGCCCCTTGCCGCACCCTGCAACAATGTTTGTCCAACAATAACCGCCACCACAGAGACACCACAGACAGGCGAAGATACACTCGGAAAAACTGGATACTGGTTGAACAATGATTCCACAAAATATACGGATTTCGGGCCCCCGATTCCGCCGAGTGTAGTGGAGCAGGCAAGAGGCAGTCCGAAGGCAACCAGCTGGAGAGTTGTCGGACGAATCGCCTTGCAACAGATTTCTTTGTTTTCGCTGCTTGCGTTTGCTTTGGTTTTGCTTTTGCTTTTGGTTTGGTTTGGTTTACTTTTTGTGTAACAAGTTTGCATATGTAATTAACCAGCAGTCAGGCCAGGCAGTCAGGCAGTCGGTAGTCAGTAGTCAGTGGAGAGCGAGTATTAGTAAATATAACTAGAAACTAAATTGGAATTTGTGTTGAGCAAACACCCACCCACCCATCCCACCTCCGCTGATGCAAGCAGAAACCATGGCCGCCACAGGGAAACATCCAACAAAATATTCTATTATAAAGAGAGCCCAACAGACGAACGACTCGAACGACAAACTTTCATCTTTGGCGCCTGCAAAAGTTCTGGGCTGGGCTGGGCCTAACATTGACCTTGGAGTGGGCTGAGAGCATTATTTTCCAATTAGCAAATAGCCGGAGGAGTCTGCTCGGCCACCACTTGACAGAGTTCTCAAGTTTGTCTTTGGCATTATCGCTCGCGATCTGAGTCGGAAGCTTATTGTTCTCTGCGGTTTTTTTCTTTCCATTTTGTCTCCTTTGATGCTTTTAGGGGTATTGTTATGTTTCTTTTATCATTATCTTTTGCATTGGTTCTGATCACATCGGCCGAGTCCATTAAAAGTGAGTAAATTAAATGAAATTATCTATTTTGTCAAGAGGCAAAAGAATCACAAGAGAAGTAATAATAATATCGGGTTTACTGAACTGGGAGTGGGGGCATACGATGTATGATGTCAGAGGTAGGAAATGAGTTATGCCTGGCCGAGCATCTGGGAATTTATGGGGTTACTCTCAGGCCTCACGCCTCGTCACCATACTTCTAACCATATGCCAGGTAATGGCTGTGGGAGTGTCTTCATTTCGGGCTTTTATTACCCTTGATGGGAGATAACTAAAAAATGCGAAATTGATTGAGCAATTGTAGATTGCTTCTCACGGGTTTGCACATCTTTGGGTTGGATTGCTTGTTTTAGAATGAAATATAAAGAAAATTCTCTGCAAGGCGCTTGTCCAGGCAGTGCTTTCAAAACTGCAATGCAAGCAGTACTCTACCAACTGCACTGCAAGCAGTGCAGCAGTGATCAGCTTCTTTCAATCTGTTACAATCGAAACTGCACAAAACTGTAAATGCAGGCGGACGACCTTCAATCAGAAATGAAGAAGCGGCAACAGAAAATACAAAAGCATCTGCGAATGCATGGCGGCGGAGAGCGGCCAGCCGAGAAACTTGATTAAAGTTAAGAAAACAAAAAAAACCTAAAGTTCAACTTGTTTCTGCCGTCATTTGTTGCTCTTTTCCAGTGCTTTTGTTGCTATTGTTGCTGCTGCACTTCTGCCTCTGCTGAGGCTTTTGCGCCACGGCTTGACATTTCGCACAAACAAAACAAAACAAAAACTAGCGCTGGCTGGCACTGCAGTATTTCATGCTTTTATTTTCGCAATTGGTTGCAACAACAATATGTATGTATGTACATCCATCCCCAACCCATCCCATCCCATCCCAATGGGATATAATGAATCTGAAAATGCTCATGCTATTGTCACTGGCATAATTAGCTTGGATGCTCTCAGGCCAGCCCCCGCCCCGCCACCAATCGGCCACCAATTACACGCCAAAAGACGCGCGCGATGCGAAATCAGCAGCAGCAGCAGCAGTGGTCTGCTCTGCGCCTCTGCCAGCGACGGCAAGTTTGAAATTCTTAGCTGAAAAAACCTGTAAATGTCAAACTGTCAGGTAAGCAGTGGAACGTAATTAGGCACAGTGGTTGACGGATGACGGTTGAAGGTGTTTGTTTCACTGCTTGTCGTTCAGGTTGAAAATGAAAATCGAAAAGAAGGGAAAACTCCATATACATATATAATGGTTTAAATAAGAATAATTTAAAGCCAAGAAGATGGAAACAAAAGAATATTAAAATATGCCATACATTATTGGATTATCACAATGCTATGGTTAGATTGGAGCGGAAACGAGCACTAAATCAAGTTTTGTGTTTAATTTATTCACATTTTTAATCACATTTTGATCTACGTTTCAAGCAATCAAAATTCTTCAGCTAGAACCAAAACAAATCCCACTGTGCGGCCTGCCCAGCAGAACACTTACTTGCTCTGACCAGGGGACCAGTACCTGTCCCCCTGTCCACCCGTACCCATCGCCGTACCCCGATCAGCAACTTCAAATGCTATTGAAACGAGCAAACACAAAACGCCCCATTGTCGTGGCTATTTGAGATGTTTTGGGCTGGCAAATGCCAAATGCAGCCGACAGTTTGAGAGGAACTAGCTTAGAGCGGTCCAGGCGGGCGGCAAAGTTGAAACAAATTTTTAAAGCCATTGTCGTTGGGGGAAGGAAGGCGAGGCACCAACTTTAAATGGAATGGGCTCTGCCTGTGCCACTGTTTGTCATATTGGGACTTGAACAAAGCCTAACAAAACTTCAACAACAAAGTTCTAGAATCTAGATTATTGAATTACAATTTATAGTTAGCCATGTCGGAGGATAGCCTGCATGGTCATCCAAATTGGAGGACAGTTCGGAATGTTATGTGTATTTCTTTGGTAGGTACCATTTGGCGGTCTTGCGCAGTTCAGAAAGTGGTGCACTCCCTTCGTAGTCCTCTACAAGAAGTTTCGAACCCGTACTTAAATGATTTCACAACTTCCCTTCCTACGTTCGCATTTTTCCTACAATTAGCAAGGAATAAAGGATATAGGCGATAGAGTGGGAACTTTGAGTATATCCAAAGTGTAACGGCCTTGTGAGGCCATCAGATCAGTGATTCCACTCAGACAATTACAATAAATTCCGATTACGATCGATAGGCTTATTTATGCGACAACAGCCCGAAGGCGATCGTACCTAGAGTAAACTTCTTTCTAGAAATAGGCAAATGTGTCACGACATATAAACGAAATCAATTATTTTGATGGTTTTTCGATTCTGTTTTGGGTCAAGTGCGTATTGAATGCTAATGAGATGGATCTGAAGTGGGAAAATATTCAAATAAAAGAAAATTAATTGTATTCACTCACATCAGATCTGCAATGCCCACTTAGACACATGGAGCATAGTGCAGAGTCAACGGCAGAGGAGAGCGAACGATTTGATCTACCTTTTGCGGATTAGAGTTTGTAGGCTTGGGAAATACACAACAACTCTTGCCCAATCGCAGAAGGAAAAACTATATGAATAATATTTTATCAGCGAGTGCTGCGGTGCTGGTGGTGGGTGGTGGGGGTATTCGAACTCGGGGTTCTTTTTTTTCAAAATCAAACCGAACGGAACTTAAAGGGCAGCGCCACCAAGCGAAGCCGTCTGACGTGTGCTCAATGGCCGTGTGATCTTATGGGCAAGCAGTTTAAGAATGACCGCGCAAGCAGTACTTTACTGTAGAATACATGTAAAATACACACGAACTACATATTCTGTCCCCTAGAGGCAGAGCAAGGCGCGCGACTTGATAGCTTCTAATTGAACATCCAGCGAGCAGTTGCCTTGGCATAAATATCTCGATAATACTTTTCGACACATCCCCCAGCAATTAATCAATCCCTAAACTAATCCCAGCTCAGCAATTTCGACAGCTTGTGGCAGACATGCGACGCCTCGTCGCGTTCTTATATGCGATAATAAACGGCAATTATTTGTAGTTAAAAACATTTTAGTTAGAAAACAACAAAATGGAAAAAATGGAAAAAAAACAAGGTGTGAAGCCCAAGAGTGCGCCCCAGCACCAATCCGATCATTTCGGTGTAGGCGTTGTCGTTGCCCCCACTCCCTCCCCTCCCCTGCCCATCTCTTGCATAAATTTGTCTGATAAAATTTTCAATGAGTCGCTGACGCTGAGGCTGCAGCGGCTGCAATTCCGTTTGAAATATTGCGGCCATATGATATTTCAATTTTCAATTAGTGACTCCGAAATCTGTCGACACACGACAGGGGGAAGGGGGCAGGGGGGAGGGGCAGGAAAAGACCAAAAACTTTGCGTGGTTTCAAACGAATTTGCTTGTTACTTTTGTGGCTGTTGTGTGGTTATAAGGCCCAACATTGTGGGTCAAAGAGTCAGGATTGTGACGCATGCAACGTCGCGTCGGCTGCAGCTTTTTCCACCAGCCTTGGGTGAAACTCCACGCCAACCCATGCCTTCCCTCCCCTCCCCTCTCCCCTCCTTCCTTTCGTGGCAGTAGGAGTATTTCGCCAGACCAGCGATACCCCCGGTACACAAAGCGAAATGATGTTAATGTCCGCTTTCAGTTTGTTACACTTTCGTTTTTCAATCATTTATAATCCTGTAAAAATGGCAAAAAATGGCACAAAAAAAAAACATAAGCGAGAAGAAGTTGCAAAAGAAAACGTGAAAAATGGGACAAGCTTGTACACTCTCGAAATTGGTCAATTTTAGAGGTATTATTAGCATAAATAGCGAGATATTTTTGAAATATAATAAACTGTCATTACCAATCGTAGTATGATGAATATTTGTTGGAGTCTATTGCCGTTTCTACCCTTTCTGATAGAAATATACTCTAGCATCTCCCATCAGAAAATCCCCCCGAGATCTATGGCCATTCCAACATTCATCAGCGAACGGAACTCCGCCATTCCATTCAGTTTTGTCTGACAAATGCGTGCCACACATTTTTGCTGCCCGGCTGTGACAAATTTGTGACCCAAAAAGTGGCAAATAATTTATTTATTTATTTTTGCCAGCCAGCGGCTTTACCTTATTTTATTTATTTATTTATTACACTTTTCGCACAATTAACTGCAATGATTTTCTGCTTTTCGAGAGCACTGTTTCATGGCTGAGCGATGCCAAAGGCGCTGAAAGGTGTCAGAGAGGAGAGTGCGTCTGCGGGTGCTTGAACATTTAATTAATTAATTGATTGCTGACACATTGGCCTGGCCCTACAAACAATTAACTCCGATACGACCTTCGTCTTTGCAGATACCTCCAGCTATTATTTCCCATCACAAAACCGATTCGTGCCATCGTCTGGCGCCTTTCCCCGACAGCAGCCGCAGCAGCAGCAGTCGCTGGGCAACTTCCGCGGCAGCTCCGGAGGATTCTCGCCAGCGCCGGGCTCCTACCAGGAGCAGCTCCTATTCATAGCCAATGAGAATGGCCCCAAACAGGTGCCGGCTGCCGCCTCCAGTTCGCCTTTCGGATCGCCATTTGGCGGCACCTCCTCACAGTTTGCGGTAAGTTTTTTGCTTCAAAATCTCAATTCAAATTCAATTTTGTTCGCAGTTTACATTTCCTTATGTGGTGTTGTAGTGGGGTGGGGGGAGGGGGTGGTACCAATTATATTGAGTTTTTCGTTGGCTTCAGGCACGCCAAAAACGAAATCAAATCAAATTGAATTCGAACAGCAAAGGTTCGGCTTCCTTTCACATGCCACATGCCACATACCACATGTGAAATATGATTTAGTTATTGGATGGATTTGTTTTGCAATCCCGACGAGAATGCAACTGGAAATGGGAAATAATTGCAGGCAGGATATGTGGCATATGTAGATGGATGGACATGCTGCTAATTGCGGCACGCGACTCTTTTTCCGCTTGCAATTTCCGTAAAGCGCAACGCAGGGGGTGGCTGGGGGTGGCAGCCAAATGAAAACTCAAATCAAATTACGGACATAAAATAGTTGCGTGAAAGAAATTCCGACTCGAGCGAACGACCAATCCCCCCCGGGCGTATGGCCTATGGCAAATGGCGAATGGCGTACGGTACGTATGCGTACGTTCACTTGACCAAAGACAAACAAAGCGAATCGGTGGCTTCTGCATATCAACGAGTCGGCAAGTAATTCCCGACTATTGTTGAATATTCAAACCTTCGAATGCACTGCAGAGGGGCGGAGGAGGCGAAGGAGGATGGGGGGGGAGCGTGCAGCGTGTTTCTTAATTGAAAAAAGTGTAAATTCATATTGTTTATAAGCAGCTCCTTCAAATGCCGATGAGCACGCACATTGGCGTCTGTCTGCCTCCAGCTCTGGCCCTAAATTGAAATGAAATGCTCCCTCCGCTGCGCGAGGGCCCAGAGTGGCAGACAGAAGGGCAGACAGGGGGAGAGCACTCAGCAAGGGGTCTTGTCTTTGCGGCGGACAAACTGGAGCTAGAGCTGCAGCTCCACCGATTCGCCTAATGGAACTGACTTCTTTATGGCCTGCTGCATGGCCTGCTGCCTGGCCCAGACGAAAACTCAATTAACTTGGCCCTCGGCCAGATGCAGACTCTTGATTGTATGCCTCGGACATCTAGGGAGAGAGACAGAGATGGTTGCTGAATGAGGACAGGCCGAAGAAGATGCTCCTGGATAGATCCTGGCTTAGATGGCACTTCATTTGTTTCCGCGATAATCGGCACTTAATGGAAAACTGTGATTCATTTAAATGCCTCAGTGGCTGTTTGGCTGATTCAGTGCTGGTCCGAGGGGAAAGTCCAGTGCAATAAACCCGAACCCGCCACATACCCCTCCCCTCATAGCATACGTGAGCGGAGCTTTCATAGTTTCATTATGCTATCCATATTGACAAATGTCTTGGAAATTTGTGTGTGCTTTTAATTTCCCTCCGCCGTCCAACGACTGGCAATGGCTTTCTTCTTTACCATCAACCATCAACCATCTACCACAAAGCACACACCACACACCGCACTATAACACCCGGCTAAGGCAGCTCCAGCCGACCGACCGACCGACTGTTGACAATGGAGGAGTGAAATTTCTGATCCGAGATCATTTGCAGAGCAGCGACTCCCCTCCTCCCAGGCGAGAGGGTGGTCTGTCTGTTAATCAGAGTAGGTCCAGCGATGCTCTCTCAGAGTGGCTGGGGAGAAAATCTTTGGCCAACAGACTGCCGCCTGCAGCCAGCGGTGGAGCAGAAGAGCTCTGATGCGTAAACGGCCCCGCCGCCAAGAAGCGGAAAAATAAATGCACTGAAATGCGCCTTTTAGCAACAAAACTCGCGTTTTGTATGCAATTTGCTTAACAGAGCAAAACTGCAGAGCCAGTCCGATATGCAGCGCAGCTCCGACTTCTGCTTCAGCGCGGGATCGGAACTCGGGCTGCGACTTTCAAAAAAATCCAAATCCAAATCCACATCCACATCCAAACAATACTAATAAGCAATAATGGATAACAACGAGAGCAGCGAGTACTCTGAGGCGAAACTGACTGAGAGGGGGGGGCTGGGGCTGGGGCTGGGACTGGCACTGGCACTGGATAATTAGTGAGTCGTTGAATATCGGAACGACCTTGATACACTTCAATCAAATATTTCCAATCGATTTTCATTGTTTGTTGCCGCTTTCGATGTCGATTTCATTTCCAAAAAGTCTGTCCAAAGCGCTTTGGCATTGTCTGCAGCACGTTGGGGCAGCAGAGGGAGGGAGGGGCAAGCCCCTTAAGAGCTGGACATGGTCAAGCCGAGATTACCAACTTTGTCAACTTGAGGTGCTGCCACAGAGTCGCAGCTTAAGGCGAGCTTATGATAGTTCTGTCACTTGAGCGGACACTGGGAGCGGGGATACCCGCCGAGACCATCCTCTGTCAGCTTACGTTACGCTTCGGAAGTACAACGATTATATACATATATATCTCTTCTAACGTTATTTGAATCCATCTAAAAACGATGCTGATTCATAAATGAATGATTCATTGTAAATGCCAGACTAAATGCGGTTTTAGGAATGCAAATCAGATGAAAGAGTCAACAGAATATCTACAAAAAAAAAGTCCCCCGTATCCAGTTATTCAAATTAATTTTAAGATTGCGCGGGGGTTCTCCGTGATAAAGAAATGTGGAGAGAAAGCTCTCTGAAGCGGAGGAGGGACAGCCACAAGCCAGGATTTAGATCTCATTCTGCTTGCCGCTTTAATCATTTATTTTTATCATTCGACCAAACTAATTTCCTTATACAAAGCTTTGCCTCATCATTAACCCAAAAACACAATGTTTTTCCACAGAAATCGCCACCGAATCGCCAGTCCGACTATTACGATATCTCGCCACGCCCCTTCGGAGTGCCAGCAGCGGCAGGCGGCGTTGGTGCAACGTCCGCGTCGTCGTCCACGTCTCTGACCAGCGGCTTCACACGCTCCAAGGCGATACGCAACGGCAGCGGCAACGGCAGCGGCAGCGGCGGCTCAGGGAACAGCCTGAGCGGCGGCTTCCAGCCGCAGACGCAGCGCATCAATGTGCCCCACCAGCAGACGCAGTTTCTGGCCCACTTCAGTGAGGTAAGGGAAAGCAAAGAAAAGCAAATACTCGTGGAAGAGAAGTGGATCGCATCGGATCGGATCGGGAAAGTAAAAGCGATTTCAATTGGAATAACAAGAAACACAGAAACCCAAACAGAAACCCAAACAGAAACAGAAACAGATACAGAAAACAGCAACAATTTCGTTTTGGCATTGCATAACAGCTAACGAAAAACAATTGGCTCTGCTCTGATTTTGGCCAATATCAGGCTTCGGTTCGGTTCGGTTCGGAGTTGGAGTTGGAATGGCTGGAAGCCATTTCTGCTCTTACGTGACTTGCAAACGCGCTAAATGCTTTGGGGCAGGCCAGAACCAGTTCAACAATAGATTTCATCAGCAGAAAACCGCAATAAAGTTCAATCGAATTATAGCAAAAATATTTTACCTTTCACCTGAACAGCAAACACAACAAACACCACATTCCGCGATCCTCCATACCCACTACCACATTATCTATTTGCTTAAACCAAACCACAGAAAACTGTTTTTAAAGAGGGCCGAAACGAGACGAGACTCGACTCGACTCTTCGTCAGTTTTGTTTTGTTTGTTTATATGTTTTCTCGAGATGTTTCTGTTTACCCAATAAATATTTACACCTTCGAGGGGGAGCGTATTAGGGGTATGGTATGCTATCGTTTCGGCCGGATGTTCCGGGACACACAAAAGGTAGCACTCCGCCAGTAACCGATTGCTTATGGCACATCCGTCCACCTGTTGTTTCGTTGGTAACCAGTTTGGTGGCTTTAAAGATACAAATAGATTTCATAGAAGGAATGCGAACGAGTCCTTTTATTATTCAGATAAACCCCTGCCCCCTGCCCCCTCTAAGGGTAATCTATTGGTAATCATTTCGTAATTCTTCCACTTACTTCCGAAAATATTTAAGCATTTTGTGGGACTTAATTCGAAGCCATTCCAAGCATAATTGAAATGTCACAGCGGAGGAGCAGAAGAGGAGATCTCCGCCCGCCCCCACCATTGTTCCGCCGCTCTCTTTCTCCTCGTTTTTCGATGTGCCCCCACATAAATTTCCCAGCTTAATTGCCGCAATTTGTTTGGGCCCATTCGAGCGAAAGTGTTGCCGTGATTAATACTGGCTTAGGCATCCAATCAGCTCACGATTAAGCGGCCGTAATGGCCCTGCTAGTGGGCGCCCGGCCGATCAGTCATTAGTGGAAATGAATTGGCCGCAGCCTCAATCATGATTAATCCGTGAATGTGAACATGCAGCATTCATCCGCGGCATTCTCATCCTCCGTGGCACCAGCAACGGGCCATTCTCCGAGCAACCATCCATCCGATGGATCCGATCCCAATATGTTGGGCAACGAGTCTTAGCCCCAGAGCGGCAGACAGCTGGCGGTTGCCTTCGCACACAAAAATTAAATAAATACGAGCGCATAAATTATGGACAGCTCCCGGGGTTGAGGGGAGCAGGGCAAAATTTGCACAAAACACTTTAGACAAATTTTTGGAGAATCAGTTGAATGGGTCGGCTGAGAGGCAGGGGCAGGGGCAGGGGCAGGGGCAGTGGCAGGCAGGGGGCTGCAGCTGAGAAGAGTTCGCACGCAAAACAATTGACAGACGAACCGCAGAGCAGAGCAGGGCAGGGCAGGGGGAGCAGCGCAGAGCAGGGCAGAGATTGTGATGTTTCGTGTCCATGTCGAAACTGTAACAGTTTCCCATGACGACAACCGCAAGAGTCGAGGCTGTGAACGGTCTGGCCTGGCCTGGTCTGGTCTGTGCTCCGTAATCCGTGACAATGCTCTGGAGTTACCCCCACGACTCTGCAATCCGCAGCTAACCTCCGCCCATCTCTTCCATCTATCTCTTTGCAGAACGACAAGCGTCCGACGTCCAGCAATGCAGTCAGTCGTCCGTTTGGCAACGGCGGTGGGTTCTCACCCACACGCACGCGCATCCAGTCCCAGGCTGCCGTCTCGTCCCTGCCCGAGTCTCCGGCCTCGCCGGCGCCGAGTCCGTACAGGCCGCGCAATCGCTACCAGCCGGGCAGCTCCACCGCCACTGCAGCGACCACCTCCACGACGGACAGCAGTGCGGAGGTGAGCAGCAAGCGGTACAATCGCTTCGGCAGCAACCGCTCCAAGGCGACGTCCACGTCCACGACCACGACCACGCAGAACACACCCGCGGAGCGGCCCAGCTTCGGGCGCAAGGCGCCCAATCCCCGGCGGCCCGTGTTCATCAGTCGAGAGGTCAACGAGCCGCTGACCGCGACCAGCAAGCGACCCTTCAACTACAACAGCGCCGGCCGGCTGAAGCTGACACGCCCCACGGCCCGCACCACCAGCACCACTGAGAGCGCAGAGCAGGAGCAGGAGGAGGAGGATGAGGACCAGCAGGACCAAGAGCAGGAGCAGGAGCAGGAAGAAGAGGTGGAGAGCGGGGAGCAGTACGAGCTGGAGTCGGCGGAGCGACCAGAAGACCACTCGGAGTCGTCCAGCCTGGAGAAGCTGCCGCTGCAGGAGGAGGGAGAGGTAACCCAAGTGATGGTGTCCCAGAAGGAAGCTGCCGTGCCGGAGACGGCAACTCAGAATGAGGAGGATGCAGACCCGTCCAGCACCAGCAGCACCGAAGAGTCCCAGACCGATTCCTTGGAGACCACAAGCTCCAGTGAAGCCACCACCGCCCTGCCCTCCAGCAATGACTATGAGTACGCAGAGGATGAGGACAAGGATAAGGCCACCACACCAATGCTCCTGGAGAGTGAATCCACCGAGGAGATTCTGTTGGAGGGCACCACGGAGCTGCCAGTGCCAGAGAGCAGTGCCCCGGCCCAGCAGGACCAGGATCCTGCCATTCCCAAGCAGGAGGAAGCAGCCACTCCCAAGCAGGAGGAGACCGTGTCTCAAATTCCAAGTGATAAGTCCAAGGAGACGTCATCCAAGCAGGAGGAAGAGTCCGAGTCGGACTACGATGACGAAGAGGGTCTCGGCGAGGGCGAGGAGTACGAGTACGAGGATGAGGAAACGGGCGAGGACTCCACCAGTGAGACAGAAACGCAGGAGTCCAGCTCCAGGCCCACGACCACGACCAGCAGCGAGCACGAGGAAGAGCGCGAGGTCATCTCCGTGGTGACCACCAAGAGCGTGGTCAATGGCTCAACCGTGCTCCCGGCCCCGGTAACGCCGAGAATGCCCACGGATAAGGGCAAGCCAGCTGCCCAGACGGAGGCGGAGGCGGAGGAGGAGGTCACCGATCCAGATCTCCAAAAGGAGAACCTGACCGCGAGCGGAGACACTGCCAATGCCACCGAGAACTACGTTGTGGTGGCATCGATACAGCCAAGCCGCAGCATCAACGGAGCCCGCTTTCTGACCTTCCCGGCCATCGAGCAGGAGGAGACCAAGCAGACGCTCTCCGAGCTGGAGCGGAAGGTGCACTCCAAGCAGCAGCAACAGCAGCAGCAGAAGCAGCCCGAGAGCAGCGAGGAGCCGAGCACTTCCAGCTCGCCCACGTCCACAGCGGCGCCTCTAGCCGCCTCCACAGAGAGCATCATCGACAAGCTGGACCGCGTGCAGTCGGAGCTGTCCAGCGGCCTGCTGTCCGGCAAGTACCCGATCATCAGCCAAATGGATTCCTCCACACCGGCCACGAGCACCACGCTGGGAACCGGAACCGGAGCCGGCTCCGGATCCGGTCGGTTTGCGCCGCACATCAGGAAGTTCCAGCCAAAGACAACGCCGGCCCCGAGCACCACGAGCAGTGGCAGCAGTGGCAGCAGCCGGGTCAAGGTGCAGCACTTTGACGAGAGCGAAATGGATGAGCTGGCCGGCCTCCTGCCCGTGGGATTCAAGCCGAAGTCGAGCTACAAGAACCGCAAGATCACAACCACCACCTCCACCTCCACGACGGAGGCGCCCGCAGTGGAGCCGCCCAAGAAGCCGGGACGCAACAGCACCATCAGTCGATCCTTCAAGAACGGTCAGGTCACAGTGCAGGATGTGGCGTTGGCGGGTCTGCTGCCCAAGGGCTACAAGCCGCCCAGGACCACAGCTAAGACCACCACCACGACAACGACGACGACCAGTCCGGACGAGGGCAGCAGCAGCAGCAGCTCCAGTCTGGAGAGCCTCTTCAGTGGCCTCAAGTTCGACGACAGCCTGGCCGCCCTCCTGCCCAAGGACTACAAGGTGGGCAGCACGCCGCGGCCCGCCTTCACGACTGTGGACGACATCTCCAAGTTCCTGCCACCCGGCTTCAAGCTGAACAGCACCACCACCGCACCGACCACGCCCCGATCCCATCCCGTGGCCGTGCCTTTCGACGACCTGAGCAAGTTCTTGCCCCCCGGCTACAAGGCGCCCGCCAAGGAGAAGCTGCCCGAAGTGGTGAAGCCCATCAAAATAGAGGATCTGAGCGCTCTCCTGCCGCCCGGCTTCAAGCTGAACGAGACCGCCAAGGCGGATACCTCGGGCGATGACGATCTGCTGGCCTCCCTGCTGCCACCGGGATTCAAGTCGCCGAAGGTACACCCCGCCTCCACCTCCACCTCCACGTCCACTACGACCAATAGGCCCAAGGCGGCGGCGTCAAGCACCACCGAAGCGCCAGCTGGCGAAGGAAGCGGCCTGAAGGTGGTCTTCCCAAAGGGCTTCCACAAGCGACTCGGCTCCCATCGCCTGACCACGCCGCACCCCGGCCACGATGGCCAGGCAGAGGCAGTCACGCCCTCATCGGACGGAACGCCGCCAGTGGTCATCAAAAAGGGTCCGCCCACGCGAGCCACCACGGAGTTCACCGGCTGGCCCACACCGCCCACCACACCGCTGTCCATCGAGAAGCTGAATGCGCAGACCATCAACTTTGAGGACCTGCTAACCCCCAGCGCCAGCAGCAGCACCACCAGCACCAGCACGTCCACAACGAGCACCTCGACAACGACAACGCCGCGCCCAACCAAGCCGGGCCACTGCACGGCCGACTGTGACCTGGCGGCCACCATCAAGATCATCGACGGCGTGGCCTGGAAGCCCGAGCTCCTGGATCACAACACACTCGAGTGGAAGACTCTGGCCCACGAGCTGGAGGCGCAGGTAGGTGTCGCCGTCGCCGTCCCGTCTTTGTCTTCCTCTGTTCAATGCTCACTGCTCGTTCGATTCCTTTCAGCTGAATGAGGTGTACTCCAGCGCCGATCAGCTGAACAAGTGGTACAAGAAGGTGCGCATCGACAGCTTCAGCAAGGGCAGTGTCCTGGTCGACTACTACGTGGAGCTGGCCAACATAACGGAGGATGTGGACACGCAGGAGATCCGGCAGCTGTTCCACGATGCGCTGACCAAACCTGCGGCGCCCGTGCTGCCCGACAAAGACGCCGAGGAGAACGAGACGGACAGCGTGTCCGGGCCGCAGGAGGAGCAACTAGTCACGGCCAGCTATCAGATGGGCAAATACATCATTGATCCGGTGGCCACCGATTTCAGTGGTAAGTAGCTGGACATTGCAGCCCTCTGAACGCCGCAAACCGATTCCCTCCGCTTCCCCGCAGTCATAGCCAAGAACGTGAACACAAATGTGGAGTTTGCCGAGGAGGATCTGCTCATTCCTCAATGGGCCATAGTCGTGATTGTGATTGGAGTTGGTTCCCTGGTCTTCGTCATCATCTTTGGCGTCACAGTGGTAAGTCGCAACGTCGGCTGTTCCCCTTGGCCACACTAAACCAATGCCCCCCTTTCAGCTGCTCAATCGTCAGAAGAGGGCCAAGAAGACGCCGATTCCCTTGACCAATGACATGCTGAACGAACTGAAGGTCAACCACATGGGTGGTGCGGACAACTACGGCGTGGACGACTTCTACAACATTGACGATCCCTGGAACGACACCAAGCAGCCGATAAAGCCGAAAGTAAGTCGAGTGCTCCATTTCCATTACCCATTCTTATACTGCCAACTGTTCCTCTGCAGCGCTTTACCAACTCCATGCATGGCAGCAACAGCTCCAACATCTACGACAGCTGGCGCTCCACCCGCCATCCGCACAGCAATGCCGACTATTTCTATGACCAGCAGCCGACGTACTCGCAGAAGGGCGACTCCCTCAAGCGGCCGCATCACGGCCACCAGTATCCCGCCCATACCCATCAGCAGCAGCAGCATCAGCACCAGCAGCACCAGCAGCAGCAGCAGCATCCGCAGCAGCATCAGCATCAGCAGGCGTATGGCCACCAATATCCGGATGCCTTTGCCGATGCCCACCAGATGTACAGCTATAACAATCATGCGAGTCGGACGCGCTATTCGCGCGACTACGATCCCGACTTCTAGTTAAGCCACCGACTACACTACACTACACTACACTACACTACACCACACTACACTACACTGCCCATCCACGCACTAGCTTTAGTAACTTGCGAACGATTTTGTGTTGTGTTGTAACTTAATAGCCTAAAGTATCATAGTACTTACATATAATGCTGCTACTTATACTGCTACTATATACTCGTATCGTATTTGTCGTACTGTACCGTACTGTACCTTACTGTACCGTACTCTACTGTCTGCTGGCTTGGCTCAAAAGTCGTCCCACTTTTCTGTACCCACAGCCAGGAGTATTCTTTTAATGGAGCTGCTATATGTCTCCGGATGCGATGTACTGCGGCAAAGCTATTTTAGATGATACATACATAATAGATAGGGGGGGACTTGGGGTCGTATCCCCCGAAAATAAATAGTCATGCACTCTTAGTTAATCCTAGCTCGTAACTGAATAGTAGATGTACGTATACACATATAAACTAAATATATTATCTGTAGATTGTATTATTTAATGTACTACGGCGGCTTGCTACTAATAATGTCTAAATTTAGACAATTAAATAAATCATGAAAAGTAATTACTGCCCATGTTTCTAATTTAATTTCAATGGCAGTAAAAAGGTATAAGAAGTAGAATTGCCGAAACCCGGGGTTGAACCGGGGGACTCTAGATCTTCGACAGCTGGCGCTCCACCCGTCATCCGCACATCGAAAGTTTTTTTAAATTAGTTTGGTATAATAATATGTGTTTGGCCGCAATATTTTATGCGCATTGAACAAAATACCATGGATGCACTGATTAAGCAGATAAGAAATTCACCCTAATATGCTATCTAATCGTTTCTTTTACCTTTTTCTTATATTCTTTGAGCATAAACCGAGATATAAAAGAGCGAATAACAATGCATTGTCTCTCATTTAGAACATAAATCAAAACAAAACTTGAAATAGAAATGTTCGACTCCGCATTTAAATATTTAAAAATGTGCTATGAGTAAATGCAAAATTGGCTTAGATTAGTACAATTTAATAGACATTTCGGTGGAAATACCCACATTCCGTTTGAATAAAACTTCATGGTTTATAAGGCTCATTTATTTATTAACTTAATCCCTTTTGGTTATCGGAGCAGAGTCCTTGTCAATGTTTCTGCTTCAGAATTCTTAGTGGTTCACATCCTAGAGCTCGCTAAAGCTAAAAGTTAACGATCGATTTGTGTTGTATCTTGTTTAGGGCTAAGTTCTATATAAATCAATAGAGTTTTCACATATGCAATACACATTTCGGGCTGTATGGTGGGTCAGGGAATGGGGGCAGGGAGGCTATGGGGCGGGGGGCTCTTAAATAACTACCAATTGTTGTTTTGCTTCAATTAAAGATTAAAGACAGTTAAAAATTTTCACTAATATCACCTTCTAAAAAATTTGTCCAATTCGTTTCGATTAAAAACTGATGTAAATATGTGTGTATATATGTATGCGATTTGATCCGTAATTGTTTTGATTTTGGCATGAATGGCGGACCGAACCGGGCGAAAAGAAAGGTCAACGAAAGGTCAATGAAAATCAGAAGCAACACAAAATTTATCTGAATTTAAATAATTTGCATTTATTTAAAAAATAACTAATTTACGAATTGAGTAATTTTTCATTTTTTTTTTTTTTTGTTGCAATCGTATTGTGTTTTGAATTCCTATAAAATAATCATGTGTGTGTGTGTGTGTCGATGATTGGTGTAGTGTGTTGTGGTGTGGGGTGTGTGTATTTAAGGACAATTTAAACAATAATTAAAAACTTAGCAGTGAATTCTCGATTGGTTTTTATAAATGTACAAAATGTAATTAATAAACATCAAAAAATATATAATATTAAACTAAACAAGAGCACAGAGAATTGCCGGTCCAATGCCTACAATTAATTAAAATTTGTTTTAATGCCTAATTATCAACTATGATATATGTATGCATAATCAATGTATAATATTTGTATGTATAATTGGTTTCGTAATATTTTAAACTACAATTTATAACATGCGCCACGACGTAAACGAACAAAGGCCCTGGGGGTGCGGATGGGGATGGGATTGGGGGGGTTGCTGATGATGGACAGACGATAAAAATACAGATGTATATATAATATATAAACGCTTTATGGGGTAGGGAGGTGTGTGTGTGTGTGTGTGGGTGTATATATATTATGTATATACTATATATAAATGTATATGTGTATATGCACTTGGTAACTATGTATAAGATGAGAGTCCGCACATGCTCGCTAAATAATTGATTTTCAACTGCAAAATGCGCAGCGCACACACGTTCAAACAGCAACAAACAAATTATATAGAAACAAAAGGTATGTAGAATAAGCAGGGTTCGGGCTCCCTAGAATTTTGATATACGCGTCCTCCTCGCATCCGCCTTCTTGTATATGTATGTGTATATTTATTTATAGGTGCCGTGCCTAGGTGTTTGCATATGCGTGGAGTGGGTCGGGTGTGTGGGGATGTCTCTGGATTCCATCGATCGCTTGGTCCCTACTCCACGGCAAAGCCACAGGTCTCCTCCACCGCTTGGGTGAGCTTGTCGCAGAGCAGCTGATAGTTCTCGTACGGCGGCAGATCGATCCGATTGAAGCAGGTGTGCGCCTTGGGCAGGTTCTGTGTGGGCACATCGACAGTGAGGTGGATGGTGAACAGGCGTGGCCCCACCGCACCCGTGGATCCTTGCAGCGCACGGAATCCCTGCAACGGCACCCGCGACGATCCCGTCACAAACTGCAGCAGCCGTGCTCTCATCTCAGAGCTGTACGACTCGACCACCTGCATGACATAAATTAATATTTACTTTACCACTCTGCATATGTATATGTGTATATATAAGGTAAGGGATCCTGAGTCTTTCGCACCTGCCAGAACCACAGCACTTGCGTCGTCTCGTTCGTACAGTGCTTCAGTCTCGTATTGTTGCGCCAATCGTTGACATCGATGCTCGAGATGCCGCCAATGACCAATTCCAGTTCCCGCTCATCAAACGGTCGCAGCAGATGGTTGGGTATCAGCTCACAGAAGCCTGCCAGAAGACGATTCGATATTGATTTGAGATTTACAATCAGATTATGTACAGTACAGACCTTTCTGCAGAGCCAGAAACTGCTGTTCGATGCCGCGCATGAAGCGATAGTTCACATAGAGCTTGACGTACTCGCGCTTGTTCTCCTCCGTGACGGGTATGGCGGCGCCGCCGGGCTTCAGTTCGTGCACCACCAGAGCCCCAAAGCTATTGTTCTCCACGCTGAATGTCGACTCGATGATGCCGCTAATGTTGCTCTCCCTGCAAGACGAATAGAGATACACAGGTTTAAAATCGAGTGCTGAACCGAGTGAGAGAGTGGGGACTGATCCACTTACAGCATCCAGGTGAGGCTGCGGTGCAGCTCGGGATCGACGCCCTCGATGTCGCCCAGCGTGATGGGTTTGTTCAGCAGCTGCTTGTAGAAGGGCGTGGTGAAACCCCCGTCGAGGCAGTGGCCGTGGAACACGGCTATGCCCAGGGTGCGGCCCACAAAGTGAAAGTAGGATAGATGGTCCGGATTCACGCCCGAGTCGGGATTGATCTGCAGCGTGTAGTGGTCGTCGCGACTGTACTGGAACAGGCCGTACTGCGGGTTGAGCATCTCGCGGGAGAGCAGATGCAGCCACTCGCGGGCCACACCGCCATAGTCCAGACCCTCCTCGCCCTTGAACTTGACCATCAGGCGCTTGCGCATGTCCTTGGCCCGCATCTTCATTATCAGTCTATAGCTCTCCTCGAAAATCTCGTTGCGCGACACCTCCAGCCGGCAGTGGCCGGACTGCGGCTGCATCGTCTGCAGCTCGGTGCGCAGGGCGCGTAGTTTTCCGACCAGATCCCGGCGGTACTTTGGCAGCAAGTCGGCCCCCTCGAGCAGGCCCTGCGGCAGCCCCTCCGGACAAATGCGATGCGGGGTGTTCGTTATAGTTGTCGCTGTCGTGTTTGCTGCCGTGGAGCCTGCTGCTGCTGCTGCTGTCGGTGTTGGGGCAGGCGCAGGGCCAGGCGTAGCTGGCTGAGTGGATGTGGACGTAGGATTGGGATTGGGCGTGGCAGCCGCCGCCGCCGCCGCTGTTGCTGCCGTCGTGGGTGGTGTGGCAGCGCCAGGTGCTGCTGCTCCAGTCGGCGGCACAGGTCCCCGGCGAATCAGCTGCAGCAGGCTCCCACTGAGACGCGGATCCGTGAACTGTGTGGTGCGGTTGTTGTGGTCCACAAAGTAGACACGTCCGGAGGCCGTTTTCCTCTGCTCCCAGCCACTGGGCAGTGGACCGATCGAGTCCAGCGGCAGATGCTGGGTGTCAAAGTCGCGCGGTATTCGCGGATCGTGCCACGTGGACACGCCCGTGGGTATGTGATAGAAGTACACCTGGCCCTGTTGCGTGGTGCGCATCTCGTAGCCGGAGGGCAGGTCCAGGAAGGGACGCGCCGCCTGATTGGCCGCTGCAATGGCGGCCGAGGCTAGTCTCTGTCCGGATCCTCCGCCTCCCCCTCCAGCACTGCCTCCGTTGCGGGTACCGCGCGAAGAGCGACGCCGCGTGGAGGGCTCATCGCCCCCCTGCTGCCGCGAGCTGCGACGCTGCGAACGCTGGCCCGGAGTCGCCGCAGTGTAGGATCTGCCGCCGCCTGGCTGGCTGTTTGCATTCGGACTGTGCACAGTGTTTCCATTGGCAGCGGGCGGAGCTGCTGCTGGGGATGTGGCAGCATTCGTTGCGGGTGGACTCTGATTCTGGCTCTGATTGTGCCTGGGTGGCGTCGTTGTCCTTGTCGTTGTGTTCGCTGTCGCTGTCGTTGCTGATGTCTCCTCCGGGGTCCAGCCGTTGCTGGCACTTTGTGGCTGGGCCGCTTGGAAGCTGCCATTCCCACTCCCTGTCCCTGTCCCACTTTGAGCATTCCCATTCACATAGTTCTGCTGACCCGTGGGCGATGTGGACGTGCCCTCGCCGGAGGGAGCATGGGAGGCATGGCCATGGCCATTCGTTTGATGCTTTGGCGTTTTCACATGATTCACGTGATTGTCGTTGTTGCTGTGGAGGCGACCCGTCGCCGTCGTTGTCGTCGTCGTGCTGCTGGTGGGCGTGGCCGGTTCGTTGCCAGAGCGCGCCTCCAAGGTGCGACCGCCGGATGGGGTCGTGGAGGAGGATTTTTTGCCAGGTGTGGTCACGGCCATTGAGGCCATTGGCGTCGTGGGACTGGTGTTCTCCTTGCCCACGCTGGACAGGATCTCCGTGGAGTGGCGTCGCTCGTCCGACCCCGTCCCAGCCGCCTCTCGATTGCGATTACCGCCATTCAGCAGATTGGTGCAGGTCGTGGAGCGCGTGGGACCCGCCGGCGCCTGCCTATCCCCGTGGCCGTGGCTGCTGTTGCCATTGTGGTGGCGCTGCTGCGGTGATGTGCCGCCGCCGCCCGGCTGCCTGGGTCGGTCCCATTGGGTGGATTTGGTGGCGTGGTTCACATAGTAGATGCGTCCGTTGTCCGTGCGCCGCTCCTCCCAGCCCTCGGGCAGACTGTCTTCCGAAGAGTCATCCTCGGAGGGTCCGCGCACATCGCCGCTGGGGCCCACAATGGCCAGGGGATTGCCGCTGCTGGGGCCATCCTTCGACAGCAGCGATATAATGATCTGTCCACGCACCAGCTCATCGTCGTCCGGCGATAGTTTGCCCAAATCCAAGCGTTGAACTGAAAGTCCAAAGATCATGATTATCATGAGAAACGAATAGAGAGGGAGATGGAGGGGCGGGATACTTACATCCTGCTCCTTTGAGGCTCTGAATGGTGAAGGCGGGTATCCTCACACAGCCCAGGAAGCCGCTGCCTTTGTGTATCTTTCGCTGATTCCACACGGTTATGGTGATTGCATCGGCCAGGCCCAGGAACAGATCGTAGTGGGCATTCCATTTGGGGTCCAGCGAGGATTTGCTTATCTCCGTCGAGTACACCTGACCAGTGCCATCCACCTGGACTTTGGCGAAGGGATCGGGGAGGCCTGGAAAATGAGATGGGGAAATGGAAACGATTAGCCAACGATTCGCCCACTCTTTATTGTATGACAATGATGATAAATGGCACGATTGCGTGCCTAAAATCTGAATGGGAATCCATTCAGCACTATTAACCACATATCGAGAGTGTCCCCATATTTATTTAAATATCTGGCTAGTATATCTGCACTTTTTAGTTCATTTGCAGCATGCATCGCTCCCAGTTTGTGGCGTTTCTACTGCTGCTGCTGCTGCTGCTGCAGCAGGGATACTCGTATTCCCACCGACATCCTGGCTTCACACAGCGTCTGCAGATCAATCCACTCTGCCTGGAGCTGCAGCAGAGGACAACGCCAGCACCAGCATCAGAAGAAGCAGGAATAATCTTCCCCCCCTTGGAGGAGGAGGAGGAGGTCACCACAGCGCCAGATTAATCGTGTGCGGGTGGAGGGAGTAGCAGAAGCAGCAGTAGCAGCAGTAGTTCCCCTTGTGATTGTGAGGTTCCCCGCGGTTCCAGGCCAGGGGTTATCTCTCTCAAATAGAGGGCCATCCCCCCGCTACCGTTGATCGGAATTTTATATAAAAGCAGAAACATTCATCAGTTTGGAGCATCATTCTACAGTCCGCAAAATGTCTTCCACTTGGCTGAATCTGCTGGGCCTTCTGGTCGCCCTGTGCCTAGCCCTGGCCACAGGAGGAGCAGCCTCACCGTTCAATGAAAACCGTTTCCGAGCACGCACACAGCCCCGACAAGGATCCATGCCGCAGATACCCACCACACCGCCATTCAATCCCTACGGATGAGTCGAACTAGCCTAAAATTTAAATAAAATCAATTAAATCCGATTCTCTGAATCTGAGGAATGCTTCAAACCCAAATTATTGTGTATCTTCCGCGCAGATCGGGGTAATGATTGGGGCCAAGTGTGTCATTTATTAAGAGGGACAGAGGGTGGGACTAGCGGCAGGGGGTTGGGGTTTTCCATCTGCCAATCTCTGCTATCAAATCAGCCCACTTCCCACCCGCTGTTGCTGCTGCCGCTGGCGCTGCCCCCAAACGCTGCTTATCGTCCCACAGCCCCGATAGTGCGCTCCGCACGCGAAAACTTGACAAATTAAGCGCACAGACATTCCAGGGGAATTAAACAATTAGGAGGGAACTACTCGCACGGCTGCGCTGACTCAGTACCCAAGTAGATAGGAGTCCTCGTTTGATTATCCCTATCCACATGACCCGTACATCCATCCATCCATCCATCCAGCTTGCCTTGCTGCAGGATACAGTATGCCTTTGTGTCTCGTGTAATTTGAGATGGGGCACCTTCTCCCTTCCCGTTCCCGCCCGTTGATGTCCACTGCTGTTGTCGCCACACAGCTGTTCGATTGATTTCATGCCACAGAGAACACACTGAAAAAGAGCCAGCACAAAAGAGCAGACACCATCGAGTGGTCGAGCAGCTTTTCGGATACCCTTTCAAGCTTCGATTATCCTCCCATTCAGCACTCATTCTGCACTCATTCTGGTAGCCGGAATGCCTCACAAAGTTAAGGAACCCCAACAGACACTCACTTCATGGTTGAAGAGCGCGAAAAGTAAGAAGTAGCGAAGCGCCAGCTTTCGACTGGCGTCAGCCACATGTCTCGTCCCATTTTCAACCCTATTTGGCTTTGCGCTACGTGGCACAGTTCCCGCTCCCGTTCCCCCAGTGGCCCATTGAAGAGGAAGTTGCACGACTGGCTGCACTTTCACTCGCTGCCGAGGGGGGCAGGCGAGGCGGGCGGAAAGGCAGCCTTGCATAAAGATTGTGCCGTGTGCCATGTGCCGTGTGTCATCTCTTCTTTATTGGATTATTATAAAACAAAACAGCAACAAAAACACACCGAAATTATGGAATAATGAAAGACGTGACATTTAGGAAGCGGCTGCGGCGGCTGCTGCTGCATCACAAGCGGCGCGCTCCTTGATGCGCTCCTCGATGAGCGGACGGAAGTGACGGATGAGGCCCTGCGGTGGCCAGGATGCCCCGTCGCCCAGGGCGCAAATGGTGTGGCCCTCGATCTGCTTGGTGATCTCCCAGAGCATGTCGATCTCCCCGACTTTGGCCTGCCCGGTCACGAAGCGCTGCATGATGAGATTCACCCAGTGGAGGCCCTCGCGGCAGGGGGTACACTGTCCGCAGCTCTCGTGCTTGTAGAAGGCGGCCAAGCGGGCGATGGCCTTGATAATGTCTGTCTGCTTGTTCATCACGATGATGGCGCCGGTGCCCAGGGAGGAGCGCACGGCCATGAGGCCGTCGTAGTCGTGGATGGCCTTGTTGGCGTCCTCCTGCGGAATGCAGGGAGTGGACGAGCCGCCTGGGATGATGGCCAGCAGATTGTCCCATCCACCGATGACCCCGCCCGCATGCCGTTCGATTAACTCACGCGTGGGCATCGACAGCTCCTCCTCGAAGGTGCAAGGCCGCTCCACGTGGCCGGAGATGTTGAAGAGCTTTGTGCCCGAGTTGCGGGTGCGTCCGAAGCTGGCGAACCACGCTCCGCCGCGGCGACAGATTGTAGGGGCCACCGCCACAGTCTCCACATTGGTCACCGTCGAGGGGCAGCCAAAGACCCCGATGTCCGCCGGGAAGGGGGGCTTGTTGCGCGGCTTGCCCGCCTTCCCCTCGAGCGATTCGATGAGCGATGTCTCCTCGCCACACACGTAGGCGCCCGCTCCCCGCTGGACATAGAGATCGAACTCGAAGCCGGAGCCGCAGGCGTTCGGCCCCAGGAAGCCAGCCTTGTAGGCCTCCAGGATGGCGTACTGCATGTTGCAGGCCTCGTTGAAGAACTCCCCGCGGATGTAGATGTATCCGGTGTTGGCCCCCATCGCACGGCCCGCTATCAGGCAGCCCTCCACCAGCTTGTGCGGATCGTGGCGCAGGATCTCGCGGTCCTTGCAGGTGCCCGGCTCCCCCTCATCGGCATTGACCAGCAGAAACTTGGGCCTTCCATCCGGTGGCTTATTCATAAACGACCACTTGAGGCCGCTCGGAAAGCCGGCCCCGCCGCGGCCGCGCAGTCCCGAGGTCTTCATCTCGTTGAGGATCCACAGCTGACCCTTATCCAGGATCTCCTTGGTCTTGTACCAGTCGCCGCGCTTCATGGCGGCCTTCAGGCGCCAGTCATGACGGCCGTACAGATTGGTGAATATGCGATCGGCATCTGCCAGAGGGCCAAATGTTTTCTTTGTCTGTGGCGGAGGTGTGCCCGGTGGGAGTTTACTGGGTGGAAGAGCTCCCGCCTTGCGAGGAGGTGCTCTTTTGGCGGGTCCTTCCTTGGCTGGCGGAGGAGGAGGCGGACCTGCTGGACCCTTTCCTTTCTGTGCCACAGCTGGCCAATTGCGGACCAGGCGTCCGCGTGACTCCTTCTCACTCTTCTTGGCAGCCTTCTGAAGCACCTCCTCCAGTCGGTCGTCCTCCGTCTCCAGGAGCATATCGTTGACGGGAAATTTTCTTTCGCCATTGTTGCGCCCCATCACCGGGAAGTTGCTGAGGGGCTTCAATCTGCTGGAATCGTATATCTTCTTCGTGTCCTTGACGATTAGGCCTTTCTTCCGTTTCATTTCGAGCAAGCGGACCGGGTCCGGGGCTTCCTTTCCCTCCCCCACGGGGAATTTCAATGGCGTTGGAGGGGGCTTCTCGAATGGAAATTCCGGCACGAATGGTCGTTGCTGTTTATCGGCACGTTCCTTTGGCTTTTCGTTGAGCTTTTCGCTGGCATTGCCGCCCCCTTTGGACCCCTTTCCAACCGCCAGGGTTCTGATGAGGGAAATCTTGTAGTTTTTGGACAGCTGCTGTCGCAGCAACACCAAGGACATCATTCTCGAGATGCTATCTGTTCCGATTGGTTTCGATTTGTTCCGACGAACTAAATGAGTGTTTTGATAAGCAAAAGCCAAGGGCAACTATGCCTGGGGTCAACGCAAACAAATACCCCTACGAATCGATTGCTCACAGCCATAGCGTCATATATTCATATAGAGATATATATATATTTATATCGTAGTAACTTAAAGTAGCGAAAAGCTAAAGTAAAAACCCGAAAGATACCGTTTTCCAAGGTTTCTCCCACCGATGACGATGACAGTGCAGTGCAGGCAGTGGGCCTTGGTCATAAAACGTTCGAGTATAGAGCTCAAATCTAATCAGGAACTGTCGATAAAACAAAACTAAACACAGGAAGAGTGGCAGGAAGGGAAAAAGAAGTCCCCGCCACGAATGTGAGCCAAGAGCAACAGACAGACACTAGAATTTCGTATGGATAGTTATGGCATTCCATATATTATCATGGCTACAATCCCTTCTTTGGGATCATATATTTGCTATATGTACATATGTATACGGGTTAAGGCAGTTGTTGGGAAATGCTCAGAGCGTGATTTAAGTGCAGCGATGTGTAGAAAAAATGTGGACAAGAAACGAGAGTGGTGGGGAGGGGGCATAATAATAAATAACAAACAAACAAAAATAAGGGGAAAGAAAAATTATGCCTCGTGCCCCTGTGTGTGTGTGTGTGTGTGTGTGTGAGTGTGTGATGTGATGTGAGCCGCAATGAAAGCAAATTAGTAATAATCACTTTTGTTATACATATCTAAACAGAAAATATATGGAAAAAAAAGAGCTCAGATATGGCACAACGATACACACAGACAGACAGACAGACAGACGGACGGACGGACAACATTCACACATTTTATTTGATGGCGGGGGGCAGGCAGAGTGCCGCAATTTGTTGAAAAATGAAAGTAGACAAAAGGAAGTGCTAAATTTAGCAATACTTCATTTCATATGCATATACATATACATATACATATATAGTGCGTAGATAATGGAAAAGGGTGTGAGGGAATGAGCGCGGAAACCACTAGGAAATTCGATTTAGAAACACGCGTGGCTCTGAATGGATTTCCATATCAAGAACCATCCGAAAACATAAGTAGAAGAGTACTCACGAAATAAGTCCTTGCGAGCCAAGTTTCGAGCACACAATACTGTAAAAAGGAAAAGTTGTTATGTTTAGAGCCAACGATCGTACAAAAAAAAGAACTTACTCGTTATTCGAACTTTGTGGGTACCATTGCGACGCGGATAGTCCAATTTATTCATAATTTCCGACTTTTAATTGGTATTGTTTTGCTTTTGTAAATATAAGTGCATTTATTTTGTATGCCGATTAATTATTTATACGACAATTAGACGGCGCCCGAGCAGCATGTTTGTGTCTCTGGGTGCTGCTGACGGTGGTGTTGGTGTTGGTGGTCTTGGCGAAGGGATAGGGAAAAGGAGGAGGTGGTGGCGGTGGCGAAGGTGGACGCAGCAAAAAATAATTTCATTGCCGAAGGTAGCTGTTGCTGCTGCTGGTGGCTCTCCCTCTGCTTCTGCTGCTGCTCTTGCTGTTGCTGTTGCCGTTCTTGTTGCTGTTTTTTTCGATAGCCTTGACGCTGGTTGTTGCTGTTGTTGTTGTTATTGTTGCAGCTGCAGTTGCGGTTTTGTGTCATTGTATGCACACACACACCTATGCATGCTAACACCGATTTGTTAGTTATTACAAAACTGCAATAGAAAGATATCGAAAAAAGATTATTTTATCAATAAATTCACCGTTACACAAACAATTTTGATAGGGCCCGACCCGTCCGTCGCACTTTTTCTGCTCCATCAAGGTGAGAGACAGGTAGGGACAGGGTTTGCAGGTAGCCAAAACATATACATATGCACGAGAACTCACCCGAAATTGTTTTGCTGTTTGCTGTTACCGTTGTTGCTGGTGCTGCTGCTTTGAAAACAATTCACACGCACATGTCTCGCTCACTCGTTCACTAACATACGCACACACACTCACACATGCACACAGACGACCCTCTCTTGTAAGGCAAGGGAATCGAGGCTTAACTTTATTATGTGTTTCATAAATTGTATTAAATTAAATTCCACTAGGCGTTTAATTAACTTTAATTTAGCTGCTGCTCTTGTATGGGTGCGCCTCGCATTTGCATTCGTATTTGTATTTGTAGGGGCGTGTGTTTGTGTGTGTTGCAAAAATTTGCAATAATAATCAATTGAGGCAACTTTGGTGGCTCGATTCACTTTAAATTTATTATAAACTATACACATGTGCTGTGCCTATATGTACACTCGTCTATATGTAGTGTGCTCTATTTCAGCGCGATTGCAATAAATATTCTTTCGTTTTACGCACGGCGAATGCGAGCGAGCAACGGGGGGAGCCGACGACCGAGGGAGGTACGGAAGGGAGCAAAACCACGAGAATGTTTAAAAAGCGCGTGCTATGCTTCTGCAGCCATTCGATATGGGTTTTCACTTTTTGATTAGTTCAACTACATTATTAACTGCCAGCTCGGTTACTTTTGCGCACGTTTATAAATGTATCGCAGAAATTAGTTCTACGAACGCCATTTTTATTGTTGGTGTGTTTCAGTGGTGGTCAACGTATTTCATAAGCCGAGAGCCTTGTTGAGCACTTGTCACCATTGTTGCCAAATCAGCTATTTTATAGCTAGTTCAGCTAGTTTTGAACTAGGTGGTATAGCTAGTTTTGAAAGTTCGATTGCTTTATTCTAAAATTGCTTTTAGCCGGAATTTGGACTACTAAAATGTATACAATCGATGCCCATAAGCCCAATACTAATACAAAATTTTGTTTTATATCTAAGCTATATTTTGGAATCTTTTCCGACAAAAAAGATTGGCAGCATTAATCACGTTTTAATTATCCGTGGTGGCAAATGTTGCCGACTTACAACACTTGGAGTGCGCATAGTTTTTGGCGGCAATTGTATTTGTGTATTATTTTTCATAATGTCGATTACCTTGGATTTCAATGGAAAAAACTTGGCTAAAAGCAAGTCCCTGCATTTGCACTATTTGCCAGCTAAAGTAAGTGGAGATGGGCCAGCAAATGTGGAGACATACTTCAATAATTATACACGTGAAGCACCCGAGTACGGATCGGGGGTTCTGACCAACGCCTTGCGCGGCTATCCTTTGGTGGGCGATCGGGTACAAGTACCCGAGGGCTACAAGGGCATAGTCCTCCAGGAGACGGAGAAGCCTTTGAGCGATTCTACTGACCGTCAATTGCGGCTCACCGGTGTTTTTGACGAATTCACCTACTGGAACTACGATAAAGTACCATCAAATGGCGATCCCTACAAACAGGCCATGCTTATGACAGAAGTGGCCAAGGCGGTAAGTACATGAGACTCCACTGTGACAAATATAAGAGTAATAATGGCTCTTCTTCCAGCTGGCCGAACCTATAAGCGAGCAGGATTTGGAGGCAGAAATCAGACGAAACCGGGAAAGCAAAAAGGAAATCGATTCCTAGCTCTTTAAGGGGGCTTACAGCGTTTATTATATAATATTCCAAAAGCTAAACAAATATAATCTTAACATTTTATACTTTTTAGTCTAAAATTTATATAAGATTCCAAATATAAATACGTTTAGTATCAGTGTTGGTTTATTCATCGGCGTCTTCGAAGCGCTCATCGTCGTCGTCCAGGCTTAAGTTTTCCATGCCTCCTACTTCTCCCCCGTTGCGTCCAACTGTTAGAGCATCGTCGGCCATATCCTGGTCCTCGAGGACCATTCCGCCAGCATCTTCCATGGGATCGCTGTCCTCCGAATTGCTGTCAGCCGAGTCCGGATGCAGGGCCTGGCAAGTGGTCATAGCGCGGTACATCGTATCGACTGTGTGTATATCCTCGGGCAACAGCCAGCACTCTGTAACTTCCTCAAACTGCTCGTCCACAGCATCCTCAAAGTTCTCATCGTCCTCATCGTGCTCATCGCTGCCATTGCCCTCGTCAACGTCTGCCTCTGCCCCGCCACCGTTCTGCCCATTGACGATTGGCGGCTGTGCATTGCCATACACGCCATTCCACTCCACTTTGTGGTTTAGCATAAAATAAATGCATTTCCTTGGGTTAGAAGAGATTCCATGAAGGCTAACTTGCTTCCACTCGATGGATATTCCGTCGGGTAGGTCGCTTGGTTGCCAAGAGAGAGAACTAAAAAAAAGTCGAGACAATAACAATTGCAGACGCCGGCATTTTGGCATTTTCGACTCACTTTTGAGCTATGTAAATTGTACCCTCGCCGACAATATTGTCTCCCAGCTTGAGCTTGATATTGTTGGCGGTGTACAACAGGCCGGCCGGCCGGGAAACTGGGGTTATTAATACCATATTGATACGAAAATTACGTTTAAAATATATTGTTAAAAAAGCGTCTGTGCTAGCAAAACAGTGTGACCCGCGGATCAGTGCTGGCAGAATCTCAGAGTCAGTATTAGCTAGATTCTAAAAAAATATGACAAAAGTGGCTAAAACCGAATATAAATAGGATCATATTTAATCTAAAGCAAAATAACCACAAAAATAAAAATGTTTGGCAAAAAGTAGGTTGTAGATGAAATCCTCATACTTAAAAATTTTTTTTTTATAAGAAACCTAACTGCGCACTTTTAAAACAATTGATGGTTTAACAAGAGAATCATCTGAAATTTCATAGAATTTTTCATTTAATGCTAAAATAAGCTATATTTTTTTTTTGCCAATCAGCTTTTATTTATGAGCTTTGGAAATTATTTAAATCAATTAAACTTTTTTAAAAGTACATCCAGCCTGAAATATGCTAAAATGGCAGCACTGCCGAAGATATACCATCTGACCCTCGAAATATACCGTCTCATACCGTAATATACCGATGAATTATTTGTATTTGTATTCCTCGATTTTTATATACTGGAACACTCGACACGCAGTGCTGGTAAACGTTGCACTTGAAATATAAAATTTGGAATTTCGAGTTATTTAAGAGATTTATTAACTAATTTCGGCTGTAAATAAAAAAGTATTAGTGTACAGCCTATAATTATTCAACATGGACCTGGCGTTTTCCCACGCAATGTTCTTTGGACATCAGTGACAACTGGTTCAACATTTCAATTGACAGCGGTTTGGCAGCGCGTCTCGCCTAATTTTCCGCAATTAAATTCCCCAACAAAGCAATCAACAAATATGCTGTCAAGCAACAAACCTTCCATATTGTACTACTAGAAAACAAATATTTGTTAAATTGAGAAAGTGAGTGTTCAGTATCGAACGAATCTACGGAAGTCCTTTTCGTTGGTGCTGTTTTTGTTGTTTTCGCTGCTGCTGTCGCCCTGTATACGCCCTCACGTATTTTGTTAGGGGATCGGATTGAACAATGGACATGGAATACGCAAACATCAATGAATTCAACGACCGCGACCTGGCAGCACGCATGCGCAGCTGCAATTATGAAAAATACAAGTCTCTTGTGCGCATGCACCTCTCCTTCGAGCTGGAACTGAACACCGACGAGTAAGTTTGCCACAAGCGACGCTCTCATCCCATCAAAATATAGTGCTAACCCATGGGTTGCAGGTTCGACTTGCCGTGCCATGAGATCGTATACGAAGATAAGGGCAAGCTAAAGAAATGGAATCGGCTTTCCAAGAAGAATCGCGGACCTGCCACAGGCTGCACGGCTGGGGCGGGCAGTAAGTCGGCGGGCAACAGTCCCACGGAAACGCTGCAGCAACAAATTGATGCAGGCTTTTTGATGCACCTGGAGGAGCTCAAAGATTTTCTTATGCTGGAGAAGAGTAAGTGAAAGGGGGACTCCGGCAAAATTGGTTATTCTATATGCGGAAATGCTATTCCGTAGATCTCACCCAGGAAGGACTCTTCCGAAAGACAGGAGCCGTTTCCAGGCAGAACGAGTTGAGGATGCACATCCAGCACGACCAACCATTGGATTTGGAGCTGACAGGATTCTCGGCGCACGACTGCGCCACCGTTTTTAAGAGCTTTCTGGCCGAGCTGCCAGAGCCTTTGCTCACCGACGCCCACTATCCAGCTCATCTGCAGATAGCGCCGCTTAGCCAGGCACTGATTGGGGATCAGGTGGCGGCTACCGCAGAGCGCCAACGGCATCTCCTCAACTCGGTGCAGCTGCTCCTCCTCCTGCTCCCAGAAGAGCATCGCGAGCTACTGCAGCACATTATTGAAATGCTCCATTCGGTGGCGGAGCGTGAGGAGAGCAACAAGATGTCCGCAGAGAATCTAGCAACCTTGTTTACACCGCACTTGATTTGTCCCAGGCAAATGCCGCCTGAGGTGCTCCACTACACGGCAAAGAAGATGTCTAGCATCGTGTGCTATATGATTCAGCAGGGCCTGGAAATATTCGAGGTGCCCGGAAAGCTAGCCACCGATATTCGGGCGTACTTTCTTGAGCGCAAACGCAAAAAAACCATGTCACCGGAGCAAACCCTTGACGAATCCATCTCGGACGTCTCGACGGTCAACACGGTGTACACTTTTGTAGATCGTGCCGCCACGGCAGCGGCCAACAACAGCAATAACACGGACACTGCACTGGCGCAGCTGTACGCGCACATTCAGAGCCTCCCGGAGTCCTCCAAGAAGCGTCGCCTCATCAAGCAGTTTAACAAGCAAAACGGACAAGGTAGCACATTGTCTCCTCTTCTCTCATTTCCGTTCCTTTGGGCCACTGCTCATTGATTCCATTTGGTTGTTTCAGGCACACCGCTGCAGGTCGTTGTTATGAATCGTCTGAAGAACAACGAGGCCACTCGCAGTGCCAAGTCCTTGGGCGATTCCATTAAGAAGCACATCTTCCACAAGAGCCTCATGTCGCGCACCCCCAAGAGAGTGCCCCCTAGCTTTCACCCGGAGGTGAGTCGCAATAGAAGCATTTGCCAAACATTTATTCCTTTTTATTTGTGTTTGTTTATTGGTAACTAACCGCATGTCTCTCCATCGTATCCTAGACGCCCAACATGTCGCATGTGAAGCAGCCCAAGCTGCGCGTACTGTTCCAGAGTCCCTGTCCACCGACACCCACCTCATCGAAGGGCACAAGCGCCACATCCACCGTCACCTCCACCTCCACCTCCATTGCCACTAACCCCTTGCATCAGCTTCAGAAATCCATCTCATCCACATCGCTCAAGATTGAGTCCTCGTCCTCGGACAGCAGCTCCAGCTGTAGCATCTCTGCTCCCGCCAGTCGCCAGCAATCCAATGATCTATCTGGAATGGTTTCTGCTGTCCAAGAAAACGACGAGATCAATAATGTCTGCTGTGTGACGCCTCTTAAACTTATGTCAGCGGCTGCCAAGCAGCTGATTGACAAGAAGAGCGTGGCCTGGGACGAGCATCGTCTGTTTGAGATTGAGGAGTACTCGAATCCCTCTACGCCCGTGCAGCAGTCCACACGCTACAAATCGGAACCTAACCTTACGAGTATTCTGCCCCAGGTTCCAGACGAAGAACACGGCGATGGCAATGGCGACGGAGTTCTCACTCCGATTGTAGAAGTGTCCAGCTCGATGGCGGCCAGCAGCAGCTGCCACATGGGAAAGTTGATAACCCGCAAATTGATGAAGGGCGTGAGCATGGGCAATTTAAGATTCCCGTTCAGCACGCCGGAAACGACCAAACGATTGGTGCGCAGTGTTTCGGCCACCCTACGAAGGCGTCCCAGTGGGGATGAGGGCAAGCATTGCCCGTCGGCTGCAGATGCTCCTCTTCTTGAGGACATGGACGGTAGCGATGACGATGAAGATGACGATGAGGATGGGGAAGATGACGATACATTGTCAGAGTCCAATGGAAGCTCGAACGAGCTGCCTGCCATGACCGTGGGCTACCAGCAGATCCTGCAGAGCAGCGTGTATCGCAACATGGATCTCATAACGAGCACACCAGCTCTCCACATGGGCCGCCGTTCAATGTCGCCCATCACCAAATCGACGCAGCGCATGCCCAAGGCCATGCAGGTGCGCGCAATAGATTCCCATATGAAAGATCCCATTTATATACCATATTTCATTGCAGGAGTCTATTATGACCCCACGCTCCCGCAAACCCGTTATGCTGCTCAATGCCTTGGCTGGCAATGGCGACAAGCAGCTTAACCTGAGCTTATCCGAGCAGGATGAACAGGACTCCCTGGCCGGGACGCCCATAAAGCATCGCGACCCACCCTCTCTCCATAGCGAGGACGCTACTTCCCTTGGCGGCTATGCCGAGATATTGAGACATCAGCAGGGCTATACCCCACTAAACTCCAGACAGCGTACGTGCAGCAGCAGCAATAGCAACAGCAATGAGGACTCCAAGCCTCCGAACGCTCTGTCCAGTGATTTCAAGTGAGTCGCAATGGCAAAACCGGACTCCCAAGGGATCTCATGTTCTAATTTCATCTTTAGGGAATATCTGCTTACGCGCAGCGTGCTGACTGCCAGCCCGACGGATTTATCGTTTGCCAGTCGCTCGGATGACTTCGGTGGAGCCAGCACCACCCAAGACATCGACGACTTCGATGAGGCCGAGCTGAGTCCCAGTTTGCTGTACTGCTTGGATGGCAATGAACCTGCTGCAATGGCCTCGCCCTTGGGCAATGGCAATGGCAATCCTAATGCCAGCGCCACAAACGGTCGCAAACGATCGGCCGTCACACCCGTTAAGTCTCAACTGATCGCAGATGATGCGGACAACAAGGAGAACATGAATGTTCAGGAGGAGCACGTGCGCACCAAAAAGCTTCTTATTACTTCTTCCGAGGAGTATCCGGGCGAAACGGCCCTCTAGCTTTAAATAGTACTCGTACATGTTTAGTTTTTCATAATCTAACGTTAAAACCGTTGTACGGTTTTAAAAAAATCATCTCTCATCAAAATGTTCAAGAAAAATATCGCTTCCGTGAAATTGTTTTCGGTATGACACGTGTCTTAGCCTTCCAATTAACTGACCGCGTTTTGAAGTTTAAGCTAACAATATTACATTATAAATGCATGCTGCCTAAAAATCATTACATATTAAAGAAAGTGTATACCACATTTACATTTAAAAAATTGCATGGGTACTATGAACGGGAGCTTAATGGTCAAAAAATGCAAAATTAATTCGAATGACCTGCTATGCAGCTATACACGTGCGGATAAACTGAAACTGTAAATACTTTTGTATGGCACTTGTAATGCGACGTAATACAGACTTGAATGTTCTCAAACTCATCCATTCTGAGGACATGATGAGTGGGCCATGATGGCCATTTCTATCCGAATCAAACGATAGACTCTTATCAGCAGGAGCATCGAACTCACTGCCCACTGCCCTTCCAATGCACCACTGCAGTAGTGTTCCGATACTGAACCAATCCTGTGCGTAATTAATACAATTCTCGAAGCGTAGAAAACTGAAATAAACAGTCCATAAGCTTACGCGCTAAGGTATAATCAGTAGCTCCAGATAGCCGACTGGCAGCAAATGGATTGTTATAGATTCGATGATATGGAGGCACTTGATTGCCCTTATAATAATTTGTGTGCGTGTGTGTGTGTCTGGTGTGTATGGTGGAAGGGTGCAGGGGGCGGTGCAGCCGAGGCACTCCATATCAGCAGGCATTTAGATGTTTCAGATTCCGATTGGTTTTTGGGGACGTTTGCCACAGCTCCAAAGGGAAACTGTAAAACGACTCTCTCCGACATCGAGTGCTTCCCACTCTGCCAGCGTACAAGATGTACGCTAGCGTCGACGCTTTGGTTATCGCATGCAGGGAAATTTTTTAAGCCAAAAAACGGTCTGCGTGTCAAATTCAGTTCCATTTTTTCAATCACGGAGAACAGAACACATCATGTCCAAGGGATCGGTCCTACCACAGTATATTGCCGGGATGTCGGCCAGCTTTGGTGCCCTATGCATGGGCGCCTCTATCGGCTGGTCCTCGCCGGTGGAGAAAATGATCACGGAGGAGACAGACTACGGCTTTGAGATATCCTCGAGTCAATTCGGCTGGATATCCTCACTGCTGACGCTGGGGGCATCTGTCATCTGCATACCCATTGGCTTCATGATCGATTGGATTGGCCGGAGGCCGACAATGCTGGCCCTCATACCACCGTACATGGTCGGCTGGGTCCTGATGCTCTTTGCCAACAACGTGACCATGCTGTACTTTGGCCGCTTCATCCTGGGCATGTGCGGCGGAGCGTTCTGCGTGACGGCTCCCATGTACTGCACGGAGATCTCAAAGACAGCTCTGCGCGGAACGATTGGCAGTTTCTTCGAGCTGATGATCGTATCCGGAATATTCTACGGCTACGTGATCGGTGCCTTTCTCCCGCTGACTACGATCAACATTCTGTGCTCGATTCTGCCGCTGATCTTTGCCGCAGTGCACTTCTTCATGCCGGAGTCACCCGTGTACCTGGCCATGAAGGGACGCAACGAGGACACCGCTAAAGCCCTCCAATGGCTGCGCGGTAAGGATGCAGATATCAGCGAGGAACTCAAGGAGATCCTCGACGAGTCGCAGAAACAGATTGATCAGCCCAAAATCAATATTCTGGCTGCTCTACGACGTCCCGTCACCAGGAAGGGCCTGGGCATATCTGTTCTACTGCAAATATTCCAGCAGTGGACCGGCATCAATGCGATTCTCTTCTACTCTACCTCCATATTCGAAGATGTGGGCGCTGGTCTCAGCGGTAGCATGTCCACAATCCTCATTGGAGTCGCTCAAGCGATCGCCACTGGTGGCAGTGGCCATCATTGACAAGGCCGGTCGCCGTATTCTCCTGATGATCTCTGCCGTTTTCATGGCAATCACAACGTGCCTGATGGGCGTCTACTTTCAGATGAGTGAAAGCGATCCCGATTCGGTGATCGGTCTTGGTTGGCTGCCCATTGTCAGCATTTGCATCTTTATTGTATTCTTCTCCAGTGGATTTGGCCCCGTTCCCTGGGTGGTCATGGCCGAGCTGTTCTCGGAGGATATTAAGAGTTTGGGTGGATCCATTGCTGGCAGCAGCAACTGGCTGTCGGCGTTTATGGTGACGCTCCTGTTCCCGATCCTGAAGGATTCGATTGGGCCGGGACCGACCTTTTGGATTTTCACGGTCATTGCCGTTTTGTCCTTCTTCTATGCCCTCTTCTTTGTACCCGAGACAAAGGGCAAGACGATATTAGAGATTCAGGACATGCTGGCTGGAGGAAAGGTCCAAAAAACACAAAACTGATCAATATATAACTGAGGAACGTACACAAAATAGATAATTTATGACTGCTAGGGTGTAAGCGGAGAAATAATCTGTGAACTCATGACACACACGACAAGCCCAAGTCAAGTGGACTAAAGCCACTTATATATCTAATGTAGTTCAATAATACTTATAATTGAACTCGAATTTTCACCCCAACAGTAACGACGTACCCTTTTCATGGGTCTAGCGATAATAATAAAATACAAAATTGTACCTCATACCTCTCTGTAAAATTACATACATATACATAAGGCCAGCATTTTAAGAATAAAGTTTAGTTCAACTCGCAAATGTCTAGACTTTTCTTTTAAGGTCTTTACATTACAATTAACTTATATTTACAAGAATTAATTACAGACAATATAAATATAAATATAAAATACTAGTAGACTCGCGTGCTGCGCTGCTTACTAAATGAATTTAATTAAATGCGTCTGGACAGTTAAATTTAAAAACCATACAGGTTTATTTAAAACGCACACATTTTCAAAAGCAACAAATATACTTAAACAAATTGCAATTTTTTTCAGAAAAAAATTGTTCACACAAAAAGGTATACAAAAAAATTGATCATAAAATGTTCCGTTCTATAGAATAACACGAAATGAAATGAAATGAAATAGGCGTTCAAACACAACGTGTGTTTGGCTCAAATTTTAAATTTTTTGACTAGTTTTAACTTTTGAGAAACCCATTTATAGAAGAATAAAAAAATTTTTTTATAAAAACCTTGCAATTTGGTGCACGCGTTCCGGCGATAGCCTCTATCAAATCTGAAATCATATTTTCTTTTCATCTCATTGCTCACGATTTCCATTTTTTTCTTCGTACTCAATGAAACGAAATAAAGGAGTTTCAACGAGATATTGTAGCCACATTTTTAGAATTTTTTATGTAACTACTCCGCGCAAATATGAAGAAGAAATCTAAAAGAAATCTAGAATAATTTAATGAAGAATTCTTCGATTTTTTGTACTCCACATTCTTTAAAATAAATATAATAGTAAATATGTTAGTGTAAAATATCGATTTAAATAATCGACCACTGGGTATCAAAATACACTCCACGAAAATTATGAAACTTGAAGAATTTTAGCGCAGTTCAGGTGAATTTTTTCTTTAATTAAAGAGAAAGGATGAATAAACTAGAAGACTTTACAAACAGAACTATTTCGGGGTCCAACTCAAGCTGTTCAACCGTTTAAATAGAGGGGGGTTCAGTGGGCTAAGTTCGTTTTTTTCCGCTGTCATATTATATAAATTATATTATAGCCTTATTATCATCATAAACTCAATCCTTTGGGCAGCAGTTGCCGCAGTCTCAAACGATTTGCAGGAGGACACGACGTCCATCATCGCCGCGCCATCACCTGCTCCGTGGTCCGCAATCAAGAAACGGTTATATTCTTCTTCCTGTTTTTTGTTCTTCCCATTTGGCCGTTGCCCAGCACTGGTCTTTCCTCCCACTGGACCCTACCCAACACTGTCGGTAGTGTCAATCAGCTGATATTTGTTGACAACAATTTCTCAAAAAAAAACATACATTTTGTTTGGAAAATTAAGTTTTACTAGCGATTTCTGCGTAAATAGTGACTAGTATTTCCATAATGGGAACCTGGGTTTTGGAAGTAGCCAAGATGGGCATGTACATGGCATTTCCGGTGGCACTGTTTCACATCTTCAACCAACCGGAATATTTCGAGGAGTGGGTGACCAAAAAGAAGCGCGAGCTGTATCCGCCCGAGCACAAGAGCCATCGCGAGGAGCTGCAGCGTGCCATAAGGGAGCATCACGAGAAGCATGATGCCAAAATGATGCGCGCCATGGAGGAGGCAGAGCGCAAGAAGTAGACATCCATATGGTTCACTGCACCCAGCAGTTTCGTTATATAACACCAATTCGATCATCCTGCTGCTATGCAGCTATACATTTGCGATAAACTGAAACTGTAAAAACTTTTGTATGGCATTTGTAATGCGACGTAATAAAGACTTGAATGTACCCAACGCAAAGCGCTCATCCATTCTGAGGACATGATGAGTGGGGGCTTACCCTTAGTGTAAATTATCGTCGAACCAGTGTTTTGATGTATCTCCAGTGCCATACTTGTTGTTATCTAGCGAAAAACATCTCTAATGCATTAAAACAAAACACGGAACCGACTGCACAGCGGATTCACTCCAGTGGAACACTTGAAATTGCCATTTCAACCCATATCAAGCGATAGACGCTGGCGCTTATCAGCAGGAGCGTCGCCCGCACTCCGCTGCCACCTGGTTGTGTCCACTGCCCTTCCGCTGCCTACTCCATATTCGTACACAAAATCAAAAGCCAAATGAAAAACATCAATGAGGACTCAACTCTCCTGATAACTTGACCGCCATGTGACCGTTGGCATAGGAATTTTGTCCCCGTTTAGTAATGTACCTACATGTGTTTTCGGCGTGATGCCTGCGATGATAGCCAGATTAGATGCACTCCAAGCGATTAACGCCCATTCAATTATTTTGGTAGGTAATCTTATTATCTACTTTCACACGATGCAATAAATCGGAAAATGCCTCCGCATGAAGCCCAGCGCCGAAGATGAAATACTCTTCTTAATGGTATTTTACTTATGTATATCGACTTGGAGTCCTGCACATACATAAATCTATATCTTTCAAACAAGATTTTAGGCTCCCCGCGAAACACAACCTACCATCTATATTTCGTACCTTTGGATAAGCAAATAGTGATGTTAAAGCACAATCAAATACAAATTTTAAAGAGCAGGCTGATGTTTCCTATAGCAGCTATATGATATATCCATTATTGTTCCGATACTGAACCAATCCTGTACTTAATAATTGCCATTCTCGAAGCGTAAAAAACTGAAATATACAGTCCATAGGTTTCCGCGCTAAGGTATAATCAGTAGCTCCAGATAGCCGACTGGCAGCAAATGCTATGATATACAGGCACTTGATTTCTCTTATAACAATATGTGTGCGTGTGTGTGTGTGTATTGTGGGTGGGTGCAGGTGGAGCCGAGGCACATGCATATCAGCAGGCATTTAATTAGATGTTTCAGATTCTGATTGGTTTTTGGGGACGTCTTTTTACTTTAATGCGCGCTTTTCACACCTCCGCCCCCGCTGCCACAGCTCCAACGGGAAACTGTAGAACCTGATTTACGACTCTCTCCGACTTCAAGTGTTTCCCACTCTGCCAGCGTACCAGATGTACGCTAGCGTCGACGCTTTGGTTATCGCATGCAGGGCAATTTTTCAAGCCAAATAACGGTCTGCGTGTCAAATTCAGTTCCATTTTTTCAATCACGGAGAACAGAACATGTCCAAGGGATCGGTCCTACCACAGTATATAGCCGGGATGTCGGCCAGCTTTGGTGCCCTATGCATGGGCGCCTCTATCGGCTGGTCCTCGCCGGTGGAAAAAATGATCACGGAGGAGACAGACTACGGCTTTGAGATATCCTCGAGTCAATTCGGCTGGATATCCTCACTGCTGACGCTGGGCGCCACTGTCATCTGCATACCCATTGGCTTCATGATCGATTGGATTGGCCGGAGGCCGACAATGCTGGCCCTCATACCACCGTACATGGTCGGCTGGGTCCTGATGCTCTTTGCCAACAACGTGACCATGCTGTACTTTGGCCGCTTCATCCTGGGCATGTGTGGCGGAGCGTTCTGCGTAACGGCTCCCATGTACTGCACGGAGATCTCAACGACAGCCCTGCGCGGAACTATTGGCAGTTTCTTCCAGCTGCTGATCGTATCCGGAATATTCTACGGCTACGTGATCGGCGCCTTTCTCCCGCTGACTACGATCAACATTCTGTGCTCGATTCTGCCGCTGATCTTTGCCGCAGTGCACTTCTTCATGCCGGAGTCACCCGTGTACCTGGCCATGAAGGGACGCAACGAGGACACCGCTAAAGCCCTCCAATGGCTGCGCGGTAAGGATGCCGATATCAGCGAGGAACTGAAGGAGATCCTCGACGAGTCACAGAAACAGATTGATCAGCCCAAGATCAATATTCTAGCTGCTCTACGACGTCCCGTCACCAGGAAGGGCCTGGGCATATCTGTTCTACTGCAAATATTCCAGCAGTGGACCGGCATCAATGCGATTCTCTTCTACTCTACCTCCATATTCGAAGATGTGGGCGCTGGTCTCAGCGGTAGCATGTCCACAATCCTCATTGGAGTCACTCAAACGACCACAACTCTGGTGGCAGTGGCCATCATCGACAAGGCCGGTCGCCGTATTCTCCTGCTGATCTCTGGCGTTTTCATGGCAATCACAACGTGCCTGATGGGCGTCTACTTTCAGATGAGTGAAAGCGATCCCGATTCGGTGATCGGTCTTGGTTGGCTGCCCATTGTCAGCATTTGCATTTTTATTGTATTCTTCTCCATTGGATTTGGCCCCGTTCCCTGGCTGGTCATGGCAGAGGTGTTCTCGGAGGATATCAAGAGTTTGGGTGGATCCATTGCTGGCACCAGCAACTGGCTGTCGGCGTTTATGGTGACGCTCCTGTTCCCGATCCTGAAGGATTCGATCGGGCCGGGACCGACCTTTTGGATTTTCACGGTCATTGCCGTTTTGTCCTTCTTCTATGCCCTCTTCTTTGTACCCGAGACAAAGGGCAAGACGATATTAGAGATTCAGGACATGTTGGCTGGAGGAAAGGTAAAAAAAACCGATAAGAACGAGACGACGTAGCAGATCAAAAATCCAGAATAGTTTTTTTTTGTACTCCACAGTCCTAAACAAAAATAATATTGGTATATATGTTAGTGTAAATAAACGATTTAAAATTAAAATTTCCAGAAATATTAACTCTATCTTGATTTTTTATTTGATTATTTTTTATTTATGAACAAAACTTAATTTCTAATTACCAAATTCTACACATTCAATCGGTTCAACGATTTACGGTACATTACAAATATATTGACGTCATATAATGGCATATTTAATTAATTAATTAAATTAAAAAACAGGTAATATAAACTTCCATACATACGCAGGTTTTTTGAATTTTCGATCATGGACACAGAGCGATTAACCCATTGTCGACCAGTGGGTATTTAAATACACTCCATATGAAACTTGAATAAGTTTAGCGCAGTTAAGGTGAAAGATATAGTAGTAATTTTTTATTTAATTAAAAAGAAAGGATGAATCAACTAGAAGAATTTACAAACAGTAATATTTTCGTCTATTTAACTCAAGCTTTTCATCCGTTTAAAAGAGGGTGTTCAGTGGGCTAAGTTCGTTTTTTTCCGCGGTTCACGGTCACACTGCACACAAATTCAAGTATACAGAATTTTTCTAAAATTTTTTGAGCACGGATTGGACCCGAGTGTACATTAATTTAATTAATGAACTAGTCAGAAAATAATATAGTTCAATAAATATAGTCAAACAACTATAGTTAAAAACGTCGGCTTAAATTGAGTTATCGAGAATCGTGACTAAAGTTAAAAGAAAACTGCGACTTAAGCCAGTCTGCCATCAGAATTTTTCCAATTAAAAGCCAACGTCAGCATTTTTTGAGTGTCTAGAAAATCCTTAATCAACGAAAGAAATTAACCAGAAAGTGTTAATTAAAGTGCCAAAATGGAGCTTGCAACAAGAAGCCAACAAAATTCCTTGATTTTATCTCTGAAAAATGTGCTTGGAGCGCCAAGGCAGAACAAAGAAAACCATAGAAAATGGTGCTCCAAGGGGCAAAGCAGCGACTGCGCTGCAGCAGCAAAGACTTGGATACGTGCGTGCTGAGTATGTAACATGAAGCAAGCGCGCTGCCTGCAGTCGCAGCGCAGCCAGCGCCAACTTTTCTCTACATGCAACTGCATTTTGTACGCATACAAAGAAAACGGGTCTTTGTTCTGCTCGACGAGGCGCAAATCGATGGCCAGCAACAACTACACACACATCATGGAGTATGAAGGGTGTGTATTTTTAGGCTCCCCTTCCTTTCACCCATCTTCTATTTGTCTTTTTCTTGTGTGTTTATCAGTGTAACTGTGTGTACGTGCGTGTGTGTGTGGTAATGGATTCCATGAAAATAATTTTCGTATGTGTTTGTCTTCTGCAGATACGGCCATTAGTCATTTTTTCAAGCCTGTCTTGCCATATGAGAGCTACGGGAATGGAATATTATAAGAGGTAGGTAATGCATCTGAAAATAGGTCACCAAACTAGTTTTGTATAAGGAAAATTTAACCTGGGCGATGGTTTGAAGGAACCCTTTTACACGAGCGTAAAGATTTCCTTCTGAACATATTTGTATATCCAAATTGTTTTTCAAATTTAGAGATTCATTTAAACAATTTCTTTATTATTTTCATTTCTTTGGTTTCAGCTTTTACAAATCGAAGCTTTAATTGCTGATAAACTATTGACTGTTGACGATTCGTGAGCTGGGGCTGGCAGGACTTGGTATTTATGACTACTATTCTACTTGCAACAAAGCATCCATCGCTATCGACCCACCAAAACCACAAAACAGCCACTAAATATATACTAAGTATATCCCAGGCAGCGTAAAAGCGTATCATGCTAAATATCACATTATATTTGTATATTTGTATCCATATGTCGATAGAGCGTAAGTGTATTTGCAGATCCATCATCACAAAACCAAACCAAACCAAACTACAACAAATCAACGCAACGCTAATCAATACCTTCTCTATATGCCATATATATATATATATCTACATTCATATATCCTTTATTATCCCACCAACTGCACATATGATCTTCAACTTACGAATCGTTCGATTTGCAGCTCCCAAATACCAAACAGCCTATGCCTGCGAGGGCAAGAAACTGACCATTGAGTGCGAGCAAGGAGAGCTGATCAATCTGATACGGGCCAACTATGGACGCTTCTCGATCACCATATGCAACGATCATGGCAACGTGGAGTGGAGTGTCAACTGCATGTTTCCCAAGTCCCTCACGGTCCTCAATTCAAGGTAAGTCCTGAAACTGAACTGCCTGACGGGAGCCCTTTCTCCAATCCAATCCCAATTGCAGATGCGCTCACAAGAACAGTTGCAGTGTGCTGGCAGCGACCAGCATGTTCGGGGACCCTTGTCCCGGCACCCACAAATATCTCGAGGCACATTATCAGTGCGTTTCGGCGGCGCAGACTTCGACCACGACGAACAGGCCCAGTCCACCGCCCTGGGTGCTGAACAATGGGCCGCCAATCTTTGGCAATGGCAGCGGTCTGATACATCCAACGAATATCGGCGCCGGAGCTGCGCCTGCTCCGCCCCGTCTGCCGACGTTGCCTGGCGTGGTGGGAATCAATGGCAATGGTGGCATGTTCAATGTACCACCTCCTGCCACGCATGCCACGCCCCCAGGCAGCACAGCCAATCTGCCGGGCGGACGTCTCAAGGGAGTAGCGACCTCTAGTACGACCACCAAACATCCAGCTGGTCGTCGCGACGGTTTACCGCCGCCGCCGCAGCTGCATCACCATCACAACCATCACACAGACGAGACCACGCCCACCAAGCCGAGCGGCAAGCTTCCAGCTGCAAGCAATGCCACAGCACCCTCGAATACCCGCATCCTGACTGGAGTAGGAGGAGGTGGAACTGACGATGGAACGCTTCTAACCACAAAGAGCTCGCCCAATCGGACTCCGGGAACAGCGGCCAGTGGCCCATCGGTTTCAAGCAACGGAAGCGCTGTACGAACCATAAATAACATCAATCTGAACGCTGCTGGCATGGCCGGAGCCGATGACGAGACCAAGCTCTTCTGCGGTCCGACCCATGCGAGGAATCTCTTCTGGAACATGACCCGTGTGGGCGATGTTAATGTTCAGCCGTGCCCGGGCGGCGCCGCCGGCATTGCCAAATGGCGCTGTGTGCTGATGAAGCGTATGCCAGATTCCAGCTTCGATGAGGACGATGACGAAATGGCTGGCACCAGCAGCACGACCCCCATGCCCACCAGTGGCGACTGCCTGCACAACAGCAGCAGCTGTGAGCCGCCAGTGACTATGGCCCACAAGGTCAATCAGCGTCTGCGCAACTTTGAGCCCACCTGGCATCCACTCACCCCAGATCTGACGCAGTGTCGCAGCCTGTGGCTAAACAATCTGGAGATGCGAGTGAACCAACGCGACTCCTCTCTGATTTCCATTGCCAATGACATGTCCGAGGTCACGAGCAGCAAAACCCTGTACGGCGGGGACATGTTGGTCACCACCAAGATCATCCAAACCGTGTCCGAGAAAATGCTGCACGACAAGGAGACTTTCCCCGATCAGCGGCAGCGTGAGGCCATGATCATGGAACTCCTGCATTGTGTGGTCAAAACTGGGTCCAACTTGCTGGATGAGTCGCAGCTGTCTTCGTGGCTGGATCTCAATCCTGAGGATCAAATGCGTGTGGCCACATCCCTGCTAACAGGTTTGGAGTACAATGCCTTCCTTCTGGCCGATACGATCATCAGGGAGCGCAGTGTGGTGCAGAAAGTCAAGAATATATGTGAGTAGCTTCTCCCTCTCTGAAATTCTCATCAATATTTTCATCACACGATCTCCATCTCTCTATTTCTCTCTCTGTAGTGCTCTCCGTGCGTGTTTTGGAAACGAAAACGATCCAATCCAGCGTGGTCTTCCCGGACTCGGATCAGTGGCCTCTCAGCTCTGACCGCATTGAGTTGCCCCGAGCTGCGCTCATTGAGAATAGCGAAGGCGGCCTGGTGCGCATCGTATTTGCCGCCTTTGATCGCCTGGAGTCCATATTGAAGCCCAGCTATGATCACTTTGACCTGAAGAGCTCTCGCAGCTATGGTAAGTCGCAAAGAAGGTCCGAATGTAATACAATTTAATAATCAAATATTTGCCTTAGTGCGCAACACAGCAATCTTGACCAACGATAGCGATGCCAGTGCGGGGGACCTCCAGCAGCGCTTGCGCATACTGAACAGCAAGGTGATCTCGGCCAGCTTGGGCAAGGGCCGACATATACAGCTCTCGCAGCCCATTACTCTGACGCTAAAGCATTTGAAAACGGAGAATGTGACCAATCCCACCTGTGTGTTCTGGAACTATATTGATCAGTGAGTGTCCAAATGACTGAGAGGGGGTTCGTTCATTCGATATTCAACAATTACTTTCTTTCGTGCAGTGCCTGGTCTGCTAATGGCTGCAGCTTGGAGTCGACCAATCGCACGCACAGCGTCTGCAGTTGCAATCACCTGACCAACTTCGCCATACTCATGGATGTGGTGGATGAGCATCAGCACTCGCTGTTCACGATGTTCGATGGGAATATGCGCGTCTTTATCTACATCAGCATCGCCATCTGCGTGGTCTTTATAGTTATTGCACTGCTCACGCTGAAGCTGTTCAATGGGGTCTTTGTCAAGGTAAGAAACGCCACGAGTCCGTTGCCCCATCAGCGGGCGGGCAGCAGGCGCCAGCAGAATAATATTCGCGATCAGACACACGAGTCCTTGACCTTGACCACGCCCAGCAGCCAGACGAATGTCGCCACACCAAGTCACACCAATACAAACTTTATTCAACACAATTCCATTCGCAATTCGCATCGCAACAACTTGAATTACAATGTCCAACAGCAGCAGCAGCAACAGCAGCACCAGCAACAAGTTGTAGCAGCTGCTGCTGCTGCTGTGGTGCTGTCCAACCAGCCGCAACGCGCCATGCAAATGAATAACCTAAATCTGAATCTTCACCAACATGGCCAGCAAACGGCGGCGGCTGCAGCAGCTGCTGCTTCGATTGCTGCTGCACTGCAGCAGCATGCTGTCCAGGCCAACAATGCTGTGTCCAGCAATAATCTGAACATTAGCCACAACTATCTGCAAGCCAGGCAGCAGCAGCAGCAACAGCACCAGATGCAGCAGCAGGCACAGCATCAGCAGCAGCAGCAGCAACAGCATCCACACCGCAACCACAATCTGAATGTGGACGGCAACGTCATGGACAACACGAACAACATTATAATGCAGGCCAATATGGATGATTTACAATATAAGTGGTGGTGGTGGTGAAAAAACAAAACAAAACAAAAGAAGAGAAGCAAGCATAAGGCTAGGCTAGGCTCGGCTCTCTACTCGTAGATATATGTATTTATGATCAAGAGGCACATGTGATATAATGCTTAAGTAACTCAAATTGTTAATGAAACGTATGCTCTGAGACAAACCTATCATAATTCAATCATAAGACTCGGATGCTGCGCCGGAAAGCGATTAGGATTTAGAAATTGATTAAGATTTCTCATCGCCTGCCAGCATCAGCTTACACTTGAAGACTTTCCCAGTTCAGTTATATGTAGTTCTATATCGTAGTAATTTGTCATAGTCTAAGTTTAGCGTCCTTCTCCCCAAGCCTAGAAATGTCTTCCCTCAATTTTTGAGGTTATTTTAAATGTATTTCTCTGTCCACTTACACCCAAACGATTCATATCATCATATGTTGGCATGTTTATTTAATTATTTGAGTGTATTCCATTTCTAACCCCGTTGTATGCATTTTCATTGTCTAACAAATTTAACCTAGACATCGTACCATTGATTTAATTCCTATATTCATTTCCGATTTTCTTTTGTATGTATTTAATTAATAAAATATACAAATGTTGCTAATTTTGTCCTGTAAAACTTGCATTTTGTGTTTGTTTATTTGATAATATTTTAGTTTTTCGTTTGTACATATGTATCTTCCATTTCGTTTTGCTTGTTTCGTGTCTTGTTCTATGTCTTACTTTATGCGCTACGTTTTCCTTATTAGTCTTATTAATTTTACATAGTTTTCTTCTTTTTTGTTCTTGGACATTTCACCACCAACCACCAAAATTATTGTAAATCAAATACTAAATTAAGTTTGAGCATCGACGTTTGAAAACGCAGTCAATTTATGACGTTCCTTAGGGGGGGATATTCGACTTTCTATTCATTCTTCTGCCTGGCCTGCTCGCAGCTTGGAAAATTGATTCCAACCCCCAAAACTTATCCCCATTTTTTACTCTATTTCTTCTCGATATTCTAGTCCGCACGCACCTCGATTTATATCAACATTTATATTTGCCTGCTGGCCATTGAGCTGCTCTTTCTATTGGGCATTGAACAGACCGAAACAAGCATATTCTGTGGTTTCATAACCGTTTTCCTCCACTGTGCCATACTCTCTGGCACCGCCTGGTTCTGCTACGAAGGTAAGCCAACCGCTTCTCCCACTCTATGTAAAGAGCTCTTAACATCCCATCCACACCCACTGTAGCCTTCCATTCGTACTCCACTCTCACCTCGGATGAGCTGCTCCTGGAGGTGGACCAGACACCGAAAGTGAACTGCTATTACCTGCTCTCCTATGGCTTGTCGTTGAGCGTGGTGGCCATATCGCTGGTCATCGATCCCAGCACGTACACCCAAAACGATTATTGCGTCCTCATGGAGGCCAATGCAGTGTTCTATGCCACCTTTGTTGCTCCAGTGCTTATCTTCTTCATGGTAAGCTCTCATAAAAACCAGCTTGGAAAGCCCCGATCATTATCCGCCCATAATCTTCCCAGGCTGCCATTGGATACACCTTCCTCTCGTGGATTATCATGTGCCGCAAGAGTCGCACCGGACTGAAGACCAAAGAGCACACACGCCTGGCCACTGTTAGGTAAGATCTCCATCGATCTTCCATCGATAAGCGATTTGATAATCTTTTGGTGCCGTCTCTTTGCTTGCAGCTTCGATATACGTTGCTCGTTTGTGTTCTTCCTGCTGCTCAGCGCCGTTTGGTGCTCAGCCTATTTCTATTTGCGCGGAGCTAAAATGGATGAGGACGTGACCGGCGTCTATGGATACAGCTTCATCTGCTTCAACACCCTCCTGGGACTCTACATCTTTGTGTTCCACTGCATTCAGAACGAGAAAATTCGCCGAGAGTATCGCAAATATGTGCGACAGCACGCATGGCTGCCCAAGTGTCTGCGTTGCTCCAAGACCTCCATATCCTCGGGTATAGTGGCCGGGGGTGGGACTGGACTTGGTGGCACCAATGCCGGAACGCTATGCAGCGTTTCGAATGCAAAGAAATCGAAACTACCGTTGGGTGCAAGCGATGACCCCCACGACGAGCAGCAGCAGCAGCATATGCCGGCTACCGAAGATGCCATCATGGGCGCCAGTTCCGATTGTGAGCTCAACGAAGCCCAACAGAGACGCACACTAAAGAGCGGACTAATAACGGGCACCCTGCAGCCATCCCAGGCTCTTGGCGGTCATGTAGTGCTCGAAAGAGGGAATACTTTGCGCTCCACGGGGCATGCATCGCCAACCAGCTCGGCGGGATCTACGCACCTGATATTCGCCCACAAGCAGCAGCAGCAACAGCAGCCACCTGTGGGGGAGGCCTATTACCACCAACCAGACTACTACAGCTGGAAGCAGACGGCTGGCGGGATGAAGGCCCAACGGGAGTACTACAACAACGCTGGGGCAGCCACATCCTCGCCGCAGCAGGCCCATGAGGTGTTCTACTGGACGCAAAAGCCCAACAGCCAGCATGGCAAGAAGAAGAGGGGTGGCGGAGGAGCTATTCCGGCCTCTCCGAGTGGTTCCCTGCACAGTCGGGCCACTGCCGCCTCCCAGGTGCTGTTCTATCCATCTTACAAGAAGACCAAGCCGGGACAACAAGCCTATCCGCACTATGCAGAGGCCTTGGACCCACCACAGCCACCCAACGCTGCTGCCTACTATCAACAGCAGCAGCAGCTGCGCCAACAAAGGCAACAGCAGCAGCAGCAACTCTCCTCCGATGAGGAGCAGGCCGAGCAGCATGCTCATCTGTTGCATTTGCAGCATCAGCAGCAACAGCAGCAGCAGCAGCGACGAGCTGGTGGCCAGCAACAGCTCCCGGCTCCGCCGCCGCACATGGCGCAGTACCAGCAGGAGTTCATGCAGCGTCAATATAGAAATAAGCATTCCAACTGTGATCTGGGCGATGCCTACTATAATCAAGGCAGTGTCGGCGGAGCGGATGGCGGGCCTGTGTACGAGGAGATACTCAGTAATCGCAACTCTGATGCTCAGCACTACGAAGTGGGTGACTTTGATGTGGATGAGGTCTATAACAACAGCGTAGGCACCGGCGTCTTTAACAACATGCGTGCGGCAGTGGCTGCTGGCGGGAGTCGCTATGGTGGCAGTCTAAGTGGTGGCAGTGTCTCATCCCGAAACCAACAGCAGCAGCAGCAGCTGCAACAGTCGCTGGCGCAGCCAATATCTGCGAGACGTTGCACTGCCGACGAGGACGACGACGAGGATGACGATGATGAAGAGACAACTGCCGCAGAGCAACTGCACGATGGCGTCTGTGATGATGAGGAGGAAGAAGAGGAAAGCGATATGGAGGATGATTCGCACGGGTTGCCACCACAAAGCGCAGAGCGAATGCGCCGATTAATGGCGCTACAGGATGAGGACTTTAAACGGCGGTTTCAGTAAGTAACAAAAGCAAATCGCTGATCGAATTCAGGGAACCCTAAAAAGTAAATGTCAATCCCACTTTAGGCGTCAGCAGCGCAAGCATGGAGCGCCCGTTGATTATGGAACGCAGCCCCCCGGAACAGCGCAAGCAGCAATAGGAGGAGGAGCGCACCCAGAACACAATGGTGCGGTTTTTGGGGTTAGCGGCGGCGTTGGTGAGGGCTCCATGCGGGGCGCGCTTAGGCAACAGCAGCAACAGCAACAGCATGCCAAGTCACCGAGCGCCCGTTTGGCGGTAAACGAGCTATTTGGTCACGGCATCGCCGGACCACCGCTGCCACCGGCCAATCAGACGCCCGCACAGAAGCGGCAACAGCTTCAGAAACTATCACCGCAGTCCACAACATCATCGTCGTCGCATACATCACACAGTAACCCCCATCCCCATCCGCATCCCCCACACCATCAACAGCGTCATCTATCGGCCATGCTGGATGAGAACAACACGGTGCGCTGCTACCTTGAGCCGCTGGCGAAGTAGATAGAGCAGCCCGGAACAGTCTTAGGCAAAAATTGTAGCTTAGGGTCTCTAGCTATACCTAGTATTAGTCGTTAGTCGAAAATATGGAGCATTGTGTGAAACAACATGCTGTCATGCTATACGTGCAGTGATTCTAGAATCCCAAAACTTTATGAATGTATATGTAATAACTCAAATCTAGACGATAGGCCAACCACAGAAGACAAGACAGAAAACACACATAGAAACACACACAACATCCAACACCGAACACACGGAGCAATGCAAGCTTAACCTAAATATAGGAGCGATTTGATTTGTCTGTCCTTCGACTTGCATGCATTTTATACCAACTTGGAAATCGATCTATTATGATATATAAATGTATGTACTATATGTATAATGTATTGTAATACATGTCACCACATGCCATTTTAAGTAGATTATCAATAATATTAAACAAAACCCAAATATATATATGAATGTGTATGTATAAGATCTGAGAACTGTATATGTACATTATCTATTGAATGCTATTGAATGCGGATTATGTTTTATGTATTTTGTAAGGAATCAATTGTTTATTTGATTTGTCGCTGATTATGATCGTAAGAATATATATATATAGATATAGAGACACGCAGGCTTAAGATTTGTTTCACGTTTCAACCACCAAAAAACAAAAACAAAGAAGATGTACTTTCGTTTAAAATGTCTACCTTTTAATTTTGTATTTTTGTACTATCCAACTGCCGCTTTACGCCTCTGAACCAAATATTCCTTCCAATTACGAAACAAATGTTAGGAAATGATTTCGAGCGGAATTCTAATGCCATTTTGTTGTTGCATTTTAACAATTGTATTTCTTTTATGTTTTAAGCGAACCAGAGCGAAGCATTTCAAGTGTACATTTTCATCAATATAGTAGATGCTTTAAGCACACTTATGAGGAGGAGGGCATTTATTTTGTATTTTTTGAAGAGAACTCTTAATTGCTTTATTATTTATATAATATACTATATACTGGAAGATTAATAAATCGAATGCTATGTAAATGACTTGGAAATTGAATGGCAGACAGCATACGGCGGGCAAGACAAGAGACGATACACCATACAAAAGAATACCTATCTAGCAAAGAAAGATTTCAACCAAACCTCACTTGTTAACTAGGAACTAACTGTAAAGCTCTTTGAACATTAGCTAACTAACATTAGCACACACTCTAAACGGTACGGTACTATCAAGAGACACCTTCGCTCCCTAGAGAATTTCACGCATGTGTACAAACAAAAAACAAATAAAATAAAGTGCAAAACCAAAAAAAGAAGATAACTATATACATATTATATGTTGTATCTACCATGCTAAGGATCCTAGCTCCTCCTAGCTCCCAGATCCCATTAGTCCCGATCAGTACCCCAGCAACCCAACAAGCAACTTGCATGCAAAACTCGTAGCACAAAGAACTGGAAACTTGTCCCTACTACAGAAAGAGAATAAATAAATGTATTAAGATAATTAATGGAATGGCACACACACACACACAGAGGATAAAGATAGTTATTAAGCACCCGCAGCATGCAAGTTTTATAAGCAAAACCAAATTAACGTAAATCAGCTAACAACATAAAACTCAAATTAGTGTAAATTATTTCAAACCTAAAGAAAGCCGCGCAGGTCTGGTTGAAAACAAGCAAAGGACTCAAGAGAGAGACTCTAAATGAACCGAAAAAAGAGATATTGAATGTATTGCGCCTGCATGTACTTAACTTATATTAAACAAGAATATATTGCAGATACAATTAAATATATATATATATGTATGTGTGAGTGTACGTGTATGTATTTTGACTATCCACCAAACCATGCATACATGGTTTACTTTCTTCATGAAACCGGACTACAAACGTTTGAAATAAACCAAATCTAGACACCACACCCACACCCCCCATCAAACTGTATCAAAAAGCCCGAGGAAATGTTTATGTACACAATTTTTTCGATTTAAGACCAATTAAAAAGTATTCATTTGAATGTAAATGGAAAATCCGAGTTCTAATTCGTTTTGGGCCGGGACTCATTTGGAAAGTTGGGATATTAAAGGAGGGTTTTGTTAGAAGGGGAAAATATGAAATCATTTTTTGAATTTCTGAATCGGAATAGCAGACATTAACACTTGACTTAATCTGCTGTTTTGAACACCCAAAAAGTTCGACGAATTAATCGGATAGTGTGGCGCAGACCTGCACCGAATTGTTGAATCAGATAAAATCGTAAGATATAATGGATCATATTCCACCAACTGAGCCGTTACATTATCCGTTGTTAGAGAAAGTTAAAATGGCTTGCAATCATCGTTTAAATATTTTATCCGTTTCTAAAACATCGATGGCCTAACAAACAAACATCGATAACAGTAGATTTCATTGGCAAAACAAATAAATGTAGCAAAAATTTGCAAATAAAAAAAAAATGACTGAATTCCAATGGCCGTGGGAGTACACATTCCCACCGTTCTTCACGTAAGCAGTTGGAAAATACCTGAAACATGCATTGTTACACTTTCCCGACAGTTTACAGCCACACGAAGAAACCAGACAGCAGCAGTTGAAGGTCTGGACGGATCTCTTTCTCAAATACCTCAAGCATACGAATAAGTTTTCACTCAGCATCAACGAACAGAGCTTGCCACTATTCCACAACGAGTCAATTCAGCGACGCCTTTCGCCGGAGCTTATACTAGTGATACTGGAGGAACTGCAGCGGAGTGGGCATGCAGCTGCCCTGGATAAACGCCGCCAGGAGTGGCAAGTGTATTGGTACACGCTGGAGGAGTATGGGAACATGGTGTACGATTGGATACAGGAGACGGGCCAGACCAACAGCATTTGCACACTGTACGAAATAGCTTCTGGCGAGAGCACCACTCAGATGGATTTCCATGGCGTGGATGAGTCAGTGCTCCTAAGTGCACTGCGACTGCTGGAAGAGAAGGGCCGATGCGAGCTGATTGAGATAGACGGCAGCCATGGCGTCAAATTCTTCTAAATGTTTTGGTTGCTTTGCAAATGTATTCAAAGAAAGCGTTGCCGATCCCATAAAAAACGACTTTGTACTCCTATCCATCTATTTTCATTTTGAAGCATATATAAATTTATCCGAATCGATAGTATCGATACTTTCGTACTCGTACTCGATATTCTTCCAGGGCCACTTTAGAACTGTAACAGTAAAAATTTGCACATTGTTTTAAATTAAAAAAATGTCGGATAAAATTATGTGTTATTTACCAAAATGTTATTTTTTTAAGCCTAGTATCCAGAACCGCTGAAACGAAACGGAAACGTGACATTCGACTCTCACTTACGTTGTTGCTGCGGTTGTTTAAGAAGTACCTTGTGCATATGACTACTGTGGTTTTAATGACACTCGGGATGCGCACAGGACATTCGTTCATAGTATGCCTGTTTTTCGTGCGAGGTAGCGTTAGTTGGGTCGATCAAGCAGCAAAATGAGATATTGAACTTAGGTAAAGAAATATACCAAGAGCACATACAAACAAAATCTCGGTAAAATTTAAGTATTTTATATTTCAAGGTCAGGTCAACGGACCACTTTTTTATTGAGTATGGATAACAATGAATATACCTAATAAAGGATACCAAAACCAGAATCATACGTTGCCTAGTTTACTTTTTATTCCACCTGAAAGATGCAGTATGTGAATAAATGTTGAATACATTTTTGCACTGTGCTCATATCTCATGTCATATTTCTGATTATCCAAAGTTTCAATTGATCGATGTTGTGCAGTTCATTAAAAAAAGGCCGCAGAGTTTTTGTATCACTCGATTTGATTTGGAATGCAAGTTACTATACGAAAAGGAAAGAGTGAAAGCTTAAAGCCACGAAAAACAATTGTTTTGGCACACAACAATAAGCCCACACATACATACGCACACATTTTGACATTGACTGCAACCGCAGCCATATGTATGTGAGGAGGAGAAGCAAATATCGCACGCTATCGGATCCTAGCTTGGAACAATAAATACCAAAATGGTAAGGAATAGCCGCATTGTTTTCATTTTAACTCAATTTAATTTGTTTTCCCAACAGAGCGTAGAGGACATGATACGCGAAATGGAGAGCTTGCGCCTCGAAACTGTATTTAAACATGCAGCCATTGCTTCGCTCACATGCAAAGGACGCACACTGGGCCCTGACCGGGAACCATTTTGGGTGGAAGGAGGTGAGAAGGAAAGTCTGGACGAAGGCATTGTAAATGTCGAGGAGCCTGTGGCAGAGAAAACGTTTGTTTCGCCTAGCATCAGAGAGAAGGAACCGAGTCTGTCCTGCTTCCCAGATGCTGGCGAAATAAACGCAAGTATATTGAGGCGGGAAATGGCGGAGCAGGGCAAGAGGAGTGTGCGTAGGCAGATTAAAGCCTTAAAGGAGGCACACAAAATACTGCAGTCAGAGTGCGATTCCCGTCAGAGGGAGGAAGAACTGCAAGCGGAGCGTCTAGCCCAAAAAGCTTTACGAGAGCAGAACGATAAGCTGATCAATCAGAAGGCGGAACAGCTGGCCCAGAGGCAGCTGGAGGCACAGCAGCGTCAACAGTTGGACCTGCGCAAAAAAACGGACAAACAGTTGCATAAACTGGCCCTGGAGGGCGTGTCGCGGTGCCAGAGAAGATTCGGCAACAAGTATGAGGGGATCATAAAGCTGTTGCTGTCATTGGATAAGGAGACGGTCCAGGTCTGTGCCGCCCAAAATCAGCAACTCAGGGAGCTGGGTGAAAAGTTTGATGACCTGGTCTGCACTGTGAAAATGGGAAACTTCGAGCAAAGTCAATATTTAAGCTCGATCATTAGGGCCGAGCAGTATTGCAAAGACTTGGACGACCTGGAGGCTGATATGATCAAAGAACTGGCGGAATTCTCTGAGCTAATCCAGCAGCAAATTAAAATGGAAGCTGCCCAGCGTCTGGAGGAAGAGAAACACAGGCAATTGGCGGAAGAGAAGAGGCAGTTTGAAGAACAGACCCAGAGACAGAAGGAAAAGGACGAGTCAGAAGCTCAGCAAAAGCAGCAGCTGACGGAAGAAGCTGCCAAGGCCGATGCCGCCAAGCCTGCGCCACCTCCCGAGGCAAATTCCGCTCATGGTTCACCGGCGGAAGGCAACATATCTGCCTCCTATGTCCACCCAGCGCGTCTAGCCTTCTACAATGAAATCATTGCCCTCTACCAAGCCAAAGTGGATGCAGTGAAGCCCTTGCAGTCCGAGGAGTCGCTGAAGCAGTATCGCACTGGCTGCCAAAGGGCAATAAACTTGCCCCTGAACGCCATTACAGCGGTCAGTCCGCAGCATCTAAGCAGCAATTTTGAAAAACTGTACAACTTCTTTGCTGGCCAGCGCGTGACAGTAATGAATGGCGCCACCATTACTATTAACGACCATCCATTGATGGATGACTACTGCATGCTCTTGATGGCAAAGAAGTTCGTCAGTCAATCAGAGACGGCTATATCTGGTAATCCCCAGGCCGCTTTTCCCTTTGCATCGGTTATTGTGACCTTCTGGAAGTTGCTGCCTGATTTCGGAAAGGTTTTCCTTGCATATCTCTACAAGGAATCCCCATATCTGGTGCCGTATGTGATACCGCAGCAGCCGGGACAGACAGCAGAGCAATATCTGAAATCGATGGGCTATCGGCTGTCCGACAAAAACGAGCTGGAGAAGCCGGACATTTTTCTCAAGCGCCAAACTGGAATCGCCCGTCTGTACGCTGCTGTGATTATTACGCCCGGACGAAGGGCAGACGGCCCTGCGCACTGTTTCGGTCTGGAGGAGGGCTGGCGTTGGCTGGTGCATGTGGTACATGTGAAACCGCTGCCAGACATCAGCGCCACCCTGATCATGGAGATACTTCAGACACTGGTCTTTGAGCTGTGGCGCACCTATGGCAAACAGTTCCCAAAGCTCTTGCTCTACATTCACATTTCCTACATGCCACAACTGGCCATCTACGATGAAGGCGGGCCGAAGACTCCTGGCTTTTGGTAGTTTTAAGTATAAAAATAAATATTGCTCACGTACGAGTAGTACAATTAAAAGACTGGCCTTTGTGGCATTTGTAGTTTTATCCACAGCTTTCTTCTATCATGGCAATGGTGTCAAAAGGGCCTTAGGGCCTGATCCAGATAAAATAGTAAATCGATTTTCAGAAATGCAACATTTGAAAGCTACAGTTTTATTGTTCAAAAGTAGCTAAAGGCAGAAATCTCTATATGAACGCAATAGGGGTTTGACAAATCATTGAGCAAGCTAGTCATCTTCATCATCCAGATCCAATTCATCCAGTTCGCCGGCCAAATCAACAAAGAGATCCTTGTTGAAGGGTGCAGCATCGTTGGCGGGTGCAGACGATGATGATGGGCTCTCATCATCAGCAGAAGCCGCTCCGTCCTCGGCTGCTGCGGTTTTGGCTGCTTCCGTTGCTTGATCTAGTAGCCTGGTGCTAGATGCTATGGTGCCAGAACCATCCACCTCCTTGGCAGCCAGCGAAAGGGCAGCCAGATCGAGTTCCTTGAACTCAAAGGCATTGTCATCATCGTCGTCCTCGCGTTTGTAGACATCAAAGGCGGCATCGCCCTCCTCGATGGGTCCGTCGTCGACCAGGTCCGGATTAAAGCTGAACATTTCACGACCAGAGATACCAAACTGTTTGCCCTTGCTGAAGTCGCTCTTCTTGCGCTCCTCCTCGGCGACCATCTTGGCTTTCTTCTCCTGCAGCTTGCGCTTCTTCCAGGCCAAGAAGGTTTCCAGGGTGACTCGCGTCTGGTTGGAACCCAGGGCAGCGCGTTCCTTCTCAATCAGATCGACCAGCGAAATTTCCGTGGGCTTATCCTCCTTCTTCTTGTCGCGCTTCAAAACATAACCGGGCGGCAAGGCGTGACGATAGATGCACTTCTCTCCGTTGGGACATTCCCAGAACCAACCGTACTTGGACTTTTCCACAGCTTCCAGGAAGAACTTGCAAATCTGTCGAGAATATAGCAATTAGTAATTGGATAAGGAGCGGCCGCAACTTTACTTACGATTTCAGTTGTGGGTCGTCGCTTCTCGTCAGAATGCTTCTTGTCCACAACCTCCTTGAGCTTGGCATCGTCCCAGTTGGTCATGAGGTCATCTTCGTTGTCGCGCATATCAACATACATGGAGCGCTTCTCCACCTTGTTCTCCAGAGACAGGTCGTGGGAGAATTTGCACCTATCTCCCTTGGTGCAGAGCCCCTGCTTGAAGAACGCACACACCACCGACTTGGGATCGGTGCCCTTTTCCACCTTTTGGGTCTGCACGGGCTTGAAGATCGAAGCCATCTCACGCAGTTCGGCCAACTTCTTTTCCTTCTCATCTTTCTTTTTGTCCCCATCCTGACGTGGATGATGGCCGCCGGCCTGAACCTGCTTCTGGACTTGCTGGATGAACTTTTGCTGCTTGTTCCCCTTCTTGTTCTTCAAGCCAAAGGTTTTGTCCTACCGATAAATAGTCAGAAATCAATATCTCCCTAGAGCTAAGCTATTATGCCACATCGTGGTTCTACGTCTTTGAACATCAATTATTCGGTCAAAGAAAGTCTGGCAGCAGTCATCTTCCAACTCTAGCATACCTCAATGACTTTTTCCTTCTTCTTTTGTTCCGTTTTTTTGCTGGGACCCGGCGGTGCTTTCTTCGGCGGCATCTTGTTGGCCGGTTTCGTTAATTAACCAACCGAAAATTAGAAATAAAATCCAACAAAATGAATTTTGCACAACCACGCTGGAACGAGCGATATTTTTTATTTTTGATACGATAGTAAATGTGCGATACTTGTGCAGCCAGTAGGGGTACTCCTGCAGTGTCTCCAAAGGGCCCAATTTCTAAAAATAACGATCTTTGATATAATCGTCGACAAAGAGAGAGATGTTTTTGTTTTGGTTCTGACGGCATGTACAAAATTTGTTCAAAAACATTGCAATTATGAAATAAAAAACGCTTTCCACACCACCCAAGAGGTAGAGTTTTGGTGCGTTTTTTTAAAGTGGTGTCCCCAATAGGCCTAATCCACTACACAATCTGCATAGTGGAGATCGTTAAACTATGCCGTAACACTCGACCTAAGCACCTATGCAGAGTGAGCAGGACCATGTGCCCTGAGTGTTGGCACCTCGATCAATTCAGCAACTTCACCACTACGCCCGCAAACTAAATCCAGCCTGGCGCAGTTTGATCCGATGGTGTAATCCGGGCATCGTTGGAGCCTGAAATGGCAATGGCCTTAGCCATAGGGTTCAAAACTATCACACCAATCTGCTGCTGCTGGATATTGTATACCACCTATCCACATCCTCACAGGGATTCAGAGCGACTTGCAGTTTGACCACAAAGATCAGCTGGAACTGTCCGAGCCACAGTACTCGACCGTCTGGGAGCCGCACCGTCCTACACCGCCTCCACGGGTCTGTCCGCTTATCCCTCCGTCGAAAACAAATCCATGGCCTCCAACCAGCACCAGGTAGAAGTCTAATCAGAGGATCCAGGTAAGTCCCGCCCATGGTGAAATTATATATAAGGTGACGTATTCGGCAGTGGTGAGGACGTTATTTTTTCAACTCGCTCTCTCCGCTCTCAGAGAGGCAAGCGCTAGAAAGAGATGGCAAGCGTTTTTCGCTCTGCACTCTTCGTTTGTTATTGTTTCAGCTGGCAGAGAAGAAAATTTGTCTGCTAATAAATTAAAAGAAATAGTTCAAGCAAAATTATAACATTTTAATTCATATTTAATAGGGCGAAATTCAAATACATATATATTTATAAAGATAATAATAATATGTACAAAACATTACAGTAATATTTTGAGCATTTTTTTTTGAACAATCAGTCTTTGCTTTTGTTTTTGAATTTTCAGTTTTTTATTTAAATTTTGTATACAAAATTTTATGCGCATTTTAAAAAAAAATTCTTTTGTCTTTATGTTTAATTTAATGTTATTTGCACAATAACACACATAGTTTATTAAAAATATGCCGATTTAAAATAATAGCATATTTTCTTCATTGTACGAGTCCATTCGTAAACAATGAAGAAGAAGAAAACGAAAAAATCGTGCGCTACACAACCTCTTTCGACGACGTTATATAAACTTTATATTATATACTTTATACTATAGGAAATCAAATTACTAATTCATTGTTTCATTGTTGAAAACTGTTTTTCCGCGTTCCGTTTCCCTTTCCATTGATTGGACTAAAGAACGATCTACGGTGCACAGTGGGACATCAGCCATGAGCGCTTTGGATAACATTAATAAACGCATCTAATAGAGAATTTTCCAAAGCTTTTGTAAAAATAGAAACTTTGGATAATCAGAAATATGACATGAGATATGAGCACAGTGCAAAAATGTATTCAACATTTATTCACATACTGCATCTTTCAGGTGGAATAAAAAGTAAACTAGGCAACGTATGATTCTGGTTTTGGTATCCTTTATTAGGTATATTCATTGTTATCCATACTCAAAAAAAAACTGGTCCGTTGCAGTTCTAAAGAAAAACGTATTTTCTAATCCATCTATTTTTTTTCGTTGTTTTTCAACTGTGACGGGACTTTAAAAAATAAAATACTTAAATTTTACCGAGATTTTGTTTGTATGTGCTCTTGGTATATTCCTTTACCTAAGTTCAATATCTCATTTTGCTGCTCGGATCCGTTCGGCTTACAGATCGACCCAACTGACGCTACCTCGCACGAAAAACAGGCATACGGTTGTATGAACGAGTGTATCCCGAGTGTCATTAAAACCACAGTAGTCATATGCACAAGGTACTTCTTAAACAACCGCAGCAACAACGTAAGTGAGAGTCGAATGTCACGTCATTTGAACACTTGTTGCCTGTCAACCGGTGGTGTGGACATTTGGATACCCTTTTTTCTTTAATTGATATTGAAATTGTGTTTTTAAAGCTGCTTTAAAACGTAATTAACAACGTAATTAACGTAATCAACATTTTTTTTATCTTTTCATTCAATTGATTTTTTTCCTGTATATATATCGCGATCCCGATCTCGATATAGTACTTTTATGATTAGCTCTCTGTAAGGGGATCATTAACTAAAATATTTCGTTGAGATATTTTCTGCATTCATGGGAGCGATGACAAACATTTCCTTAGTTCTATCATAACTTTTTCCAAGGGGTATGCAGAATGTTGCTCATTCCGTGTTCATGTTGCTCCATGTTGCGGAACATTGTCGCTCATTTCGCGGAACATGCTGCTGGCCCATACAAATTAATGCTGCCAACGGTAAAATACGTAAGTGAGAGTCGAGTGCGACGTAAGTGAGTGTCGATGTTATTGCGATGTTGTTGCTAATGTTGCGATGATGTTGCGAACATAACATAGAAATACATAGCAAAAACATCGAAAACATAAAATATTGGTCAATTTTGATCTTCCGTCTATTATTACTAGCTAACCAAGACCCCACCCACTGACCACATAATTTTATCTGATAAACTAATCAATTTTAAGGACTGACACAAAATAACGTCCCCGAAAGAGAGCACGTATGGTGAATACGTCACCTTATATTTAATTTCACCATGGTCCCGCCACTTGTTTTGTTTGGCAATTGAGATGGCAGTTCTACAATATTTTGTCTGCGATATTTAAATCCTCTATATAACTATCGATACGCACACATCGATATAAAATTGGCAGCCACCAGTTATAACATTGTGTGCTGTTAACGTAAGACGTTACTGCAGATATTTAAAGGTTATGTTAGTTTGGCGCCAGATTTGAAATTATTTACATAGATTCTGTAATTTTCGTTTGTAATTTTTAAATTATTTTAGACAGCTATTTCATGGACATATTAGGTTTTTCCTCTAGATTTCTTCCAATTATTTATTTATTTATTAGCCCCTGCCCGCGAACAGAACATCTGTTTTATTATTATTTCGTGCAGATATGTAGTATACCCACTTCAGAGCACACCACACATGTTCAAGTTGTACGTATTTCAATTATCTTCTGCGGGTCTCGTCTCCCCTCCACAGCCAATGCTGAAATTGTTTTCAAAGGTCTGGTCTTCTGTCTTTTAACTCAAACACCACAAGCGCACACATATGTACACACACACACACACACACAGGCACGCAGCTCTTGCTCTGCGTCGTGGGTGGCCTTTGATTCGTCGTCGTCGTCATCGTCATGGGTGGTCTATTAGCCCGCTCTGCGCTCTATATGCCCGCGTATACGTATGTGTGTATGCGCTCGGTTGGGTTGGTCGGTTGTGCCCCCATTGATCATTCTCTCGTTTGATAGTGCGTGACGTTTTAATGTTGCTATTTCACTCGCACTAATTTATGCCGCCAGAATGGTGGAATGGTGGCGGGCGCCCCATTTTGATCCTTCCTTACTCTTGGGGCACACTCACGCTCAGCTCAGCTCATTTATTCGAGCATAAAATTAGCAATTATTTGTTTTTCTCCCTCTCGCTGCCTCGTTTTTATTCGCGTTTTAAGTGTGTGTGTCTGAGTGTGTGTGTGTGCTCCTGGGCCTCGACGGGCATTGTGTGTGGTCCGATCCGATACAGTACGCTCGGGTCCGGCCGGGTCGGTCGCTTCTCCCATTATATGGTGGTATTATTTATTTTTTTATTTAGCTTTAATTCGAGCGAAACTTTTCGTTTTCGTTTCCTTTTTCATGTTGTTCTCTTGGGTTTCGTTTCTAGGAACTATTGTAGTGTGCAAAAAGTTCGTAAACTTTTATGGTTCCGCAGAAAAGGAAAATGATGTTAGTTTTAATGGACTAATCCTTGAGCCCCCTAGTTCCACCAGGCACGTTGTACTGTAGCACAGTTTAAAAAGATTTTACCCCGCGGCGGCAATCAAATTATGACAAGCAACGGCAGCAACAACAGAAAATGTTACCAACAATTATTCCGATGTTGACAGCAAGATAGATAGCAATAATTTGCATCACCATCAACAGAAGCAGCAGCAAGCAGCGGCAGCAACGAGAAACAAGAAAAGAAGAGCAACTAGAGCAGCTTCTTGGGAGCGCACGAAGATCAGACAAGTAGGGGAGCTATAGTCGCCATTCCGACTAAAAAATACCCGCTACACAGATCTCCACTCCGAAATCTCTACACAACCATATACAGTGGCTCAGAGAGCACTTTTCAAACTTAAAAGTGTTACAAATTCGAAACAATCAAACCCGACACTGAAAATCAAATGATAGATTATAGACATATAATTAAGCTTAAGTAAAATCAGCTTTATATATTTTTAAACATTTTTTTAACCCGTTTTAACAATGAAAAACACAGACCCCACACTAACCAAGTTTCTCAAACATTTTTTTGTACACGCCATTCCCTTATTGTTTATAACATTTTTCAGCCTGTTTTGCATCGATTCGAACAATATATATGTATGTATGTACATAGGTTCTAACTATTTTTCATATTTTCCTATATATGTTCATATGTAAATCCTAAGACATCCCTAATTCAAGGAATTCTAAGCATTTAATAGGCGTCCCATTGTTCAAGAAAAACGGCTAGTTTTGGCTAGAAAGCTTCCTTCCCATAAGCTGTAAATTTGGCTTCTATGAAGCTTTTAAAGCTAGCTGCTGGGAAACTACTAAAGCTGCCTTCTAAGAAACTAATAGTAATAAAAAATCAAAGTTACAAGCGGATCAAGTCCTGCCACAGACACACATGCTACTCATACTTTTGACAATATAACGCAACGGCGTGACGACAAGCAACAACAGTGCCACGCAGAGGCCACTCAAAGAGCTATCCCCCCCCCATTCGCCAACCCCCCGAACAACTGCGGCACGGCACTCGGTGGCGGCATCATGCTTGGTGGTCTCCACATCTCCTCCATCTCGGGGCTTAGTTGCTGCTGTCAATCTTTGGCAAAGGCAAATGTGGCTGCTACTGTTTGCTGCAGATGCACACACCGGCACACACACACACCCCAACACACACACACACAGTCTTATAATTGCATATAGCGCCAGTTGCAGTTCCGGTCGGTTGGGTTTTTTTTGTTTTCGTTGCTTTTGCCCCTATTGGCGGCGGCCCCTGGTCCTCTGGCGGTTGCACGCGCTTTCTTTTTTGTGCGGCGCCGCCAGCTCACAGACAGACTACTCCATTCCCCCTCGCGGCTGCCTGCCACAACCACTGCTGCTGCTGCGGCTGCTGCTGCTGCTGATACGAGTACTGGTATATGTGTGATTGGTGAATGGCATGTTGCCACCCAAGTTGCCAACTGTGCCTCGGTTGGCTGGCCTGGCCGCGACTTAATAGCCGCTTTCATTGGCCAAAAGCCTGATCGAAGACCGCACACGAAGACGAACTTCGTCTTCGCTTCAACTTCGCCTTCGCCTCCGATCGTCGTTTGCGAGCATCAAACGGTAGCTCCTCTTAATTACAACAACACCAGCATCCAGAAGCAACAAGTAACAAGAATCCCCTCCCCCCATATCCCACAAGAAGCCGCAAAGCTTGACGGCCATTAAGATAAATCGGAAACGGAAATCGCTAATGAAAAATTTCCATATTTATGTAGCCGATAAAGCAACAACCGATACTGCAACAACAGCAACAACAACAAAAGCCACAGCTAAACAACTAAATTTTCGTTGCCGTCTGATTGGGGATATACCCCTCCCTGGCACTCGGCGGAGCGGAGGGGGCGCCGACCATCATCTGGACCACCAACGAAGTCGACATCGACGCCAATGCCGCGACTCAGGCTCCGGCTCCGGCGTCCACTTGGGCGGTCCGGTCGCCAGTTGCGTGATTTGTTCTGTTTTTTTCTGTTGTTTTTATTCGGTTTTGGTTCACGTATTTGGGTCTCTGTATTGGTTTCGGTTTCGAGTATGTGTCGCAATTAATTTCAACGAAATTTAATTAGAATTGAAATGTTTATTTCGCGGCCCGCCACCAAATGTCAATCAAATAGATTGGTTATATTTTCTGCTGTAAGGAATATTAGGCAATACGGAAAGCTTCTGGCAATGATCGAACGAATGATATATATAAGGGATCACATTTTATGAGTATAGAAATAAACCTTTTAGTCAGGGCTTTGAAAAAATCGAATTTAGTGGAATATGCGGCCTCTATGAACTAATTATACAGATTAAAATGCCATTAAAATACCCCAACTCCTGGTCCCTCCCCCAGGACCTGTGTCAAAAGCAATTCGGAAAACATACAGCTTTTCCAAATACCCTCAACCAACCCCCACTCCCTTTTGCCCCTATACCTCTCATGTTTGTAGATCGAAGAGACGACCCCACCCCATCGTAATACCCTGGGAAATCATGGACAGCCGTCTCTATAAGTGGATCTGACAGCCATAAGATACAATTGCTTTTCGTGCTCAAAATTGGCTGTCCGCCCCCTCCGGTCCTGCCCCCAAAACACACACACAAAAAATAGAAACTAAAAACGAATTTATATGGCCCATAGAAAATTAGCTATATTTTCCAAGTATTTTCTTTCTTTCTTTTTTTTGTGTTTTGTTTTGTATTTTTGGTGGGGGCCACCAACGTTGGGGCCGCCATCAGCGATGCCATAATAAATGATTGATCGAATGTGTGTGTGCATGTGTGTGTGTGTGTATGCGTGGGGATCAGTTGGTGGCTGGGGCATGGGGCATGGGGCATGAGGCATGAGGCAGCAGCGTTGGCGGTGCGTTTGATTGATGCGCTTTTCGTGGCCTGCGAGTGGCAAGACGCTTCAGATACGCACTTGGCGGCTGTTATGCTGCGGCTGTGGCTGTTCTGTTGCTGTTGCTGTTGTTCCTTTTGGCATCTTTATGCTTCAACACAACTGTCAAAAGATTTGCCCAACAAAAGCAACACCGAGATGGACAGAGGAGGAGCAGGAGAAGGAGGAGGAGAGCAACGTCAATGGGCTGTTTGCAACATGCTGTGATTTTTATCGCCGTCACACACGATGCGTGTGGTCCCATCCCAGATCCCCGATCCCAGATCCCTTGTCCAGTCCCAGTGCTGCCCGTCTCTGAGTGTTTACCACTCCTTTCGGGTCGGTCTCGCTCGTGTTTCATGCCTGTCACACATACTCGTATTGTCCCTGCCCAATGGCTATAATTAATCGCTCTCTTAACTCGATCCGAGCAATTGGTTCCGATGCTAATTTCCCACTCTAATGAGTACCAGCCGAATCGGGGGATTCATTTGGGGGCCAGCACTTTCTACAAATACTGTCCCCTATATATCCCCCCCTTCGTTGAAGTGTAGGCCATCTTGTTAATTGCCAACGTCAACAGCCATAAACTACGCACAAAACTGAAGGAAAACAAGGTCAAAGCAGTTAGTCCAGACCATAAAACCAGATCCTATGCTATGCCATTTCCCGAGAAATCATTGCATTGCACTTGGAGAAACCATGCTAAGGTCAAACACACAGCCAACACGTGCTATTTATAGGGAAAAACGGTCGGTCAACTACCTACACTGTCCCGTACACGATGATATATGAGCCGCTGCTCACTTGCCGGTCAGTTTACATGGCTCGTTGCCATTTGCATGTCAACGATTTTCCGAATTGTTGGCCGTGACAGACTTGTGGGTAAACAGAAACCATATGGGGGGGACACAGCACAAAGCAGAGAGAGTGGGAGACGGCAAGAGAACTGAAGGATCTCAGTAGCGGGCTCTTGGGTGGCTCACTTCCTTCAGTCCATCTGCATTGAGATTGTGGATTGTGTGTGATCTTAAGATGGCAGAGATATTTTTCGATATTCTTCTAGAAATCTCGGACACAGATTTACTATATCGTTCCTGGCATTGCCAAACTATCATTGATAAAGATAAAGCTATTCAGCTGACGTTCTCAGATCAATCTTTATTCTTTGATACAAAAGAATATCTAGATATACAGTCATGTGTGTAATAATAAGGACACTTGGCTATGCATCAGGAAAATTACTATTTTCTCTATAAAAACTCTCGTATTACGAGTAAGTAGTTTACTTTAAACAAAGTTGTAATATTCATTAAATTGAGATTGTGTCAATCTTGGGCACAGATTTACTTAAATTAGTTTTCTGTAATTTGCAGACATATTTGATAAAAAGAAAAGCTATCATCAATACCTGAGATCAATTTTTCTTCTTTGATACATTTGAAGGAATATTTCTGTATATCATATGTAAAAATATTATTTTAAATAAGTTTAAAAAGAAGGAAAGGGGCGTGGTGAAATTTTTAAATACACTTGTAACAGTGTGATGTGACAGGAGTCTGGATACAAAATTTGGTTGCTCTACCGTTTATAGTATCTGAGATCTAAGCGCTTCTGAAGACGGACAGACGGTCGGACGGACAGACAGGCATGGCGATTTTGACTCGGCCATTGATTCTGATCAAGAATATATACACTTTATGGGTTCGGAAACGCTTCCTTCTGGGTGTTACAGCCATCCACTTTTAGCACAAATCTCATATAACCCTTTAATCTTCGAGTACCGGGTATAATAAATAAAATAAACGACGAATTCTAAGAATAAAATAAATTTGCAGCTTCCGGTTTTTAAAGAGAAGTTGTTCGTATTTTATATATTTATTTTTTACTCCATACAAACTGACCCATTGTAATTTATAGAATATATTATATATGACGATTCGTATCGCTGTTCGGAAAAAAGAAAAACTGATTTTGAGCCGAATAAAATGGTTATAAAAATTGCTCCAACCGCTTGGGAGATTTTTATATATCGGATTTAATCTGTTTCCATTTTTTCTTTACATCGCCATATTTTGGCATATTCAATCATTATTAAGAAAGGTTTTCAACCTCAATCTTCCAATTTGAGTACATATTAGTATCGTATCACTTTTAAAGTTCTGAACAATTGCCATCCCAGGCCTTAGTGCTGCCAATCTTCTGTACACAAGTTATTTGCATAACCCAATTCCAGCCAAAAAATATCGATTATGGCTAAAGAAGACCCTTCCAATCCATTCACCGCAAATCTGTTGGTTCATGCAGAATTGAATTGATGATTGCTCAATCAAATTGCAGACTATGCCATACTTTCAGTCTCTGGGTTGGCGGAAGGGCCAGGCCAGCACAAAAAAAGGGGGAAAAACAACTAAAGAAAACACAACAGACTTGGCGCTCCGATTCCCGGACCACCCCCAGCCCCCTATCCTACCCTATCCTATCCCCTCCATCTCCATGCGATGATCATAATTTCACAAATTTTAACGCAGCTCGACGAACGCCGCACGGTGGCAGTTGGCTCGGAAGAGGATGACGACTACCACGATGGCGATGGCGATGGCGATGCGGTGGAGCTGCTGCTGCGGCTGCTGCTGCTGCCGGAGGCCGCACACACGGTACGCGGCTGAAGATCAAAGCAAGCGCCAAAATGAAAATTATTACAAAGTGATGTAGCATGACTAAATACAATTTTATGTAGCCGGCCGGCTGGCCGTCTGGCCGTCTGGCCGGGTACCCGGTCTTTACAGTCCCACTCCCTTTGGGGTTATGTCTCTAAAAAGTCCATCAAAGAATGCGAGGTGGAAGTGGAGGTGGATGCGGTCACAGTCGCGGTTGCCGTCGCCATCGGAGCCATAGGAGCTGCCTCTGATGATGATGATGAGCAGTGCAGCAGCAGCAGCAGCAGCACAGGAGCCATAAAACGGAATTATACGCATTTACACAACCGCAAAACAGTTGGACAAACAATGATCCCTGTCTCTCCGTCTCCCTCGTACGAGTATGTGGCCCAATCCCCCGATAATGTCTGAATTTGGCCCGAACGGTGTTGACCGTAAAAAGCCATCGGCCGTCCCTGGCTAAGTGCCTCTCCATTATGAGTTGAGTGTCATACGTGAGTCATCTACTCCCCGGGCGTTGATAATTGCCAAGACAGACTAATGGCCATTGGAAATGTCTATATCGTAGGTATGGGGGCGGGGGCGGGGGGGTATCAGTGTCTGTCTGGGTCTGGGTCTGGCTTTGTCATGGATGGAGCATTGGATGGAGGGATAAATCCACTTTGCTGACATCCCATGCGGGTGGGTGGCCGTAACTGAGGTGATAAGTGACAGCCATTGCCGCATTTCCGGCCGCTCGGCCGCTCGACTCTGATTGGATTAGGTGCGCAGGATTAGGCCCTTTTTGCGTGGGAAAGCCAGGCAAAGATCTCTGTCCTTCGGGGCAGAGCAGCTAAGCAGCTTAGCTGGAAGTATAACCAAGAAATGTGAGGAATATAATTGCTTAGCGCTTAGAATATAACGAAACGAAACCAAAATCTCGAATAAGTGTCGGAGTGGCATCAATCGCATCAAAGCCAGTCGAGCATGCCCGTGTCCAGGGTATACCCATATCCTAAGCCGCTTAGAGCCACCAGAGTGGTCCGAATTGAACCGTAGCCAAAGTTCATGTAACGTCAACGACTCAATACGGAGGCTACTGATTTACACACAAGCCGCGACGACCGCAGACATCTATACACACACACATACATGTACATATGTGTATGTATATATTTTTGTATCGGATCGCCCAGCGAAAGGAGCAACAAATCGAAGCCAGAGGAGGGAGTCGGACTCCAGTCGACATGATTGCACGTAGAGTGGAACAAATTCATGGCATACGCGGCAATCGCAGGCAGCACCTTGGCAATCAGCAAGTCAAACAACCAGTCCAGTCCCCCAGGAAGGCTCGGCCAGGCAGAAAGGATCAATGAGCTACTCTCCTTGCAGGGGATTGGTTCTTAAAGATATCAGCTACGAAAGAGTCATTCTCGAGAGTATTAGTAACATTCATTCCCTATATGCATAGGGTAAGTGATCTTACAAGTCGCCTATGCCTGAGCCAGGGAGCATCTTGGGCTCTGGATCTGACAGAAAGCGACTCAAAAAAGGAATTAAGTTGAAATGTTGATGGGTGTGGGGTAAATCCCTCTGGGCTGTGCGGCTGCGGCTGAGGCTGCGGCTGCCACTGTTCTACGCTTAATGCGATGCGCAGCAGAACCAGAAGACCCGTTTGCTCCGGCTCCGTCTACAGGGGGATACGTCTCCCCATCCCATCCCACTCCCCTCCACTCCACCTCCACTCCACTCCCCTCCACTCCACTCCACTACACTCCTCTCTCTCATCCGTCGTAGTCGTCGGGCATGTTGTTGCGATGAAATCAATAAATGTAAGGCAACAACCGCAGAGGTTTTCGTTGTCGTCTTCGTTTTGGGTTATTCAATGCTGCCAGCATCTGTTGTCCATATATCGGAGCATATGCATACATATCCATATATCTATACGATCTGCAGCAATCCGGATGTTTGTCAGTTTGTCCGTTTTTCGGCCCCCGATCCGAAACGAAACGCAAACCCGAGCTTGGCTCGGTCTCTTCCTATTCCTTACGTAATTTGTAGGTAGGTTAATTCGTGGTGGTCCCTCGCAAAAGCTTCGCCTGATGGCTGGGTTCACCCTTTCGGAGGGTGCCGTTCCCCAGGCTTCTCAAATTATTTTAATGGCCTGCTGGATGGGAAAGATTCGCCTTGTCCTTGTTAAATTAGGCGCCTAATCGTATGAGGGAATCGAGGGGGGAGCTGAAGGGAGCTCAATTTCTCAGCTCATCGATGGGATCGGTGTGTCTTGTTCAACAAATATTTGCTCAAGTAATTTTAAACTAACGTTTAAAAACTTAATGAGCTTTCAAGAGAATTCACTAAACAATACGATCATCTTTAATGGTTGAGCATTTGAAACCCAACATATTTATAAGTACTTCTAGACGTTTATCTGCACAGATCTTTATTTGGTTAGATTGGGAGACAGGGCCGCCTGATTTTCCAAGGAAATCGTTGTCTTTGATCAAGCCAGACCTGGCCCGATGGAGCCAATTTCCCATCAATTGCCCATTAGGGTTACACGAAACCCATTTCCTCAGATCGTCCAACCATTAAACATTGTACAATTATCTGCCACTTCCATCATACCAGATCAGATCGGTCTGGTCTGATTCTCCCTTGATTAACCATTGAAGTTCCCAACTCCAACAAATTAATTCGTAGAAAAAGGTGCGAGAAAATTAACTTGTCTTCCGTTGCCGCCAAAACAAAAAGACCAACCAACGGATCCAGCTAAATAATCAATTAGTTTCGCAGAATCGTTCCATCCAAAAACAGAAAAAACAGAACACAAATCGCTTTTACGAAATTACGGAAACTGGTGTAAGAGGAGGGACGGGGCAGGACGGGACAGGACGGGGAACTGAGCGACGACAGACACCCCAGATCCGACAGCAGAGATCAGCCAGGCCTTCACGTCAGCAGATGGACCAAGACAACAGAACAGGTAGCAGCGGTAGCCGTATACGCCAGATTAATGCTCGGGGCGAGATGGCTTCGACTTCGACTTCGAATTTGACTTTGATCTCCAGCGACGACTTTTGCACTTGCGCAAAAAGACAACAAAAAAAAACAGAAGAGAAAAAAGAAAAGAAAAGATTCCAAGATTCCCAACGAAATCAGATTAGGGCAGAGAGAGGGAGACGGGGGCCCGAAAATTGTTTTAATTACATCAGTGCCCATACACCCTGTATGTAGTCCTGTAGGAAGTGTGAGTCAGGAATAACAATAATACATATACGTAGTAATAACAATAATAACAACGGACTGGACTGAACTGGACTGGACTGGCAGTTCCCAGTTCTCTTTGATGTCTTTCTTTCTCCCCCCGTTAGGCTGGTCAGGTCCTTTGGTCCTTTGGTTCGATGCCGACACCGAGGCTAACACCTGAAAGAACTCTCTCTCAGACCCGGGGCTGATGTTGATCTCCGTCTCTCGCAGCGGGATTTCAATTTGGTTTACAACAATAAAATGTCTTATTTAGGTTCGGTTATTAATGATGAGTTATGAGTGCAGAGACCTCCTTCTGAGGTGTCTGGCCCATCATCAGCAGCATCATCATCATCACCGGGCAACCAGGAACAATCAGTGTTCTTGGAAGGTAGAACGAATTCTTTTCTCTGCTTTGAACTCGTAAATTTCTGACTTTTCCGCATAGAACACCCATAGGAAAACCGAAAACCGACCTAAGCTGAACCAATCGGAACCAATCGAAACCAATCTCTCAACTGTTGGCCCTGTGACACAAAGATTGCATCTTTATAGTGGCACTAGTACTGGACCCATGGAACTCTTGAGTTTTCATAGGATCTTGGGATAGGAAAGTTCTCAATGTGCATTAGCTTTCTGTTCAATGAATAATATTTACCCATGTACGAGCGAGTCGATTGTACCTACTTTTCAGACCCGTTCCGTTCCGAATATTTGTTCGTATTCCTAATGAATTTCATAAAAAGTGAAAGATTCTCGAGTAAACGCTAGAGGGTTGTCCCATTCACTTCTGGTGAAACATCTGTTCATAGGAACTACCTCCTTCTCCTCCTCCACCATCATCCATCCATCCATCCATCCTCCACTCCCACACACTGCATGCTGCATGCTTTCGTATCTTTCGGATTCTCTATGCTGGATGACAAACGCAGATCATTACACCGAGTGCGACAACAAACAAATAGATTCTCAAGATGAAATTCCCCTGTGGGTTCCGTACACAAAAGGCCTTTCGAGTCTTCCATTCTCTCTGTTCATTTTCATTTTTTTTTCCACTGATTTTTTTCTTTTTTTCCTGAATAGAGGAAGCGCAGCAGATACGGCCACAATACATTAAGAAAACTGTCAAAGCTGAATAGGAACTTAAGAGGTTTAACGCGCACTCCTAACGTTTCTTCTTTTCTTTCCTATTCTATTCTATTCTTTTCTCCTTTTCCAGTTTCTTTACCTACCGCAGAATCTAGAGAAGCCAGATTGGAAAACTTCGACCCGCATTTGGAGTCGATCAAGTTATTAACTGGAAATCTTGGTTCATTTTTGATAAATGACTTGGTCTAATCACAGACTTCCGGCTGGGGCCACGTACATGCTCAAGATCATAAATAAAAAAAAATAAAAAAATCTTTGCTGGCAAAAAAAAAAAATACATAATAGAAAGAGAGAAAGAGGGAAAAGCCATGGAGCCATCATATGCCCACGCATGACCCCACGACTGGGAGATCGCCGGGCACTGGCACTGGCACTGGGCTTATCAAGACATCGACGTGTGCGGCCTCTGGCCACCCTCCCCGCCCCTGCCCCCGCCCATGGACCAATTAAAATGTAGCGGAGGGCAGCAGGCGGCGAGCTAACAACTCAATACAATGTAAACAAATGATATACGGTCACAGGGACAAACCCCCTCCCCCTACCCGGCCCCCGACCGGGTCTCTGCCAGTTTCAGTTCCATTTTCCCCGAGCGAGCCCGATTGAAATGTTTTCTACCTTTTCGACCAGAACGACAGCCGCACAGCTGGACGGCTGCTTGGGTTTTCATTGCCTGACACTGGCACTGGCACTGCCTGCAGTCGCAGCAAATCAATTTGAAAGAGATTTTCATTTGATTTGAGTCGTTTTTCCCTTCCCAACCTCCCGCTCCCGCTTCCACTTCCACTATCTCTCTCTCTCCCTCTCCCTCTGGGCTGTCCTCTGGGCTGTCCGAAATGCAATAAAAACGCGGGCCTGTGGTTAGGCTTACATTTGACTGGCACTGGATTGGATTGGATTGGTGTGGTCCAACTCGGAGTCCGACTAGCTCGACTAGCGATCGTATCTGGCCAGTTATGTCGGCCCAAACAAGTTGAGTTGTCAACGCAGCTCCGCAGGCAAGTGAAGTGTCGTTGAGTTATGACGGTCCCGGTCCCGGTCCCGGTTCCGATCTCAATCCCGATCTACGTCTGTGGCCAGCTCTATGCTGGCTTTTTATGGCTTTACTGAAACATTTGCCTAATTGATCGTATTAACCAATGGAAAAAGTAGTTTGTGCAGTTGGGGATACATTGTAGGTACTATAGGCACATATGTGGCTGGCTCTTGGGTGATCCTTTGCCAATGGAACTACCAGCTGGCGGTGTCGTTTGAGAGATGTTATGAGAATCGGTTTGCGATTTAAGGGTTAGGCCTATAATGGATAATGGATGGATCATATCAATGTTACCCCAGGGAAAGTTGGAGTTATGTGTAGGAACTTTGAGCCGAGTTTACCTTAGGCCCCAACGGACTATTCCGTATCACACCGAATCCAATCCCCAGATACGTATCCCACACACGCGAGACAATTGCCACTCTTATTACTTCACTTGACTTCACACCAATGTAAATACAGCCAGAGCGTGGGATGGATGGGGCACACGGGGTGGAGTATGGTGATTGGGTGATTGTGATTGGGATTGGGATTGGGATAGGGTATTGGGGGAACGAAATACCTTCAAGCCGTAAATAAGCAACTCAATGGGCAGCGAACGCCAGCGCACGTGCCTCATAAACCACCGGGCGAGTCGCCATCTCCAGGTCCGAGCTAAAGCTAAAGCCAAAGTCGAACCCGACTCCACTCCATTCGAGTCGACTCGAGGCGAGTCGAGTCGAGTGGAGGGACCACCCAGGTAACGATTTGTGCAGTCATTCCACGAATTCTCGGACGAAGGGGGGGCTTTTGTGGCGAATTCTATACATATGGGCGGAGGGGAAGCAGGAGTGGGAGTGGGAGTGGGAGGAGCTGGGGTACCATTTCACATTTCACCAGCCTTAAGTATGCTAAGGATGTCGCTGTCTGCGTCATGAGTGTAGGGTCTGTTCCCCGTATTCCCCGCTTCGCTCCGTGGTTATTGTCAAACTGAAAATTATGCATGCGTCTCCAAAGATATGTAAATTACCTCCCTCTCCATATCGCCACTTCTTTGGATCCGAGCCTGGACCCTCGCAGCGGAGCGGAGCACGCCCACGCAGTCAAAGTCGAAGTCGGATTGTCGTCGTGCTCTCGGGTAATCGTAGTCGGGGAAGCGTACGAAATTAATTTGACAGCCAACGCAAAACGCATGCATCGTCAACATTCTTCTGGTACCCATCGGCTCGGCTCGGCTCCCTCTCCTCTCCTCTACCGCATCTCCACACATCCACACATCTCCATCGAAAACAACGACGACAGACAGACAGACAGACAGAGAGACAGACCCAGTGACGGTTCCATGCTTATCGCCTTACTTTTATATCTATCTTAAGCTTGTTGTTGCCTCTCCTCTCTCCGATCTCTGGCTTCGTTTGGTTTCGTTTCGTTCCGTTCCGTTCCGATCTCTCTCTCCCTCTCTTTCTCTTATTGTCGTTATCGTTGTTGCAGTCACATTAACACATCCCGACTTCGAAATGGGTTATGCGCAGAGCTTAACTGATGTCAGAGGACTGGGGATTACCAGAGAATTAATGGGTGAAGGATTTGCAGCTGCAATCGCAGAGATTGACTGAGATCTGCGACCATGTGGGAGGTGTTTATTGGAGGAGCAGGGTCGATTGCCTTCAAAAAAAACAATGTGGAAAGAGGTTAAGGAAAATTATGATAATCTTTTGCCAAGGTTCAGTAAAGAAAGTCTATTGGAGTGGGAGTGCGTAGATTACCCATAAAAGTTAGAGAACGACTAGAAACGCACATGATATCTTAATTCAATTCATTTTCCGAACTTCTCAACCACCCACACATACGATCCACCCAACAGAGAGAGACCACCCGCCTGGCACTTTCCATTCCATCTGGAATGGACTTCTGGCTGGAAATGTCGTCACGCGTAGGCATTGCCAAATGATAACCGAAAAGCCATCGATCCCTAGGCATCGCAACAAAAAAAACAAAAAAGCCCCACGAAAACAAAATCCAAAACCCAAAGAGGGAGAGGCAGAGGGAGAGAGAGATGGAGATGGAGCGAAGCAGAGTTGAAAGCCTGACAGGACCACACAAGAAGCTGGAAAAGCCCACACACAGCGAATCAGAAGGGGGTTGCCGTTGCTGTTGCCGGCTGCCAGTTGCCAGTTGCTGTTGGACGGGGCGGTTGATTACATGAACAAACGAACCGAGCCGAACCGAAGGCTACCTCTGCACCAGTCTCCAGACCCGGTCTCCAGTCTAAGTCCCCGTCCCAGACCCAACCGCAAAAGCCGACGCCAAGATAACGAGTTAACCAAAACAACAACAACCACAACCACGAAAGCTACAGAAAGAGCAAAAAAGAGCAAACCACACACACGCCATCCATCCCCAACCCATCCCCCATCCACCATCCACATCCCAACGCAGGGGAATTGAGACTTGGGCGATCTGCTGCCACTGCCGGCCTACGTATTACCGGTGGCAAATAGTAATTATTACATTAAATGCACCGCAATAATGCAGCGGCAACACAGCAACAACAAAATGTAGCCATAAAAATTGCCTGCACTCCCCAGAGCTTCTCCTTGCAGCCAGAAAAGCTTTTTTAGCGAATGCGAGTGCGAGTGCAGTTAAACTTGAAGTGGCAGAGCGAGTGATCGTCACCTGGGATGGACGGCAAGGGGAAGAGAGAGCTCGACACACCAAAGCTGTAAAGAGAAGCAGGGCCAAGAAGGAGGAGGCAGAGAAAGAATGAAACCAGCCGGGAAATGTAGTAATGTTAATGGCGTTATAGGCCAATGACAAATGCAATTGCATTTGTATAGATGGATGGGGGGTAGCAGAAGGGGGGTCCGCTAGCTAGGGGACGAGATATCAAGTGGAGGTCTAGGCAACGCTGCACTATAAATTAAGACATTATACGATTAAAAACAAACAGCCTGTCGTTAAAGTCGCAGAAGGAGTATCAGAGATGGTCGGAGAGCGGAGTGTGGAGAGAGAAGATCAGGGTTAGACTCAGGCTCCAAGCGTTATAGCAATCAGGCGAGACGAAGTAAATAAAATCATTCACAGTCCGTAACTTGGATCTTGGAAGGTCCAAGGCACACGTAACAAATTATAGACTTAAGTGATTCAAGCAACTAATACCAATTCTAATTTTCTATCATGACTTCAAGAACTAATTACTACCTATAATATTTATTTTTAACAAAATTGTGAATGACAATCAACGATCGATCAGCCCTGGTCCAAAGCTCCCTCCGCCGGCTGGAAAAAAATATCCAAACTTCAACTCCAGCCATAAAAACAGCCTCTGTCTCCATCTCTGTCTTCGGGGCTGCCCCTCCAACTCCAAATGAAACGGCAAATGAAGCTCTCAAAGCAAACTCCTTCCTCTCAACGTTGGTGGTCCAGTGGCAGCAGCTGCCGCCGCCACACAGGCGCAGCCCACAGTACACATATGTATGTGTGTAAGTCCCTCTCTCTCTTGCGTTCGTGTTCTCTCTCTCTCTCTCTGTCTCTCTGTTGTGCCGTGTGTATGGGGGAGCTCTGGAGGATTGGAGCCGCTGCTGCTGCTGCAGGCGAATTGAGCGTGTTTGTGAGTGTATGTAAAGATGGCGCAATCTTCAGAGAGTAGTCGAGAGAGAGAGAGCTAAAATATACAAGCTGAAGCTGCTATGCAGTGCTGCCAGTTTAGCAATTTAATTGCTAGATCTGGCAACTTTTTGAAAAATTTCCAACTTAATTTTTTAAAATGCTATTAGCCACAAATCTAGCAATCTTTAATTTTTTTTTAGCAATTGTAGCAATTTCTGTATATAACTAGCAATTTTTATTTTTTCCTCAGGGTTTTTGCATTTTTAATTGCATTAGAATCCTTTGAAAATACCGAGAGTAAGTGACACAAGATGGTTGTCGATAGAGAGTGCGGTTTCCCGTATCGTGGATCAGTGGACAGAGTCGAAGCTCCATTTCGAATTAGCAGCTACTTCGGAAAAGTGTCAGAAAGCACACATTCTCAACGGACTATATAAAGATTATATAAATTATATAAAATGTTCAAAGCCGACATGGAAACTCAACCCAATTACTCTGAGATGTAATAGTTGCCATAAATTCGCTGAAATCCAAAATAATACCACCAGGTTATGAAATCAATATTTTAAAAGATGATTTGGAAAACGCTGCAGTGCCTAATTTTTATGTTCCTTAAAATACATACATATGTATATTTGTTGAAAATGAAAATTTTAATGGTTTGGCAATTTTTCTCAAATCTAGCTATTTTTGATTAGGAGATTCCGGCAGCACTGCTGCTATGGCAAAAAAAAATGCCGCCCATGTCGCCAAAAAGCGCCACACGCAGGCCAAATGATAGAGAGCGGGAGCGCGAGAGCCTGGCCAGCCATTCACGTTGATGCAGCGCTCAGGTGAGTGCGTTAGACAGAGATAGAAAATGAGAGGCAGAGAGCGTGGGGCAGGCAGAGGCAACTGCAGTGTGTGCGCTGCTCCTCAGTTGTGTGTTGTTGTAGTTGTTGCTGCTGCTTTGACTGTTTGATTGTAATAGCCCCCCGCTTGGTGGTGGGTCCTCATCCACATTCACATCCCCGGCCCCGCCATCTCTCTCTCTTCCACCATTGATGGTCCATGACGCTGCAGTTGCATTCGAATTGGAATTCCGAGGCAGATCGAGCGCCAATTTTTGCGGTGGATCTTTTTTGTTTGTGTTGTTGTTGTTGCTGGAGTGGAAAGGGAAACCAGAGGAGAAGTGGTGTGTGGACATCAGGGTGTGGGGGTCACCATGTAAAAGATGCATTTTCATTCATAAATTGTAAGACGATATGGCCTCTGCTCTGCTGCAGTTGGAACAAAAAATACTCAACGGGAAGTGAAAAATATTTTTGTTTAACAGATATTATTATGCTATATATTTTCATATATCTGTAGGTAAATAATATATTGTTATATTGATATATTGTTCTGCATTTTCGACCTGTGTGGTCTACACACAGTCGTGATGGGGGGAAAGATGCTGCAAAAACAAAAGGAATACCAAAACATCCTGCCTCGTAAAATAGTATTAAAATAACATGCAAAAACAGACATCATCGAGGCAACAACAACAACAACCACTGCAACAACTGCAAGGCGAAGCTAACAAATTTGCCAACAGTTCACACAGACAGCGCCAAAGCCTGCCACGCACGCGCTCTCTAACCAATACACAGACAAAAGTTACAGACAATAAAAGCTGCTGCCCAGCGCCGACGTCGACGCTGAAGGCCGCAGCAACAGGCCAGGAGGGAGAGAGGAATCGCGGTCGGGCTAAGGCTAAGACCACCCACAATGCCGGTCGTTGAGTTTAATGAAGGCAACAACAACAGCAACAAATTTATTTTTGGGTGGTCCGCTGCAACAACTATCAAAAAGCCAGCCTTTTGGGTGGTCGCGGCAGCAACAACAAAAACAACCAACAATAGAAATTAGCGAGCAGGCGCCTGCCTCTCTGCATTGCCTGTGCTCGGTTTTATCAGTGGGTGCATATATTCACGATTCGCATGAAAATCCGAGGCTATACGGAGTTCTTCTTTTCTGAATAGGCAGATCATAGAATGAAATAAATAAATGGCTAAAAGTAAGCGTGACAAAGAGTAACTTTATAAAGTATTTACTTGCACTTTTTGTTGCTGTTTTAAATATTAATCAGGTTTTATCTTCATTATTAACTAATAAAACAGTTGATAATAGACGTTCAGCCGAATTCCATTCGATTTGCTTTAAGACGAGCAAAAATCGTTCGATCTACCCTCGCAGTAAGCATTCTCCAACCCATGTCAAAACTCCAGTGGGGTACGGCCTGCCATTGCGCTCTTCCAGGAGCCTAAATTGTCAACCAGGAGCAAAACAGACGGCTTTCTGAGTTGTCCCACCCTTATGATTGTTATACCATGCCCGAACCAAAATGGCCGCACACAGTTCCAGAGAGGCAGAGAGGAAAAGAGCGAGAGAGCACTGTCTCGCTCGCATAATAAAGTTGTTGGCCTGCTGCCTGGGCTCTTCTGGCGTGCCGCATCTGAGAGATACATCTCTCAAAACGCTCGCGATCCCCAAACGAAACGGTTGTGTGTGCAGAGCAAAGCAAACCTCTCCTCCAGTGTGTGGTATATACCAGCAACAGCAAAAGATAGATCAGAAGTATCACATCAGTTCAGAAGAGGAAATGTTCAAAATTAACGAAAAACGAAACGAATCCATGAATTAAATGCCACAGCAACAAAAATTCAAAACGAAACGAAACCGTCGTCTGGCTACGTGCGCAAAGTGTATGTGTGTGTAAGTGTATATGAAGAGCAAAGCAGAGAAGAGAAATACAGAGGGAGAGCGAAGCAAAGAAAACGAGCTGCAAAGAAAAACGTGAGGCGTCCGTTTGTCGCGTTCGCGCTTTGCTTTTCCATGTGTAAATGAAAAATTCATCGAATTTCCCAACAAATTGTGCCCAAATGTCCGGCCGTGAGTGAAGCAAATCCGTAGATAAAACGCGATATTCGATCTAACCAAAATCCGAGTCGAGCAACGAAGCCAGCAATCACAACAAAACCAAACAACACAAAAGAGAGGCCAGAGATACACAGCTCGAGAGAGTACAGATAAAGAGAGAGAGAACCACTCTGTTTTAGAGGGAATGCAGACTGCGGAGCAAAATGCAGCCAAACAAATTACTAAAACGCAAGGAAAATTAATCAAATAAAGAAGCGAAGACAATTCCACAGCACGCACTGTATCTGTCTACACCTCAGGTCGCAGACAGACAACAGGCACTGTATATCGAAAGCGAGAGAGGAGAGAGCCCAGCCCGTGTTAGCGCTAAAACAGCTAAAGATACAGCAGCAGCCATGGACAGGGACAGCCTACCCCGCGTACCGGACACCCACGGCGACGTGGTCGATGAGAAATTATTCTCGGATCTGTACATACGGACCAGCTGGGTGGATGCCCAAGTGGCGCTCGATCAAATTGATAAGGTAAGTGGTCAAAATCAACCAAAAACAGACGAACAAAAAACACACACAAAGCCATTCCCCTGTGTAACTTTTGCTTAATGCGGCCATTAAGACGTGGAGACAGTCTCCAATAAATTTTATTGCCAATATCAATATTTTTCGTTTCCATTTCATTTCGCCTTGTGTCGTTTTCTTTTGCCCAGGTTTGCTCGCCCTCTGGTTAATTGAGTTGTTCCCCAGACCAGTCAGACTATTAATTACAGTGATTAGCCAAAATCTATGCGAAATATGCTGGAAATCGGCTTATATGCAAATTTATTAGTTTATTTTTTTATGGCTAAAGAGCGTGGAGGATTTAGTTCTATAAAAAGAATTTTGTACGCCATAAAATCTGGTATTTGTTAGGAGGCATTATGCTCAAAGCCAATCCTTTTGACACACACAAATCCACTCATGTCAGAGCCAAAATGACTATTTCCACTCTGGGCTCTGGGCTGCCACACACAGCAGGGCTCAAGATCGGGATTCAGACCGACAGACAGACATATCCACAGACAACTTCATTACTTTGGCGCTACTGTGCAGCAGAGTGGGGTCCGGGGTCCGGGGTCTGGGGTCTGACCGCAAAAGAAGTAAAGAAACAGAAACTGCAACTGCAGCTAGCGCCAAAAACAGCAAAGACCAGGTCCCAGGTCCGTGTGGCAGCAGGAGATCCAAGGGAAAGCAATAGCAACATCAGCAGCAACAGCCACAGCAGCCTTCCAAAAAGGCAAAAAGCTTTGGGAGCCACAACAACACGAAAACAAGAAAGGAAGGCCAGCTGGGTGTGCCGAAGCTTTTGATACCCTTTCGGTGCGATTAGTAGCCATATAATATCGACAGTGAACCGATCTGATATTGCCAGATAGGCTTTAAACCTGAGGGACTGCTGATGATCAGTATTAACTTATTATTAGTCGCATTTACCACAGGATTTTCGACCTGCTTCATTCTCTGCGTTGCAAACATCTGCTCGAAATAGGAATACCAACCGCAAGGGTACAATCATAAACAACAATGCTGTTTGTTTAAATGTGTGTGTGTGTGTGTGTGTGTGAGAGCAACCGCAGCCTCAGTCAGCCCCAACATGGGTGGGCGCGGGCTCTGCTCTGCTCTGCTCAGAGCTCTCCGCGAGAGTCGAGTCGCGTCGTTTCGTACGTGCTGCTGCTGTCTCTCCCTCGCTCCCGCCCGCTGCAGATGCTCTTTCGAATGGAATGCGTTGCGGTTGTAGCATGGCTTTTGTCGGGGAATGCTCTCACTCCTTGGCGGCCTGATTAGAAAGATGCGTGACGTAATGCAGGCTACTCGGCGGACTAATCAAACATCTGTACGTGACCGGAGAAAGGGTATGCAAAGATCGCTACATCTCGATTATTAAGCCCAAAAAGAGAACTGTAAACAATCAGTGCCAAAAGCAAGAAAGCATTTTTTGTTTTGTTTGTTGTTGCGGCATGTGCAAATGTAGAAGGGGCGGGCAGGCAGGCGAGCGGGGTGGTTCGATACGGGTGGCCCAAAGGCACAAAAAGAAAAAAAAGGAAACCGAATGAAAAATTTCACTGACGCACGCGCTTTTTTTGTTGCTGCAGCACTCCAGTGTTCGTGGAACTGCGCTCGCATGCTGATGCTTCTCTTTGGACTCTCTCTGGCAGAGCCTTTTTTTGCAGTGCTTTGATCGGATCACAAATATCACTCAATCATTCGCCGCGCAAGATTGAGCGATCTGGGAAGGGTATCAAACGATGCGGCCCCACCGCAGAGAGCCTTCCTTTCTTGTTACAACTTGATGTCTTCATCATGGTTGTTGTGGATGTTGCTGGTCTCCTCCGGTTGTTGCTGCTGCTCCGCGTGGCGTGTCTTGCTCTGTTGTTGTTTCGATCTCTTCCTGCAACTCTTCTCTCTCTCTCTCTCTCCCTCTCTGCATCTCAATTATTTCTCGTAAAGTCTCTTGGGGCTCTGTTGTAACGTGGTCTTCTCCTGCCCTGAACTCTTCTGGAAAGTTGCAGCAAACGATCGATCGTGATGGCGCCGTCGTCGTCTTCGTCGTCGTCGTCGTCGTCATCGACATCGGGCATCGTCCATGGCGATTTATTTTAATGACTCAATTTAACGAAATATATTAAGACATTAAAATTGTCTAACGAACCGGGGGAACACACACACGTCCCAGCAACAACAAAGGCAACAGCGCTCTCAAAGTGCGTTTACTTTTTTTGGAGACTATGCAAATTACTCAACGCGATCATTATTATTATTTTTATTTGTTTTATCCATTTTTTTTTGTTTTTTTGCGCTACTGGGAGGTCTTTGCTGGCTAGCTTTGAGGGGATGACGTTTCCTCACATGATCTGAATGCCAAATGAAGTCGAGCGTATAGAAAGATGCTCTACCCGAAGGCAGGCACAGCTAAGGGATCAAGTTTGTCAGTTTCGAGGCTCTTGAATCAGATATGTATATCATAGAATCACATATATTATAGATTTCCATACAAATCCATAGATTTTGTATTGGATTGATCTACTAAAAGTTCCCTAAAATTCGATTAAATCGGCTCACTGTATCCGTTTAAACCCAACTGAATTTGTATTTATGACAATGTCGCACTATCGATGCAGGCCATGTACGCATTCGCTCCGCTCCGCTCTGCTCTGCACGTTGTATCTATGAGATACATACGTATAAATTCATGAATGAAATCGCTTGTCGCGGCTCCTCTGCCTGGCCTCTCCCCCTTCTTCGTTTTGCGCTGTGCCAATTGTAAAGCAAACACACACACACCAAGAGAGAGAGAGAGAGAGAAAGAGAGGGAGATGCAGATACACACACTTTGCACAGGAAGTTGGGAAACATTGGCGGCATTTTGAAGAAGTCTTCACGTTGCTGCCGCTGCCGTCTGGCAGTAGGCAATAAATTTGTTTAGTCATGCCGCGATATCCGCCGCTGTCCGCTGTCCACTGTCCATTGCACCCTTCCCTTCCCCCCTATTCCATTCGTCGCACTCTTTTCACAACTGTCCATGAAAAACAAACACAAACACAAATATTTGTGGCATCCACACACACACACACAAGCACACACACTCGCGGACAATGGGCAAACATTTCTCAAATTGACATGGCCAAAACGGAGAAAAAAAACCAAAGCTGAAAGAAGACGAAAACCAAAACCAGTAGCTCAGTGGCACAAACTTTGAAATTGTCAATCAGACAGTGGATCCTAATGGATTGGATAAACATCGGTCGGTGGGGGTGGGGGTGGGGAAAGACCTTTGTTTATTTGCAGATTGGGGGAGGAGAGAGAAAATATACACAAACTACAGGATTGAAAGCTTTCATCTGAAGACCAAGAAAAGACAACTTCCTTATCCTAGGGATACATACATATGTATTTATGTATCTTTCAACCTTACTCTAGCCACCATGTAGGTAAAACAAATATTTCATCATGACCACCTCAACCTCTGGCAGATAGCATTGTCTATTGACTTTCAGAGACCGTAAGTCAAATATTATAATTTCCAGATGGTTATCTCCCAGATAAGATTTCGAGCGTGGGGAAGGTGTAAGGCAAATAAATCATTGTCACACTTTCGATCAATATTTGTATTATGATATGTCCATGGGGGAGATACTCGTATCATGGGGACGAAGTAGAACTCGGAAGATATTCGAATAAAATACAAAATATACCAAATACAAAATACTAAAAAAAAAGGAAGGGAAGGAGAGCCAGTAAAGATCAAAGGGAGTGAACCGAAAGCAAAAGCGAGGGTGAGTCGGGATCTCAAGTGGTGAGAGGAGTGTGAGTGGAGTGGAGAGTAATCCTTGGGCAAACTCACTCGAGGAGTGACACACACAGAGCGGGAGAGAGAGAGAGAGAGAGAGTGGGATGGAGGAGATACCTGCATAAATTGCCATTCCCTTTCAGCAGGGGTGGAATAGATCCATCGATGCGTCGCTTGCTTCCCAGAAGGCCCGGCCCCGACGACAATGTCGATGAAGATATCTCACGCCTACAAGCATTTCCGGCTTACGGTTACTCCACGAGTGGGTAAACAGGAGGGACACGAAACGACACGACGCTGCGATAGAGACCGACACAGGGAGGAAGTGCTTAACAAGTTAACGGTAATTCGACATGCTGGGCGTGTGGAAAGCAAAACAAGATAAGGACCGTGGAAAAGAAGTCTACGCCTAGAAATGCTCACTCCTTCCAAGAAATGCAGATTCTCCTTACGGACCCTTTGAACGGAACATGACTCTTTGGGCACTCCACGAATGGGATATAGTCTGAAGGGGTAAATCTCTATAAACATTGAAAATTACGGGGAAAAATTGGTTCTTTCTCTCTAATTTAAATTGGATAGATCCTTTTGATAAAATTTAAATATTTAATCGGATTACAGGGTTTTTCTTATGCATAATGCTCTTCCATTCATAAATACCACTGTACCATGTATCGCTCCCTCTCTCTTTTTACGTAATGCTATGGCCCATTATCAGCTTATCGATCCTGGTTCCATCCCGCCCCCTGTCTTCAATCCCAGAAACACTGAGCCCTACCCAATGGCCCACATAACACCCACACGCGGGGATCCGGATCCCAACGATTGACAGCTTCATCAAGCGATTCGAGGCACACACACACACACAGAGAGAGAGAGAGAGAGAGATCACACACCTCTATGGAGAGATGTTCGTGTGCGTGGCATCTGCAGCTGGCGCGGGGAACTGGAACTCTCGAAATAAAAGACGGAAAAAACGATACGTACTCGGCCAGAGCTTGGGCTTCATTAGGGCCAGAGCAGAGGTTCGTGCAGGCCAAAGGCAAAGGCAAAGGTGTGCTCCCTGGAGGGGTGGGGTGGGGGGTCTCGAAGCGGCCGCACATAAAACTGTTATTGTCTTCATCAGTCGTCTGTCTGCCGGGCGGCGGCCCACACGAACGAGCAACGAACGAAGCAAGACATAACAGCAAAACAACAACAAAAGAGAGAAGAAAAATCAGAAGAATTATGAAGACATTAACTCGACCACACAGCACGCGGCCCGGTCCGACCTGGTCCGAGCCCGAAAACGAGACAAGACGAGACGCGGAGAGCAGAGAGCAGAGAGCAGAGAAGAGAAGAGACGAACCGATCCGATCCGAACCGAACCTTATGACCAAAAGTAACAACGAAAAAAGGTACACAAAAAGGTACAAGAAGAAGCAGACGAGACACACAGTGACACTGGCCAGGGAGAGACAGAGACAGAAGCAGAAACAGAGAATGCCAGAGAGCGAGCGAGCGAGTGAGTGAGTGAGTGGAAGAGAGGGGGCCCGAATACCGGAAAGAAACATTCAAGCAATAATCACGGAATTCACTAAAAAAGCAGTTAACGGACAGACAGAGCGGTCCGGACGGACATCAACGAAGCCTCCAACTCCACTACCACCACCACTGTGCGGAGTACGAGCAGTGCGTGCGTGTGTGTGTGTGTGTGTGTACCTGTGACGACAGCGAGGACGGATGAATCGGCCAGGTAGGCCGAAAAGGTAGCCCCCGGGGCTGTTGAGTTTTCGATGTTCGTCTGAAAATAATCAAGAAAGTAAAATTGTTACAGCAACTTGTTAGGCAGGTGGAAATTATTTCCATATAAAATTGAAATTGGAGTTGTGGCAATACTTCTTCGAGAGACTGTAACTGTAGCAAGAGAGCTTTTGCCTGATCCTTGGCCTCCCGCTCCCTCTCCCTCTTTCATGCTCTCTTTCCAGGCCGACAGGCGCGACAGCTGCGCCGATGGTGGTCGGTCGGTCACTCTCGCTGTCCTGTCCCTGTTTCTCCCTTGCACCTGGCACTGCTGGCTGACTGGCTGGAGCTACATAACTGTAAAAAGTCTGCCTCGGCTTACCTCTCACCTCGGTGACTCTCCCCCTGCTTTGAGAGGCACTGCTCCAATGACCTTCAAACCTTTTTTAACGATTCCATTTTATGGGCATGCAAATTTTTGGTTTCGGTCTCAAAAAAAAAAAACCAAAAAAAATCTCAAGAAGAGCATGAAATGGAAATAAATGCGGCAAACGGCTTGCTAGTCACGTTTTGGGGGCGCCATAAATCGGCGGCAGGCGATAATATGCATTCAACGGTTTCACATTTAGTTGTGCCTCTCTTTTAATTGCCGCAAATTCAATTTACTTACCGCCAGGCGAAGTGAAAAAAAAACGGGCAAAAGTCCATTTCGTAGTTGGCATTTTTCTGGGTGTGTGGTCCTTTGGGGAGAGATAAAGAGAAATTAGCTGGCACAGTGGGACGAGTCCACAAATGTCCATCTTGTAAATATACTCCACACAGCTCTGGGCATACCCTGTTGCGTCCCTCCCCCCGCGTCCCTCTAAAAATAGACATTAAAAGGCGTCTTTCTTCCGAGTGACGCAGTTTCCATTTCTTCTCCCATTCCGTTTGACAGCTGCCGCAGCTGTGTGAATGGCATGTGAAAATAAAAGCACACAGAGCTCCATTTAAATGCCAAAGGAAAGAGATAAAAAAAAGTAAAAAAAAAACTCAGACCCAGACAGATACTAAAGAGAAAAAACCATAAGACAGACAGACAGAGACATAAGCGAGAAGATCGGAAATGTATGGGGCAATGTCGGGGATTTCGTATTCAAAAACGTTATCAAGTGGCATATAACTTTTATGGTAGCTACAAGTTTTATGGCACACGCTTACGTGAGAAACATGGGAAAGCTGCGCTGTTCAAGACACACACGCATACATAATGGATCCCATATATAGAGCAGATCCGATCTGAACCATCCATCCATCCATCCTTTGTGGTGAGCCTCTCAAAAGCTTCAAAGTTTCCCTGTAATTTCTTTCCTTTCTTCGGGCAAACTGTTGCCCATAAATTGGGTTCCACAATGGCAGAGATTCTCCATATACTACACATATGTACATATGTATGTATGGTGGCTGCTCTATAGAGACATTCATTCACTATTCACTATTTATATTCATATTCATATTCATATTCATTGCCTTTTGCCTTTGGGTGGTCTGCCATATTGAATTTCATTTTATGCTAAAAACTCTTTTTTTTTCTCTCCTTTTCTTTTTGCTGTTTTGCATTCGATTTTTATTGCGGCATAACTGGGTGCGCTCATATTTTATGGCTTGACGCGCCATATCCCGCTCGAGTGGATTTTCGAATTTAGATTTTAAATTTCCAAACGGGCATGGAAAAGTTTTTTTGTTTTTTTTGTATTCATATTTGTAGAGTGGTTTCCTTGCCGTGCCGTGCCGTTCCGGGCCGTGTAATTAAGTAGCCAAACTCTGTGGGGGGCCGCCGACTGGCACCGCCCAGGGGAAATTTGATTTGATGGTGGATGATGTGTCGGTTCTTTTGATTGATTGATGCCTGATGGGGAATTTGTATTTTAGGCAAGTTATAATTACTTTTTTTTAATAGAACTTTGCTTTGAAATTATAGGGAATTCCATCATCTATAGTTCTTCCATTCCAAGTGGTACCCTATTTTCTTCTGTACCTGCACCTGCACCGCTGCATCTCTCTTTCTGCCCATTTCTCTGTCTCCTTCTGAGCGATTCGTCATGGCAGCCGAGGCCTAAGCTCGTCTGGGGTCTTAGTCCGGCGGGATTAGGAAGGCTCTGCCCCGAGGCGAGGCTGGTGTGTGCGCATTTCTAATGAAGACGTTTGCAGTAGAGCGAGAGAGAGCACTACAAAGGAACAGTTTCAGGAAAAAGACCGACCCCTGATCATAAATCAATATGTGACACATTTCCTCACAACGAGCCTCAGGGGCAGGCATCGGGGGGTGTGTGTGCCGCAGAGGCACGCAGCTCGAGAAGAGGAAAAACAGCAACAGCAAGATTAATGGTATGTGTCACATACAACATGTTGGGTATCATGCTGCAGAAACACAGGGAGGGAGAGAGCGAGAGAGCGACAGAGAGTACTGGCTGACAAGCGTTAACAGTAAGGCGATCCAGGTTGATGTCTCAACAAATCGCACAGTTTGAGGTGCACTGGAATACCTGGCCAAATCTAGATTATGTTTATTTTTAGCTGTGCCTGCCCCCTCGGGGGCCCCACTGCAACAATGTTATATGTATGTATGTACCTCCCCCCCCTAGGGGCGGCAGATTGAGGTTGAGGGACGGAACAATTCCGAGAATACTGTGTTGTGCCTCTTCTTTTGTTTGCCTCACTCTTGCACCTAAGCAGCGGCAGCTGAATGGAAAGGGAGCGGCGAGGAGCATACAACATTATGGAAAATTTCCACGAACAGGTCGCCACAGGCGGCGCGGCGCAGTGGCAGCCTCGGACTCTCTCAAAGGGGATTCGCCGCCAATCCAATGACTTAATTAATGGCGACAAAGTCGAACGCGCAGCGTTTGATGTGCTCCCTCTCTCGCTCTCGCTCTCTTTGCGGAAGTGCAGCGGACTTGCATGCAGGCGTCGGCAGGAAGTGCCGCCTCTCCCACTCCCACTCTCACTCCAACTCCCACTCTGGAGGAGAGGATAGAGTGGGAGAGGGAGCAAACAAAGACATTAAGCGTGGATTATTTATGGGCGACTCCCGCTCTATCTTAACGGTAGTCGTAAAATGCTCAAAGACCCAACAACAAAGCCCATCAGCCTCTCCCGCTCTTCACTCATCTTCCGCATACTCTTCCAGAGAACACTAATGCCTCTCATGGCCATTAGAGAGGAGTCCATACGTAAGGGTATCCGAGGCATCGGCTCAGCTTTTATTTTACCTACAACCTGACTTCACTTCAACTCGGTTCTGTCCAAGGAGAAAAATCTGTGAAAAGCGATAAAATGTGGCCCCAAAGAAGAGAGCTAAACTTCGAGAAGTTTCTTGGTCTCGGTCTCGTTTTGTGTGGAATGCGTTCCGTTCCGTTCTGTTCCTGGGCGCTCTGGGTGTGCCTTTGTGGGCACAGTGGGACTGGAGGGATTTTATTTGCGTATGTTTTTAATGCAATTGTATTACAGGATCAACATGGAATACAATTCAGCTTTCCATATAATTCACTCGGCCTGCAATTTTGGGACAATTTCAATGCAGTTTTGCTCAAACTTGACCCACTGTCCTGTATGATTGTTCGACTCAAACTTCGATTGAGACGTTAGCGTTAGCGCGCGCCTCATTATTATTATTTTTTTGTTTTTTTCGGTGCCTCAATTTTCGTGCAGCGCTGCAACAGACACGAAGTGAGCGAAGGAGAGAGGCAGAGCCAGGCCCCTAGCCGATCGATCCAATTGCCCAAGCGGGCGATTATAGGTTCGCTCTTTTTCTTTTCTTTTCTTTTCCTTTTTTTTCGGCCTGGCAACGTCGTCGGCGACAGCGGCGTCTTGTGTTGTTTTTGTAGGTCTGCTGCGGCTGCGACTGTGGCTGGATGTTGGGTTGGGCCCGCCGGGGCCGGGGCCGGGGTCCGCTGGGATTGGGAATGGGAATGGGAATGATGATGATGATGGCTTCATCGGGACGGTGACTGCTCTGCTGTGCTCCCTCTGTGGTCGGTCGCAGATGCCACGAGAAACACACAAATAAATTATATGGCTGGGGCTGGGGCCGGGGCCACACGCTGTTTCGTTATAATTTTAATGCGTTATTTATGGCATCCAGCACCGAAAGGGAAACGACGAATTCGACAAGATCTGAGATCCATGGAAACTAATTCCGTTCCGTTCCGTTCTGTTCCGTTTCTTTTTGTTGCAGGGCAAAGCGCGTGGCAGCCGGACGGCCATCTATCTGCGTTCAGTATTCCAGTCCCACCTCGAAACGCTCGGCAGCTCTGTGCAGAAGCATGCGGGCAAGGTGCTATTCGTGGCCATCCTGGTGCTGAGCACCTTCTGTGTGGGCCTGAAGAGCGCCCAGATACACTCGAAGGTCCACCAGCTCTGGATACAGGAGGGCGGCCGCCTCGAATCGGAGCTGGCCTACACGCAGAAGACCATCGGCGAGGACGAGTCCTCCACGCACCAGCTGCTCATCCAGACGGCCCACGATCCGAATGCCTCGGTGCTGCATCCGCAGGCGCTGCTCTCCCACCTCGAGGTGCTGGTCAAGGCCACCGCCGTCAAGGTGCACATGTACGACGCCGAGTGGGGGCTGCGCGACATGTGCAACTCCCCGACGACGCCCACCTTCGAGGGACACTACTACATCGAGCAGATACTGAAGCATCTGATACCGTGCTCGATCATCACGCCGCTGGACTGCTTCTGGGAGGGCAGCCAGCTGCTGGGACCGGAGTTTCCCGTGAATATACCGTGAGTATTAACAGCCCTCCTCCTCCTCGTCCTCCTCCGCCAGTTACCGTTACCGTTACCTAATCCTACCCTTCGCCCCCCCCCCCTGGCAGTGGCCTCAACCAACGCCTCATGTGGAGCACCCTGAACCCCGCGTCGGTGATGCAGTTCATGAAGCAGCAGATGTCCGACCAGAAGATCAGCTTCGACTTCGAGACCGTCGAGCAGTACTTGAAGCGGGCGGCCATCGGCAGCGGCTACATGGAGAAGCCCTGCCTCAATCCGCTGAATCCCAGCTGCCCGGAGACGGCCCCCAACAAGAACAGCACCACGCCGCCAGATGTGGGGGCGATACTGTCCGGCGGCTGCTACGGCTACGCGGCCAAGCACATGCACTGGCCGGAGCAGCTGATCGTGGGCGGGGCCCAGCGGAATCGCAGTGGACACCTCAAGAAGGCCCAGGCCCTGCAGACGGTGGTGCAGCTGATGACCGAGAAGGAGATGTACGACCAGTGGGAGGACAATTACAAGGTGCACCACATCGGCTGGACCCAGGAGAAGGCCGCCGAGGTCCTGAATGCCTGGCAGCGGAACTTCTCGCGCGAGGTGGAGCTGCTCCTGCGCAAACAGTCGCGCATTGCGGCCAACTACGACATCTACGTGTTCAGCTCGGCCGCCCTGGACGACATCCTGGCCAAGTTCTCGCATCCGAGTGCCCTGAGCATCGTTATCGGCGTCGCCGTCACCGTTCTCTACGCCTTTTGCACGCTCCTCCGCTGGCGCGATCCCGTTCGGGGCCAGAGCAGCGTGGGCGTGGCCGGAGTCCTGCTCATGTGCTTCAGCACGGCGGCTGGCCTGGGCCTGTGCGCCCTGATGGGGATCGTCTTCAATGCGGCCAGCACCCAGGTGGTGCCGTTCCTGGCCCTGGGCCTGGGCGTGGACCACATCTTCATGCTGACGGCGGCGTATGCGGAGAGCAATCGCAAGGAGCAGACCAAGCTAATCCTGAAGAAGGTCGGGCCCAGCATCCTGTTCAGCGCCTGCAGCACGGCCGGCTCCTTCTTCGCGGCCGCCTTCATTCCGGTGCCGGCGCTGAAGGTCTTCTGCCTGCAGGCGGCCATCGTGATGTGCTTCAACCTGGCGGCGGCTCTGCTGGTTTTTCCGGCCATGATCTCCCTGGATCTGCGACGGCGCACTGCCGGCCGGGCGGACATCTTCTGCTGCTGCTTTCCCGTGTGGAAGGAGCAGTCCAAGGCGATGCCGATGAACAACAACAACAGCCTGCGGGGAGCGCGGCACGTGAAGAACTGCAACAACAATCGCGGCGGTCTGCCCCCCCAGCTACCAGCCCAGAACCCCCTCCTGGAGCAGCAGCAGCAGCCGGGCAGCGGCGGCCCCGCTGGCAGCAGCAGCAGCAGCTTCCTGCCGTCCTTTTCGCTGTCCAGCTTCGCCTTCGAGTACTACACGCCCTTCCTGATGCGCAGCTGGGTGAAGTTTCTGGCCGTGATGGGCTTCCTGGTGGCGCTGATCTTCAGTCTGTACGCCTCGACCAAGCTGCAGGATGGCCTGGACATCATCGACCTGGTCCCGAAGCACAGCAACGAGCACAAGTTCCTCGACGCGCAGACACGCCTCTTCGGCTTCTACAGCATGTACGCGGTGACGCAGGGCAACTTCGAGTATCCCACGCAGCAGCAGCTGCTGAGGGACTACCACGACGCCTTCGTCCGAGTGCCGCATGTGATCAAGAACGATAACGGGGGCCTGCCGGACTTCTGGCTGCTGCTGTTCCGCGACTGGCTGAGCAATCTGCAGCGGATCTTCGACGACGAGATCCGGGACGGGCGGCTGAACAAGGAGGTGTGGTACCCGAATGCCAGCAGCGACGCCATCCTCGCGTACAAGCTGATCGTGCAGACGGGCCATGTGGACAATCCGGTGGACAAGGAGCTGGTGAAGACCAATCGACTGGTTTTCAGCGACGGCATCATCAATCCGAAGGCCTTCTACAACTATCTCTCCGCCTGGGCCACCAACGATGTCTTCGCCTATGGCGCCTCTCAGGTAGGTCCTTTGAAGATCCCTCTCTTGCCATGCGAGCCTTAATAACTCTTGAATTTGCTTCTTGCAGGGCAAACTGTATCCAGAACCGCGTCAGTATTATCATGCGCCCAACGAGTACGACCTGAAGATACCCAAGAGCCTGCCCCTGGTCTACGCACAGATGCCCTTCTATCTGCACGGCCTGACGGACACCTCGCAGATCAAGACACTGATCGGACACATCCGCGACCTGAGCGTCAAGTTCGAGGGCTTTGGTCTGCCCAACTATCCCTCCGGTAGGTCCCACACCATCAAACAGAATATGTTTCCTGAAGCTAACCTTTCGTATCCTGGTTGTATCCTGCAGGCATTCCCTTCATCTTCTGGGAGCAGTACATGACACTGCGCTCCTCGCTGGCCATGATCCTGGCGTGTGTGTTGTTGGCCGCCTTGGTGCTGGTCTCCCTGCTGCTGCTGTCCGTTTGGGCCGCCGTGCTGGTGATCCTCAGTGTCCTGGCATCGCTGGCCCAGATCTTTGGGGCCATGACCTTGCTGGGCATCAAGCTGTCGGCCATACCCGCAGTCATACTCATTCTGAGCGTGGGCATGATGCTCTGCTTCAATGTGCACATCTCCCTGGTGAGTCCTCAAGCTGCAAATATGGCTCCAAGCCGATTCTAATGTACTTCGATCTCTCCTCAGGGCTTTATGACTTCGGTGGGCAATCGCCAGCGTCGCGTCCACCTGGCCATGCAGCTGTCATTGGGTCCCCTGGTGCATGGGATGCTCACCTCTGGTGTGGCGGTTTTCATGCTCTCCACGTCCCCCTTCGAGTTCGTCATCCGCCACTTCTGCTTCCTGCTGATCGTGGTCCTCTGCGTGGGGGCCTGCAACAGTCTGGTGGTCTTCCCCATTCTGCTTAGCATGCTGGGGCCGGAGGCGGAGCTGGTGCCGCTGGAGCATCCCGATAGGATATCCACGCCCTCGCCGCTGCCCATGCGCAGCAGCAAGCGCTCGAACAAGTCGTTCAGTGGGAACGGCTCGCGTTCGTCGTCGCGCAACAACTGCCAGAAGGCGCACCACTACCACAAGGACGTCAACATCAACGATCCCTCGCTGACGACCATTACGGAGGAGCCGCAGTCCTGGAAGTCCAGCAACTCCTCCATCCAGATGCACAACGACTGGAGTGCCCCCGCACCGCCGCCGCCACAGACAACGAATAACTTTAACAACATCAACTATCAGCATGGCGGGGGATCGCGACCCGCCTCGTATGGGGCACCGCCACCCGCCTACCACAAGGCCGCACAGCAGCAGCAGCAGCAGCAACAGCAGCAGCAGCAGTATCCGCCGGAACTGCAGAGCATCGTTGTCCAGCCGGAGGTGACGGTGGAGACGACGCACTCGGACAGCAACACCACCAAGGTGACGGCCACGGCCAACATCAAGGTGGAGCTGGTCACGCCCGGGCGGGCGGTGCGCAGCTATAACTTTACGAGTTAGCACTAGTTCCTGTAGCCATTAGCCAGTATCTTTAACTGTAACTGTAACCCTAACTTTAACTTTAACTCTAACTGTAACTGTAACTGTATATGTATAATCGCGATATCTATCTATCTATATATATATATATGTATTGTATGTATATGTGTATGCATGTTAGTTAATTTCCGCGCCACTGGGACACGGATCCATCTAGTGTTTCGTTATATGTAGCAGCTGCTATGCCCCACAACCTCCAACCCCCACTCCTACGCCCCACTACCCTCCCACCTCAACCCCAACCCACTCCTCTGCCTAGCAGCTTTGTATGTATGCATTTAGCTCTTAAGGCATTTCTTATACATAGAGTTACATATTTATTATAACACACACACACAAGCACACTATGTACTTACACACACACAGCAACACAATTGAAAGCGAGATTCACGCCACCCACACCCACCCCAAAACACACCCACACACACACAAACAAACTAGTAATTTATAGTCTATAATTTAGTTTAAATATGTACATAGAAACAAAAAAAAACACCACAAGGACTTGAACCAAAATAGTATCGCTTATATGGAAACGAATGAAACGAGAGAAAGGAAATTACTATTACTAAATCGAGAAACAACAATTACGAAAACACACACAAAAAACAAAAAAACCACAAAAAAAGCCCTCCTCCGTAACGGTACTTACAACCAAAATAAAATGAAAATATAAATACATAATGGAATTGATTAATGGAAATGAATGAGAATGGAAGAACTATTGTAAGCGCGGCATTTCTCCATGTACATTTGTTGCACAAAGACTGATTGTCTTTCTTTTAAATAAAATATTATACAGTTTTTTAAAAGCGAAACGTACGGTTTTCATTCATTTAAAATTGAATTTGAATTCAAACACTGCTTGCAGGCAAATGCTGGTTGCTATGAATCGCGTACCCTGTTAACTTAACAGGTACAGTCGGTTGTAACCTTTCAGAAGCTGACAAGTATATAACTGTACTGTAAAATACCTTCTCTAGGTCACACGCCATGCAACATTAATCGGACAATCGATATTTATATGCGGCGATGAGCAACTGATAATCATCTTGTTGTGCTAAATCAGGTAAAAATTATATATAGCTGTATTTGAACGAATACAAATTCGTGATTATCATCGATTACCTGATCGTTCGACACCAAAATCTCAAATTTAAATTACCATTTGAATGAACTGCATTTGTGAGCTTCAATAGAAGTCCGATAGTGGGCGCCAGACACAACACCGAGCGAAAAACTCAATAATTATCACTATATTTTTTATCGGAAAAATATATATTATTTTCAGATGATTTCATGGGGTATTTATCACTTATTTAATACTTCCATACTGGACTGCGATATTGGCTGCTTTAGATATTGCTTCTCCATTAAGGGCTGGAAAGTCGATTTTTTAAAAATGATTTGGCGCGCTATCGCTTGGTACTATCGATAGTCAGTAGATAGTAGTAGTTTTTGCGATGTAGTTTATTAATTACGTTTTAAAGCAGCTTTAAAAACACAATTTCAATATCAATTAACGAAAAAAGGGTATCCAAATGTCCACACCACCGGTTGACAGGCAACAAGTGTTCAAATGACGTGACATTCGACTCTCACTTACGTTGTTGCTGCGGTTGTTTAAGAAGTACCTTGTGCATATGACCACTGTGGTTTTAATGACACTCGGGATACACTCGTTCATACAGCCGTATGCCTGTTTTTCGTGCGAGGTAGCGTCAGTTGGGTCGATCTGTAAGCCGAACGGATCCGAGCAGCAAAATGAGATATTGAACTTAGCTAAAGCAATATACCAAGAGCACATACAAAAAAAATCTCGGTAAAATTTAAGTATTTTATTTTTTAATGTCCCGTCAAAGTTGAAAAACAACGAAAAAGAATAGATGGATTAGAAAATACGTTTTTCTTTAGAACTGCAACTGCAACGGACCACTTTTTAATTGAGTATGGATAGCAATGAATATACCTAATAAAGGATACCAAAACCAGAATCATACGTTGCCTAGTTTACTTTTTATTCCACCTGAAAGATGCAGTATGTGAATAAATGTTGAATACATTTTTGCACTGTGCTCATATCTCATGCCATATTTCTGATTATCCAAAGTTTCTATTTTTACAAAAGCTTTGGAAAATTCTCTATTAGATGCGTTTATTAATGTTATCAAAGCGCTCATAAAATTCTTCGACTGCCACCTCTTTTCGGCTGATGTCCCACTGTGCACCGTAGATCGTTCTTTAGTCCAAGCAATCATTGAAAGGGAAACGGAACGCGGAAAAACATTTTTCAACAATGAATTAGTAATTTGATTTCCTATAGTATAAAGTATATAATATAAAGTTTATATAACGTCGTCGAAAGAGGTTGTGTAGCGCACGATTTTTTCGTTTTCTTCTTCTTCATTGTTTATGAATGTACTCGTACAATGAAGAAAATATGCTATTATTTTAAATCGGCATATTTTTAATAAACTATGTGTGTTATTGTGCAAATAACATTAAATTAAACATAAAGACAAAAGAATTCTTTTTTTAAATGCGCATAAAATTTCGTATAAAAAATTTAAATAAAAAACTGAAAATACAAAAACAAAAGCAAAGACTGATTGTTCAAAAAAAAATGCTCAAAATATTACTGTAATGTTTTGTACATATTATTATTATCTTTATAAATATATATATGTATTTGAATTTCGCCCTATTAAATATGAATTAAAATGTTATAATTTTGCTTGAACTATTTCTTTTAATTTATTAAGCCTAGTACTCAGACGAGCAAAAATTTTGCATGCCAGGTGTGCATGCCCTACGGTTACACTGTGTACAAATAAAATCAGTTAAGAATTTAAATTTTGTATCAAAGCAAGCAGAAATGTTTTATTTGTGGGCGCTGTGGCGCTGAAGGACGACAATGCACGGCTAATGAACCGCAATATTGTATAAATGCATTTTTGCGGAACAGAAATTCAATAAACTATTTTTTATTCCCTATTTATCACCTAAATTTCATCCCTCAACGATTTCCAAGCTTTTCTGCACGTATCACCTGGAATACATACCTATGAACATTCTTTTACATTTTATAATTACTTGAAATTGTACTCTCTATTCATCACTGCAGCCACAGACTCCCATGCGCCTCTTATTGCATTTTCATCAAATTGCTTTTTATTCGCCAAATTACATAGCAAATGCATCTGCTCGATTTCTTTTGATAATAATAAAATCTCCTCGTCGCTAAACTACCCCAATCTCTTTATATTTTGCTTTTTGAACTCCATAGCCTTGTGTTTACGTTTCGATTTCGATTGTAATCAAACACATATGCAAGCACACCACTTCATTTATTTCACCGGCCAAATAAATTTTTCGTGCCTGGCGGATTACCACAAATACCATTAAATACTTTTCCAGCATATATCGGCAATTATTTTGCTCGTGCTGAGTACCGCCAAAATAATGACCCTAGAGGAATAATTTTGCCGGCAAAATATTTGTATCGGTTTCATACGAATATCAACCCTGATTCATTCCGATAACATTTTTTGCTCGTCTGAGTACTAGGCTTTAGCAGACAAATTTTCTTCTCTGCCAGCTGAAACAATAACAAACGAAGAGTGCAGAGCGAAAAACGCTTGCCATCTCTTTCTAGCGCTTCCTCTCTGAGAGCGGAGAGAGCGAGTTGAAAAAATATCGTCCTCACCACTGCCGAAAACGTCACCTTATATATAATTTCACCATGGCTGTGACCAACAAAATTGCCATCTAAAACAAATTTTAAAATAAATCGGGTGATAGTGACATCATGAGAGTAAGTGTGTGGCCGATGCATTGAGAGAATTATTTACATTTGATAAATCAATCACATTTTGAGCTCTCAATTCCAAACAAAAGCATAAGTGTATGAAAGAAAAACGTGAGCGCTGCTTGGTGGTGTGAGTGTGAGAGCGTGCGAGAGAGCGCGACCATGAAGGAGAAAATAATATCGTGGCAAAAGCAAACGGCGGCGAAAAATTCGAATCAAAACCAAAACCAACGCCGCCCAACGCAAACGGCTGTGCACGCGTCGTCGTTGTCGTAGAGAAAAAGAGAGGTCCAACAATTTGATTCATGCGGGCGCCAAATTAAAACGGCAAACTAACTAAAATACAAGCGAAATTCTTAAAACGCAGTTCAAAAGCGCTTCTTAGCAGTGTGTGAGTTTGTGTAAGTAACGCGATCTATACGTGCTACGAGTGTGCGCTAGTGTTCGTGAGTAATTGTGCAGTTTGTGAAAGTTTTTTTGCGAAAGTTTTGTGATCGCTTTAAAGCGCATTTGAAAAGCGGCCAGGCCACCGATTCACTCACTAAAAATATACACATACATCCATATATATAGCGCCTGCAAATTGGGAGGATAAGATAATCAAGAGAAGCGGAGAGTAGCAGTAGCGTGTTCAAGAATCCAACGCCAACGCAACATTTTAGGCTGACAGCGGCATTACGCTTTTGCGTGAGCGCCAGCGCCAGCGTCAGCGTCTGTGTGTGTGTGTTCGTGTTCTTATTGGCAAAGCAAACGTCATTTTATATAATCGTCGATCGCTGATTTATATTTTATCTCCATTGCATGTGCGAACGCTCTCCCACCAAAACAAACCCGACAGCTTTCCCTCTGTCCAGAATTGAGAACAAAATCATAGGTAAGTCTACCATACCATTCCGTTTCATTTCCAAGTTGTGTTGTGACGTAGGTGGCTTCAGTGAGGCTCCAGTGAGGCTCAGCTGACAAGTCTCTCTCTCTCTCTGCCTCCATATCTCTCTTTGATTCTTTCACCCCCTGAGCCGGCTGGTGTCTTTGCTTTTTATAGTTTTTCCGAATGTCACGCCACCTTATCAATGACGTGTGCACTTTGTCTAATGAGAGTCTTTGCGGAATCGAATCTACTATATTTGTCAATCTGACGCTGACCCAATTTATACTACACATACATATATGTACATATGTATTGCCAGTGCAACTGCACTTTGCCTTATGCAATTGCTGGTTGCCCATGGCAGCCGAGTGTTTAGATATTGTTTTCTTGATTTGTTTATTGATTTGTTTGTTGATTTGCTTGTGCAATGAAAAAACAGTTGTGAATTGATGCGGCGGCTAGGTCACACTCCCTTGCTTTCGCAACCTGTTAATTGAACGCCCCTCCCACAGGTAATCTACATTTCAGAAAAGAAATGACAATAAGACGGGACCTACGCACATGCATATACCCCTCTCTCCCTCTCCCTCTCTCTTTTCATTGTTCTCCTCTTTGTAAATCCTCTCTCTTTGGATACTGCTCTCTTAGTGGATTTCCCCTACTTTGTTTTCCACGTGTAAAGTTCTTGTAATTTATTTCGCGCAAACGCTCTCCCCAGCGTGTTATCTCTCTCTCTGTCCCACTGTCTCGCCTTGATATACCAACTGAAAATCATGCGAGTTTTACCTTTGATGGGTGGCAGGAGAATGTCGGGGCACAAGGCAGAGGCTTCCAGTTCGGGGTCATCTGTGGCTGTCTCTCTCTATTTATATATATATATGTGTGTGTGTGTTTGTGTGTGTGCTGGTGTGACGTGTGTCATCTGTTTGTGATTCCTTGGGACCAGCTGAGCGGCTGGATGGGTGGCTGGCTGGCTGGGGCGTGTGGCCGTGGGCCTGCGTGGGTGTGTTGCATTCGAAGCGGATGTGGGTGGTTGGGTGGTCGGTCGGTTGGTTGGCCCCGTCTTGTTTCTAGGGCGCGGCTTCGCAATGGCCGGAAGCAGGTCGTACTGTAAGCAGTTTAGAATCGGAATATCGCTCATATCGCTGCCGTTAGTCCAGAAGAACGGCACGTCGCGGGTCGTGTTTCAGGTGGAATGCATTTTAAAAGTTCAGCCGGAAAAGATAAAGGCGAGAGATAACGAGATTGCAAGCGGTAAGTGCAATAAGCAGCAAATGTGAGATGGCGCGATTCCAGGTGGAACTAAAGAATAGAGTGGTAATCTGATTTCAATAGTGTAATTTAGTGAACATATTATATCCTTTGCAAAGGAGGCATAACCAACGTTAATCATTGACTAATTGGTTTACTGTTGTGGCTTCCAGATAAGAGGGAACTGCTGTGATAGCCCTATAGTTTTATAAGAAATTTATTTATACACATATAGCACATATCTGGAGTCTCAGGCATTTCCGCTTCTGCAACTCAACGTCGCATTAAAATTGCATCATTTTTGTGTCCAGAAATTGAAAGATGAAACTTTATTTCCTGAATTATTTTGCTGCAATGTGTGCGTATTTAATGTTTGTGTGAATTAACTTTTTGAAGAATGTCTAATAATGTTCTAGCACCTGCATCTGCTCCCTGCACTTCCTCGCCGTGGCCCCTTGTCGAATGAGTTTGCCGGTCTCAGTTTTCATTCATGGCCAAGACACAGACGTCCCATCCACATCTCAGGGCATTTTCTCAACCCATGAGGTGGTTTCATGTAAACAATCTGCTCTTTGACCTTTCACATTTCCCCTGCTCACACATACACCAACACATACCGTTTCTCTACGCTCTTCGACAGTACAGTTGGCGCACACGCATGCAACCGGCTCTCTCTCTCTCTCCCGCTCTGTTTGACTCTCGCCCTCTCTGAGTCACTTGGCTGCTCTCTTCGCCGCATATTCTTTTACTTTGTTTTAAGCTTACAGGGTGGGTAGCTAGGGCAGGGGCAGCGGTAGCGGCACCATTTCCCCTGAAACTCGTACGATTTTCAGCTGGTATAACGAAATGCCATCGAATGAAAGAAAAACGTGCCAGCAGAGCCCGCCTCACCACCCATCCCTTTCGCCTGGCCTCGTGACTCTTGTCGGAGGCTTTCCCGTTTGTCCGTTGCAGTTGTTGCTTTTCTCTTTCTCTCTTTCTATCTCTAGCTGGCTCGCGCCGGTCGCTGTATCAAAAATAGTCACGCGATGTCTGGGGCGTCAGAAGGCAGCGCAGACCCTCCAACCCTGCAACACCCTCCGACTGGATTTCAGATTGTAATGACATTTTGTAATCGGCCTGTTGCCCAACCCCCCTTCTTTGGGCTGTTTGCCAGGGCTTCCACAGTTTGCCGTTACTTTTTATTTTTCCGTTCGCGATGTGCAACAGCGCATCGCAGCGTCAGCTGCCATTTTTACTCTCTATTAATCTGTCCCTCTTTGTTGCTTGCGTGCCATTGCAGAGGGCACAGCAAGAGAGAGAAAACAGATCAAATATTCCGTCAGTTTGTATTGATGACAAAAGCACGGTATCTGCCAGGGTATTAAATGCTTCGACTTACGAAACTAGACTAGACTTGTTAATTTCATTCGTAAATGTTACTCCCTACCCTCCATTCCCCTGCGTTCGTTTGTTTGTCCTCAAATCGGTGCATACAATTTTGGAAGAGCCGCGTATTATGTATTTGCACTTGGATTTACTTGAACAATGATGACTGAATCGAAAAGCTATGACTGAATCGATTTCGATTTCAGTTTCTACAAAATTGTGTTGGTTCCTGTTTCCATTTCTAGATGTCACGCCATTCGATTCTTAACTTGTTTTCAACTTTAAAAATTCTATTTTCGGCACGCGGCAGGTTCAGAAAAAAAAACCTGACATTTTTCACCGTTGGAATGGACCCCGGCACAGAGTCCGACGAGATAACGCGAGCTGCAGTGGGGACGTGGGGAGATAATTTTGGGGAAACAGTTCTTCAAAGCACATTGTTCAGACCCCTGCTCGTCTACGCCTGTGCATCGTACGAGCATTATTTGTGTTTGTTTTAGTCATGACTTTGGTAGATTTTCTAACCGGTTTTTGCAGTACCGCTTCTATTAAACCGGGCTCTGGCTCCTCTGGCTCGCACGATCATTGCCAAAGCTGATTCGATTCCGTTTCATACGAGTATTTGTGTGCTGTGCTTCTTGGGGAAAATTTCACTGGAACACGTGCTTTGGTGTGTGGATGGGTGATGGTCACTCTAAAGATAAGTACTGCGTCGCGACGCAGCCGCTTGTCTAGGTCATTAATTTTAGCGCTGTGTTGTTGCCTTACTTTCACACACACAAACACAAACTCGTACGCGCACTTACGTATATTCAGACAAACATTCAGCCAAAGGCAAAGAAATGAGCGAGTGCAAAGGAGAGAGTAATCTTACTTGCAAGGTGTATTAATGGCAGATGAGGCTAAAGTGCCTCCACCTTGTCAAACATTCCATTCTTTTGCCCTGTCTCTGTCCTCTGCATTTGGTGATAATCAAATTTATTTTAAATTCGCCCCCCAACAGAATACGCACACACAGAGAGAAAGAGAGAGAGAGACACCCACTCTCTCCCACATAAATGGACAGACTCGGACTCTCTCTCTGGCAGTTGTGATCTTTCTCGCTTGTTTGTTTTGCATGTTTGTTGCTCTTGCTCTTTTCTTCTCATTTCCATTGAATGAAATATTCAACGCCCCGTGCAAAAGCTCGCAAGTTCGTTCTCGCCGCCGCGCTGGCCGTTGTTGTCTTTATTTCAATCTCGTTTGAGTAATTCTCATTTCATTTTTTATGTGTGTTGTGTAGTGCTGCCTGTTTGTGCTGTGCTGTAGCTGCAAGTGAAAAAAGTATTTTTATTTTGGACTTTGGCACTGTCATACGATCATTTCGTTACCCCATCATTTGCCAGAGAGAACTGTGCTAAAGAGAACACAGAGAGAGATAGAGAGAGCCAGTGATGCAGCGACGTAATGCGCTTGCTCGACACGTGCATGGGCAGTAAATTAAATGTTGCATATCAATTTAATTTTTGCACATTATGCAAATTATAGACTGAGAGAGGAGGCGAAATCAGAGTAGAGCAGCGTCTGTTTGCGTTGGGGCTGTGCTCAAGGGAATCAGCTGATGAATAATTTCCCGTTACAACTGCTTGGCGGTACCTTGACCAAAGTTCAAGTAACTGTAAGTGCCGAAAGACAAGAGACACAAAAAGAGAGAGAGAGAGAGAGAGAGACGCGCACTTTTCCCCCATGTGCGATTGTCAATATTTATGCAAGTGATTTTTTTGTTGACTCGCGAAGCGGCTTTCACAGTTAAACAGCTGAGCGAATAGTCTCCATTCATAGCGAAACAGCTGTTCGGATGAAGGGAACGACCTCGCCACTCAGGTAGTCCCGAAAACAACCGATTCATCATTGAGATGGCTCCCTTTCTCACTCTTTTAGTGCCTGGGATCCAATAGTTTTTTGTACTGCCCGAATAGCAGGTAGAACCGAATCGAATGGAATCCAAGTAAGTGGACGCGTTAGCTAGCGTCTATTTGGTGCAAAATGACGGGTTCTGGTCTTGTGGTGCTTATAATTGTTTCAGTATTCGGTGTGAGTAAATCAACTCGTATATATGGGAACGCCGACATGGTTTTTGTGCTATTTCGTAATGTCAGACAGAAAACTTGAATTTTGAACCGTAGCAGCAAAAGCGATCTTGGACTTTGGAAGTTCGCGTTTTATATTTCGTTTTATTTTGTTTTTAGTTTTTTGTAATTTCCTGCAATTGGGCGGAAAGCAAAGTTGTTCGAGTATTTTGCACTGCGATCAGCAAAATAATGATGCAAATATATGCAAACGACACCAAACAGAAGCGTTGAAAAAAAAACACAACAGCATTTTCAAGTTCGAGGTTTTTCTGTTGTGTTTAGCTTTTTGCGGGATTTCCACGCCAAGTCAGGCACAACGTTTTCTGCCTGAATGATTTCAGAGAACTGCAATGTGTTGTGTAATGCATGCAAAAAGTAGCTGGAGAAAACAGCGCCAATCGATCCAAGCGCAAAGTGCAGTTAAGAGTTGTAATTAATATGTTTTGGCCTCACATTAAACATTGTTTTGTACGAGTGGGCGGGCAATCAGTTCGATGGGAACTCAAATAGATTGCAATCCCCATATAGGTAGATGGCATACAGGGGTTCTGTAATCTGTATTTCAAGTTCAAGTACATAAACAATTACGATAAGAATGGATTGCATTTGATTGTTGTTATTTTTGTTCGATAACTAACTTTAAGTAGAGGTTTTTTTTAATGAATATACCCTGATGAATATAATGATTTTTTATCGGGAATTCGAAACCATACCCAAATGCTCCATTTCGAGTTCTAAAACCTTTTCAAATAATATTTTAATTATAAATTAGTCTGGGGCAAATCTGTTGCTGTTTTAAGCGCTCGTTGCTTGACCTGTGTCCGGACTCTGGACGAAAGGTCTCATAGTGGCGCGACATTACGCATACGCCGCGTGTGTGGTTACTTAACCCTGAATGGCCATGATTCCGGATCTGATTGAATCTGTGTTGAGTCTGTGTGGTTCAGAGCTAGAGCTCTGCTTGTTTTATCACTTATCTCTCTATAGTGGTGCGGATTACAGTAATCATCGCTTAATGTGCCCAATTTGCCTATTGTCTTAATCCGCGCTACGAGTATGTACACATGTACACTCGTACATTCTCTCAGCGGTTTAACCTTTGTTCTCAACACGCGATTGTCGGCTCCCAAGCTGCTCTCTTTCTCTCTCTCTCTCTCGATCGCTGTTTTTGTTGCAACTTTGACCAGGGTCGTCATTTGTGATTCACGATCTGCGATTTATAGACGCACGGACGTACGTTGCACGGTGGGGCAGAGTGGGAACGCGCTCAAAGTGTCTGGTTTGGCCAAGCAGAAAAGTGTTTTAAATTTTCATTCGATTTTCATGCTTTAACCCACGAAACGCCTGTCTTTTTCAACTTTGCACTATGTTCAGTGCCCAGTGGCACTTGCCCCAAGATATTCTCTCCTTTCTTTCTTTTCTTCTTTCTTTCTTTTACTCTTTCACTGGCAAATATTTAAATGCCGTATACTGGTGTGATATATTTTTGGCTTAATGCTTTTCGGCACTTCTCTCACTTTCTTGGCAAACAAAACACGTATTGAGAGCGCGTTTCCCTTCGAGTTTGGCTTAAACGTGAAGGCGGTGGGAGGGGGAAGGGTTCAACGGACTCCACGCGATGCGTAAACATTGTTGTCGTCATTGCTCCTCAGTTGATATAAACTCAACTGAAATTTGATATTTGTACACTGAAAAGACTTTTGTGTTCCCCTAATCAAATGGTTGCATAACCAACGAACTTTGTTCACTTGCCGGGGAGGGAGTGGAGGGGGCTATTAATTTCGTTTATCAGGATCGGCAGATTCTGAAGAACCAGTTCTCTATATCAATCTGCAGAACAGAACGGATAAACGGACTTTGGTCTGCGTTTAAACTTTCGTTTATTTTATTTTATTTGTTAATTAATTGGCAAAAGTAGCGCTTTTCTGTGATTCGATCGAAGGTGCCGTGCCACGACCTATGTCAATGTTTCCCTGCCACCAGAGAGAGTAAAGAGAGAGAGAGTCGACCAAAGATAGAGAGAGACAGAGAGAGAGAGAGGCTGTCTGAGAGACTTCTATTATGCAATCTCTTAAGTCTTTTAGAAATGTCTGTCTAAATTTAATTTTTGCTCTAGATATACTCTAATGTGCCTCCCATCTATATTTTCTATAATTTGTTTCTTTATTTTCTTATCACCAGCCTTTGAGGGGTTTTTTTGTTGTTTGTTTTTTTGGCGACTATCCAAGAAAGAAAAAAGAAAACAAACCAAAAATGTAGAAAAAACTTGTTTTTGTTTAATTTGGTTCTGCTTGCTTTCGATTTCTGATTGGATTTTGATTAGAATATTTATGAAGGTTGAAACTGGGAATGGATATGATTTGTACATATCTATTAATAGAATTCCAACGGAAGGTTTTCCAGTAGCTTATGCTTACACTTAAGCAAAGGGAATATATATCATATCATGCATATATTTAGAGCTAAACATTTCTGTGAAATATTGAAAAATGTAGAAACTACAAAACGTTCTCTGATTATATATTTTTGTTTAATTAGCTTTATTTATACGATCTGTAACTACATAAATATTAGATACCTATATTTTGAGGTATACGTAAAGCTTTTTGTGTATTATTTATGTTAATATCTGCAGAACATGGCCCCCCCTTTGTTGTCCCCCCCTCCCTTGTTTGTCCATGGTTGAGGTTGGTTTTAAGTTTTTATTTATTTATTTTTATTTTTGCTTATTTTCTGTATCCCATAAATCTGTTTTGTTGATTCATTTTCATTACATTCATAAATGCATATTCCTGTGCTCTTTCCGCTTGCAGGGAAATACCTCATCATCAACAACAAAAAACAACAACAAAAACCACAACAGCAACAACTAGATCAAAAGTAACAGTAAAATTCTAGCGAAGGAAACGTGACGTCATATCTCTATTGTTCCATCCAGCCATCCACTCGTCGTGCGCCGTCTGTGCCGTTATACACAGAAGCCGGGCCTTGCGCCAACGACAGAGCAGCAGCAACACTCTGAGACGACTAGAGTGAAAGAGAGAGAGAGACATCTCTTGTGCGTGTGTGCGCACACCTCCCCCACCTGCAGTTCTGGGCAGCCCCCGGCCCCCACCCCCCACTGATACCGAAGATCGGACAAAGAGAAAGAACAAGAGAAAGCACACGACAAGATGTTCATCGAAGATGATGCGCAGTAAGTACAGTACTACCGATGCCTACCATTACCACATATGTACATATGTACCATTACCACGTATACGTAATGTATGTAATGCATAACGTTTCTGTTTGCCTTCACGACTGCTTTTCTCGATCTCCGTAGGAATACGGCTATCTGTCTGTAGTATACGTACTCGTACTTGTTAGTTACCCTAGCATTAGTGGGTCAGGCACTTGGTGGTGGTGGTTTAGTTGTGGCTTCAGTGGGACGCCAGTGTTGCTTCCACTGGAGCTCGAACACTCGTCGCGACGTTCACTCGTTAATGGAAAATTTCCATTCATTTCATTTATCATTTATTCGCAACGAAGCTATCCGTTTGTTTATGTGAAATTTGTACAGCAAAGACCAAGAGGGGGGTATAAGTCTCCTCAGTATCGGTCAAATAGTTCAGGAAAAACGTTTTCGTATGCAGATTTTATCCTGCATTTATTTTGGCATCTGGAAAACCTAAATTTATTTTTTTTTTACATACTATATAATATAATTAACTATTTATACTTTCTCTTGTGGAGTGTAAGCATTTTGGTGGCAAAATCAATTAAAATAAATATAATTTTCGTATTGCGATTTATCATTTTGAAAAATTAGCCGTGACTATCACTTAAATCAGCCATTCCATTACCAATCAAGCTTCGCATAACAAAGAGTCAACGGCAATGACCCACGCTGACCCCTGGGAGCGCACCGTGCTCGAGAAATTGACGTCACGCCCGCATTGCGCAAGCCGCCCAAGTTCAAGGACACTCTGGCGACGATTCCTGCTTATCAGGCCTCTGGCCTGCGATCGCGTTATCAATTATTCAACGGTATTTTGCATTAGTGCAATCGATCTACATACATACACATACATATAGCTATAGTCTATGAATAGGAACAATCAAGGCGTGTGTTGCCACGCATGGATTCGTTTATCGTTTGGCTTACCAATTACTAATGAAAATTATTTAAATTTGAAAATTAATTTAAAGTTTGTCACGGGCGGTTCGGTTATTAAAATGAATTCATTATGGCTATCAATGATGGTCGTGAACTAGCATACAGATATAAAGCATATCGAGTATCGATAAGAGAAGCGATCTACATACCTCGGCTTGTACTATTTATAGCGTAATAAAAGTGATTGAGAAACTAATAAAAGCGTTACTCATAAAAGAAACTCCATACTTGGATCCTGGCGAAAACTCGAAATATCCTGAAAATACTCGTAGCTGGATTTATTTGGAACAGAGGATTAGAGAGCGGCGCAAGAACGCGAGAGGTTAGGTTTTTGAATGTGGCAGCAGGACAGCAATGTGACTCGTCACGCACACGACATGTATTTCGTTTTTGGACTCACTGTTACTCTTTTCGCTTTTGCCTCTGGCTGGATTGTCAGTGTCAAAAAATAAATCTCTAAATCTAAATTACAGCCGTTGCTCGGAGTTCAGAATATCTGGACTTTGTCGTAAAGTATAAACGAAGGTCAGTTATATATAGAGATAGAAGGGGTTGGCAACAGTCCGACAGAAGCCTTTAAAAAAATAAAGAAAAACAAAGAAAAACAGTAGAGTAGCCCAGCAATCAACAGCCGCAGCGACACATCCGGAAATGGCATTCATTTGTTGAAAATTGTTCGCTATTTTCGACTGCAGATAAGTCCGAAATTAATCAAATTGATAATTGTGTTTAAAAATGAAACTTATACCGAGTGATAGCTGAAAGTTGATTAATAAAATTAATAATATCGCAAAGAAAACGAGAGATAGGTTAATCAGGGAGTTTTCTTGTGCCCGAAATCGTAGTTTCTAGCACGCGCCGCCGTAAACGAGTATAAAAGGCTTTGGCGAGCCAAACGCACTTGATTTCCGAGACATATATCCATAAAGCAGTTGGCAACGATTGTAGTCGACGGCCCAATGGCTGATAAGAACCAGCGCAGACCTGCATGCCCCATATGCCACCCTGTTACAAGAAGAGCGCCCCCTTGGGGCCAGACGGTCTTCGGGGCCTTTTGGCTTAGCAATCTCTGGCTGATAAAAAGCCGAACACCTCAATCCCAGTGCTCTCCAAATGTTATCGCCTTTTCGGAAAGCGTTTTCTGAGCATGTCGCCGCATGCGAGAGAGTGAGAGAGTGGGGGGCGCTCGAGTAAGCGAGCGAGTGAGTGAGTGAGCGGCGAACGAACGAACGAATGAACGAACAAACCCCTTTCCCGATTTTCCAACTTTCGGACTGGACTCAAGATTTGCCAACTGTTGGCAGCAGGTGATATCAGTTGGTTTTCGGCTGGCGACGGCGGTGCTACAACGAAAGGGTGGGTGGGTGGTTGGTTGGCCCTGTAGACGGGTTCTGTTCTCCTTCGAAAGTACTGCGTATACGTAATGTGGGAAAATTGGTGGTTCTCGGCTGTGGAATATAATTTGCATACCAATTACGATATTCAGCTGCAACCAATTTGTATCTAATTTGTGGATCTCAATTACTCTTTCAGAATGGACAGCTTCTGGGTGCAGAGTGCGATCGGGGCGATCAAGGCGATCGCATTCGTGTACGACATCATAACCCTGCCGGTCTACTTGGTCCTGCAGAAGCCATGGCAGCGACGACAGGATTCGCGACGAGTAAAGGTGAGTGCCACACAATGGGCCGTCTATCTTTCGATGAGGGGGATCACACGACCATTCCGTTACCTGGAAGTGTACTTAATCAGCCAATCAGAGCTGTAACTAACTAGTATCTCTGAAATCGCTTCGACTTTGCCCCTGGCCGCCGCTCCAAAGTGCACCAGACAGATACTAAGAGCGCCCCTGCTTCGGCTTAGTTCTGATCGGAGCATGTGCTTGTCTATATGTACTTTTTTTTTGTTTCTTTCTGAAAAAACTGCACGCTTGCTATCAGCTTTAGTTCACGTCACGTCACGCAATCCCTTGTGCACCTTGGGGCACTATCTATCTCTCTCTCTGCCTCTGCCTCTAAATCTATCTCTATTTCTATATGTATTTCTGCTTCTGCTGCTGTTCTGCTATCTCTCTCTCTGACTTTCCATTTCCCCGTAATCTACCATCTATCTATGTATATGCACGGTGACTTTTGATTTATTGACCCGGCACGGCTATACATTATCTCCTTTTTATTGTTGTAGTTTTGCTTTTATCAAAGATTCATTCGATTTTGTATGCGACAATTAGGCGTTGAGGTTTGTTTCCTTCAAATCAGAGCAGTTTCTGTTTATTGCACCTGTTGTTACGCCACACGAGGATGATTGCAAGCGGTGGGGTGTCCTGCTGCTGATAAGGCATACCATGCAGCGGAAAAAACATTCGCATTCGATAAGAGCGAGTGAGGTGGAGGGAATTAGAGCAAGAATTCTGAAAATCAATATCTAAATATAAAACAGAAATTATCAATGCAGTAGGAGCATAAGAAATATAGTTATAGTAACTTTGTAACAGATTACTTCCTAGGGTATTCCCTCTTTATTCGCTCCTACATCTGATCTACTGCTAAAGAGCACTTTTGTCTGGCTTAGAGCCAGCCCGATAAGGTTTATGTGCGCTATGGGGTCTATGGTTATGGCCACCATACAAAAATTCAGGTAAAACACACAAAACAGTTCCCGAATAGGGAAAAGATCGAACGAGTCCATCTACTATATAAAATACACCAGCAGATATGCGCGCTTCGCTGATAGACCAAATCAAATGAAATAGGCATTCAAACACACATTTTTGGCCAAAATGTGAGATTTTTTTTGACTAGTTTTTAATTTTTGAGGAACCTATTTATAGAAAAGTAAAAATTTTTGTTAATAAAAACCAAGCCACATACTCTGGCTATCATTTAAAAAAAAAAGCATGCAATTTGGTGACCTCGTGGCGGAGATAGCCCCTAACACACACACCCACATATTTTTTGCTACAAATTTATAGTATAGTTAGCCAGTTAGGCCTGTTGTCATCGCAGAACAAACACATACCATACATACATACATATATTGTATCACTCCTTGTATCCTTCCTTCCCTCCTACAGGCAAAGCCCATTAACCAGAAACAGAAAATGTTGGTCGATGAGTCCAAGTACGCGCCGGATGACATTGAGGTTTAATTTTTGCCAATTTCGTTTGTTTTTTTCAATTATTTATGAACTATAATATTTGTTGTGGAACAGTACACACACACACACACACATATACACTGGCACACTCCCACATAGACACACACACACCAGACACACACACGCATAAAGAAAGCACAATAAATGTTCATAGGAATCGGTGGTTCTCCCCACCCCCTCCCCCTATTTTGGCGACTCTTTGGTGTTGGTCCCAGAAACATGTTCTCCCCGTGTTGCGGCCCCATCCCAAACAATCCACAATCACCGCCCCCCGCCCTTCAAGCTCACATGTCTGTTCTCTTCTCTCCCTCTACCTGCCCACGCCCGCCCCCAATCTGCCGTTCATTTGAGTTGAACTTTGACATCATGACATTCGAGTAATGAATCCATTGTTTGCCCCTCCCCTTGCAGGCCAAGATCATCAAGAAAGATGAAACCGAACTGACATACCGGACCACGGACCCGCCACGCGATGTGCACGTCAAAATGCTGCAGGAGAACATCGATACGCTGGAGAAGGTGTTCAACTATGTGGCTAAAACGCACTCGAACAAGCGCTGTCTGGGCACGCGGCAGATCCTCAGCGAGGAGGACGAGGTGCAGCCGAACGGACGTGTCTTCAAGAAGTACAACATGGGCGACTACAAGTGGAGGACCTTCACCGAAGCGGAGCGGCAGGCGGCCAACTTTGGCCGCGGCCTGCGAGAGCTGGGACAGAAGCCGCGAGAGAACATCGTCATCTTTGCCGAGACCCGGGCCGAGTGGATGGTGGCCGCCCATGGGTGCTTCAAGCAAGCCATGCCCATTGTCACCGTCTACGCCACCCTGGGAGACGATGGTGTGGCCCACTGTAAGTATATGATCCATTTATTTAACCATTTTCGAGTAGTAATGTGAGAGAATTGTCAATTGATTGTTCGCCCCAGGCATCAGCGAAACGGAAGTCACCACGGTCATCACCTCGCACGATTTGCTGCCCAAGTTCAAGACGCTGCTGGCCCAGTGCCCCAATGTGAACACGATCATCTACATGGAGGACCAGCTGCACAAAACGGAAACCACTGGCTTCAAGGAGGGCGTCAAGGTCTTGCCGTTCAACCAGGTGGTCAAAATCGGACAGGACAGCAAATTCGGTGAGTTTCTGGAGGAAGATGACAGTTTATATGGGATAGGCGGATAGGCGAACACAGTTCAGGACACAACCTCCTAGCTTAGTTCTCATCTCCAAGACCGTGTGGTATTTCCCCAAGCATTAGCCCTGGCTTTGATGTTGAGGCCCTGACGTCTTCGTCGTCCTGTATCTGAGTGTTCCTTGCGAGATCCATGCTGAGTGTAGTCAGATCACTGTAAAAGCACCAGCTAGGGAGAGAGGAAAGCGTTGGGCCATTAGCCAAGTGTACAGTTTCCGTTTTCGTTGCGGTTCCTGCCTGCTCTCGGTAACGTTAATGGACTCGAACATCAGATGTATTGGGAGTTCTCGCAACTCAGAGACGAGAGCCTCTGGCAAGTCTGTCATCGCATCCACTGGAAAGGCTGGCATCGCACCCTCTGGCACAGCTTGTATCGCCTCCACTGGCTCCTGCGCTCTCTTAATGTTGGCCACATGGACGCGATATGCCCGATAGGCCAACAGCCCACAGAACGCGCCGAAGAACGAGACGAATAAGTAGAAAGACTTGGGCTTATCTGCCGTGGCCTCCATTAGAGCATTGCACTGCTCCACACATGTCAGCGGGGTCAATATAATAAAGTCTTCTAAACTTTGGTCCATCTTTTCAACAAAAAAAAAAATGCAATTTAAACGGGTCAAATTTTGAGAGAATTTATATGGCTTATGAGATCTGGAATGGGTGACAGCAATGGGCAGGCATTCTACATAGAGACATTCCGCTAGAGACATTCGACATTCGACACTCACTGATTGAGTTTTGATTTCTGTTTTTGTGCCCACAGAGAGCGTGCCCCCCAAGGGCGATGATATTGCCATTATTATGTACACATCCGGATCCACTGGCACGCCCAAGGGTGTCTTGCTGTCGCACAAGAACTGCATTGCCACGATGAAGGGCTTCGTCGATATGGTGCCCATCTATCCGGATGATGTGCTGATTGGCTTCCTGCCGCTGGCTCACGTCTTCGAACTGGTGGCGGAGAGTCTCTGCCTGATGACTGGCGTTTCCATTGGCTACTCGACGCCGCTGACCCTCATCGATACGAGCAGCAAGATCCGGCGGGGCTGCAAGGGCGATGCCAGCGTCCTGAAGCCCACTTGCATGACGTCGGTGCCACTGATACTCGATCGCATCTCCAAGGGCATCAACGACAAGGTCAACTCAGGGTCGGCCTTCAGGAAAGCCCTCTTCAAATTCCTCTACCAGTACAAAGTCAAGTGGATACAGCGAGGCTACAAGACGCCCCTCATCGACAAGTAAGAAGCCAGCATTGGAGCATCGGTTAAGGATCAGTTAAGCTAACAAATGATTCGTCTTCTGTGCAGATTGGTGTTCAAGAAGGTGGCCAAGCTGATGGGCGGCAAGGTGCGCATCATCATGTCTGGCGGAGCGCCTCTCTCGGCGGACACACACGAACAGATCAAGACCTGCCTGTGCGTCGACTTAATTCAGGGCTATGGACTGACAGAGACCACATCGGGAGCCACTGTGATGCACGGTAAGTGAAGGAGAGATTGTGTAAGCTCCACGAAGACTCTAATACGCTTTCCACTCTTTGCAGAGAGGGACATGACCTATGGACGCACTGGCGGACCATTGACCGTCTGCGATATTCGTCTGGTCAATTGGGAGGAGGGCAACTATCGCGTCACCAACAAGCCATATCCGCAGGGCGAGGTACTCATCGGTGGCGACTGTGTCTCCCAGGGCTACTACAAGCTGCCCGGCAAGACCAACGAGGATTTCTTCGAGGAGGATGGCAAGCGCTGGTTCAAAACCGGCGACATTGGCGAGGTGCAAACCGATGGCGTACTTAAGATAATTGGCAAGTCTCGCATCTGTCTGCAATGTGTTTATAGCAGTCGCCTAATACTCTCTCTCTCTCCCTCTCGCTCTCTCTCTCTGCGCAGATCGCAAGAAGGATCTGGTTAAGCTGCAGGCCGGCGAATACGTTTCCCTTGGCAAGGTCGAATCGGAGCTAAAGACATGCGGCATCGTGGAGAACATTTGCGTTTATGGCGATCCCACAAAGCAGTTCACCGTCGCGCTGGTCGTGCCAAATCAGAAGCATCTGGAGGATCTGGCCGAGCGTCACGGCCTGCAGAACAAAACCTATGAGGAGCTGTGCTCGTCGCCAATCATGGAGAAGGCCATACTCAAGGAGATTGCCGATCATTCGCGGAAATGTAAGTTGTTAAGCGCCATCTGTGAGGAAAATGTACTAAATGTTTTGCTCGTTTCGCTTGCAGGCAAATTGCAAAAGTTCGAGGTGCCCGCCGCCATTACGCTGTGCAAGGAGGTCTGGTCACCGGACATGGGCCTGGTGACGGCTGCCTTCAAGCTGAAGCGCAAGGACATTCAGGATAGATATCAGCATGATATTAACCGCATGTATGCCTCATGAAAGTCAATGTACTAGACACCAACCAGCCGCAGCAGCAACAGCACCAGCAACAGCACCAGCAACAACGACAACAAACCAGCATTACGATAACTTGAGTGGAGGAGCAAGGAGCTGCAACGAGGCCCAGTGTGTACTGCATGGCAGCCCAGTACCACCCCCACGCAGAGAGAGGGAGAGAGACACCAACGACACAACGACACAACGATAAGCATACAATACCAAATCCGAAAACCAAATTAGCTTAAGAACCAACAGGTCTGAGAGCCAAACCAGACACACGAAACGAGACGAGACACGTTCTGCCCGTAATGACAGTTTTCCGCTTATATGTATATCGATTGTGTGTATTCTTTGATTTGCCAGATTTCTTTATTTGTGCAAATTATACTTGTTCTTAGTCTAATAATAAATGGAGTTCTCGGAAGCTGATGAGGGGTTTGGTTTGGCCACAGTGCTTTGTGTCCGTCGGTGCTCAGAATGGTATGCAATGCTGTGGAACTGAACAGATTGACAATGATAAAGATATGCAATTATGATGACCGAATGCCTATGATAATGATAAAGATAATGATTATGTTGATGAATATTTGCGAATGAGAATGAGGATATTGTGTAATGTACAGTTTTCGGTTTTTAGTACACTTTATGGCAAAAAAAAAACATTGCATAAACAATACTTATTTTTATAGAAAACAAATATTAAAGTAAGCTTAAGTGGTTGCCTATTAATTATGTACATACAATATATAAACACACACATGCAAGTTTATATATAACTTACTATATATAGTATATATAGTGTACTTCTTTATTCTAAGTTCGATGTATGGAAATCCTGAAGTTATGAAATGTAGCAAAAGCAAAAACCGAAGCGACTTGATTATGAATTAAAATATAAAATGCATACACAAAAAACAAAACAGAAACAAAAAAATATACACATTTAAACACATTTTCTTTGGCAAAAGCTTTTCCGTGGCGCAACAAGCACACACAAAAAATAAAAAACAAATGAAACGAAAACAAAAACAGAAGCAAAAGTGGAACCCTCCATAAACTATTTTTAACACACACAAAAATGGCAAAAAGGTTACAAACGGCAAACGTAATATATATTTTAGCTCAATTTAGTTGTATGAAAAGAAAAACGGGCCACAAATGTATTTTATGAAATCCATTTTGTCAAAAGTAAAAGCGAAAACTCAAAATTGAAATGCAACTAATGAAAGACTTAGTACTAAAAAAAATAAAAAACAAAACTCAAATGAAGAAAATACCCCCTACCCCTAAACTATAAAGTAAAGTAAAAACAAAAACAAAAACCCCATTTGTTTGAAATGTGCAAGAAGTCTTTTGAATACACTTTTAGTCATATTTTTTAGTTGAACTATGTATGTATGTACGACTTAGGGAACGTCTAGCAATTTTTTGTGGGAAACGTTGCGTTTCTCATAAAATAAATTCATTTTATTCAAACGATTTGTTTGCTATTTTTATAAAGTGCGTGAGAGGTGGACAACATTGTTTCATAATTAACATTTATGTTCGTGTTAAATATGGAATGCTACGATGCTAATAAGACACATTTTAATTATACATACACACACACACATATATATATATATGTATGTATCTGGATGAGTGGCATGCAAAACAAATTATTTAAGAACCTTTTCTACACATAAGTATCATTGCATTATTCTAATTTTTCGTTTGATCGTATCAAATACTGAGATAATTCAATAAATAAAACAAATTTTTAGTTTTACTTGAAAAGCGCAACCAAATAATTATGTGGTGGGAGGGGGAGGGGATCATGGTCAGAGCTTTGTCCAGAGAATTGTAGTAGCTTTCTGGCTAGATCAATTAGCATAGACAGCGTTCAGGGCTGCTTCGTTCAACTGCGAGCTGGCATGTACGTCGTTCAACTGTCAGGATGGCCGAGTGGTCTAAGGCGCTGCGTTCAGGTCGCAGTCTACTTCTGTAGGCGTGGGTTCGAATCCCACTTCTGACAATCAGTATTCTTTTTGATGTTTTTTCTTTTTTTTTGTATTTTCAACCCATTTTATACCAAAAGCCAACGGTGGGGCTCCCCTCCCCTAACAGAAAAGTAAATAGTCGCGGGCTGGGCTGTGTCGTTAATTTGCACTGTGCAAAGAGCTGCAGAGATGCGCTCATTCGCATTAATCTGTCTGAGTCGTCGTTGACTTGTTCACTCGCACTTGTTTGCCCATGTAAATGACACAATTAGCGCGGCTCGCTGCACTACCTTTCACTCACTGCAGTGTTTACTGTAGTTGCTGTTTATTTGTTCCCCCGGCGACTTTGTGCATTTTTATAGCCTCATGCTAAAATAAGGGGGAATTGTTAATGTTCCGCTGTCCGAAAGTTCAGCACTTGAGTGGAAGAGTAGAGCTCTGGCCAGAGCCTGGCCATCTATAATACAGGAGAGTGCGTTGCACCGTTAGGCGCACCTTCGGGCCAGCCCAAGCTCAGACACTCTGAAGTGGCCGCCAGAAACAGCTCCTGCCACTGCTGCCAGTGACATTCACTAATGCAACAAATAAATCATAGAAAACAGGAAGTATAAGCAACCACAGAAGTGTCCATTCCTGTGGGTCGGCAAGCTACCGCTGGGGCACATCCACTCTGAGAGAGAGAGAGAGCATGTAACATGCAATAGTGCAATAGTGCAGAGAGCATCTCCTGGTCTATATGGTCAGTGGCTGCCACACGTTTAGTGCCTTTCCATTCGACATTTTTTGCTACGCTGCTGATGCTGCCCGGAGAACCAACGACCGGATGCGAATTTTTTGCACTTTTTTGTGGAAATTTGAGTACTCATGGCATGCAGCAGATTAAATTAGACTTTGCCCCTCACAAAAACCGAGAGCAGGGCAGAAAAAGTGAAAGACCTTCCCAGGGACTCCACGGCCAGCCGAATCGCAGGCAATGGCACTACTGAAATTAATAGACTGTGACAGGAAAAGGGTCGACGAAGGAAACTGTGCGAAAGAAACGCATCGATTTTCATACATATGTCGGAGATTGATAAAAAGAAAGCGTGTCTGCAGTCGTGCAGCAGAAATTAAAGTAGAAGTACGGAATCAAAGGACACTACAAAGTAGGGCAATCCGTTATTCTTTTAATTGGTATTTGCTGGGGTCAAAGACGGTCATAGAAAACCTTTTCGGTCTCCCATGTAACATCTTGGTATTGTCTAGTTTTTGGCCAATCTAAGGATTCTAGGATTCTAGGCGATAGACACAAAGACAGACGGATAAAAGTGGATTATTTCCGGTGAAAAGTGACAGATATGGCAGCAGAGCCTGCCATTCATTTCCCAGAGCTATTGAAAATCAGAAGAATAGAAATATGAGCAGTTCCTATCTATATAATTGACTTAACATACAATTCAGACTCTCTTGCTAAGTAAATAATTGCCGACACAAATGAAATTCTATTCTTTCCTTTGTTGGGCCAAATCTGTTGCACTGTTGCAATCATTTTACATACATTACATATATGTATGCATTGAAAATTAAACGCACTCAATGCAGATCTATTTCAATCTGCATCTGCCACTGCAACTGCAACTGCAAACTGTGGCTGCATCCACAAGTGAAATTTGCGTAGGATGCGTGACTCTGCCTGTCCTGCCTGGTCCTGTTGTGCGTTCGATGCATTTGACAACACGAAACTTGGTCGAATGGGAATTTGCATGCCTGACCTTTGCACCACCCCTCCCCCACCACCGCTCTCCGCCTCTCAAAGTACCACAAAAATTTGCATATTAACTGCAAATTCCAAATCGATTCGGATGCGTTCTCGACCGACTTGGGGTTACAACAATCCATCTCAATTTCGGTAGCTGCAGCTGAACAATGGAAAATCACCGAGCTGGGTTTTATTCGGCCTCATTGGCATATGATATATGTATGTGTGTGTGTGTGTGCATGCCCACGCCTGTGGGCAATGATTATGTTTTGGTCCGGGTATTTACCTAGTCAATTCCGTAATCCAACTACATTGTGGATAGTTTCGCCATGCACCCCCACATACGTTTAATTTCCGCACGGCCTTGTCGAACACATCCGCCCGATATGGCGTCCGATTTCCGTTTTGCGCTTCAGCGAACAGCGGACGCCTTGCTGCGATTGACAGACCGTCTGTCTCTGTCAATCCCGCTTTCTATCGTGTGAGTGTGTGCTGTACCTCTCTCTGTGTGTGTGTGTGTGTGTGTGTGTGTGGCCTTCAAAGTGAAAGTATGCGCTCTGCCATCAACTTTTGCAGTACAAGTTGTGCACAGAAAGAGAGCAGCAGCAGCAGCAGTAGCAGCAGCAGGAGACCATTTTCCCCCAGTTCCCAGTTACTTTCGATGTCACTCTCACTGATTCTGAATGACTCTTGGGAATTCAATTGACTTTCGCTTTGCTTTTCAATTGCTGCAGCATTTATAACATAAATTCTCGTTATTTATTCTAGATACCCATTAGCAAGCCTTCAATTAAGCTATTTTTTTGCTTTAAATTGAACAAAAATGAATACAAATTTAATGGAGATTTATTCAAAAGAATTATTAATCCAAAATCGGGTATCGAAAGATTTTTCTTTGCCGTTTTTGTAGCTTTTTCCTGTAGTGTAACAAGTAGCCGCCCTCCATGTCTGATTGAGCGAAAATATCCAATTGAATACCTATCGAATGGCAAGTGGGCGTTTCCATTGCTCTCTGAAGAGTTCTGTTCTATGTGCACCTATAGATGTGCCTCCGGGGTATACAGTCGTGCCCATGTAAGTCGTGCCATATGTAAAGTAAAGTAAAGCGAAGCAAAGAGTCTAACTGCTGCGCTTAACACGATTTCTTTACGCCATGTTGCACATTTTGCGAATGTTTCCAAGTTCAAACGGCTGTGAAAATGCACACGCGTTGCCCCGGACAAGGGCGTGGCGAGGGAGAGGAATGGCTCTGGCGAGACACTACACAACTATCTTCAACTATTTTCAACTATTTAAGGGTACTAGAGGGGCTATTGGAGGGGCAATTCAGAGAAACTTTCCCTATAATCTTGTGCACACTCAATCCTCCATAAAATACGCCCAAATTTAGATTTATTTTAACGATAAGAATAAGAAGAACGAAATACATAAGTCCCCCGGTCTCCAGGCAGAGCACTGCACCCAGGTATGACCTCAATGGGAATTATGCGATCATCGCACTTGATGATCGCGACCTCAAACTTGACTTCTGCCCGCGATGGATACCCCTCGATTTCCGGTAACCATTCATCTCGAGTTTCCTACTCCAATTGGGAAGAGCAATCCAGTTCCATCTACAGTAATTCTATGCCTAACAAACCCTTTACGAATAGTCGTATTTACATGCATTATCCATTATCTTTTCATTCCATTCCATTGCGGCGTTTTGTTTCATTAGTACGACAAAATGTCCGAAAAATAATAATGAATAAGTCCCATTAAATCAAAAAATAATAATTAGGTCTAATTCCATTAATTACAGAAATAAATTATAGATTACAGACGGAACTTTGAAGTTCTGTTACAAAATTAAAAAAACTAAAGAAAATTAGTAGGGCATCGCAATTTGGGGAACAATTAAACTTGTATCTAAAAAAAAGGAACTAAAACTTGAAAATGTTCTAGGTATAAGCAAAGACAATATAACAATATTGTCTTTGATATAAGGAAATAAAATGGTATGTCACAATGTCAAAAATAGGTTAAATGGGTTAATAAAATCTTCCGTATGTTTGTTGTCATGATTATTTAATGGTGACTAGTGCATTCATTTATAAGATTTATTTCTTGAAGTAATTAAATAAATTCAACTTCAAACTCTGCCACTTGGGTAGGACTATCTGTGTAACAATTTTTGTGCTGATATATTAAATATAAATATAAATATAATATATTATGTTGAGTGTTAATTTTCCAAGTTATTAAATGCAACAACCATTCCTGTTTTTGTTTCTATAACTCCGCGGAGGCATCTGACGTACGTCATTGGGCATTCCAAGCATTATTCCAAAACAATAAAAATTAAAAAAAATATACCGTTAACATAGATTGGGCAAGGGCCAATTGTCTCTGGGATATATTTTAGATATTTCCATATTTTTGAGAGACTTTATTTAAAAACTTTTCATCTTTCTTATATGTAGAATATAATAACAAAGGAAAGATCTCTAGGGGGCTTCAGTTCTATCCCATATAACTATGGAAAACTGCCAGTAAAGAGGGGGAAAACATCGCCCGTACGGATGATTCTCCTTCTATGCTCTCGCTCTCTCTCCAGACCGACCTTCTGTCCCTCTCTCTCCCACACAGATAACTAACGGTTAGATTGGGACGGCCTGCAAGGCGCAGTCGCACAGAGAGAATTCCGAAGAGAGTGGAAAGCTCGCTGCAGTCGCAACTGAAACGAATTTAAATCAAAACATGTTTGCCCTCCCCCGCCACAGGACTCACAGCTCATCCTTTACGTCTCCCCCCCCTCGCAGGTTACTTGTTTCCATTTCCATTCGAAGATTTCCATAGATGAAAGCGGAGAACATTTGATTGAATTGTTATTGTTATTTGACGGTTGGTTGTCTGTGTGTGTGTGTGTGTGTGTTTGTTTGCTTGTTTATGTGGATTTTCTATCTTCCTTCGAAGGACTACCATCTTCTTCTTCTTCTCCTTCTACTTGTTCTTGTTCCGCCATTGCTTTTTTGCGGCCATTTGGAAAAGTGCACAATTTAGGCTTCCATCTATGTATGTATGTATGTATGTATGCCCGGAATGTGCTTGTGTGTGTGTGTGTGTGGACAAATAGCTACAACTTACGTGAGTGGATTTCTGTGCGGCTTGTTTGCCTTCGTTTCGTTTCGGCCACGTCTTTGAGTGTATTATGTTAGTGTGTTCTGCCACAATTTTTGGTCAGTCGAAAGGCGGCCTAAATGGTTTAGTGGCCACATCTACGGCCGTATAATAGAACGGCAAGCGACCCTGACCTACTCACCATGTATGCCCGAGCCTGCCTCCGCCTGGCTCTCTCCTTTTCTTTCCCCAAGCGTTCTCTGCGGGCACACAAATGTATCTATTGTCCTGTGTGTGTGTGTGTGTGTGTGTGTGAATTGAACTCATCTATTTGCATATTACGTACGGCCTTCAGAGCAATGCGGTGCTGCGAGTACAGTCATGCCTGCATGTCACTCACTCGCTGCCCGCCTGCCGCTCATCCTTTGGCCATTGCCGCCGCCATCCCATTTGACTGGCAGGAACCTGCTCTGCTCCCTTCCCCTTCCCCCTCGCCAAAGCCAATGCCAAAGCCGGAGTCAGAGTCAGAGTTGTCACAGACAATCGCTGGAAAAGTCACAGACAATCGCTGGAAAAGTGTCAGGCCCTGACTCGCAATTGACATAATTAGCCGACTGCCACAGCCACAGCCACTGCCACAGCCACTGCACTCTTGGGTCTTCCTGTCGGTTGGTTCCCCTTTTATTTCGGTTTCCAATTTCAGCGGGAGAGGACCTGTCTATGGTACTGGAAGTCCTGAAATTATTCTAAATCTCCATCAGGGCCCATCAGGATTTAAATGTTATGACCCTCGGAGGGTACATGAGACATAATTTGTATCATTTCGTTTTTTATATATTTTTTTTTCTGGGATTTTTAAATTTGTATTATAATCATTATTTTGAAATATTACAACTACAATAAACTTACTCTTTAGAGCCGAAGGCCCTAGTAGCTAGTGCTCAAATATTTGTATGTTAATATTTTATATTAGCCCTAAATTTAGGAAATTTAATTTAAGCGCATTTTTCTATAGTTTTTGATCAACAACAACAACAGTTGCCGGCAAAGTCAAAAAGGGATACCAAAGGGATACCAAAACATTGGAGAAAACAACTTTCAATAGTTTGGAAAAGTAGCACCGCTACATAATTTGTTAATGCAATTTTGCAATGCGCAAAAATGTTGAAAAATGCTTAAACTATGAGCAAATGAGAGGAGTCGTATAAAGAGCCCCATAGATGTTCGGGATGGTTCAACTGCTCAAATATGTCCTTCACGGAAGCAAGACAGAGTATCAGACAGAGTCAGACAGAAATCAGTTCGTATTTGAGCTTCCGCTGTGAATATTGTAGACTTATATTAATTAAAAGTTAACTCAAGCGCCTAGCCTAGCATGAGACACATTGAGATCTTGTATTAATATCTGCTTTTACCAATCCTCATCTAAGTTCGGGCGGCGGGATTAAGGTGTCCCGTGCCAATGGGCATTGTTGAGTGCCGGGCAGGCGTGTGGCAGGAGTGGTGACCCTGTGATCGGAGGGACAGCTCAAAGCGAACGCAGGACACAATGATTTGCATGACTGACTGACTTTCACTGTCCTGATGCCACCCGTTTGTGCTGCCAGGACTCTGGCGGATGGCTTGCTGTTCCTCTGACGTTTTTTCTAGTTTCGCCATCAAAGAAATATTGAGCTTTTTCTCTGCTGGATATTACACCTCCACAGGGGGGCGCAGGGCGTGGGGCGTGGGGCGTGGCTGGTCAAGGAACAAAAGGGCTTTGTGCCTTTGGATCATTGCTATCCTTTCCTTTTTTGCGCGTACATATTGTTTGTTTCCCGCTGGTCCTTTGGGAATCACAGTTGGTTTTTTTTTTCTCAATTTTAACAGCAGAGTATGCCTGAAATTGGTAAAGGAAAATCCCATAGCAATATACTGAGCGATGAGGGGGAGAGCGGAATCTTTTCCGTAAAGGGTATGTCATTTTCTTTATTTTATTAAGGGCGCGAAATATTTAATTCGATCGGTCGGGGTCCCGTGCATACACCTGCTAGGAAAATTGTTGGAATGAAATGTTTTTCCAGGGATGTTGTCGACATTTTAATGGCTGCTGCGTTCAGTTTGCTTACTGCCTTCCCATTTCCCTGGCCATTTCTGGCTGGCGCTCCCCCCGTTTCGCCATCAGCCACTTGGCTGCCCAATTAAAAGTTTTAGCACATTTTCACTTGAAATTAATTGTCGGTAAACGTAATTCATGTCCAAGACACGGCTGCTCGAAGGGCCAGAGCCCGAAATAACCAACAAGCAACAAAAAGCAGCAGACAGGGGCAACAGGGGCGACAGGGGGAGGATCTGAGGACCTGCAAATGTTGCCAAATGCATCAGGCCCCAAACGAAAGAGAGAGAGAGAGGCAGAGCAGGGTAGAGAGAGAGAGAGACACGCACACAGGCAGTTAGGGTCTGTGCCACTTTGTTGCATTCCCTGTTGCACTTCTGTCCCATCCTGCTGCTGCGAGAGTTCGGAAGTGGCAAGTTCCCGTTCTCGAGGCGCAGGGACTTGAAGCACATTCATTGGGAGCGAATGCCAAGCGTTTTAGCCACACACATTAGCCATATACCAAATTATTTACTACTAGTTACAGCTGCACAAATTCCGGAAAACTTGAGCATAAAATGAAAACAAAAATTTGCATGGGCAGAACAGTAGCTTTCAGTTAATGTTTTTAGCTTTCCAGCCGATGCCCACGACCGAACAATAGAAAACATCATTAAACACAAACCGACACAAATCATTTCTAGCCATGGTCGATGGGTCGCTCGGGGGGCCAAGGCCATAAATAACGCCGAGCGGCTAACACAAAATGAGAATTTTTCAATTAAACTAAAGGCCACTCCCGATAGCGACACCTAGCCAATGTCATTAGCAGGACTACAGGTAAGAGGACAGCGGGAGCAGTAGGACTAGGAGCAGGAGCAGGGCCAGGAGCAGGAGCAATTGGAGCAGGACATAAATTAAAATCGAAAACCTAGCTCTGGCATGGCCTCGACGGGACTTTCGTTCATTGGCGATCCGTGGCAGGTGGATGGGTGGATGGGTGGACGGGTGGACGGCTGGTTGGGTGGCCATAAAATGCCATGAAACAGCAGAGAGCAGTGTTTAAATAATGCCAGAAATTGCATTCGGTTTGGTTTGGTTCCGCTTGGTTACTGGGCATCGGGACTGGTTATGGCCATGTGGCAATACCTCAGCTAATTGACAATTCAAAATGTTTTGAGGATGGCAGGAGGATCTGCAGCTGAGGGCGGTCTCCATTTGCCCGGGCTGGTCATAAAGTTAATAAGCAATTTGCATAACAAATTGTCTAAAACGTTGACAACATGTCGCATGGAAGAGCCGAATGCGGAGAGACCTGATAGGTGGACACATGGGGCGCATACCTAATTTGTCGTGCAGTGCATTGCGTATACGCAGCGTGGAACTGCTACATGGACAGCGACAGCGACAGGGACAGGCATGCATTTAATTGTTTCAAAACAGGACAGGACCTTCCCCAAAGGCAGGCCGGCCGGACCTTTTTTCCCGTTTCGGATTTCGCGCAAATGTTCCATGTTCGTAATTTATTCTCGGGCTGTTAATTAGCGCGACAACGATGTGGAGATGCATATGTGTGTGTGTGTGTGTGTGTGATTCTTGGACTGTGGGTGAATAATCCAAACGATCATTCACGTTTCTAAAGGGCCTGGGCCCCCATTGGGTATCGGAATAACATGGTTAGGCCTGCATTTGGCAGACCATTCACTGCAATTAGCCAGCGTGTGCCAGTGTGTGTGCGAGAGTGTGTCTGCAACATTAGTGGTTGGGTTTTTTTTTCACATATGTACATATAAGTACAGATGACTGAATGGGGTTGGGGGGGGACGGGGTGGGGCGGCTGCCATTTGCAGCTGTTTCCATTTCCGTTGGTCGGCCACAGACATGCAACTGCCTCCCATTCGCCCTCTTCGTAATGCACAGCAGGGTAGAAGTCCAGGGGGGCAGCTGGCAAGGAACTGTGCCTCAAAGTATGCAACACAATTGCGGTATGGGGCATTATAATTGCAAGCACACACACACATACTCGTGCACACAGCAACACAATCGCTCGGAGGCACCCACAAGCACACAGAGTCAGAGTCAGAGACAGAGACAGAGACAGAGCCAGAGATACATGGATACATTTGCATCTGCATCCATCAGCTAGATTTCGCATTTCGCATTATGCTCTGCTTCGTTGCAATTAAATGATAATCAATTTGGCAAATATTTGATTTCAACAAGCTCGGGGAAATGGAAACTCAATCCAAATTCAGCATAAATGGGGATAGGAGTAGACAAACAAAATGGCTGTATTCCTGTGTCACAGCACGTACATCTGCGGGCTCGAAGGCAGGACCTGGCTTTGGCTGACACAGGTCGTAAAATATCCGTCAATTAGTGCAGCCGGAAACTCGCATCGATAGCTTATCAATCAGTTAATTTAAATTATGGGTGCCCTCGACTGCGTTCGAGAGATTGGGAATCGCTAGAATCGCTATAAAAGCTGCGGCCAACAGATGGCACTCTTCAGTTGTTTTCCCCAACATGAAACTGTTTGTATTCCTTGCTTTGGCTGTGGCCGCGGCCAGCGCCGGCCCCACCGAGGTGGCCCACAAGCCCGTTCCCGTGAGGGACATGCCCAGTGCGGCGAAGATCCAGGGTCGGATTACCAACGGCTATCCGGCATACGAGGGCAAGGTGCCGTATATCGTGGGCCTGAGCTTCAACGACAACTACTGGTGCGGCGGCTCCATCATCGGCAACAACTGGATCCTCACCGCCGCCCACTGCACGCGGGAGGCCAACCACGTGCTGATCTATTACGGCGCCAGCTTCCGGCACGAGGCGCAGTTCACCCACTGGGTGAGCCGCGACGACATGATCACGCATCCCCACTTCAACGACTTTTTGAACAACGACATCGCCCTGATCCGCACTCCCCATGTCGATTTCTGGCATCTGGTCAACAAGGTGGAGCTGCCCAGCTTCAACGACCGCTACAACAGCTTCGCCGGCTGGTGGGCCGTGGCCTCCGGCTGGGGGCACACCTCCAACGACAGCGGCATGTCCAACTACCTGAACTGCGTCGACGTCCAGCTGATGGACAACAAAGACTGCCGCAACGTCTACGGCGACACCTATATCACCGACAATACCATCTGCATCCAGACCCACGGCGCCCAGTCCACCTGCAACGGCGACTCCGGCGGCCCATTGGTCCTTCACGAAGGCAACCGCATCGTGGGCATCACCTCCTTCGGCCACTGGAACGGCTGCACGGCCGGCGAGCCGGCAGGGTTCACCCGCGTCACCGGCTACCTCGACTGGATCCGCGACCACACTGGCATTGCCTACTAAAGCCGAGTATCCTGCTTGCAATAAATCATTGAGTATCAGCAACACTTTCGATCACTTCAAACTCATTTAAATCCCTCCCAGACGGGCAGCGATAAGAGGGCCCTCGAAGACAGGCGATAAGCGAACCATTGAGTTCCGATAATGAAAACCAAAATCTATGGGGGACTCTTCAATGAATGAAAAGGGAAAAATACAAGCATCAGATAAGACTGGTAGACCAAACCGCTTCAGGAATCTCAATCTTGTTTAGTTTCCGACTCCCCTCCCGTGCCCCATCCAGCCGGTAAATGAATCGAACAAAATCAATACGAAAACTCGCCATGAGTTGCATGAAAATTGCCAATAAATACTCGCAGCAAAAATGAGAAACAAAGCAACGGAAAATGCTCAAACCGTTTACTTGAGAAATGAGTTTTTAGCGCAACCTCCAGGCCAAGTCGAGGGGGAAAAGCCATAGAGGGAAAAGGAAAAGTCGTTGTCTGGAGGCGGAGGAAGAGCGTGCGAGCACGAGCCGGAGCGAGGCGCTTGGCACAGCGAGTAATTTCTCAATATTGTGCCCTGCCCGAGACTCCACTCCGCTCCGCTCCATCGAAATGGCTCTGTGGGTCGCGTCCTGCCTGTGTCCTACTTAATTTCGTGTCCTGAAGAGAGACAGGGAATCAAGGAAGGTGTGGTGGGGTTCTTAAGCGGTCTATACCGTTGGGTATTTATAAGCTGCCGCCATGAAGATACTTTGCAGCTCCATTATTTCGGGCTGCCTCCGCCACAGTTCTAAAATTTCAATAAATCTGTCGACTGGGAGGCAGGATTGCCATGCATCTATGATCCCATTTCAATAGCTATAATAATTACCTAATTGTTTTTTATTCGATTCCACAAAGCTAAGATTGAACCCATTAGACATGGTCATGGCCCTGCCACCTGGAAGCCGAGAGCTCTGATTTTCTCATCGATCCAGGAACGCAGGTAGGGCACATTCGCGTACACTGAGGGAATATCCGCCTCGGCGCACTCAATGCCCCAGGAGACGATGCCGGCCAGCTGGTAGCGATCCGTCTGGCCGGGCAGCGTGCAGAAGAGCGGCGATCCGCCGTCGCCCTTGCAGGTGTCCTTGCCCTCGACGCCGCCGGCGCAGAGGAAGCTCGGGCGCAGACGGAAGCGCAGCTCCAGGCGCGTATTCCGCAGCATGGCCTGGCACTCGTCGTGCTCCACTATCGGCAGGTCGATGCGCTTCAGCGTCCGCTCCAGCTTGTCGCTGCTGGGATCCTTGGTGCCCCAGCCGGTGGCGAAGCAGGTGGCCGACAGCAGATCGTCAATGACCTGCGGCGACTCCGGGGGCGGCAGGCAGAGGGGCTGGATGTGGGGGGCCAGCTGGATGGGCTCGTCAAGGACCAGTATGGCAATGTCGTTGAAGAACGCCTCCGGATCGAAGTCCGGATGCATGATAATCTGCTTGATGCGCCGTCCCTGGTGCTCGTACGGTTCGTCCAGACTGTTCAGATCCCAGTCGCCCGCCCGGGCCACCACAGTGTCCACCGTCTCGTTGACGATGTTGTGGGAGCTGGTGATGACCAGCTGGGGGTGGATGAGCGTGCCCCCGCACAGGAACTGCTGGCGACCGGTGAAGATGGCCACCATCCAGGGGAACTGGCCGAAGATGGACACGTCCTCCGTGTAGTTGAACTTGTCCTTGTCGGGAATGAGGCCCTGGGGATTGCTCCAGCCGCAGCTCTTGTACTGGAACCCGTTCAGCTTCGCCACATACGGACTCTCGCTGGCATCCACCTGGAAGTCGAGAGGCAGTCAGTAAATCACAGTAAATAGATCACCCAGATGTGCTGGGAGGAGGCTTCACCTTCTGGTTCACCTCACAGCAGCGGTGCAGGGACCGACTGCACTGTCCAACGCCGATCCTCGGGTTGATGATGTGCCGGCCGTCGTCGACGATGATATTGTCGCGGCACAGCTTCCGCGGCACGCACTCCATGTTCATGCCGCAGCTCTCGTTCGGCTCCGGCTCCAGCACGCGGCCGTTCTTGTCCCTGATCGCAGACACCGCTAGCCTTCTGCCCGCCTTCGGCTGACGCTCTACCCGGTCCGCCAGCGAGGCGTTCCAGCTCTCCAGCTGGGCGCGCTCGCAGCACACCCTGCCCGTGCCGCAAAAGCGGGAAATGCGCGGCCCGATCCTCTTCCGCCCCGAGTCGTCCGTCTCCGCACAGTGGGCCAATGTGGTGCAGAGCTCGTCCTCATGGCACATCGACGACGGCGTGTCCTGGGCGCTCACCAGGACAAGGGCTGCCATGGCCATGGCCATCGCCATCCACAGCAAGTGGCATTCGCTCATCGTGGCAAGGCTGTGGAACTGCAACTAAGAGTAGTTCAATCAGATCGAAAGAGAATAGCGATTACAGATAACACGGACGAGACTGTGGCAGAGGTTATCAGCAATCAATCACTGCACGAAAACGATTATAATGGATCCATCATGGGCAGCTGCTGATCTATTGGCTATTGGCTGTTCTACAATCAAAACAAACCCATGTATATCTTGTTTTTTCTTTGTCTGTTACGGGGATTTTGAAACGGGCATCCAACAACAACGAATGTGTACTATATAGTATCAATCAGATGCAATCGATGCACTTGTGTGCATATAAACACTTTTGCATACTCACAGCTATGTGTAATATATAGGTATATGTATATATATGATGTATATAGAGAGATAAATCTGCCGCAGATCTCAAAATAAAACTCGTCGCTGGTCGCAAGCAAAAAGTCGACTGAAATATTTCAGTTAAACGTTAGACACTTTATAGAACCGGCTTGAAATGACGAGTATTCTGAGAGAGAGAGAGAGAGAGAGGGAGCGAGAGAGAGAGATCACAGATCAGCTGCTGGCTGATTAAGAGAACGAATTCGGCTGGGGAGAGCAATCAATAATTCTTGATAATCTTCTCAGAGCCCATAAGATAGTCGATTGTTCCGTCCTAAAATTCAGTTGTACTCGCGCCGTGCCCTCAAAACGATCTCAACTCAAGCGGAATTGCGCATCCAACAGATTGAAATTGGATTAAATATACGTATAATAAGGTGTGTGTGTGTGTGTGAGTGGGAAATACCCATTTCTCGTATTCTGTGATTAATTTGGGGAGCTACTCCCCTCCTCCGGACTGCTTGGCTTGGAGGGGACCACCTGGCGTATAAGCAACGCAGTTTGAAATGAATGAACATAATCTGCGACTGGTTTTTCCCCACTACAGATAGCCTCTCCCTCTCCCCTCTACAGCATATCGCGATGATAGTGCTGCTCGCTCTGCTCTCCCTGCTAGCCGCTGGCTGGACGCAGCGCGGCTGCACCGAGCTCGAGATTTGCATCGCCAAGAAGCTCTGCGACCAGACGGACGACTCCGGCCGCGGCCTGCTCGGCACACGGCTGCTGGACCGCAGCTGTGGCCGTGGATTGGTGTGCTGCGAGAAGGAGCAGCTGGAGAGCTTCTACGCCGAGGAGGCCGAGATCGAGTACCGCAGCCAGAGACGGGGAACTCCATGGGTGGGGACGACGACAACGACAACAGAGATCGCTGTGGCAGACCCCCGCGAGCCGGAGGACTACCAGAGCTGTGGCGCGCAACGGCTGTGCGTGCCCCGACACTTGTGCACCACCGGGTCCGTGAACAAGGATGGCCGCTACGTGATCAGGGCGCGCATCAACGAGGCCAGCAACTTTGGCTGTCGCTCGGTGGAGATTTGCTGTCCCGAGAACGAGCAGGTGAGACCAGGACGAGGACGAGGACGAGGTAGAGCCCCAAGGCCCAACGTCTTTCCATTTCCAGATAAAGGAGGGCCAGAGCCGCATGCAGCAGAAGCTGAAGGAGTTCGAGTACAGGGGCTGCGGGTACAGCAATCCCAAGGGGCTCTACTACCAGCTGGATGGCTACAACGACAGCGAGTCGACCTTCGCCGAGTTCCCCTGGATGGTGGCTCTGTTCGACATGGAGGGCAGCTACATCTCCGGCGGCTCCATCATCCATCCCCAGATGGTGCTGACCAGCGCCCACAACGTGGCCAACTACAGCGAGGACTCGCTGCTGGCCCGCGCGGGCGACTGGGACCTGAACAGCCAGCGGGAGCCGCACCCCTACCAGATGCGTCGGATCAGCCAGCTGCACCGCCACGAGGCATTCAACAACCTGACCTTCTACAACGACATGGCCCTGCTGGTGCTGGAGCGGCCGTTCCAGCTGGCCCCCCACATCCAGCCCATCTGCCTGCCGCCCGCGGCCACGACCGCCCCGCAGGTGCAGGAGGAGATGCGGCGGGCCCACTGCCTGGCCACCGGCTGGGGCCACAGCAACGGCTCGGCCAAGAGCATGGAGCACCTCCTGAAGCGCATCGAGCTGCCGGTGCTGGAGCACGAGAGCTGCCAGCGTCTGCTGCGCCGCACGATCCTGGGCCGACGCTTCCGCCTCCACGACAGCTTCCTCTGTGCCGGCGGCGTCGAGGGCAAGGACACCTGCAAGGGCGACGGCGGATCGCCGCTCTTCTGCACGCTGCCCGGCCAGACGGATCGCTTCCAGCTGGCCGGCATCGTCTCCTGGGGCATTGAGTGCGCCGAGAAGGACATCCCGGCGGCCTACACGAACGTGGCCCACCTGCGGGACTGGATCAACCAAATGGTAGTCCAAGCGGGCTTCTCCCTGAGCGACCTCGTCTAGGGCCCACCCAATTTATATACCTATCCAATAAAGTGTAAGCCGACGACAACAGGACCAGGCCTTTCGCTCAGTTAAATCTGGCTTAAACGCGATTCGCTGCCACAACTGGTATTTGCAGGGAAAACATAATTCATTGTCTAATTTTGAATGGAATCGCTGAAACAAGTCGAAGAGTGGCTGACAGGGAATGCAGTCTTTCAGTCTTACCGCCCATTTTCATTCCTGTCGGTGTCGGGGGGCGTTTAAGCCGGAATTGACTGGCTGCAGTGGCAAAAGGAAAATGGAAAATGGGAATTTATGGCGGAACAGGTGAAAGTTCTCCGGGCCATTCCACTTAACCCATTCATTGCAAGATTTATGTGCAGCTTAAGCCGACGATTCCTTGGCACTCCGAAGCGGGGGTATCCTGTGTGGCTTAAGCTGAAATTCGGGAGCTGAACGAGATTCACTTACTCGCCCGACCCATCATCCCATCATCCCATCGCCATGGGGGGAGTGGCGGGGCGTGGCGTGGCGAGGCAACCATTTGCATTGTTAATTGGCTTCGGTTGTGGTTCGAAAAACCACAAGCAGCAATCAACTGCCAAAATGCCTCAAACTGTGACTCTGCCACTGACACCGCATCTGCTTCCGAGGACTGGAGGACTCGAGGACTCGTGCCAGGGAAGGCTAGTGCCTTTTATCTCCCGATTCCGGCGACCTTTGTGTGTTTAGACAGAGTCGAAAAACCACAGAGATTCATTGGGAATGCAGAAACCTAATTTGCGATTCGCTTTTTCTCCGACTGGTAAGCAAATTTACTCGCACTAAGCAAACAGAACTAAAAAGGAACCCCTCATAATGATAATTAATCCCAGAGGAACGCAGCAGCTCGGCTGAGGAATGGAATGCTGAATGCTGAAACAGGAAAAGCCTGGAAAATGCACACGAAAACCATTCACCATTCCATTCCCGTTTCGCATTCGATTTTAAAGCATGCTACGGGAATGCTGCGGAAAATTCGCACTAGGCCAAGCATAAATGCAGATATTACAGTAGCTAACTGACTCACTGACTGGCTGACTGATTGCTCATACGCACCGTTGACTGCCAGCGCCAGTGCCAGTGCCACTGCCAGTGCCAGTCCCTGCTCCTTCCTCTGCTCCTGCACTGTCTAGCTATCTGCTGGATTTCAATAACCATGCCTGCCATTCCGACTCTTTCATGGCATTCTTTTTTTTTTGTTTGTTTGTTGGATTTTCTCTGCCAGCCAAAACATTTTATGGCGCTACAAATCAAAATTTGTTGAGCCCCAGCAGTCACATAAATCAGACTTGTCCGTACATGAATCTCTTTGATCCTAAAAATACGGGCCGCGTCCCAAAAATGCAATTATCGTCCATACTTTTCCGCCATGCAGGAAAACCATTTGACAATTTGCTGAAAAGAAATTGGATTATCTAAGCGTTTTGGTCAGGTCAAAATAATTCCCTCCCCCTGCCTGCCCCACACACGGGAGTGTGCGCAATAATTAAGAATTCAATTTAAAGTTTTGAAACTTTTGGCGTGAGGGCGTAAGGGACGCGCCAAGCGGGGGGGCAGGGCCACTGGCATCGCATCAGGTGGCTCAGTGCTGCGGCTTTCTCTGTGACGGTGCAAAGTCAAAAAGCCGCAACATCATTACGCTTTTGCTGTTGCATTTGCATGCTGCTGGCATGCCGCAAACTTCGGCTCGCACACACAGCCCGGCGAGAACAAGGCAGAGCCCCGGCTGCGTGCAACATGCCGACTACTGGATACCCCCCGATCCGAAACCAAAGGATACCAGTCGGAAAAGGCCTTTCCTTAAACTATTACGAGTAACTATCATTCTTTAGGCCTCCTTTGACTTTGAATAGTGGGTATTCGCAGCACAGCATACCCCAGTACGTGTACGGGGTGTTGAGAGGACGAGCCCACATGCCGCCAGACCAGCAATAAAATGCAGTTGTGCCGGGGCACCCCCAGATGCTATTGCTGCTCTGAGGTTGGCAGCAGTTTCAAGAGGAGATTCATTTAATTAGCAGCCAAATAGACAGACACTGGCATTTTAATTGAAATAATCACAAAAATATGTGCAGTAACAAAAATAATGTAAACAATTACAGTTCAAATTTCGTTTGGGGTTTGAGCTCAAGTGCGGTTTTCCTCTGCCGCTTTCCAGTCCTCGAGGTGCGAGTGCATTTGAATTTAGAAAAGAATTATTAAACGATTTCCGTAGAGCCAAAATATTTGCGCCGCTCAGACAGTTTTGTTTCCGTGGGTGCCTCAATTTAATATTTATTTTGGGGATAACCGATTAGAGCGGTTAAGTGACTTAGTCATTGTCGACACGCCGCCGCAGAATCGATCGGACATCCTTGGTGAAGCGCAGGGCATCCAGGAAGGGCAGCAGCTTCAGCAGCTCCGTGTCGCTGGGGTCGTAGATGAACGACTTGATCGGTATGGCGTTGTGGGGAAAGTCCCGGTACGCATTGGGCGTGTTGTCGATGATGAACGTTCTGCTCAGGTCCCGATTGACCAGGGTGAGGTCCTTGCTCAGAATGGAGGTGGTGGAGCGGCAGTGCTGGCGGTAGAAGCGCCGCCGCAGTATGCCCCGTCCGGCGTCCAGCAAGTCCACCACCCGTGCGGCATACGCCTCCACACTGGCCGTGTAGATGACCACGTCGTACCACTTGGCCACATGGTCGAGGAACACATCGACATGGGGCCGCTTGAAGACACGGAACAAAATCGACTCTATGCCATCGATGGTCAGATGGAGCTGGTAGTCGGGAACGGCGGAGTGCGGAATTAGGGCGCCGCCCACGTCCTCCTTGGTCTCCGGATCAATGTAGCACGAGTGGAGCAGCGTCTCGTCCAGGTCCAGTATCAACGTCTTTCGCGGAACACGTTCCAGCTGGCTGGCGGACACGACGGACGCAGGCACCTCCTTGTAGATAATGTACCGATCCGGTCGAATGAACTCCAGCGTCCTGGCCGCCAAGAATGCCAGCAGCTGTTGAAGGCAGCTGCGCAGTTCGTTGCCAATCGAAGCGAATATCGATGGCCCAGATGGCCCAGATTGCCCAGGGAGCCCAGACGGGTCCGCAGACGAGTCCAAGTCCAAGGAGAAAGCCGAAGACGAAGCCGAATCTGCACTCTGTTGATTGATGTTTTTACCCAAGGCCGGCGACATTGGCTGCACCACACTGACCATTATAACGGCTAGGAATAGTCCCCCAGAATAAGCCAAACTCCAAGCGGTACCAAAATGTGTCGACCTCTTAATTCTATTTGCACATTTTTGTTTCTGATTCGATTCAATGACGTTTGAATTTTTGCTGCTCCGAAAACGGAAAACGGAATGCTGATTGAAGTGTGCTCTATGGGGAAAAGTATGTAGATATGTACCTCTCGGTAGGCTATTCCTTTGGCTATATATTATCGATTGAGTTCAGTTAGATTATTGTTTTACATTCGAACACACACCTCCCAGGGCAGAGCACACTTTTTACAATGGCCGAAGACCAGGATGAGGGGATCAATGCTATGGACGAGGAGTTCAACGATTTCTGGGACAAGGTCAACTGCTTCGTGGTGTCTGAAGTTCCCTACGATGACAGATGCAGCTTTGTGTTGAATGCAACGAACTGCATCACCGAAACCATATTTGTGCCCTACGTGCGGATGTTGGCGTGCAACCTGAAGTGCAGGAACCAGTTCCAGGAGCTGATCTACCTCACGATATTCGTGGCATTCTGCCTGCAGCTGCTGATGTGCCTCACCCACGTGGTGGACATGTAGTAAGTGCACTCCCACTCCCACTTGCAGTTGCACTTGCAGTTGCAGTTCCTCGTCTCCCTTCAGCTACAGTCCAGCCCTGAAGGTCGTCTCCCAGATGCTGCACATGAACGAGCATTTGGCGGGCGTGACTTTGCTGGCGTTCGGCAACACCTCGCCGGATCTGGCAGCCAATCTGTCGGCCGTCAAGGAGGAGGTGCCAGTGTTCGCCAACTCCCTGGCAATGGCTCTGTTCGTGTCGATGTTCACCGGCGGCATGATCTGCTACATAAGTCCCTTCAAGATGAATACGCACAGCACTGTGCGCGATATACTGTTCTTCATTTTGGGCGTGTCCCTGCTGGAATATGTGATGGCCTCCGAAAGAGAAGTGACCATAAAAGAGTGCTATTGTGCGTCTCACGGCGTCATTTGATTCTCCCATTATCTGATCTGTGTCTCTCTCCCGTCAGTGTTGGTCCTGGTGTACATAGCCTACATAATAGTGAACATCGTGGACGTGTACCTAATGCGGAGAGCCATGACCGGTGAGTCCCGAAGGGTTGGCACATGGCACATGGCAGGTCCCGTGGACATCTCTCTATGCTATTCTATTCGCAGTACTGGAACGTCAAATAAAAGAGCTGCGGGACCAGGCACAGACTGTGGAGGTCAGCAAGAAACTGGAAAAACTGGAGGAGCAGTACGCAGAATATGCCGACGACGCAATGGTGGCGATTTTGGAGAAGTCCACCAGTAGGTCGCGGTCCACGGTTGTCAATCCTGTCTATGACAAAGTCGCCTACGCCACAAAGCGCTTCTCGCGCGTGCGCCGCACCATAAACGATGAGGTCACACAGAGGTTATTTTACAACCTTGGGAGAAGCAGGAACAGCGGACTCTTCAGGGACTTCGTCAATACCTTGAATCCCATCGATATCGACGAGTGGCGGGAGCAGAACATGTTTGGGCGAGCCTTCCACATAGCCATGGCTCCTACGAAATTTCTGTGCGCCGCCTACATACCCCTGGTCGACCATGAACTGGAGAAGCACGGCTGGAGCAAGCTGCTCAATTGCATCCACACATTCCTCAATCCGGCCATTACCATTACCGTCTCCTGGGGTGAGTCCTCTGTCCTTTGTACCCTCTATCCTCTATCCTACCGTTCTACAGCGTTGCTTACCACCGGTAAGAAGAAATTGTGGTACTGGGAGCTGGGAAACACATGGATCTACGGGCTGTATTCCTGTGGGGTCACCATTCCCATCGCCATCGCCGTCTTTGTACATTCTCGCACCGATGTGCCACCCGTCTACCACTGGGTGAGTGTCGAGTGCAGAGTCCTGAGTCCTATCCTGAGTCCTGAGTCTTTTTTTCAGCTATACACGATCATGAACCTGACTGGCTCCACCTTCCTGATCTACGTCTGTGCATCGGAGATCGACAAGCTGCTGGGGGTGGTGGGCAACATAATGGACATGGACGACGACTTTATGGGCGTCACAGTCAACGCCATTACCTCGGCATTGGGGGATCTGGTGGCCAACACGGCCATGGCCTATCAGGGCTATGAGAAGATGGCCTATGCGGCAGCCATCGGAGGTCCCTTCTTCAGTGAGTCCAGCAGCCGCCATTGAGTACTTTACAGCGTTCTTCCTTCCCTCCTTCCCTGCTTCCTTTCTAGACGTCCTGCTGGCCACGGGTGCCCTTCTGTACGCCAAATTGAATATTGGCATGACCGTAACCATGCAGGAGCAGACTGGAGATTATGGCACCAATGTGTTCGTCTTCCTCAATCTAGGCCTCTTCGTCACGCTGCTCTGGACCTCAACGCTGGACTTCTTTGCCCGCCGCTCGATGGGAATATTCTCGATGATGATATACGTGGTATTTCTCATATTCGCAGTCCTAATTCATAAGAAAACCATTCATTCGTTCGCCAATGATCCAGTGATCAAGCCTTCGCTCGATTTCGACCAATAGGAAGGGAATATCGCAACAAATCACTCAAAGACCAAATGGAACTGAATAAATTAAGCACAGCTCTGTTGTGCGTATCCCTCTTATGTCGATTGCTTTGCAGACAGTCGCTGGCAGCCTGCCACATCGAAATATGCATACATAGAATGTGGCACTTGAGAGCAAGTATCCATTTGGCAAAGGAAACCAAATAAATATCATAACGAAGCAGCTCCAGTGGGGCCTCAAGCAAGGACAGTTCAATGTATAACTAATAAGTTTCCTGTGTGGAGTGGAGAGGTCCTTGCACAGCGCCAGGCGGAAGCATTTCCACTTCTTGGAAGCGAAAGAAATGGCAACGGATGTTGCCACATTACTGACGTGGCATTCTCTCTCAGCGCAGCCTGTGAGGGGGCGGGGAAGTTGCTTTACCCTAGTTCTGGTTTCTATTGGTTTTTTTCCTAAAATATGCTAGTTGTTATGCCACTCCCATTGAGGGGAAACTCTTCTTTGAAACTCTTCAGAGCTGAAGCATTCGTGAAGGGGCTTTGCAAGACGAAGTAAATTCAAGAGAAATGCACTTCAATACCCCATCCAGCACCTGTCAACGGTAACACAGGGCAGGCAATCAGCGGGAAAAGACAGCATTACGCATACGCATACGCATATGCCCTAAAGTCTGCCACATTTCCCGCACACCGTGCACCTGTATGAGTGCGAGTACTTTTCACACCTCAGCGATGACAAAGCGGTTAAGTCAAACGTAAGTCTACGCTAATTGCAACGAGGCAGGTCACAAGCGGATTCCTGGCAGACGATTCATTAGCCACACAACAAACACACGGACAGCCGCAGCCACAGCCACAAGCAGGACCACAGCCAAAGTGTATCTAAGTAGTGGAGTGGCAGCGCCCCAGTTTCAGGGCCACAGTCGCACTGACATTAATTAGGGATTGCATAATTTACAGTTGCACAGCTGTACAGTTGCACAGTTGCAAGTGTAACTGTTGCTGCCGTTTCTGGGCGACTTCCGGCGGTGCAACCTGGCGTATACGCAACGTGCCAGCCGGCTAATTGAGTTATAATGCTAAGCGGCAATTTATGGCGAGATGCAGGAGGACCAGCAGCCAGGACCGACCGTCTTCAGACATAAATCACCACGCAATGCAGCGCCGCGGCGGGTTGGCCGCCCCCTTGGGTTATTTAATATATCCCATAAATATGTTTCTGTCCAATATTCCATTCCCTGGCTGTCGGACGTATTTTTCCCCCTTTCGCCGGCCGACAACTGCAAAGTTTCTCGGCGGAAATGGCAAATGGCAAACGGCACACAGCTAACTGAAACTTGTGAGATATTTTCGGTATTTCCTTGCTAGACTTTCCGTTTATTAAGAAAAATGATGAAGTTACCCTCGCTACCAGAACGAAGCCATGCCATCGCCCCCGCCCACCCGCTCCTATCCCTTGCCATTTTTTTTGCAACTTGTTATGAATAGTTTGTTGTGGCAAGAATCCTGCCAGAAAGTTGGCTTCGAAAACTTTGCAACTCTCCCAGAATCCCATAACTATGAGAACCATTTGATCCAATTGGAGTCCATGATTGAGCTGCCAGAATAACCAGTCTCTGTCTACGGAATTTCCTCAAAATTCCAGCTGCATGTCAGCTGCATGGTTGTATGTGTAATAAAGGAAAAAGTTTCCTTAAAGCTACGAGTGCAATTCGAAAATATTAAAGGGTATCAGTTGCATGTGGTATATGCATAAATACATCTAATAAATATTCACTCAACATCATACGCCTATAAACATATCAGTGGAGCAAGGGATCATTCGATGAATGATTTTCAATATTTAAAAATCATATCAATCATACGCACAGGTGTGCTCTGCTACCCTATCAGAAATTTATGATAGTGCCCAGCAAAGTCGCATTCTGATAAGGAATCATGGCCTGAAAAATAAATTCATTCATTAGGCGATAGGAAGTTGGCCAGAGATTACCCAAGCAAGACATTCGAGCTAAGACTCGATCGACTGACCGACAGGGGAGGACACGGACGCCAGCTTCTGTAAGGACTCTTGACATCCTCTGCATCGGTGGTCCAATCTGAACGGCTCCTTCGAAGTCCCAACGGTCTGATCCATCCAAAACAATTTTGGCTCATGCATAAGCCAGCAGCTGCCAATTGGAATGCGATTTCGCACTTGTGCATTAAATATTTGATGACTTTCACACCGAATCATGGCCAAGACCATGGCACTGGGATAGTGCCTTATTTTTGCATTCTTATTTCTTCACATTCCATTCGGGATTGCGACTCAATGGGAGAGCGTGAAGGGAATGGGGAAATGCAAAACAATTTGGTAACAAGCAAAATGCATCAAATCCCAGGGACATCCTGGCTGGGCCCGGGCTGGGATCGGCAGACACTCGGAAGGACTGGCTGGAGTGGCGAAAAGAGAAACCAAAGCTGTTGCAAAAACATGTCCCATTAAGTGCACGGATAGAGGGGACCGCCAGATAGACAGGCAGATGGACAGGCGGCAGGCAGCAGGCACCAAGTCTGAGGGTCCTGAGTGCTTTTATTGCTGCCGGAACTCTGTGCTGCATTTGCCTTTGAAGCTGCCACTGATGCTGGAGCTGGAGATGGCTTCCGGATAGGTTTTTGCCTCTCAACGAGAGCGAGTACGAGTACGAGTATGTGCCTCCCCCCATCTTGGTTATGCAATTGTACTTAAATGTAATGGCTGTGCTTTGGCTGCAGCCGGAATCGAGTGAAATTTACATGCAAGAGTCAATATAAATGGTGCCCCAATTTGTGGTGCAGATATGAACTGTGAAAGTAAGACGTTGCAGGTCGTTTGACCTAGTTCTTGCCCTGGGTCTGCCGCTATCTCTGGTTCCGTTTTGAGCATTCGCACTGTCGCACAAATCACTGACTCCTTAGCCGTTGACAGGACACCAAACCCGGACCACTTTAACCCTAATTAACGCGACGCTTTCATCGTCGTTGCCATCAGTTTTCCTTCATTATGCAGAGCGCTTTCTTTTTTCCGGAATAGCGATGTTGCTGGCGCTGGCTGCTGGTGCTCAAGTGGCAGAACAGAACTTGGCAGTGGCTGCTCCACTGAATTTCAATGGACTGTCAGTTCTTGTGGCAAGCATTTCACTGGGGACTTAATTACAGTATGATACTTCATTAGTTTAATTAGTCTGTATCTGTGTCTGTGTCTGTGTGACTGAATGAATTACATCGGATTGAAGTACTGGTCATGCGAGAATTCGTGCACAATGTCTAGCTCCACGCCAATGCAATAAATGATGAATATTACAAATATCAGCCACATGAAGATGCCGGCCGATCGCCGGGCGTAGAAATTGAAGGTCAGGCACCACCACAATGTGGCCACGATGGTGATTAGCAGGAATATGTAGCAGTTGTCCCCGTGCTCGCCATACAGCCAGAATGCCGAGCCAGCCGTGCGAACTTTCGGATTGAAGGCAAACGGAATGGCCATGGTAACCACAAGAGCTGGGGGCGGGGGGGACGGAAAGAACGGCTACGTTTAACTTGAGAATATATATGGAAATTCCCTGCATACTTACTCAGCACGGGACCGCCTATGGTGGCCGCAAAGGCCATTTTCTCGTAGCCCTGCAGGGCCAGGTTGGAGTTGGCTATTATGTCCGGCATCGCATTGGACACTGAGCAAAAGGTGATGGCCATGAAGTTTCCGGACAGATTGAAAACAATGCCCACAATGGAAGTGAGAACCTCCATTTCGGTGGTGCACACCCAGATGATCACGATTGAGCTGGTAAAACTGAAAACGATGAGCATCTAGAGGCACAGAAGAAAGAAGACTAAGCAGGAGGAAGAGCAGGAGCATTTGGATGGGTGTCTTACGGTGTGATAGAAGGGCGGCACATCCGTGCGACTGTGAATGAAGACGGCAGTGGCCAGAGGCAATGTCACGCAGGGAGACCACATGGAGTAGGTGTAATTGGGGACTATGTACCACTCGTAGTACTTACTGGTCGCCGAGGCTAAAGGAACGGGGACAGGGAATGGCGATTAGGACGATCTAATGGACCAGGGATACGTACAGTGCACCAGCGTGATCATGATAAATGGATTCGTTACAATCTGCGTGCAGTTGAGCAGCTTGCTCCAGCCGTGCTTGTCCTTCTCAAAGTCCACAACGGGCACGAATAGAAGGAGGAAGAAATTGAGTGGACTTTTGACGATCAGGAGAGCGCGCTCACACCAGCCGGCCAGGTGCCAGTCCTCCGTGTCGATGGGATTGAGGGACTCAAAGAACTCGGTGAGCAGAAAGAGGTTCTTTGGATTTCCCACATTATAGAAGATTGTGCGGTTGGCCACATGGTCAACGACTGGGGGGCGATTTCGCTCTTTCGGTGTGCTGAAGAAGAAGGACTTATCGACAGGTTCAGTCTGAGTCCGATTGATCTGTTTGGTGTCGTTGATGTTCAACTCGTCATCCCGTTCCAGCTCATTCAGTAAGCGGGACTTCTCAGCCACCTTGCGTGCATTGCGCGGCGCGTTATCCAATTGATTCAGTTCCCTCCGAAGGTCTACGATGATCGAGTTTCGGTCAGTTGCGATTTCCACACATGGTCAGGACTTACTTCTTATGGTGTAGCGCAGCAGCAGGAGGTCGAGTATATTGATGATCAGATAGGAGAAATAAATGCCCATCAACACTAGTCCAATACAAATCACAGGTAATGGTTACTTTTCCAGCAGCAGCATCAGCATCAGTAGAATCAACATACCAATGGTCTCCGTTACGGTCACGTTCGCCCCACTGAATATTATGGAACGGAGCATCACCAGGCTGAGGAGCAGGAACAGCAGATCCCGGACGGTGCTGGGGCCATTCATCTTGAAGGGCTTCAGAAAGCAGATCATCCCCCCGCTGAGCAGGATAATGGCGAGGGAGTTTCCCACAGTTATCGTGAAAAGCGGTGCGTCGGCCCGAATGGGCATTAGGTTGGCTATCATATCGGGACAGGTGTTGCCGAAGGCCAGGAGTGTGACGCCCGTCAGGTACTCGTTCATGTGCAGCTTCATGGAAATGATCTTCATGGCTGGACCGAAGCTGCGGAATGGGATTGGGGGGCGAGTAACATTGAGAGGAGAGTCCCTTCCCCACTTCCCCCACTTACTACGAGTCAATGGTTAGGGTCATGAGCAAAAGAAAGCCGATGACGACCAGGCAAAAGAGCACCATCACCCCGATCTCCGTTATCATATCGGATATATTGAACGCACAGTACATCATCTTGAAGTAGTTGAACAGATTGATGATGCTCTGACAGTCCAGCACCTTTTTGGCCATCATGCACCGTCTGTCGTACGGCAGTCGCATCACCGTCATGCAGCTCGTCTGCCTCGACACGGGGGAATGCCAATGATGCCTAGGAAGCCTTAAGGGATTCGCCGTGACTTACGTTATGGAGGTGGTAATAGAACTCTTGGTCCAAGAATGTCCAGTTCAATTTATCAACTTGATCAGTCATCATGCGGACAGGTATTCAGTCGATTTGTGATGTAAGCTCCCATATAACAACTATTCTCAAACAAGTATCAAGCGTTGAAAGATATCGAACAAACACCTATATTCTGGGAGTTCTTTAAACCAAAACAGACATATGTATATATTCCTGGAGGAAAACAGCAGCAGACCAGAAATAGCCATGTGATTGCCAGCCAAGACGTCGACCGCGCCCTGATAAGGAGGAGGATAAGGAGCCACCGCATATAAATCACTATCAGAGGATTGGATTGTTTACCCCTAGGTTCTTCCCCTAATCATAGCCCATAATACGAATCGGAGAGAAGACTGCTAGTGGCATTGTAAATCAGTTCAAAATGGCTCGATAAGCTGCCGTTCCCGGGGATCGGATCGGTATAAAAGCACCGCCTCGGCGAGGGCTTCTTCATCAGAACCATTGCAGTCCTGAAGGCGTCATGGTGTCCAAAGTTGCTCTTCTTCTCGCCGTGCTGGTGTGCAGCCAGTACATGGCCCAAGGCGTCTACGTCGTCTCCAAGGCGGAGTGGGGCGGCCGTGCCCCCAGCTGGACTGTGGCCTTGGGCAACTACCTCGGCTACGCCATCATCCATCACACCGCCGGCGCCTACTGCGAGACCCGCGCCGCGTGCGGGGCTGTCCTGCGCAGCGTCCAGAACTACCACATGGACTCCCTGGGCTGGCCCGATATCGGCTACAACTTCCTCATTGGCGGCGATGGCAGTGTGTACGAGGGCCGCGGCTGGAACCACATGGGTGCCCACGCCGCCGAGTGGAACCCCTACAGCATTGGCATCAGCTTCCTGGGCAACTACAACTGGGACACCCTCGAGCCAAACATGATCGCCGCTGCCAAGGAGCTGCTCAACGACGCCGTCAACCGTGGCCAGATCAGCTCTGGATACGTCCTCTACGGCCATCGCCAGGTCAGCGCCACCGAGTGCCCCGGCACCCATATCTGGAACGAGATCCGCGGCTGGTCCCACTGGTCCGGCTAGGTCCTTCCGACAGAGATGAATAAACGACCCCGAGCAAAAACATTTGTGAATCATTTATTGGGAATAATAGTCGCATGGCGAGGAATCTGGAGTCAGAATTACATGGGCGGCCTTTGGGTATCGCTGTTGAAGCCGTGCACAATGCCCCACTCCATGCCAGCTGTGTAAATAAAGAACAGGGCGAAAATGAACCACAGGAAAATGCCGGCGGAACGTCGGATTAGGAAGTTGAAGGTGTAGCACCACCACAACGTGCCGAAAATGGTGATCACGAGGAATACGTAGCAGTTCTCCCCGTGAGAGCCGTACAGATGCGAGCCCGTGCCCTCTTTGCGAACGCGCTCGTTATACCACAGGGACATGCCGATGCTCATGAAGTTGTCTGCCAGCAGAGAGCAGAGAGCAGAGAAGAGAAGTTAGAAGTTAGAAGCTGGCGGATAAGTCTAGATCTGGCACTTACTGAAAAGCGGTCCGCCTATTATGGCCGCAAACACCATCTTCTCGTAGCCCTGCAGGGCCAAGTGGGCGTTGGCTATTATGTCCGCCAGCGCGTTGGACAATGAGCCGAAGGTAATGGCCATGAAGTTCGATGAGATGTTGAAAACGATGGCCATAATGGAAGTGAGTATCTCCATTTCGCAGGTGCAAATCCAGATGTTCACAATGGAAATGGTGAAGCTCAGGCCGACAAAGACCTACGGGGCGGGAAAGTGGGGTGTGGTGTGCGGTGCTGTGGTATGCCATTTCTTACGATATGATAGAAGGGCGGCCGATCTGTCCGACTGTGAACGAAGACAGCTATGGCCAAGGGCACTGTCAGAAAGAGGGTCCACTTGGCGTAGGAGAATTGGAGCACGAGGTACCAGCCGTTGTATTCGCCGGCGAGCATTGCTGAAAGGAAGAGAGCCGATAGGAAGGTAGGAATAACGGGAACAATGCAGAATCAGCGCTCTCCTCCAATACGTACAATGCACAATGCTGGTGTAGAAGAACGGGGCCGTGACGATCTGCGTGCAGTTGAGCAACTTGCTCCAGCCGTGCTTGGCCTTCTCATAGTCCACGTATGGAATGATCAAGAGCATCAGGAAGACCAGTGGACTTCCGACGATCTGATAGCAGCGCGACAATCTGCCACTCAGCCCCCACTCCTCCATGTCAATGGGATTCAGTGCCTCGAGCAGATCGCTGAACAGAAACAGGTTCTTCGGATTTCGCTCATCGTGGAACATTTTCCCAGTAACATTGAAGTCAACCGCCTCGTGGTGGTCCAGCGACTTGGCTGTGGTGAAGAAAGCCGCACTCTGAACGAAATGGCGTCTGGCCGTGTTTCTACGCCGGAAATTGGTGGTGTCCGTGATAACCATATCGTCGTGGATTTTCAGATCATATATTAAGCGTCGTTTCTCTGCGATCTCTTGGTCCCGTTGCCCGCCTGGGGGTTGCCCCATCAATTCGAAAATTTCCCTTCGAAGTTCTTGGTGATGCGAATCGGAAAATCAGAAAATTCGCCAATTGCTGCAATATGGCTTTCACTTACTTCTGATGCTGTGGCGCTGAATCACGAGATCGATTATATTGACCGACAAATACATAAAGTAAAAAGAAATCAAAACTGAGAGAGAATGAGAATGGGAAGGAGAAGGAGAAGGGCAATAAATTGAGAAGGGTGCGAACATAAGATATTGAAAGGAAACGTACAAAGACATTTGAAAGCGGTCACCTCTCCGCCGTATAGTATCATATATCGGGAGAGCTCCACAGAAAGCAGCAGAAAGAGAAGGTCCCTGGTGGTGCTGGAGCCGCTCATCTTAAATGGCTTCAGGAAACAGACAATACCCCCACTTAGGAGTATGATCGTCAGTGCATTGCCCACGACGATGGAAAAGATCGACGAATTGCCCCTAACTGGCGCCAGATTGCCCATTATATCTGGGATTGCATTACCAAAGGACAGGAGGGTAACACCCGTCAGGTACTCATTCATATGCAGCCATACAGAGACGATTTTCAAGGCCGGAGTAAAGCTGTCCAAAGGAAGAAATCGGAATCGAAATCGAAATCGAAATCGAAATAGATGAACAGACAAGCATTCCAGGTTCACTTACTATAGCCTGATGCTCGACGACATCAGCTCCAGAAACGCGAGGCATATCAGAACGAATAAAAACATCACGCCTATCTCCATGACCTGATTGCGGATGTTAAACGAGCAGTACATCATCTTGAAGTAGTTGAACATGTTCACGATTCTCTCGCAGTTCTTCACTTCGCTGGCCATCATGCAGCGCTTGCTGTAGGGCAGTCTCATCACCGTCATACAGTTCATCTGCAACAGGATGGATAAAGCGTTGCAGGGGGCAACCGCAGTAACAGCACACCACTTACATCCAATAGAAAGTGACCGAATTCATAGGAAACGTTGACATTTCTATTAAATTCCTTAACAGACATTGTGCAGACTTTCTCTTCTCCTGAATGTTTGAACTTGAACGTCGACTACAATTGAGTGAGTTTCGATTTTGTCAACAGACTGACAAAAACTGAACGACCAACTTTGTGTTTGTGGAAATCCGAAAAACTCGATAGTCTGGAATTGAGAATAAACCATGTCTGACTGTAACTGGCTGTAACACTAGTGAACACGACATTTTTACAAACGATACCTCAAACGACGCCTAATTAACATACCTATCTAAAATCAAAAATTCAGCTCAAGAAATAATTTTTTTCGACTTTTCCGGAGTTTTCAAAGTCAAGACTTCGGGAAAATATACCGCAAACGATTATCAAATTTTAATTTGAAGCTTAATATTTTCCAGTTGGTAAGCTGGACCAAGAAGGTTTTTGGGTCTTATTTATTGCTGCATTTGTCAGCTTTTCAGGATTGCAAAGTTCAATATAACCAGATGCAAGATACTGAAGTTATGTGAAAGAAATAACTACCTCTGAGAAAAACATGAACAAAATAAAAGATTTAAAAAAAAAACATAATTCCTTAAAAAAGATTAAATGCCCAAATCTATCAGAAGAAGTAGGTTTGGTTCACATCGGGAAAAATAGTTGAATTTTGTTGAGTGTATTTTAGTGTAATCTCCCGATGGTTACCTGCCGCCGCAACATGTAGCTCTGGAGTTACGATAGACCGTATTTAGTCGAGGAATGCATGATAGAGCGCTAGGGAAAGAGTAGAATTTCGAAATGTGTGAATATCATCTGGCTTTTCTGTTTCAGTCATAACTGCAATAAACTTCATTTCAATTTTCATATACACATCGCTTGACTAGGAAGGGAAAAACTCGCATTTCGAAATATATGAATATCATCTGGCTTTTCTGTTTCAAACGTAACTGCTATAAACTTCATTTCCATATCCATATCCATACACACATCGCCTGACTATGGACTCTGAATATCAAAACGGTAATGAATCCCACTACGGCATTAGGTATGATGAGGTGAGTGATTTCCGATTTCTGATTGGTGCGAGGGGCTGGACTTGCCCGGATCTCAACGTATGTTCCACGCAGATGAGCTGCTTTGGCATAATGGAGTATCGCTTTGAGGACCGATGCGCATTGGCCCACAAGATCGTTAAGTGTGACTTGTTCTCGATGTTGTTCAATTATTTCACCCTTCTGTACTGCGATATGGCAATACGAACCAAGGTGGACGAGTTTCTCGCGCTGTTCGTTATCTGTTTGCTGGTCGTCTCTCTGATGGTCATTATTTCCGTTGTCGTGGACTCTCAGTGAGTGAGAGAGTGATCTGAGGGTGCGAGAGGGTTCTCCTGCTTACGCCCTGTTATCCCACAGCTTCGGTCCCCTGCTGAAGATCTTATCGATGAGGATGGGCCTGAGCGAAAGCCTAGCCGGGGCCACGCTGCTCGCCTTTGGCAATAGCTTGCCGGACGCATTGGCAAACATGCTGCCAGTGAGGTCCGAGGCCCCCATGTACTCCATATCCATCAGCAATTCGGTGGCCGTCGTGCTGTTAGCCGGCGGTATGGTCTGGTACCTGAAACCCTTCAAGATGAATCCGCACACCACCCTGAGGGATCTCCTCGTTCTGGTACTGGCCTGTGAGGGCGTGACATATATATTGGAAACGAACAAACAACTTAGCAGCAGGGATGGGATCTGTAAGAAGCTCTATTTCGTTAATTCCAATAGCACTCCTCCCTAAGCCAAGTCATTACAATAGATATGATCTGTGGGTACCTCCTTTACTTGGTTATTATCATTACCGATCAAGTCGTGGTTCGAGCGACCATTAGGTGTGAGTATTCTTTGCACAAATGTCCTCGGGTTGCTTTTTCGTCACGCAGACTTCTTCCAGCGCTACGCAGACATAGGGCGGAAATACTCAAGCAGCCACCATCACGGGCACGCGAGACCCGGATAAATCGGATACATGCCACCCTTACGGAATTGGAGCGAGATCATCGCCTGTGTATTCAACGACACGGGGGAAAAGCGCAAGTTACCACTCGGAGACCCATCATCCAGGGCGAGCGGGGAAGACTTTTCGGATTCGCCACACCCTTTCCAGCAGCACATAATGCGGAGGTGGATTCTGAGGCAACCCGCACGATACTGTATTCGAGGAATCATCCGAAGAATCTGTTTCTGTTCTCCGATTTCTTAGACGCCCTGATGCCCATAGATATGGAGAAATGGATTTTTGCCGGATATATTCTGCGGCTATGGATGATATTAAAAGCACCGTTAGTACTCTTCTGTAAGCTCTTACTGCCCGTTGTGGACTACGAGAAGAACCGACACGGCTGGAGTAAGTTGCTCAACTGCATCCAGATAATCATTACTCCCTTTACTTTGATCACTTTGGTGTACTGTAAGTACCACACACTCCGGTCCATTCGCACCTCTGTAACTGGACCTCTGTAACTTTACCTCAGCAATCGTTGTGAGTGAATTCACTACATGGATAGTTATTCTCCAGTTCACATATTCCAAGTGGACTTTTGTGCTCACAATTCCCCTGGCTCTCCTTGTGTTCTTGCATTCCCGAACCGATTTACCGCCCCCGTATCATTTGGTAAGCCCTGAACTTCAACCCCATAGCCAAGCGCCTCCCATTAACCCCTGTACCGCCTTTGTGGTCGGGCATCCCTCGAAAGCTCTTCCTTGGTCTGGGTGCCGCCTCTTCGGTGACAGTAATGGGGATCTGTGCTGCCGAGCTCGAGGTCCTATGCTGCATTGGGGGACTGATCCTCTACCTATCCGAAGGCTTCGTCGCAGTCACCTTCCGATCGCTGGCCAGTGCCCTCGGTGACATGATTGTGGCTGTCACTCTGGCCATGGATGGGTACGAACAACTGGCTCTGGGTGCCATCCTTGGTGCTCCCATCTTCAGTAAGTCCTGACATTATGGTACAGTATCGTATCTGTTGTGCTAATTTCCGAATCACCGAATGCAGATATAATGTTTAGCATGGGATTGGCTGTCAGCCTCCAGAAGACGGTCCACCATGGCTCGGCTTGGTTCCTGTTTGGAAAGCATGGCGAGACCTGTTACATTTTTTTCTATCTGGCCATCGGATCCATGTTGTTCTGGACCTTGACTTTCAACTACTTCGCGCGCCGTTCAGCAGGAGTATTCTCATTCATTTTGTACACAGTTTTTATCCTTTATTCCGCCTTGGTTGAGTGGAACGTGATTCACGAGTTCGCCAAAGATCGGTTTGTACCTCCAAAATAAAATCGGAACGGCCCTATTTCCCAGCAGAGAATCCGGCAAACACCAAACAAATTGCCAGTCAGTATGTGATTTGATAAACCTAAGCCCCATTGGAGTGGCCGATCTTATAAATCAGAGACCTGTGACGAGGCTTGCTCGGAGGTTCTTCCCCTAACGCGAATTAATGTGAAGAGGCACTGTAAATCAGTTGTATATGCCTCGATAAGATGCCGTTCCCGGGGATCGGATCGGTATAAAAGCACCGCCTCGGCGAGGGCTTCTTCATCAGAACCATTGCAGTCCTGAAGGCGTCATGGTGTCCAAAGTTGCTCTTCTTCTCGCCGTGCTGGTGTGCAGCCAGTACATGGCCCAAGGCGTCTACGTCGTCTCCAAGGCGGAGTGGGGCGGCCGTGCCCCCAGCTGGACTGTGGCCTTGGGCAACTACCTCGGCTACGCCATCATCCATCACACCGCCGGCGCCTACTGCGAGACCCGCGCCGCGTGCGGGGCTGTCCTGCGCAGCGTCCAGAACTACCACATGGACTCCCTGGGCTGGCCCGATATCGGCTACAACTTCCTCATTGGCGGCGATGGCAGTGTGTACGAGGGCCGCGGCTGGAACCACATGGGTGCCCACGCCGCCGAGTGGAACCCCTACAGCATTGGCATCAGCTTCCTGGGCAACTACAACTGGGACACCCTCGAGCCAAACATGATCGCCGCTGCCAAGGAGCTGCTCAACGACGCCGTCAACCGTGGCCAGATCAGCTCTGGATACGTCCTCTACGGCCATCGCCAGGTCAGCGCCACCGAGTGCCCCGGCACCCATATCTGGAACGAGATCCGCGGCTGGTCCCACTGGTCCGGCTAGACTTGCTCATGGGAATAGCAATAAAATTAATGGGAACTTTAATTCTTTGATGATCTAGGGGAGTTCTTGGCACGTGGGCTCGTTTGAAATTCCATTTAGGGATCGCTGTCATGTAAACGTCCAAAGTGCTGGACAAAGGAAATTCCATGGCCAAATGGGTGGGTGGCACGAATGGGTGGACCGAAGGGGGTTCGTTTTCCAACCAAACACTCACGTTCGAGCTGTCAGAGTATTTCATTCGTTAAAATTGACCAAAAAGTTTTCAAATTTTCGCTCCACCAGCAACGGGTTTCCACCAAACGAACGTATTTTCCGCATAGGCGAAGGCGGATGTGAAGCCGGAGGCGGAGGCGGAGACGGAGGCAAGAGGATGTGTGAATAGATGGAAGCCGTTGAACGGCCATTCAAGCATAAGAAACTTGCAGAATATCATTAAGTCGTCGTCGCACATCTCACGCTCAAATTGTTGAGCTAAACTTTGACAGAAGCTGGCCTGGCCAGAAGACGGCTTCGTTTTAACAATAGCGGAGGACGACGTCGTGACCCATTCGGGCAAGGGACAATGAGAAATTCCTGCTAGGAATTAGGAATTGAATTTGTAAACTTTTTGATTTAAGACGTGCAATGTAGCTAGAAATTGTAATTCACTGTTCACTGCAGCCACTCAACCCTGAAGTCGGGTGGGGGCGGGGAGCTCCTCAATGGAGTCAATTGGTCCGCTACCAAAACGGAACCGCAACTTCAAGAGCATTCTCATTAACAACATCGTCGTTAACAAAGTGGTTCTGAAAAGTTGTGAAGTTGTTTTTATGTTTAAGCTTTCAGTTTCTAGATGAATCTCGGTTCCCTTTTGCCCCGTGCTTCCTGGACCAACAATGAAACCGCGAAAGTGCATTCTGTGGGTGGGGGGATATGTAAAGTGGCTGGGCTTCACTTTATTCCCCCTTCCGGTGAGAGTCAACGTCAACCCGCGCACCCCAAAGATCCAGCTGTTGTTTGGACCTGAAAATAGTCAATCTAAAAGAACCTTGGTTAATCCGAAAGCACTATTAGAGATTCTGATTGATTTTGATTGCATTACTTATTATTTAAATATTTTTATGAATGCAATGTAACTACTACATAGAAATAATCTTCTCTAGGCTGACATGTAGTTCCCATATTTGTACATACATATGTATGTGTGTATTTCGTCGCTTTAACTTGTTAGATTGTCAAGAATATTAATATTGTTAAATCCGAGTGGATGTCCTCTAGATGATTGTGACCGCACTGCAGCAACGCTTAACCGAATCCTTAACATACTGCAACACACAATTGTTCTTGATCATTTCTTACATTTGTGCCGCGAAGCCTTGTTTTCTTGTACGCACTACTGCCATCTCTCTCTGGCGGCTGCAGTTCGATACGCTCACATGCTGCTGAATTCGCACACTGAGGTGGTGCTTGTGCTGGCTATTTGTAACGGTGTGTGCTGGGTAGAGTTGAGCAGCGTGGTTCTCGCGGAACCAGTGACTCGTAAATGAGTCCTGTCCTTCACTTGGTCTAGCCGAAACTGGCGCAAGTTGCGGCTAGAGTATCTGTCTCTACGTCATCCAAATAATAATGAGAATGAAATAAGTAAGCAAGTAAATTCTTGCGATTGTTCGAATCAGAGGCGTGTGCATGAGCGTGTGCTCCCTATTGATCATTGTAGAAAATATTGATGGAGGACAGTAATCTAATCAGACTTCCCAATGAAATCCTCTCATCTACGCCCGTATATGTTTATATTTGGTGTAAGAATTTGATTTAAATCATATCAGCCACTTCATCGTTTGCAAGACGATCGTAAATTAGAATAAACCCCACAATAGCACATTGATAACAAAAGAAAAAAGTAAATAAATACAATTTATGAAGCAGCTGATTTGAAAATCGTATGATGTCCAAGTATTTTACACCCTGGAAATGTGCAAATCGTAAATTTTACTTTATCTGTACAGAAAATTACACGACAATTTCTACATTAGGCAGCCGAGACACTGCGACTGCGTCATTCTTTATAGGAAAGCTTTCATTCGAGCTTCAAGGCCCACTGTCCTGTAGACTTTAAATGCGAAAAACAACAGATTTATCCGCTATAAATAAATATCCTGTCCTATAAAAGTTCATTGCACATTTTGAAGGCTTTTATGGTGAAGGTCTTCGAAAGTCCGAACGGTATATGTCTTCAGGGAAATTTTAGACAAATTAATTAGTGGCACTTGTGCTGATTAGAAACCCACTTTGGTCGTCATCACGGCCATATCAGGATGTGCTCCAGATAGCCGCCATATCAGATGTAGGCTCGCGCGAACTCAACTGACTCGCGCGCCTGTTCATCGCTGGCGATAAGCCTGCTCGGGTTCGGATCGGTTCGGTGGGGGTATATAAGGGGTCATGGAGTGGAACAACATCATTCAATCTTCAACCATGGCAAACAAAGCTCTCGTCCTTCTGGCTGTGTTCTTCTGCGCCCAGGCCGCTCTGGGTGTGAACATCATCAGCAAGTCGCAGTGGGGAGGCCGTTCGCCCACCAGCAAGACCACCCTGGGCTCGTACCTGAGCTACGCTGTGATCCACCACACCGCTGGAAACTACTGCTCAACCCAAGCCGCTTGCCAGACCCAGCTGAAGAACATCCAGGCCTACCACATGGACTCCCTCGGCTGGGCTGATATCGGCTACAACTTCCTGATCGGCGGCGACGGCAACGTGTACGAGGGTCGCGGCTGGAACGTGATGGGTGCCCATGCCACCAACTGGAACTCCAAGTCCATTGGCATCTCCTTCCTGGGTAACTACAACACCGACAAGATCACCTCCGCCCAGATCACCGCCGCCAAGGGTCTCCTCGCCGACGCCGTCTCTCGCGGCCAGATCGTCTCCGGCTACACTCTGTACGGCCACCGCCAGGTCGGCTCCACCGAGTGCCCCGGCACCAACATCTGGAACGAGATCCGCACCTGGGCCAACTGGAAGGCTTAAGCGATCAAGGTCGATGCATATGAAAAACAAAAAAAAAACTTTAATGCAAATAAAATCTTAAAAATACAATATACACACATGAAAAACAACATCGGGTATTTTTAGCTGAGGGACTTCCCTCGAATTCAACGCTCGCTTGGTTTGGGGCAGGAGAAGAGCTCAGAATCGTTATCAAGTCCAATGGAAAGCCTGATTGACTCACCATAGAACTCGATTGCCTACATACGATTGCCTACCACGAGCCCAGACGAGCTGGAAGCTGTCTCTTGTCGTGATCCATCGGACATAGGTCTACCACCACGAGAGTGGTGTGATTCATATTCCTCCATATTCTCTAGAAGTCACACAACGTCGCTGTCTTGTATGTGAAATCTCTCCACGACCCGCAATAGATAATGCAAGGAATTACATTTTGAGTTAAATACAAACTAATATTTATTCGAATATCTTTGCATATTTAGTATACAGTATACATAGATAGATATCGTACACACATAAAACGATTCGTTTGCTGTTAATTGATACACAATAGTAAAATCTGGGTGATATATAGCATCGTAAGTGATGGGGGTATGTACGCCATGTGTTCCGTATCAAGTATCGAGTATAATATATGCAGAAGAGTCTTACAAGATAGCTTAACACATAAAACATCCATGTCCATATCCAGAGACAGAGCTTTCGGGCTGTGGGCTGTGGGCTGCGGGCGCCAATTGAATTTATCTGGTAACGAACTACTTGGGCTTAATCTAATTGAAATTCTCATGGTTAAACGAATGAAAACGTTCATAACAGGTTTCTGTTGCATTTACTTTCGTATATCGGATGTGGCCGAAAAGGAATTGAAGCTTTTCTGGGCCACACCGAACAACTTGTTCCGGTTCTTTTTTGGTTTTGGAGATTTAGAGAAAAGCAAGCATATATATATACTATCCATATATATATATAGCATATATGCATTCATAAAGACAATCTGCTTGCGTTTCCATTTGACCTTAAACAACAATATAATATGAGTGACGGCTATAAATGGGAATTACTTCAAATTTTTCATTTGCTAAAAACACTTTTCAACACCTGTATGCATAAATAGATATATGTATAGATAGAGGAATATATAGCATATATGTATAAACACAAGTGTGCACCTGATTGATGATAGAAACGGAATGAGCCAAGTAATGAAAACCAAAAACTGTTGTGCGACTGGGCAAGACGAGGATGTGGATGCGAGTAATGCATTTCGGGCATGTGCTCACATCTCGATTACATAGTGAGAAACAAACTTTAAGAAATCACAACTTAGGCCTGGCTCTCATCGCGCCCAGGTGTAATGTTGACCTGACGATCCATCGGGGACGGCGATGGCACCTGCACTTCGGCATCGGCCACATCGTTGTACGGCGGCGGCGGTGGAATACTCTCCATCCCATCTAAGCCTGAGTCGATCACCTCCAGATCATCATCGTCATCGGAAATGGGACCAAGGGCAACATCACTCCGTCGCATTGGGGGCGTGTTGGCATTCACGTGCATCGTGTTGTTGTTGTTCGGCATTTCGTTGTTGTTATCCATGTTATCGTTATCATCCATAATGGATGCGGCGTTTGCAGCGGCCACTGCATCCAGAGCCACGAACAGGGGGGCCACGCCAGGATTCGCTTCAGCAGCGCCAGCTTCTCCGGCCTGATCCTCTTGGTAGTTGGACATGGCCACCTGATAGGATGGCGGCGGCGCCTGCTTCAAGTACTGGGCAATGGCCTCATCGTAGTTGGGCAACAGAGTGGAGTAGGCACGCTCCTCAGCCCCAAAGGTTCCGCCCACACCATTCATTCCGGCTCCGGTCTCGAGGAAGGGGAACAAAGTGCGGATATGTTGCTGACGCAGTGTCAAGTACTTGTAGCAGCGCCAGACGATGCCAATGCAGTAGGCCTTCAGGAATACGATGCACACGAAAACGACGAGAACCACCACGACGAGCTCCTCGGGCGGCAGCTCCAGCAGCTTCTCGCGCCAGGGCAAGCGGTGAGATTCGGCAATGATGCGATGGATGGCTTGTAGGTAGCACAGATAGCCAGCGGCGGTGAGACTGCAACGGGAGAGGAAAGAACGGGATGGGGAGGTTGCCCACAAAACGATTGAAAATAGTCTGCTTACGTGGTTATGGCAAAGTCGAAAAGCTGCAGACAGAAGAAGGGCAACAGATGCGACGGTTTCCCCTTGATGGTTCCATAGATCATCATCAGCGTGATGGCTATCATGCACGTGCACACCAGTCCGCCCATGTCAAAGTTCTCTGCAAGCATTCGAAGGAAACCGAAGACGACAATTAATAATCCATCCACGGATCCACGGATCTGTGTCACTGCTTACGCTCACGCTTACGATAGTTGAGGGAATGGTCGCGGTAGGCGTAGGGCGGGTCCACTTTGCTCAGGGGCGTCGGCAAGGCCGGCGCATTGAGATCCACGGTGTAGTCATGGCTGCCGCTTTCCAACTCGTCCATCATCTCGGGATTGCGCCAAATGACCGCCAGAACGCTCAGGGCCAAAATGTTGAGGAACTGCAAGTGGACAGGAGACGAGACGGTTAGATGAATACTACGCTGTATTATGCCATCGTATATACTTCTGTGGGCACAATGAGAATATAATCAATTCAATGGAATGAGTATCAAGATATATATTAAACATTTTTCCAACAAATGAATACAACAGAAACGGGTTTAGCGTCGATGCTGATCAGCTGGGTCCAAGGACTCCAAAGTTTGGGTTAAGTGGTGGCAGCTGGGGCACGCGACGCCGCTCGGAGCCACTGCCGACTCCAGCGACTGCCAGTAGTGCTTGGGTTGGACCTGCAGGTGGTTGAGATATCCAATGAACGTTTGGTAGGAAAAGTCCAGTGCCACCTTGCAGTTAATGCGATGGTGATGGCTGCAGAGGGGGTCGAAGATCCAAGTCCTTGGCTCTGGTACGCTCATGGCCGATTTGTGGAGGTGGTTTTTGAATCCCTCTTGATCGGCGCCGTAGTAGATTCGCGTGGTGGTGTAGGCAATGCCATCGTGGATCAGCTGACGCACATTCGAGTCAGTGACGACCCTCAGCATTTCCAAGGCAGATAATTCCGGATTTTGGAGTCGTACCAGATGCCAGGGCGCGATCAAAGCAAAACGTACACAGGATGCGACCTCGGTTACCTTGTCCTGCCGCTGAGACCACCGGAAATTCAACCAACGCACCGCAGACATTAAGACCTCCAGCTCCGAGTTGACACCGAGCATACCCGAATTAAGCAGAAGGAGGAGCGGCTTCAGCGGCATAAAGAGGAACTCCTCAGAGGCCACGAGTGTCAGAAAGAACTTGGAAATTCGCAGAAGGAAACGTCGCTGAGATCGCTCCATGTTCAGGCGCCTCGCCTCCACGTACAGCAGTGCGGCTGCGTCCTCTTTGCAGCCATCTATCAGACAATGCTCGCACTGGCGGATCAGCTGTGTGATCTTCAAGAACTTTGCCGCTCGAAGGACCTCCAGCAGGCCCAATCGGGGCAGGAGCGGCTTGTCCGTAAGCATCCATTCGTAGATAAGACTAAAACACCTTGCGGTCACGTACTCCTCTGGCAGCTCCAATTCAATATCGTGGCTGGCATCGCGAAACGACTGTGAGTAGCTCTGCAGCACCATGAGATGCACGGGGAACTGACAATCGCCGATTCTGACAACCGAATCGGTCCTCAAACGGTTTTTGGCCAGCTCCACCAGTAGTGCATACAGATTGGGTTTATTCTTCATTTGGCAAGGAGTAGCTTCCCGTGCCGACCACTTTTCGGATGCAGTATAGCCCAGGGAGAACAGTGAGCGCTCCTTAGGGTCGCCCATTTTAATGCGCCAGGACGAGGACGAAGGTTGACTACAATCTGGGTTCTTGTACAGCAAGACGAGGCCATTCTCCTCGCCCTCCACGTCCCCAGAGCTGCTACTCTCCTCCATTTGTTCCTGATCCTCTTCCACCAGGCTCTCCTCTTCGTCATAGCTCAGGGAGGTGCTCGCTGAAAAGGAATCAGATTCTTCGTAATCGCTCTCTGCGCCGTGGTACATTGCACTCGAATCTTGCAGAGAAAGCTTGTTCTGGAAGCGATCTCATTGGCAAAGAGCAATCACTTTAAATTGCTCTTGTGTGAAAAACGTCGATTCGAATGTAAGTTGTAATATTATTTCAAAAGCCAGCTTATATCATAGGGGATAGATACAGATTCGTAGATTCATTGTTCTTCCATCTAAGCACATTTTTGGAATACCTCGCAGGTGTTTGGCTATTCTATGGCTTATCATCATGATGAGCTGGCAGACGGAGACAAGAACCAAAGCAGATAAGGAAGCTTCAGTAGATTTGATTTGCGATTTGTGTGCTGATAAGTGACAGTTGAATTAACAATTCTCTAATTTATGGCAGCCTTCTGTTGTGCTGTTGAATCTGTTGACCGAACAGAAAGATATTGTACATATGTATGCATATCTGAGGCATTCGGCAAATGTTTGCATATTATCTGGCGAGTACGTGAAGTTTTTAAAAATATATGGAACAGCTCATGGATTCGGGTATCTGGTATCTAGTATCAGGTTGTGGCTGTTTGCACATATGGCCCGTGCTTAGACACCACATCAGGTTCAAGGCTCTGTTTTCCCCACAAATTGACCTTTAATGCGACACTTGAATGGAAGAGCATGGCGGGTTGTTTGTTATAATTCCAATGAATCCTAAACCACGTTAGATTAGTCAGATGGCCGCACCACGACTGGATCAATATACAAATGATGATGATCCAATCGGAATATTCAATTGGCGGCTATACGCTACATAAATAAATAAAAGCGTTTAAACAGCCGATACTCGACTCGAATTGAAGGGGCAAACAAAGAAAAGGGGAAACTCGGCGCCAAAGTGGTATTAAATTGCACTCGAAGTTGAAAAGAAGTGAAACGCAACACCATCGACACGGTTTGAGAGCTCGAGCTCCCACTGCTCCTGCTGCTCAAACTGTAATCATTTTCGCGACGCATGTGACAATTTTTTACTGCAAAACGTGAGGCGGAGCGGCTATGAAAGCGTGTCGCAGGGGACCCCAATCATAGGAGGCGGAACGAGCATTGAGATAAACAAATTATGCCAAATGCTAATGCCAAGTCATGTGTAGGCGATGCCTACAGTAGGGGCTACTTTCAGCCGGGGGCTGGACAAAAGGGCCACCTTAGGGCTTGTGAAATCGCACTATTCCGTTTGCCAGGCACGAATTCGGACAGACACTTCCGTATTGGGAAATGTGATGCAAAGTCTCATCTAAGCTGGCACTGTTGCAGATCAGATTACGCACGGCCTCCGTTGGTACTCCGATTGACGTCACAGGGGGAGGAAAACCCACGCAGGGAAAGTTGGACGTGTGCAGTGCCAAAGTTTTAGAGTTGCTGGATGCGTGCAGTTTTGGAGGAACTGCGCAGGCATGGTCAATTGATTTTTCCCTTCCTTGACACTGAAAAGGGTCAAAAATGAAGCGGCAACAACTTGCATGCGTGGGAATGCAGGTGTGTATACACATTTTGAGACGCCTGCTGCAGCTGTGTGTGTGTGAGTGTGTGGGTGGGGTAAAGGTCAGAGGGTGGTAATTGAGTTTCTTACCAAATGCCACAATCCAATCATCAAGGTGGCCGTATGGACATGCAGACCAAAACAGCACGTAAACTCCTTGTGCTGCCGATTGGCACTGCTGCTGGTGGCTGTGCCATTGCTGTTGTTGTTGTTGCTGGGATGATGACTACGTTGCGGACCCATTTTGACGTGAATCCTTAACATTGCACGCCCCGCAGACAGAGGTGCCACAAGCTGCAACGAAAGCCAAATCACCAGGCGTCAATTATGTTTATAATTTCACAATATACTCGCACAAAAGTATACATAAAGTACACACATGCATATGGCTGCGGTTACAGTCAATGTCAAAATGTGTGTGTATGTATGTGTGGGTTTATTGTTGTGTGCCACTTTTAGAAATTTTCACAATTGTTTTTCATGGCTTTAAGCTTTCACTCTGTCCTTTTCGAATCGTAGCCACTCAGATGTACCTTCGGGGTGTTCAATTAATGCAACTTGCACTGAATTCCAAATCAAATCGAGTGATAAAAAAACTCTTTACGGACTTTTTTTAATGAACTGCGCAATCAGGGACAGTGCTGCCAACTTAGCTTTTTCCCGTCAAATTGTGTTGTTTTTGAAGAGCAATAGCGGGAAAAATTTGGGAATTCGTGATGCGGGAATTCTGGCTTTTTAGATTTGCAAGCACGACTAACAGCATTATTTAGGATAAGTTTATATAATATTGTGAGTGAAAGGATGATACCGATTATTATATTATATTTATTTTTATAACGTACAGATATGTATGGCTTTAGACGACTGGGAAAATTCTGCTGTGATTACGAATTGCCTTCAAATTATCTTCGCATGATCGGTACAAACATGTCGAACGATTGCAAAACCTATGCTAGTCGCGAAAAATAAGACGACCTGCTGATAATCTTATAAATTAAACACATAAAACTAAAACTAAGACCTCTAATTTTTGCTTTTTTTCAGAATATTTCCCTTCACAGTTACAGTTTTTTTTTTAAATCAAAAGTTGGCAGCACTGATATGGGATATTCTCCCTCTGATGAGGTAGGGATTTTTACTCTATCTCTCTCTGAAAGTACGGTCATACAGCAAATACGGGCAATACGTTTCCAAATTAAAAATGGCAACGCTGACTGTTAATGGTTGATCGGCATCGGTTTCATCCCTGATTTGGGGAGCGCGAACAGTCGCCAATTTAAAAAAAAAAACTTAGTGGAAAAATTAAACACTTATATTATATACATATTTCATACAATTTAATTCAGAAGCTATGAAGAAGATTTTTAAGCGGAAAAGCATGTTTTGCTTCAAGCATTAAGGATTAAGCATTCATTGAAGCGATGACAGAGCTTTCCTTAATTCTATAATACCCATTTCCCTAGTACGTTTGTTGGCCGTTTTTTTTTTCATATAAGCCCAAATTGAAAATCTTCATTAACCACTTTTTAACATGACTTTTTTCGGAATTTTCGATGGCAAATGTTGTATGGCAAACGAATTGCTGATCACGAATTAGTATTCGATGTTTTAGTTATAGGGTATTTATAGGCGTATTTACCGCACAAATCACTCCCCCATGGGCAGGTTTTTGGACTCTGCTCTGATTATTATTAGAGCTGAAGAACGCGCGACTTTTTAAACTCGAAATACATTAGGGCTAATATTTAAGATGTATGTATTATTAAAATCTTTCCATTCAAAAAAGTTATTTCATTCTAATCATACAGTATATACTACATAGGATATGCCAGTCCATACAAATAAAACGTACCGACATGTAAATTGACGCGTTCGGCTGATTAGCTTTAACATTAGTTTGAACCACGCCTCTGGCGCAGAACTAGCTATTCAAATGCACATCAGTGTCAAATGAAAAGTCCTAAGTTAATTAGTGTTTAACATGCAAAACCATAGTATAAATAAGCATCGTCAGATGCCTCGGCCTTAGTACAGAAGTGAAATAAGTACATATGTACATATAAGTGAAGAAGCGAATCAAAATGAAACTAAGTTGTGCAGTAGTTGTTGTTTTCATCCTTTGGATGTGTACTTTGGTAGATATGATATTCATTTTCCACATATACAAAGCAAAGACTTACAGTGGACTTACAGTGCCTGGGAAGACCAAACTACAATGCAAGACTCGAATCACTTGAGAATCTTAAAGGGGAGGAAGAAACTTTGTTTGAATTCAATCTAAAATTTATTGGACGTGATCGCATGTTAAACGGATCGATAATCTTTCACGTTGATATGGATGAACAATATGATGTACGGGTAGATATCTCGGTATTTAAGGATGCAGAATGGGTTCCAATGAATTTTGAACAACGCACCAAGCCATGCGAATTTTGGAAGATCATTTTTGCTAAATATTTCCAATCGTCGTTTTCGGATTCGAACCTTCCCACCGGTGATGGCTTGTGCCCGGTACCCAAGGGTGAATATTACGTTAGAAATGGTGTCATTTCCACTGATAATTGGCCAATCTTCGCCATAAAAGGAATCAACAGATGCCGTTTTGCCTTTCTGAAAAATGGCAAGTTAGTTGGTGGGCTTATGGTGGTCGTGAATTTATTTAATCGAAACACTTAGTGATCGAAATGAATTAAATTAATAAACATTAATGGAACATTTCTGAAATGAAAATTTTTAATAATTTCAATCTCAATCCATTTGCCATGCCTCCGTAGAGAACAGAGTTTGCTACGCCCTAATCCCATTTGGTGGCTGCTGGTCATGCCGCTGCATCACTTTGCATAGAAGCCGACATGGGACGAGATCGAGCGTTCCGATTTTCCACTCTCGTATCCATAGTTTCCTTTATTTTTACCATCCACACTGATGGAGTCGAGTCCAGAGGAACTTGCCACTATTTCAGTGTCATAAAGGTAGGTTCTAAGCCTTCTCCAGAGCTCACAATTTGAATCCAATTCGCGTAGAAAAACTGGGAGAGTGCGTTGGACATATGCATGGGAATGGACCTGTGCCTGGCAGACTTTGACACTCTCAAACACTTTAATATTCTGAATTCCCTGGATCTAAGTCACTCGGAGTACTGGTTTGGCCTAAACAGGCATTTAACCCCGAATTGGACTTACGTGACAACCCACCAGAGTACCCGATATTTGCCAGTCGGCAGTCATTTGGACGGCGACCATCATGATTGTGGAGCTATAACGACTTCTGGTAAGAAAACCTTCCATATCAGGACTGGCCGATGTGAGGAGGAGAAGATGTTCGTCTGCGCGGAATCTGTTTTCTGTAAGCAGAAGCACGAGTTCAGCCGATTTTCCAGTGGCTACAACTCGATGCCGAGGCATGAGGGAAGGCGAAGGCGCAGCATCGGCTGCAGAAGATAATTACTATACCATACATCGTACCGTCCCGCCCCTCCCAATTAAAATCACACGTACACCTGTACATCTGTATGTTGACAGTATCTATTTCATTCAGATCGCAGTTCCCGGAATAATTATACTCTGCAACCGCTGTCAGAAAAGAGGGTTTCCCATTTCGGCCAAAGTTCAATAAATAAATGCAGGGAGCGGGCTAATCTGTTTACTCTTCGGAAGTATTCATGTCTATGAAGCTATCTACTACTGGATACTAGTACTCGTATCCTATTCATCCTACTCGATGCAATAGTCCTTGCGCTGCTGCCGAATGACGGCATTTAGTTTGGGGCACTGCTGTCGCACGCCATCGTTGTCGCCCTTGAGTATCTCAATGGTGTCCTCCTGTTGTTGAATGGTTTGGTGCACCCTGCAAATCGAGAAATGGCTTTATAAATGCGGCGAACATTTCGCAGATGGGGTGCCAACCGTTTCTGGAGCTGCTCCTTTCCTGCTTGTGGCGCTCGCTGATGATGTCGCCCACATATTCTTGCTGTGGCTGAGCTCCAGCTGGAGCTGCTGGACCTCCGCCTGGGAGTTGCGCACCTGGGAATCGGCCTTGACCAATTGGCCCGCTTCTTTGCAGATGCAGGAATAGTATTTCTAGGGGAATAGGGGAATCCAAGCCTCTCATGGATATCAGCAAGCCACAGAGCGCCAGCACATCCATGCCCGGCTCCATCTACCCCTACCCGATGCAACTACTTGTACTCGATGTCAGAAGATGGAATGTTGTTATTTTGAGTACAAGATAATTTACGAAATAACACTTCATTTAACAAATACTTAAACACTTAATCAAACATGACAAAAAAAACATATGTACTATTCGTCATCGAGTATTTGGATTGACGGATTGTGCTCATCCTCCTTTTCATCCGTAATATCAAGGTCACTCGAGGAAGATTTTAGATCCTCGATTTCATCCTTAAGATCCTCGATTTCCTCTTCGTATCGTCGCTTTTGTGATCCCAGCTGCAATTAAAGCGATGCGATTGATTAGTGAGTATGGAGAGACAAACCATTTTATGTAAAGGCTGCAAACCTTAAACTCGAACTCCCTCTGTGCCATCAGGAGTTTCTTCGCAGTCTCGTCTTCCCACTGTTTTTTGTTTGTGTGAATCATTTCTTGGAAGGTGTCCGAGAGCTCTTTCCGCAGCTTCTCCTCCAGCAGCTGCATCTTCAGCACATGCTCGAACTTCAATCGATCGATCTCTTCCCGCAGGCTGTGCGATAAAAAATGTATTATACGATAAAGTGTTATGCCGAAAAACGATGGGCCCATTCGATTTATATACCTGATATTTTCTTCCTCAATCTCTTTGATGTATTCGTACTGGCTATTCCTCTTCGAGTTGTCAAAGAAACCAGAATATCTTGTACTATGCTGCTTTATCAAAGGCTCTTTAAAAATGATATTCTTCGCTATGGAGGCGAAGTTAAGCACGTTAAGGTTTTCCTCGTAGAACTTCTCCAACGGCGTTACAGTGACTATCATGGCCAAGCGTTCCTTTCCGAGCAGGGCTGCCTGCAACAGCATGGTTAGCTTTGAATCGCGAAACGGTATGACGTCAGTGTTGGACTTCTTCCGTGAAGTACTGGCCGCATCTAGACACCGTCCCAGTGTCATTAGGGAGGTGTTTATGTTTTTCGCCTCCTTGAGCCGCAACCCGATGGTTCCAGTATTGTTCACACGTTCAGAGCCCGCGAGGTCGCAGAACTTGTACGAACATTGAGTGGTCATTCCAGAGCTGTTGTACTTCAACACATCCACGATGAAGACACAGTGCGATCGGCTAGAGTTCGAGTTCACGGAGGTCGAGGCGTAGGTGGAACGCTGCTGTCCCAGCCGCAGGAGCCGCAAGGCTTCCTCGCTGCTTCTTACGAACACAGTCGTCAGGCCCTTAATGAATACTTGACCTTTGTTGCAGGCAATCTTCATGGGTTTTCGTGGAACAGCACCAAGATTTTCTTGGCGCGGCGGTATGCTCAGCAGGTCATATACCAGTTCATTATAGATCTCCACGAAGGATACCCAAATCATTACCGAGACCTCCGGCTCGGCCCTCGTCTCGAAAGAGTGATCGCTCTTAATCGCTTGCCGCAGTAGCTCGTGATGGCCGCCAATATCTGGGCACAAGTCCAGCAGTTTCTTGCTTATTTGCATTTCCCGCAGCGTGGTTTCGTCCTTAAGGAACTCAATAGTGCCGTTGACCAGTTTTAGCTTGGGTGAGTGATACAAGTTTTCGTGGTAGATGGTGAATATGTGCTCTAGGCCACGGGGTATAACACCAGCAAGCACATCATCACCTTTCGGAGATAAAAAATTATGGTTAGTTGGACCAAATCATACAGTAAAATATAAAACATACCAAGCAATGTGTACGTTTTTCCCGAGCCTGAAGTGCCATACGTCATTATGGTCACACATTCCTCTTCCAGAATCCTTGGACCAACACAGATGTCGTAGACATCCCGCTGCCCAACGGAGCCATCGAATATGGACGAAAATTCAAAGTGCTTTTCCATTCTGTTGACATTGTTGCTGGTGTTTTCACTCTTCGAGCTGGTAATCAGAACTTTTCCATCGTCCGATACCGAGTATGCTTTGGAGGCGGCGCCCACGGGACGCAGACGCAGAAACACCTGTGGCCCAGTGTCCTCGGCAGCAGCACTGATATCTTCTGCACTGCCTAAATCATTGGATGTGCACTCCGACTCAATGTCTGAGCCATCTGTGCTCTCCGTGGACTCGTGTATGTCATCAAACAGACGCAACTTTTTGTTAGGCCTCGGTCGAAAGCGCCGGTCAACGCTAGGATCTCGAGCCATGAGAAATGAGCGCTTCTCACGCGGTGCTTCAGACGAATCGCTCATGCTAAAGTGTGACGGGCGCCAAATATTCCAACAGTTTATTGCCGGTTTGCAGTTTTTATTTTGTTAAATTGCAGATTCGCGCGTTTTTTCAGACGCCTCCGGTAGGGTTGCCGCTTTTTTCAAACCTGTATAAATGACAGCCGCGACCAGGGATACAGTATCAAAAGTTGACAGTAAAAATCGTTGTTTAATAATCGTGATATTTATATTTTCTAAACTTTAGGACAGAAATTGCAAAACCTGATCTTCGGCTCTGACGTGCTCACACCATCCCTGAGCGCTGATAAGTTGTTCTGGTAAACGCGATCTTTTTTTAAACATCCGACAGCTCTAAATTCCGATCAGCTGTTTTTCCTGAAACGCAAAAATGAGCACGACCTTGCCACCCTGTCAACGGTTAATGGGCCGCTGGGCCGCGCAGAAAAAAAATCAAAAACAATTGTTGATGTATCCCACTGTGTTTTATGCGACACTCTTTGTTTCTTTTTCGGTCGGAGTGCATCGCTCAGTGGAATAGAGAAACGAACTGCATACAAAATACAAGTAGAAACATTTGCTTTTAAATATGAACTGATTTGAGTCCTACTCAAAGACACAGAGAGACCTGTTTTTAATTGGTGTTTTTAGGAAATAAGCAAAAGTGAACGTGGAGTGCAACTGCAGTTATATAAAGTCGCGTTACTGTAACTGCACTTTTACAGTAAGTTTCCTTTATCTCCGTGCCCACCACCGCCATTTGCCTATGTCTGCACGCTCCCCGCTAACCCTAGTGCTTATAATTTTGCGTCGTTGTTCGATTGTTGTTTCTCCTGCGCGTTCTCTCTCTCTCTCTCTCTCTATCTGGCTCTCTCTTTTGCTGCACTAGTTGCCTTTCCTCCCCTGTCCCACACTTCCGCACTACGTCATACTCCGAATTCACGTTTGTCTCCTATTTATAGAGCCAGAGATTAACTGCACTCTACGAAGCGCCATGGAATCAGAGACAAGGAGAGAACAAAAGCGTGTCCACGCGGGTGGGTGGGGTGAGATAGAAGGAGTGTGTGCTCGCACACTCGCCATATCACAGCGGGGCCTACTATGGCCTGCGCCTTATCAGTGCCAAACAACAGCCCGTCGTAAATATGTGCGAATTTGGAGAGTGCCAATCAGACTGGGATCAACCGCAGCAACAGCTGTTCTTCGGTGTAGTTTCGTGTGATCAAACTACAAGTTCCGATCATTTGTATTCCATACATATGTATAGAATCTAAATGCATGTATGTTGGCTCTGGGACGTAATCATAATTCTAGCTGGCGTGGCTATGCGGTCTAGAAGTTTAGGAATTTCTCATGCGGTTTTAGGGAAGAGCGCGATCGCTCGTGTGTTCGAATCCCGCCCGAGCTTGTTGGCTTCTTCGACGAAAACCCACGTTAATTAGCCGTTACTCCTTGGGCTACATTAACTTTTTTCTTCTCTTTTTCCCCATTTTGTTGATTTTTCCAGTTTGGTTTTTCCATAAAAACAAGTATTAGTGCGAGATGATATTTGCAGTGTGATATCATCGTCATTCAAATATAACGACAATTGTTTAGTTTCTCTCTATCTCTCCGTTTTTCTCCCTCTCTCTCTTTTTCTGTTTCGGTGTGTGTATGTGCCTCTAACTGATGACGTAATTTAAAACTGCTGCAATCGGTTTTCTTGTTTTGGTCTTATAAGAAATGTGTATGGCTGCGCAAACCGGTTCCAATAGTTTACTTTTGTTTTCGGAACTGCGCCGCACCAAAACAAACTTCCATCTGCTGCTGCTCCCACCCTACCACCATCCCATATCACATTCAAGATGGGGCCTGGCTGCCCTGACTCGCTGACCATCAAGCGTGTCTGGCCATCCATATCAATGCGAATCGCACAATAAAGGTGTTGAAAGACGCCGATTCAGACCCGATTAAGATGATTGGGAAACTGCATATGCTGACTGGACTGTCAACTATTAAACTCTGCATTCTACCGTTGTTGATTGTGTAGAAGATTACTTCTGCTTTGGGGGTCAACAAATCACACATCGGACTCTATTTTCCACATTCCACTGATACTGATAGAGACAATCAACAATTACCCAAATATGAGTGTGTGTTTCTTTATGGGCAGTGTAACCATTGGAATCAACGGCCTTGACATGGTTACAACATTCATCCAGCTCCAGCTGAACGCGAAAACATAAACAACGGCGTCAAGAGAACGAGTTCGTTTGATCTCGTTCTAATTATAGATCCCACCTCCCCCCAAAATTACATGAAAATGTTCACAGTAGAGTGGGGTTCTCATAGATATACATTTGGCATTCTATTCATAGTTTAATGGAGTCTGATTTCTAATAAGGGCAGAAAGAGACTTGCTTTAAATATGGAATAGACTCGTTTATGGGACTGAATTGCTTTTATAACTATGCTAAAATGATCGCAATCGTATAAAACATATATGCAACAGAAACTGTGCAACTTGTCCCATTGTCATGTGAGATTTGGTTGCAACTTGCAATTGTCGGAACAGTTCGAAACGCACTGCATGGAATGGTGATGATGATGATGGTGATGACATCACCATCTGTTGAGCAGGGCTATTGATGAATAGACTTTCTAGTGGACCTAGGGCTTAGGCTGGGCTCCCACTCGACGCCCACGAAGTAAAGGTTTTGTTTTTCCGTGGTTAAAGCAGCTACGGGGGCGCCCCTGCTGGAACGAAACTGGGTCAACTGGTTCCATTTCCATTCAGTCAGGCAGGCAGGCCCGGGGAGGCACTATCAACACGCAACCTGTCAAATCGATAAACTCGACCCAAATCTTCCCCCTTCGAAAATCTGTAAACAAACGCAACGTACACACACACACACACGTATTTATAGTTTGAACGAATACTTGCAGACAATCGAGCGCCAGGAAGCGGACCCCAGCCATGGGTCAGATCATGGGATCCATGCAGAGCAATGTGGCCGAGGTGTTTAGCAACCGCCGGAAGCGGAAGCGCAGCACGGACTCCACCCTGGGCCAGGATGAGCAGACGCAGTTGGATACCACTCTGCCCAAGAAGTAAGCAGCTCTCGGCGAGCCCCACTGTTTGTGCTTCCATTTGCTAATTTATCGCTTACGTCCACCGCCAGGAAGAAACTGCTGACGACCACGCAATACATTTACAAGGCCCTGTTCAAGGAGGAAAAGAACTCGGATGTGGCCGTGATGGTGCTGGACAAGGTGTGGCACCTGCACAAGGTGTACTTGAGCCAGAGCCCCTACTTCTACACGATGTTCAATGGGACGTGGAAGGAGGCGCAACAGAACTTTGTGCAGATCACCATCCCCGACGATCGCATCAACGTGGAGAGCCTGGATGCGGTTTTCGGCTCCATGTACTCGGACGAGATCGAGATAGATCCTAAGGATGTGATACCAGTGCTGGCCACGGCCACGCTATTCCACCTGGACGGCATCATCGACAAGTGCGCCGAGGTGATGGTGGACAGCATCAATGCGGAGACGGCCATCCACTACTACGAGGCGGCCTGCCAGTACGGTGTGGTGGGGGTGAAAAAGTCCACGTTCCAGTGGTTCCAGATCAACCTACTCAGCATTTACAGCAAGCAACCCAACCTGTTGCGGCACATCTCCATCGAACTGATGACCGCCCTGACTGCCAGCCAAGACCTGTACGTGATGCAGACAGAGTTTTCGCTGTACACGCTGCTGCGCACATGGATGTTCCTGCGCCTGCACCCTGACCACGATCCCGAAGACCCAGTGCAGCGGGCTGAGGCGCAGAGGACGCAGGATCGGCTGGTGAACGCTGGCGTAGATACGCACACACCCAGCGTGGATGTTGCCCAGTGGACCTACTTCACCAGCCGGATGGAGGAACGCTCCTTTCTGGCCACGCCCGAGGGTCAGCCCTTTATTCCAGTCTTCCAAAAGCTCCGCACCCAGTACCTCACAAACCACTACATGGATTTGAAGATCATCTACAACGACAATATAATACCCAAGGAGTGGCTCTACAGCCACATCCACAGTCACTGGGACGCCCTGCTGAGGATCGATCACGGCCAAGAGGACTGGTATGTCCATCGCCCACCGCCCATTCTCAAGTGGACTTATAGGTTGATTCTAAATTTTCTCTCTCCCACAGTAGTCCGCAGCAGTTGGACAACGATCAGTTCTTTGAGAACTGCATGCGCTGTGGCCGCCTCCTGACCGAGCCGGGGTACCAGAAGTGGCGCTGGACGGGCTTCAATTTCGGCCTGGATCTCATACTCATCATGGACTCGCGCAGACTGAACATTCGGCGCCACCATCGGCACGAGCACGAGCGAGTCCTAAGCCTGCAGACCAAGCGCAAATTCATGATCCGCACCACTGTCACTTCGATCAATGCTCAACGCCAGCCAGTTTTTACACAAAGCTCTGAGATCTGCTCGCTGAGTCTTGAGAAGAACGAGGAGGTGCCGCTGATGGTTCTTGACCCGAAGCTGGTCCATCCGCTGCTTATATCCATTAACATGCTCGTCGTCATGCCTCCCAATCAGAGCTTCAAGGAGGTTGTGCCGCACAGCGAGGAGGCAACGGCGACAACGTCTCTTTCCATACCCATTTCGGAGATTGGAGCCACCTGCGAGAGGCCATTGACTCCGGCCAGTGCTGATGATTCGGCGGTCTACATTGGCGACTCAGAGGGGTCGACGCCGACATCACCGTCACCGCGCCGCAGGATAAGCTGGCACCGAGAGATGTCCAGCGACGCTGATGCACTGTTCGGCGACATGGCGTGCTGAGCGCGCACATCCACCAAATAGCAATAGCAACAGCACCAGCACCACCATAAGCACCACTACCACCATTTCCTGTTCATGGCCTCGCACTGGTCAAGTCTCGTTTTAGATGTAATTGTAAATTCGTTATCTGCTAGTTTCTCTTACGATTACGATAATCGTGTGATTTGATCGGCACACGTTTGTAAATTAAGTTCGGGCACGCCGACGATCGTTTTGGTACGCCTAGATCTATATTTTTGTATATCGTTTACTTCATTAGAACCTACATGTACATGTAATAATTAACTATGGAACGCTACTCTCTGGAGTAGACTGGAATCGCTCGTGCGTTCGCTCGCACATCGATGCTGCAAATTGTAATTTATACAGATATTTCTCACTCAAAGATGATCAGTTGTTAAGCCTACGAGTAAGCATATATAGCCATATATAGCCATGTATGTAGCATGTTTACGCATCTAACTGTCCTAACACATTTTGTATTCGCTTTGTACGCACAGTAACAATTATCTCGATTTCGTTTATTAAAGTCTTCGATTAATTGCAAAATAATTCCAAAATTCCTATACTACTCATCACCGCCAAGCAGGTCATCCAGGACTCTTCGCCGCCAGGAGTCGAGACCACCCATCATCTTGAACAAGTCTTTCGTTTGGGGGTGTGCACAGGCCACAGTTTGGCGCAACTTCCTCATAAACCTATTGGCCTTCTTGTTCCGCGAACAAAACTTGTACTTGGATTTAAGGGCCGCCTGGACGAAGGGCGACTTCTCCTCACAGCTCATGTGTTTCCACTTCTGGCTCGCGAGCCGCGATATCTGAGTTGTCCCCATCTTGCAGAGTTTTTCCTTGTTGCACCTCTTGAAGTGCACCACAAACCTTAAGAAAGGATTGCGTCCACCCCCTTTCACATTAGGCATTTGCTTGCAGCACGGCTTTTTGGCCGAGGCACAAGATGGGGTCTTCTTAGAGGCCGAATCAGAACAATTTTTTGTACAAGTTGCCATTTTTTAATAGAGAATTTTTATCAACATACAATAGGTATATATTGTATTTGTATAACAACTAATGCACAGGACATACGTACATATTAGGGCGCATAACGGGTCTGAACAATTGAATTGTTTGCATTTAACAACGGGAAATTTAATTAAATTTATCTACTGACACCAAACCAATTCGCTTTCATATCATATCATATGCATAAATTGAGTACAGTACGGAATATTCGCCGGAGGGTGTTGGGTCACAGTAATACAGATTAGTAATAGAATAATTCTGGAAAGTTTGTCTCGTAGATGGGCTTCTCGTTGCTGCCCTGCAGCTGGGCCACCTTGCTGTCGCTTTGCGTTATCTGACGCTCCACGGCCAGCGAGTTGAAGAGCTCGTTGAGGCGGTTCTGGATGAGATCGTGCTGGAAATGGAAAAGAAACCAAAGAGTTAACCATGCTTTACATAAATACATTGATGGATACAGGGATGAGAATTACCTTCGGTTCTGTTCGTCTCACAAGATCATCGAACTCGCCCTCGCGGAAGGTGCGGACGATCTGCATTTGCCGCTCGCGCTGCTCCCGCTTGGCGGCCTCCGTTGGCTCGGCTAGGGCCCGCTTCATCGCGTCGAAGTTGAACTCGGGCGCCAGTATCTTCTTGCACACGCCCGGCGAGCTGTTCACACTGTCCACATCCCCATTGTAGACCGTCAGATCCGCCGAGCTGTTGCGCTGCGTCAAATGGGAGCTCACCGACTCCACCCAGGAATGGCGATGGCCGGGATTGTCCGTCTGGTTGAGCGTATAGGGTGCCCCTGTATTGAGACGTTGGGCATCCATGCCAGCATTCTGCAGACACTCGCCCAGCGCCAGCTTGTCGATTGCCAGGTGTGGAAGCGACAGATTCAGACTCTTCGATGCGACCTTCTTGGACTCGAGCAGCGGCGGAAGATAGTAGGCGGCCTCCTCGCGTCGCGCATCGACAATCTTCTGGGCATACTCCAGCAGATTGTTGATGCCACTAACTCGCGAGATGAGCACCAGCAATGCAATGGATATGGCGTGCAGATTGCACTTGTGCACGGCTCCCAAGGTCTCCACTGTGTTGGCCACCTCCTGAATGCTAAAGATGGCAGAACGAGAGTTTTGTTAAAAAGATTCGATGTCTCTTGATGGGATGACGATGCCTCACCCGAGGATAAACAGCAGGAACTCCTGCACTGTCTCGCTGCTGGACATCTCCACGATGAGCAGGGCGGCGGTGTTGTAGCTTGCGGACAGTGCGTCGACGCGGTCCGAGAGGGCCATGCTATCGATGAGAGCCTGCATAATGTGGGCTCCATGCTTGTGCGTGAAAATGATATCGGAGCGCGAGGGCGGCTCCTGGGAGAGGGCCGGATATTGCTTGACACTGACACTACTGAGCACCTGATCGTTCTGGTGGCGATCTAGGAGGGCCTGGAAGATCTGCATGACAATCAGTCGTGTGGGATCGTGGGGGGCGCGGGCCATCTTCAGCAGCGGCTGCAGGAACGAGGCGGGGAAGGCCTTCTCGAAAGACACCGTGCTGTACTGGGTGCCAACCTTGAGCAGCGACTTGAGCAGAATGTTCTGCAGCATCTGGTCGCCCTTGCTCTTCTTGGAGGGGTCCGGCACCGTGTTCATGATGAACAGCATTATCTCGATCTTTTGGTAGTCGGGATGATGGTTGGCAAACTCGCCCAATGCATTTATAAGCGCCTCCTGGTACTGAGACTCCTCGGCGGTGATCTCGCTGGTGGTGCTCACGCTGGTGCGCAAGTGGGTCAGCAGATTGTTGATGATGTCCAGCGCCGAGGGTCCCACGCTCTCGCCAGCCGCAATGGCAATGATCTTCGACAGCACCACCGCCAGGGAGGTGCGCGTCTTGGGCGAGGACTTGAAGTTGCTGTCCAGGTGCTGCATCAGAGTCTCCACCACAGTGTACGAGTACTGCGGCTGGATCGATATCATCACAATGCGGAACGTGTGAATGGCAAAGGTGTTGGGCACCCACAGTTCATGCCGATCGAGGTGTCTGTGCGATTGCGAGGGTAAACATGGATTGAGCACATTGACTGATAGTTCGATGCTTCGATGGCCGGCTACTACTTACGTCAACAGCGGCTTGAGCACGCTCCGAATGTGTCCGAACGAGGCGCGTCCGACCAGCTCCCGCAGCACTTCCTCGGCCAGTGCTGGTGGCGTCACAGTGGTGGCATCTTCGACGGGCGTGAGGTCGCCAGACTGCGGCGGGCGATAGAGAAATATGTTAGAGCCAGGTCAGCGAATAGAATTTTGCAGCTTATCATCTACTAAACTACTCGCACAGTTGCTGGTCTACAGCTCAAGCTGCGCATTTAATACTAGAATTCGATTCGATTATACATAGTAATTATTACCGCCAGTAAATTTTTCTTCACGAACATAACGTTTACACAAAACTGTTTCATGTTGTTGTGTGTTGGTTGTGTTGTGGATTGGTTGGTTGGTTGGTTGGTTAGGGTTTGGTTTGCATTAACAGAATATACGAAAACGAAATGCAGAATATATCGAAATTAGTTCAAGTCGCTGCAAATTTTGATTCGTTATCCAATCATTGAAATGTCAGGGATCCTCTGGATCGGGAGCTACATGGGGGAGGGGTCATTCTTCTCACCTGCATATTGAACAGCAGCGAGGGCACAATCTTCTCCATGTGCTGTGCCGCCCAGATGTTCTCCACCAGATCATCGGACACTGTCTTCCGTATGACGCCCTGAAGTCCCTTGATGCCGGCCAGCCGCAGGCTATCCCGCAGATCCTTGCCCTCGCTATGGCACATCGACGAGAACTTCGAGATGAAGAAGTCGTACCGTCGATGGTACGAGGGCGTGTCCTCGTTTATGTTGGCGAACTTCACAAACTGCAAGGAGGAGCACGATGAGCATAGGACTGGATCGGACTGGGCAGACTCCTCCTCTCTCCAATACTAACCGAATTGGTGGCCATGATTTTTAAATTCGGATTTGAATCCTCCAGCAGCTTCTGCACCATGCGCAGGAACGACTCCACGAACAGGTTGAGCGTGGTCTGGGCGTGACATGCCTGCAGCAGCAAGTCCATGGCCTCCATGGCGATCTCTGCCAGCCTTCAAGGGCACGAAAAGGGAAAGGTCAACACACATTCAAACAGCATATGTGGAAGGTCTCACTCACTTGTAGCGCTTGCGGTTGATGTCCTTGGTGGCCTTCTGGTACAGATATTCGCCAATGCGGTCGAGCTTGTCGGGTGAGCTGAGCGAGTAGAAGGTCAGCTTCTCCATGTTCGACTTGACCAGGCCATCCTCCGGATTCACCGGGAAGATGTTGTCCACCAGTCGCTTGTAGCGCGGCCGCAGCGCCGAGCAGCACCCGCAGCAACCTAGAAGAGCGCAGGGAAAGGCACAGCTATTAGACGGATTGGGAAGACAAGTGCGTATGCAGCGGTAGGTAAACATTGCAACGATGACGATGCGACGTCATTGGAATGGTCCGTGTTTAGCAGTTGGCGAAAATCGACTACGGGGAGCGACCCGGGAGCTGGCGATTCGCCTGCCCGGCAGCAGTCAGCGGGTGGCGCTCAGTAGGGTCGGGTCGCATGGGTGCGACTACCATTTTCCGTCGTAATCTTATCGCGATAATGGTTATAGCAGACTATAGTTTTGCTGTTCGGATTGCCAGCTGTCGCGTGCCCCTGTGTGTGTGTGTGAAGGTCTGAGTCTGTGTCACGATGAGTGATTGTGCTTTTCATCGCTCTTCGGCGATATTTGCCTGTTCCATCATAATATAACCCTTCCGGTCAACTCCCACTCCCCCCGACTTTCCCATCGATTAGGGCCGGCCCCATTTCTCCCACCTGGTGGCGTCATTTTCTTCACTTTGGTGTCGAGGTCATATCGTTCTCAATGGTCTTTATCACGCCAAGCGCTTTTCACCTGCCTCTCTCCCAATTGCTTACCAGGCATGTCAGAGTTGGCTCCAAACGCGTAATTGCTTTGCTGGCCTGGCCTTTATCGCGGAATTAGATAATAAAAGTCTGCGATAAAAGAGCTATGCTGTCTTATTTTGTTGAGTGTTTTTGTTGTTGTTGATTTTTGTATGCAAAACAGTGTGACCGTGTAACCGCTGGCAAATTGATGATTAAATGGAAGGTATGGCCAACAGGCAAAACGGCCGAGAAAATTCAACGCCTGCAAGGTAAAGTACACCCCTTTTGTCGAACATACCATGAGGCAGCCCTGTCCTGGAGAAACATAGTCATCGATATTTGTACGATGTTTTTGAAAAACGGGCATACGGTTGTATGAACCGAATGCCCCGTGCTATAGTTTTGAGAGTCCAACGGTATTTCTTATCGCCTAATTATATCGATATTATCATTATTGTGTTGATAACTACATTTTATATCGATGTGTGCGCATCGATAGTTATATAGAGTCCAACATCTGGCAGCACTTCCATTTGACCGTTGATTTTAAAAACTTTTTTCTGATTATCCTTATATTTGATCATATTTTATAGATACTTACAACTGGGATCGGTGCATTTCTGCACGAAACTGTCGAAGAACTCCGGCAATTCCGGCGGCTCAAAGCAGCAGCGTAGCAAAGCCATTGTTAGCCAAGAATGAATGTGCCCCTCCGCCCCTCGCAGGACGGTGACCGTGAACTTTGAGTATTTTTAGCGCGAGCAAACGTCCGGTCCGTTTGGTTGCTTTCCGTTTGTTGTTGCTTGAAGTCAGCTGATGACCGACCTAGTGGGAGGGGGTGTAAAGCTACTCTCGCCTTGTTGCCCCCAAGCTTTTTATTGCCATTGTCGCCACTTATATCACAGGGGGACCCACATTCGGGGTTTGAGCTAATGATGCCATTCGCCTTTATTTGCTTTGACACACATTTCTGAATACTAATCAACTCAAAATAATTGTCCTACGCTCGTAACTCGTTCAATAAAAACGCTACTGCTTTTGCAAACAATAATTGATGAAATTAATAAAATCTAAAAACGTTTGCTAACGGCCGCGGGGGGGCCTGAAACTCAAACCGCACACGGCAGAAACGACAAACTGAATGGAAAATGTGTGCTAGAGAAAATGTACTTTTCGCAGAAAAGCTCCACACTTGTCAGGCTTCGCGCCAAAAGCACAGCACAACAAGGCAAAGCTCAGGGGAAAACTAAGCTTTTCGCGTGTGATTTTCATTCATGAAGTGGCACTTGGGTGGGGAGAGGACATGGACTGGGTAGGGCATTCATTCGCTTCGCTTACCGTTATGCAGTGGTCAATTAAACACTCGAAAGATGGAATGCAAAAACGAGAATCGCTAAGCCCACGGACACTCGATGTTGTCAATTGCGACCATCAGCGGACAACGGAGAGTGTGTGGCTGGTGTGTTGGCCTGCCGTCTGGGGCCTCTCTTCACACGCCAGTTTCGTGCGTTGACAACTTTATTAAGCCTAAATGGGCTCCTTGGCGGGACGGGTGAGGGGGGAGAGAAAAGGAGTGTGGCGAGGAGTGGAGCGGAGTGGCGAAGAGTTATCAAAATGTACGTGGTCCCACTCCAGCGGGGTGCTTTATAGTTTCTTGACCGACGATGACGATCGATGATTTATTTGTATTTCGCTTATTCCGAGATCTTTTGATTAATTACTGTGATATTCAAATATTCAAGTGTGCTCAGCATATACCCACATTTACATATACATATTCGTCTGTATGTTCTCAAAAGAGATGATTCTCGCGTTGAGTTCTCGGGCCGAGTGGCAATATTTTACGCTTTGTTCACGACACATGTCCAGAATGGTTTTTATTTACCCAGAGATTAGCGCCCTGTTCCGCAGATCCGAATGGTCGTCGTATCTAGAAGATGAATTAATTAGTGCTGGGCCTTAATGACTAGTGATTGATGAGTGGGTGTGGCCTTTATAGGCAGAGCGGAAGCCATGGGGAGGGGGGGGGGGGGGGCTAGGGTCACTGCTTTGCCAGCGTACAGTAGCCAGTCCAAACTGGAATATCATCTGCCGACTCTAGCCATATTTTCATATTTGCCTGTGCACGTAGGAAAACATCTCAAGAATGTTTGGGCGATCTGGTTTCACTTGTTTCCACTTCCACTACCAGCACAAAGCTCCCCCCAAGTACTCGTACTCATATACTCGCACCTTGATTCCGCGATTCATACGAAAGAGTCTAGAACACGAACTTGCTCTCGTTCGCCCTCCCGCTCTCTCTCTCTTTATCTCTCTCTCTCTCTCTCTCTCTCTTTGGTTGGGGCTTTCGAAATGCCGGCTACTTGCTAGCAAGGTGTATCAGCACACGGTGAGGCCATTGCCAGAGAGCACAATTTCTCATGTGCTGAGTGCGGGGGAATTTCTCACCTCACATACACCAATGCACCTTGCTTGCTACCTTCGTCACTTGTCGGCACTTGTTTACCTGCCCTCGGCTCATTAAGCTCTCGCTCTCTCGATCTCCGTTCTCTCTGTGTGAGCTTTGCCAGAGATCGTGCTGAGCCCCCATCAATGGCTCGAGTGGCTGCTGCATGGTGAAATTATATATAAGGTGACGTATTCACCATACGTGCTCTCTTTCAGGGTCGTTATTTTGTGTCAGTCCTTAAAATTGATTAGTTTATCAGATAAAATTATGTGGTCAGTGGGTGGGGTCTTGGTTAGCTAGTAATTTTAGGCGGAAGATCAAAATTGACGAATATGTTATGTTTTCGATGTTCTTGCGATGTATTTCTATGTTATGTTCGCAACATCATCGCAACATTCGCAACATCATCGCAATAACATCGACTCTCACTTACGTTGTTGCTGCGGTTGTTTAAGAAGTACCTTGTGCATATGACTACTGTAGTTTTAATGACACTCGGGATGCGCACAGGACATTCGTTCATAGTATGCCTGTTTTTCGTGCGAGGTAGCGTTAGTTGGGTCGATCTGTAAGCCGAACGGATCCGAGCAGCAAAATGAGATATTGAACTTAGCTAAAGCAATATACCAAGAGCACATACAAACAAAATCTCGGTAAAATTTAAGTATTTTATTTTTTAAAGTCCCGTCAAAGTTGAAAAACAACGAAAAAAAATAGATGGATTAGAAAATACGTTTTTCTTTAGAACTGCAACTGCAACGGACCAGTTTTTTTTTTGAGTATGGATAACAATGAATATACCTAATAAAGGATACCAAAACCAGAATCATACGTTGCCTAGTTTACTTTTTATTCCACCTGAAAGATGCAGTATGTGAATAAATGTTGAATACATTTTTGCACTGTGCTCATATCTCATGTCATATTTCTGATTATCCAAAGTTTCTATTTTTACAAAAGCTTTGGAAAATTCTCTATTAGATGCGTTTTTTAATGTTATCAAAGCGCTCATAAAATTCTTCGACTGCCACCTCTTTTCGGCTGATGTCCCACTGTGCACCGTAGATCGTTCTTTAGTCCAAGCAATCATTGAAAGGGAAACGGAACGCGGAAAAACAGTTTTCAACAATGAATTAGTAATTTGATTTCCTATAGTATATAGTATATAATATAAAGTTTATATAACGTCGTCGAAAGAGGTTGTGTAGCGCACGATTTTTTCGTTTTTTTTCTTCTTCATTGCTTACGAATGGACTCGTACACAGAAATAAAATGAAGAAAATATGCTATTATATGTACCTATATATATATTTATTTGAATTTCACCCTATTATACTTGTTATTTAATTCCTCAAACAAAATTCTTTAATTATGAATTAAAGTATTATAATTTGCTTATATATCTTTTAATTTATTAGCAGAAGTTTTCTGCCAGCTGAAACAATAACAAACGAAGAGTGAAGAGCGAAAAACGCTTGCCATCTCTTTCTAGCGCTTGCCTCTCTGAGAGCAGAGAGAACGAGTTGAAAAAATAACGTCCTCAACACAGCCGAATACGCCACCTTTATAATAATTTCACGATGGGCTGCTGGCTTTGCTGGCTTCAGTCGCCTCTCAGACGTGACCGCGACCGCTCATTGCCGATCCACCAAAACGAAACTGCGTCGCGTTCGAGCCCAGTTAACACATCCCACAAGCAAACAACGAACTGGCCAGCGCCCTGCCAACATCCCAGCACCCCACTGAAGAGGATTCCGGATTCCATCTTCCACGACAAACCCTGACTCCCCCCAAAACAGCCAAAAGCTGGCTTTTGGTGGCGATCACCGATTCGACCCGACCATCGGCACGTCCATTCAACCGCTCTCGAGTCGACAACAACCCACACAAATCGACGACTTTGTGCGCATTGCAAAAAAGCTAAAGCTAAAGCAAAAACTCAAATACAAATACGAATACATATACAAATCGTGATAAATGTTCGCTTAAATTGTGCAAACGTTATTCGATGAATTGTGTTTCGGCTAAAGACCATTTCGGTATCGACTAATTAAAATTTGACGTGCATCCGCATACTCCGAAAACAAAAAACTCCGCGACGACACCTGGCAAGTGAAACACATTTGTGTGCCACCGAACGAGCTGTTGATACATCATCGCCGCCATCGCCCTCTCCTCGGCAATAACCCCAGCCCCCAATACGACCTAGCAGCCCCCCTCCCCAACCCCCAACCACCATCCACCAACAGACAAATAAGTAATTAGAACTGCGCAAATTACTTAGAACGCACACACACACACGCACACATAGGCGGAATGCTGTTTTGAGGTGAGTCGAAGCGATACTACAGTAGAACAACCCTAAACACACCCTCTAACGCAGTAGCTTGAACTCCACTCCGATAAGAAGATAACCAACTGAAACTGAAACTGAAACTGCAAAACTCTTCCCTACTAAATCCGGCTAAGACTAAAGCTATCTGATTCTACTCTATGCTGCCTTGAATAATTCAGATTCGTAATCCCAAAACCCCAAATCTTAGATCTAAGCTTTTATGAGCCTCGAATAATGCTGAGGCTGTCCCAGTTACACACTTACCCATGTGGGTGGGTGTGCGAGTGTGAGTGTGTGAGTGTCTCTGGGCCATATATAGGATGGAGGCAACAGTCAACAGCCAGCAACCAGCAACAGCACTGCCAACGCACTAACGAAAGTCAAGACACGACCATGAGTCAGATCGCATAGAATTTTTGCTGGCACTCCACTCGTAAGTCCAAAAACCCATTTCGTTTCGCCCGATCTGGTTAATTGGAAGTCTTTTGGGGGTTCAACGATTCGGCGGCAAAGAAGATTCGCGATGAAGAAGAACCGACCCTAGCCGACCCGATCCGACCCGACCCGACCGCAAATATCGTCTACTTTCTTTCGGTATTTCTCCTCTTCTTTGGTTGTTGTTTTTCTGCGCTCGAAACATTAATATGAAATATACTTAACGATCAGTCGGTGGAGAGCTTTGAATGTGGATGCAAATTAATAACCAATTCTAATGTTAATAATAAAAGCTCGCCTCTGATGGAGAGCTGAAAGGCCGCTGAAATGCGTTCGTCTTTATTGTTTGGGGCGGAAATGGAAATATGTATGTAGAATTTTGAAGGTCTCTCTCCCTCTCTATCCACTGAACAGAAAGCAAACATTTTTCAATGATGACTTCAATGTTGAGTGAAAGTTTTCGATGCTCATCGGAAATTTGAGGGATCGTTTACATATACCTCAGTCTGAGCCATCTCCTATAAACATATATACGCAGTTTATGTTCTTTCTGGGCGATCCAAGTTCTTGGGAATTAGCATTGCAAATATTTGGACACAAAAGTTTTAGCATTTACATTAGTTTGGGTCCCAATGCGATTAGGAATCAGAAATTTATTGTTTTTCCGTGGTTTTTTGGCAAAATATACATAAGTAATTGGCCAGAGAATCGGCACATTTGAATTCAGGTTCAAAGTTATTTGTTATTTGTGATTCGTGTGGATTCTGCTTAATTATAAAACAGAAACAGAAACCTTATCCCCAGCGAGTTGGTTCTCCTTCTAAAGTCATTTCAAAGTCGATATATTCCAGACGATAAAGGGCAACCGAAGACAGATCGTGACCTGATCTGGCTCTGGGGTCAATCTCTGTTTCTCGCGTGGAAGGATCCACACGACTGATATTATTTCCACTTATTCTAATTCATTTTCATATTTATGTAGATCTGGGGGTATTGTATGCGTGGGAGATGTTTTACTGCTGCAAAGATTTGACCAACTTAACCTTGAATCCCAATGCCACTGCCAATGCCAATGACGTCAGAAGTGTATCTGTATCTGTATCTGTACATAAAATACCGGAATATATATCTGAATGCGTGTGTGTGTGTGTGTGACTGTCTTGGGTGTCTTGATAAACACCTCGTTTGGTTCTGCTGCAACTTCCAGAACTCTCCCGAGCTGCTGCTTGGGTGCTGTCCTCGTCCTCGTCCTCATCCTCGTTCTCGTTTTCGTTTTCGTAAGCCTCTTCAAATGCCGGGCCAAATTAACTCGACTCCTCATTAAAGTCGAAAAAATTCGAAAGTTTCGACCGCCATCGTCTGGAAATAAACGTCAATTTAAACGAAACCTCCACAAACACACAGGAGGAGGCGGCAGGAGGGCAGAAGGCAGGAGGTTTGTTCAACAAAAACAACACAAAAACTGCCACAAAAAATGGAAAATTCTCAAAAAGCTGCTTTTGTTGATGGGGCCAAAAAAGGTCTACAGCCTTGCCATGTATGCAGTCCTACGGCTTGTCTCATTTTCGTTTTTTATTTCTTATTTTTGGACGAGCTGTGCTGCCTCCGTCCGTCCGTACACGCACGGGCACGAGTATTACGAGTGTATCTTCGGTGTTGTCTTTTGGGCTGCCGCCGTTTTTGGCTGTGCAAGCGTCAAGGATGGATGATGTATATACTATATAGTATTTGTGCATGTGAGGCGAATGCTGCTTGTCGATTTTCGATTTTCTGATTTTCTGATATTCTGATATTCGGTTTTCTGTTTTATTTTTAATTCAATTTTTAATTTCATTTCGTGCTGGTTAGCTTCCTGCTTTGAGTCAGTGTCCGGTCCGGTCCGATCGGGCATTTAGCACTTACACCTACTGCAAAGCGATTCCAAGCCATTAGTCACTGACATCGAAGCCATCAAAGGCACCGCCCAAAGCGGTCTTGGGGGTTCTTTGTTGGAACTAAAAACTAATGCTTATGCAGCTGTTTGCTGAGCTAAAAAAACACTACCTCTGAGGAGTACTCAGAATGGTTTGTTTACCTCTGTCCCACTCCCAGATTCGGTTACTCTTTTGCTGTAATATTTGCTATAGTTCGAGGTGGTTATACCCTGTCATATACTACTTTGGATCCAAACTCCAATCACTTCCCTGTCGTTCCACACCCATTGCGGCCATGTGGTCCTCCCTGGTGACCTCAACGCAGCAGCAGCAGCAGCAGCAGCAGCAGCATGGACGGATGGACGGACGGATGGATGGAAGGTGCGTGGCCTGGCTGGCTCATCGGAATCACATTCACTTTGGCATCGTGCAGCTTTAATTGCCCATGGGGGTTCAACAGCATCAGCAGCCAAACAAAAGCTGAATAAAATCAAAATACGAAATACAAAATAAAATCAATGTCTGTCAAATGGCGCAATCGCAAAAGACGGACTGGACTGGACTGGCAGTTGATCTGTCCGTCCGGTCCGCTGATTGTCCAACTGTTGACTTAAGCGGCAGTGTTAACAAATTATTTGATTTGGTCGCATTTCATTTCATTTCATTTCATTTAAAAGGCAAAACATTGGCCGATCCGAGCTTGGCATTGGGGAGGCCTCTATCGGTCGGCGGAAGTTGGAGCGCGGGAATCGAATTGAACGGTAAATGGCATACGCGACACTCCATGGAGCTGCTGCTGCTGCCGCTGCTGCTGCGGAAGTACTTGGGTCTCAATTGGGTTTATTTCTGCCCCGCTTCCATTGACGGCAAATCAACGGCATTTGACACGCTCGTTTGGCTTAATTTTGTTGTGCGTCTGAGTGTGTGTGTGTGATTTCGGGTCTGTGTCTGGGGTTCGTTGTGTTGGGGTTGGGGTGACCTTTCCAGGGGGTATATCAAGTGTCGCTACGCAGGTGCAATCCGACGCCCTGGGAACAGGTAAGAAACGGTTCAGGCCAGTTTTCGGTAACGCTGGGAAGCTGCAAGATCTCTCTCTCTCTCTCCTCCCTCTCTCTCCCTCTCTCTGAATAAAATGAATCCCAACTCCGAAATCTTTGGGTTCTTCTCTTCAATGAAGTCATTAAATTGATGTATTGGTTGATAGTTTCGCCGCTTTGGGGCATTCCGTGCCATTCGGTTTCCAAGCCAATTACGAATTTCTTAGAACTGGGTCCCCCCCTCTGGCACCTGGGAGATGGGGCGTGGGGCGTGGGCCGTGGGCCGTTCGTTCATCATGATATCATTGGCCAAGCGACATTGCCGCATGCACATAAATTAACTACAAAAACTGAAACTGAACTGAACCCATTTTGGCTGGAAATGTTAATGAGACTCGATTTGTGGTCTACGATGATACGATGATGCGATGATGGGTCGGCAGTCTCATTGCCTTATCACGTACTGGCGGCGGCCCCATCTAAAGTGTTTTATTCAAAGCTTGAAAAAGATTTGTAACGCTTTCATAATGTAATAAGCCCCTGGCCGCCCCGCATTGGACTCTTTGCATTAAATTACTCAATGAGAAAAATACACAACAAATATATATATAATTTATATGGTAGGTATATAGGTATATACGATACGTGAGTGTATACTCTCGTAAGGGCAGTGTCGAAAGCGAATGTACTTTGTATGCCCCACTCGACATTCGAGTTTTGCGACTGTTTGATTCGCGGTCAACAACATTTCGGGGGCAGTTCGAACCGATTGAAACTCCAGCGTTTTCGGCAGCTGCATATCAATGAAGCTGGGAGGGATCTGCTCTTAAGAGAATGAATGGATGAATGAATGGCCAAATCGATGTTCTGTCAATCAATTTCTGTATCGAATGGGATTGTATCTCTCGGGGCTTGAGGCCTGATGGCGCTGAAATTAGTTGAAATTTGCATAAATTGGTATTTGGCTACCGCTAGCCGGACGGATTGGCATTAATTACCCGGCAGCAGCCACAGCAGCAGCAGCAGCAGCAGCAGCAGCAGCAGCGACAATGGCCACCAAAAATAGAAAAATAGAAAGAAAGATGGAAAAAGTGAAACTCTCCCTCCCGGTGGTGGTGGTGGTGTCTTATGCAAGGCGGAAGATGGAAGATGGCGCATGCACCGCTCCGCACCGCACCGCATCACCGTTGATTATGACATGCACTACAGACCCAAAGAAGGTAACCAGCCAGCCAGCCAGCAAGCCATTGGCAAAGGAAAACAGTCGGCAGCATCTCGCCATCATCGCGTGCAGAGTCGCCCTTTTCCCACTCAACGAGAGATGGGGGGGAGGGAGGCCCTGGCCTGGCCACCAAAACATTCGTTTTCTTTGGCTCTTTTTGGTGGATGAGAAGAGATGGTATGGTATGGTATGGGATGGGAGGGGATGAGCGGATGGGAGCTGATGCTGACCTTTGCCATCGCCATCGCCATCGCGCTGGAGACGTTGCCGGAAACTTTTGACGGTTGCTGCTTTTATTGATTTCCCAGGAAAGCCTGGCTTCGTGTTTGGTGGATTCTTTTGCACAACTCAGTCGCATCGCGGCTCAATAATTGTGCACAATTGTCGATAAATTCAGTCGATAACAAGATGGAAACGTGACACCCTATATCGTAGGGGGAGGGGAAGCGGAAGGGGAAGGGAATGGCGCTAAACGAGAAAGAGCCAGAGTCGTAGATGGGTCTCATGTTTGATAATAATTACATGCCCATAAATCTATTTACACATGATTTCATTTGCATCTCGTTTGGGCATCGATCGGGTTCCCAGCCCCAGATCTTAAGTGTGTTTTTTGTTCGACTTTTGATCGATCGATCGATCGATCGGTGGATCGATGTAAACTCTCTACTGTCCGTGGTGTGTGTGTGTGTGTGTGTGTGGTGCGTGTCGGCTGCCTAATTGATTTTCGCGCAGGTTAAAAGTCGCCCAGCCAGCAGCTATGACATGGACAGAATGGCAGACACCCCCCTCACCTCACCCCCGTGTCCGTATGTACTCCACTGATACACTGAAACACTGATCGACGCTGAGCTAATTATGAGCTTGAACAACAAAAAAGTGAAATCTCTTCTTGCCCAGCGGCGGACTCAAGCGGAGAAGAGCATATTAATCATGCAGAAAAGTACTCGTACGAAGGAGAGAAATTGATTCACATTTTCCGCCATCTGGCCATCTGGCTATCTGGCTATCTGGCCTGGCCAACGACAGACACCTTGCCACCCTTGTCGGAATGGTGGAAAAAGTTGCCATGTAATGCCACAAAGATTAACCTTCTAACACACATAGTAAGCCGTGTCCAAGTCTGAGACGACACAAAGGGAAGGAAGCTTCCTCAAAGACACAGATACAAAGATACACGGATACACAGATACTCAGATACTCGGACTGTTTAGGTGGCTAACAAAGCGTGAAAACGACGACAAACAATGTGGCCAGATTTGGCATTGGCAGGAAACGGTATTGGTGTGGCATGGGTGGGGGGTGGGGGATACCAGAACCACTCTCCAGATGAATCAAATTTCGTTTTTCATTTGGTATTCGCATCATTCTATTGAAAGTTTCCATTCATTAGCCAGCTCTCAGGTTCTCCCAGACCCCTGGGGGCGACCGGGAACGACGCCTTTGAGCGCATGTGAGTGGGCGCTGGGAGCGGAGCGGAGAACTCGTCATCGTCTCCGTCTCCGTCTCGTCATCATCTTACAAATGCCACACGTTCATAGATACCCGCATAGACGGTTCTAAATGGGAGTAGCAATTACTAATTTCCTTAGTAAAGCGCACGCTCGACTCAAGGGGAATTTAGTTGTAAGAATTGACAATGCCCCCAACGCCAGTTCTCTTTCCCTCTCTCTCTCTGTCTGTCTGTCTGGAGCTCTAACTCGCCAGAGACCTCTCGCATTCGGAGTGGGCCCCCCGACTCGATCCCGATCCCCAACCTTCCTTGCCAAAGACAGCGCCGGCGCGTTCTTTGGCTGTCCGACTCCGACCCGTCCACTGTCTGGGGTATTGAGCGGCGGCGGCTGCGGCATTCACATTCACTCACAGATGCCTGAGCATAGATATCGAAATGCAATTAAGTATTTGCCAAAGTCGAAGACGCGAACGAGCGCCACCAACAAAGCGGCTCCTCCACTCCACCCCACTCCGCTCCGAACTGAACTGAACCGCTCGTCGAGGCACGCATGGAAAAATGTGCGCTAGACAAGGTCCAGGCCAGTCCAGTCCAGTCCACATTGATTCGCAACTCCAGAGGGATCTGGAGCTGGAGCTGGACCAGCAGGAGCTGCAGTCGGAGCAATGCTGATCTTTGCATAACTTGGACTTTGAATGGCCACAGGGCTTGGCCGTACTTACAAATTGGACTACACCTTCATTTTCACTTCTATACCGAAAGACCGCACTCGACTGTCTCACTCACACCGGACTGCACTGGGAGAAAAGTTGAGGCTGTTCTAGTAAGATTTTAAGTGGAAATGGGAAGAAATCGGAAGCGATCAAAGCCATCAATATATATGGAAGATATATCCAATATTCTGGCAAGGTTTAGTGGTTCCAATTCTCTGCTCTCCCAAACTTCCCTTCTCTTTTTGGGGTTTTTGTCTGCCGATGGTAGTTTTTTCTCTCAGTGCACGGGCTCTCGTTCTCCCTTGGCTGGGCCCGAACCCCAGAGCCCCAGAGGTCAGAGCCGAGGCAACCGCTGGGAACACACGCAAAGTGGGCAACCGGCGAGACGTTTGTTTGCTTTTGCTGGCCATGCCTGTGCCTCTGCCTGTGCCTCTGCCTCGGATTGCGGCGCACTTTTGGTTTCACTTGACACGGGCACACGGTGGAGTACGGATTGGTGATGGGATGGGGTGGGGCTCTTGCTATCATTACCGCAGTGTTAAAGTTCAAGTTCAGAATGATTATTGTTCTTTTGTGGCCCCACACTCGGGGCGGTGGGATGTGTTGGCAGACATTTTATGGCTAAATTGTTTACTCTGCGCACTAATCTAATCCTATTTCCATTCCCATGTACGTACATGTATGTAATTTGTATAATTCGAGGCAATTCCGCTCGAAATTAGCCACAAATGCAAATGCGGAGACTGTGAATGTGAATGTGAATGAATGAATGAATGAACGAATGAAAATTAGAATAAAATTGCACTTGAGTGAGACATTGTGTGTGTGTGTCTGGAGTCTAGACATTTTGGTTTAATTGAAAGACGTTGGTGTCCCCACACAGGTATACCCGAACCAGGGTACAACTCCATCTCCAACTCCATCTCCAACTCCATCTCCAACTCCAACTCCAGGTCCGATTCTTCTGACTTTGACTCTGACTCCAAGGTCCGCGAAGCGATACAAATTTTATGTTTATTACACCTTAATAATGCGTGTTTACAAACAAATCACGTTCATGGCGCAATCAACGCTCAGCAATCGGCATCAGGAATCAGGAATCAGACATCGGCATCTGCCAAGTCTACAGCTCCAGCTACAGCTCCAGCTCCAGCTCCAATCCTCAAGTTCAGCCTCAGCTTCAGCTTCCCATCAAAGTCAGGGCGCACGCATGCGCACTCAAATTATATGGTAAAGGATTTTATTGGCAGCTTGCAGCGTTTTCCCCCCTCCCCCACTCCCTCACCAGAGCCTAGAATGGCTTGGCATGGCATGGCCAAGGAGTCTGAGTCTGAGCCTGGCCCCTGTGCCTGTGTCCATCGGTGCCCGTGATCAGACGAGACGATGTTGCCCATTGATGTCTAGCCGGGCGATTGTGCTTGTTAGAGCGGAAAGGCCTCACAGTCGCAGTCTGAGCTGGGGCTGGGGCTGGGGCTGGAGCTCCTCTCTGTGCTGTACGAGTAAGTAAGCCAGTAAGTGAATGACCAACCCATCGGTCTGGTCTCCCTTTTTCGCTGTCCCAGCTGTCCCAGCTGCCCCTGTCCCTGTCCAGGTGCCATAATAGACGTGCATTCTCCACACATTACTGCGCTCCCTCGTTATGCTCTTCCCTTCGCCAGGAGAGACTGACGAATCATGTGTCCCACCAGTTTCCTACCAGCTGGAGAGCATCCTGAAGGGTATCCAAGATTTGCCCAACCCAAGCCAACCCAACCCAAAGTCCACTCTCCCGAAACGATCGTTTCGCAGTCTGTGCATGTGTGCGACGCCTGGGTGGTGGTGGTGCTGGTGCTGGTGGTGCTGGTGGGTGTGCGTGTCTATGGGGCTGTTGTCTAAACTGGACGTTCTTCTGGGGGATCCATTCTGGGAGGGGGTTGCTCCGAAGTGGCTCCTCGGGCGTGGTGCATTGTTTAAATAGAGTTTTGTGTGCTGTCCGTATTCAAATATGAATATTATCGCGTTTGCTTAATCGCAATCAATATTTCTACAGTTTTCACTCCACTCCTCGGGGCATTAACTCCAGAGAGAGCACTCGAGAGAACTCACCTGGCGAGTCCTCCGCCACCGCCACCGCCTCCGCCACCGCTCCCTGCTCCCTGCTCTGCTGTGGTCTCTGGTCTGGTCTGTGACAATGGCAAATCGAATTTGAATCTCGTATGCAGCACCAAGCACCAAGCACCGAGCACCGAGCACCCTCATCGTGTGTCTATTTTTGTAATTGTCCAAGAACACTCTATGCTGCAAAAAAGAACAAAAAACAACAAAAATAAGTAAATAAATAAAACCCGATTCGATTGGGGGCCCCACTCCACTCCCAGAACTGGGGGATCAGTCAGAGTGGGAATCAGAATCAGAATCAAAATAAGAATACGAATTAATTGGCAATTATTCATTTGACTGCTGTCACGATTGTACCCTTACGGGCGGGGGGGAATATGGGAAAGGAAATAGGGAATGGCCAGTGGATACCAGATAAATCTTTTGGCTTTCAAGGGAAAGTGTCTCCGAATAGATAACCATTATCGGTTTACTTTGAGAGGAAATACTTAAGGGACTGTCCAAAAAGGGGCGGTTAACCCTCATAGATTATAGTTTATAATAGTTTACGCTGAAGGGTATAAACCCCTTTTAATTTAAATACCCTTCTTTTGTCTGCTATGCTCTCTCTTTATCTATTTTCTTCCCTCGAAATGGATTAACAAATTTAATTCTAATAACACTTTCACTCGCCAAACGGAAATAAATACAGATCTACTATAATCTAGAATAACGAGCTAAAACCCAACAGCAAATACAAAATGCAAACACAAACAAATAAAAACCAGGCTAAAACTAAAACCAAACACAAAAGGAGCCAAGTGAAGTGGAGGTCTAACTGCGAGCTGCGATCCTAACTCGAGCTGGAATAATACGATAATCCGATAATCAGATGGGAAATAATCACAAAATAACAAACAAATAACAAACACAACCCGAATAGAGAGTATAGAGCCTTATACTATTTGAGAATTGTTTCTTCTTGCAGCTGAAAACCATTTAAATTGACCTGCTTAAATGGAAAATGCGAAAAGTTCAAGCAGACTGTCGATGAGACTGTCACACAAAGAGTTCACTTAGGGTTTCAATTCTTCCGACAGAGAGAAGATATCCCAAAAGGAGAGAGAAATACAAAGACAGATCAACAGAGAAACAGAGACAGAGAGACAGAGAGAGAGAGAGAGAGAGAGAGACAGAGAGGAAGAGAACCACAACAAATTGAGGAGAATCCAGCAATCTAAGATGCAACAACACCAACAACAGCAATCTGGACCAACCACAACAACAACAACAAATGGTGGACCCCGCGTCAGCTTCAATCGGGATGTCCATGTGAAGCGGATAGGTCAGTGTGTGCTTGTGTGTGTCTGTGTGTATGTTGATAAGGAAACCACCTCCCTCGCAAAAGCGTAACTCCAATCGCCAGTAAATAACCAACACGCGCATCATCCACAAAAAAACAAAAAGACCAACCAACACACACGAACCCCTCTCTCTAATGATACTCTAAGCAAAAACCAGCCACAACGAACCTCATCAAAAACGATCCAACAACACAAAAAAACTACTAACCAAGTGGCATCTAACATGTACACATACTCGTGCGATACGTACCCATTATTTACCATCTAACTCTTCGATCGTATACCCTATCAAAGGGGGTTGTGATGGCTATAAGGCATTTGCCACAGAGCTACACCACAGAGGAGAATAAATAGAATAAACTACACTCTAAGTAGACTGAGAGAACCAGCAGGAATGCTATGAGACGGGGAAAGGGCCGCGGCTTTACAATTTACCCGGTACTGAGTGCGAGGGAGAGAGAGGGAAAGAGTAAGCCCGTGGGGTGGATCCTTATGACTATAGTAATGATCTGATCTGATCTGATCCAGAGTCTCAGGGTTTTTTTTCGGTATCTAGTGATCCTCAGAGCCTTCTTTCTGGTGGTTTCTATTTTGAAAGAACCTATTTATGGAGGGTATTTTTATAGGGTATCTACAGCTTTGTAGCCCCACCGATTGTAGCATTAACTTCTCTATTCTTTGTGTAGTGTGTGGCCCAATTTTGGTCAATCAATGACGGAGGCTTGCAGCCCACACAAAGCTTCATTCCACTCCCCCCAAAGCCCCGCCTCCCCATCGTCCGACACTACTCGAATGCAACTCATTTACTTGGTCAGTCAGCCAGTCTCTTAGTCAGCCAGTGAGGGGTTCTAACACACAGTCATGATGGATGGCCCAGAGGCTTTCCATCTTCGGTTGCATAACATTGAGAAACTCTTGAAGTTTTCCTTCATTTGTGCAAAAAAAACATGCGGTTTTCTATATGGAGAGGGGAAAAAAGAAAGAAAAACAAAAAGAAACCTCGTGCTAGTGGGCGAATAAAGCCAGAACGAATGCCAAAAGCGTTAAAAATAATAATAATAACAAAGCCGCCTCAACAATAAAATGTAGTTTACCTTGAGAATAATCATCACAGACACACTCGCACTCACACTCGCACTCACACTCGCACTCACACTCATTCAGAGACAAAGTAGAGAGCTCCCCCCCACCATATATAACTATTTAAAATAAGTTGATATTTTATAAGGCATTACGAGTGGCAGCACAGCAGCAACAACTCCTAGCCCAGAGAGCAACAGCAACAGCAGAGAGCCAGTCAGCATTCAGCAGTCAGCTGCAGTATCATTTTGCACATCTCTCTGTCGGACAGGAGGGGACATCGGACGGACACCAGTGGACCCCAGAGCCAGAGACAGACCAAGACCAAGAGCCACTGCATCTGTATATGTATCTGTATCTGTAGCTGTCCTAACCCCCCCTCGACTGGTCTTCGACTATATTATTATTGTTATGATTATGTCTGGCAGCAGCGACAGCAACGACATGGGATTTATTTCATAGCTGGATGCAATTTATGGCAACTGTCGTCGTGATCTTGCCGGGGGAATGGAGAAATTAAAAATTGATTATGACAAAACCTGCACAAATGTTAATTATTTAGACTTGCCGGAGAGTCTCCCAGTCTGTCCGACTGTATTTCTGTTGTTCCCCAAACTGAATACTGCCAATGGCCATACCAGAGAGTAGTCACTCGCTGGCTGGCATTTCCTTATGGATTTCCATTGCTAATTAACCAAACTCGTAAGTCCTTATGGCTTGGCTGAAAGTGTCTGTCTGTGTTCGGTTTTTGGCCAATATGGTTATGGACCAGATTTCCACGTTGTGCAATGCCCAATGCGCAGCCTTAAATGCCTGCCATTTCGGGTTACCCTCGAGTTAATTGACTTGACGTTAACGAATTTAATTGCAATTTCGGAATTTGTTTAGTTAAATGCTGCTGCTGCTGCTGTTAGTCGAGGTCAATCCAAAATGTAACAAGATTCAGGCAATCTGCCATTCAATTGCTTCAGATTTGTGTGATTTCTGTCGGGGTCACCAATCCACCAGGGAGAGCCATCGTTATGTCATTCCACAAATGAGATCAAATTGCTTTTAATTAGACGTTTAATTGGAGTTGCGGGTTTCTGAATTTGTTTTTGGGCAAATATATGTAATTCGGGGTCACCAATCTGTGTGGAGAGGCCCTTAATAAGTACCTTCATTTAATGGGAACTCCAGTAGCTACTGGGTCCCGCCTTCACTTCTTTAGCAAGATCTATGTAGCTTTGCAGGGTTCTTTTATTTGTGTACACTATTTTTAATGCGGCTACTGAAAGATCTCTCTGCCAACCCATGGATATGCGAATTGTTTCTTTTTTGGCCTCTTCCCCGCCTCTCCTTCTGCAGCTGTCACAAACGTTTAGCGTAATTGAATCCCCAACTTGAAAACGAATTTCAGTGTCTCTTTCTTTGCTTTTTTAGCATGCAAATTAAAGCAATTATGTGTAAAACACAGATTTAATGATGATTTAATTTTGACGCAACAAAGCAGCAAAGCAGAAAATGAAGGAAAATAAAAGCGAAGGAAAATTATTCGCCCGCTGGGCACAAGGCAGCATTTTTCACTACACTCCACACACAAGTTAACATGTGAATTTACGGCTAAATTACAGTGCAGTCAAAAGTCAAAGTTGTTGACTGTAAAACGAGGGAAATAAACTGAAAGACGACTAATTTGAGGCTGTTCGGCTGCTCTGCTGCTCTGCTGCTCGGCTGCTGGAACAGGCAAGCCTCGATTATGCAGCTTTCAGCCTTGCAAAGCGACAAATTTGGCTAAAACGAGTCTCTCGTCTCGTCTCTGATGGCAGCAGCTGGTGCATCCGATGCACTTTAGCAGATGAGGTTTTTCTCGAAGGCGGACAATGCGCTTTTCTTACCTTTCCTCGTATTCGTACTTGAAATTATGCCAATCTGGGAGACGTCCTTACACACAGACCTTCTGTCTTGCAGCAGGTATGTGCGCTTGTGTGGGGGTATCTGTGTCTGTGTCTGTCTCTGTATCCGAACGAGTATCTGGGTAGCCGAGAGATGTCGATGTCGATGACATAATTTTCATGGGCGATTAAAAAAGCGTTAAGCGAGAACAAGTCCACAGTCCAGTGGAAGCGTGGGCTGGGAGGACCGTTCCAGCTACAGGCTGCAGGCTACAGGCAGCAGGGTACAGGTTACAGCTACGGCTTCAGGCGCAAGTACAGTTGCCACTGTTGCGTAATAGTTGCTCTCACCTTTTCCCCGTTTGCGGCAGCATTTCCCCCTATTATGTGGCAGCTGTATAACGACTGAGTGCCTGCGCTTTAATGAGATCATACACATTTAATTAATTAATTTAATTAGGCAAAGAGCAAGTCATTATTATGAGATTTGCTCCGTTTCCTACTCTCAATCCCAATCCCCATGCTGCTGCTGCTGCCAGTCCACAGCTCCACAGCTCCACATTTGATTTGCCCGAGCGCGAACTTTGTCAAAAAGAGTCAGTCGACTGCTCTGCTGACTGCTCTGTCGACTGGTTATTTTTTCAGTCCATCTGTCTGTCTGTCTGGCTTTCAGTGTGGGTCTGCTGCTCTTGCTCGTGCCATCTTTGGGAAGGCCTGGGAAGGCTACTATTAAAATGCCATTTATGCTTTTTTATTAATACATCATTTGCATACAGTTTGTTTTATTTTCGCATTACTACCTATGAATCTGTGTGCTCTGCTCTGCCCCAGAGCAGACTTAATTAATAAGTCTCTGGGCTTTTGGCTCTCGGCTTTTGGCTTGCCTGCCCACAAATTTCGCACTATTTTCTGGCTCTGGCCTGGCCTGGCACTGGCACTGGCTCTGGCACTGTGTTGGCTTTTGGCCGGAATGACATTGGCGTAGGCAGTCGTTGTCGTTGTCGTTGTCGTTTTCGTTGTTGTCGACTGGGACTGGGACTGGGAGACTGTGCTCTGCTGTTGGCTTGTTTGCTTTTGCTAGATTGCTTTCGGTCGTGGCTGATATTGGACGCAGTCGGGTGTTCTCAGCCTGATTGGCATTGGTAAGAGCGTGCCCCCAGCGTGTGTGTGCCTCGCGGAATATTAAGAATTTCATTTCTGCTAAATTTCTGTTCAATTTCGGATAAATTTCGGGTAAATGGAGTTGTCGATCAATTCCCAACTTCAGTTGTCGCAAAACACAAAGAAAAAGAAAAGAGAATTGGATTTGGATTTGGAATTGCAGACGATTGCGTCATTTGTTTATCGAAATGTGTATTGAAATGAGTCGCAGATTATTTTTAGAGCTCTTTAACTCTGTTTTTTTCTTCGCTGAGTTTTGTGTGTTTTTTGTGTTTGCGTTTTGTTGACAGCTTCTCCTCTCTCGCTCTCGCTCTCCCTCGAGACGAGGGCGAAACGAGTTTGTCGCCAGAGTCTTTTGTTTTCGCCTCCATACATTCTTGGGCGAAAGTTTCCCTCCCCCTACCCCCACCCCTACCCCTACCTTTGAAATCCGTGCGGGAATGGGCAGCCAGCAATTTTAATTGGGTTTCCAGCTGGAGCCTGCATGGGGGCAGGGTCGGGCTGGGGGGGTGGGGATCATGTCAATGCAACACGCCCATTTGCATACTTGGACTGCATACTGGACTCAAGGACGCGGCGCCGCTTTTGATGTGATTAGGTGGAGGAGCCGCCGCCACAGCGACAGAGGGACAGGGGAAGGGGCAGGGGCAGGCGTTGGGGCAGAGACGATTAGCAGCGAAGAGCATTAAATTATTTTCATACAGAAAATAAATGCGGCCTGTCGCAGGTCTAGATAAAACAGAGCCAGGGCCATGGCCACGGCATGGGCAGCGGCTGCGGCATCGAAATCGAAAGTGCGCGCTCTTCGCTTAATTGAAATACCCCATGGCAGCCTACGCGCAGATCTTTAGCATGCCACAGAGAGACCACGAGACAGACCCATCCGTAAACCCATCCCAGAGCTAGACCAGTAGCAGGGGCGGGGGCAAGGGGCAGGGACAGAATGCGGGTGAATTCCCATTTAGCAGACGTTCGACTCGACCTTATCTTGTCACTGACATGGCCAGCAGCAGCAGCAGCAGCAGCAGGGGATAAAGCATTTTTGCCAACTAAAACGTTTTGGTATCTTTTGGTGGGGGATGGTGGGGAGGGTGCAAAAGGGGGCTGCTCGGCGGACTGTGTCGCTGTGGTTGTGGTTGCTCTTAATGAAGCGGAGTTGAGGTCGCATCATCATCATCATCATCATCGACAGACAATTACCGCGCGTTGTATCATTAAACTAAGGTAAAACCATCCACAAACAGGACCAGGGGAGGCCTTGCCTTCACCCTACCCCCCCGCAAACACACAAGAAAAAAAACCACCTTGTGGCAAGTGAAAGTCGTGCCACAAAGCGCAGATTTCATTATTTATATGAGTTTCAGTTGATTTTTGTCTCGATTTCGGTTTTTTGGTTTGGTTGGGTTTTGGTTTGCTTTTCCTTACGTACTTTTTTTCCGAAGTTGGTCAGTGTGTTTTGTGGCATGCGGCATGCGGCAGGCGGCAGAGTGGAGGCTCACCTTGGCTATCACGACAGCCAAATTACGTGCAACAAGAGCCGAAACCGGAACCGAAGCAGCTTGCCCCAGCTCCAGCCCCAGCCCCAGCACCCGGGGGCACACTGCAGTCTGCCAGAGAGAGAGGGAGAGACCAGTTGGGAAAAGTGGATCAGATATTTTATCGCAAAACTTTTCCGAAACAACAAAGGTTCGCAGAGATCGGCAGGGAATGGAATCAAATCGAATGGGGATCGGATCATTTGGAAATCATAGAGCCCCTTGGGAGTGTGGCGTGGCGTCGATTAAGTGGATCAATGATTAGATTAATGAATGGCTTTCAGCGCCTTCGCCTTTGCCTTTGCTCAAATGGTAATCAATCAACTGCAGCAGCAGCGGCAGCAGCAGCACTCAGTGTTGCCTCTGTTTCTGTCTCTGTCTCTGTCGCTGGGAAACGACTTTACGGTTAACCGACATTGAATTTAGTTTCAGATTCAGCTTCGAGCCACAAGCTCGGGCCATGCTGTCGCTTAGTGCGAATTTATGTTTTCCTGTTGCCTCCATCCCCCCAAGAAAAAAGAGCAAGAAGCAAGAAACCAACGAAAAACGCCCCCAGCGTTGTGCGATGTGCTCCTCGACAAAGCGAAACCTTGTAACCATCATGATCGCATCACGGTGCAGCATGGCCACATTTCACCTTGACACATATATCGCCTGACAGCTGATTGCCAGATGAAGAGATGCCCCACGATGCCAGCCACATACTGCAGTGCAGTGGCTTGCCATTTGCAGCCTCTGGCTCTGGCTTTCCACTCCTAGCATTCCTCTTGCTCCCTCTCCACTCTCCCAGTCTGCGACTCTGCGTTCTATTCAAACTCCCTTTAGTTCTCTCTCTGCTTCAGTTTTTCAATCCCCATTTGGCCCAAACCAATTTGGCACACGACACGCCCAGCGCTCTGTCATTATTCATTGTTGTTTGAGTTTCGATTAGACATCGGTGTCACTTTGCCATTTGGCTCTGGCTGTGGCTCTGGCTACCACGAATCGAATGTGCCGAATGTGGGAGCGGTTCCAGTTCGCTCCAGCAACGATCTGTGGGGGGTGCCCATAAAATGTGACAGGTTGTGCAGGTGAATGGTCAAGCAGCGCCGCAGCCCAGCCCGGAGACGGGATCTCGAGCTGATCTAGAGACAAGGTCAGAGAACGTCGAGGGGAAATGGGAAAGAGTACGATCACAGATTCCCCATCAACTCGTTGGCATCTCCAGAGGTCCAACGAGATGGCTACCTGACTGACTGGGGGCAGACTGGCTAACTGGCTGACTGGCTGGCTGGCTGGCTGGCTGGCTGACTGTTTGGGCTGAGAGATCACGCATCTCGGCCAGAAAATCTAGTTTTGCTCTTCTGTGGCACGTTTTTCTTTTCTTTTTTGTGTCTTGTTCTGTGTGGTTGTTTTTGCTGTTGTTTTCGGCGTATTAAATAATAATGATTATGAAAAAAAGTGAGGAAGTGGAAGAATCTTTATGAGATACATTCCCTCAGCAGAACAGACTGAGGACTGCCGAGAAGAAGCCTCTCCAATGGCCATTAGCGCTTACAGCGCCCGATTACAGAGTAAGCGTTCCACACACATCACATCAGAGCCCCCGATCCGCTCCAATCCGATCCAATCCATTCCGATCCGATCCGAGAGACCGACAAGCTGCTGCTGCTGCTGCCGCTGCAGACGTGGGCCAGATCCATTGTTAGAGTTGCGAGATCTGGTCTGGCACTGAATTGTGGACGTGGATGTGGACGTGGACTGGTCGAGACTGGGGGACTGGGGAACTGTGGAAGGGGTTGCCTTATTTAGCAGCCAGCTGTGGCCAATTCACACTTGCGGCCCAAACGACGGGCGGCTGTCTCTTCCAACTGCTGCTGGCTGTGGCTGCTGGCTCAGACATTACATCATCGCCTGGCTAATGTGCTAATTTGTCATTACATGTATTATGCCAGCAACTAGTTCGAGGAACTACTTGTATGCCCCATGCTAATCCGCCTCTTCTCCCCCTTGCAGGCAAGCGTCCCAGCGAATACGAATCCAGCCCGGTGCAGAGCTACCATCAGCTGCCGCCGGACATCGATCCAGCGGACATCAGGAAGGAGGCAGCTCTGGTCATCGCCCAGGCGGGCAGGCATCACAGCAAGGCCGAGAACGGGGACAATATATCCAACTTTAGGAGCAAACAGAAGCGCCAGAGCGACGCCCAGAGGTTCCATTCGCTGCCGACGCGCAAGAAGAAGGGCAAGCCGGTGGCCAGGAGTGCCAGCGACGCCTCCACCAAGAAGCCAGCGAGCAAACGGCCCTCGATCTTCGGTCTGTTCGGCCGCAAGAGCGACTCGAATGTCAGCCAGTTGGAGCGGGATCCGCGCTTCGAGGACGGCGGCGCCAGGCGTCTAGTGCGCAGCAAGAGTGATGTGGGCGGACGGAGTCCCGCAGACAGCAGCCGAGTAACCAAGAGGCCCGAAGCAACAGCCAGCAGCTCCGTCTCCGCCTCCAAGCAGCAGCTCAGTCCCATCATCGAGCAGTCGCAGAGGGAGGACTTCTTCGAGAAGGATTACTTCAGGGAGCGCGAGAGGCGCAAGTCGGACGCGGTCACCCTGCGGGAGAAGGATGAGTCGGGACTGAGCGAACTGCTGACCCGCAGCCGCTCCCAGGTGGAACCAGACGGCTCTCTGCTGAAAAGGGAGCCGCCGCTGCCGCCACCACCCTCCTCCGCCTCCGCCTCCATATCTGCGGGCATACGCGACCGCATTGAGACCCTGAAGGCCAAGTCCAGCGAGAACATGCACAGCTCCCAGCAGCCGGCCGAGCGGCTGCCCCTCACCAAGGGCCGCACCGTGGACGGACTGGTGAAGCGTCTGTCCATGGAGCGCTTCTCCCCGCAGCCCTACATCAGCCAGCCAGGATTCTCCTACATCCGGCCCAACGAGGGCATCACCTACGCCCAGTTGGACCACAGTCCGCTGGACGAGACCCGCCAGCGGTCGCCTCTGGGCCGGGACATGCGCTCCCCTCAGCGGGAGTACGCCCCGCCCAGGCCACCGCCCAGGAGCAACGACAGATCCCAGCATAGTCCTGGACAGGGCAGCTACTCCCCGACTTCCAATGGAGCAGCGCCGCTCCCAGCTCGAGTGAGCCACTCCCACTCGCACTCGCCCTCCCCGTGGCAGCAGCTCAGTCCGCGCAACCTCAGCGACGAGGACGAGGGCCTGGGCTATGAGCCGCGCAAAGTCTACTACGAGGACGAGTACCCGAATCCCGCCCCCAGGCGGGGGCCCGAGCCGCCCATTGTGCCCGTGATACGCAGCGTCAGCCCAGCGCCGTACCTGGACGAGCTGGGATACAGGAGGGCGCAGCTGGAGACCCGCATACTCACCCGTCGCTTCGGGGAGGGAGCCGCCACTCTGGAGCGCCCGAGGGACCAGCACAGAGTGGAGCCAGAACGGGAACGGGATCGGGAGCGGGAGCGGGATAGAGCTCGTGTCTACCTGAGTCCCGAGAGAGAGGATGAGCCGCGCTTCCAGCGGGTGGCGGTGAGGCCGGAGCTGTCCAGCGAGTACCCACAGCAGGAGCGGTCCCAGGTGGACGGAACGCTGCCCAAGATGGAGAAGACGTCGCGCTACCGCCACACAAAGTACTACGATGACGGCCATGGCGGCGTCAAGGAGACCTACGTGCGGGAGACGCAAAAGGACGGACAGGTCCGAGAGTCGAGGCACCGCGAGCGGATCGGGGATCGCGAACGCGACTACAATTCGGCGGACAGGCTGGAGCAGGAGCCGAAGAGCCTCGACTCGCAGCTGACGGGCGGCACCGACCTGTACCGATCCTCGCCAGAGCTGCGCGCCCAGCAGCACCAGACGGCGGCATCGTCGCACCAGACGCCGGACCCCTGGCAGAGCAGCCTCAAGCGGGACAAGCTGCAGCAGCGGAGCTTCGACAAGGGCGATTCGGGCATTGAGAATGACTTCCGCAAGGAGTCCTTCAATGGGGACCTGACCACCAGGTGAGTGCAAGCTTCTGCTCGAGAAAAGCCCCTGTTCTCTATAGATCCTTGCCCTCTTGCGTTTTCCAGGTGGCGCAAGCGCACGGCCCTCGATGACATCCGGTGGTGCGAGTCCTTCCTGCGAAAGGAGCGCCGCGACAGCGCCCAGCAGCGCCAGCTGCAACGACAGGCCATCCCCGCGCGTCTGCGGCGGGAGAACAGCTACGTGTACAGGGAACGCTCCATCGACGATGGCTCCCACTTCGACCCGCACCTGGACAAGTACCCGGTGGCCACCAGCACCCTGCGACGCCGCGAGCAGCACTCCCAATCGCAGTCGCAGTCGCAGACGCAGTCCCGCGAGGATTCCGGCACGCTGAAGCGGAACAAGAAGCTGGGGGGCTTCGAGAAGGTCAAGCAGCTGTTCACGGGCACTGGAGGTGGCAGCCACGGCGGCAGCGGACGCAGCAGTGGCAGCAACGTCTCCAGCGGCAAGAAGGAGCGCCTCAGCAATGGCCACAGCAACAGCAGCACCTTGAGTCGCCGCGACAAGGACAAGCAGAAGGAGAGGGAGCGTGAGCGGGAGCGGGAGAGGGAGCGCTATATGGTCAGAGAGGAGGAGATGCGTTCGCGCTACCGTGAGCATCAGGCCCTAGCCGAGGAGACCTCACGCGAACCAAAGGTGAGTACCCACGATCCCCTCCCCCACAGACCATTCGGGTTGTCTAATGGCCAATTGATGGCGCCACAAAACGGGGCACCAGAGCACCCAGAGCACCCAGAGCACCTGGAGTTCATTCACCCATGGAAATCGGTTGGGGCTTTGGGATCGTTGGTCTGTTTTTTCTTTTTCTGGGATACATGACCCTCCAGACGATCATTTGGTCATGGCCGACTATTATTAATTTCGAATTAATCAAGACTTGCGTCGATGGGTCAGGCAGGTCGGGCGGGTCGGGGTTTGTTCTGCTTTGTCTTTGTCCACTTCCTGCTCAACACGGATGGGGGGCATCGGGCATCAATGGGCATCAATGGGCGTCCAGGTTGCGGGTGGGCGTCGCATCGCGTCTCAATCTGGCTCTGGTTCCTAGCCGAAAATGGTGGCAGGCCAAGACGACAAGACGTCTAAGTCACGTCCACTTAGAGGCACATCTCGGCTGTACAGCTACGGGACGGGGTGATGGAATAGCGCACCTAATCAAAACAGTCAAGACCATAAAGAAATACTCGGCTGAGACAGCAACAGCGACAGCCACAGCGACAGCAACAGATACTGTGCTTAAATAATAAACGACAACTGGCCAAATAGAGACTGCAAACGAAACGAAAACGTTAACACGAAAACTATTCAGGCGACGAGGCGTCGTATAAATTTTCGAGCCAGAACAAAAGCGTCAAGAGTGCGGCTTAAAGCCAGAGATGGAGATGGGAGCTGTGAGCTGGGGGCCGGGAGGAGGCAGACAGCCGGGGAGCTAGAAGTAGAAACAGGGCCCACGCAGCCGCTGTCACTCTGTCATTCAGTCAGTCTGTCCGTCCGTCTGTCTGTCACTTGCTCGCAAATTAAGAAAGCTGACAGCGAAACGACAAACAGATCGAGGCAAGCAGAGGGGAAATGGCCAAGGGGAAACTTGGCTAAGACTCGCACTCCCAATCCGACTCGGATTCCAAAACGATTTGAGCTACTGTCGAGGTGTTTGCTGTCCATATTGCACAACATGCAACGTGCAACGTGCAACCGCTGCTGCTGCTGCTGCTGCCACTGCCACTGCGTGCTGCAAGCTAATTTGCAATGCTTGAGCGCATTTCTTGGCCAAGTCTAAGAGCGGCCAGAGGATGTTGCCACTTTTGAACGTTCTACCGCTCTGCCGCTCTGCCGGATGTGCCTTGTGGGGGCGGCCCAATCCCAATCCAGCCCAAAAAGAGCACATAATCAGCCTCAATCAAAGAGTGTGTGGCATGCCTCATCCTGCAGGAGCACACACACTTGGCCCATTGCAGACACACACACACACACACACAGGGAAAGGTGTGGCATCTGACCGTTGTCAAAAGTTATGTTTGCGTGTGAGAGATCGCCAAGGAAAGGGTTCCCGGATGGCTGGTGGGGCCATCGATTGGTGGTAAACTCATGCCCCAATCTCTGGGACAATGCGTTGCCATTATTCATACCTCCCCTACCCTCCCCCACCCTCCCCTGCCTCCAGCCGCCCTCTCATAAAGAAACATGCCGCCCGAAGTGTTCCGAAGAAATCGTTAAGTGCCTGGCCATTCATTCCGAAAGATTCTACATGCCGAAAAAGAAACCACGGACAAATTTGTGTGTCAATAATTCTGTTTGAATATTTATGGGCCCACCGACTTGGCCATAAACTATATTCAGGCATCGATCGTTGAGCGTTGAGCATCTGGGGTTCTGGGGGTTATTTTAATATTTGAATATTTGATTATTTAGTGGGTGCTTCGATTGCGGTGCGACATTCCATTCCATTCGATCTTCTAGTGGCAATCCACTTTAGGGGCATTCGGTGTCGCAATCGAAGGAGAATGAAACCTTTATATCCATATCCAATATCCATTGCGGCCTTAACCAATCACTCGGCCAGGCCTCAGTCTCAGTCTCAGCCTCCCCCTGTCTTTCTCTCTCTCTCTCTCTCTCTATCGCCTGCCTAATACAGTTCCAACCGCAAGTGGGCCAAAGTTTCATTGGGCCTGGCCAAAAACAGTGCCGACTGTCGACTGTCGACTCGCAGTCGTCGCATTCACAAAAGGCAAAACAAGTTTTTTTTTTTTGTTTTTTTTTTTTGTATCTCAGCCTGTGCTGTGGCTCGTGCAAAGGCCACCTGCCCCACATAGGCCGCAACCTGTTGCAAGTGACGTAAACCTTTGACCCGAAAGCGAAAGCAAACCATTAATCCCTCCCCTGTTGACCCGAAAACCCTTTCCCTCTTCCCTCTTCCCCAACAGACTATCGATATCTCGATGCGACGCCGACTGTCCACGCCCAAAGCTAGTCCCCTGCTGCTGAAGCGCAGTCCGGCGGATAAGCCGCCCAAGAAACTCTCACAGAAGACCCAGAAGGAAGCGACGGCCCCGACGGCGACGCCGACGCCTGTGAAGGCTGAGAAGACGAGCTGGTTCAAGTCCCTGGATCGTCGGGCCAAGAGCAGTCCCAAGGAGGTGAGCCCGATCCCCGTTGATCACTTTAGATGGAGCATCTCTTAGTCCTTCCTGGCTGTCTCTTCCCTTAGCTGAATGTGTCTGTCAATGGACACAGTGAGAACACCTCCAGCCTGAAGCGCAGCAAACGGAACGGAACGGCGGCGGCTCCGGCCAAGAATCTGCGCTTCTTCGGCGACACCGACCTGGACTCCAATCCACCCACCATCTCCAAGGCAGGCAGCATGCCCAGGTAAACCCTTCGTATATACCCCCAATGATGGGACTCTGCTAAATGTTCCTTTCCCATTCCATCCCTAGAAGTCGTCCGTCTCTGGGCCAGTCGAAGCACTCGCAGAGTGCCTATAATCTGGACCGCAGTCCGCCTCCTTCCGCGAGGGACTATCGGCACAAGCTCTCGGGACAGCCGCAGGGTCAGTCGGCAGTCAGCAGTCGACAGCGCGCCAGCTCCATGCAGCACCTGGACAACGGCAGCGACGAGGTGGACTTCCGCAAGCGGCGGCACTACTCGCGCTCCCGCGAGCTCCATGACATCTCGGAGAGCGGCTCGGAGCCAGAGCCGGCGGAGCGGCACAAGCGCAGCTCCACGCAGAGAGCCATGTCGCTGGAGAGATCGGCAGCGGAGGGGCCGCGGGGCCAGCGCTTCGAGGATCGCCCGCTGATGGGGCCACCGAAGCCCGCACGTGGTGCAGAGCGTCGGGGACTCCTCTCCAGCTTGGGCCAGGAAAACGTCGGCTACGGCAGGTGAGTCCTCGGGCTGACCGCTAGAGAGAGTGCAACTAATTGGAACTCCTTTTCAGGGATCGCTTTCCGGCCGAGAGCTCGGGCACCGAGGGCGAGTCCAGTCTCCACAGCCAGCGAAGCGTTGTCTACCTGCACGCCACCACAGTGGGCGACATCCCACAGCCATACAACCTGCGCCGTCGCTCCGCGTCCCGCGAGGACCTGCGCAAGGGAGGCGCAGGATCAGGAGCCGCCAAGTCGCAGCAGCCGCCGCCCCTGCAGCCCATGACGCGCACCGTGTCCAGGTCCGTGTCCATGCTGGCCCCCTGGAAGCCCAAGCACATCAGCGAGGGCTACGAGATCAACTACTCCCAGGAGCAGAACAAGCGGGTGAGTGTCCACCCCCCTCCCACACTGGCTTATCCTTCTGCAGCATCTGATGCCCCCGTATCCTTTGCAGATGTCCACTCTGCCGCGCAAGCCGCCGCCGCACACTGGAGCCACCAGTGCCAGCACCTTGAGTCGCGTGGGCCGCAAGAACGACACGTCGACGTTGTCGACGCCGTCGCGTCGCTACCACATGGACAGTCTCGACCGTCCGCCGCCGCCCCGGTCCGTGCTCTCCGCATCGAATTTACGGAGCGCCAAGACAAAGTGAGAGAGCTCCGCTCCGCCCAGTTCCGAGCTGCTCCACTGCCGGTGCTCTGTCCCCCTTCCGCCCTGCCCTGGCCCGTCCTGGCCCGTCCTGTTCCCGAGTTAACCACGCCTAGCCGCCCTCTAATCGTAATCCTTAATTCGAAACCGACGAAAACGTATTTCTAATCACTTGCAGCATCCCAGATGGTTCCCAGGTGGTTCCCAGAGGGTTCCCAGATGGGAGAGGAGATGATGTGAGGGGATGTGGATATACATATTGGAATGCCTTTGCTTAGTCTGTAGGAATTCTTTAACCCTTGTTGCAATTCTCGTCATATTTTTTAAATGTGAAATGTAAAATGTAATCGTATTCGTATTCCAGTAATAATTATACATTAATAAAAATACCAGATCTTAACTTAAACGAACCTCAGCTTCGGAGAGTATTCCGTTCTACACTTTCCCAGCCCACTGTGCGCTTCTCCAACGACAAACACTGTCCCACTGTACTCCACAGCAGCATCTACATCTCCAAACACCAATCCTACACACTTGCTACATTACATCTACGATTCGTATCCGAGACACGAACCTAGTGCTGGTAAGCGTTAAAAAAAGAAAAATTCAAAAGGTAGCGCGCGCAAAGTCGATGGCTAAGCTAGAGGCCACTGCTGCTCCAAATGTCAGTTAATGTGGGGGGAAAAACGTGAAAAACAATCTAAATACAATCAAAAAGTTCTCTTTATGTTGAATGCATCTGTTGCAGAGGCCATGGCCATGACCGACGATAAAGAATTGACCAAATTCGACGGACACGCCTCCCGTCCGCTAGCAGCATGCAACAGGAGGGGCGAGGAGTTGGTGGAAAACTCGACATAAATTATTTTTCCACGCAGCTAATAAATTATTCGCAGTCACTCAACACTCAACAGCCAGCGAAAAACGCATTTCCTCCGGCACGCTTCTGCAACTTCCTCCCGCAACTGCTGGGCGTCGCTTCGTCCCTTCGTCCCTTCTGGATGCTGCAGGATTTTCCAGGATACTCGTAATTGCGAGAAATACTGGCGCTTTCCCTCTCGACTCTCTCGCTTTCCGTCTCTCGAGCGCTGCCGCGACCGTGGTATTTTAAAGTTAAGCAATAAATTTATAAGTCTGCTGCGTCCATTTGTTTTTATATGGAAATCCGCTGGCCCACCCCACACACCCACTCCCTCCTCCATAAACTATGCTGGGAGCGAACAACAACAGGAAAGGTATCCAGGAAGGGGTATCCTTGGAGTCGAAACTGCGAGTACCCTATGGGAGTTCCACGCTATAGTCATCTCTTTGTGTTAAAATTACAACCTATATCCGATTTTTATGGTTTGACAAAGGTCTGAGCAAAGTCTTATCGACAGATTCGTCCCAAAATCAATATGCCCCTCTGCAAGGGTACAGCAGGAGAAGGAGGAGCCAAAAGACGTAATGAAAAAATTGCAATGGAATATTTTCGTGGAGCGAAGCAAGATTTATTTGAGAAATTCGCTTTTCTTGGCCTTTTCGCGATAATAGTATAAGCACCCCGAGCATCGCTGGGGGCTTCGCTGGGGACGTGGTCGAGGAGGTTATTAATCCGACCTGGCAGTCATTCAATCAGCACCTGTTTTCCCACTGTGTGCCACACATACATCCATGTCGACTCTCTCGCAGGATATGAAACACCGTTGACACAATGCGGACACACAGTGAGTTGTTGTTTATTGTCCCTTGAAGACGATATCATCATCTGTCATCATACGACGGGTGCAGCTTTCCCATTTCTCTCCCATTTTTGCCGTTTATTCATTATCCTTGTCCATTCACCTGCCCATTTGGCTAGGGCTCCTCCTCGTAGGTGTAGGACTTTTAATTATCCTAAGTAATTGAAACGCATTTGGAGCCGCCCCCAGGTGGATGGGGCGGGTCGCAATAAAATGTGATTAAGGGTATTCGAGTGGCAAAGGACAGCTGCATAAGAACTGCGAATTATTGAATGCATTTCCGTAATTACGACTCCGAAACGGACGGAAGGATGGCAGCGAAAAGAAATGCCATACCTGCCACACGATAAATGAATTAACAAATTCGAGCCACGTAAATGGGAGAAGCTTTCTATTGTCGGATTAATTAAACGTTTCGGCGATTCGGCCCTAATGTGGCAATGCTATTTTTAATTGCTAGAATCCATCTAATTAGAGGATAATTTGACAGAAGCCCTGCTCCCTGCTCCCTGCTCCCCTGTCCCCTGTACGAGTACATGCAAATTGCGGATTATGAAACAATCAAGGGGGATTGACTTCGGCAACCTGATGGGATAAAATATTAAAAAACATGTCCCCTGGCGTCGATTATTAATTCCCCCGCATTTGATTGCCGACAGGAAAAAGAGAGTGAAATTATATTACAATGAATAAATTGATGCCCCGGGGGGCGGGGGGGGGGCGGAGCAAGCACCCGGCCAATCCACGGGCCCAGCCCAACGCCCAACGCCCAACGAACTCTTTTCAGTTCAATTTATTGGCTTGCATTAATCCGGGCAAATAATGTTGACAATTATGGATTAAATGTGTCAATAATACGAGTGCTGACAAATTGGGTTTTCGCGCCCAGAAGCAGATACTCGGATGCCGGAAACAGGACACGTTAGATACTCTATCTCTATCTATCCGTCCAGCCAGCACAACCTGCCCCAATGAGCGGTCCTAATTAATGCCCAAACATTTTTAGAATTAATGTTCTGCTGGCCAGCATGGCATTAAAGATAAATGGCCAGAACCAGAGGTCGAACCAGAAGCATTCCGCAGCAGCAGGAGCAGCAGGAGGAGCAGCAGGAGGAGCAGCAGCAGGAGGAGGCTTCATACAACAAGAGATATTCGCAGTTGTGTGCGTGCGTGCGTGTGTGGCCATGTTGCAGTTGCAAGCTACAACCTTTAACAATAATTTCAATTTGAGTTCTGTTCGCATTTCAGTGCAAATATTTACACATGTATATACGGACATAAATTGGTTTTGTTGAAAGTGCAGACACCAATCGCAGTGCTTGCATGGTGTAAATAATTATATTTCTGTAAATTTAATTACTCCAATTGATTTGGGGGAGGCCTGGCAGTACTTGTGCAGGAAAACCCCCAACGGGAGGGAGGCCTGGGCAGGAGGTAGACACAAAACAGCCTTTATGATAACCCATCTCTCTGGAAGGGACAAAAAAAACAACAACATTTGCATATGTCGGCAGCAGATAGTGCCACAAAACAATCCCCCCCCACCCCACCCCACCCCACACACACACACACAAAACAACCATTTATCAATTAACCAAGAGCGCGGAATCGGAACGCGCCTCGTCTGCATGGAGAGGCGCCAATTAATTTTCGCTTTTGGGAATCAACCAACACAACAAACACAAAAAAAAGGAGAGGAGAGGAAACCAAAAAGTTGATTAGGGACACGCCAGTGAGGGGTGGGAGGCGGCACATTTAAATGCGGAAGCGATGCCAAGTGGATGCCAAAAGGGATCCCCCAAGACACACACAAAAGCAACGCTTATATAATGCCGGGATAGTAGTCCTTCCGCCGGCACAGTCATCGTCATCGCCATCGCCTTCGTCTGCTAATTAATCATCGACGTTTATCCGACTTGATGCAGAACTAAACAAATCGTTTCAAATTATTAAAATCATTTATAATGCCAACGATGACGATGAGCCACGCAAGCCATAGCCATGGCCATAGCCATAGCCATACCCATGGCCCTGGCCAGAGTTGGAGTCGGAGTCGGAGTCCGTTGCTAGCGAACGTTGAAGGATGAAGGATGTGCCGCGTGCGTCTGGCGCCGGCTACTGAAGATGGCCACGTCCGTGGCGTGTACCGACTGTTTCTGTTTCTGCTCTTTTCTCTGTCTGTTGCCAAACATAAATCAGTTGCCCATATTAACCTCCTCTCCAGCAGAAAAGACAGAGCGAGAGCGAGAGAGCACGCAGTGGCAGGACACTCCATTTCGTTGGGGATGTGCTCGTGTCATGGAAGTCACGATACAACACGAGGTGGCTGCACTTGGGCAACTATTTCATAAGCAAAACGAGTGCTAGAAACAGCTGTCTCGAGGATCCTACAACATCTACTCGTATAAGTCGGCAGAATCTTCCCTCAAGAGGCATAGCCATAAGAATGGATACGACCGTTCGAAAGATCTGCCCTCAAAGATCCGTGAGGACCCTCCGTGCCACCATCGGCAGCCATCAGAAACCGCCAACTGTTTATTCGCCGCTTTTTAGCCGCGTTCGCTGTTCGCTGCTCGCTGCTCGCTTTTCCCATTCGCATTCCCTTACGGGCCGGCGTGACCAATTAAAGTCGATGTAGTGCCTTTTATTTATGTCTTCTTGTGGCCGCCAGGACAGAGGGAGACAGCCGGAAAGGTCTTTGGGCTCTGAGCGGAGGGGCACCACACTCGCTACGCCTTCCATTTCCTCATTATTCGCACATTCGTTAGGGAGGGGCGGGCGGTCGCGCATATTTCTAGCAGTCAGCTTATCTCCAAGGCGCTGACAGCCAGCAATGTGGGGCACGCTCACCCACTTTCCACCACCCAACCACCCAACCGCACTCGTAAACATCCACATACACATACACGGACAGGACACGCAAGGACATCGCAGCCGAAATAAATTATGTGTCCGTCGCGTCCAGCAGAGAGCGTAAACAAAACAACTCAAGAAGCAAGGCTCAACGATCCGACCATCAGGTACCCCTTACCCCTTGAAAAGATATTTAAGAGCCTTAGATTAAGGTTTTCTGGCAGATAAACAAATAAAAATGGCCATAAAGCTCTTTTTTAAGGCTTACGAATGATTTTCCCCTAAGATTTCCTCTATGAAATAAACCTATTTGTACTTACCTCTCACTTTTCCAATTGTGAGCGATTCAGCGACCTTTGTAGGTATTTTTAGATTGAACATTGGACAGTTCCACAGGACAAGAACTAAGCGCGAAACCCAGCTTCGACCTTTCTTTGTTTGAAAAATATTAATAAATAATTAACCTTAACTACGCCTTTAAAAATGAGCCCATCTTAGAGAAAAATCGTGCAATTTAAGGGAAAAATAAGTTTTGCTTACTAAATCGCGATGGAAAAGCTCTTAAAGGCAGCACGAATACAATATACCCTCGCGCTCTACCAGTTCCGCCAGAGAGCCTTGGAGGGGGGATGGAAAAGGGGGTTGGGGGGAATGGCCTGCTCTGCCTGCATGTTAGCATTGACCATGGTCAGGAATTGGGATATATATTTTGTTTGGCTCGGTTAACCTTGAGGTGGGGCCAACGCGTGGTATACTTGATTTGATAATCCCACCAACGCTTCGGAATATTTGTTTGCTTTCCGGGCAGCTGCAATTGGCAGCCATTAAATGCAAAAATAAACACATAAACAGCAGAGAGGTCTGAGCAAATATGACCAGAACGAATGGATGATTTTCCACGAATTTATGTATGCTCTCTCTCCGTGTGCGGATCCCGGATCCACCGCAGCAGCGAATGTCCAGGGACTCGAAACTAATTTGCGGCCGCCCGAACGATTCTGTAACATGCATGAAAACAAAAACGAGGACGAATAGCAGATATATCTATTTTGTGTGATTTTATTTATGTATAATGTGTCAATGGGTCGGCGCGTTCACCTGACTGAAACCTATCCAATGGAAAGAAAACTCCAGGGAACTCCAGGGGGGGCAGTCAGCAGCTATGGCTATCAGATGGCTGCCATCGCACATCTGTTGACCAGCCAGCACATGGACCTGTAGCGCCACACGATGTCCTTCTGCTCCACTGGGTTTTTCAATCAAATGGTCAGGCCTTTGCCCAGCCAAAGATCACAGACGGAGAGACCCACAGACCATACGGAAGCTAAGCCATACACGGAGAGAAAAGATTGTGGTTTTCCATTAGCCAAACCGAAAAGCGCACTGATGGTTTCCCATTTCAATTAGGGAGATTGACAGCTCCCCCCCTCCCCCCCACGTCAATTGAGTCTCTGAAAATCATAAGATTCACCTGAACAGTTCCTAGCTCCAAGATTTCTTGCAGCATACCCCCCCCCACCGCCCGCACCCCATTCAGAACGTGTTTCGGTCAATGGCAATGGCAACATATTTGAAAAGTTTCTAAATCACGACTGAAAAGCCAGATCCTGAATGGCCCCGGGCGGCTGTAGATATTTCCTCAATGAAAATGTGTGGCAGCCAGAGACAAGCACAAACATGGCTTAATAACTCATTCGAGTGTGTGTGTGTGTGTGTGTGAGTGTGTCTCCTTCCTGCAAGTGTGCGTGTCCCCAATTCCCCAATAAAGCAGTCAATGGCAGGAACTATTTGCCAACGACGACCCGAATTTGGCACTGCCACTGCCACTGCCACTTCTAGCTGCCACTGCTGGCTGCCCCTGCTGGCTGCCACTGCTACATGACCCCCAAAGATTGCGGTGCAAAGTGTCAGCTTGAAGTTGAGCTGTTGACTCTCGCACTCATTAAATAAAAGATTGCATGTTTTCAGCCCTTTGTCCTGGGTCCCCATCGAAGGCCAGTAGAAGGGTTTGGCTAATCCCCAGCACCACCCCAGCACCGCCCTCCCCTCCCCATCGCAACTCTACTCAATGCTCTCGTACAGGCAAATGTTAGGCAAATATATCAGATGTCACACGAGCAACATCCCTCCGTCCGTCTGTCCGTCTGTCTGTCCGTCCGTCCGTCTGTTTGGGTGTGTGTTGGCGTGGAGTTTGACTCAAGCTAAGTGCTCGGCCAATGTCGCTTTCAAATGTCTTTTGGTATCGAATATTTGGGCTGAAAACTTTTGCCACCGACAGAGCCGAGCTGTGGCCCGACCTTCGGGTTTTGTGCTGGAGTTGATGTCGCAGGCATGTCCCATTATCATTCCGTAGAGACTCTGCTTCCGGCCGGGCAATGCTCTTTCAATTATCACTACATTTTCAAAAACATCAAATTGCAGCAGCAGACGCCAGAAAGTGCCTTGAAATATTTATCTGGTCGGGAATGCCCATTATTCTGCTACCTCTACTCGTACTGTACTCCGGACATACTCTGGCCATAATACATATTACCGAAATTCCAAGTTGTGTGCAGCTTTTGGGCTTCTTAATGTTTGTTTCTAGTTTGGGTTCGGGTTCGTGCTCGGGTGATGATGTTTATCTGGGAACTACTTGCACAACAATGGCCGAAAGGAATAAGTCGGATTGAGGTGGTTTTTGTTTTCTGTTTAGAGCAGTAGAGTCCTAGTGGAAGGCATTCCTGAATAACGAAGTAAAACAATGTCTAGAGAATGGATGAAAACTACAAAACGAGTGCTGGAAACAATCCAATGTAAACGGGAAATCGGCGGACAGAATGAAAACATAGTTTTGCATTATTTTTCATTATGATTTCTTTTCAGTTACAGGGGAAAAACCTTCTTTGCAGAGGTTACTGGTTCGCACCTGTGTGTTCCTGGCCACACCTGAGTCGGCGGGAAGCTGCGGCAGCTTCGTGCAGCTGCAACAACTGGTGGTAAGCGTTATTTAAGAGTCGGCAAAAGTTTATAATGTGCCACAACTACTCGCAGGGGGCAGCAGGTCGGGTCTGAGAGTTGCCCCCCCCCCTCTCTCACGCTCTCTTTCTCGTCCGTTGCGGGGCATAATACTCATTTCATTTCGCAGCAACATTAAATTTACCTTCTATTTTTTCCCTTGGCTTTGTTAATTATGCATGCAAGCAGCTGCTGCTGCTCCTGTGCTGCTGCTCCTGTGCTGCTGCTGCTGCCTTTCCTGAATGCAAATTCTGGGACCTGCTACACTTTGTTGCCTACTTTCGGGCGTGTCATTAATTGCAACTGCAACACCACAGCACAGCACAGCACAGCACCGCACAGCCTAGGCCGCTGGCTGTTGTCCATAAGGATATATGCAGCATTGGACCTCCATACATTTGCACGAGTATTTTCCTGCAGAGGCTACTATTACAATTACTATTTTATCCCATCCCCCTGCAGCACTATGTAATCCTTCATGAGCATCAGCATAGCCGTGTGGTGTGTCTCATATTCTACAGTAGAGAAGTGGCAGCAATCTCTCGAGTGTGTGGATCTGCAAGGGTATCCCAGAGCCTTTCTTCCTTCCTTCCTTCCTTCCTTCCCTGCCGGTTTTGTATATATTTTCATTGCTCCAACACCTCTGGACGGGATGATGATTTTCGGTCTGTGTCTGCCTTCTATTGTGACCTTTTGATTTTGATCAGAAATAGTTTGGAAATACATACATACACACACACATAGATATGTACATGCAGACACTTGTGACTCTCTCTAATTTCCATGTGTTGTCTCTCATTAATATTCATGGGAATCGCTCATGCCAGACTGAACTGGAGAAAAGGCCTCTGAGCCTCTGAGAATATTTGCATAAATTTCTTTCGGTCTGTGTTTCCACCCCACGGCCACCCCCCGCAGCTCCAGCGTCCGACGAGCAAATTCAGCGAAATATTGTCTCTTAAAAAAAGAGCGCAGTGTTTTTTTTTCGTTTGGGTGTCAGCCATTAAAAGAGCTCAATAAAAAGAGTTTATATTCAAATGAATTTACAAAAATATATGCCCTGCATATTCCCCACAGAGAGAGGACAGACAGACAGGCAGAATGCCAGAGGAGGAAACGGAAACAATAATCAATTATTGGTTAAAATCAACTCAACGGGATTATTGAGTTATAAATGATTCATAAAATGTCCTGCGGCACCTGTCCTCCCTGTTCTCCGTGGCGTCCTTTCACCAGTTTGGCTTTTGCGGTTTCCACTCTGACAAATGCGGACAAATAAAATAGGGTTCTGCGTGTGTGTCTGTCCGTGTGTGTGTGTGTGTGGGTTTAAGCCCAGAGAAAACTCACTCGCACAAAATGGAGTGCCCATGGATGCGCCACTGCTGCTGCTGCTGCTGCTGTAAACTAATTAAATTTTGTGACATGGCCACTAAACTGACCATAAAATAGCCACCAAGTCGGCACTAAACAAATTCCAAAACTGTTGGGAATTATGGCAGACATTTGGGTGTCTGTGTAAGGGGCGAATGGAAAACGAATGCCAGCGGCTGATACTCAGCATCATTCGCCACATTTCCCTGCCCCTGGCATACGGAAATATTTGCGAAAATCATGGAAAACATGCTGGAATAATGCTGATTTTAGTGCAACAGATTTCAAGTCGCCGAAAATCATTTTCTGATAAATTGAAAAGCAGTGAAAGGTATAATTACAGCTTTAAGGTTTTCAGCTATTACGCATACGCCACGTGTGCTCCGTCTGATTGTCTGACTGTCTCTGTCTTTCTGTCTGTCTGTCTATCTGTCTGCTATGCGACATTGCGCATACGACGTGTGTGCTCATCTGTCCGTCTGGCAAACGGGGGGAAAATAATTGTCAACTGTCGTTTGTCGTCCGCCGACTCCTTTTCACTCGGTTTTGGGTCACTGAAGACACACACACGCACACACACACAAAAGAGAGGGGGAAATAAATAAAAAACGCAATTAAAAAGAAAGCGGAAACGAGCGAGGGAATTCCAAGGGCCTGTGCCCCTCCACTGTGCCCCTCCGTCCACGCCTGTTGCCATGTCTCAACTCAATTTGTTCACTTAACTGCTTTTATTTTTATTATATTTACATTTGCCTCACGCTCGGAGATACACGCCGGGGAGATAATTACGACAATAATAAGGACACATTGTCCCTGTTGCCTGTCAGCGTGGCAGCGTTGCAGCGTTGCCCGGCCACTGCCGCACAGACGCACACACACACACAGGACGGGACATATGCTGCCACATCCTTGTTCGCCACATTCTTCTGTTTCGTTTCGCTCCTTTTTCCTTGTTGCTGCTGTTGCTGCTGCTGCTGCTGCTGCTGCTCCTGGCTTGTGCAACGTACGATGCCAAATTCACAGCAAATTGCACAACAAATTGCTGCTGGTCAATGCGGGCCAGGACCGTCAATGTGGGGGGCGGAATGACAGCTGCCCAGGGCCAGAGCCAGAGCCAGAGCCGGGACCAAAGGTCGCGCCTTAAAGCTGATGGGGCAAAAGGGTAAGCGTTGAAGGGAATATGGTTACGCTGAAGCACGCTCCTGTCACTCCAAAAACTGCAGGAGAACACGGAAATTACATCACATGCCAGCACATGCCGCTGCCCCTGCTCGACCTTGACATTACCCATCGAAAGAAAGTTCTCCCGACAGCTGACTAACTGATTCAGAAAGTGATTCAATTGGCGGCACACAACCATCTTGAATCTCAGCCAGTCCTGACTTCGTTCACCTTGTCAGTCCGTAAACTTGCCCGAAAAGTATACGCCCCGTGTACCCTCAGCAGAGTGGTGCGAGCTGTGTCTGTGTCTGTAACTGTATCTCGTGTCGGAGCGAGTGTGAGCAACAAAACTTTACAACTTTTTCGCATGCGAAATAAAGCAAATTTGCAGCATATTCTTCAGCCAGCAACTGTTGCCTCCGCATCCTGCGCATCCTTCGGCTCCACATTCACATTCACATCCACATTCATTCTATTCCATAAATTTCATTGTCTGCACTCACTCGCACGCACACCCGAATGCCAGCGCAGTGCCAGAGCAATGGAGAAAGTTCTGTCTGCATTGTGCATAAGTAATGCGCCCCAATATACGATATGATATGAGGTAATATACAAATTGAAATTTGCGCAAACAAGACGTGCGACTGGTTACGGGGTACTCTGTACTCTCTACTGGGTACTGGCTGCTGGGTGCTGGGTCCTGGGTCCTGGCGATGTGCATACGAGTGGGTATATTACATATTTTCTCTCACTCCACTTCATTTCTTTTTCATGCACTTTTGATTGCTTTTGAGCACGAGGAATGAGGCGGGGAACAAGTTACTATATTCAGAGATCATCAATTTGGCTCTGCTCTTGCCTTCTATTGACAAGGGCTCGGGGCTTATTAGCCGCTTTGATTGCCTTCAGTTTCCAGTTTAAAATTGTGTGTGTTTATCCTTGATCCTTGATGTGATGGCTTTGCTATCCGTTTGGCGTTTTACTTGGAATCCTTTGTGCCTGAAACTTTGCCCAGTTCCAATGAAGCGGTCAAGTGTCTTGTCATTCGATACGATACCCTTGCCGATGTTTATTTGTGTTTTTCTATGCAATTTAATGTGGAATTATTTAGCTGGAAATCGTCTCGGATATCGCTGTGGCAGTGAAATGGATTTTCCCTTTGAATGGTTTGTAGTTGCCACTTGCCACTTGCTATTTGTGCTATCCCTTTCATCTTCGCTCACTTCACATGACACAATTAATATGCTCTACCTGCCCACCCCCCCACCTGCTCCACCTGCCCCACCTGCCCCACCGACTGGCGCGCCAGTGGCATTGTCATTACATCGTTTGCCATTTGTCGTCTGACAATTCCTTTGTTGAATTGTCAAAACGCGCTGTCAAAACAAATGCTCAACAATTTTTCAGCGCCTCGACGGACACGACTGTTTGTCTGTTTGTCTGTCTGTCTGTCTGTCTGTCTGTCTGTCTCCTGGTCGAGTTCCTCTTGTTTTCCCGCTGACAGCTGACAGTTGTCAGGGTCCTTGGTGCTTGGTGCTTGGTTCTTGCGCTCCTTCTGCTCCATGGCTGCCTTGGAGATGTTCAACTGGTGAAGGGGTGGGTGGGGATGGCTCATTGATGCATTCCAGCTCTTGATAAATGAATAACGCGGAGCAAGTGTTTTGTTTAAGCAAATTACTTGATTGCCGGCGGAGTTGATATGCCTGATTTATGACAGATCCCATCCTCTGTGGAAAGTTGACTTCTGGCAGGGGGGAGGGCATGTGCACTGCATAATGGGCCACCCGTAGCCATGCTCCCAACAAATGCAGAGGCATGCGCGGCTTACCCAAAAGCCCACGAGGCAATTAGCGGGAATCATGAAGCTGTCTCAGATATCAGCACACACACACACACACACATACCACCCCCATCCCCCATCCCCCATCCCGACTGGCTCGGGTACTACCTACGGGGACGTAGCCTGCTCTCGCCTCCTTCCGTGGCTTTCATCCCCTATGCATACGCATACGCACAGCTTAATCGTCTGCCACAGGGGGGTGGTGGTTAGCAGGAGGAGTGGGAGCAGGGAGCAGCCCTCCCTCCGTCTGGTGCTCTGTCGCGCTCCACATTTATGAACTTATTTGCTTTAAAGTAAATATTGTCCCTTTCCTTACTTCCGACTGGGATGGGGATGGGGATGGGGATAGGGTTCGGGCTTCCACCTGCGGGCATGGGGGCGGTGGTAGGGGGCAGGGGACGTTGGGACTTGAGGGATTTGGTGTTAAAAAGGTTTTTCACTTTTAAATTGATATAAAAGCGAAAAGTATGCCAAGGCATGGACTTTCCTTTCCAGTCCACTTTGCCAACACTCTCGTTGTCTTTCGCCCACCTCCCTTGCTCTCTCTCTCTCTCCTTTTCGTTCTCTTCCTGCTTCCTGCATTACCATCTGTGCATTTTGTAAGCAGCTTTATGTTTATGAGCCGCTTTTCCGGGGCACCATCAAAACACCCAACCCACCGCTCGATGGCCCTCTGCGGCCTCTGTCGAATGTTGCAAGGCTCTCGAATCTAGATGCTACGAACAACTCTCAAAACAATTGTGATAGCAGATGAGAATAGATGGCAGGGGGTGTGGTGACAAAAGGGTGGGGGGGAGTGGGGGGGCTTGAGATGTGTTGGTAAATGTCAGAAATGTGTCGTCACTTGTAGTTGCCCCGATTGTTGCTGCTGCTTCGGTTCTATTGTTCTTGCAGCTCCCCAAAACAAAACTTGCGCCATGTGCAACCTGCAACCTGCAACCTGCACCCTGCAAGAGGGGGGGCGGTGCTGAGCTGCGAAAACTTTTTGTACAATGTGTGGCAGGCAGCACCTAAGAAATAGAAATCTTTGCTGACTTTCCCCTGCCCCTACCACCCCGGACTGCGAGTAGATACAAAATGCTATTTCGTGGATGCCACAGCACACTAGAAACAACAATACACTGAAGGAAAAAACCTTGGCAGTGCCTTGGCAAAGAGTCCTGCCTCAAAGGGACTCGAATAAATAAAGGTGAGAAAAAAAGAAAATTTAAATTAAATATTAACAAACATTTTGGTAGAATTTGCAGCCTCTAAGCAAATCTCCTTTTACCACCCCTAAAATCCTTTTTTGATCTCTTCTCTTGTTATATAAAATCAAATAATTAATTAAACTAAATAAATGAATAAATAAAATAATAAATAAATAATTTAAAAATTGATAATCCGATACCTGAATAAATAAATTTAAATATGAACACATTGCATTAAATTCCTGCACTCTTTAAAATAGTTTTTTGTCTAATCTTTTTTAATTAATGCTAAATACAGCTATAGCTAAATTTAAATTTAAATTAGATTTATATTTTACATTGCAGCCGAACCGAATATAAATAAATAAATAAACATAATTCACTTTAATGTAAAAATTAATTTATTTTCGATATTTAATGTAAATATAAAACAAATTTTCAAATAAATGTATTATTTATTTGTTATTAAAATTAAGCAAATTGTAGAAAATATATTTAATTTAAGTGTAAAAATATTTAATTTAAATATGAAATATACTCACATCCAATATTTTCAGATTAAATCGAATGTTCAGAGAAAACGCTTCCATTTTACTAATTTTCACTCTTGGTGGGCTTTTTTCTCTCTGTGTGTTCGTATCGTATTTATGCTTCTGCATCATTAGGCACCCCCTTTTTCTTGCAGTGCAGCCAGCAGCAGCAGCAGCAGCAGCAGCAACATGGAAAAATAAGTGAAATGGGAAAGTAAGCAAGTTAGCCAGTCCCAAAAAGTAAGTTTTGGTATGGGAATGGAATGGAATGGAATGGGAAGCACGTTTCATGCATTTTCACTTTGTAAAACATTTCTGATGTGTACGTGAACGGTGGGGGGGATGGTGCCCGTGGCAGTGGCAGTGGGGCAGCCCAAAATTCTATTTAAAGTTTGATTAGCCGCACACACACACACATCCCAAAGCACTCCCCTTTCCGGCCCCACCACCTCCATACGTGTACACAAATAATTAAGCAGACGCACCCACACACACAAAGACACACACACACACACACAGACACAGACACTAAGCACAGAGAAGATAATTTTCCCCAGCGAGAACACAGGGCCTCATGGCACACCTGGCGTATGAGCAATGCCCGAGTGAGCCAGAGAGAGAGCTGTAATTAATTTTGGGCTGCTTTGCAATTAATTTCTCAAATGCAATTATGAGCAATCCTTTCAGTGCCTCAAAGGGGGGTGGGGGTCGGGCGCTGTGACCTTGTTGGCCAAATGATTCTCTTTGCACTTTCACTCAGTGCTCCGGCCATCGTTTGGCCATAATTTGCACAGCAATCTGCCGCACTCTGTATCTATCCATCCATCCATCTATCTATCCATCTCTCTTTGTATCTCTCCATCTCCTTCACACTTGTGGACTGGATGATAGCGTGGGGAGGGGGAGGGGGAGGCACATGCCATGTGTGTGTGTCAAGTCAATGCCCAACTGTGCCGAGAAATGTCTGGAAAATGTCAGAGCACCCATGGCGGCAAAACCAAAGATGTAAGCCACAAAAATACTTGACAATTTGTTTGCAATACATTTTCCGCTTCAAGCTGCTGCGCCTCCACCCCACATACCCCACATACCCCCCAAACCATCGACCATCGACCATCTACCACATCTGCTTCTTCTCCTTTGGCTGTTTTCTGCAGCATCAGCATTTTTCTCAGCTCGATAATTTTTTTTTTATTTCATTTTGGCTCGACTTCGACTTGGACTCTCCAGTGAAACTATTATGGCTGCAAAAAGAACAAGCTAGAACGAGAGAGAGAGAGAGAGAGAGCACGAGAGAGAGAGCACGAGAGAGAGAGGAGGAGAGGAGAAGCTATAAGTTCATAAAACAATTGGCTCCATTTGCTCTGATTTTCATTGCCTGCCATTTTGTGTGACCTGCGATGACCAGGAGCCCTCGGGCTACGGCTCATGATCGGGGGCTGGCACTGGGGCTGGCCATGTGTGTCTGTGTGTGTGTGTGTGTGTTTGTTTGTGCGCCCAGGGATGACCCCGGCTCGCCTCCTAGTGACACATGGAGCTGCTGCTGCTGCTCCAGTGATGGAAAGTGGGGTCTGGATGGAGATGCGGAGATGCTGCTGCTGTGCACTTGGACCTTAATTGGTTTGTTTATATTGGCGCCCCGGGGCAGATGCAATCAATTGCACACAATGCTGCCAATTACACCACTCTATCTCCCAACCCCCCCCCAACCAACCCAACCCCACCGAAAACACTCTCATATAATTAATAATTTTTGCCTTTTATGCTGGGTAATTGCTCTGGCAGTTGTAGGCAATTTACCATTTACCCAATGATAACGAGATAGCAGCAGCAGCAGCAGCAGCATCAACTGCACTCTGGAGTGCACTCCACTCCACTCCACATCCTTCCCATTCCATTCCATTCCATTCGTATCGAATGCTTTTCTAGTCTCTGGTCCCCATTGCAAATCGTATCCTTGCCACATGAGAGTGTTCCAGCGTTCTCCTGGCTTCATCGACTTCATTGCATATTCAGTTTGCTGCAGATGCCACATGACTCCCAGCCACTTCAATGCGCTCTCTCTTTCTCTCTGGGTGCGGGGGGGAGGATGGATGTGCGATTGTGTGGAAGTGCCAATTGCAATTCCACATTACATGTAGACACAGGTGGCAATGACTGGCACTGGGAAGCTTCCAGCTTAGCAGCTCGTTGTAATTAGCAGGAAATGTTGCCAGCCAAAGCCCGGCTTCGGCTTCGGCTTGAATCCCAGCTGAAAGCAACGCATTAAGCTCAAGTGGAGCGGAGCGGCAATCACTGCCACAGGGGTGGCGGGGGGGCAGGGGGGCGACGGTGAGTAATTAATAATTGCCAGTGCCTCAAAAGGTGACGAAAGCTTGCTGTTTGCCAGCTCAAATAACCGAATCTCAGTCGTAAGCCAGGACAAGCCAAGACAGTCCAGGACACAGAGAGACAGGGACAGGAAAGAGGATCGAGGGGCCACGGCTAAGACTGAGTTGACCACTCGCTTAGAGGCAGCCAAATGAGCTGTTTATGTAAATGGGTGTACATCAAATTAAAAGCCATAAAAACGAGCCACAGGGACAGTTTTTATGGGATGGCCAACAGAATGAACTGGATTTGATGGCCATGCATAAATCTGGTCTAATTGCAAGGACGACATCATCGGAGGAGTACACTTCATATTGCGAGGACGTCTTTATTGAGTCCACCCACTAATTGAGCCATAGATTAAGTTTGAGCCACAGGAAAGAACTCTGCCATGAATCAATGCCCGAATGAATCACCGTCCGGATTGGGCTGTGGATCCCACTGAAACGTAACAGGTTTTTACGTGCGTTACGTGACCATGCAAAGTTGTGCAGAAACTCCCATAAACTGCCATAACATGGAGGAGGGTTATAAAATAACAATTCCTCTCTCCACCCCCTCCTTCCCTTCATCCATCCATCCACCACCAGCACCCAGGAGTCGAGTCTACAGGTCCTGCTGTCGGCCTATATCAAATAATTACCGGAACTTGAGCGTATAACCAACAGTTTCCGTGGCGGGGAAATGCGACTGCTGCTGGCGGTGGGGGGGGCAGGTGGGTGATGGTGGGGGGTGGGCGTGCATACATGTCCGTTTATAATAATTCACATGCAATGAAAATGTCAATAATTGTTGTTCCCTTAGCCTGGCCGGGATGAAATTTATGTTCATAAATAATTTTACATTTAAAGCCACGTTTCCGAATCATTGCAAAAATTTTCCACTTACTTTTCTTTTTTTGTATGCCCCACATGACACATATATAAATATAAATATATACCTATATATATATACCTATATTTATTATTTTATTTAGTGAATGAAAGGGAGGGGGTGGGGATTGGTGAATTATGCAAATGTCTGGACCATTAGCATAAAGTGATTTTGATGAGGCAGCCACCAAAAGTGGACTTTATGCTTCGCTACACTGCTGCTGCACGCTCTGGACACTGATTAGGGTTATGGTCTAGAATGGTCCCCCCACCACCCGTAACCCGTCCCCCCGAACTGTCCCTTCCAGCTGCCATCCGCCGGTGTTTTGTGTGTTTATTCTGTGTTTCTGGCCAAACACATTTCATGGTCAACATGGACTCTCTTCTCTTCTCTTCGAACGAATCCTTTTGCGCTCTCGTATTCAGCAACACGATTTTCCCTGGCGTATAAGAGTTCGGTTCTGCTGCGGCGATAGAAGAGCGAACGATAAACTTTCTTGGGGTCTGAGTGTAACTCTTGTTTTGGCTTAGACTCCATGACGTCAGAGCCTAATCGAGGACGAAACACGGCGCGTTCCCTTGTTCCCCCTGTCCCATGTCCGCATGGCCAAAAGGATAACATGACAAACTAGTTACGTGCATAAATTATATTTATATGTGCCACATCGCCATATCCCCTCCCTCCCAGGTGGGCGGGGACTAGGACTATGATGGATGAATACTTTGCGGTGGAAGTGGAAGTCATCGGATGACGATGATGATGATATTATGCATAAATATGACCGTTCCCGTTCCCCTTCCCCTTCCGAGGAAGGTGTCTCTGCGTTGGGGAGTACGTGGAAGCGGGTAAAATGAAAATGCAATAAGTTAATGATATCAACAGTGGGCCAGCCAGGCTATAGCCCACTCGAACCCCGCCTCATTCTCGCCCTCAACCTAATCCTGGCTAAGTGTTTTTGGGCGAGGGAGTGCGTCTGTGCGTGTGTGTGTGTCCTAATGAACGTAAAACTAATACCAGACCCAGGCAGACATAATGCGACACTAAAAGCTCTTTTCTGGCAGCGTCAGGGAGTGGTGTGTGGGGCGTGGGGGGGGGGGGGGGAGTGGCCACAAGGACTTGTTACATGCAACGATAAGGACCTCAGCTCGACTAAACTGTCAACGCATGCACGAATGTCCCGACTACAGCTGCTGTCGTTGGTCCTTCTCTGCCTTTGACAATAATTGTTTGTCCGCTGTTCAATTCCCTATTTTCTTCTTTCCTTGTTTTTCCCCACATTTTTCCACGTCCCTTCCGTTGAGTGTGTCATGCTTTGTTGGCCCATTGGGTGGATGGTCCAACAAGATTTATATGCAACACCATTCGCACCAAAAATAACTAAATAAAAACTATTTCAATTTGCACCTTTTTTGGGGACAATTTTAATGGAATAATGCGAATGCAACCGCCAACGAATCGGGCTGCTCGTAATACCCTAGGGATAAAATTAGACTGAACGTTTGTCTGCCGTTAATTTTGTTGCTCTCTGCCCCGTGCAGCACGTGACCCTTCCTGCCTCGGGGCACTGCCTGCCAGGCCATACATCATCTGTCAGATGGCATTCCATCTATCCAGTCTGTCTGGCCAGTGCTGGACTGGACTGGGGAGACAAAACGCTAATTGCATTTCAATATACTCCAATAGCAACGATCCGTTCGATGTGGGGGCGGAGGAGCGGGCGGGTGGGGGACAGATAATGGACTTAAATGCACGAATAATTAACTATGACAAAAGTGGCACACGGGCCCGCTTACGGATACGGATACGTGTAGGGGAGGCGGGAAGACCTTACATATCGTACATACATATGGCAAACCGAAATGTCACATCCGTTTTTATGGGACAGGGGCGTGGCAGGGACCGTGGATGCACCCAAAATTCCAGCTTCTATTCCGCTGCACTGAGAGAAAACTGAGTAATGCCTGAGCCATCACTCCGGATCCCCGCTGATGCCCCCGGAATTCCCATCCCCAACTTCCATTAAATTCTGTTAAATGTGCGGAATGTTCCGCTGTGGAATGACTTTAAATAGTTGTAGATTCGAGTGTACTGCCAGTAAGCGATTTAGGGGAAAACGCTGCCTGACAGCTGACATATGAGGTGGATACCCACAAACCGCACCCCACCACGCGGATGGGTGTCTGAATAGCCGCAAGGTGAGACAGGGCCACAGGGGAACAGGATGCAGATTGGCTTGGGGACATACATACATATGTACATACATGTCTGCATAAATTGGTAATCGACTCGAGTCGTCTGGTGTCGGTGTGGAAAAGGTTGAGGCAGGACCCCCACCACTCCAAACGAGACAAAACGATACACGAGCGGGTGGATGTGCGACACATGCCAGCCAGCCAGCCGGGAAAGGAATGCAAATTGCCGACAATGTCGCAAGAAAATTTGTTGCACTTTCAGTGCAAACTGGGGAATCGAGACTCTTGCTTCCACCTGAGTGGGTTGTTCCAATTACCACCCACGAGATATACCAACTAAGGAAGGAGCATTTCGGGATAAGCGGAAAAACCGAGTAGATTGTGTTGGGAGTTGGAGAAATTAAACATTAAAGGATAGGGGAATCCTGGTGGAGAACTGCTGGCCATAAATTACACTTTATGGCAGACGGCAGGCCAAAGGTCAGCGGTAATCGACAAAACAGTAAACGAAAGCCACACACACACACATACATACATACATACATACATACATACATATTGTTCGATATCCTATAAGGCAGAAGGAAAATTCAACCGCAGAATAAACAAATAAATATTTACAGCATTCGATTTGATAGAGTGGGTAGACGGGAGGGGTGGGGGGAGCGTCGGGAAAAGCTGCTGTGCTGGAAAATGGCATGCTGAAAAACTTGAGTTTAATAATAAACCGAATGATTGGTTTTCCCTCAATAGCGCCACGAGTGTGTGTGCGTGTGTGTGTGTGCATATCCTTGACTATGATAGTGTGGTGCGTGGTGTGTGCATCTGTGTGTGTGTGTGTGTTTTAGAAAATTCTCGCAAATTATTCGTGTAGAAAAGTGGCAACATATTTGAAAAGTTTTCCAATCAATGCCAGAGCTATTAATAATTTATTGGCTTCTTTAAACTCGGGCACACATTTACGGGTCCATTTTCGTGGGGCAGGAGCAGGGGCCAGGGCAAGGGCAGGGGCAAGGGCGAGGGTTTCCCTGTAGAAAGGGTAGGGACCTGTGTGTGTGTGTGTGTGCGCGCATTTTAGTGCTTGGCTATAACGTCAATCCCAACTTTGGTAATTTCAATATAAATTAGGTTTATGTACTATTTGGCCAGGGTAGGGGTAGGGGTAGGGCAAGAAACGAAGAACGAAGTATGTAAATATATGAACAAGCAATGAATTTGCTGGAGATTTACAGGAATAAAGGGTATCAGTAGTCGTCTAGTCAAAATGTATAGCAATAAGAGCAGCGGAGCAACATTCACATAAAGACAGAAACTGAGCAGCATAGTAAGTATTTAGAGTCCCGTTAGCTATGCTTTGGTTCGAATTTGCTGAGAGCAAGAGTGAGAGCGGAGTGTGGGCGCATTAATATTGTTGTTGGAGTTACTGAGAGAGCAATACAATGAGAGAGCTTGCGAGAGCGTGAGAGGAGCAAAGCTCGTAGATCAACAGATAAGGCAGTCGCGACTGCAACTGCGTCCAACATTTCACACAAACAAAATGCAAGAAGAGGAGCAACCAAAACAATTAATATGTGAAAAATATGTACACTTACCACAATAACTATGCGTACAAGCATGTTGTCCAACTTTATTGTTAAAGAAAACCGTTTAAAAATATATATGAAAATTTAAATTTTTTAGGAATACGAGTACATTTATCAGACTTCATTTTGATTCAACTCCTAAATTTCTAACTTATAAACTTTTCTTAATATAACAAGAAATGTACAAAGTCGTCTGAATTTCAAGCAGAACAAAAATGCGTACAAAACCAAAACCCCAAAGAAAATTCCGTTTTTTGGAAAATGTGATGAGGAATTAATATGAAGTCAGATACGATTTGCGTTGTATTACTTCAGCCAACCGATTTGGTGTTGATTCGACCAATTTCTTACATTAGATAATAATAATAATAATTTTTCTCTACCAAGCGGATGTAAAAATCGAAATCTGTGACAAATTGTAAGAAGATTTGCCGAAGAAACCACGGGACTAAAATCCATTAGGAGCTTCCGGTTTTTAAAGAGAAGTTGTTCGTATTTTATACAGTGAAGACCCGCTACATACATATGTATGTATTTACTGTCAGGCAGGCTCTGGTTTTCAATTTCGGTAAAACTTTCTGTTTTAGTTTTAAAAACGCCACAATTGGTGCTCACGTTTTCACAAAACGCACAATTTTTCCGTTTTTAAAAGGGAGACATTTTTTTCATCGTAATCAAAAGAAAACGCATTTTAATAAAATGATTTTATACAACAAACCGCATCTTAATGACAAAAGAAAAAAAATAATAAGCTATTGATTCACTGGAATTTAACTGAAAAGTTTACCTGAGCAATTTAGCTTGTGTCTGTTTTAATAAATACTTTTGTTTTACCCAATTTCAAATTTTGCTTTCAAATAATTAATAATTTATCAGGGAAAAAAGACTTTACCTTTTTGCGATATTTAAATAAACATGTATGTACATATGTAAATTCCCCTACCTCTTCCTGAATTCTTCGTAATCTCAGAGAATTATCATAATTTAATTGATGGTTTAAGCTCATTAAGCAGGACTGTATTTGAGTATTAAATACTTACAAAAATAAAAGGCTCGTCACTTTTTTATTGGCCTTAAACTCGGTTCATAAACATTTTACAGAGCGGCAAGATATTTGAGAAATATTAATAAAAATAATTGAAATAGATTGGTGTGCTTAGAAGCCTATAAATATGCACTAAAATAAAGTACACAGTTCCTACATATGTATGTATGTATAAATATATGTATTACTGGCCTAGAGCTTTGTTTTTTGTGCCACCAATGGCGTGGGTTAATTGGGTTGCCATTTGTTTATCAAAATAAATTCCAGCTCAAAAAAAATGTATGTATACATACAAAAACTGTAAAAGCCGAGCACATGTGCAGTGCGAGTGTGTGTGTGTGTGTGTGTGTGTGCGTATTTCCGCACTGGAAAACACCAACAACAACAGCAGCACTAGCACTGCCTCTGCCACTGCCACTGACAGTGGCACACTGTGTGGCACTGCCACTGGCAGCTGCATGCCAGTTATTCAATTAAAAAGACCTTCAACAACTTTATCCGAAATATGTATATACAAAAATAAAAAAAAGAAGATGAGCAAAGACCCCAACAAATTTGCTTCAATACAAAAAATGCAAATCGTATTAGAACACAAGGCCCCAGGGCTGAAGAGTGAGGGGAGGCGAAGGGGGGTGCTGGCCGAACGTAGAAGCAAAGTTTTCCCATCGCGTGGGCTGAACTCTACACTGACAGGAAAATGGCGCAGTAAAACCAAGCACACTTATATTTAAATTAAATATGTGGTTTTTAAATTAAAAACATGGTAAAATGTAATAGAATTTATTTTCATTAAAATGTAAATGTATTAAAAAATAATTTTTTTATCACAGTCATATTTAAACTGAAAATAAAACACTTTGAAATAAATTACATTAAATTTAAATATAAAATATATTTAGATCAAATTTTGTCATATTACTTTCAATATGTAAGTGAAAACAATTTAATTTAAAAATGTTCACTGTAAAAAGGGAAATTATGAATGCCGGAGAGGGAAAATGTTTAGCAGTTCTTCAAACGGGCTTTGGGAAATGGTCTGACACTTTAAGACTCCATTCTAATGTTTCGGCCATTGGCAAATTGCATTTAATCGTTGGAGCACGAAATTAGTTTGATATACATATGTATACATTGTATTTATGGATCCATCGACTGTATTGTACTACTTGCCTGACATCCTGACTATTGACTTCCCCCCACCTAGATATTGGCCAATCAATTTGCAGCCGTCCTTTGTTCCTGCCACTCCTTTGAAGCTTCTCGATGATGCGTGATAATTGCACGCGAGTGTGATCTTCTTACACGCATCACAACTGCCAATTATTATTGCCTATTTAGTTGATGAAGTCAAGCACTGTGCCTCCCTGTGCCACACCCACCGTAGGGGACAGTGGGCGGGCACAGTCGACTGTTGACAGCCTGACTGTTGTGCCTGTCCCTGTGTTCTCCCTTTGTTCGGGCCCAGTGATTATACCAGCTCAAGATCTGAATGCAGATTCTTGGATGCTGCTGCTGCGTTTTGGGGTCTGGTGCCACGCCCCAATGCAGCCCCACAGCTGCATACATACGTGCCCCCGCAGGCTCCGTCCTCTCCTGGTGCACTCTGCACTGCACTGCACTGCTGTTGCCAATTGTTGCCATTTCCCGTACCCAATACATTGAAGCGTCCGTTTCCAACGTTTGCCGGAAGTTTGCTCCGCTTGGCTGGGATTACATTTTCCTGCTTACTTGCCTCGTCTTCGTCTTTGTCTTCTCTTCGTCTTCCCTTCGTCTTCTCTTCGTCTTCGTCTTCTTCTTTTGGTTCTGGTTCTGGCTTCTGTTCTGTCCAGATACACATTCCGTGAGGCAGGGGGCAGGAACCTAAGCAGGGGCTGGGGCACAGGAACATCTCTTCTGGCTGTCCACCCAATGCTCCCGTTCAACAAACTGTTATGTAAATGCATTTTCATGTTTCTGCTCTGGCTTATCCTTAAAGTCTATAAATACGAGCATCGCAGCATCCTTTTCGTATTGAAAAGGAAAATGAAGGATTTCTTCTTTCATTTTATTCGTTTACGAGCGAGAACAATTTCTTGACATTCTTTGGTCCTATTGACGCTGCCGCTTCTGGATACCCTTGAAGATATCCTTGTTGTGGATTCCTGATTTATCCGTTGCCATGCAAGCGATATCCCTTCCCCTTCACTTTCTTTTGTGGCAGCAGCTTAATCGTTTCGCTTTAATTCGGTAAATAGCGCTAAGAGCATTAATTTTCTTTCTTTAAAGAAAAGCCTCCGTTTCCAGGGTATCTCCAGCTGCGAGACTCGTTTCCGTGCTGGTCTCCGGTCTGCTCTGCACATAGAGAAAGTGCTAATAAAAATATACAAATTTGTACATACAATTTGTTCAATTTTATGGCCCCAAAAACGAGATAAACAGAAGTCCTCCCCCCTCCCAGAGGCCCCAAATAAAGCCCTGGGTGGCTCCTCTAAACTCTGGGCCCCCCGCTTAGATGTGCATTTTGCCATCTTTGGGATGCTTAAATTCGCAGGAAATCCCCTTTCAATGCCTGAAATCCGACCGATTAAAGTCCTGTTCATTAGCATGCGATGTGGTAGTTCCTGGAACATCCTCGGACCATTCTCTCTGCCATCCAGAAGGGTGACGGGGGGTGGGGGGGCTGCCGGCGGCTGGCGTCAGCAAATGAAATTATTTTTAATGCGTTTGCAAATGCACTCAAACGCAGGCGAACGGAAGCATCCAGCATTCACCATTCACCAGCCACCAGCCACGTCCACGCAGGAGCACAATCATAAATTGTTAATTAATGCGTGAACAGTTTTTCCACCCAACCCAAACGGGGAGGTGGATTGAACTGTGCATTCGTAGAGCGGAGAAAGGTCACATGGCTGTCATCGTGGGGGTCAACGCGGGTTAGGGGCAGGACAGTCTCAGACGCAAATGGAAGGCAAACACTTGAAGCCGCAACAGGAAACGAGAGCCAAAGGAGCAGGACACACCAAGCTGGGTGGGGAAGGGGTAATGGTGTGGCATGATGTATGCCACAGTTTTCCACGGTGAAAACTCTGCTAGTTAGCTGTGGTGCAGCAGCAGCGGCGGCGGCCGCAGGAAGAAAAAAACTTCCGTACGCAAACACATTTTAACCTAATTTACAGTTAAACATTAAATATGTAAAGCACGTCAGTTTCTGTGTGAACGCGTTTCCCCCCCGTTCCCCTTTTCCCTTCCCCATCGTATGCCATGCGGTTTGTCTGTGAAAGGGTTTTGTCGGTGCCTCTTGCCCAGGGCTCTGCAAGGGTCTCTCTCTCTCTCTCTCTCTTTCCCTCTCTCTCTCAGTGTGTGTGTGTGTGTGTGTGTGTGTGTGTGCGAAAAAGTTACCTTTATTAAATTGCCAATCGAAGCATGTAACTGTAAATTTGCATTGTGATGGTAACTGAGTGGCTGAGGGGGGGGGCAGAGAGAGAGAGAGAGAGGGGGAGAGAGCAAATGTTGCTTAGGCAGCAACAGCAGCAGCCACATATCTGAATCTGAGTCCTGGAACTCGAAGGAAACCCAGACAAAGCCATACACATTTTCCATACGCACTGTTGCACGCACTTGAAAAAGGAGGCAGCACGAAGAGTGCGGGGCGGAGGTCTCTCCAGCAGAGTAAATGGAAGAGCTATTGGCTAAGCGAGGCGGGGGGGAGTGGAATTAAGTAGAAGAGGGCGCCTGGCTATGTGGCAGGCCTGACAAGCCCTAATCGAAATTACATATGCAAAAAGTTAGCAATCACGTTCGATGCTAATCAATTATTTCCCACTCAGACTTTGGGGATGTGAACTTGTCGGGGTGGGCAGGGGGCCACGCCCCTAATGCATATGCGTTCCGGGTAGTATTACATATATTATTTATGATCCATTGGGACTCGCACAGTGGCTCTCTGGGCCGTAATTAGCAGGAATCATCAGCACCCAGTGGCTGCCCCAAAAGACGTGCTGAATTGAGTTTGAAGTTGATCCAGCAGCCAAGTCGAAAGAAATTTTAGATTACGCTACAGACGCTATTTATATCCTGGAAAATTGATGAATTCTTTGCCATATACATAAAGGATATGGTGGGAATGTCATTTCCATTATTTGCTTGGGCTATCTTTCGCACAAGCATCTGTTTATTTAGAGATAGTTTCTATGAATCGGTTGGATCGGTTCCTGAATATACATATATATCTATATACGATGACCTACAACCAGGGATCGTAAGAGCTATAATTTTTATAATAAAAATCATGAAATAAATATTAATTTTTTATTTGAATTAAAAAAAACAGAAATAAAATTTAAACCTTCCCGCTCAAAAGATATTTTAATTTGATTTTTATTTTTGATTTTGTATTATAAGAATAAGAAATAATTTTTAATATAACAATTAGTTTAGTCTTGATTTTTATATATCTCATAACTTTTATTTGTGATCCATTCCTAAAATATTTTTATTTAATAGAAAAATACTTTAAAAAAATCGCGCATCCGTTTAAGTGTTAACAAAATCACAGTATCCCCTGCAAGGCTTTAAGGAGAGGAGAGGCTAAGCGGAGTAGAAGGAGGAGTTAGGGGATGCATAAGAAGAACAATTGACCCTGGGTAACGACCACTCCTCCTCCTGCTCCTCCTGCTCCTGCTCCTCTCCCAGGTACATGCTCGTAAGTGCCCGAGGACCGAAGCTGGTCCTGCCCCGTAATGCGAGTCCAAGTGGCAGAGCGTAAAGCCAATGACGTGGAGTAAGTGAGGCAGGTTTATTGAATTTCATGGTCTCGACTTGCCTGCCCCGCCCCCCTCAACCGTGCTGCTGCTGCTGCTCCTGCTCCTGCTGCACATAAATATGAAACACGATCGAGGCGGGGCACCGACTGGGGACCGAGGAAGGCATTTTGGGCGGTCACCAAGCGGTCAACATCGTCGACAAAGATTTACGCTTATTTGCGTAGTTGGACATTCACCATCGAATGATGAAGTGCCGCCACCTGCCCTGCTGCCCCTGCACCTGCCCCTGCCCCTGCCCCATTTGCCGCACAGAAAACGGTATGGCGGGAAGGTTCAGGTTCCATCCCTTACCCCCTTTTCCACGTCAACTTAAGGCACTCAAGTGCAACTTGAAAAGTTTCCAATAAAGAACAAAAAAGGAGCAAAGGAAATGTATCGCTTCAGAGTTTGTCTCACCACAGCGCCCCTACCCCTGCCAAGCCACCCCCGCCCCCTCTTTGAGGGCGTGTGCCGTGGTGGAGGCGTCACCCTCGTGCGTAGCACATTTTCCGCATCAATGCGCGTTTATTTTACTGCTAAAGCCTTTCCGAATGAATGAATGAGCGCTTCGAAAAAAGGCAGCAGTAGCTCCCACCCTGCCTCCCCCCTCTACCACCTGCCACCACCCCCCTTCCCACTAAACTTGCGCCCAAAACTAAAGTAGCTTACGCCAAGGGGCGACTCGTTTTCATCTTATTTCTGTTTTGAGCTTTTGTCTTTGCCTTTGAAAGGGGGAAAAAAGAAGGAAACGTAAGAAAAGATGCACATTTCCTTGAAAAAAGCATTACAAAAAGGATGAAAAGAAAAAGCAGTAGACACTCGGTAATATTATGGTGAAAATTTGTTCAGACAAAAACATATTTATTGACATATCCGGGCGTGGCTTTTCCCTCTTCCACTCTGCCGTTCCATCTGGTTCTGTTTGTATTTATTAAAAAGCTTGATTAGGAAAGGATATTAGCGGTTTTTGAAGAGCGATTTTACCGCGTTGAGAAGCAAGATTTTCCGATTTGATTAAGGGAAAATGTAGACCCATGGCGTTGGCCCCCCGAAAGGAGTCGAAAGGATGCTACTCCAGGAGACAGTACTTAGCTGAATTGCAGTTGAATTTCGAGCATTGTACTTCAATCGAGAAGCTCCTCCAGCTGTCAGGAAATATAGCAATTTGTTGGCAACACAATGGGCCCAATCCATATCAGTTGTTCAATTAATTCATGATATGTAAATTGCACAAGGCTCCAGGCAGATTGCTGTTTGAATCACCTGAAACTAGATATAGCATTGAATGGCTCATCCCTCTAATTATATAGAGGCAGGACATTCCTTTGGAAATATTGAATTAATCTTTAAATTTAATCCCAAATTGAATAGAGCACTGGCGACATACAATCTGTGATAATATTTAAGAAATTAGCTTACAAATCGAATTAAATAAGCGAATGAACAGGGGCAGCGCCAGTGGCTGTGGCAGTGGCAGTGGCTGTGGCAATACCAAACAGCCATAAACACGACCTACTTGTGCGTTTTTCAACTTGACTGCACCGCAAAAACAGCACCAACATCCGAGTAAGAGAGAGCGGGAGAGAGAGCGGGAGAGAGCGGGGGGAGTCGGCAACAAGAACAATAAATTTATGGCTTTTAAAAATGTTTAACTCAAACTTGACTCCACCGCATCCCCACTGCCCCACTCCCCCACTCCCCCACCCATTCTAAATGTTGGGCCATGTTTGCTGTGGTTGCTGTTGTGTCACAGATTTATGGCCCAATGCCCCGCCAGAAAGGAGGCCAAGAAAAGGGAAAACTTGTGCAGTTTCAGGGCCTACCACCCGCCATCGCCCAGGGAAACTTTACGATTTTCCAGGTAGTCAAATTGAATAAATGTTAAGACAATTGCTGGCAAGAGTTAACTTTTGGTCATGGCACAAAAGTGCTTATCCCTGGCCCAAGTCGGACGGGGTTTTCCCTTGCCTTGTGGGCCAACAATCAAACATGAGAGGCATCCCGCTCCTGGCACTCCCACTCCTGGTACTCCTGCTCCTGCCCCATCAAATGTCGGTGCGAATTTCATTAAAATAAACTTTTTCTACAAAAACGCGCGAGTACATTTTCATTTTATTTGGCCCCGGAAAAACGACAGCGAAGGAGAAAAAAAAGCGAAGCGAAATCACGGCTAGGGCACTTTGGTCCCTTTCCCCACCCCCACCCCTCCACCGCCGAAAGCCACCGCACCGCCGCTGAGCCCTACCGGAGCCCCCTCCCCTGCCCTTCCTCTTTCTATGTTCGAATTGGCTTGGTTTTTATGGTCGTCGGCGCTTTTTATGGCCACCAGAACCAGAACAGCATTTGCCTCATTTCACTCCTGAGCGCGGGATCCCTCAACCCCCTCCACTCTCTCTCTCCGTCTCTCTAATTTGAATACCTGGCTGAGAATGAGAATGAGAATCTGTTTGGTAATTTCTGGCGCTGCTTCTGGTTTTTGCGCTGCTCCAGAGAGAGTTTTCCCGATAACGTTTGCCTCGCTCTTTATTGCTTTTAAATGTTTTTTAGCCCCCTGCGAAAGCCTTTTGCCATAAAAACTAGACAGGGCGGAGCGGGCTAGGGGCATGGAAATTTTGATATAGGAATTGTTTTTACAGCCGCAGGAAACCCACCAAATTTCAGCTGAGAGACTATTGCCCACCCCTTTCGACTCCCCACAATTACCCATCGTTGGCAAGAGGCAGGGGGGGAGGGTGCATCATGATGCAAAGTGCACCTCCCACGCCTTCCCCTGGGCACCACGACGCCGCCTCTGACCTGCGCTACTACTTATGATGAACCGGACACGGACAGGAGAGGACAGCGTTCCGTGGAGTGCAGTTCAGTGCAGTGCCAAGAGCTAAGTGCCGCTTCCGGTGGTCGTTGGTCCACAAAAAGCGGCAGCTCCGAGTCCGAGGCCATAAATTTGCAGGCAAAAAGGCGAAAGACTTACGCTGCTGCCCCTCGGGCCATCCGCCAGGGGCGCAACTTATTTGCAACGCACTGAGAGAAATGCAGAATGGGCTGGAAATCGCAGCAAGAAATGAAATCTTCCCCTAAGTATCCTTACCTTTAAAATTTAAAGTCCACTCTAAAGAGAGTGTCCGAGAATCCAAAAACAAAATGCATTGCGAGAGAGAAAAAGCTGTTAATTCCTGCAGCTCTAACAGGGCAAGAGCGCTGTTAACATCCCACACAGCAGGTTAACAGCCTGTGACCCATCACGCTTACAGCTCGCTGTTAGCGCTCTGAGAGCGCGAATGCATTCGCTCTCGCGATCCGCGCTGTTAGCACTCATGTTAACAGCCTGTGGCCGCTAACGATAACAGCTCACTGTTACAGCTCCCTGTTAGCGCTGTGAGAGCAAAATGGCGCTCGCTCGCCTTAGCTAAGCTAGATCAAATTACCCAACCCCCAAGAGGCAAATATGTGAAAATATACAGTGCAGTCTATAACGAATATATACTTATACATATATCGCATATCGCACCCAATCAGCGCATTCTGAGTGCCCCTTAACATAGGCAAAAATAACATACGACGAGGTGAAACGCTGCTCGATTCGACTTTGGCTGTTGTTAACGAATTTTTTGCACAGTGTAGCCGGTATTGCGACAGAGCACCTACACCTACACCTACAGATGCCGGGGCATAGTCGCCGGGGCCCCAGTTATTGTTGCAATTAATAAGGCTGTCGCCAGCGGGCAAAAAGCGAGCGTCTGCCGTGCGTTGCCACTCGTCGGGGGGGCGGGGAGGTTGGGTTGGCCCACTGGCTGAAGCCTGCACTTCTGCAGCCACACAGCAGGGGGGGAGAGAGTGAGAGAGAGAGAGAGAGAGGGAGGGATGAGCAAGTGGTGCAGCGGCAGCGTGAAATGTCCTTTGCACATTACATTTGCATTGCAGTTACAAGAATTTCGCATTTATCGCTGCAGCAGCAACAACGAGGCAAAAGATGAACATGCAACGCAGAGGAGATGCATGGAGGAGGGCATGGCCAGTGGGAGGAGGAGCAGAAGCAGCAGCAGCAGCAGCGGCAGCAGAACCAAGAGGTCCTGAAGAGAATGCGACAACAATGGACACTGGGCCAGAAATCTCGTCGCCAGCGTCGCTAACAACTCGTGGCATTGCAGCTGCCAGATGTGGCAGGAATAGAGATGTGGCAGGCAGGCGGGTGGTGGGTGGTGGGTGGGGGGTGGCGAGGCGCAACATTTATTGTTTGCAAAGCCTTGTTTATTATTTTACGTGCATTTCTCTCTGTTGCCATCTTCAGATCCAGCAGGAGCATGAACAGGGAGAGCAGGGGGAGCAGGGGGAGCGGGGGTAGGGGCTGGAGAGGCAAGGACTCTTTATGATTCACTCGGTGGCTCCTTTTTGGTCGAGGACATTTTGTAAATAGCAATGCCGTGCCCCGGCACAGAGGCTTGGCTCGGCTTGGCCTGTTCTGCGATTTTCTCATCGTTCTCCAGGACACCTCCCCCTCCCTCTGCCTCTCCCTCTCTGGCCCATCTTCTGGCTGCGATTTTATTCACTCTCCACGGTTTATGTGTGGCCCCTGGCCCCTGCCCCTGCCGCATCCCCATGACCCGGAACCTCCCCATAGCCCCCACACCCGGTTGCACCTCGTCCGTCACTCGTTGGAGGCTGCTGCTGCTGCTGCTGCGTCTTGGACTTGGGTCCTGGGTGCTGGGTCCTGGGATGCGGTTTTCTTTATGTTTTTTAATGCCGTGCGCCAAAAGTCCTTTTGTTTGTACACTTGTACTTTATGTACCGAGCGAAATTTATGCGCCTCTAAGTGGATTCGTGGATTTCCATCGCTCCACTGCACCGCACCGCACCGCACCGCACCACCCGTCCCACCCCACCGCATTTCCCATTTCCCTGTTTCCTGTTCCTGCATTTGTGCCTGCCAAACAGGAAATGCAATCCTTAGCATCCATAAAACTTGTCCAAATTCTTGGGCCCCGGCCCAAGGCAAATGGGCAAAAGGGTCTCTCTCGCCCCAGTCTCCTCTCTCCCCCAAGATGTTCCAGCAACCCACCATTGGCCAGCCCTTCAGTCTCTGCCTACTTCTGGTTCCATCCATCCATCCATCCATTGAATCCTACAATTATTCGGCGCGTGTCCAGGCCCTTGGCTCACTCCTCAGCCGCGCATTAATCGAAGAAGTTTGCAGGATATTAAAGTTGCCCAAACCCTCGTAGACATCCCACTGTCTTGCCCCGAACGGACATACAAATGGAGGCCTGTTCGAATCCTCAATTAACACGAAAACAAAACAAAACGAATCGCAGGACGGACTCGGTAGGGGGAGCAACAGGACGAAAAGGTAATTTCTGTTGCTAATTGGAAATCGAGGGGAGGAAACGGCAGCAGGACAGCGTGGGGGAGTGCAGCCAGATGGAAAGCGAGGGAAACACTCCTCCTCCCACCCACCAGGACCAGGAAAAGGCTAAGCTTTGGTCAATGCTCAGGAAAGCGTCACATAATGTTTGTCCATTTTGAAGGAAATTAATGCGAAATGTAACAATCGAATTAGGCTTCAAGGAACAGGACCCAAGAACCGAACCGAACCGAACCGAACTGAACCGCTTCGAAACCGATTCGCCACGAATCGTTACACGATTCAAAAGGTGGGGAAAACCTCCCCCTTTATGACCTTCAAAGACCATACAGGCCATGCTCAAAATTGATTTTAGGTATTCATTGGCCATGGGGGGGGAGGCAGGTCAGGGCTACCCAGATCCTGGGTACCAGCAAAATTCTCATAAATTAAACATGGCCCCACACATAAACTAACGTGAAAAATGCCAGAGCAGTGCCGCATAAAAATGCCAATGTGAGGGTGAGGGTGGGGGTGGCAGTGGCAGTGGGGGAGGGTTACCAGCATTTAACTGTATATTTGAAATATTTTAAATATAAATTTCAATATTTAACTGCGTTCGCCGACAGGAAACGGTTGCCAGGCCAACAGCCAGCGAACGATGGTGGCAGCGGAAGAGGAAACGGACAGGACGGGGCAGGACGGGCAGGGCGGGCAGGAGAGCGGAAATGATCCATCGACGCTCGTGTTGGTGTCCCAAAACGGTCCCATCCAGTTTTCGGGCATTGGTCATGGGTTGGACCCACAAAAAAAAAAAGGAAATGGCACTGAAAAGCAGCATAAACCGATGGTTGAAATACCCTTTGAAAAGCCATTTCATTCTGTGAAAATAAATACTGAAAATTGTATGAAAATCAAGGGCTTCTATGCCTTACACCTGGGTTCTGCTGCAAGCGTTGGGAATAGGGGAAATGGCAGGGAAATCAGGCATTTCCTGCTCATAAATTGGAATAAATTTCTATACTTTTAGCCAAGTAGATTGTACCCTCCGAAAGGGCATGGAAAAGGTCTCTCATTCGTTGTTGCTGCTGACTTTTGGCCACAAAAACGTTGAAAATATTTGTGTTTCCACTTATTTGCATTAATGCCACGAACCGATTTACTGTCCCTCCATCTGTCTGTCTATCTGTGGGTGGATTTCGGGGCACATAAGCCCGAACAGACTGAATCCTGTTGAAGGGGTCCAAGCCAATAAATAAATACATGGGAGTACCTCGTACTCGGTCGAGTATTTCTGAATTTTGATTTGGGAACTGGGACATCAGTGCCTTTTCCTTCCTTTCATTTGGATCTGGGAACAGACATATTTTCAGTATCAGTTGAGCTGTTAGGTGAGATGGGAATACACCCAAAAAACAAGTCGAAATCGAAGAAAATGTATTTGCATTTGTGAAAATTTAAAGTAATTCGTAATACGCCAAAATGTGGCACCCGAGAGAGAAGAGAACCAATTGGCCGAAAATACTGGACTCCAGCCTAACCCTAAGGAAGTTCCTCTGTCCCGTCCTTCCCTCCAAGACGGTGGGACTCCCTCCAAGCTGCTCCCAGTCCTGCCTGCAGTCCAGAAAAGCGATCAAAGCCGATATTTCTAGTCTGCGATCCAAAAAGTCAGCGATTTCCGCCAAACTTAAGCTGAATAAGTGCTGGAAACTGGCCACCGATCCCTCCAACCTTTGTGCTTCCATTCCAAAGGATAAGATCGATATGGCCAAGGCAAAGGAGAAGCTTAGTCCCAAACCCAAGCCGAGGCCGAAGGATGCGCTGGAGCCCAAGAAGCAGGATAAGCTGGAGCCCAAGAAGCAGGATAAGAAGGAGCCCAAGAAGCAGGATAAGCCGGAGACCAAGTCGCTGGATGAGCAGGAATGCATTGGAGATGCAAAGCCCACTAAAAAGAATCCCCTGGACAAGAAGAGGGCACCGAGGCGTCGCTTTTCCACGCCCCGCAGGCAGTCGTCCCGCAGGTCCATTGATTGCTCAGTGATCAAATTCCTAGATGCCCGAACGAGGCTCCTGGACGGCCTGACGACACCCACCGACGCTCGGAGCTCACGCTCGGTGACCAAGCACAATCGCCTGCCGGGCCTGAAGATCGGCCAGAGCATATCGAAGAGGACGTACGGGATCCCGCTTTGCGGCCGACCCAGCCAGATCTATCCCGTCTCCAAGCAGATACGCGAGCGCCAGGAGCAGCTCTACAAGCAGCCCGAGTATCAGGATCAGTACTTGCTCAATCTCCAGGCGCAGATGTGCCAGCCGCCGCCCCTACTGCAGTTCGTGCCCGGAACAGAGCCGTACGTGGTGCCCTCCAGAAAGCACTTGAAGCGTATGAAGAGAGGCCAACGGTATTGCGGCAATTTTTACTACCAATAAATTGAAGGCAACTCAATAAATATTTGGCAATTGAATAAAGAATTTTCAAGTCTAGGGGGGCAGGGCAAAGGCTTCATTTAACTGCCTACTCAGTTGGCTTACGGATCTTCAGTCTGTCTGATGGTTCTTCCAACTGCTTTAAACTGCTTGGAACTGCTTTAAACGTATACTTACTGCTTCTTACTGCTTGTCCGACGCCAACTGCTCTGCCACTGCTTTGAGCCATCTGTTCTCTCTCGTTTATTCACCTGCTTGGACCCTGTTTTCTCCCCTGCCTCCATGGCTGTTGCCCTTCAATGACCTGAGAGAACTTTTTGGTATTTAATATACTCTTGAAGCTGGGCTAGTGGTGACAGGGAGGGGGGTCGGGGTAGGGGTATGGGTAGGGGCAGGGGCAGGCCTCTGCACGCAGATACAATTAAAATCGGGGAAAACGAGCGGCGGCAGCAAACACAAACACAAACACAGACCAAATGGCGAAAATGTCGAAAATGGGGAAAACAGCGAAACAGCGCAATGGAAACGAGCAAATAATGAAGTGGATAAACTTTCCTGAAACATTGAGTTTTCGAACCGAAATCCAAATACAAAATTGAACAGTGGGAAAAGCAGGGGGAGAGAGAGAGAGAGAGAGAGAGGGGGTGGCAGGCACGAGGATAGAGCAGAACAGGAACAGAAATAACAGAAAAGCAATGGACTGGGGGGCGGGGCGTGAGAGGGAAATGCTATTTTCCTGTATTATTCAAAGGTATCATGGCATCGGGAGGCGTGCGTACACACACACCCACACCCACACCCCCAACACACACAATCTTTTAGAAGGGCAAGCAAAAAGGGAAAAGCGTGGCGAAACAGCATGGGAAAACTTTTGTAATTACAATAAAATTTTCACAAATAACTTGCAATTGTTTGTGCCATAGCTGGGGGAGCTAAGGGTGTGGGGCGTTAAGCAGCCGGCAGGTCCTTGAAGGTCCCAATGCGAATGTGTTAATATTGTTGTGTACACCACTTTGTCCTCCCAGTTTGCCTCCCTCCCCCCCCTCTTTCCATCTATGATGCAAAAGTGACAAAAAAAGATACAAAAGAAAATGAAAAGAAAACACCGCAAAAATGTCTCCTTGAGTTTTCCGCATTCCGCCCGACCCCCGAAATAAATTAAAATATAATTAAAAATAAGAGACACACACACAGAGATAGATGGATAGAGAGAGAGAGAGAGAGAGAGAGAGAGAAAGTTTATTCCGGAATCGAATGGAGTCGTCTAGGAACAAGAGAGACCTTATCATCCCATAACCCTCCTCTGGTCAGTACTACCGGAGTCCCACCGGAGATTGCCTGCCCGGCGAATCCTAGCCGAATCCTGAATTCTATGGAGAACATTGTCTTGCAAATTAATCTTCCAAAAATGTCGGAGAGCCATGCGGTGGGGTGGGGGGAGGGGGGGCATTCGTTCTTCTCTTGTTTTCCATCTTATTTATGTGCTCAAATGTTGCTTCTTTTTCCATGCAAATATTTATGATACGATTGTGTGAAAATATTTATATTTAATTTTTTCAAAAATGTTGCACAAGAATCAAGTGCTGCACGAAGTAGGTATGAAGAATGTAGGGGCTGTCGTGGGGGGAAACGAGAAGCTGTGAAGTGAATCAACAACAATGTAGGGGGTGGGGGTGGGAGGGGTGGGGTAAACTCTAGTTAAACCAGAAACGAAAACATCCTCAAGGAAATACGGAAACCGCCCACAACATCCCCTCCCCCATTCGCACAACAAACACCATGGATGGGGGGGAAATGCTCAAAGAGGGTGGAGGGAAGGCAAATGAATCTAAAGATTACGAATGTCTGCTGCATCTTCAAAATAAGAGTACTTATATGGAGCAAGGGACCGACTATGGGGTACCCTCTGCTTGCACTCTACAAATTAATTGCTCTCCTACTTATCTAAAGATTCCGAAAGGTACCCTCTAATTTATGCTGCTTTCTCCTGCCCATTTCATGGATATGCACGAATATGAATATACCCTTGGCCACCCTATTTGGTATGGTATGGTATGTCCTTAATAAGGAAATAGACGAGCTGCAAAAAAAACCCAGAGAGAGAGAGAGAGCTGTGGCAGGAGGTGCTTGGCAGACTCGATTCACGATTGATGTGGCGGATCCTGCGAGTGTGAATGGTCGCCCCAGAGGACGAGCGGAAGAGGCGCAGCATTGGAGCCTTGATGGATGGATGGATGGATGGATGGATGGTTGGATGGTCGGATGGTCGGAGGCTTAGTCTAGAAGCAATGTAGCTTAAGCTCGAAGCTTTCAATCGGCCCAGGGTGAGGGTACATAGCTCTTGTTGTATTTTATTGATTTGTTTTTCCTTCAACAGCTTTCCCCAGCCGCCCACGAGGCAGAGGCAGAGGCAGTGCCACTGGCAGTGGCAGAGAGTGACAAGGATAGGCGAAAAAGGACTGGCTCTAGGTGCCGACTAATAAAGTTCATCAACGAGGAGAAGTTTCTTTTTCGGGGAAAACTGTGTCTGTGGAAACTCGCACGTAGCTGCCCCCGCCCCACACTCTTGCCCTCACTCACGTTGCACTCGATGAACGAAAGAGAAGTTTCCCGAGGACACGGAATGATGGCCTAAATGAAATTAGAAAACAAATTTATCCGAGCCTCGGTTTCGGTCTCTATCCATCTTTCTTTCCTAACTTTCCATCGATGACAGATTCAAGGACAACTCTTATTTATTTATATTTTTATAAAGAAAATTTATATTACAGTCGAACTTCTCTATAACGAATGGCAAGGGGACAAGAAAAACAATTCGTTATATAGAATTCGCAAAATGTTTTTTTTTTAGGTATATTTATAGGTCGGGACTTTCCCACATTCATTTCTAAATTTTTTTTGGTAGCAAACCATAAAATTATAAATTATAAAATTATAAAATTAATAAAGAAATATTCGCTATAAGGAAAACCAAAATTCGTTATAGTAGTAGCTCAAAACGTACTGAAAATGGAACGAAAATTCACGAAATTAACGAGAATAAATTCGTTATATAGAAAACTTCGTTATGGGGAAGTTCGTTATAGAGAAGTTCGACTGTAGTTCTAGTATTTAGCACGGTTTCCAGATAAACCCTTTTGATTCTATTTATAAATAGATTTGACTCTCCACATCTTATAGACGCCCCAGCCAGAGGCCCCAGAAATTCGGAATAAACATCTGAAAATCGGAAATTCCTCAAGAATTAGGGGGGGGGCGGGGGAAAATAATGTGAATATATCCCCTAGGCTCTGCCTGCAAATGAAAGTGAATCGTTGAGTCTTTCTTCCATTGAATTGGCAGAATATTGTGCAAAAATAGATTTAATTGTGCTCCTCGCTCTCCAGTATAATGAGGTGTCCCACCCTGGGCGGAAACAACAGGGTAATGATGTAATTTCAACGTAAAAGAATTCCCTGAAAATTCACATTTTTCTCTCCCAATTGGCATTTACCGGGAAAATTGCAAGCCAGGCCAAGCGATCCCAAGGGGATTCACGAGTATTGCGTGTAACAAGTGTTTGTGGCACAACGGAATTTCCACCCCCTCGGGGGCACATCCGTATAGAGTCTGTTGGGGGTAATATTCTGCAAAAATTATACGGAGGAAACGACTTATAGCTGTTTATTTTTTGTATGTTTTAAACTGGGTTCTAAGTAGGAAAAAAGACATTTGCTCCAACTTATCCCACAATAACGGAATTCATAGATACAAATATTCTCCGGCAGCAAACGAAATAAAATGTTAAATAAAACAAACAAAAATGCTTCGAACCTCGGAGTTGGCTTCAAACTTCTACGGGCAGTAGTAGGTGTATAACAGTTTCACTCCGTTAACTCAGTCTGATAGAAGACTGGCGATGGCACTTCTACTGCTTGACGTATACTCTGACTCTGTATATTTGCTTCTACCCAGTACTTATACTGCTACGTACTCGAAGAGTAGTAGTAGTAGTAGTAGTAGCAGACGCATACTGCTTGTAGTAGACCTGCTACCACCACTGGGTACGTATAAGGTCGCTGTGAATTCGTACTTATACGGTGCCGCAACCCTCCACTCAATATATGTACATATGTATACTGAGCAGCAGCTCTACTTATACAACGTATACTTAGCAACAGCTCTACTTATACAGACTGCTCTGCTCTGCCTTGGTATACGTAGCATCTGCTCTCCCATAGCATTTAGCTTGTACTTCTACCACGCGCTGTGTGCGCTACTGTGAGAGGGTGAGAGTATACGCGTGCTTATACCAACCCAACGTTGTATTCTTGTATCACTTCCACCCCACGTTGTATGCGCTCAAGTCTACATTATACTCGCATATGAGCGTACTTATACTCTGACATCTACCATGAGTAGAATGCGCTCTAGCATACTGTGAGAGAGTGAGAGCATACTCGTGCTTATACCACGCGTTGTATGCGCTCGCACTTATACTGCAACTTTGTATGCGCTCTGGCATGCCGTATACTCTTCGCTTCAAGCTCGTATTATACTCAATTCTTATACTTCTACCACGCGTTGTATGCGCTCTCCCTCAATGCACTATGGGGAATTTTGCCACTTTTTCTGGCCAAAACCCATTTTCAAAACGTCGTTAAAATGAAATATTTTTAACCGCTATGTACCAGAATAACATTAGTCTTCAATGTTATGTAGTCGAAATTTTAACAGAGCGAACCACTGTTAAGTTAACAGCTGTCAAAAACAGCTGTTTGCTAGCGATGTGCAAGTTTTCATACAACGAGTAATTTTTCTCTAAGTTGAAGGAGCTAAAAAGGTGGTAACTGACCAATTTAAGTTCAATTTTTACAATGGACTCGAATCAAAGAGGTTTTTAATATGTATTTTTGTTTTTAAACTGTACAAATACTCCTTATATTTCATGTAATTGTTAATTGTTTACGAGTATCATTTTGTGACAAATATTAGTCTTTCAAGAGCCGTACAAAATGAGTCCAACCTATTCCAACCATAAGATTTAATACATATTGTAGAGAATTCAATTCTATTTTAAATGCATATCATATTAATGTGCACTTTTGCGCACTTTCTCTGAAATTTGATATTTTAGTTTGTCAAATTCAGAGTTGTTTCCCATGCGGCCAAGAATATGATCCGATCTGATCCAGATTCAAGGTTCTGATAGATATGGTCATTCTTAATGGTTCCTCGCTTTTAGTTTTATCGAATATTTAAATTTTTGGATGCCACAGATTGTCGTCCTTTGTGTGGTCGGTAGAGGGCGGGGCGAAATTTTGAAATACACTTGTAATAATGGGATATGACAGGATATTGGATAAAAAGTTTGGTTGATCTAGCGTTTATAGTCTCGCAGATCGAGGCGCTCAACGAGAGGGAACGTTTCCTCTCTAAATGGGTTTCTTCATTGTGGCTATATTAATTATCCGATCTGATCCAGATTCAACACTTGGATAGATATAATCATTCCTTATGATTCTGCGTTTTTAGTTTTCTCGTAACTTTAAAATTGTGCATGCCACCGATTTTCGTCCTTTGAGTGGGCGGAAGGGGGTGGGGCGAATTTTTGAAATATACTTGGAACAGTGTGGTAGGACAGGAGTCTGGATACAAAATTGTGTTGCTCTAGCTTTTATAGTCTTTGAGATCTAGGCGCTCATGAAGTCGGTACTCTCGAGTACCTTGTATAAAAAGGGCTGCCACGCCCATTTTTTCAAAATTACTTTCTATTGCTATTACAAACTCATATAAAAAAACCAAATCAAAAAATATTGTTTCGTTTGGAAGTTATTAATTAATGCCACAAAAAGTGGCAAAATTCCCCATAGTGCAATGCCTGCTCTCGCATACTTATACCCGAGCGAATGAGAGGAGCTTGTTCCGCGTAGAAGTAGGTCTTGGAGCCGCGGAAAACCGGCTTTTGATAGACTGGGGCTGCTGCTCCAGCCGACGCACCTGCAGCAGTGAAGTGGCAAGTGGCAGCAGCAAGTACGACGACTGGTAGTAGTAGTAGCAGCAGCAATAAACAATGTGCTTCAACTGTTTACAGACCGCCTCCCTCTCTCTCTCTCGTTCGCCTGCTCTCTCTCTCTCTCTCTGTTGCTGCAGCCACCGAGCCACAGTGGGCATCGTATCGTTCGTCGTCTTCGTTTTCGGCCGTCGTCTGTTTTCGTTGTCGTCGTTTGGCTGCTGCGTTGCCGGAATCGAGGTTTTAGTTCGGTTTTAGCTCTGATTCCGTGTGGACGCTCGCTTCGCCATCGACCAAGCGCGCCTCGCATCCGTATCGGTCCGTTTCCTCGATTTGCGCGTCGCATGGAGCCTCACACATACATACATATATCCGAATACGCACGCACACACACGCACAGCAGCAGCAGCAGCCGCGGCAGCGACAGCGACAACAACGCCAAATTATCGAGTCTGCGCCAAAAGTGATGGCAATTGCGAATCTTAAAGAGGTTCCCGCTTATCCCTAAAAATCACTCCCCCCCCACCCACCCTCCATCACACGCACACCATTTCGGTTTCGGTTACGGCTACGGTTACGGGTTCGGTGCCCCTCGTCGTCCGCTGTCGGTATCGTCGTCGTCGTCGTCGTGGTCGTGGTCGTGGTCCTGGTCGTCGGGGGTCATGTCACATGTCCCGGTGGCTCCCGCTGCTCCCACTCCCGCTGTCCTGTGCCTGTGCCTGTGACGCCGCCAGCCACCGTTTCGGGGCGGCAGCCGGGATAATGCGGCGTTAAGGCCCAGAGACCCTTTCGCGAGTGTCGTTGGAATTGAAATTGGAAATTGTTGTGGCAGAGGCAAAAGTGCTGCGAGTGAATGATAACACGTCGAGAAACCGAAATAAATGTGTGGCAGTGGCAACAACGGTGACTGCTGCTTGTTATAGCTCCCACCAGTTCCAGCCAAGTGCGGTTGCACACAGGCATTAGCAGTAGTGTGTTGCAGCCACATCTCCAGAAACAACAACAGAAGCCAGCCCTAGTCTAAGAATAAATGGCCTGCAACATGGCTCTGAATCCGGTAACAGCAAAAGAAGAGGCCCACCAGCAGCAGCAGCAGCAGCAGCAGCAGCAGCAACAAACCAAATGGCAGCAACATGCAACGAAACGGCGACGATGCCACCAGCGGCAACATTGGATAAAACATCTTCGACTTCTGGGAATGGGTAAGTCTTTGACCACTCCAGAGAGAGAGAGTGCGGCAGGACAATGATGGGAGGACGAACCATGGCCACAGCTGTTGCAGCATTTCATTTGGCACATTGCATGCCTCGCTCCATATCGAAATGACATACCCAAACAGGCACCTCATTGACATTTTGTGGTCTCAGATGGTGACAAAGGGAAGCCCAGACCCAGTCGCAGTCCCAGTCGCAGTCCCATTGCCATCGGTTGGGGGGCGTGGCTGGCCCCTCCCTGTGGTCAGCAGTCAAATGCCACTCGTAGACGAGTGCCTGGGGACTCGAGTAGAATTCGAAACTAATTAATAATTACACAATACTATGCAGAGCAAGAGCCAGCACTGGCCAGCCCTGCCCAGCCACCGCAAACCGGACACACGTACAGCTGTCCGGTCCGCTCAGGCGATCGACTTCCGCTGCAATCAAACGCATTATCGCCGGACAGTCTGGAACTGGTATTGGCAATGGCAATGGGATTGGGATTGGGTTCTTGGATGCCTGTCATGCACTTGTGGTCCCATCCAGAGCTCCGCTTCCGCCCCTCAATCCCCAATCCCCAATCTGCAATCTGCCGCTTGTTTGCCTCTCTCTCTCTCTCTCTCGCACAGAGCCCAAGACCTACAATCGAATATAATTTACAAAATATTTTGATAACGCCCACTGTTCGGCTTATTTTTTTTTGCCTCGACATTTGTGGGCGTGTGCCAGGGGGGGAGAGACAGAGAGAGAGAGAGCGAGAGAGAACGCCCATCATTAAAAGCTTCATTGATAAGGCCCATCAAAGGACGGGAGGAGGAGGAGGAGGAGGAGGAGGATTAGGAGGGTTCTAGACCAATTAGTTGAAGAGGAAAGCACCTGCTGGAGCGCTCATAGAAGAGGGGTTTGCCCCAGGGGGGAAAGGAACCACAAAAAAGCGAAATAAAGAGAAAGAAAAACAAGTAAATCAAAAAACAGAATCCAAATCAGAAACGGAAGTCCATCTATATGTATATGTACAGGTCTAGGTATAGGTGTGTGTGTGTGTGTGTGTGTGTGTGCGTGTGTGCGTGCGTATGTATATGTGTTTGTGCGAAAAAGGAAAAGGAAAAGCATGTATTTGTCAGCACAAAATAATCAAGGATCATAATATGTCAACAAACAGACAAGCAGAGAGACAGTATCCGTAGGGCCAGGCCAGGCCAGGCTGGGGCAGGCTGGGGCAGGACCAACAAAAAAACAAGCACAAGGACACCCCAAACGCAGAAAAGTTGCGTATGTCAAAGTGCTTCCATCTGTGTGTGTGTGTGTGTGGGTGTGTGTGGGTGAAAGCATAGAAATGTGTGCCACCAGAGCAGCAGCAGCAGCGGAAAACTGAAGCTGAAGCCGGAATCTGAGGCAGGCAGCAAGCAGCAGCATCAGGAAAAGTGTAGGACAAACATTTCGTAATAGATATGGGGATGGGGGCCCCCCCCCACCCACTGGAAAAGTCACCGCGTCGCGACTTGTCGTTTTTGTGTCTCTGACAGTTGGGCAAATGTGCTGAAGTGCATTGACAATACGAGGAGCCAAGAACAGCGCTTGACCACCCCAAAACCAATAGCCAGCGCGTAAAGGAACAGAAAGGATAGGGGATAAGGGATATGGGTGGAGGGGGAGGGCGGGGGGTCACTTGCCACTTGAAGCGCAGAACCTCCATTCAACGGGGGCAAAGTGTTGGAGCACACACACAAAGAGGGAGGAGAACGGGTCCGACTGGCAGCATATCTCGATAGATAATCTTGGCCCACACTCGAGCACAGGGGCACAATCTGCAGGCAGCATCTTCAAGGCATTCTCCCCCTCTCCCTCTCTCTCTGTCTCTCTCTCTCTCTCTGTGCCACACTCACTGACTGCAACAGACTTTCTGTCATTCTCTGGTCTCTGGCTGGCAAAAGTTAATTGCGGATCCAGAGAGCCAGAAAGCGAATCTTTTGAAAGATTGCTCCACGGCTAAAACGCCCTCCACAGTGCTGTGGCACTCTCTGTTTCCGTATCTGTATCTTTATGTGTGTGTGTGTATCTGTGTGGGCAGCTAAAACTGGCAAAAAACAGTAAAAGAAACGCCCATGTTTGGCCAACACTGACTTGCAGCTACTACTTGTCGATGGCTTAACGAGAGCCAGCGCCAGAGCCAGAGCCACAGTCAAAGCCAAAGCCAGAGGCAACGATAGCCACAGTTTATAATTTTTTGAGACCAGACCCCCCCGCCCCCCGCCGCTGGCCAAGCGACGCCCCTGCGGGCACCTTGAGACCTATGGCTCCAACCAGTTCAGCGGCAGCCAGCCAGCCACCCACGCGGTCTGCTGGAAGCTGGAAGCTCCAAGCCGATTGACACACACAGGCCACAAGTGGAAGCCACCGCAAGTGGAAGCTCAGTCTCGAGAGCAGAAGGGCGGACTGGAGGGCGGGGGGACTGGCACGGCAGGAACGTGGGCTTAGACTTAAGTCTGCTAACTTACGTAATTATAAATCAAATATCTAAAACTGTTGCACTGGCCAATCCAGTTTCCGTATCGGATCTAGCAGATTGAAGATACATTTTGTATTAAAAAAAAGGAAAAATTAATCCCCCAACAGAGAATTTTTATTTTTATTTCAATTAATATATATTAATTTCTTTTAAAAAAATTCAAAATTAATATATTTCGAGGTTTTTCTTCTGAGAATAAATCTGAAATTTGTGGCTTTCCAAAGCTCAGATACCAAGAAATTTGTTTTAGCTGAGATTTTTGATTTTTAATACAGGAAAATCTCCCATTTTCTTCTCTACATTCTCCTGAAATTGTTGGCTTCAGTGGAAGATCATATTCGTGCTCCTAGAACTTCTGTTTATGCCTGTTCTAAGAACATTTATTGCTAACCAAAAATAGATCAACATTGCATTGGCCAAAGAATCAAAAATAAAAGAAAATAAATTGAGGAAGGGAAAACTGACAACTGAAACTGAATCTTGTTAAGCGTAGGACCATACAAATAAACATATGTTTATAAATACAATCGCCAGCATGTGGCAAAGGTGGCAGCCAGAGCAGCCAGAGCAGCCAGAGGCTCGGTGCCAGTGGCAGGGGCAGGGGCAGTTGTCAAACAGTTGCACTTGAAGTCGCCACACCAAGTGGATAGCCGAGAACTCCCTCCCGCTGCGTCCGTCCTCGGGCGCGTATCGTAGCATGTGGTAATTGGCCCCGCGGCTGCATCTTCGTCTCTCGTCCCTCGTCTCTGGTCTCTGGTCTAGGTAGCGGCGGAGAGTGGCATGCCACACCACACAGATTTATGGGGTTTTCAACACATGCGCCAGCATTAGATGGCCCCTTGCCACGGTTCAGCTATCGCACACGTGAAATTTTTGTAGTTTCCAATCGATCCACAAGACGGGAGGGAGCAGAACTATTCTCGATGCGAATGGATTTCAATTATAGGGATATCTATTGTACACAGAGTGACAGGGGATGGGGGGCTCCAGGGGCGGCGGCCGTGGCAGGATATTAGCAATGTGCAGCCTGGCGTGCTTCCTACGCAGACCCCCAGAAGGATGTGGATGCCACAGAGATGATTGCTCCCTTCACTGCCGATGACTGGCCCTGATGGGTTTGCCTGCGATATTGATGCGAATTGATTTGGTTAGTCAGATGCTGGCCAGTCGTCGAGAGCATTTCCTCCGCAGACAGCAGGCAGTTCCAGCAGGCAGTTCAATGAATAAATAAAAATGGGGCAAATCAAGCAAGATGCCAAATGAGGCTCGTCATAGACAGCGCCATAGATGAAGGAGGCAGGCAGGACACAGGAGCAGAGACAGAGCCATCCTGCGGTTGATACGCTGGTTGGCACTTTTCCTTCTTTTAGAGGGGAATAAATTTAATGCCCCCCCCCCCCAAGCCACGCTCCTACTCGGGGTCCTGCTGCTTCGCTGGCTCACTTCAGACTCTCACTTCGATTCCTTGCGGTTCAGTTGAGTAATTGAAAAACCATTTCAAGGTGAGAGACTCCCCCCACCCCCCCACGCGAAGGATGGCTTCATCGCAGGCCATCTCGCCCTCGCCCTCGCTGGGCTGGCTGCTAATTTAAATTTATGAATTTTGGAAAAACATCTCAATATAGGAGGGATACATACATATATGTAGAGTACGGTAGATATATACATATGTATATATAAAGGCAGACACAGCCGCATCGATGCGGGACCGTCTCGTCCTTCCACGCACTTTCACTTTTCTTGAGTATTTAATCAAGTGTGAATAATTGCATCATTCTGCCTCAAAGAGAGTCGATTTCCTTTTGTGTTTGTGCGCCAGCCAGCACTTTGTGGGGTGGTGGGGGGGGTGGGCGTGCGGCAAGACTGATATCGATATGTGGGCCACCAGGGGCTGGGGGTGGGTCGGTCAGAGTCTTACTTGAGACACTGTTTCGGTTTCAGCAAATCAAATTCAAAGAAAGTTTCGATGAATTCTCACTTCGGTAAGCGGCAAGTGGCTTCATTGTGTGTGTGTGTGTGTGCGTGTGTGTGTGTGTGTGGCAAGGGTCGTGTGGCAGGCAGGCAGGCAGCAGAAAGACTTGCATATTTGAGGGCTGTTGATACAGCGATATTGAAAAATGAATATTTGATCGGGCAAATGTTTATATTTACGAGCCTGCTGAGAAGTAGTGGCTGCGCAGGGCAGGCTTTTGTGGCATGCATCATTCATGCGGCACTTAATTGGAGTGCATGTGTGTGCCGCCTGGCAGCCTGGCAGCCTGGCAGCTGCAGCAGCATCGCGGCATCTGCCATTGCCTAATTCTGGCCGAAATTCCCTTTCAAGTCAGTCGCGTGTTCAACCGGTTGGCCATTAGCTCGTGGCGGTGGCAACAGCAGCTTCGACAGCTGCAACCTGTGCAACTGTCGCATCAAAGCCGCGTATCTGTATCTGTATCCTATATCTGTGTATGTCCGTGTGTGTGTGTGTGTGTGTGTGTAGCTGTGTCTGTGTTTGGCTGATGACTTCTTGGCTTTAACGTGTGAACCGTTCGCGGTCGGTCCATGTCCATTGCACGCTTCAGTAATCCCAGTTCTCTCTCCCTCTCTCTCTCTCTCTTTCTCTCTCCCTCTCTCTCTCTCTCGCTGGCCGGGCAGGCGGCCCTCGTCTTGTCCGAGTCACTTGCAGCACACCTTCTGTGGGGGATGGGGCTGGGATTGGGATTGGGGCACATTGTGTGTGGGGGGCGGGTTGTCCAGTTGTCCGGTTGACGTGTGGTTCCGCTTCGACGATTCTCCCTCTCCCTCTCTCTCTCTGTCTCTCTGTCTCCCTGGTCGTGTGAGTGTGTGGAAATCTGCGAGGCGGCATTTGGCTGGGAAAACTTTAACTTTAACGACTTCACTTCGTTTAATTGCGACAGAGAGGAAAAATTCGTTTTCCCTTGCAACATTCTGCTGGGAACCATTCATTGTGCTGCCTCCAGTCCACCCAGTCCTCCCCCTCCCCCACCCACTGTACAACCCCTCCCCCCCCTCAACATATCAGGTTTCATACGCAGACATGGCTCATTGGTTCCCCCCCCGCTGGAGCCGACGGAACCTGTCCAATCCTCATCGCATTGTCATTCGATTGCGCAAACATTATTCCATGAACGAGAAAGCATTTTGCATTCCACATGCCCCCGGGCCGCAGCCTGCAGCCTCCAGCCGGGCGCAGGGGGCAGGGGGCATCCGGGCGGTGAGGGTAGGGCAGGGTAGGGTAACACTTAACCCTTATACAACCAGCAGCAGCGCAGCATTGTTAACCCTCCACCCCACGGCTACTTCGGGAAGGGTTACTCCAGGACCCCCTTCCCGACTGTGTAATTTGGCTGAACAATGCCTCACTCCCACTCCCCTGCCACTGCCCCTGCCAATGGGAATGCGAATGCGAATAGAGTGGAAGCTGCTGACGGAGATGAAGATGAAGAAGTGTGCACCCCCCTCCCCCTCCCCCCCACTAGCACACACTTTTGCAGCTCAAACGGCAATTAAGCCAAACAATAAGCTGACAAACACTCGGGGGTCTGATGGATGGGGATGGGGATGAGGCTGAGGCTATACGGGATATGCAGGCAGGAGCCAGGAGCCAGGAGCCAGGAGCTGCCTGTCCATGTCTCAGCTTCTAATTTGCCCGATTATTTATGTTTCGCCTGTACGAAAAATATTCAACAAATAACAAAGGGCCACAGAGTGTGAGATGCAGCCCGAAAACGCAGAGAAGGAAGAGAATATGGTGCTGTATTTAGGGATATTCCGAGGAGACTACGTTTACTTACTCCCAGAAATGCATTCCAAGAAACAAAACAAAAGAGACTGTGGTCCTATATTTATCAATCAACGGATCACAGGTCTAAAAACAATCAGATTCTAAGGCCAAACTAGGAATTGGAAGTCGAATAAATTCAGGAAGAGATGCCCGTCTGGAGAATGGGCTTAATCTGTGAAGAGTAGTAGAATGCTTGTAGAATCAAAACTATACCATAAATTTGTAGAACAAAATGTGTGTGAAATAATAATTTTAAATGATTACCAGAGTATGTTTGACTTTTCTATAAATAGGTTCCTCAACAGTTAAAAATTAGTATGAAAAATCTCAAATTTGAGCCAAACACAAATTGTGTTTGAACGCCTATTTCATTTCATTTTGTGTCCATCTGTGGAACGGAATATTTTATTTTATTTCATTTTGTGTCATTCTGTAGAAGGGAATATTTTATTTTATTTCATTTTGTGTCATTCTGTAGAAGGGAATATTTTATTTTATTTCATTTTGTGTCATTCTGTAGAAGGGAATATTTTATTTCATTTCATTTTGTGTCATTCTGTAGAATGGAACATTTTATGATAGATTTTTCGTATACCTTTTTGTGTGAGAAATTGTTTTCTGAAAACAATTGCAATTTGTGCAAGTATATTTGTTGCTTTTGACTATGTGTGCGTTTTAAATAAACCTTTATGGGTTTTAAAGTTAAATGTCGAGACTACATTTAATTAAATTCATTTAGTTAAAAAATAATAAGCGCATACGAACTAAAAGAGCATTTAAAATTAACATTTTAGGAGCTTTATTTGGCAGACCTTTTAGGGAAATTCCGCTGGTAATTCCTTCCCTTAACCAAATAACATAACAGAGAAAATGAAACATTATTTTCCATCGAAATTCGTTCCTGCACATAAATTCAAATGTTTTCGTAACATTTGGGGATTATTGAAGACTTTTGGTTGCACGAAATTCAGCAATTTCTGAATCAGTATAGATGTCTATATGTTGCCACAAAATAAGGGGGGGGGCCATGCACTCTTGGGGGGGGTTACACACACACACACACATCATATCATAGAACACAATAAAATATAGAATTTATTTGGTTTAGTTTGTTTTTATTTTTGTTTCTGTTTCCAAGTATCGATGATGTTCGGGCAAACTGCATTTTCAAGTTGAATGCAACTTTCAACTGTCCGCCCGCCGCCCGCCGCCCACTCTCCCGTTTATCTGTGGGGCCATAACTTTTGTGGCTTGCCCCCCCCCCCACCCCGCACCACCCTCTTCCACATTTAAGCAAATAGTTTGGCTTCTTGTGCGAGTGTGCGTGTGCGTGTAATGAAGCAACTGTCGCATACTCTCGCACTCAGAGTCCGACTTCACAGATACTTCCTATCTAAGAGGGATGGGGGGGGAGGGGGTGGGGGGCAACAAGAAATGTCCAAGAGGAGCACAAGAAACTGTATGAATATGCGGGAGAGGAGCAGGGGGAGGGGAGGAGTGAACGGATGGCAATTTTCTCTTCTGTGAATGTCAGATGCGGGAAAGCCGAATGGGGAAAAGCCGGATTTTTGAGTATCCAATGCTGGGGGCGGGGGCGGGGGGACAGTGCTCAAAGAGATACCATTCGAGTGGCCGGATATTTGCTGCATCAGCGTATAGGAATTTTTGGTTTATGTCCTAGCACACACACACACACGCACACATACCCAGCAGAGCACCGCCCGGCCAGAAGGAGGAACGAAACCCACCTCAAGGCTGAAGGACATCCACACTCGTATTAGCCGTGTAGGTTTATTTTGGCCTTGGATATTTTTGGTTCTGGCCGGAATGTGGCCGGTTTCTGTGTAGGTTGAATGGGAGGGGGGGAGTGGGGGAGTGGGGGAGTGGCAGGGGGAGGGGGCTTTCAAATATGAAATTTATTCAAGTCACTCTGGTTTAATGTTTGGAAATGGACAGCAAATAACTTTCGAGCAGAGCGCTTACAATAACAACACGGCAAGGGAATTGTCTCTGTGTCCGTCCCAGGACCTGCCTCTATTTCATAATGACCCTCCCCTGATGAGGATGATGATGATGATGGGAATGATGGTTTCCTTAACCATTTTGTAGCCCCTTTGGCCCAGTGATGGGTGGGCTATGAATGCGTTTGGCTACCTTCCCACATAAGAATGCCTTCCAATTACCTCCGTCTCCTCGGGTCCCAATCTGACAGAAGGAATCCTTTCCTATCCTTTTTCTTTTTGTGTGCTTGTGTGTGTGCCATTTTCGCTTCAATTTCGATTCTTACTGAAATGATTTTTTAAAGATAATATTAGGAAAAACCCATCAAAGTAAAAGAAAATCCTGCCAAGCCATTCCCAGCCATTGCCTGCCTCCACCTCCACCTCCACCAGCACTTTCAGCCTCAGAGCCTCATCCTTCCTTGCCCCACTTCCAATTATCCATTTTCCAATATCTAAACCCACTTGGGCCCGAAGCCTTCAGCCGATGGAGGAGACAGTGCCGCATAAATTGATTGGATGATGTCGCTTTTTATGTCGTTTGTGCTCATCCCCTCCCACCACCCATCAGCCACCCTCCCCCCGAACGACATTGTAGCCCCATCTCTGGCTGGAGATTCTGGAGATTCTGTGAATTTCATAAGTTGATGCGATGCGTAGCATGTGTTATAAATAAATCAAGCATTCTGGGTGGCAATCTCTTAGCGATTCGCTGCCAGGGGAACCCCACCATGCCCCCTGCCCCATGCCCCATGCCCCATGCCCCATGCCACATACTCCCCATTGCCTTCCGTTGGGTTTTGCTCTGGAATTGTCATTTAATTCAAATGGTGCTTAGAATTGATTGGAGCAGTGGACGCGTCCCCAGGGTAACCAAGCAGTAGACTGGCGGTGGGTTGGTCACTTTCAAGCAGTGTTGGAGAGTGCAATGCAGTGTTGGGAGCTGCAAATGAAGTGTTGGGCAGGTCTTTAGGCAAGTAGATGAGTATTGGAAAGTGGAATGCAGTATTGGGTAGTGCACTGTAGTGTTGGGTAGTGTAATGTAGTGTTGAATAGTCGTATGGTTATTTTTTAAATTATGTTTCGATTGGGGGTAATTCTTTGAGAATGGAAAACGTGGAACCCGAATGCAGGGGCAGTCTTGGGACAGTGGGAAGCTGAGGATGAACTGGAGTGTAGAGAGAATCAGTTGGGGGCGCTGACTGCATATTAAGTAAATTACATTGCAACATGCGTCCAACGCATATCGGAATCTCTGCCTGTGTGTGTGTGTGTGTGTGGATGTGGGGGGTCGGGTCAAAGGAGAGACAAACAAACAATGCCACAAAACTTCCCACCAGAAACCAGAAACCGCAAGTCAAAAGACAGGGAAATCTCCCCCAAACGCCACAGCTAATTGCGGCTACGCAACTGCACCACCTTTAGCCCCATCCCTATGCCTATCCCTAGTCCTAGCCCTAACCCCAACCCACCTGCCACCAGCAGACATTGCGTGCGGCTGCTGTGTGAGAACCCTGCGCCACAATTAGAGGCAATGCCCCCGCCCCCGACTTGCAACAGGTACAAACAGCAGCACTGCCCAACAAACCTAACGATGACCACCAGCGAAACCACTTGCCACCGCCGCACCGCCACACCGCCACTCTGCCACTCTGCCACACTTCAACTTTTCAACCAGTTTCAGCCAGCAGCTCGCGCAGCAATTTTCGAGGGGCCACCGAAACATGTACTCTCCCCTCCGCGGATCCCGCAATTTGCCAATTGGAAACTGAAAGAGTAATCAATAGGAAGCGAGTCCAGGCCAGCCCAGGTTTTCGGTTATCAATGAATGGACACGAGATCCTGCGAGTATCGGAAAGTTCATCAGATTTGGCAACATTTTGCAAGGATTTGTAAGCGTCGAACAGAGAGGCTGCAGATGTAGAGGATGTAGAGAAAATTCAAAGCCAGCGTGTCCTTGGTGGGCGTTTTCTTTGGCTCCTGCGGGCCACCTGGAACTGCACAGGACCAACATAATTCTACGAAAATGTGCAATTAAAAGTTCTTTAAAGGCCAATTATAATTTTCAGCTCTATGAAAAAAATCTATGCAAAACTCGAACGGATTTCGGTCTGGTCCTAACCGCCGGAAGAATGGTTTGTTGGCTGGCAGAAAGTTTTCCAACCGCGGATTTTGCACCACAGAACACGGAATGGAATCATATTTTAATTACTAAAAACAGTTGCACACTCCCCTGCTTGCCCCCTCCACCTGTCCACCTGTCCACGTGCTGGTAATAAATACTCGTAAAATGGCATCTGCAAAAAAAAGAAGAAATAGCTGGACTGCAGCATTATTAACCACTAGCAAGACTGTTGCTAGTGGAAAATTATCTGCCACTACTCGTGCTACAACTGTTGTAGGTTGTTGCAAGCTGCTCCTGCGGATGCAGCTGAATCTGGTGTCCTTGGGTCGAGAGGCTGCAGGTTGCAGCTCGACCAGCAGGTGGCGGGTAGCTCCTTTTACTCAGTTTTAATAAACGCTCCGTCGTTGATGATGTTAATAATGCTCTTGGTTGTGGTGGTGCTTGGTGGCACCTCCTCGTCCTGCCGCATTGTTAATGCAGATGAAGAGAGAGAGGGGGAGACTGAAGCGTGCTGCCTGCGGTGCCGCAAAGTGCTGCCAGTAATTGCAATTTTTTGCTTGGCACTGCAGCAGCGCCAGAACTGGAAACAATCTAACTTGGATTCCATTAGGAGCCACAGACAAATCATTTCGAATCCCCCTTAGCCCCCTTTGAATCAGGGAAGGGCTAAAGTAGGATTGCAGTCCTTGTCACTCAGAGACCACCCTTAAAGAATGGGGCGAAATAACAGGATTTGGGATCTTGAAAACGAGAGAAAAACCCACCCGAAATCAAGCAGAGGAGAGGCAGATGATTCAAGGATCCGCTTCGATCGGATGGTTGGTAGATTCCGTTCAGGATTGGCTCCTGCGGCAGGCAGATCGATGATGATGCCCATAGGGAGTGGCACGTTCCACGTGGCCAATGCCGCTGCTGGCATGGAGTCGAATGCGTCATGCAGCATGCAGCATGCACCATTAGAACGGAAATGTCGCTCCGTCTATTGTTATATCGTATTTGAACAAATTCTGCTGCTGCTGCTGCTGCTGCTGCTCCTTGTGCGACTTACCATGCAAATGCCAAGCACGTTGCTGACAAGGGGGCGTGCCACAGAGCCACAGCCCCAGAGCCCAAAAAGGAAGCGCCAGCCAAAAAGGTGGCAGCCCCCGAAAGGACTCCGCTCGATTGATGATGGAGGAGCCAAGCGGATGTACTGCGACAATATGCTGAAGCAGCGCCATTTCTTTTCTTTTTCTGCTTTTCGTCTTGGCAGCCTACGTGCGGCCACGCCCACAGCGCACACACCAAAAAAAAGAGGCAAAATGAGGGGGAATATCCATAAAAATAAAGTCCATGTCCATGTCTATTTCTATATCTTCAGCTGCCTTTTCTTCCCTGCTCTCTCTCTCTCTCTCTGGGAAAATCATAATCGTCGAATTAATATGCGTCGGGAATTTTCGCCAGGCTCCAAAACGGCGCTTGGCAACCCTCTAGGGTTGTCATCGTCATATCCACCGAAATCCGGCAAACGTGAGAGCATTTAAGAACGAGAACGAAAACCAAATAAAACTCAAGTGGCAAATGTGTGAAAATGTGTGGCAGAGAGGCGGCTAAAGGGGCCTGCGTGTGGCAACCGGATCCGGGGCAAGGCCACTCAGGTGTCACTCCGGTTAATCCGATCTCGGGCGGCTTAATCAGCTCGGGCCATGCCCAGATAACTGCCTGGAACGAATCTTATCAAGGGGCCAGGATATATGGAGGGTCCGCCCGTCCCGTCCACACATCACTCTTGACTCGGCCAGGGGCCCAGGGAGTGGTTGGGGCCATCAAATTTCAGTCATAACAATAACACTGATAGTCCTTTGCTCGTAAAACAAGACCCAGGCCAAGCCAGCAAACCCTTTTTTTCTAGGGCGGGGGAGGGAGAGCTCTGGCGGGGATTTGTCGTCGTCCATGCGTGCATGCGTGTGTGGCCCCGTTCTCTATGGCTGCTCTCGGGCCTCCTTGCGTACGTCGGGGCTGCTGTTGTTTTAGCCCCAGCCCAGGGAAACAATCAAGAGAGCGCGACACTAAAAACCACGCACGTCCTGCCACGCCCCCGTACCCCCCACACACACACACACACATACACGCTCGAGAGGAGAGCGAAATTCGACAATGGCACTTGACGTTACCCGGGAGAAGGAGCCAGCAACAGCAACAGCAACAGAAGCAGGGAGGAGGCCGGGTGGCCGGGAGGCAGGTCAAAAGGCGTCGCCTAAAGCATTTAAATCCTTTTCGCACTTTCGGCTGTCTGAAGCGTTCTCCTGGAGGCCACTCCTCCTCCTGCTACTGCTCCTCCTTCTCCTTCTCCTTCTTCTCCTCCTCCCTTTCTTCTGGCTTGTTGCGTGCGAATTTCCATTTCGACTATTTCCGGGGGACAACACTGCGTATGACGTATGGCATGGTGTGTGGCACGGCGTGGCATGGAAAACTCAGGAGTTGGGGATCTTCACGCTTTAATTTGAACTTTATGGTGGGTGGGGGTGGGGGAGGGTTTCTTTTAGAGGGGTACAAGGCCGTAAAATAGGAATTTGCTTTCTTAAAATATTTCGCCTGAAAAATATGAGATACAACGCAGCAGAAGAAGGCTGAAATAAGGAGCGTGGCAAATCCGCACTCACCGACCCAAGGGCGCCACGGAACAATGTGCGGGGCGTGGCGGGGGCGGGGGAGGAGATGGAGGGAGGTTGGAAAGTATTCCTCCAAGAACGAGGTAAAAATTTACTCAACTATGAACTCTCTCTCTCATGTGTGTGTGTGTGTGTGTGGCTGTCTGTGAAATAGGCAAAAATTTGCGACAGGCCAAAGGTTATGTTGATCCTTGTCTGCCTCTGCCGCGGCTCCTCCGCTGCTGCCGCGGCTGCTCCTGGCAAGGGTTCCCTGGTCCTTCAGTTTGCTTTCTGTCTGTATTTGACATACCTCCCCGCCCTCCTCTAGCCCTCCTCCTGCAACAACCATTCGGAGAAAATTTATATAAATTGCCCGTAATGCTGCTGGCTGCTTCGACAACATCTATCGTGGGGCACAGACTCGGGGAGGGGGGGAGAGTGGGGTGTGGGGCCTGAGCTTGAGCTTGAGCGTGGAGGGGCGAGAATTGTTGTTGTTGATTTCCCGAGCTTGTTCTTGCCACATTCTTTTGGCAAACAAATTATGTAGTGCGGGAAGGGGGAAGAGTGGAAAAAAAAGGGAAAATAATGAAATCGTAAAGAGTTTGGCAACGAACGAGAAGAGTTTGGGGTAACGCCAGACTTTTTTGGAGGCGGAGGGGCAGAGGCAGGCCGTCCTGGAAGATATTTTCCTTATTTAAAATTCATTTATGTCCTCTCTCTCCGCTCTCTGCTCTCCAGTCACCAGCCCTCTCCAGTGGTAACTCATCACTGTCCCTCCCACGCACACTCTCTCTCTCCATCTCCATCTCCCTCCCTCCTCCCACACACACACACACACACACACACCATTCAGACATGATGCGTATGCAAATTGTGGGCCATATTAATCATTGCCAGAGTTTAGTTTTTTTTTCCCTCCCCCTTTCCAGTGGGCTGGCAGTGGGGGTGGGGAGGGGGGCCACCAGAGTGTTGGCCAGATTTAATAATACTGCATTTTGTAGCTTATAAATAAAAAGAGAAAGAGATGGCAAGGGACACAGCGAACGAGCGAGAGGGCAAGAAAGAAAACTATGGGCTCTGGTGGAAAATTTATGAAAACGCGAATGAAATGCTCGCTCCCCAAAGAATGGCTAACGGGTTTCCCCCCGCCCACCCCGTAAAGGGATAGGGCCAGGGCCAGGAAAAGTGGGTGCCGACAGGGGGGTGGGGGGTGTAGAGTCGTTTTAGTGGAGGGCTTTTTGTCAGGACACTAAAAACAACTGCCACTGCAGCGTCAGGACCGGCCCGGCGTTAAATGCTTTTGTTGATTCTAGATGCGCGACTAGAACCACCAGCCTGCCCCCTGCCCACCCACCCCCTTCCGCTGCCCCTGTGCCTGCCCCATGCTGCAACCATTGCCACTGCCCCGCGCACAATTTAATAGTTTCGGCGGCGGCGGCGGCCAGAAGAAATGAACTCCAAAACTGCAGACTGCAATGTGTCTTGGCAAACAGACAACGGACACGGACACGGACACGGACAGGGACCACACCCACAATTGGCTTTTGTGGAACAGCAAACGCTTTTTGTGTTTGTTTTTCATTAAAAAAAACGGACCCCGCCATCCCCTGTCCATAGGGCCAGAGAGGAAAAACTTCACCATTGCGGGAAAATGGTCAAAGTTCGACGGTGGAGCCTGAGGACTTTTGGGAGAGGGCAGGGTATGGGCATGTGGTCCAGGAGGATGCGGCTTAGGGGTCCTGTCTGAGGGAGGACAGAAGAATATCCCGTTTTATTGCGGTCAGGATACGCTTCGAGCGGGACTCCATTGCCGGGCCGGGCCTGGCCTGTCCTGGCCTGGTTCTCGTTCTCGTTCTTTGAGTAAACATATATTTCATAATTCATCAGAGGACGGAGTCTCCGTGATAGAAAGTCACGTTTTTAATAGAGCGCCCAACGGAATGGTCGGCGGCCCGGAACAGTCCGGACCGGAGTCCTGAATAGCAGACAGACCACGGACCACGGACCAAAGACAACAAATGACCCCAAGGACAATTAATTAACTGCATCTCTAATGAATCTCTCTCTCTCTCTCCCCCTCTTTCTGTGTGCGTTTTTGCGCTACATTTCAGCTGTCATCGCCCTGTCTTTGACCGTTCCCGCACCCTGCCACGCCCAGCAGCAAAAGTTCCGCACCACGCCCCACGATCTGCAAGTACTGGAGGGCGCCGAGGCCATGATGCGCTGCGAGGTGACCAATGTGGCCGGTGCCGTGCAATGGACAAAGGACGGCTTCGCCCTGGGCTTCTCCGCCGTAATACCGGGCTTTCCGCGCTACTCAGTCCTCGGCGACCGGAAGCAGGGCGTCTACAATCTGCGCATCTCGAATGCCTCCATCAACGACGACGCCGAGTACCAGTGCCAGGTGGGGCCCGCCCGCCTCAACTCCGCCATCAGAGCCAATGCCAAGCTGACTGTCATCTGTAAGTACCGCTAGTTGCTCCAAATAAACTACGCAGAATATTGTAAATATCCTTCCGAATGCATGATAATTAAAATCCTGTAAAATCCACAATCCGAACAGGATAGGGGAAGTAAAATTCCTTCTAAGAGTGTAGAATCAAATATATGTACATATGTATGTATGTAGTACTCTTAACTCTTTCCATTTCGGGGATAATATTATTAAGAATTCTTGCCGGATTCGGAGATTTCAGGTATTTTAACATTCACAATTAATTTCAATAAGTTTTTGCTCGCAGCAACAGAGTCTGCAACATTTTTTCTGGGTCACTCTTTACCGCTCTCCCTCTCTCTCGCTCTTCTCGTTCCATTCGACTGTTTTCTGGATCTGCAATTAATTTAAGTAATAAATACAAATGAATTTGTCACCAGGGGGCGCCAACCCAGCGAGTCACACACTGTCGCACACACGCACACACACACGAGCGCACGTCGTGCTCTTTCCTGCTCATTGCACCTAGAGAGAATTGTCGTTTGTGAAATTTAAATGCGATGCTCAGCTCTGCTCTGCTTCCTTTTCTACCTTTCCTTTACCGCTACAGCATGGGGCTGACGCTGTTGCTGGCTGCGCTGCCATGCCAGCAGCATTTATTGTCAGCAATTTGCAAAAGCAACAGCAACAACATCATGAGAGGAGGGGAATTTAGCGCAGTTTATTGCTCCAAGGAGCTAACGAATCAAGGAGGAAAGGGAAGACAGCAACTGTACGGAACAGAACAGAACTGAGCACCAACTGGTGTGAGCGAGAGGGAAAGCTAGATAAAGCTCTCTGGCTGCAGGCAGGGTATATCTAATTGAAGGTAAGGCAGTTAACAGGAACGTTGCGACATTGGTGGAGACACACTAACCGGCGGCAGCCTGATAAGCAAGATCAAGGGTACATACATATGTACATACATAAGTGGTTTGGCATCAGAGTTCATGCGGAAATCGAGAGAGCTGGAGGGGCGTCCCGCAGGAATATTCTATTCTTTCATATTGGTTTCCTTTTGTTATTATTTTCATACATACATATGTATGTATGTACAATGTACATGTATGCATATTCAAATGTCTTGCAGCATCTCGCAATTTCTCCCCATAGTCTGAAACACAATTTAAGAAGTAGAGGATTGGCTTACCTTTTATTTAATTTACCTTGAATGCAATCGCAAAACTGAATTGAAATGAATTTTTATCTTGTTTTTGGGTGTTCTCTCTGCCTCTGCCTCTGCCTGCTCCTGTTTTTTGTTTAATTTTTTTTTGCATTTTTGTTGCTTTTGTTGTCCGCCTGTCGAGTAATCACTAGGAATGTGATTGTCTTGTTGTTGTTGTTGTAATCACTCAAGAAATTGCGCTACATTTGATGACAGCGATACTCATTTGCTGCGCCTCGTTTGTCTTATTCTAAAGAATTTCTCCGGCAGAGAGGAAGGTGAGGACGTATCAAGCCCACGGCTCTCTAGCACAAACACTCCCACTCCCCCTAGCATTCAGCCAGCCACCCACTCGCCCACCTACACCCACAGCTCACACATACACACATGCGCATGCCTAATGACGTTTGTTTAGTTAATTACGCGCCATGAGCTGTGACAATGTGTATGATTGTGTGTGTGTGTGTGTGTAATAGAAGAACAAGAAGCCTTGAAGGAGAGTAAAGGAAATCAAGAAAAAAAAGTTACTCAAATTTATCTGCGCTAAGCCGAAGTTCGTACACCCTTCCTTTTGTCAAACCGTTTGTCCATCTGGCACCCAACAGATGATTTTTAATTCCAATCAGAAGGCCAGGAAAAGTTACTCTGCGTTGCCATAATATATGCCAAGTCATAGTGCCCCTCTGCAAGGGTATACTCCCTCCTCCAAACACGATAGGAAGAGAGAGATAGAGAGAGAGAGACTTTGGATGTTGCGGGATGTGTCTTGGGCTTGTTGGTAATTGTGTTGCTGCTGGTGTTGCTGCGGCAAAAGGTCGCCTCCTCCTTCTGTATCCTCACACGGAATGTTTGTCATAATTGTGGATGCCCCCACCAAACCATCCCCTCCCCTTTGCTTTTTAATGGAAGGAATGCTTGTCTGGCTCTGGCTCTGGCCCACAGTGGCGATGAGATGACATGTGTCTGTCCTCCAGTCCCCAGGCATTCAGTTCTAGAAAGTGGGCGGGCGAGTATGTGGCACGGGGGCACGTGCTACATTATTGCAGCAATTAGCCAAAGGGAAATGTGGACAAATGCGTAATAATTCAATTAAGTTCGAATTACATTAATTTGATTTATACCCAAAGGTGATTTTCATTCATTCCTGCAACCCAATAGTGACTCTAAGTGAATTTCCCCCGCCATCTGCCACAGGAAGTAGCCGCAAGAATTTTTGCATTCCATTGGAGGCCGAAGTCCGAATTTTATATGGAAATAATCCAATGCCCAACCGCAAGAAATGCAAATAATTCGTACAAATATTTTATGGATGGAAAATGTGTATAGTCTTTTCGAGAAAACTCTGACGATTTTCGTTTCCAATTAAGGACCATTCAAATTAGTTGCTAAAACGATTTTATATCCCGATTAACATGTACATAATATGTACCCAATTTTTTGTATGGGAATTTAGAATTTATTTGTTCCACTATCACCCATGTTCGTTTCTTATAATTAGTCAATTCTTTCCTTCATTAAAACTTTTGCCCAGATGCTGTATTAATATTTAAATTCATTCACCTTTTGTCCCTGCACAGAAATTTAATTTGTAGACCAAGTTCTAAAGCTTCTGTGGGATCCAAAATTCGGTGTAACCTGGTCCCGTGCTTATGTAAAAGTTTTGAAATTATTCTACCCAAATACACACACACACACATATGGTAGGTATATATATACATATATACTATATATGTATGTATGTACGTGAGGGCGCAATTAGATTATAAGTTTGGCAAAGTAAAGAACTTTTGCACACAAAAGTCCACCTGCAAATTTATGGAAATTTGCAGAACATTTTCGCATGCCATTAATTTTAAAATAAAAAATTCCAAAAAGAACAGAAGACCCAAAAAAAAAAAAAAAAAAAAACAGGTGAAATAATGGAGCCAAAAACACATATGCCGCAAGGTTCTTCTCTCTACGGACGGTCCATGTGCATGTGCATGTCCAGTGTCCAGAGTCCAGAGTCCGAGGAGTCCTGTAGTCCAGGGAAAGGTTGAAAGTTTTTACTGCAGCGGCATGTACGTGTGGCAGGGGTGGCAGGGATGCCCACCGGACCGGACCGGGCCACACAATGGCAATGGGAAATCCAGGCAAAGAATGGATACTTGCACCACATCTGAGGGCCGCATTCAAACTGCTTTCCACCGCTTGAAAGTTATGTATTTTTTTTTTAATAAAAAGCTGCTTCAAAAAATTTAAGGGCCACTCGAAGGATCTCTACCGCATGCGGATTTGGGCCAATAGACGCACTTCATTGATTCTCAAATGTCTGCACATTTTTCACACACACACCCACACACTTTCTCCCCCTCTCCCTCTCCCTTGCTGCTTGTAATTGAAGTGCAAATGAGGAAAGTTTTCATCTCTCGGCTTTCCCGAAGAAATATCGTCCAGCATTTGTTTTGTGAAGCTGACCTTAAAGCCAGTCCAGTCCAGACCAGTCCATGGCCCGCACTTCGGGTGTGACTCAAGCAACATTGGCTTACCCCCCGCCACCGCCCCCTCTCGCCCGCCCATCCGCCTCCAGCTGTTGCCTTCAAAAGTTGACGTCAAACGAAAAAAATGGCCAATTCCTCTCGGCTTTTCTTTCTGGCGGCGATGGACTTGGCCCGGGTTAAACGTGGCTCGGAGGAGGACATGGCGTAGGGCTCGGAAAGTATTTCAGCGCATAAAACTTTTATGAGGCGTACTATTAGTGGGTTAGCCTTGGTGTGTCCCCCGCCCCCTGGGAGAGAGAGAGAGAGGGTAGTCCAGTGTTCATGGCAAATTGCACTTTGTGTACTCCTTCGCTGGCTGGAATCCGGCAGGGATACTGCCAGTGGCAGTGGTGCTCCAAAGGAGCGTTATTGCATCCATTGTTGCATAAATTATTTGATGCCCGGCCAAAGAAACTGAGTCACTGGGAGACTGCCTGCTCCCTGGCCACAAGGGATCCCATGCGAGGGCTCAAAGGATTCCAATAGAAAAGAATGGAAGGGCCACCACTTTTGACACTGGACAACAGCGGGATGCCACTGCCTTGCCACCTGGGCACCGATCAAAGACCAGAGCCAGAGCAAACAGCATAGGTCCTGGTTTTCCGAGAAAAAAATGGAAGCAATTCGGAACCTTAGACAGGCCCTGGACCTGCCCACAACCGATCCAATATGAACAAAGGAGCCAAAGGAGTTCTAGCAAACAACCAAACACCAAGCTGGGTCCAGGTGGGTCCCCTGCCCCACTGGCTAAAGGGATTTGTGGAAGCTTTTGTATGGCAAAGAATTCTCAGGTGAATCCCTGGTAGGAGGTTCGCTTCGGGGCTGGTCCATCAATGGACGGATAGCCCCTACAGATTCTCTATATTTTCTTCGATTGTCCTGGGAAACAGGCATTCAAGCCCTAGCAGTCCTTTCCGACCGCTCCTGCAGTCATGCATATGTCAATAATCAAATACAATTTGCATACCAATCAAAAATGCACGCACACACACACACACACACACACACAGACCCACCCTGACCCTGCCACAGGTATTTCGTTACCTTGCAGCACCTCCTCCAGCTGCAGGCAGGCAGGCAGGACACGCTCTCTGGCATAAATCGAGTTGCATTTGCCAGGACTTGGTGCTGGCAAAAATCATATATTGTGCATACATTTCGCTTTTTAACCATGCAACACACACCGCCGTGCCGCCACATACTCCTACAGCCTTCAGCCCTTCATCCCCTCAGCCCTTCAGCCCCTCAGCCCTTCATCCCCTGGCCGATGTGCCAAATATTATGAATTTTCAATGCACGTAACCCCAGCCCGACCCCACCTACCCAGTCGATGGCCCACGCCCGCGGTGGTTGGCACCCTGTTGGGGCGACACCAATTTCGGTGCCACAAAGCCTTTAGTCGAACAGACTGCCAGGAGATGCCTGCCTGATGATCTCACGTTGCCACTGGCATTTCCGCAGGCTCAGAGGATAACAAGCTGAGTGCATCCCCATATCCTGCGGAATCCTGCAGCAGGAATCGAGGAGTACTGTACTTCCCAGCGAGTGCCAGATAATTGGAAACGAAAAACGAAAGACTCTCCTGTACATAAGAATAAACTAAGCAGAGAGAGATGTTCGTGCTTGTAAACTTCCTTCCCGCTTCCCGCTTTCACTTTAATCAAATCAATCAACTTTCTTCACCCCCTGCCCCCTCGCACAATTCCTGACTTTGGGCGACCCGCCACAAAAAGTTGTGGGGCAGCAGAGGGAAAACTATGCAAAAGCTTATTAAATATGTGCATTCCAGCGTTTGGGTGTCCTCAAGGGACACATATCCTCGTGCGGTAAATCAGCAGAACGTTCTCGGAAAAGGACACCCGAAAGCATGGAAAGAGCGACACAAATGATGCCTATGAGAGCGGAATGTTGTGCTGCCTTTGTTTATGTGTGTGTGTGTGTGTGTGTCCCTTGATTGCGGAATTTCATTTATCTATTTGATTTGTGAATAACAATTCTTCGGTCGCCTTTGGCGATTCGTAAACAAATCAAAGGGAGACGGCTGGTCGGTCCCTTTTGGCGGTGTTGATTTCATTCATTTGCGGTTCCAACAAAAGCAATTACCTCTAACGCATGGCAACCGTACACCCTGCACCCCGCACCCCGCACCCCGCACCCCAAACCCCATTCCCCCCATCCAGGCAGGAGTACAGTGCCGCCCGCCCACTCCTTGTGCGACATTAAGCATTCATCTGGTGGCATGCAACAACTTCTGGAGCGGAGTTCGCGGAGGCAACAGACGGCAACATATGTTGCATGTCAAATGCAGGACTTTCTTCACTTGAGGCAAACAAGGAGCAGCAGCAGCTTGGCTTGGCTTGCCTTACACTCAGCGAAACGGCATACACATCTCCTCCATTTGAGGCTAAAGTCTAACCCAAAATGGAATCAATTGAGTTTCTGCGAGTGTATGGAGAGGTGGGGTGAGGCCCCTGCTCAGTGCTGCACAAGGAAATGCAATGGCAATGGCCAGGTCCTGCGTCCTGGTACCCAAAACTCCTTCAGGTGGCATTAAAATAATGCACACGTGCACTTAACTTTATCCACGTTGCCTCCGTGTTTGTGTTGCCACTCTCCCGCTGCCCCCTTCCCCTCCCCCCACCCCACTCACGTGCTCTTTGCGTTCGTTCGTTCGTTTGTTTGTTTCTGGATCTGTGCTGCATTCAAACGCGTGCAACCACCCACCCACACACCCACCCACCCTCGACTCGGGGCATTGTTTCGTTGCCGCGTCGTGTATATTTCAACAGTTTGCCAAGGGGACTCTGCTCCTCCTCCTCCTCCCACTCCTCCTCCTCCTCTTGGGGTGTGCAAATATTGAAACTCATATTTGAACACATTAACGAGGGGACCAGACGACAGAGGAGTGGAGAGGAGGCAGTAGGAGGGCAGGGCAGAGCAGAGCAGGACGAGACTTGGCTGCCTTTTCTGTGGGTCCTTCTCCATGACATGTTCCAGTCGCAGGCTGCACACACGGCCATTCAACCTGGGCCTTCAACAACAATGTCGTCTACACACACACACACACACACACACACAGACAATGCATTAGGCACTGCCACGCCCATGCCCATGCCCATGCCCATTTCCATTCCCGTGGCAAATGCCATTGTGGATATAATGAGCAAAGCTCTGTAGTCCTTTGTTTTGGTTCCAATACATATACAAATATACAAAATACACATACATATATGTAGACTCGCTACAGCCTGTTGTTGCAACCTCTAATCGTTCCATCTCTCTCTCTCTCTTTCTGCTTACAGCCGCACCTGCCTCGATCGAGATCAAAGGTTACAGCCACAACTCCAAGGTGGAGGTGCGTGAGAATCAGGACCTGCAGCTCAAGTGCATTGTGTCCAATGCGAAGCCGGCGGCTCAAATTGTCTGGTACCGCGGCAATGTGGAATACAAGCCAGGTTAGTACTAGTCCCAGGGATGTCCCCCACGAGGACCACTAATTGAATGTGTCAACGCCAGAAAGGCGAAGGACCACCCTCGCTGAGACTCAGCGATGGTGGAATACCCTTTCTAACAATAGGAAAAGAAAACGATGAAGATGTATCCTTAAGAAAGTATTTCACAAGTAGCCAGAGGATAGAAGAAAGAAAATGTAGCATTTACAACGAGTAAGAACGAGCGAGAACGTTGTGATCCGCGGCAAAGGCCGCGGCTCTACCTTTAAATCCAAATGGTACTCCATTGATCCATCTATTTGTGACCAACTGGGGGATTTCATAAGTTCCACAACCAAATATTAAAATTCAAATTTACTACTAGCCTTTGAAGCTTACAAATTGTTTTTCCTGCTTTTAAGTCTGCCGTTTATATTTTTTTCGAGGCCTAAACAATAAAGAATTTATTTTGGGTACATAAAGATTTTTGAATCATATTGTTTTGTTTTATTTTGATACATAATTTATACGCTTTCCATCAAAATTATGAAACTTAAATGAAAAAATATTCCTTGAAAGAAGTTTCCGTGAAAAAACACAAAAGGAAACAGTAAATATTCCGAAATATCCCACAAAGGAACTACAGTTTTTTTCTCGACCGATTACTCGTATAATATATATTAAATATATGTTAGGTTAGGTTAGGTTAACCCGGACTTCCCTCAGCGGGGACTATCATAGGCCAATAAGGCCCTTAGTGATCCGGATGTAAATGGACCTTTACGGGGGTTTTGGTGAGGTTTGGAAGTCCTCGAGTATCGAGGTGTGTTTAGCAATAGCAAGTAATTATATATATATGTGTATATGTATATCTTAAATCTTAAAGATATCGTCCTACTATTTTCCACCTATTACGCAGTTTCTACGAATAAGGGATTATGATTAAAATTAAGTGGAAAATGAAATTTAATCGGACTACAACAATGGCTTTGTTCCAGATGCTAATTTCGCACCGAACACGAACAGCAAGGGGTACGATTATATGGTATTGTGAGAGAGAGGGGGGTGGGGGGCAGGGCAGGTTCTATTAGCAGGCAGGAATATAGAATATAGAATACAGAATACGAAATGTGTAAATGGGTTTTTGGGCCATGCCTTGCCCTGCCCCCACCTCCCCCATTAGGTATAAGTGCGGATGAACCCGGTTTCCCCGTGAAGGTGGGGCAAATGCTGTCAGGCTGTCAACCGCTCGGCCATGCCACATGTGGAGGCGATGAGGGTAGGGTCTGACGGGGAAGGACAGGAAGATAGGGTGCGAAGGGAGAGAGTCGGGGAAATGGACGTTGACTTTCGGCTTGATGACGGTGCTTAAATAATAATTTTATACTCCAACAAAGCGTCGACTGTCGATGTTTTGCCCTTATCTGCTGTGCGGCTGTAGGGCTCTGCGGCTCTGTGGCACTGTGGCACTGCGGCTCTGTGGCATGGGGATACCCGTGTTTTTCTGCCTTGTCATTTAGCCGCTGCCGGCCAGTTGGCAAATTGGAAAACAGAGAGCCAGAGCCAGAGCCTGCCCTGACTGCCTCGGAAAATATGGAAAAATGCAAATGTCAGCATGGCTGAAGGATCCGCCAGTGCTTTTGGGGGCACCATCACACGGCGTTTAGCCGCCGATGCCGACGCCGACGCCACCGCCTTCACGACTTTTAATTTTCATAATGATTATGGGTATGTGGCCCCTTACATATGGTTGTGGGTGGGGGTGTGGGTGATGCCCCTTTCGGTGGCATGGGGCGACTGCCATTTGGCGACTAACGAAATCATTTTGGCACAACTGGCGCGTTAAAAACGCTCCAAAATGTGAAGCGTAGACAACGATGGCCAACACCATGAGGAGAGGATGCTGATGATGATGGAATTTTCATCTTCTTTTTATTTTTTTTTGGTGCTAAACATATAAAAACAAAGGCCTGGCCGCCCTTCCAAAGCGAAACAAAAAATACAAAATAAAAGAAGAAAATTCGCCAAACGGGCGTTAAAATGTAGGAAGATCCGCAAGGAAATGTGGACAGCGGAAGGACAGGAAGACGAGGAAGCTGCATGATGAATTATGTTTATGACGCAATATGTTGCGGCAGGCGGGCAGGGTCGCCAACCGGACCGGACCGTACTGAGCCCGAGTCCTGCAACAGGACTCCATTCTCCCGCTACGCAAACGAGGGTTTACGACAATGGCCAGTTTGGTATGGGAAGGAGGCTGTTCTGGTCCTTGTATCATTTGCAAGCTGTCAGAGAATGGCGGGGTGGCATGTCCCTCTGGGGGGTGGCTGGGGGAGTGTGTGTGTGTGGCAGGGAGACGCGTAAATGGCGGTTAATGTGGGCAGACGGCCATCTTTGTGGTGATTACCCCCAGACAGGGGGCACGGACAGTGGCACGGACAGGGGCGCATCCACGACGATAGTTTGGACGGACACACACTCATTTTCGAGGGCCAATATTTTCCAGCGCAGATGCGGCCCACATTCACAATTTATAACTGAAAAAATGATGTCAGAAATAAGTATGTACGAGTACTACTCTATATGTTAAGCCGCAACCCAAAAAGGGGGGCGAACCATTGAAGAAAGTTGAATCATCTGCCACTTAAACATTTTATCTTGTGTGTCCTTGCAGAAAAACGCGACGATCTGGTGGAGGAATCCACACCGAAACGCTGGACAACTACGTCCAGCCTGAAGCTGAAGCCGGGATCCGACGATGACTACACGGAGTACACGTGCCAGGCCAAGCACAAGGCCCTCTCTCCGGACATGCCCATGCGTGCCACCGTGCAACTGTCCGTGTTGTGTGAGTAGACGCCACCGCATCCGCATCTAACGATTAGAGTGTGTCTGTGTGTGTGTGTAGGGGGGTGTCCTGGGGATGCGACCTCATTAGCTGTCTCAATTTGAGATACAATTGAACAAGCGTTTGTGTGTGTGGCAGCCACAGGCTGTGCTGCATGGTGATTTTTTGCTCCTCTTTGGTCCTGACCCGAACCTGTACCCGGACACGGACACGGACACGGACTGGGTACCCAATGCGGCTGCCACTTTGCCATGAAGGCCGCTAATTGCGCAATTGGCACGCGTATTAATTAGTTTTTAAATTCTAATGTGCCCCACAGCTGTGCCCCAGCACAGGGGCCAGGAGTTCTTTTATTGATTGTTGCCTCCACCTGCCCAACCCTCCGCCCCCCTCCACCGCCCGAAACGTACATTCAAATTAATTATGTTTTGTTATTTATGCATAGGCAGCTGGCAAATGGCAAATGGCACTCCTGGCCCCACTCCCACACCCACTCCCACACCCACTCCCACTCCTGCCACCCCCTTCGCGCGTTTCGAATGTGCCTCGTGCGTTGTAATTGGGCTGGGTGGGGGCGGGGTCGGGGAAAAAGCGAACAAAAATCGCTTCACGCTATCTGCATCGCCTGCAGGAGTGGGAGCGCAGAGCTTTATATTCTCTCTCTCGTTTTGGTCCTTAATTATGCCGCTATTATTGCATCTCTCGGCCTGGTCTGGTCTGGTTTGGTCTGCCTCCCTTGCCGCCCATCCCTTGTCCCCTTGTCCTGTCCTTCGCTTCCGTCATGCAATATTTCAGTTGATTTTAATTTAATTTTCCGCTGCATAACTGCATCTACCCCATGTGTCCGACATGTGTGTGTGTGTGTGTCAGTGTGTGTGTGTGTGTGTGGCAGCTTTTATGCCTCACCTGATTGCTGCTGCTGCTGTGTGGGCTTCTGCTGTTGATTCAACACGGTTGACCGCCTGTCAAATTCTGATAAGGACACCTGTAGCGAAACATATGTATTAAGAGAATTGTGCGAAAAGCTGATTGCCATTTTCCGAAAAAGTGCTGGATAAGTGCTGGCAGTTTCAGGAAAATATTCGACCCCACGGAACGTATTGATAACGGAATTTATCTGTGTAGAATTTCCCCGTGGCACACACAGAAATTTCCTTTGGCCTCCTCTCACATTTTGCATTACCCCAACACCCCCGGTCCACTGTTTTGCGGCATTTTACACTATTATTAACCGCCCAGCGTGACGCCCCCACAACAAGTGAAATTACAGACGCCCCCGAATGCCAGAACAAAAACAAAAAAAAAAACCACAAAGAAAAAGCCCCTCAGTCGATGGCCGAAGCTTTTAATGCTCTTACATAAAGAGAGTGATTTCTTTGAGCCCCCTGCTGATTGGAATCAGATAAATTCCTTTTTCCATTCTCTCACAGAACATTCAATACTTGCAAATACTAAAGAGAAATCGTCTTGTGTAGGTGTGACACACGTATGTATGGTATGCATGCACACCGACTGCAAAGACAAGGAGACGGCAAAAAGCAAACAATAAACAATTATTTTCTCTTTTAAGCAAACTAAAAAAAAAAGAGAACAGTAAAGACGACAATTGCGGAATAAAAAAAAAGCAAAAGTGTTTTGAGGTGATCGAAGGTGTTTGCGAATTAAAACGTGTTACAAAGGCAGCGGGGCACACGCGGCGGTGCCATAAATACAACGAGAATTCGCTACAAAGTCAACTCCAAGAGAAGAAGTCGAGCAAGAGGGAATCGGAAGATGACGCTAGCGACGGTCCCAATGCAAAAACCCGAACGCATCGCAGCTGTGGTTTGTGGCTTTGCAAGTGAGAGCGTTACAGTTAGTTTTTGGACAACAAAACACACTTGTGAGCATACAAATTAGTGCTTAAGCTTTCAAGTACAATGACGAGCATGTGAATAGGGAAAGTGAGAAATCTATACCAGAGTAAGATAAGCAGTTAATTTCTCCATAGAAGGATTCCTTTTTGCAAGCACCTTCTACAAATCGAAATACCCTTTTATCAAGTGTATAATATAAACGAGAGAAATCGGAATATAATGCATATGACCGCACAAGCTATTTACATGCAAACACAGCAATTAAAAATTGCACACAAATACTGTTCGCTCTCTCTCCCTCTCTCTCTTTCTCTCTCGCCGCTAGCCAGCCACATTTTGCTTTTACATTTAGTGTAAATTGAATTTATTTTGCGGGACAGCAACAGCAGCAGTGGCAGCGGCAGCGGCAGCAGTAGTTACAATTAAATATGCCAACTGTAAACACAGCAATGCAATCCATTTCCATTTCCATTTCGATTTTATAGATCCCCCTGGGCCGCCCTATATCGAGGGCTATTCGCAGGGCGACACACTGAGGCGCGGCCAGAGCGTGGAGCTTATGTGCCGCAGTCGCGGTGGCAACCCGCCTGCACAGCTCATTTGGTACAAGAACGGATCCCAGATACGCATGGCCTACAGGTGAGTAGCCAGGAATTCCTTGCGATATACATAAACACCATATAATAAATGTATATAAATCATCTCTCTCTCTCTCTGTCTGTCTCTTAGAACCGCTGGCCGATTGTCGGAGAATATATATGCGTTTACCGCTGAGGCTGGGGATAACAAGGCCCGTTTCCGCTGCGAGGCGAGCAACGTCATGTCCCAGACGCCGCTCAAGGCGGAAGTGGATCTCTCCGTTCTGTGTAAGTAGAGTCCCCACCGCGAAACGCTCTAATGGAGCCATCAAAGGAATTCTAGTCTCCTTCCGGCAGCTACGGGGGGGGGTTAAATGCCTAATTGTACATAGGGCTCGGGCATAGAAAACGCGACACGGGGGCGGGGCAGGCATTGAAATACCAGGGGATCGTATTCACAGGATATCTGATAGTTCACAGGCTTAACAAGCACCCAACCCGCCCCACACCCCACTCATCCTGCATATTTGTACAGACGGACAGACGAACAGGAGAGAGGACTCGTCAACAGCCTGGGATGACTGCAACATCCTCTAAATTCCACAAGAGCCCAAGCACAAGACCCCGTACAGCATTTTGGCACGCGACAAACACACACACACAGAAAGAGAAAGAGTGGAGAGGTAGGAGAGGTGGATGCATGACTGAAATAAGCCTGGCAACGCTCCGCTCCGTTCCGCTGTTGCTTTCTTTTGCAATTAAGCTTAAGTTTGCACTTTGAAAGCCTCTCTCGCTCTCTCTCTCCTTCTCTGTGTCTCTCTTCGCCACTTGGCTTTGTCAAATCAAGCAATGCAAATTCTTTTCAAGTGCCAAATAGCGTTGGCAACTCTGGCTTTCTGCTGCTGCTGCTGCTGCTGCTCCAGCAGCTTGTTAGAGTTACAACAATTGCAATCAGGCGACACAAAGCCAGGCGTTGGAGAGAGTGTGCTTGGGGGGTGGTGTGGTGGTGGGGAGGCGCGTTGCCAAAGTCGTTAGCGACACTTCGGACAGACGGAGAGCAGCCCCAGCCCATGCATGCATTTGCATGTCCCATCCTCAAGCACATATGCATCTTCGTCCTGCATCTTGCTGCTACTTATGCATATGTATGCGTACGCATGTGTGTGTGTGTTTTCCAACATGTAAATGAATAAGGAGACTGTATACTGGAGGCACTTGTGGGCCTAAGCAACCGCTCAACCGGGTGCCGCGATATTCAAATCTCAAGCATCTCCGGCAGTCGCCACTGAAATTGGCATCTTTTACCTGAAGAACAGGGTCTTTAAGCACATGTGGCATGTGGCATGTGGTCGTGTGTCCCTTATCAACATTACCCATTCTTTAGGTGGCCAACTCGAGGGAAGCGAAAACTTGTCCAGCTTCTGTTTATGCGCATACCAATCAGAGTCGGGAAGCAGGTCAGGCCTCCCCCAGCTAGCCCCAATAAGTATGCCACATTTGGTGGCAGAGATCTGGTAGCATCTTCTGGCTTCTAGCACACACACACGCATTATTTATGTGGCACACAACTCCTCGACAAAACAACAAAAACCGAAGACGTGGCAGCAACACGCACACACACACATTCGGCATGAGCAATCCTGCAGCCACACCTCCCACTAGCAGTCCCCCAACCTCTCACGATATCTGTGTCTAGAATGAAGATGTATGGAGCATCACGGACTGACGAAGGATGCGAGAAGTTAAGAATTCATAATGTTTATTTATATGCGGAACATCTATCGAGAGTCCGGAAGGAACCCCACCATCTCATCTCTCTCTCCCTCTCTCTCTCTCTTTGAAAACAACGAACGGCAAACGCTGCGTATGCGTAATATATGCACTTATCCATCAAGAGCGGTGGCAGCAGCAGATGCTGCAGCTGGCACTTCTCCACTGCGAGACTGGCATTAGGTAATAGCTGCTCGACGCAGAGCGGCAACGGCACAGCAGGGCAGGGACACGGGAATACCCCCACAGCACGGACGGACGTACGGAAGGACGAACGGACAGACACCTGTCAGTCACTCAGTCATAATTTGCATACAGGACTAGTAGCAGCGGCAATCTCCCAGCCCCTCCAAAAGCTATTAGAGAAACAGGAAAAGAAAGGCTTAGTGGAACGTGAGAAACAAATAGTTGGATACCCTTTAAATGTTTAATACAGAGACATAAAGAGAGAGAGAGAGAAAAGAATTTTGATTGGAATACTCTCTTTCGCTTTAGTGGATTTATTCCTTAGCAATGCAATGTTTCAGTTGGATCAGTCGGTCCCAAGAAACCAAAAACAATATACATTGCTTGTGCATGACACAGCAAATTGAAGCTAGAAACGTGGCCCAAAAGAGAATTGTTGCCTGCCATGCAGAATCGAACGAAAAGTGAAATGCAATTGGGTTATATCTGCATTTTCCGATTATTGGGTATCGATTTCTAACAGTATCAATGGCAAGGGGTCCTTCTGCCGATGGTCAAGTTCATAGTACTCTCAGAAAGTGTATACAGAGCTCCAAGGGGTGACTGATATGCCAAGGATACTCTCCGTAAGTAGCAGTGTCTGAGGCAGCGCTTCTGTGGCATATCTACTTGTGAAATATTTATGCGACGCGTTATGGAAGCCTTCTTCATTATACCATTCTCTCATCCCACACACACACACGCACACACAGTTGCACCCACCCACGTTACCGTAATGGGACCCACAGAGGCCCGCGTCGGCGATGTTGTGCCACTGACATGCACCACAGCGCCATCGAATCCACCCGCTGAGATCAAATGGATGGTGGGCGGACGGCAGGTGCGCAACACCACCTTCAGCAAGATTATCAGTCCCGAAGGTAAGTGGCAACAGCTGGCGCCCCCTGCCCCTGTTCTCTCTGCTATAACCATTCATCTACATCTCTGTCTCTGTATCTGTCGCTGTCTGTCATTGCAGGCGGTTGGACGAGCACCTCCAACATCACCGCTGTCGTGGAGCCCCATAAGCGCTCCCTGGTCGTCATCTGCCACGGCCTCAATATGCAGCTGACGGAGAACGTGGTGTCCACCCATACGATCAATGTTTTGTGTAAGTCCTGCTCCCCCCACCAAAATCCCCAAGCCCCTGGCCCAGCCCCAGCCCCAGCTTACAGCCAAAAATATCTGCATTTTTTTTTTTTAATGTACGAATTTTTTCCAGTTTTCTCTTTTGTTTCGTTCTGGCCATAATTCCTTTCGACGGGATCAAATCAGCTTGTGTTTTGCCCTACACTTCTAAACTTTTATTCGTGTTACTTTTTTGGCCTAGACTCTTGTTAAGGTTTTCTTCCTTTTTTTTCGAGTTTTGTTTCGAGTTTTTGCAATGGCATCTGAACATCCTCATAATGCGGAGTTTCCGTTCTGCGTGTCCGAGTCCACGCGGGAGCTGGTGCGAATGACGGAGGAGGTGAAGCTGGCCGCCGATCTGGAGGCCAGCAACAAGAAGAAGGTGGTCAGGAAGGCGGCGAAGGCCCAGTATACGTCGCCCTCGATGGTCATGCACAAGAAAATGTGGAAGACGCACCGGGAGCGGGTGAAGAATGCCATCAGTAAGCTGGACGCCAAGCCGCCAACGTTTCAGGCCGCCCGTGTCACCGGCATCACGGGGCTGCGGGACGAGGCGTATGTGTTCATGAACCGCACCAAGCAGAATATCCAGCTGCTGGTGGAGATCTCGCGCATCATGCGCACCCACGGCACCGTCAATCCCTTCCGCTACGAGCAGGTGTTCGGCATGTCGGGCCTTCCGATGGCCATTGCCAATTTGGAGCGCCTGGAGCGCGAGAACAAGGATCTGGGCAAGCGGATCCTGGACGCGCGCAGCATTGTGGACACGGGCCTCGGCACCGAAGAGCGCTCCGGCAATAAGCGTACGAAAATCGCAGAGGTGCCGATGGAACTGCCCCTGGAGGCGCTGGCCAAGTACAAGGACTTTGACATCAAGCTGCCGGAAACGGATGCGGAACGCAAGCGCCTCTTCCGGCCACGCATCTACTTGGACATGTACCTGAAGGACGCCCGACCGCTGGGCCGGATCGTGGTGCAGCTGTACACGGAGGCCGCCCCGCTGGTGGTCCTCCAGATGGTGCGCTCCTGCCTCTGCAATCAGCCGGGCAAGTTCCTCGTGAGGCGTCTGTTTCCCAATCTCTGGCTGGACTCGGAGCTCCTGCTGGCGGAGGACTCGCTGCTCCATCAGCCGCTCGAGTACGATGCCAAGGTCATCGATCATGGCCAATACGATCATGTGCTGTCCTTCAGCAAGGCGCACTGCTCGGGCTTTCCCGAGCGCCTCTCCTTCGCCATATCCTTCAAGCCGCTCACGGTCGTGAATGGGACGCGCGTGGGATTCGGACGCATTGTCAAGGGCAGCAAAATCTGCGAGTGCATCCAGAGCTACGGCACCAAGAACGGCAAGCTCAGCCGTGGTCTGCTCTTCACCAGCTGTGGGCTGCTTTAGGGCCTCTCTCTCTCCCCTCTCTCTCTTGACAAAATTGTTTGTATAATAAATCCTTGATGTGCACACACAGTCGTTTTCTGGCCACTCTCCATGCTCCGAAGGACACGAATAAAGGTCCGATTAGATGACAGGCCCCACACCTGTCACCAGGCAACAATTGCAAGTGTCCTGCGACTCCATTAACCCATGTTCGCTGTCAATCTTCATTTGAGTCAATTATTCGTGAAGGAAAAATATAGAAAATACAAGGCGAAATGGGGATGGAATGGAAGCTGTAAGGGCGGTGGTGAAAATGGGAAAAGTGGAGCGTATTAATAATTGCGATTTCTAGTTTCGGTTTATCCAGTCAGCCAGTAAGCCACTCGCCCGCCCCCCTGGATCCATGTTGTTCTCTGGCCTGGTCCCTGGCACAGTCTATGTGCGCTTGCCCCTCCTGCAGCGCTAATTAATTTCACTGACCAACATCACAGAGAGGCAGCCAGAGAACAGGAGAGAGAGAGAGAGAGATTTACATTTATTACCCATACCCATGGCCAGCCCCCCGCCCCCTCCATGTAGCACTGGGAAAAATGACCAACAGGCCCCCGAAGGTAATGAGCAAAGGACCCCGCGGACAGCACACTCACAAGGCCTCGCATTCAAGGACGCCTCGAGGATGCGGACGCCCTGCAGATATTTGTACTTTATGCGCGGCAAATTAAATAATTTTAATTTTTATTGTTTGGCCGCTTGGCAGCTCCCCTGCCACAGGCTGCACGCCTCACGTTTCCAGCACAAGCGGGACACAGCGGTGGGTCCTGTGCGGCCTAGTCCTTTGCTCTCGTTGTAGGCCATAATTTGCTGACCTCGTGGCCAAGTTTTTTGGGGGAACGGACCACAATTTGTTCGTTCCTCCACATTCTGCGCTTTTGTTTGGCCTTTTTGTGTCTCGGTGTCTCTCTCTTTCTCTCTCTCTCTCTCTCTTGTGCGGCAGCAAACGTTTTTCTTATGTCACTTTATTTTCTTTTGTTTGTCTTCCGCAGATCCTCCCGCACCGCCATTAATTTCCGGCTATATAGAGGGACAAATTATCCCGGCTGGCTCTGTGCAAAAACTCCTTTGCGTTTCATCAGGCGGCAATCCGTTGGCGACGCTCACGTGGTACAAAAACGACAAGAGGGTGAGTGTGTGTGTCTTTTCCCTTTGTTTTCCCCCCCACCCCCCCCCCTTTTACTGCAGCACACAAACATACACACACACACAGGAGCAGCAGGAGCAGCACTATCAACACCAGGCGGCCACAGCAAACATCCGCAAAACAATAATGGCGCTTTTGTTGACCATTTCCGCTTCCGCTTTATGGGCTTAAAGTGCTAATGAGGCCACCCTGCAACGGCGACACATTCTCTCTGTGGGCCCCTCCGGGCTCTTTTTACGGGGGCTCTGTATGCCAGTTCTGCTGGCATCCACGGCATCCATTGGAGGTTTCACACCTGCCATCGCTACATCTCTATCTGTGTCCAATAAAAATAGCGGGCCACCAACTATCAGGGCAAACTATCATGGTACTTGTACGTAGTTATCAGATACAAAATAGAGAAAGGAGGAGAGAGAGAGTGACATGATGAATATAAAAAAAAGGGGAAAGAACAAGTCGAAGTTTTAAATCCACTGTGTCTATAATAGATAACTATATTTTATGAATCCAATCTCCAACTGAGAGTCTAAGTACACCTCTTTATTCTAATTTAATAGGAAAAATCATTTAATGTAGTCTATTAAATATACCTCCTTTTTTTTTCTTTTTAATATATTATTTTCGTAGAATTTGGGAGCAGTCCAACAAAAAATAAATAAATAAAATACACTTATCAATGAGACTCGACTCGAGTTGTCCCTCGTCAGGCACGGGACATGTATTTCTTTAAGTTGTTTTTCGAAGAATAAATCTCAGAGAAATTGGGATATGATCGAATATCCGAGTTAAGTTCAATAATAATAAAATCTGTAAGCTTTGTTGGGTCCTTTGGCAGCCTTAGTATTTCTATCATCTTCACGAAACAGAAATAAATCACACAACATCTTCACATAAAAGAAATACATCGATTTTCCACATAAAAATAGGGTTTTAATGAGAAATATAACTTCAATGTGACAAAATATGGTTTGCTGTGGCCAGTTTCTTCTTTGAATCTTCATCAAAAATAGCCACACTTTTCATATTTTCAATATTAGAAGACAGAACATCATACGTATAGTTTTTCCAAGTTGAAACTATAGCTAAGCTGTCGCTATCTATCATAGTTATCACATCTGGCCCAAGCCCAGAGCATACCCTCTCAAAGTACCAGAGAAAACTACAAACCACAGCTGCTGCTGCTGCTGTTGCTGCTGCATACCTTTATGAGGAATCTGTGTGGCAGTTGCCGTTGCAGATGCGGCTTCCTGTTTTTCTAAGCCCCACCCCTCCCCTTGGGGGATTCCTCTGTGGCCCTGGCTCTCTGCTCTCCCAGACCACAACCACAGATAAGATGACATTTTACTCAACAAAATGAAAAATGCATTGCCCAGTGGGAGGCTCTGCCTGTATCTGTACCTGTACCTGTACCTGGCAGAGACCTGGTCTAACCACAACTATTTTTCAGATCAATTCCGTAATACGAGCGGCGGACAAGTCCGTTTCGGCGGAAATCACCATCCTGGCGAATGTGACGGACAATCAGGCGCAGTACCGATGCGAGGCCTCCAATAGTGCCACCGAAATACCGCTCTTTCAGTCGACCACGCTTAGCGTTCATTGTGAGTAGATTGGTGGGATTCCCATGCCCATGCCCAAGCCCATGTCCATGCCCAACCCATTATTATCCCTGGCTCTATATACATCTATGTGCTCTCTTGCAGTTGCCCCGGAGACGGTCAAAATACGCATTGAACCGGAAGAGCTGCGACCTGGCATGCAGGCGGCCATCATCTGCGACTCCAGCTCCAGCAATCCGCCGGCAAAGCTGTCCTGGTGGAAGGATGGCATACCCATTGAAGGTATGTACGATGGCGATGTTGGCAATTGGAAGTTTGCCCATTCGCCATGGACTTGGCGGCGCCTATAATGCACTTTCCACTCCCTGTCTGTCTGACTGTCTGTTTTTGCTGCTCCTGCTCCTGTGAGGCGTTGCCACGAGACAGCATCCGGTTCGCTTGCCAGTCACTAAAATTACGCCCATTTCTGTTCCTCTTTGCTTCTCGGTTGCCCCGTGCCCCGTGCTGCACACACAGGCATTAATAATACCTCCAAGCCGGGCCTCTGGGGCGGTACGGTATCCACGCTGGAGTTCAGGGTAAACATCACACAGGAAATGAACGGCGTGGTCTACACTTGCCAGAGCGCCAACGAGGCGTTGCAGCGGAGCGTCCACGAGGCCGTCAGCCTGGATGTCCTGTGTAAGTCCCCTAATTGAGCAATTAGATGGAGATGGAGATGGAGGGAGAGAGATCCAAATCTGACCCCCTTAACCCTTAGATCGACCCAAGTTCGTGCCGCCGCCCTCATCGACAGCCGTCGGCGTGGAGGGCGAGTCGCTGCAGGTGGCCCTCCAGACGAAGGCCAATCCCACGACGGTGGAGTACAAGTGGACCAAGGATGGAGCCACGATCCCGCAGGGCGGCGAGCATCGCATCTACGCGGACGGCGGCAGTCTCAATTTCTCGCGGCTGCATCGCGACGATGCGGGGGTCTACTCGTGCAGCGCCAGCAACACGCAGGGCAAGGCCACGCTGAACATCACCGTGGTGGTGGAATGTGAGTCTCCAGCGATAGAGATAGAGAGCGAGAGAGGATTCCCCCCCCCACCAATAACCGTGCTCTCAATTATCCCAACAGACGGCACCACCATCAAGACGGTGTCGGAGAACATCATCGTGAATCCGGGCGAGGAGGCGATGCTCTCGTGCAGCGTCGAGGGCAAACCGCTCACCGAGGAGCATGTCAAGTGGGAGCGCGTGGGCTACGACATGACCGTGAAGACATCGACGACCTTTGCCAACGGCACCTCCTACCTGCACCTCAAGGATGCCCAGCGCGAGGATGTGGGCAATTTTCGCTGTGTGGCCGACAATCGCGTGGCCAACCCCACCAATCGCGATGTCCTGCTGATTGTCAAGTGTAAGTAGCGGTCGAATCAATGCCACCGGCAGCCAGGCAGCATCCCTCCTCAATCTTGTCTTGCAGTTGCACCGGAGATCACCAAGTCACCGACCATGATGCGAGCGGCCAGCGGCACGGGGGAGCGGGGCCGGCTGCCGTGCCGTGCCCAGGCCTCGCCCAAGCCGCAGTTCATCTGGCGGCAGGACAAGAAGGATCTGCCCATCAACCGGACCTACAAGTACGAGGTGGAGGAGCGAAAGATAGACTCCCTGACCTACGAGTCCACCCTCATCGTCGACAAGGTGGCGCCCGCCGACTACGGGGCCTACGAGTGCATTGCCCGCAACGAGCTGGGCGAGACCGTCGAGACAGTGCGGCTGGAAATCACCTCGCAGCCGGATCCGCCGCTCAGCCTCAACATACTGAATGTGACCCACGATGCCGTCACTGTGGCCTGGACGCCTGGCTTCGATGGCGGCCTGAAGGCCTCCTATCGTGTCCGCTATAGGTATGTATCGAGGCAGAGGCCTACACAAGGCCCAAAATGAAATTGCATGCTCCTCCTCTGTATGCCATCCATTCCGCATTCCGCATTCTGCAACTGCAACTGCATTCTCCAACGGCAACTGCAACGGCATCTCATTTCTCATTTGCAGAATCGTCGACCGTGAGCAGTACAAGTACATTGATGGGCTGCCGAATAGCCACAAGCTGACCATCGCTGGCCTACGCATGGATACGCTCTATCTGTTCTCGGTGATGGCGTGGAACGAGCTCGGCCAGAGCGCCTACCTGCCGGACCTGACGCGGGCCCAAACCAAAGGTAAGCGCCTGACCACCCGCACCACCCCGCCCCGCTGGGACTAGCAGGAATAGTATTCAAATTAGCCGCGAGTCCTGTACTCGAAGTCCGGCACTGATGCTGATGCTGATGCTGACATTGATTTATGCTAGTCCGCCATTCGGCTTTTATGGCCGCGGAAATCATGCCTCCCAGGCTCTAGGGACAGGCCACGGCATCCTACGGTTATCCCATGGTCCGGTCTGGTCTGTTGTCATGAAATGGTTCACCAGACGTTCCGACGTGGAATCAATTAGGGCAATACCACCAGGGAGATAACCAGCAATCAGCCTAATTAGTTGCCTGGCAGCGTATGTGTTGGGCTCTTGGAATCGAGTTATCCGAGAATCATAGTAGTTATAGGCTGAATAGGATGTCAGGCTAGAGGCAGTCAGAAACTACCAAATAATAGGTAGAACTACTATTTCAAGACAAAGTCAAAGAAGAGTAAGTTGAAGAATAATTTCTTAGGCAGCAGAGCCGGATAAAAGTCGTGCAAACGGCGCTTAGAATGAGCGCAGGAAGTCGAGAGAGCAGAAAGCAAGAAACTGAGAAAGCTAGAGCGTGAGAGCGAACGAAAGCGAGTAAAAGAAAGAGCAGCTGAAAGCTTGCGCTCAAGGTATACTTAACCAGGCAGTCGAACTTGCTCTCTGGCTCTTCTTAAATATGCGGAAGTAAGAGAGCAAGTTCGACTACCTTTATAAGTATACCTTGAGAGAAACAGAGAGAGCTAGATCGCGAGAGAACGAACGCAAGCGAGTAAAAGAGAGAGCAGCTTAGATGCTGCTGCTAGCAGAAAGGCGAACGAAAACAACGAGATAAATAGACGAAAAGAACGGTACAGTTTACACCACTGGGTTGCGTTTATGTAAACATTTTTCAAATAAATACCTACTTAGCTCAGAGAAAGAAATGAATTTCTAGAATGAAAATAATTAACAAGAGATAGTTCGTGGAATAAAAGGAGCTCAGTGAATGAGACCAGTTCCTAGAATGAAGGCAGCTTGCTAGTGATACTACGAAGAATGAAAGGAGCTCAGTGACTGAAACCGGTTCCAAGAATGAAAATAGTTTACAGCAGATAGTTCGTGGAATAGAAGGAGTTCAGGAAGGCAACCATTTACAAGAGATTGTTCTTAGACTGAGCGAAGTAAAGATCCCAGAATGAAATGAATACAGTTCTTAGAATGAAATGAATTCAGTTGCTAGAATGATTTCAAAGGCACCTCACAGAAGGAAACACTATCTTAGGGATTCCTGATTCTTTCCATTATTCCCGCATTGCACTCAACGAACGTTCTCCATTTAATCCATTTGCTGCACTTAATTGGAATTGTATAATGCTCATCAACAACAACAACGACAAAAACAACAACATATGATGGACATCGCTGGAAACTGGAAACTGGAAAATGGACATCCACAAGCAGAGGCGCCACCGCCCTCACAGCCGGCCTCATCGCTGGGTGGCGGGCCGCCAACCACCAGCCAGACCCCATTGGGCGGTACCTCGGCCATGCTGCTGGTCGGTGTCGGGGCCGGCATTGTTGTTGTCCTGCTCAACGTGTTTGTCATCGGCTGTTGTCTGCACAAACGGAACGAGAAGCGGCTCAAGCGTGGTATGCGGACGAACAGAGGAGTTGCCTGCTCCTTGCTCCTTGCTGCTGCTATTACTGCTATTGCTGCTGTTGTTTCTGTTCTGGAGAATAGGGTTAGGAGTGAAAGGACATTTGAATTTATAATAGCCGCGACCCGATGTCGCTCCTTTGCCGGTGCACGGTCGGCGCTCCTTTTAATTTTGTGGGCGTTGTCCGGGACGCGGACACGTGCGCCCCCTGGTGGCCAAACGATGACGATGGCGTCGTTAATTTCATTTGCCCATCACATGTTCGGCTCGGGGGTGGCAGTTGGGGGTGGTGGCATCCACTACGTGATTTGCGTCACTCGTGGACTTCTTTATTTGATTTCGCTGATGCTGCGTGCCCCTCGCCATGGCAACCAGACCCAAAACCCGAGATGGCCAAATGGAAGTCCGTTGGGCATCCATTTGGAACTATGTAGATACATATATACGATGTCGCATTCATTCCTTATTTTTATTCCCTTTGATATATGCACCATTATATTTTTTCTCTTTTATTTTTATTTTTTTGTGTATTACAATTTCTCATTTCGTATTTATTTATTGTTTTATTTTGTTTCATTTTTTTGCAAGCATCTCTTTCATTTTGTTGGTATATTTTATTATTTTCATGGTTTGTTTTCGGTGCCAAGGACTTGAACTGATGCCAGCGGAGTTAACCGAGGACTCGGCAATGGGCAATATACCGAACCTGGTCATAATTGGCATCTCTCTGGCGGCCTTCGGGTTTCTTTTGGTGAATGCCGCACTGGTTGCCTGGTTCTTTGTGCACCAGCGTCGCAAGAAAGGTTCGTTTTATTCCGTTTATCCTTATTCTTATAATTTATGTACCTTATCTATTGTATTTGCTGTTGCCTGCTGGTTGCCTCTTGATTTTATTATATTTTATTGCGCTTAATTTTGGCTGAAGCATCATCCGAGCCATGTTGCAGCTGGCTCGGCAGACGGCACACCACTTCCGTGACACCGCCGGATGCGGATGCGATGGGAATGCGAGCGCGTTGTGCTGCTTCCGATGGCCGTCCAAGGATACGCAGATATGCATGCACTAAACAATTTCCTGCAGACAATCCTTTCTTCTGCGGGTCCAAGGGATAGAGAGAGAGAAGTCTTGTAATTTCCGTGGGGGAAACCATGGCCGAGAGCGTGGCAAAAAGTCAGAACTCTGCTCTGCTCTGCTCTGCTCCTTCGAACAGACAACGCAAGACAAGAATATAATGATGACAGAAAATAATGATGCATCCTGGTCCAACAGACAGACAGACATACAGGGAATGGGGGGGCTAAAGCAGGAGCTTAGCTCGAAGAAGTTCCTTGCCACTCCTGCCTGCCACTCCGGGGGAAAGACAAATGTGCATCGTTTTCTTAGCTGAATGCACAATCTTTCCGAAATCAGATTGCTTTCTCTGCAGACAGCAGGAAAGATAAATAGAGAGAGAGAGAGAGAGCAGTGGGGCAGGGACCATACAGCAAGGAGCACGTGTCGACAAGTATTGGACATGTTTTTGCTCCTGCTCCTCCCGGAACCTAGTCCTGAGTTGCGGATTGTTTATTAATATGAAATTATATTTCAAGACGGGCCAATGCCAATCTCTTTAAAGCAGAGAGGCACACACACCAAATACGATCCAATTCCTGGGCTGATGTGGCAATCGTGGCGTATACGCAATATGGTAAGACGTGCCGCATGCCAGCACGCAGCATCGCTAACCAAATTATTTCCCCCAGCCAGGACGAGGCAAGGCTAACAAAGAATGAGGCAACATTATGCACATGCACGTGTTCGTTTAGTCAGTGGACTGTGTGTGCTGGAGCTGCAAGTGCAAGTCCTTTCCACCCAAAAATTCTGCTAGTTTTTGTTTATCTTTGCCGCTCGACAAACGATACACATTTGCCACCCCCCACCCCACCCCCAAAGACATAGAGTTTATGCAAACGTTTGACTTTTAGTCAAACTTTTGATTCATTAAAGGGGGGAGAGGGGGTTGTCACAGACTTAATCGTTGGCAACAGTGCAAAATGTAGGCCAGCAATTTTTTGACATTTGAAAAACGAATAGGCGATGCGCGGACAACACACGAGAGAGGGATAGAGGAAGAGAGAGAGAGATCTGCAGTTACAGTTGCAGTTGCAACTAAAAGCTGCAGGGCATAAATAAGATATTTTCACTAAGAATCCCCGAGCACAGCACAGCACAGACGAGGACCAGTCCCAGCCATAGACTCCATTATTTCTGTCTTTCATTTCCAGTAGTGTGTGTGTGTGTGTGTGTGTGTGGCACAATGGAGATGCTGCTGCTGCTGCTGAGGGGCACGAATGTACACTCCTGACAATCCACACAAAAGGAAAATTCATATTTCAGAAATGCTACAAAAACAAAACATCAAACGAACTAGCCGAAGCTTCAGATACCCTTGCCGCCTGATAGGGTTTTATGAAAAATCCTCAAAAAAAGTTTTTGCTATCCAAAAAAACAACAATTTTTTTGCGGACACAATGCAAAAAGTGCAGGTGAATTACACATTCGATTCTGTCTTTGCTTAAACAATCACACCGTTTTTTTCGTTTTGGTTTCCCTTTTGAATCGGTTATTCGCAGTCGATCACTCACAGGCGCTGCTAGAGTCTATTTTGCGTACATACTCGTATGTACATATTCGTGTGCTTTTTCTTGCGAGAGCGAAAGCTTTTTTGACGCAGAGACTTACATATGTGTCTTTCTCTCTCGCACACACGCACACCTGTGTCTGTTAAAGTTGTTGTTCGCTCGGCTCAATCCAGCGAAAGAGAGCACAAGCGGAAACATGTTCGTGCATGTTTGGTTTCTTTTCTTCTGCTCTATTACTGAGCGGTTCGAGCAGAGTGAAAAAAAATCTTGGAGGTTACTTGGCAAGCTCTGTAATATAAGACAAATCCCTCTGAGGGCAGTGTATACAAACGAAGGAGAAGGAGAGGGAGGAGAAGGAGGAGGTTTCTCCTTCCAACAAACATTTTTATGACAATGCACTAGTGGAGTAGTAGTACTCAACCCCTAGGCACAGCCCAGATCCCGCAACCCTCACTCTGGCGCTGTCTCTCTCAAAAGCCGATAACTGACAATGCCCAAAAGGATTTTTTTTACTTTAGCCCGTTTTTCATTTTTCCTGTTCTGTTCCAGTTTTGTCATATTTTTTGTATATGCATTCTGTGGAGTTGTCAGAGAGAAAACTGTTAGTGCGTTGCCCAGCCAGTCAGCCAGCCAGCCAGCCAGCCAGTCAGCCATTCAGCCATCGGGTGGGCGAGGCGAAGGCAAGGTCCTTCGTCGAGAATATTTCTCTTTGCATATTTCAATGTATTATTCGCTGGCGAAAAACTTGACTGGTGTTTGCCGTAGCCCCTTTGGATATGCATTTTTAATGTGCATTCGTGCTTTTGTGTCAAAAATTCATCCTCCTACTCCAGCTACGGCTCCAGCAACGGCTCTTCTTTGGTCCAATCTCATCTCATATTGGGGGTGGGCCTCAGGCTCCTCCACTTCTCCATTTCCATCTGCAAAACGACCAAACGACTGACCGCAATGGCTGGCTAGGCTAAGAAGCCTTTCACTGTACTTGTCGCTCTCTCTTCTCGCTTCTCTCTGTGTCTCTCTCTTTCGTCCTGTCCCGATAAACTATGCCAAAAGTCTGTGGTTGGCAGCTGGTCCAGTGGTCCGGTCATCGACCACTGCCACCGCCACCGCGCCATTGCCGCCGCGAACAAGTGAACACACACTGCCACACTGCCACAGCCTCCCAGTCAGAATTGGTGTCGGTGTCGTTGTCGGTGCCCAGTTCCCAGTGCCACATATTTCATTTTCGTATGTGCTGGACCCTGATCCTGAGCACGAGCCTGGGCCTGGGCCCATCCTGAATAGCGTCATTTCTAATGTTTATGGCCATTCGCGGGGCCTCTCAAATCTATAGGCTTCCACACTGACAGAAACAAGTGGTTCTAAAATGAGGAAAAAATGTTAAAAAAAAAAAGCTGGACTTTTCCAATTACTACAGTGTGGAAAAAGAGGTCCTCTTCAGCGCAGAATGTTGGTACCTCTTTGGGAAAAAATTCACAATGAAAGATGCTCGTTCCACTCTGATATATAAGTGTCCTGGTCTGGTGTAAGCTGATCAAACTGCAAATTTGTCCAAGCACTCGAATTTCCTCCCCAGCTTCGAGTTCGAGTATTATCTTGGGGAAAACTCACTTTCTTTTTAGAGTATTTGGCGGCGTAAAAGAAGGTAAAAAGCCCCCCTATTGGAGAGTGGAGAGTGTCGGTTGAGTGGCGCGAAAATAAAATTGCAAACAACCCGATCCGTGGGATTGTTGAGTTTGAGAGAGTGTGCGACACTTTTACGACTTGGCCGAGTCGAAACTTTTATGCCAGCGTTGCTCCTAGCGATAAGGCATCCTAGCAGCCCCCCCCAGTCCCAACTTCGAAACTCTATTCAATCCGATGGACCGGCCAAAGTCCAGCACTGGAAAGCACTTGACTTTGACACTCTTTAAACAATTGGAGGGAGGTATGGGAGCGAGTGGAAGTGCCAGAGAGAGAGAGAGAGAGAGAGCTGTGACATCGAATCTGAAAAGATAAGCGCTCGGGCCAAGAGCACAGGCAGAAGCAGAAGTAGAAGCCCAAGCAGAAGGCTGGGTCAGCAATGTCGAAAAGTTTGCTGCTTAGGACACCTCCTGCTTCAGCTCCAGCTCCACCTCGACATTCTCCATTCTCTTTCCATTCAAAAGAGGGAAATCATAAATTTCTGAAGAGCAAAGACAAAGCAAGAAATAACTCAAGTCGATTGCAATGCACTCTCTGGCATTCAAATGACCGAATGGAAAATGGCAGGAATAACAGCAAATAATAGAAGTTTCTGCGGGGACGGACTGCTGGCTGGACTGCCTCCAAGGACAAACCAGAGATTAAATGAAAAGACCTTCAAAGCAGACGTTTTCCTGCCACTGACGGCTTCGTCATTAGCGACCACAGGATCTTCTCTAAGCTGTGGCCCACACACACAAACACAAACACACACACACACGTACAATAACATATACATACATATATGTATGTTGCAGGAGAAAGCAAAAAGCAAATGAAATCCGCTGTTTCAGGGCCTGGGCCTGGGCCAGGGTTGAGGGCCGTGGGGCTCCTGACATAGAGTTCTAGGGGCCAGGATAAGTGCAAAATATGTAATCTCTGAAGCGGGGGCGGGGAGTGCAGCGGGGAGAGCGGTCAGACGCTGTATGCGGACTAGACGTTGATGCGGATGCGGATGAGGATTATTTGGCACATCTGTGCGCGCGGGTGTGTCAATGTGCTGGGCCGTTCGTCCTCCCCAGAGGATCTGCAGAGGTCTGCCCACCGTCTGTCTGTCACATCTGGGATTTACCTGTAAAAGGGATTTACCAACCAGACCACCAGGGTACTCGTGGGGCTGTACCCTCCAATCGTTTGACGGATTAAAGAATTATGACAGCAAAGAATTCAAGTATTCAGGCTGGGGTTTAATTTCCATAAAGATCAAGGATTTTGTTCGGTAACCCATAAAAGTCAGAGATTTTAAATCAACTAAATATAAATAAATCCTTTATGTAGTATGAATAGAGCAACTCTTTAAGGGGTATTCGCCTGGTCGCATGGCCTACAGTATTTACAATATTTTCTATTCATACAAGGAGCTTAGCAACCATTCGGTTTATGAATATGTGCATTGATGTTGTTGTCTCTCTCTCTCACTTTCTCTCTGGGGCCAAGGTAAGCGGTTTTTGTTTTTAATTGCTTTAATTGATTAAAGCCATGTCTATTGTTGTCTACACTGGACTACCAGCGTGCACATAAGTCAGGGCCTTGCCGATACGATATGCATATCGTAATATACGGAACGTGAGATTCTGCGTTTGATTTTCGGCCTTGCTCCTTGTCTATGCATACTTTTTTTTGTATATTCGTTACTTTGCTGGCCGTTATTTTTCTCATTTTCATATTCTATTGCTGTGGCTCTCGTGTGCTCGAAGAGAGAGAGAGAAATTTTGTTCAAGGATTTGGCATAGATACATATTTATAAAGAAGGTCTGATGATATTCAGAAGACCCGAGGAAGCGAGGAAAAGGCAGCCGAACCTGATCATCTCTCTCTCTCTCAATCGCAAGAGATAGAGCAATGTTATTTGTGTGGCTCCGTACAAAGGCACTAACACCTGACAAATGACCATTTAAAACATACAAATTTGTACTTATACATCTATATCTTTCAACGTATATAAATCTCGTGTCACGGGATTTTGTGGTTCAAACTTCTCCCGAAACGGCTCGACCGATTTTTATGAAATGTTGTTTGTAAATTTAGTAGATTTCTAGAGATTAGGTTAATAAGTATATTTCACCTTCCTACCACAACCCACCATTTCTTAATCGGGATTTTAGTATTTTTTATTTTTTTTTTAATAATTTAATATCTGATACAAAATGTAATCATAATCGAGTGTTTTTCGTGCCGTGTGACTGTGAATTGTTTTCATCAGGGATCAGAAATACGAGTTGAGTTTTTAAAAAATCAAGGCCAAACAAGTTTTTATAATAAAAATCAGAAATACAGATAATTTTGCAATTTTTTAAAATAAAAAACAAAAATAAAACTTAATTCTGATTTTTAATAAAATTTATTTCTGATTTTTATTATAAAAATAAAAAAAAACACTTATTTCTGATTGTTATATGTAGATAATAAAAAGTGAATTTTTATATTATGATTTTTAATCATAATTTTCACTTTTATTATACAAATTATAACTCTTACGATCTGTGGTTTTCATACCGATAGTAGCAAATAAAATACATATGTATAGTGCACCTATAGAAGGTATAAGATGCCTCTATTCTTTTCGGACCGATCACCATATGTATCTTATGGCTTCCATATAAACAATCTGCAAAAAAGCAACATACATACATATGTACCTTTGATTGAAAAACTTGTCGGCTTTTGAGGATAATCAACTAATCCCCCAGCAATGGCCACAGAAAAAGAAAGATACAGATCAATATTGATACCTACGACAGCAGGGAAAATATTCGGCATCCCACACCGCAGATAGTTTTCCTGCGGCATATGTACATATAAAGGTAGTTTTTTCTTTGCTATACATTTTCATATATTTACATGCATTTGTACATACAACATGTATGTACATTTGTGCGTAATTCAATGCAGGCAAACGTTGTTAAAATCATAAAAAATGCAGATGAAAGCCGCCAACAAATAACCAAAAACGTGTGGAAAACGGACAGGGGTGGGGAGGGGGTGCAAAACAACTCTATGGAAAATGGATGTGTACGAGTATGTGGAAACATCATGGGAATTGGTAAACTGTAAAACAACTGAATGTGAAGGTTGAACAGGGGTTGGGGTGGGGTGGGAATTCGAAACAAAGCAAAACGAATTTCATTTTCAATTTGTTAAATATTTATTGCACTCGTACGATTGTGTGCAGCACGTGTAGCAGAAATGTCTCCCTCTCTCTCTCTCTCTCTCCCTCTCTGTATGTGCCGTTTAGCTGCCCCCAAATTAACAAAATACCCATCGATAATTCTGGATGAGATGGGGCTAATAGTCCTCCCGCTTGTCACGTAAACGGAAAACGAAACCTGTGTCCCCTCTCTCTCTTATTAAGGAACCATTTGGCTATAATCTTTGCCTGGAATGACCAGGACAACGGCAGCAACAACAAGGATGATGATGATGCTGATGAGGGCGATAGGCGGCAGAGTGGTGTCCTTTTACCTATCGGCAACACAGAGGGAGGGAGGGAGGTAGGTAGGGTGGGAGGTACCTCTGCCATTGGGGCATGTCGTAAGGGGCACACGTGCCAATGGCTTTCTCTTTTTTGTGCTGACTCGGAAGCGAAATGCAGCAACAATAGCAAACAGCAAACAACAGCAACAATGGCAACTTCCAGCTGAAAATTGTTCATAATATTTACTATATCGTATGAATTTCTTACATCTCTTTTTTCATATACTGCAACGCTATAATGGAATGGAACAACAACAACACAATCTGTGGCATGTGGCACACACACACACACAACCAAACAAACACTGTGGCAATCACTTGTTAATCATTGCGGAAATTGTACCATAAATGATTTAATTGGAATTTTATTTTTTTGTTTTTCCCCGGGAATGCCGTCTGGATCTCATTACGATGTTATTTTTTTCCCCTCCACACGCTTCGCTATCCTTTTTGTATCCTACCCCACTGTTCTCTCTCTCTCTCTCTCTTTTATTGAACTGCAACGAAATGCACAACATGAACGAATGCTGCAACAAATGTGAATAATTTAAAACAATGCCCTGCCCCAATGCCTGAACAATCCCTGTCCAACGGCCCTGCACTCCCATTAACCCGCTTGCCCCCCCCCCCCCCCCTCCCCCGTTAAACCACTCTCACCCCCCCATTCCTCTGGGTCAATGGCATTCTTGGCTATTTGCATTTGATTTGCATTGCCTCGAACCGAAATACAATTGGGCGCCCCGACGCCACCTCAAAACTCCATCACCTTCCAATTGGACTCTGGACTCCGGACTCTGTCTCTGTCAATGTCTCTGTTCCTGGCCGGGGTTCCTCCTTTACTGTTGTTGCCTCCATTGCTCCCTGATGTCGTTCCCAATCATCAATTTTCGGAATGTCACTGCCAATTACACCTTTTCAATATTTGTTCACTGCCGCCGCCGCCGCCGTTGCCGTCGCCGACAACGGTGCAACTTTTTGCTATACGTTTTGTTTTTTTTTTTGCTACCTTTTTTGGCTGCTGGCAGTGTCGGAAACTACAAATCAACCAGGAAAAACGGCAACCATTGAGATGTACGCGCCCAGTTCGTATAATGACACCGTCACCGGCGAGACGCTGTCCAGCGTTTCGGAGAAGAGCGAATCCTACTCGAATGAGGGCGGCAGCCAGCCGGAATATATTGTGAGTACCACCGGGAAGGGTCTACCCCTCCACCCCACCACCGCATAGACCCAGAACCATCAGCAAACTATTTTTTAGTTCCATTTTTTCCGGGCGGGCAATGGGTTGGGGCTGCATGAATATGCAATTTGTGAATGGAACAAAAAAAAAAAAAAAAGCAAGAGAAAAAAAAAAAAAGAAATCTGCCATTTTTAGGCAGTTTCCCCATGATGCCGAAATGGATGTCCTGCTGAGAGGCAGGAGCGTGCCCTAAAAGGGGTTGAAGAAATGCCAACTGTCGAGTTGGTTGCGCCACTGGCTTTTAAGCTATTACCAATGCTTGAGATGATTCAAGATTCAAGGACCGACGGCAGGAAGTGGCAAGCCAGAGAGCCACAGCGAGAAAGGCGGAAACGGAAGCGGCATGCCTCGACGTCGACGTCGTCGCTAAGACGTCGTGATTAATTACGCGACGCTGATGATGATGATAATGATGAGCCCCGCGAGAGTGGACCAACTCTGGGAAGAAGAACCAGACAACGACAGCAGCTTTTGGCTGCTCCAAACAAATCGTTTCAAATTATTAAAATCATTTATTATCGCCCGTAATCTTGCAGCGGCAGGAAAACCGCAGAAACTGCCTCAAAAGCCCGCCCAAACAAAAGCTAAACCTAAGGAGCCGCAGACCGGGAGACTGGAGGTCGGGGGGACTAGGGGACTGGGACTGGGGCCTGATTTGGCGCCTGCAAAAGTATGTAAAGTGCGTTAACTGCGACCGCGCGTGTTATATAAATCAGACAGACAGAACCCGGCCGAACGAGTCCCATGCCCGATCTCTGAGTATCCTCCGTATCTGCTGTCGTCCTTGCCGCTGTCCCGTGTGTCGCCGCTGTCATTGTGGCTGTCAATTACGGGCCAACGACTTTCAACGCCTTTTCTGCCCCGAAAGTAAATGCCAAAAGGCGAAATGTGTGCAGTAATTACAGAGCATTACTCAAACGGGGGAATGGGAATATAAATATAGTAAACACATATATCTCACACTCTTTATTTCTCTCTTTATTTTCCCTCTCTCTCTCTCTGTTCAGGATGAGGCACGCAAGAAGGCGGCATCAACGTATCTGGTGGAGGGTGCGGACATGCCACCGCCCAGATATCAAAAGGATGGCACCCTGCCAGTATTATATCCGAATAATATTGGTAAGTCAATGGATCTAGCAGCCAAACAAAAAAAATAAAATACGCTTTAGATAATTAACTTTTGAGCAAAACAAAGTTCGAGAGTTTTGCAGAGACGCTGACCCCCGATCCCCGACCCCCGGCCCCTCCCATTCCGACCGACCGCTGGCCAGAGTTTCGCTCGTTTCGGCTTGATTTTTATGCCATGATTGCAGCGCAATCAAAGCAAATGTAAGAGAGAGAGAGCAAAAAAAAAACAGGTTTCGATGGGAGTGCCGATGGCTCAGATGCCCTTCGCAGATAGATTGAAAAATAGCAGAAATAAAGGGGTTTACTTCATAGAATTCCACCACAGACACACCACAGGATACAGGATTATGAACACTGAGAGAAAAATGGCATAGTACAAACAAAAAATATATATATATAAATATTATTATATTACGCATTAAAAAGTCTTTTTATAAAAAAGTCTAAATATAAAATAAATATGTAGGTATATATATTATATTAAATATAGAGGAAATACAATCAAATCTGAATTTAAATTTAAATTAAATTTTAATCTGAAAATATTGAATTTAAATTTAAAATATATTTATTTTAAATATAAAATATAAATCGATGAAATATTTTTAGATTAAAGTAGGAAATGTAAGTGAAAAGACTTCCAACAGGACTTTTTTCCCTGGGCGAAAAGCATGGCCATCTAGGGTTAAAGCTAGAAATTCAGTGGTAAAATAGTGATTCGAATTTTTCTTTACCTCTGAGTGCTATGTACATATATACCATGAATATGAAATATGGGGATCCTCAAATCCTTAAATACGATAAAAAAAACCAAGAGAGGGCTACTTTTCTTTGGAAGTCTATGAGTAGTTCTGTTTCCTTCAGTTTGAAGCCCAAGAGAATAGTTACATGGAATGCATTCAGAGGATCAGAGATGCATATTCCTTCAGTGTGTTTCCTTTAACCAAAACGTACAACTTTTTGAAAGGGTATCCAACTGAAACGGAAATCGCAAAAACTGGAAAGGATGAAATACCAAAATACCAAGGAAAAAAAAAGGAGAAATACAGATAAATAAAGCGAAACCGAACCAGGACCAAAGGATCGAATAAAGAGTTGGGTCAGAGGGGGGAGGTTGGGACGGGGCGCTTGATGGAAATTCAATTTCAGCACAGCATCTCCATCTTAATTGTAATTGAGCAGCAAAGTTTTTGTCAGAGAGTCTTGATTTTCAATTGATGTATGTACGCCTGCCTCTGCTCTCCCTCTCTCTCTCTCTCTCTCTCTCACTGAGAGTGTGTGTGTGTGTCTGCCACATGCCTCGCAGGCAGCTGCTACCAAATCACGTTCATGTCTGCGCTAATTTAAGGAAAAGGCAACACACATCTTTCGAATTCGGAGAATTTAAATTCTCCTTTTTTCTTAAGAAAAGCACAAATGGAAATGAAAGAATAATAACCAAAGAACAAGCAGACAGACACCTACTGCCTACCCATCGAAGAAAGATCCCCCACTGCCACTTTCTACATATAACATCAATGGCAGCCCAGAGGGGACAACAGCAGAGACAGGGACAGAGACAGCCAGAGAGAGCGGCAGAGAGCAGAGAACAGAGAAAAAGTGGACTAGAATAGTCATCTCCGCGGGTGCCACAAGAAGTTGTAAGAATTGAATGCATTTGAAATGCAAAAGCGTAGAAATAATACAAATACATTAGCTGTGGAAAAACTTATCCCCCAAGGCGGGACTCCATTCTCTCGAAACAAGAAGATGGCGGGGAGGCGGGGGCGAATGGCATACAAAATACAATTACCTCATGTCAACGCAACGGAAATTTTCTTGGCCAGAGAACAGAACTGGAACTGGAACTGGAAGAGTATCAGAAATATTCTCTTCGAGCAGTCGCTGGGAAATTCCAGAAAATAGATGGCCGAAGTGCTCCCTCACCGACCGCGCGGGCGGTACACCTTTTCTCACGAAAACTTTCTGAGGCGACACGCATAATTATGTATGTATGTGTATGTGTGTGTGTGTGTGTGGGTATGTCATGTCCTTCTTCTTGCAACACAAAAAAAGACAAAAACAGTGTTGGAGGAGAACAGAAAGAAAGGAAAACACGCCAAGGGAGAAATCAGACACACACACACACACGCACAAAAAAGGAAAGCAAAATAGAACAAGGGAGAAAGCGAGGGAGCAACTTTTTTGGGTGCTTGAAGCATTTGATACCCTTACCGATTACATTTTTTCTTTGGTAGATATATGTATATGGGCCCTGTGCTAGGTATTTGCTATAGCTACTCATCCTGGGGCGTAAGCATTATAACAGATTCCACTTGACAAAAATTATAGCAATTCAGTGGTAAAATAGTGATTCGAATTTTTCTTTACATCTGAGTACTATGAATATATTTATGTGCAATGTACATACACATATACCATAAATATGGATTAATCAAAAAGGTTACGTTCAAACTCTCTCGAAGGCTCGGGATTTTTTGCAACGAAAAAAAATGTCCAATAGAATACCGAGATTTTTAATGAATTTTCGCTGAACTATGAAGAAAGCTTTGATCCCAAAATAAGTTGCCTTAAGACTTTAATATAGATGCCTGATTTCAATCAGATTTCGTTGCAAGCTGGAACTCCTATCTACTAATTAATTCCACAAAATCTATAGAAATCGAATTTTGTGAGCGAAGAAATCATGGTATCCTTTGCGAGGGTATAAACCACTGCACAAACAAAACAGAATGAAAGAAAGAAGCATAAAAATCACCAAAAAAAAAAAAAGAAAAAGACAGATAGACAGTGGCAGAGATAGATAGAGAGAGAGAGATAGAGAGAGTGACAAGGGGGAGTGGAGTGGAGGATAGAGGGGGAGGTGCAAAAAGAATCCCCCACGTGGCACAAAAAATTAAAATGCTTGCCGGAAGCTGAATCTCAAACAAGAGAGCGCCCAAGGCTGTTGTTTCAAGCGTGCGGAGCGTGGCGAGCGGTGGAAAGAGGGTATGGGAGGGAGGAGGAGCAGGAGCAGGAGCAGTAGGAGCAGGAGCTGCCGCCATGGCATGCCATGCACATAAGCTTAAGGGGGCGTGCCGGTCGGTCGGGGGTGGTGGGGGCAAGCGGAAATTGTTTTTGTTAGTTGGCGTCAAATATTTTTTATCTCTCGTCGGTTTTTTTTTTTTTTTTTTTGGATGGGATATTTTTCTGAATATAAATTTTGGGAATCCGCTGAGCTGCGGCCCCCTCCCCCTCGTTTGCCCCAGCCCGAGAGCCCACCGAGAGCTGCAAATGCATTTACCCAAAAAATGAAAAAAAGAAAAAAAAAACCATAGAAAATGGAAAACCGAGGCAGCTTGCACCGCACTTTTAATGAGATACTTTTCCACGCGCTGCCTTGTTAATGAGCAGACACGAGAACGTGCCGTCAGTTGTGGCAAAGCGGAAGGGGTGGGTGGGCGAGGCAACAAGTCAACTAAATCTGCGACTCAGCTGCGACCTTGAGCCGTCCACCCCCTGCCATCTCTAAGGAGTATCTTTTTTTGTGCTTTTTTGTGGTTTTCCACAAATGTTATTAATAACAAATGAACGAAAAGAATGAGATGTGGGTCCCCGGCCATTCCCCGTCGCATCCCTGACCCACGCAACAATTACCCGACAAAAGCTGGCATCTTCAGGGAAAAGAAAAGGAAAGATCCATTGCTTTGTGTTTTTCCGTTTGTTTTGCGCTGATCGAAAAATCAATAATTCATGGCTCACACACACACGCACACACACACACACACACACATATGCAAAAGTAAGCAAGCCACAAGATGAACATGGCCCAAAAGGAGCTTACGGTCGGGTCGGGTCGGGGCCCCCCTTCGATTTGTCGCCGCCGCAGCAGCCGCCGCAGCCGCAGCTTCTGCTTGAACTTTGGCAAACGAAATTATTGTTGCCTACTTTTGCGGGCAGCCCGAACAACAGGAAATTCTGCTCCCTAGCTACAGGAACTTACCCTGGTCCCCGCCCCTCCCCCCGTCGCCCCTTAGGAGTAGAGTGTAGAGTGTGTCTTGTTCTATTTTGGAAAATTACAATCAAATTTGTTACGTTTGCGGGTTTTACGCCCATCCGTATGACAGCATCTCACTTGCGGTGGCAGCATCTCCGTGATGTGGCTACAACTCCTGGCGGAACGATGTGTTGTGTGGCAAGGCAACGTGGGAATATGTGTATGTCGGAGCAATTTGTCACGCCCCAGAAAAAGGTGGAGGAGCCAGCCAGCAGCAGTCATGGCCAGCCAGAAAAGACTCCATTGACATTTGCATATTTATTGGGAAGGCTTATCAGGCAGTGGCCCACACACACACACACGCGCACACACTCGTACAATACTCGCACAGCCACCCACAATCGGGGCTCCTAACCAGTCGTATCCATTGCAATTAATGGCCTTCGCTTTCAGTTTCTTTCCAAACGTTTGCACATGAAATCAGGCAGAACCAAGCAGCAAAGTGTTGCATCTACACTGGCTATACAGCATTGTACACTGCAGTGCAAAAGTACGCGCACGATGCGGCATCATGGAATTGAATGCAATTTGAAATTCAATGGAGAAACCTCGATGCCATTCTCTGGATCGAAAGACGTGACACATTGATGCTAGACTCGCGAATTCTTCAAAAGAAAACGCAAGAATAATCGCAAAAACAACATTCATTGCGTGTGCATGAATTTCGCTAATAAGGAGTTTTCGTTTAGGAATTCCTAAATATTAAAAAAGCCTGCCCAACGCTGATCTATCAGTCTTAAGGGAAATAAGTCTTAGTTGTTTGAAGAAAAGAAAACATTTTGAGGCAGATTTTAAGTTTCTATAAACCGCATTTATAATGTCTATACCGGATATAAACCCCATGGAACCGATAATAACTGCCACATTTGATATATTTGTACCTTTACTTCAATTTTAATAGATATTCCCACATCTTTTTAGAGGGTTTTGGGGACTTAGGCACTCAGATTTCACTTCAGTGTAGATATTTACGAGTACGAGTACGTGCCGGGGTGTATTTTCGAATGTGCAATCTTTCGATATATCTCCAGTACATAAAATCTGTCATTGGCAGTTTTAAATATTCGAAATTGAATTTGGGCTTTGCCTCTTGCACCATTTGCGGTCCAGAGAGAGAGAGGGAGAGAGGGAGTCCGTGCACCGCTTATGGTCGCAATCAAAGCTTAAGTACTCTGCCAGCAAAAACGACGAGGGGTTGCGTAGGGGGTATATGCAAAAAATAATCAACTGAACCCGCCCCCAGTCGGGAATGGGCTGTTAAACGGCTCGCTCCGACAAGTGGAGTACACAAAACTGACAGAAATGAGTTTTAAAAATTGTTTTTAAACCATATATTAACTGGAAATCCATTCTCTACTTAATTCTTAACTCTGTGCGTGTTTTTTGTTCTGTTTCCAGTGAATGCCTGCACTTTGCCGCATCCGAGGCACAACAATGGGAATGCCACCGCCATCCACATGAGCCGGGATGATCAGATGCTGATTACCAAGGGCATTTATATACCGTCCCCGTCGCCAGCGCCGCCGCCAGATGGCTCCTACTATAATATGAACAGCGACAGATATCTGTCCTATCCGCCGATGGTGAGTGCCACAGAGCCAACATATGCGTACTCCTCCTATTCCCACTAGATACGGAGATCAATGAACCGTCAAAGGGGGCGGGAGGAGAGATTGGCTAAGACCCAAGCTTAACCAAACAGCTGCTGCTGCTCCTGCTGCAGTGGAAGTGGCAGTGGCATCAGCAGCGGAAAACTTAATTGCCCGCATCTGCAGTTACCTTCTTTGATCCGTGGCCATCTTCCCCTCTCCGTCTGCCGCTTGGCAGCAGCCCGTGGATTATTTCGCTCAATTAACCAAAGTTTTATAGAGGAAGACTTGGCATTTTGCATCCTGCCATGCCATGCCAGGCCACTCCATGCCATGCCATGGCATGCCAGGCCATGCAGAAGGGGTGGCTCCATAAATACATGGTATCGATCAGGGGAGTGTGCCGCAGTAGGGTGGCAGAGATGTAGTGGCATCTGCCACACCGTCTCCCCTGCTGTGGCATTTAACGCGCTTCGACTTTTATAATCCCCCGCCCCAGATTCAGCTTCTGTGCAACAGCAGCAGCAACAGTGTAAAGACAAATGACAAACTTAAAAGCATTATAAGTAAGCTCCTCCCGACCGGAGCTCAGCTCCAGCGGATGGTTGCATGCCCCTTCGCCGCCCCCCGGGGCCAAAAAGTAAACAGCGTTTCCTCAAGATAATTTAATATCGCGCATACGCAGCGTATGGCAGCCAAAGGATAAGGCATCTCACGGAATGCCTCTTTGAGGCACAACCCGTAAAAAAACAAGGCCCCCCCCCCATGCTATGTCCACACATTCGATACCTTATTTGGGCGCTTCTGTCGCATTGCAAGCCAATATAAATTCCACAGGAAATTTCACAATAAACATGGGAAAATCAATTTTAGGAATTTATGTATTGCCTTTTCCCCGACTGGCTCCCAGATTTCCACTTTGCCCTCTCACGATGATGACTTCTGGCACTAAAGGGGTGCAAATGCGACAGCATAAGACGACACGCGATGGGGGGATGACAGTCAGCCGCTGTCCTGCGATGTCCTGCGCTGTCCTGCGCTGCTCGTTTCCATTTATGTGTCGTATCAACTGTGTGCCACTGGCACTGTCGTTCAATAATTGTATAAATTAGATAAAGGAGCAGCAGAGAGTGGAGGAGGGGTTAAAACTGCAGATGCCACATGGCAGATGGCAGTAGTGGCATGCCACATGCACACACTTTGACATGGCTAATATAATAATATTTATGCTCCAGCAGTCGACCGACCATACTCGTATTTATGGGCCTTATACGATTTGTTAAGTTATTCAATTGTGTCCCAGTTTCAGTTTCAGTTTCAGTTTCAATTCCCATTCCTTTTCGGGACACACCCACACCCACAAGCACCCACCCATCCTGTCCCAGAGCGAGAGATCGCACTGTTAAATGATGTGGCCAAAAGTGTCCTTTCAGTGGTCCCTCCTTTTCGGCCAACGGACATAGAGGACGGCACTGTATGGGGACTCTAAACCTTTTGTTTGCGGTTTTTAGTCAACGAGGGAGAAAAATTCAATTTCGGTTTAGTTTGGTCAACAATGACACTCCACTATATATACTATATATCTGTACATATAGTATATGCATCTGTGTGTGTGTGTGTGTTGTGTCTGTCTGTGTGTGTGTGGGCCACTTCGCATTGCTGGTAGGTCCTTTCGCACATAAGAAATGCTTTGTGTGGAAGCCAAATTGAATTATTTGATAAACATCATTAGAAAAATTACAAAATATACGACAGAGAGAGAGAGAGAGAGGGAGAGTGAGAGGAAGAGTGGTGTGGTGGGTGCCGGGTGGGATGGGGCAGCCAGCGGTTTGACCAAAAACATTTGGCCCGGCATTAAATTACTTTTCGAAGAGCAGCTGTCTCTCCGGTTCTCCGATTCTCTGCGGATCTCTCTCTCTACTTCTCTGTGTGTATCCGTGTCGTATGGCCAGTAAATGAATAAGGACAATTTATAACAGTAAATCAAATTAAATTTCAATTGGAAAACTTGACAAAACAAAAGAAGAGCCTCCCCAAATGGCAATCCAACAAAGTTTCAGAATCGTTTTCCACACGCCAAGGGGGCAGGAGGCAGGAGGCAGGGCAGGGCAGCAGGGAGGGAGGGGTGGAGGGAGCCTGGGTGGCTGTGCCCATCCATTGGGATGCCGCAATCGAATTATTCCTATCAATCGTATCAATTTTATCGTTTGATTGAGAGCCTCCCTTCGACTGAATTTTCCATTTATGACAGCCAAATGAATGGATGTCTGAATGAGTGAGTCCTAAAGCAAGTTAGTCCTTAATTAGCTGTCGAAGGATGCTGGTAACCAATGACAGAGATTCTATTACCAATCGAACATTGCATACATTCAGGATTCAGCAATGGATATCGTTTTTCATTTTTTCAAAAACGGCACCAATCGATCGATGGCCATTCCCATAATTACGTTTTTACACTGAGCAAAAAAATGGCATAGTATTCGGTTTAAATATATATAGGTCTTAGGCCCTATTTCCCCCTGCCTGCACCGTGGGGAGCCACTTACTGCGGTCCGAAATATCTATGAGAAATGTGGCCGAGCCCGAGAAACCGAAATTTATAAATATATAGAGATATTTATTTAAAAATTTTAATTATGTTTAGATAAAATATTTGCATTTTAAAACCAAAATGTAAGGGGAAAAAGTTTCATTTTAATATTTCCACTCTCGATGCGAAAATTGAATGGCATAAATATTTGATCAGGGTTTTTTTTCTCTGGCCATTTGAGTTTCCATTTGATTCCTCCAACCAGACAGCAACAGGGCGTCGGAGGTCACGCAAATTGGCCCCCAAAACAAAATGCAATTTAAAACAAGTTGTGGCCACACCCCCACCGTCTTTCAGGGCACCTCCCACTCATCCATCCACACATCCATCCAGCTGCTGGTAGTTGCCAGTATTGTGTCCAAAACCATCTTGTAACTATTTAAGCGGCAATTTGTATTTTATTGCCAACTTTGGACTCCGACTCAGACGTCTCCTCCTCCTCCTCCTCCTCCTCCGTTTGCAGTTTCGCACTCCCACATCACTCCGAAAATTCTCGGCTTTCATTTAGCTGGCTCTCATCGTTGATAAGTTAAATGCTGGCTCCAGCACGGTGGATGTGGATGTGGATGCGGACTTCATCTGGTGGCAGTACGGCAGTACGTGCCCTCACATGTGGAGGAGCAGCACCAAGGATGAGCTGCTGCTGCTGCTGCTGCTGTCGGGAGAGGGAGGAAGTAAGAGCAGCAAGGATGAGCAGCACGGGTCAGCACCCTGAAGGGTCCATCCGGGTCGGGGCTCTGTCCCTGACTTTCGTTGGACAACTTAACTACGGTTCACTTTGTTAAGTTGAGTTTTGCACAGTTTTAAATTCAATTAGTTTTTGCGTGCCACTCCCCAACCCTCCCACTCCCACTCCCACTCCCCTACCCCCCACCCAGACAGCAGCCATTGTCGGACACTCTGTGACTGTGACTGTGACTGCGTCTGTGGATCTGGAATCTGGGAAATGTCAGCAGCAGTTTCCAACCAACCGTCCGACATTCGTCAGATACTTTACGCATTCGAGATACAAAAGTGTTTGGATTTTTGTTGTTTTTTTTTGTTCTGTTTTAAAATTCATGGAAGAGCGGCTAAGTGGCACAGCTGCTGATGCGACGATTAAATAAATAAGGGGATCCCCACATCCACATTCCCTTCTCTCTGTACCATAATTTAATTTCCACCCAACGACCCACCCCCGCTCTCAGCTCAGCTGTGACTGTGACTGTAACTGTAGATGTATCTGTAGCTGTAACTTTAAATGTATCTGTAGCTGAAGCTGTATCTATGGATATTCTTCATGGACTTTGGCGCCGCTCGAGTTTAGGGGCTTAATGCGGAAAGTTTTGCCCGCTTTTTATGTGGCGCTTGTGCTCGGGAGTGTGTCGAGTGCCCCCGATGCCAATTGGTTATTCTATTTACACAAAATGAACTTCTCGCCAGAGCCCACAATAGCAACAGCAGCGGCAGCGGCAGCAGCAGCAATAATGAGGCACGGACACGGACACGAAGCAGCCCCGGAGCCTGGCAGCCGCACCCCCCACCCTACATACAAACATGGCGAATTAGCGAACGCGGCATACAAAAGCCTTTAAGTGGCCAAAAGTTTCGGCCAAAACCCCTTCACAGTGTCCCTAAACTACCCACAGGACATGCGGACAAAAAGCCATCTTCCCCAAAACTTCAGCTCCGGCTCAAAGTTTTCGTTAAAGACAATTTAACTTTGTAAACTGATACAAAATGTCCGCCTGCAGGTCCCGCCGGCCCTGCCCCGCCCTGCCCTGCCCTGCCCTGCCCCATGTTAATCAGTGCTGAGTGTGGCTCTAATGTGTTGTTCCACCCCCACCAGGATAATCCTTGGCCTGGCGACTAGCGCCATTCGTTCTTCAATGGATACTACAATTGGAGGTGCCGCCGCGCAAGTGTGTTCGATTCACTTTGCTCTTGTTAATATTCCAATTAGGTGCACAAGTTGGGACAGAGAGAGACAGTGGCAGAGAGAGAGTTTTGCAACTGGAAACTTAACTTGAAAACTGCTACGTGGTGGAAAACTTCTTGCACTGCTGCTCCTGCCTCCTGCCTCTCCGGTCAGAGTCCTGGGCCTGCAGGAAGGTGCTGCTGCTGCTGCTGCTGTCAACATGACAAAGTGTCATGTCAATTGAACTAGAAATCCACTTGTAGACAGTTCGTTTCCACTCCTGTATCTGCTCCTGCCCACAGGCCAAACAGCCAACAAGCAACTGTAACGAAATACCACTCTCCTCGCACTCTCCTTGCACTCGCACTAGCACTAGCACTCGCACTTGCAGTTTTTCCTAGGTAAAGTTTGCCAGAAAGTTATGTTTTACACAATTTTCCCCCTTTTTTTTCTTTTTTTGTGTTGGTCTGAAAAGCTGTCATAATTATGCCATCGTTAGAGTCAATCTTTGCCCGAATTCACAGACTTTTGAATCATACAAAAAAAAGAAAGGGGCAGTAACTAGTCAAAGAATGGGATACTCTAACGCTAGAGGCTGATTAATTGGGGGGTTACGATTTTTAAACTGAAATTATCTATTATTTTCCAACTTATATGTGTGGCATTTTTTTCAACATTTGTCACTTCTTGTTTTGAAATTGGAATTTTTAAAGATTTATATTTTTATGCAGTTCTGGACAGAAAAACACACCATTTTTTTTTTAGATAAATATACATACTACTTGAGTATTTAAAGTACTTTGTAATGTTGTTTGCTCCCTGCAGGCGCTCTCTTTGTTGGGTCTTATTTTGCTCAGTACAACAGCAAGCTTCGTTCTTCTCTCTCTCTCTCTCTCTCTCTCTCTCTCTCTCTCTCTCTCTCTCTCTCTCATCCAACATAGTGTCAAAGCGCTCTCCGTAGTGCTGAGCTTAAAATAAGACCCAAAAGAGAGGGAGTGGAGCAGCTTTATATGTAATTGCATCATGGCTGGACCATGGTGAAATTAGTAATAAGGTGACGTACTCCGCTTTGAGGAGGACGCTGAATTGTTTACCTCGCTCTCTCGGCTCTCAGAGAGACAAGCACTAGAAAGAGGAAGCAAGCGTGTTACGCTCTGTGCTCTTCGTTTTCTCTTGTTTCAGCTCGCAGAAAAGAACACATTTTCGCTAACATGTAAATAAAAATAAATAGTTCGAAGCTAATTATAAGAGCATAGTATAGCAACGTATATTATTTTCATTGTTTTCTGTTAGCGAGACCATTCGCAAAATATTAAAAAGAAAAAAATTGTGTGCTACACTACATTTTTCGGCAACGTTTGACAAACAACTGACAAAAAGAACGTCCCCGAAAGAGCGCACATATGGGGAATACTCCACCTTATTACTGATTTCACCATGAGTCCGATCACTCCATGCTCTCTTCGCTTGCTCACAGCTCTCGCTCTCTCGCAGCTCTTGCTCTCAGTAATGGGCTTCCAAAGCACTCAAAAGATATAGGCAACAAGAAAATTAGAATGAAAATGCCTACCTGCATATCTCCACTCGTTTTTTAAATGAAAAGCAAGCAAAATTCGTATTCGGATTTTTTTTTTTTTTTGCAATAGAAAATTTGGTCAAATCATTTCGAAAAAAAAATCATTTTATTGCAAAAACAATAATACTACTTCAATCAGAAAAAAAAAAAGCAAAATGTCAAAATGAAAAGCATCTGCATTTAACACAATCAAAGAATACAATTATATTTGTAATTATAATAATTTTAAAAAGTCTGATATTATTTATTCAAATCGATTAATTAATGGTAGGTATCAGCACATTAAAATACACACATATACATACACACATACATATGTTAATACATATGTATGGTCATGTTCGTGTTTAATTTCCAACATGTTTTCCGCTGTGGGGGAATTTGTTTTGTTTATTCATTTCGATATACCACATTGGCGGCCACTGGCCACCCACCCCCCGAATATTGCAACGTATTTGAGCTTCTACTTAGCCGGAAAAACTCTTCTTGTTTGCGCTTTTCATTGTTTCATATCTCGGGCGACAGTTTAATGGGAAAACTTTTGCTCTCTCACTCCCACTCCACTCTTTCCACGAGCTGTTGAGCCAACAAAGAGAGAGAGAGAGAGAGAGAGAGAGAGAGAGTGAAAGAGAGAGATTTGCGTCCTAAGCCTAAGCTCTCTCCGCCCCCACAGCCCCGCCTAATGCATCCTGGCTAATGCTCAGCTTTGTTCATTTTTGTTTTGTTTTCAGGAATATCCAGCAGCCTTGGACTTCAGCGCCGCCCCACCGATGTCCATGGCCCATCTGCAGCCCATTACAGTGACGTCACAGGCGGCGGCGCTCCTGGCCAGCAATGGCGGCGCGACGCTCATCGCTAACGGAACGGCCGGAGGATCGGGCACCCTCAGACGGGGCATATTGCGCGGTGTCCCACAGCCGGATGTCACCCACCACACGACGGCGGTCAGCGGCAGTCCCATGCAGATGCTGCACGACCTGCATCCTGTCAATCTGAGCGCCACCACCCTCACGACGAGCACCATGCTCAACGGCAGCATGACGACGGCTGCGGCCACGAGCACGCTGCCCCGCCAGCCCCACGGCATCCTCAAGGATCCGAACCGCAGCAAGCAGCAGCAGCAACAGCAGCAACAGCAGCTCCAGCAGCAGCACCATCTCCAGCAGCAGCATCAACAGCTCCTAAACGCCAGCCTAGTGGGCGTGGGCGTGCCCGTTTCCGCGCCCATGGGCAGCCTGCAGATACTCAATCTGCCAGCGCAGGGCGGTGGAATGGGCAGCAACCTGCTGATGACCACCAGCGCCACCTACGACCCCACGGGAGCGGCCATGAGCAGCTTCAATGGGGGAGCCGCCGTCTCTGCTGCCTCCGCGAGTGGCCTCCCAGTGGCCTACACGGACGCGGACGGGCATCTCGTATAGCTGTAGGCTGGGGCTGGTGTCATAATCGCCACCAGCAGCAGCAGCAGCACTGAGTCCCGGTACTAGTGCCCCGAATGAGCCAGCAGGGGGCCACGGGCACCGGCACACAGCTATGAAGTTAACCTATCGTCAACCTACCTAACAAACTATATACAGAATATATATATCTAAGCGATGTAGTTTAGGAGCTTTCTCTTCAGGTGGCATCCAGTGTCTCCGGCTAGTCCCTGGTGGCAGGCAGCGGCTGTCCAGCCCTGCCCATCCCTATCCATCCTAGAGCACAGGAGGACAGCTCTAACGTTCCTTCCATTACCTTATTCAAATCAGCCAACGAATTAGTTTATGTAAATTTTATCCAAATTTTTGTTACTCTCTTTTTTTTTTTGTTAAAGCCCCCGCAGCACCAGCACCACCCCCAGCCCCCGCCCACTCAATGGTTGGGTGTTTATTTAGATAAGAAAAGCGGCGGAGGGTGGCATTGGGGAGTGAGCATAATTTCGCAGAGAGTTTTACTAATTAGCCGGCAGCAGGAATAACAAAAACGTTTCAACTGAGAGGCGCAATCGCAGTGGCAGCACCAGGGAGGGGGTGGGGCAGGAGAGAAGTGAAAATAATTTGAAATTTTCTTTAGTGGAACGCGAAACGGTCCAAAGCCGTTTGACAGCTCCCTGGGGCGTGCTCGGGGCTCAAGTCGACTGGGCACGTGATTGCCCTGGACGGACACGGCAACCAGCAGGAGCAGCAGGAGCAGCAGCGGCACCGGTGGCGGCCATGGTCGCCAAAACTTGAAGGTTGACAGCCGCTAGCTGGGCAGCTCCCCAGCTCCTTAAGAATATTGACAGGTCCCCTATATTCTCAGAGCAGGACTCTTGACTAGACGGACGGACACCCTAGAGCAACAAGAGTAATGAGTGGTTTAAAATCCTAGAAAAAAAAGAGGTCTCCACTCTATCCATCTTGTGGAATGTACAGATTAAATATCTATTTCCACATTTTGATGTTCCATCATTTCGGGTTAAAAAAGGTATATTCCCCTTTCATCCAGTTGCAGGAAATGTTGCAGTGCGTTGTAGGAGTGTAGGGAGCCTTGAAATTCATTATTCAGACTCTTCTGTAAACACATTCATGGCAAAAGATACTTATATTCCAGATACCCAGATGGAAAGGCTCTTCTGCCACGCCCCTAACCGCCCGCAGTCGCACACAGAAGCGTTCCCATCTGTGGGTCTGTCTATCCTTCAGAAGGCATTCATCGAGTACTAGTCGTCGGAGTGGAGTGGAGGTGGAAGTGGAGTGGAGTGGCTTGGCTTGGCTTTTGCCGCACATAAACAGTTTTCATTTGCCACTCGTCGCAGTTCAGCGAGCGTGACATGGGGAGAATCCTTGGAGGGGGAGAAAAAACTAGAATTAGAACTGAGAATCGTAGCAGGAATGGGAATGTGCACAACGACGCCCATTAGCTGTGGCATTGAAGACAATCTGAGAATTTCTAGGACCCGTTTGAAGCCTTGTTGAGGCGAAAAGCATAAAACACACGCTCTCTGCTATGCTCTGCACTGCTCAGGCTCTGCTCATGGCCTTTCTTCTCGAATGCCAGTGGCTTTGGCTTTGGCTTTGGCTTTGACTTTGACTTGGTAGCTCTCGAGATCTCCCAGCATCGTGGATAATTGCTCTAGCTCCAGCTTCAAGTCCAACTCCTTGAAACATTGAGATGGAGAGAGCCAGTGTGAGTGTGTGTGTGTGTGGATTTTAATATTCATTTAACTGTAATTGCTGGAGCGGGATGCTCAATGCAGCTCCTCCCACTTCTGCGGTGGATTATCGCAAATGAATAACTGATGCTCTCTGTTCTGATTTTGGGGAATTCCTAGATGCTGGGCATCTTGAAAGAAGAGGAGGGAGAGACCCAAAGAAAACTCGCTTGAGTGTGTAATTAAAAGTGAAATTATCTTTGAAATTAACGCATAGACAAAGGGAAAAGAAACCGCCTCTCCACCAGCCCCTCAAAAAAGACAAAGGAGGATTCCTCCAAAAGTTGCTGGAGATGGAAAAGAAAAGTACAAAAAAAAACCCCAGAAAAATGCGCAAAATGCAGAAAATGGAATTAAGAATTAAAATGAAAATGAAGCCACTATTGTGTGTGCCTCTGTGTGTGTGTGTGTGTATCCACCACGCCCACTCATTGTACGTATCTTCATTTCTGGTGGGGATTTCCGCTATTGAATAATTGTGATTGCAGTTAAATGAGCAGGAAAATTCGGGGAATTATAAATGGTGTGTGTGGGAGGTCATAACCTGTTGCCCCCCCCACCCCATCCCCCTACAGGAATTCAATTTTCGAGCATAAGGAAAAACGAATATGGGAAGGGAAATGGAAATGGAAATGGAGGAACCAACACTGCCGCCAGAGCCAGGGACTTGGCAGGACATGGACATCGCCAATCTCTCTCTCTACAAACTTATAGATACGTGTATTGTATAGCTTATTACCCATCTCTTAGTGCGGCCAAAATTGCATTAACAATTAGCATTTACTCCGTAACTCGTGTACGTGTACGTGTACGTATGTGTGTGAAATGTTTAGGATATAGATACATATATATATATATAAATATATCTAAGTAGCTAAGAACCGCAGAAGAAAAAACCCGAATTCAATGTCAGAACTACTCTCATCCAATCCAATCAGCAAGCCAAAAAACAAAAACACAAAACACATTTTTCCAATTGTAACATATTACGAGCGATAACGATTAAATATAAACGATTGACGATTAACGATTAACTATAAACGATTAACGATAAAGAAAGGATAAATGCAGGTATATCAATACACAAACACAAACACACACACAGACACAGATACAGATACAGATACAAAACGAACCGATTTCAAAGATGTAAAACGTAGCATAGAATCTCGACTCGAAGCTCTCTTAGAACCCCGCTCTCAACCCGAACCAAAAGTTTCGGTGCTTGACAGGGGACATGCGACAGAACACACTATATAGTATATATATTTAGATATATAGCTATAACTATAATACCACAGTTCCACTAGCAGCACATTCGCGGATCCCCAATCGGGACAGGCCTTTCGCTTAGGGAACATTTGCACAGCGAGCGGGCGAATGTGCCCTGCTGGAACACGCTCTTTTCTTAGGAATAACTCAATTCGATATACGCAATTATTGAATGGAAAGTATCGTGTAAAAGTACACATGTATATGTGTTATCTATTTGCATTCTCAACGCCCGGGGCACCCGAATCTTGTATGTCTTCCCCCAACCCCCCGCCAGCTTCTGATGGAGAGTGACTCTGACGATTGTGTTCTTGTGTTTGTCATTGATTTATAATCGAAATACGTATTTATATTTATAGTACTATATACCATAGTTTAGGACTTACATTTAACGGAATAAGACTTATTGTAGATAATTATTATGTTGAAAACAATTAACGAAAATCAAGTTGTTCGATTTGTACGTTTTTGCCAAAGAGATATATTTGTTAAACAAAGAAAAAAAAACAACAACAATGTGCTGCTTGTTTGCTGATTGTTTCGCTCTCTTTCTCTGTTTTTCACGCTTTAAATCAATGAATAAATTTTCAATTGTTGTGCGAGTATGATTGAACCTAAGATTAAACCCATCTATTCTATCAATTGATACACAACAGAGCAAACGGAGAGTAAAATTCGAACAGAAGACACACAAGACTTGAAATACCAGAATATAGATTAAAGATGATAGATAAAAGATACAAGATGTAAGATTAATGTTAAATGTTAATTCAAACTTAAACTTAAAGTGTAACAGACGAATGCGAGTGTTTATTGAATTTTACTTAGTATTTATGTACGTATGTATGCATGTGTGTGTGTCTAAGCTCTGAGATTAAATATAGAAAAAGGCTAAAGCATTGTACAGTAGCCGCCGGGGGGCAAAACAATAATTAAACAAAGCGTAAGATCTATAAGGAATAACACACAAACCAACACACACAAAAATGCATAGTTTATAGACGCAATCGCCATCTCTGATAAATTGTATAAAAAATATAAAAAAAACACTCTCGCAAGAGAAAATAACGAAAAAAAAACAAAAAAACAAATATGGAATGTAATGCATATGAAACCTATTGCATTTTTAAGCCAAGATCTGTTAATAAATGAATAATAAAAAAAAAAACCGAACAATGAATACCAAAAGACAGCCAAAATGCATTTTCTTTTTCTTTTTGTTGTCTCTAGAGGGAGATTCCCCTACACCCGACTCCTGGACAAGAGAAAGAACCGATTACGGTTCACAAAGGACCAACGAATTTAATGGCAAAACTTTCCATTGACAGGCAGGACTCCGACTGTGACTCCAACTCCAATAAAGGCAGAGCCACCCACACGACTATCCGTCTTGCTATCCGGTGTGGCAGAAACAAAAAGAAAAAAAACCAAAAAAATTGAATTCCTTGTAAAACTTACGAGCTGGCATTAATTTTAACAGCATCTCAGACAGTGGCAGGACGCCGTCCGCTATCCGCCTTCTGCCTCCTTCAAAATAACGTATACGCCCCATTGGGTGCGGACATGTGGGTGCGTGGTGCGTGAAGCAAGGGCCACCGGATGCGGCTGGCGAGGGGGTAGGCCATTATTCTCTCCTGGCTGACTTTATGACGCTCATTCGATGGGCTGCACAAATAGCAGCTCGTTTTTCATTTAAATGGAAGTTAATTAGTTCCGCCAAACGAAAACAGCAAAAACAACAATAGAATGAAGCCCGAATAAAGGGAAAATAAAATGTACCTCTCCCGAAACAGGGCGTGGTCAAAAGTATTCTTTGGCTGCAATTGATTGATTTATTCCCTTCCGACATCCACTTGCCGGGCTTCCTGGTCTGCTTGGGACTTCCACGAAAACTTTAGCTTTCATTGCCACCTCCACTTCAGTTTCCACTTCCGCTGCTGCCGCTGCTGGCGCTGCTGGCACTGCTAGTGCTGCTGCTGCTTCGTCAGTTGTTGCCGCAAATTGATTCAACAAACGGGGGCAAACAAGCGAAGCCTGCCCGTGATGGGCCTTCAATTAATAGGTGGGATGGTCGGCGGACCGACCGGGCAAGTAAGTACGAATAAAACCTGCAGGACACCAAACTTTCTGGCAACTCGTAAAGCGCTTGCCGTGTGGCATGTGGCACATACAAATACTCTTCAAACTAGTGACAGCAAGAGTAGGTATTTTCTTGGAACCGTTAAAATGCTGTCTGCCATTAAGCTATTAAGGACTTCCGATATAAAATTCATTCAGCTGGTGGCTGTGAAACCTCTAAGTCTGTCTGCTATGAAACTCCTAAAGCTGTTTGACATGAAAATCCTATATATCTCTGCTACGAAACTCTTTAATGCTGTCTGAATTGAAACTTTAAAGCTGTCTGCTATGAAACTCCAATAGGTAATTGCTATGGGACCTTTAGAACTGGTTCTATGAAACTTCTAAGGCTGTTTGCACGATTTTGCTTTGAAACTCGAAAACCTGAATGCTTTTTAAATTATAAAGCTGTTTGTTATGAAACTCTAATGCTGTTTTCTGTCTCCTAGGAAATCCCTTAAACCGTCTTCTATGAAACTATAAAAAATATCCGATTTGAAACTTTGAAAGCTCTCTGTTATGAGGCTATACAAATGCTTACTATTATCATTATAAAATATATATTATTCTTTCTTTTGTACCATATTATAATACAGTCGAACTTCTCTATAACGAATCGCAAGGGGACAATAGAACAATTTGTTATAGGGAAAATTCGTTATATAGAATTCGTAAAACGAAATTGTTTTTAGGTTTATTTTACTTTGAAATTATTAGTATTTTTGTGTGGGAAGCTCACATTTATTTTAACCTTTGTTTCGGTAAGAAAGCATAATCAAAATAATTTTTTAAAAAAATTCGTTATTGCGAGATCGGAACGTAACTGGATTTATGGGCGTGTAAAAAATTCGTAATAGAGAAATATTATATTATTATTTATATTATATTATTATTATATAAGAACATATGACTTCAATTTGTATCATATTTTTGCTAATAAAATATTGATTTCTATATAAAATATTTCCATTTCAAGGGTATCCAAACATCGACAAATGGCACTATCACTCAATTTGTTCAGTATTCTGTTTTTAGTTTTCTTTTTGTAAATGCAGGTGACAAAAGTCCCCCGCCACCCCCTTCCGTGCCGTACCTGAGAGAGACGAGACTGTTCTTTCCAGATGGCAGCGATGGCCGTCAAAAGGAACAAACCTCAATGGCGACAGCGTGGAAATGCACGTCACAAGTACTCGAACAGTTCATCTGGCCGAGTAAATGGAAAAGTTTTGTTTGCTAAACTTTTGGGGCAGCAGAAAAAGTGAGAGCGAGAGCGAGAGCCACGCCGAAGGGTGGAGAGGAAGGTGCAAGTCTGAAGTCCACAGTCCAGAGTCCAGAGTCCGCAGAGTCACTAAGGAAACAATGACGACCGAAAAACTTTTTGTCGGTGGCATAATCATTGTCATGGCCATTGACGCAAGGATTTGCAAATTATCGGGGAAACAACTTGGACCAGAGACCCATGTGCGACAAGGACATGGCAACCACGTGGGGCAGTAGCAACAGTAGGTGGAAAATTCCATCATTAAATTTAATATTCCGCTGGGTCAGAGGGCACCGGAAACCAGAGAGAAGAGGTAGCCCCTGAGTCTGGACCGCAGCAATCGGCCTGGGGCTGGCGGCTGGCATAGACAGCAATTACGCCTTTGGCGGAATAGCCAGCTGACAATCAAAGAAGCCGCAGCCATAAACAGGCCAGAGAGCTGAGGTCGAAGCCGCAGCCATTACGGCTCTCGCTCCACAGCAACCGCAAATGGCAGTCGGGGGAGTGTCCGTGCCCCGTCGCTCCACCCCTCCATCGTAATGAATTGTGGCGAACCCGAAAACCCCGTTGTGCCAAAACACACTTGGAGGATACACAGCGATACACAGATGGAAATGATGGAAGACAGTTTTGCCTACGAGCACGAGAGTATATCTTTCCCTTTCCGGTTGCCTGCACAATACTTTGGATCTGCCCTTCCAAGGATCACGCACGCAGTTGCATCAACATCCCTTTTGTTGCGGCTTCAATGCACCAGAAAGCTACGATTTCTGCTCATCCGTATTGTTTTTCATACAAACCCATTTCGGAGGGCGTGCAAGTTTATCTTTGAGCTGCAGCAACGGCAGCAGGAAGGAGCCTCACACTTGGCTAATTTGGGGCCTTAGCCTCTACCATCTGACTGTGCCTCTGCCCTGCCAGTGGCTCAAGTGCATGCCTTGGAAGAAATTGCAATGAAATGCGCAATAATTCAAATTACGCATCCGCCCCATGGCACGGATGGCAAGAGCTCTAATGCCATTCCCCTTTTCCAAGCCAGTCAACTACCATAAATAGAAATAAGCAAGAATGCTTAGTCGATAGTCGATATTCCCTGGATGCTGGGGAACTCTCATTCCAATCGTCTGACAAAACGAATGCTGTTTCGATTCCTTCATTCTGGCTAAAATATTTCTCCAATCGCCACGAACCGAAACATGTCTTTGAAAACACTTACTTATTTCCTTATAACAGATACCCTGGTTCTCTGCGTATACCCCGTAGTACGGATATCTGAAATTGTTCCGCCTGAACGCATCGCTGTCAAGCCAAAAAGCGACTCGAAGAGCGAATGAATTTGGCCACAAAAATATGATTTCATTCATTAAAAGCTGACAAGTTCAAGTTGAATGAGTGTACTATATACGAGTATCTGCGCAAATATAGTCGACATATGATTTATTTTTAACACGCCTATTACAGCATCATCATCATCATGAAAGACTCGGCGTCTTGGCAGGCGTTCGCTTAGCAGTCCGCACAGAGGAGACGAGACGCCAAAGACAGCGATGCGCTGACAATTATACAAGAAAACTGAAAATGAAAAACCTTTTAAATATTTGTGTTTTATTTTGCTTTCTCGGTGGCGAGCGGGAGGGGCATTCGTCTCGTCTTTGGCATTTCCTCGAGCCGCCAACAGCTGATTCCTGGCCCCATCAAGCATCAAAAGACCGGGGGAGCAATTGGAGCGAAATAAAGAGTGTACGTGCGAGTGTGTGCGTGTGTGGTGTGTGTGTGCAGCAGGCAAACAAGCAACAAGCGATGAGGCGAACGAAAATCACGGCCAAAACGGCAAAGCCGGCGAGAGAGTGCTTCGGGGCGAATATTGCCGCACAGTGGGGCAAAGCAAAGAATTTAACATTTGAATTAACCAACAGATCTAGGAAAAAGCAGGGCATATAGGTACATATGCTTCTCTATATCTGTATCTCTCCACATTCATCTAATTCATTCTTTACCCAAATAATACTCGTATTTTCGTATGTAATTTTCCACAAATCGCACTGGGGTATTACAGCCTCCTATTTATAGTTAATTAAAACTCACATATTCGACCCACTGTCTCGCTCTGCCTCCCGACTGCGGAGGCTGGCTGCGTGTTGCGTGCCGTGCCGTGCCGTGCCGCCGCAGTCCGTGCGCTCGTTCGTTCGGTTCGTCTTCAGCATTCTGCACTCGTAGTCGCCGTCGTTTGGGGCTCGTCGTCAGTCTAGAGAGTAATATCGACACGAAAAGTAAGTTCGCCGTGGTTCTGCTGTGCCCGTACTGGGCCCCCAGCATCGAGTATAGAATCTATATGTGCCGTCTGTCTGTGTGGTGCTGTGAAACTGGGGGAAAAACGTGGAAAATCCATGCTTTCCCTTCGCCTGGCCCCTGCGCATCCGTTTGCCGCATGCCAGAGCCGGGCTCCTGTGCGGATGTTCGATTGATTCCAATTGCATAAGCTGTGCAATTATCATTTTGCCGTATCGAATAAGTAAAAATATGAAAATTTGAGGAAAATTCTGAAAAGTGTTCTAGTTTTGTGCGCTGCCCAGGCCTTTGCGTGTGATATTTTTGGACATGTGTGCGCTCCTCGTCGGCTCTGTGCGCCTTCGGGCGGTGTTCGTGCGGCGGTGAAACCAAAAATAAACACACGACACCGCTGAACGCCAACTATTCGTTGGGAAAATTCAAATTCTACAAGAAAACTAAAGAATCTTTTCTGAAAAGCGCAAAGAAAAACCCCTGCCCCTCCCCTCTACTATAACGAAATCCGGAGTGGCGAGCGCGCCGGGTCGGGATGTGGGTGTGGAAGCCGCCGCCACCGCCGCCGCCGCCGGTCTGGCAAAATGGCGGCAGCTGTTTCGGGGCTCTGCGCTCACTGCGTTGTCATCCGGACCCTTGGATTACCAATGGCCACGCAGTGGGGGCGTCCCGACGCGTATCGTCGTATCGTCGCGTTTCGTCTTGCAGACATTATGCCGCCAGTGAAACGAGTGAAAGAAAGTCCTTGGCCCAAGGATAAAACAAAGTGAATCACGCGAAACCCACGCACAACCAAGCAATTAATTATGATACTCCAAACACCCCAAAACCTCATCGTCATGTCAGTCGGGAATTCTATACATATGTGAATAATTGTCAAACGCCAACATGTTGCACGAATAACAAGCACCTGAACAACATAAGTACATATATATAAATATATGTATGTATTTAAAGATTAGCCATGTCGACCACGCCATTCCTACAAAGTAACTTTGGCACTTACCCAAAAAGAAAACAGCACTAGACGGAATGGATTTCGATTAGCCGCAGCTAACATACACTGCACTTTATTTCCGGACACTCTTTTCGTTTTTTACAACCAGCAAATTGAACAAACTAATTTATTCGCGATTTCGCAGACTTGTTTGTGCGTGTTCGCGCCTTTTCTTTGAGCCAGCGATCGCACCACCTGCTAGTGACGACACTATCGTGGCTCGTTTAGCTATCGATGAGAGTGGAGCCTCTGATTATTGCAGGATTATTGCAGTAGTAATGGCTTCAAAAACTATTCAATTTGCTTTGCTGCAGTAAAGACAGTTTTTAGTCAGTGGATCACTAGCCTTCCTTATTCGCCAAGTCTGTCGATATCGAGCTTAGAATATCGCTTTGTCTCGAAGAAATTAGAAATTAGAAAAATAACACGATCAGCAGTAATTTGAATTTGAATTTTTAATTGTAATAGATTTCTTACAAAGTAAGAGAGAGGCAGAGGCAGGCAGAGAAACTATAATTGTCGTCAAGTGCTAGAATGGCCTATCATACATACATAAATATGTACATATTTATGTTCATCTTTCCGAAATCGTGACACACGCACACACAATGGTAAAAGTAAGACACGAGCAAAAAATGCGGCGAAAAAAGCAAAAGAGAGCAGAGCGCGCACATCAGCTGTTCGCATAGCGAAACCAAAACAAAATGTCGAAGAGCCGAATAGTTGTTGTGTGAGCGAGTGAGACACAAAAAGAAAGAGAGAGCTCCCTTTACACGTGTGTGTGTGTGTGTGTGTGTGCGTGAAGCGGGAGAAATTCACTATGTACGAGAAAAAAACAAAAGTTTACGCGCACGTTTCACTCAAATTCTGACATCCCATGCAAAAATCCACACAGCGAATTCTCCGGCGGCGTCATGACGAGAGTGTTTGGATAATGCAACGAGAGAGAGAAAGAGAGAGAGAGTAACTCAACTAATAAAAACCAAAACACAATTTGAATTCTCTTCAAGGAAAAGAAAAGAAAAGCGACACGAGTGGCTGAAAGCGAAATTGCCCAACCAAATTGAATACACTACGCTGCTGGGTTGAACTTGTTTGCCTGGAGGCGCTGCAGTCGAAATGGCTGAAGCGGAAGGTGGCTCCGAGCAGGATGATGTCTCATTCCTGAGAACGGTGAGTAACGGGGCATGGCATCCGGGGGGTTAAGCGGACACTGCTACTGACAGACAATCCGGCCCGGCCTTAAGGGAGATCATCTAAAATCAATTACGTCCACTCAATAAAATCCATGGGGATTTTTCACAATTGGTATCATAAAATATACGACAAAGCGGGTGCGTCGGGAGGGGGGTCGGTCGGCACCTCCGATGGGCCAATCCATAAAAGATGTTCCGTCCTTCAGTATATATGTATATGTAATGCATATTTATGGGCGCCCCTAACTTTTGTTTATGGCACGCAATAAATACAAAACTCGAGTCACAAATTCAATCACAGTCACCAAAAGTGGGGGCCAGGCCTCCATTTCGGCTGTAGCCTTCGTTGGGATTCATTCTCCACTTTACATAGATTTCTCCCCAGATGTCGGCAGGGGGAGAGGGAGGTGAGGAGTGGAGCGGAGCGGAGCCTGGCGATGAACACATCGTCAGCTGACAAATGCTCCTATATATCAATGCCCACAGCTGGTGCTCCAAATGACAGTCATTATGGGGTATAAGTAAATAGTGATACTTCCTGTTCCTGTTCCTGCTCCCCCTTTCGCAGTAGTAGTGGTGGTGCTGCCCCTCCCCTAAACCACCGCCCAACCTTCAGAAAGGGTCAGCAGAAACGACGACACCTTGACGCAATAAATAAATATGTTTAAGGGCAAAAGTTGTTGAGATGAAAGTATCCGTAGGCAGACTCGTATCGGTATATCAGTCCCGTCCCAGCGAATCCCAGACCCACAGCAGTAATTCAATAAATATGGGAGCCTGGGGAATGGTGTCCCTCAGATGTGTGTGTGCCCGCCTCCCCTCCTTGTTGTTGGAGACAATTTGCGGTTCCAGAAATCCAATGACCGGAAAAGTGCAAGGTTGCAGAAACATTTCTCGGAATCGGAATGAAGTCAAATGCAAATTTCGTCAATGAGCTGCAGTTTTTGGGGCCAAGTCCTTCTCTGTGGGCGCTGTGGGCGTTGTGGGCGTTGTGGGCGTGTGTGGGATGTGGTCAAGTTTAAATTTTAAACAGTTTTATCATCCTTATCGGAGTGGACAAGGGATAGAGACACGGATGGAAGGGACAGTAGTGGAAGCTGCTGTGTCAGGGACTCGTTCGGCAGGCACTTATTCGGATTTAAATTATGCAAATTGCTCGATTCGAAATCCATTACCGTTCATTTAACTTCGACAACTACACACAACATCACAGCACATAACCCAAGCGCAACGCAAATCACATCCAAGTGGGTCCGTGCCGTGGTTCAGGGCACAGCACATCCGTGTCCATGTCCGGAGACTGGGACACAGTCCTGTCGCTCTCCGCCCCGCCCTGCCCTGCCCTGTCCATTCAATTGCACATTCAGTGCCGTGTAACAATTCCCTCAATTTGCGTGTGCATTGCCTCTGCTTGATGTGGCATTGGGCCCTGCCCTGCCCTGTGTGTGTGTGTGTGTTGGTGAGGGGGCAAATACCAATTGGTATTGTGGTTGCTTGCCGGTTGGAATGGTTGCCAAAGTCTCATTAAAATTGAAACAGAACTTTAGGCCTCTTAACGACTTAATTGTTACCTAGCTGCCACCAGCCACCAGCCTCCATTCTCGACTATTCCTTCCCTTCGCTTCGCTTCCCCGAGATTCCATTACATTCTCCACTCACATCTAAATACAATTACAGGAGGACATGGTCACACTCTCGTGCACTGCGACGGGAGAACGTGTCTGCTTGGCCGCCGAGGGATTCGGTAATCGTCATTGTTTCCTCGAGAACATTGCCGATAAGAATGTGCCGCCGGACCTATCGCAGTGTGTGTTTGTCATCGAACAGGCCCTGTCGGTGCGCGCCCTGCAGGAGCTGGTGACGGCGGCGGGCTCCGAGACTGTAAGTAAACATCCATCCATCCATTCTGTTCGCGATATCCATATCGAGATCTTTCATTAGGGACTCTACTCTTCCCAATAAATAAACCTTTATCTCCAAATTTTTACTTTATCCAAGACTTATGTTTTATGTTGTGCTCAGAGATCCATGTCGCTTGTTCTCCAACCTACCCCACCACCCACCAGTCCCACACATTATAATATAATACTTTGATGTATTACGGAAATATCCTATTGCATGCTCTCTCTCTCTCTGTCTCTCTCTCTGATCCCTATTCTTCTACACATTTGTAACCTATCAATTTTTCGTTGTTTTTTCAAAATTTGTTCTATAAAAAAACCCCACAAAAAACAGGATAGTCAAGTTGTAAGTATACCGTTAAATTCTCCTTCTTTCGCGCTTCATTTTCTTTCTATCTATATATCTCTCTCTCTATCTCTCTATATCTCTTTCTGTTTGACTTTCGATCTGTTTCACTCTTGTCCGTGTAATGTCTGTAGTGCTATTACTTTCTCGCTCGCTATTATTGATCGCGCCGTTGCTGCTTCTCTCTACGAGAATAATCATTAGCGTTCTGTCTGTCTCTGTTACTCTCTATAAGAAACAAGAATATGTAGATCATGTAATACCACATTTCCATTGGCATTTACAATGTAAATGTACACAACTGTACAACCCCCGCAAAACGTTCGTGGTGAATGGCTAAATGTGTCCGTTCGCTTACGGGAAATTTCTCTAAGCCAACCAACGCATCAGTCGTATCATTCGACGATTGCTAGATGGAATGCCAATGGAACTGTGGTACGAATAGATTATGTTGAAAAGTACTACCCGAGAAAGATGGTATCATTTCTCAGCTTGCACTACCACGTGTTTTCAGCTAATCCCGTAACCCCACAACGCAATCACATCCCTAACACCCAGTCTAACCTACGAGTAAACGCCTTTGGAATACCTTACCCCCTGCTCACTGTTACGCTTTAGAAAATAGAAAGCAGATTGTATTTTTCGGCCAAACCCTCAAGCTGTTCCCATATGCGAAAGGATCTGCACTCATGCACTCATTAATGTTTCGATTTCGACATTCGATAGGGCAAAGGCACCGGATCGGGACATAGGACATTGCTCTACGGCAATGCCATTTTGCTCCGACATCACAATAGTGATATGGTAAGTGTCGCCAATACCATGCCATTCCTGATTAAAGCATACCCATAATAACCTTCTGAATACTTTCAGTACTTGGCCTGTCTGTCGACGTCGTCGTCGAACGATAAGCTGTCCTTCGATGTGGGTCTGCAGGAGCACAGCCAGGGCGAGGCCTGCTGGTGGACAGTGCATCCGGCGAGCAAACAGCGCTCCGAGGGTGAGAAGGTGCGCGTCGGCGACGATCTGATCCTGGTGTCCGTAGCCACGGAGCGGTACCTGCACACGACCAAGGAGAACGAGCAGTCGATTGTGAATGCCAGCTTCCACGTCACCCACTGGTCCGTCCAGCCCTACGGCACGGGCATCTCCCGCATGAAGTACGTCGGCTATGTCTTTGGCGGCGACGTGTTGCGCTTCTTTCACGGCGGCGACGAGTGCCTGACCATACCAAGCACATGGGGTCGTGAAGCGGGTCAAAAGTAAGCAACTCAACATAACCGTAGACTGCCTGCCAGACTTTAATTGAACCCCTCATCCTCCAGCATTGTCGTTTACGAGGGCGGCGTGGTCATGGCCCAGGCCCGATCCCTGTGGCGCCTAGAACTGGCGCGTACCAAGTGGACGGGCGGCTTTATCAACTGGTACCATCCCATGCGCATCCGTCACATCACCACTGGACGCTACTTGGGCGTCAACGATAGCAACGAACTGATTCTGGTGAAGAAGGAGGAGGCTTCGATTGCCACGACGACTTTCTGCCTCAGGCAGGAAAAGGACGACGAGAAGAAGGTGCTCGAGGACAAGGATCTGGAGGTGATCGGGTCGCCGATCATCAAATACGGCGACACCACCGTCATTGTCCAGCACTGCGAGACGAGCCTGTGGCTCAGCTACAAGAGCTACGAAACGAAGAAGAAGGGCGTCGGCAAGGTCGAGGAGAAGCAGGCCATTCTCCACGAGGAGGGCAAAATGGACGATTGCCTGGACTTTTCGCGCTCCCAAGAGGAGGAATCGAAAACGGCCCGTGTCATCCGCAAGTGCAGCAGTCTCTTCACCCAGTTTATCACGTAAGGATCTCAGAGAAGGATATCAGGGAAAACTCTTGGCGCCAATTTAATTTCCTGTTCAATCATTTGCTTAGGGCTTTGGAGACGCTGCAATCGAATCGCCGGCACTCGGTATTCTTCCAGAAGGTGAACCTCAACGAGATGGTCATGTGCCTGGAGGATTTGATCAATTATTTCTCCCAACCCGAGGACGATATGGGTATGATGAACCATAGTTTTAGCTGATGGCTTAGCCTTAACCTCTCCGCTTGTCCCTAGAACACGAGGAGAAGCAGAATCGCTTCCGCGCCTTGCGCAATCGTCAGGATCTGTTCCAGGAGGAGGGCGTTCTCAATCTCATACTGGAGGCCATCGACAAGATCAATATCATCACGTCGCAGGGCTTCCTGGCCAGCTTTCTCGCTGGCGACGAGACCGGCCAGAGCTGGGACCTCATCTCCACGTATCTGTATCAGCTGCTGGCCGCCATCATCAAGGGCAATCACACGAACTGCGCTCAGTTCGCGAATAGCAACCGCCTGAACTGGCTGTTCTCGCGTCTGGGCTCCCAGGCCTCCAGCGAGGGCTCTGGCATGCTGGATGTGCTCCACTGTGTACTGATCGATTCGCCCGAGGCGCTGAATATGATGCGGGATGAGCACATCAAGGTGATTATCTCCCTGCTGGAGAAGCATGGACGCGACCCCAAGGTTCTGGATGTCCTGTGCTCCCTGTGCGTCGGCAATGGCGTGGCCGTCCGCTCCTCCCAGAACAACATCTGCGACTTCCTGCTGCCTGGCAAGAACCTGCTGCTGCAGACGCTCCTGGTGGACCACGTGGCCAGCATTCGGCCGAACATCTTCGTGGGGCGCGTGGACGGGTCGTCCATGTACCAGAAGTGGTACTTTGAGATCACCATGGACCACATTGAGCAGACGACCCATATGATGCCCCATCTGCGGATTGGGTGGGCCAATACCTCCGGCTATGTGCCGTATCCGGGCGGTGGCAAGAAGTGGGGCGGCAACGGAGTGGGCGACGATCTGTACTCGTTCGGCTTCGATGGCGCCTACCTGTGGACCGGCGGACGGAAGTCCTTGGTGGTGGATGCCATCACCGAAGAGCCCTACATCCGCAAGGGCGATGTCATTGGCGTGGCCATCGACCTGTCGGTGCCCGTCATCACGTTCACATTCAATGGAGTCAAGGTGCGCGGCTGCTTCCGGGACTTCAACCTGGACGGCATGTTCTTTCCGGTGATGAGCTGCTCCTCGAAGCTGAGCTGTCGCTTCCTGTTCGGCGGCGATCATGGCCGCCTCAAGTATGCCCCACCCATGGGCTTCTCGGCGCTGGTGCAGTGCCTCATGCCGCACCAGATCCTCAGCCTGGATCCGTGCTTCTACTTTGGCAACCTCAACAAGAACGTCTTGGCCGGTCCTTGGCTGATCGAGGACGACACGGCGTTCGTGCCCAAGCCCGTGGACACCACGGGCGTGACTCTGCCCAGCTCTGTGGACCAAATCAAAGAGAAGCTGGCGGAGAACATTCACGAGATGTGGGCCCTCAACAAGATCGAGGCGGGGTGGTCGTGGGGCGAGCACCGCGACGACTACCACCGCATTCATCCGTGCCTCACGCAGTTCGAGAAGCTGCCGGCGGCCGAGAAGCGCTACGACAATCAACTGGCTGTTCAAACTCTCAAGTGAGTGAGGAAGAAATTGGTCCCGACTTGGGCTCTCTCCGCTAACAGTTTGCCTCATTTCTCCCCCGCAGGACAATCATTTCGCTGGGCTACTACATAACCATGGACAAGCCGCCCGCTCGCATTCGTCCGGTGCGTCTGCCCAACGAGATCTTCATGCAGGGCAATGGCTACAAGCCAGCACCGCTGGACCTCAGTGCCGTCACGCTCACGCCCAAGCTGGAGGAGCTCGTCGATCAGCTGGCCGAGAACACGCACAACCTTTGGGCCAGGGAGCGCATCCAGCAGGGCTGGACATATGGCCTCAACGAGGACTCGGACAACCATCGCAGTCCCCATCTGGTGCCGTACGGCAAGGTGGACGAGGCCATCAAGAAGGCCAATCGGGACACCGCCTCGGAGACGGTGCGCACTCTGCTCGTCTACGGCTATGTGCTGGATCCGCCCACAGGCGAGGGCACCGAGGCCCTGCTGGCCGAGGCCCAGCGCCTCAAGTTCTCCGCCTTCCGGACGTACCGCGTGGAGCGCAACTACGCCGTGACCTCGGGCAAGTGGTATTTCGAGTTTGAGGTCCTCACCGCAGGACCAATGCGCGTGGGCTGGGCGCGGGCCGACTGCTACCCGGGTGCCATGCTGGGCAGCGAGGACACCAGCTGGGCCTTCGATGGACACAATGTGAGTATGCCCACGGCCCCAGTGGGGACGATCGGGACGCCATCGGTGTAAGCTTGTTTTTGGGGCAGGAGGCAGGGATCTGCTGCCTTAAGACTAGTGCGGGCTAAAGCGGGATGCGGGATGCGGGCGTTAATGCAATGATCGATTCAAAACCCTCCTCTGAAACCCCCACATGATTATAGGTGACCAAAATGCACGCCGGATCCATTGAGCACTTCGGGGTGCGGTATGAGGCTGGCGATGTCATTGGTTGTTTTATCGATGTCAAGGAGCAAACCATCAGTAAGGACCCATAGACGCACTGCCAACGTGTGCGCGTGCGCGTGCGCATTTCCAACGTTGATTTACTTTCTTTCGCATTTTGTTTAACTCTCTTTTCTTACTTAATCGAAGACTCTTGTGTTCTCTTCATAATTTTGTTCATTTAGCGACACACTCGATCATTAACCAACAACCCACATTTAAACAGGGAAAACTATCACCTATCACCTACGACAATTTTATTCTGAAATTCATTCCGGAACCGTTTTAGGAAGAGAAAGTCTATGGTGGCAACAGTGAATCCTTTGGTAAACAGTGCGGACCCGGCGACATAGTTGGGGTCTTTCTCGACCTAGCCGATCACACAATTAGTAAGAACCGAATCACTAAGCCCCCCCACTCTCTTTCTGTACTTTTGTAATGTGACAGAAACCACCCCGACACCCCGTCTCCCACTTTCTAAAGAATGTATTATGTACTATTCCGTGCTTTTGATATCTACTAAACGTGAAACAGAACGTGCAACCAGAACCAGAAAAAGAACGAGCCGAACCGAGCCGAGTGCTGAAGGCCCCAGCAAAGTGGACGGACAATCGGACAATAGCCTATCCCTACACCCCGTATGAACCTAGCAAGCCCCCGGCAAGCAGCTCCATTAGATCAACATTGAAATCATTCCAGAACAGGTCACCCCACCCCGCACAACAATCAGGGCTCGCAAATAACCTCCAAGACATTTGTATACCCGATACTCATAGAGTATAGGATAGGGATTCATATGTAACCCTATTTTTAGCAATCAGAAGAAAGCGTTTCCGACTCCATAAAGTTGCTATATATATTCTTGATCAGCATCGAGTCGATATAGCTAATAGCTATGTATATCTGTTTATTCGTCCGTTTTCAAGATCGCGCAGAGTTAGAGCAACCAAATTTTGTATTAGGCTCCTGTAATATCACAACTTTTCCTCAGTGCATTTCCACATTTTGCGACGTCTCTTTCCGCCCCACAAAGTGGAAAAATCTATGGCATTCACAGATTTTGAAGATAGTGTAACCATATCTACAGAATCTGCATCAGATCGGATCAATATTATAGCAAGAACGAACAGATCAATTTGCCGAGCTCTCCTTCCACGCGCTTACTGTCTCTTTGCGCCCCCTGGCGGAAGGAACAAGTTATAATGCGGAATAAGTGGAATGAAAAATAATAAACAAAAAAAATGATAATCAAGAAGGCCAAGTGAATAATTAACATTATAAAATCTTATTTACGCTGACCGAGCATCGAGTATATATTTAGGTGGAGCCGCGGCCCTTGCCTCGGCTCACAACGGACCAAGTGGTCGAAAAGTAAAGGGTGATTGCTTGAGCTAGCAGAAACAGAATCGAAAATCTAAGGTGTCTTTCCATTATGTCCGTAATCGAAATCCTGAAAGTGTTGTTGGTTATTTGCCAGAGCTCTGCCCCCCCTTCCCCATGCATTAGTTCATTAGCTTTTATGGGCAGCGCTTCTTTATAGTACATATTTTTGAACCCAGAAAACCAATCCCATGCTCTAACAGCCAGTACATACATACATACAAGACATATGAATATATTGTTACCGTTGAACACGAGAAACGCAAAGCGGGAAAGTGCCCGAAAGTGGCCCAAGGCCTGAGTAGCAGGTGACGACACATCAGCCCATCTAAAGCTTTTTACTCACTCGTCTCTCTTTCTCTCTGTCAATTAAACTGCCTGTAATTACTAATCCAAAATCAATGTACAATATGTACTTAGCATGAGAGCTAACACCGTAATACTCACTCGTACATTTATTATATAGTATAGTCTGCTTGTGATTTTGTATACTAGATACTGCTAGCTTTAACCCAAAAACTAAAGTCAACCCAAGCTAAACGCATTAGTCCCGACGTATATAACATTTGAATACTGCAAGGCAAGTCCAAATACAAATACAAATCCAAATCCAAATGCAAATTAATCCGCACGAATATGCTAGAGGAATTTTAATTGCTTGATGGATTCCGTTTCCATTTCCCCTTTGGAATTTGAAATAGAAGCTGCTTGGTTCTTGGCTTAGATACGTTTAGATATGCCATGCCGCTCTGCCACATCCATTAATTCTAATCAATCTGTGTGCTGTGCAGGCTTCTCGCTGAACGGAGAACTCCTCATGGATGCCCTGGGCGGGGAGACAACCTTCGCCGAGGTCACCGCCGAGGGGGTGGGCTTCGTGCCCGCCTGCACGCTGGGCGTGGGCCAGAAGGCACGCCTCATCTATGGCCAGGACGTGGACTCGCTCAAGTTCTTCACGACATGCGGTCTTCAGGAGGGCTATGAGCCATTCTGTGTGTGAGTAAAATCGAATCCGTGCCTTCGAGTATCTACAGCACATTAAGACATTCCACATGCCACATTCAAACAGCAACATGCGTCGGCCAGTGACCCATTGGTATACGAAGGACCAGCCCATTTTCGAGAACACCGAGGAGATGCCCGACTGCCGCATCGATGTGACGCGTATTCCCGGGGGGGCGGACACCCCGCCGCATCTGAAGATCTCCCACAACACGTTCGAGACCATGGAGAAGGCCAACTGGGAGTTTCTGCGCCTCTCCCTGCCCGTCACCTGCATGGGGGAGTTCATCAGCGAGCAGGAGAAGTCGCGCCGCTGGGAGGAGATCAAGATCCGTCAGTATCGCTTGATGCGCGAGGCCCAGGAGGCGGCTATGCAGATGCAAACCGCCCAATCGGCCGCCCACATGGACCACATACTCAAGGGCGGCTTCAACATGAACGACATCAAGGGCCTGACGCGTGGCAACTTTGACGATCACGCAGAGGCCGAGGCAGAGCACATGATGCGTCCACCGCGGACGCCGCGCAAGGGCAGCCTCACCCGCAACATCACCTTCGAGAGCGACATGTCCGCCGCCCTGGACGAAATGCAGCGATCGACATCGGTGCTAGACATGAACGGATTGGGCGAGGAGATCGACGACAAGAAGAAGCGCGGCCGCAGTCCATTCAAGTTCTTCTCCAAGAAGTCGCGCGATCAGAGTCGCGAGAAAATGGGCTCCAGAACGTTGGACTCGTCACTGGAACGCCGCAACACGGTGGCCCATGGCCGGAATGTGGTCAACCAGCAAATGACAACGCGAGCCCCAACCCTGCGTCTGAACAACGTGAGTATCGAGAATGGAACGCAAGAATCAAAACGAATCTAAAAGGAATTCCCTTCTAGGCGGAGATCCCATCCGGTCCAGTGCAGCAACAGGCCCAACAGGGGCCCAAGCAGCTGAGCTCCTCGAATCTGGGACAGTCGCCGGTGGAGTCGTCGGGCAACGAGATGTTCGACGCCGAGTGCCTCAAGCTGATCAACGAATACTTTTACGGCGTGCGCATATTCCCCGGCCAGGATCCCACGCACGTGTACGTGGGCTGGGTGACCACCCAGTACCATCTGCACAGCCGCGAGTTCAACAAGAACAAGGTGCGCCGGGGATCCGTGTACATCGAGGACGATTACGAGGTGCCCATCGAGCGGATCGACCGCCAGAGCTGCTATGTGGTGCGCGCCGATGAACTGTTCAACGAGGTGACCCAGGACGCCTCCGGCAAGGGTGCCTCCCAGGGCATGTTCGTGGGCTGCTTCGTGGACACGGCCACGGGCATTATTCGGTTCACGTGCGAGGGCAAGGACACCTCGCACCGCTGGATGATGGAGCCGGACACCAAGCTGTTTCCGGCCATATTCGTGGAGGCCACCAGCAAGGAGATCCTCCAGATAGAGCTGGGCCGCACACCCACCACACTGCCACTCTCGGCAGCCGTCCTGCCGACCAGCGACAAGCACATCAATCCCCAGTCCCCGCCGCGCCTCAAGGTGCAGTGCCTGCGGCCCCATCAGTGGGCCCGCGTGCCCAACACTTCGCTGCAGGTGCACGCCCTGAAGCTGTCCGACATCCGCGGCTGGTCGATGCTGTGCGAGGACCCAGTGTCCATGCTGGCCCTGCACATACCCGAGGAGGATCGCTGCATCGACATTCTGGAGCTGATCGAGATGGACAAGCTGCTCTCGTTCCATGCGCACACCCTCACCCTGTATGCGGCCTTGTGCTACCAGTCCAACTACCGTGCAGCGCACGCCCTCTGCCAGCACGTGGACCAGAAGCAGCTGCTCTACGCCATCCGGTCGGAGTACATGAGCGGCCCGCTGCGGCAGGGCTTCTACGATCTGCTGATTGCCCTGCACTTGGAGTCGCATGCCACCACGATGGAGGTGTGCAAGAATGAGTACATCACGCCCCTGGGCACGGAACTGAAGGAGCTCTACGCCGACGAGGAGATGCAGCATTCGCTGCGATCCTTGGTCACAGAGTCGGTGCGTCCCCAGCTGCGTATGACGGAAATCACGTGAGTTCCTACCCGTAGTTGCTCCCTGCCCATTGAATATACCTTGCATTGCCTTCGATTTTGTTCATGCCTCATTCTACTTTGCATCAAATATTCTACTTTCAATCGACAAAATATCCTGCTCCTGCTCCTGCATCCACCACACTCTGCACCAACGCAACCACAACAATCACTACAACAACCACAACAACAACAACAACAAAAAATATCCGTGCATCCGATCCGTTCCGATCCGATCCGTCCGTCCAGACCCCCTGTGATTGCAACATCTAGTATGCCAAGTGTTTCCAGCGAACCGATACCCAACATCGACCAATTGTACTCCCCGAAGTTCCCCCTAGAAGTAGTCAGGCAGTTCGTGATGGAGGCCCTCAAGGACGCCGTGGAGATCAATCAGGTGCACAATCGTGACCCGATCGGTTGGACCAACGAGAACCTCTTCCTGTAAGTAGAAGCTGCCTCAGCTCCAGATGCGAACTGCCTTATGAAACGAATGCTTCCGATGATTGTAGACCCCTTATTAAGCTAACAGACCGCCTGCTCTTGGTCGGTGTCCTCACCGACGAAGATGTACAGAGGCTGCTGGTAATGGTCGATCCCGAGACATGGGATGCCAAATTCGAGAAAGGTAAGATAACGCACCTAAATCGGTTAGGATATGATATGATCTGATCACTTGCAGAGGGCAAGGACGAACACCGCAAGGGACTGCTGACCATGAAGATGGCCGAGGGGGCCAAGCTGCAGATGTGCTATCTGCTGCACCATCTGTACGATACCCAGCTGCGGCATCGGGTGGAGAGCATCATTGCGTTCTCGCATGACTTTGTGGGCGATCTGCAAACCGATCAGTTGCGTCGTTATATCGAGATCAAGCAATCGGATCTGCCCAGTGCTGTGGCGGCCAAAAAGACCAAGGAGTTCCGTTGTCCGCCGCGCGAGCAAATGAATCAGATATTGTGCTTCAAGAACCTCGAGTCCGATGACCAGGACAACTGCACCTGTGGCCTTGAGTTGCGCGGCCGTCTGGGCGACTTCCACGAGAGCCTCATGCAGAAGGTGTCGCTCAATGCGCTGCAGGAGCCCGACGGTACCGAGAGCGGTACAGCGATCGAGGAGATCAAGACAGGGCCCATCACGAAGATCTATAACTTCATCAATACGGTCAAGGAGCTGGAGGAGGGGCCCAAGGAGGTGGAGGAGCCGGAAAAGAAGACACCCGAGGAGGTGTTCCGCAAGGTTCTCATCAAGCAGATCGTCAGCTGGGCAGAGGAGTCGGCCATCGAGAATCCCAAGCTGGTCCGCGAAATGTTCAGCCTCCTGCTGCGCCAATACGACACCGTTGGTGAGTTGGTGCGGGCGCTGGAGAAGACCTATGTGATCAACAATCGAGCGCGCGAGGATGTGGCCGAAATGTGGGTGGGCCTCAGCCAGATACGCGCCCTGCTGCCCGTCCAAATGAGCCAGGAGGAGGAGGAGCTGATGCGCAAACGTCTCTGGAAGCTGGTGAACAACGCCACATTCTTCCAGCACCCCGATCTGATACGCATCCTGCGCGTGCACGAGAACGTCATGGCCGTGATGATGAATACGCTGGGACGGCGGGCCCAGGCACAGAGCGACGCACCCGCCCAGCCCGAGGGCGGCGAGGGTGTGCCCTCGAAGGAGAAGGACACGTCCCACGAGATGGTCGTGGCCTGCTGTCGCTTCCTGTGCTACTTCTGCCGCACCGGTCGCCAGAACCAGAAGGCCATGTTCGATCATTTCGACTTCCTGCTGGACAACGCCAACATTCTGCTGGCACGGCCGAGCCTGCGCGGCTCCACGCCGCTGGACGTGGCATATTCGAGTCTGATGGAGAACACAGAATTAGCTCTGGCGCTTAGGGAACACTACCTGGAGAAGATCGCCGTGTATCTGTCCAGGTGCGGCCTGCAGAGCAATTCGGAGCTGGTCGAGAAGGGGTATCCCGATCTCGGCTGGGATCCCGTTGAGGGCGAGCGTTACCTGGACTTTCTGCGCTATTGCGTGTGGGTCAATGGCGAGAGTGTCGAGGAGAATGCGAACCTTGTCATTCGTCTTCTTATCCGTCGTCCAGAGTGCTTGGGACCGGCTCTAAGAGGAGAAGGGGAAGGTCTCTTCCGGGCCATCGTTGAGGCCAATCGCATGTCCGAGCGCATCTCGGATCGCTGTAAAATGCAGGACGAGGCCGAGGGCACCACCATAGCCGGTCTGAATTTTACGCATCCGCTGCCCGAGAGCGACGAGGACGAGGACTACATCGACACGGGTGCCGCCATACTCAATTTCTATTGTACGCTCGTCGACCTGCTGGGCCGCTGTGCCCCCGACGCCTCTGTCATCGAGCAGGGCAAGAACGAGTCGCTGAGAGCTAGAGCTATTTTGAGATCTCTGGTGCCGCTGGAGGACCTGCAGGGTGTGCTCAGCCTCAAGTTCACACTCACCCAGACGGGGCCCGGCGAGGAGAAGGCCAAGACGGACATGCCCTCCGGCCTACTGCCCAACAACAAGCAGAGCATCGTGCTCTTCCTGGAGCGCGTCTACGGCATCGAGACACAGGATCTGTTCTATCGCCTGCTGGAGGACGCCTTCCTGCCCGATCTGCGCACGGCCACCATTCTCGACAAGAGCGACGGCTCCGAGAGCGACATGGCCCTGGCCATGAACCGCTACATCGGCAACTCCATCCTGCCCCTCCTCATCAAGCACTCCAAGTTCTACAACGAGGCCGAGAACTACGCCAGCCTCTTGGATGCCACTCTGCACACGGTCTACCGGCTATCGAAGAACCGTATGCTAACCAAGGGGCAGCGGGAGGCCGTCTCCGACTTCCTGGTGGCCCTCACATCCCAAATGCAACCTGCCATGCTGCTCAAGCTGCTGCGCAAGTTGACTGTGGATGTGTCCAAGCTGTCCGAGTACACCACTGTGGCCCTGAGGGTAGGTGTCCATTTGTCCACTCAGTAAATACAGATTTATATTTATATTTGCCCTTACAGCTGCTCACCCTTCACTTCGATCGCTGCGCCAAGTACTATGGGTCGACTCAAGGCCAGGGTTCGTACGGGGCGTCGTCGGACGAGGAGAAGCGCCTGACCATGCTCCTGTTCTCCAACATTTTTGACTCGCTCAGCAACATGGACTATGACCCGGAACTGTTCGGTAAAGCACTGCCCTGCCTCATCGCCATCGGCTGCGCCCTGCCGCCCGACTACAGTCTCTCGAAGAACACCGACGAGGACTACTATGGCCGCCAGATGGGCGCCCCGGATCAGCCGCAATACGTGCCCCACCCCATCGACACGAACAGCGTCCATCTGGACAACGATCTGAACTCTCTGGTGCAGAAGTTCAGCGAACACTATCACGACGCCTGGGCCAGTCGCCGCCTGGAGGGCAGCTGGACCTACGGCGACATCCGCTCCGAGACCGAGCGCAAGCATCCCCGCCTCAAGCCCTACAACATGCTCACCGAATACGTACGTGTTGTGGTCCACCGTCATCTGATCTATCATCAATTAAATCGATCGATTGATTCCATTAATCCTCTAAAAACTCATCTAATATACATATATATGAATCGTATCTATAATCATCTAATGATCTAATCTCTGATGTATGAATATCATCTAATACTTTCACAGATTTAACTTCCAATTTGTACTGGGTATAAATATTAAATAATAAAATGTTTTGCATTCGCAGGAACGGGAACGTTACCGTGATCCAGTGCGTGAGTGCCTGAAGGGTCTGCTGGCCATTGGCTGGACCGTGGAACACTCGGAGGTGGATGTCCCACTCAACCATCGTGGATCGACGCGTCGCCAGTCGAAGCCCCAGATTGTATGTAGTAGATTTTCCAGAGTTTATCCGACTAATCCCCCATCAGCCTCTGGTTCTAACGCATTTTCCACATTTCCAACGTTTCATAATTTATCTCGAATCTGCAACTTCAACCACCCCACCACACCCCCTCTGCTGACCACTCCGCTAACAACGATAGCACGATTTTCAGAACGAGGGCAGTCCCTTCAACTACAATCCCCATCCGGTGGACATGAGCAACCTCACGCTCAGCAGGGAGATGCAGAACATGGCCGAACGTCTGGCGGAGAACTCGCACGACATTTGGGCCAAGAAGAAGAACGAGGAGCTGAATGGCTGCGGCGGTGTCATCCATCCACAGCTGGTGCCGTACGATCTGCTCACGGACAAGGAGAAAAAGAAGGATCGCGAGCGCTCGCAGGAGTTCCTCAAGTACATGCAGTACCAGGGATACAAGCTGCACAAGTGAGTAGCCACCAGCAGATCCCTATGACTAATTATAGTAATATCCCACAATCCCACAATTCTTTCATTCTCGTCGTAGACCATCCAAGGGCGGCGCTGTGGAGGAGGGTGGAGCCACACAGGCGGCCGTTGAGCTGAGATTCTCGTACTCGCTGCTGGAGAAGCTGATCGCGTATCTGGATAGGGCCACCATCAACATGAAGCTGCTGAAGCCGTCGACCACCTTCAGTCGTCGCACCTCCTTCAAGACGGCCACGCGCGACATCAAGTTCTTCTCGAAGGTGGTCCTGCCCCTGATGGAGAAGTACTTCTCGACGCACCGCAACTACTTCATTGCCATTGCCACGGCCACCAACAACATTGGTGCGGCCTCGCTCAAGGAGAAGGAAATGGTTGCCTCCATCTTCTGCAAGCTGGCTGCCCTGCTGCGCAACCGCCTGAGCGCCTTCGGGCCGGATGTGCGCATCACTGTGCGCTGCCTCCAGGTGCTGGTCAAGGGCATCGATGCCCGGACCCTGACCAAGAACTGCCCCGAATTCATACGCACCTCCATGCTGACGTTCTTCAACCAGACGTCCGACGATCTGGGCAACACCATCCTCAATCTGCAGGACGGAAAGTACAGCCACCTGAGGGGCACGCATCTGAAGACCTCCACATCGCTGGGCTATGTCAATCAGGTGGTGCTGCCTGTGCTGACGGCCATGTTCGATCACCTGGCGGCCTGCGATTACGGCAGCGATCTGCTGCTCGACGAGATCCAGGTGGCCTCGTACAAGATATTGGCCGCCCTCTACCACCTGGGCACGGACGGGACGCTCACGCACGACCGCAAGTATCTGAAGACGGAGATCGAGCGGCATCGTCCGGCCCTGGGCTCGTGCCTGGGCGCCTACAGCTCCTGCTTCCCGGTGGCCTACCTGGAGCCGCATCTGAACAAGCACAACCAGTACTCGCTGCTCAACCGCATCGCAGACCACTCGCTGGAGGCGCAGGACATCATGGTGAAGATGGAGCAGTGCATGCCCAACTTGGAGACCATCCTCAGCGAGGTGGACCAGTTCGTGGAGTCGGACAAGACGTACAACGACGCACCGCACATTATCGACGTCATCCTGCCGCTGCTGTGCGCCTACCTGCCCTTCTGGTGGTCCCAGGGCCCGGACAATGTGAGTCCCACCAGTGGCAATCACGTGACCATGGTCACGGCGGATCACATGAACCCCTTGCTGCGGAACGTGCTCAAGATGATCAAGAAGAACATCGGCAACGACAATGCCCCCTGGATGACCCGCATTGCGGCCTACACCCAGCAGATCATCATCAACACCTCCGAGGAGCTGCTGAAGGACCCGTTCCTGCCCCTGGCAGAGCGCGTGAAGAAGCGCACCGAGAACATGCTGCACAAGGAGGACAGCATGCGGGGCTTCATCAAGTCGGCCACCGACGACACGTCCCAGGTGGAGACGCAGCTGCAGGAGGACTGGAATCTGCTCGTGCGCGACATTTACTCGTTCTATCCCCTGCTCATCAAGTACGTGGATCTGCAGCGCAACCACTGGCTGAAGGACAACATTCCCGAGGCCGAGGAGCTCTACAACCACGTGGCCGAGATCTTCAACATCTGGTCCAAGAGCCAGTACTTCCTCAAGGAGGAGCAGAACTTCATCTCTGCGAACGAGATCGATAACATGGCCCTGATCATGCCCACGGCCACGCGCCGCTCCGCCATCTCGGAGGGCGCACCCGCCGTCGGTGGCAAGGTGAAGAAGAAGAAGAAGAACAGGGACAAGAAGCGCGACAAGGACAAGGAGGTGCAGGCGAGTCTGATGGTGGCCTGCCTGAAGCGCCTGCTGCCCGTAGGCCTCAATCTGTTTGCTGGGCGGGAGCAGGAGCTGGTGCAGCACTGCAAGGATCGATACCTGAAGAAGATGACCGAATACGATGTGATCGAGTTTGCGCGCAACCAGCTGACGCTGCCCGACAAGCTGGATCCCTCCGACGAGATGTCCTGGCAGCACTATCTCTACTCGAAGCTGGGCAAGAGCGAGGAGCTCATGGACGAGCAGGCCCTAGAGAAGGCGAACGTGAACTCGAACGAGAAGGGCAAGGACAAGACCCAGGAGACAGTGGATCGCATAGTGGCCATGGCCAAGGTTCTGTTTGGCCTTCATATGGTAAGTGCCGTACCAAAGGAGGTATCCTAGGCTCTCTCTAGCTCATTCTGGATCTCTTCAAGTCTCACACTCTTTGAATCATTCTATTTATATTTTCCTTTCGCAACATCAACTACAACAAATCAATACATTTCTCTCTCTCTCTCTCATTTAACCCAAATGATGACCGACCGTATCCGTATCCGTATCCATAACCGTAACCGACATTTACAGATCGACCATCCGCAACAGCAGAGCAAGAATGTGTACAGGAGCGTTGTGTCGATCCAAAGGAAGCGTGCCGTAATCGCATGTTTCCGCCAGACATCGCTGCACTCTCTACCCAGGTTAATGCCCAGGCGATAAATGGCTGATTGCCGATTGATTAACTCCTTGAATGCTCGACTCGCGAGACTCGTTGCTATATCTCCTAATGAAACTAACCAGAGCCTTGAGTTGGATCTCTCTAAAACCTAAACCGAAACCCTACTTAACCCACCATCATCTATTCCTCAATCATCATTTGATTTCGCACTGTTCTTGCACCACTAACAATGACTAATGTGTACGCGCTGCTCTTCTCTAAAATCCATATGTATTATTGTATATTTTTATGAAAAATGCTTGACCAAATGACCAAACGCTTGTCACAAACCAAACAAAATCAAACCAAACGCTCGCTCGCTCGCTCGCTCGAACCACTCCTACGATCCACTCTGCACGTTCAGGCAGCCGCCTCCAAGAACCGAACCAAACGCTGGAGTTCAAAGATTTCGGTGGCGCGTCGCCGGGCGGTCATTTCAAGCTTACGCGCCAAGCATCTATATCGCATGAGCAGGTGGTAGTCCAGTCGCACATCCAAATAAGTGTTTCATTTTCTTTGTTTTCAATCTCTATAATTTCCTTTTCCCCACATACCCAGAGATCTGCCACGAGCCAAGGCAGAGGATCACTTCTTCCGTTTTTCCTTTATCGGTTTACTTGTTCTTGGTTTGTCTTTTGTTTACTAATTTGATTTGGCTAAAAGCATGCACTAATAATAATCCTTATAGTAATCTAACTAAAAATCCCTCTATTTTGGTAGACATCGTGCCTGCAACATCTTTGCCCGCACCTATCACGAGCAATGGCTGATGGAGGAGAATGTCGGCCAGGAGGTGATGGTGGAGGATCTGACGCAGTCGTTCGAGGACTCGGAGAAGTCCAAAAAGGATGAGGAGGAGACCGACAGCAAGCCCGATCCGCTCACCCAACTGGTGACCACATTCTGTCGCGGTGCCATGACCGAGCGCAGTGGTGCCCTCCAGGAGGATCTGCTCTATATGTCGTATGCCCAGATAACGGCCAAGTCCTGTGGCGAGGAGGAGGAGGAGGGCGGCGACGAGGAGGGCGGTGAGGGTGCCGAAGAGGGGGAGGGCACCAGCATCCATGTAAGTACGAGCTAACCGATCCTCTCCACTAACAATAAAACCTAACCTCTTGGGACATGTCTAACCAAGTGTCGAATGAGGGAGTTAATGGTAAGGGAATGGGAATGGGAAAGGGGAGGGGGGGATCTCACTAACACCAGAACTTTTGTGGCTCGGTCTAATCTCGTCATCCGATAGGAACAAGAGATGGAGAAGCAGAAGCTGCTCTTCCATCAGGCCCGGCTCTCGAATCGTGGCGTTGCCGAAATGGTGCTGTTGCACATTTCCGCCTCCAAAGGTATACCTTCGGAGATGGTAATGACGACACTCAATCTCGGCATCGCCATATTGCGCGGCGGCAACATCGACATCCAAATGGGCATGCTCAATCATCTGAAGGAGAAGAAGGATGTCGGCTTCTTCACATCGATCGCTGGCCTAATGAACTCCTGCAGTGTCCTCGACCTGGACGCCTTCGAGCGCAACACCAAAGCAGAGGGTAAGTTCCACAGCATCTGGCCTGCCTCCTGCCTGCCTGCCATCCTTTCTCCTCTTTCGCCCGCTCCATCTGTAACGCCGCTCTCGCTGGTGCTGGTGCCATCGCATATTCTTCATAGTTTTCGATATTGATTTGTGTCTACTCTACTTCCTTCCTTTCCACCAACTACTCCACCCCCCACCCACCACCATGTCTCGCATGCCAACCAAAACCAAAACCAAACCATCCCGATATATCCCCGAATCGTGTAACGTTGTACAAAAAAAAACAAAAAAAAAACAAAGAGTATATTCCGAGTGCGGGTGCAGGTCTTGGTGTAGGTTCCGAGGGGGCGGCAGGCGAGAAGAACATGCACGATGCCGAGTTCACGTGCGCACTCTTCCGGTTCATCCAGCTCACCTGCGAGGGCCACAATTTGGGTGAGTCTCTAGCCATTTCATCCTCTCTCCATACACCGCTCATTGAGCCACCTTTTGCCCCCTGCAGAATGGCAGAACTATCTGAGGACGCAGGCCGGCAACACGACAACCGTCAACGTGGTCATCTGCACTGTGGACTATCTGCTGCGGCTGCAGGAGTCCATCATGGACTTCTACTGGCACTACTCCAGCAAGGAGATCATCGATCCCGCCGGCAAGGCAAACTTCTTCAAGGCCATCGGCGTGGCCAGCCAGGTGTTCAACACCCTCACCGAGGTCATCCAGGGACCGTGCACCCTCAATCAGCAGGCTCTGGCCCACTCTCGTCTGTGGGATGCTGTCGGAGGCTTCCTCTTTCTGTTTTCCCACATGCAGGACAAGCTCTCGAAGCACTCCAGTCAGGTGGATCTGCTGAAGGAGCTGCTCAACTTGCAAAAGGATATGATCACCATGATGCTGTCTATGCTGGAAGGAAATGTCGTCAATGGTACTGTCTCCGCAAGCCCTTTTGGGACTCAATGGATCGACTTTTGAATAATATAATATTTGTTTATTTTTCAGGCACCATTGGCAAACAGATGGTGGACACTCTGGTGGAGTCCGCATCGAATGTGGAGCTGATCCTCAAGTACTTTGATATGTTCCTGAAACTGGCCGACCTCATTGAATCGCCCAGTTTCCATGAGATCGACATGAAGAACGAAGGCTGGGTGACGCCCAAGGACTTTAGGGAGAAAATGGAGCAATCCAAGAACTACTCACTGTAAGGAGCGGAAATCCTTGGGCTTATTTCGAGCTAATGCTAATCTCTTTCCCAATGAAATATTGCAGGGAAGAAATGGATTTCCTTTTGGCTTGTTGCGAGCGCAATCACGAGGGAAAGATCGACTACAGAGCCTTCGTGGAACGCTTCCACGAACCATCAAAGGAGATCGGTTTCAACCTGGCCGTTCTGCTGACCAACCTCAGCGAGCATATGCCGAATGAGCCGCGTCTGGCGCGCTTCCTGGAGACGGCCGGCTCGGTGCTGAACTACTTCGAGCCGTTCCTGGGTCGCATCGAGATCTTGGGCAGCTCGAAGCGCATCGAGCGGGTCTATTTCGAGATCAAGGACTCAAACATCGAGCAGTGGGAGAAGCCGCAGATCCGCGAATCGAAGCGTGCCTTCTTCTACTCCATCGTCACCGAGGGCGGCGACAAGGAGAAGCTCGAGGCCTTCGTCAACTTCTGCGAGGATGCCATCTTTGAGATGACCCATGCCTCTGGCCTGATGGCCACCGACGACGGCGGCGGCAACGTGAAGCGCGACACCGCCTACAGCTCGTACATGAGCGAGGAGGAGGAGGAGCGCGCCGCTCGGGACCCCATCAGACGCACCATCACCGCCGTCAAGGAGGGCCTCAAGTTCGGCATCCACATGTTGAGTCCGGCGAACATCAAGCACCAGATTGGCGTCATGCAGACCAAGTCCATCCCGGAGCTGATTGTCGGCTTCTTCAAGATCATCTTCTACATGTTCTACTACACTGGCTATGCCCACTTCTGCGTGGTGCGCTACATATTTGGCATACTCCTGAACCTGATGCGCGGCCCCGCCCCCGAGCAGGAGGATCAGCTGCCGGTGGTTGAGGAGGAGGCGTTTGGCAGAGCCCTGCCGCCGCTCCCGTTGGAAGAGCCGCCCGGGACCGTTCAGGCATTTGGCTTGGACATCAACAAGGAGGATAACGGCGTGTACAAGGTGGTGGTTCATGAATCGCCTGGCAACTCCTCGGTGGAGGAAGGCGGCGAATCTAGCCCTGAGGACGGTGCAGCCGTTGCCGGGGAACTGGCCGAGGGCGAGCCCTACCAGGAGCCAATCTCCATTGTAGATCTGCTGGGCGGAGATGCGGCCAAGAAGGCGGCTCAGGAGCGACAGGAGGCGCAAAAGGCCCAAGAGGCGGCCATGGCATCCATTGAGGCCGAGGCCAAGAAGTCCTCGGCAGCCCCACAGGAGACGCCCGCGGTGCACCAGATCGACTTCTCGCAGTACACGCACAGGGCCGTCAGCTTCCTGGCGAGGAACTTCTACAATCTGAAATACGTCGCCTTGGTGCTGGCCTTCAGCATCAACTTCATGCTGCTCTTCTACAAGGTCACCTCATTCGAGAGTGAATCCGAGGGCTCTGCCGAGGAGGAGCTGATTCTGGGCTCCGGTTCGGGGGCAGGCGTGGACATGAATGGATCTGGATTTGGTGGCTCTGGCGACGGCGGCTCTGGGGACGGGGAAATGGAGGATGAGATACCAGAGCTTGTGCACGTGGACGAGGACTTCTTCTATATGGCCCACGTGCTGCGCATTGCCGCGTGTCTCCACTCGCTCGTGTCGCTGGCCATGCTGATCGCCTACTACCACCTGAAGGTGCCGCTGGCCATTTTCAAACGCGAGAAGGAGATTGCCCGACGCCTGGAGTTCGATGGCCTCTTCATTGCCGAGCAGCCAGAGGACGATGACTTCAAGTCGCACTGGGACAAGCTGGTCATATCGGCCAAGAGCTTCCCGGTCAACTATTGGGACAAGTTCGTCAAGAAGAAGGTGCGGCAAAAGTACAGCGAGACGTACGAGTTCGACTCCATCTCGAACCTGCTGGGCATGGAGAAGAGCGCATTCACGGCGCAGGAGAGCGAGGAGACGGGCATCTTCAAGTACATCATGAACATTGACTGGCGCTACCAGGTGTGGAAGGCGGGCGTCACCTTCACGGACAACGCCTTCCTCTACTCGCTGTGGTACTTCAGCTTCTCGGTGATGGGCAACTTCAACAACTTCTTCTTCGCTGCCCATCTTCTGGATGTGGCCGTCGGCTTCAAGACACTGCGCACGATCCTCCAGTCAGTCACGCACAACGGCAAGCAGCTGGTCCTGACCGTGATGCTGCTAACCATTATCGTCTATATCTATACGGTGATAGCGTTCAACTTCTTCCGTAAGTTCTACATCCAGGAGGAGGACGAAATGGTGGACAAGAAGTGCCACGACATGCTGACCTGCTTCGTCTTCCATTTGTACAAGGGAGTGCGGGCGGGCGGAGGCATTGGTGACGAGATTGGCGATCCAGTCGGGGACGAGTATGAGGTGTATCGCATCATCTTCGACATCACCTTCTTCTTCTTCGTCATCATTATCCTGCTGGCCATCATCCAGGGTCTGATCATTGACGCCTTCGGTGAGCTTCGTGACCAGCTGGAGTCCGTCAAGGACAACATGGAGTCCAACTGCTTCATATGCGGCATGGGGAAGGACTTCTTCGACATAGTGCCGCATGGCTTCGACACCCACGTCCAGAAGGAACACAACCTGGCCAACTACATGTTCTTCCTGATGCATTTGATCAACAAACCGGACACCGAGTACACCGGTCAGGAGACGTATGTGTGGAACATGTACCAGCAGCGCAGCTGGGACTTCTTCCCGGTGGGTGACTGCTTCCGCAAGCAGTACGAGGATGAGCTATCTGGCGGCGGCGGTGGCGGTTAGCCGCTGTCGCCAGCATTCCTACCAACAATCTGATCGCTTTCTGGGCACAAGTCGGTCGAAGGACTCGGCCTCTAATTTGTATCTACTATTTACTCTTACTGATTCGCTTGGTACTTTGATATCATCTGGAATTTGTTACCTAGTCAACTTTATAGATGTAATTTAAGACTTGCATACAATTGTTTAAACATACGAGTGCATACATATGTAACTATTCATGTACATACATATGTATGTATGTAGGTGGGAGACGGACGACCTTTTTTCCAAAAGATAATGATGACGATTCTAGCACGTATAACTAAAAATGTTCTTAACTCATTTTAAAATAAATCTATTCATTTTTAACGAATACAATAAATATCTACCCCTTGTGGCAGAAATGTTCTTATTCTGATTAATCATATGTAGAACTCAGATTTGGTGGTAAGATTATTAGTCAAGTTATTTATTTTATTTTCAACACTTAAAAACAACAAACAAAAAAAACAATGCACTTTCATTACATTACAACAATTACACACATATTAAGTATATTCGTATTCGTATAATATGTAATACAAATTGTATTTGATAAAAAAAATCACAGCTACATACGTACATACAACATACAGACATGTGGACAGATGTTTGCTTATAAAAATTAACTGATTCACAATTGAAATTGTTCATTTTAATTTTCCTATTTTATGTTGTGCAGTAAATGTACAATGTACATACATCAATTATGTGAGCATACTTATGTATATGTATACATATACTATATATATATATATATATCGTGTATATTTTGCTAAAGATTTCATATCTAAAGACAGCTTCCGAAGGTCATGTGATAAAAATAGGTTTCCCATGCCGTTTGGAACTGGGACCATCGGGGGCCTGGGACCGGGGACCTGTGACTAGCGGAAATTGTATAATTGAAAATAATACAATATTAAAACAATTAAAACGGCGGCAAAATATCAGTAATCGAGACGTTTCTTTAACCGGAAGAACTCGGCATTGTCGATGCTCGTCATATTGTCCATATTGAGATTACGCAGCGTGCGCACGCCGGACAAACGCTCCTCGATGTCCGCGTACATGCTGCGGCAACGGTAGACGGACAGAGTCTGGAGACCAGTGCAGTTAACGACGATGGCGTCGAGAGTGTGCTCAGTCAGCTGGCTACAGCCACTGATATGCAAGGCGCGCAGGCGAGGCAATTTGGCTGTGACCACCTGCAAGGTCCTGTCTGTGATGTTGTAGCAATCGGACAGATCCAGCTCCTCGATGGAGGGGCAGCTATTGACCAGAGCCTCCATGCCCAGCAAGGAGATTTGCTGGCAATTCGAGAGCAGTAATCGCCGAAGCTCGATATGCTTCAGGCCGTACTTTAGGGAGACATCGCTGATCCTGCTGCAGCCACGCAGGTTGAGGGATCGAAGACCACGCAGCTGCTGAATGTTGTGCCCCTCGAAGTCCTCATTATGTATCAGGTTCATTTCGTAGGCTGCCAGCATGACCTGCTTCCGTCTGGCGTCGCGCACGATCTCGTCCTCTGCCTTGCTCCTCAGCGATATCTTAATGGACTGCAGGGAACTGTCCCGCTCCCCCAAGCTGTGGCTATACGGTGGGTAGAAGTTCTCCATCGTAGACGCTTGAGAGCCTGATTGCTTTCGACTCAGCTCCAGCTTCGATATGTTCAAGCCAGTAAGAGCTGCATCTGTCAACTAAATACATCGGTTCAAAAGATAAAGATTTCAGCATGAGATTGGGAATATCTGATTGTACTTACCCCAGAGCAGTGTTCGAGGGACAGGTCGCGCAGCCAGCGCAGCTGACCGATCACGAACTGTATAGCCTCATCCGTGGCCCCATTGACACAGTTGTTTAGATGGAGCGATCGCAGGGAGCGCAAATTGCTTGCAATGGACTTGATGCACTCCTCACAGATCTGCAAGTGCGACACATTTAGCTCCACTAGTACATGGTTCTCTTCGCTTGCCACGCCCGCGGTGATGCCATCGCTGGTTATGCCATCACAATTGGAGATGTCCAGGCTTTTTAGGCGCCGCAACTTGTGGAGATGGATCGCTCCAGCGTTGGTGACGCCCGTGCATCCGTTAATCTTAAAATGCTCTAGCTGGGAATTTGTCTCCGCAATGCAGGCCAAGGCATCATCGGTCACGCACGTAGTCGCCGACAAGTCCAAAGCAGTCAAAAGCGGCTGAGTGGCGAGGAAGCTTCTGACAGTCGTGGCATTCAGCTGTCTGCAGCCGCCCAGATAGAGGCGTTGCAACTGGAGATCGAGATCGCACAGAGACAGCAGAGATTGCCCGATCAAGGTGTGGCTGAAGTCCAGCTCCCGCAGCGTTCTGCGCTGCAGGTTGAGAATGGTCAGAATAAAGTTGAATGTAAGCACCGATTCGCTGGGCAGCAGACTGTCCGAGGAGTTCGCGTTGGGGTAGAACCGTCGCTGCAGGGCGTTGTGGAAGGCTATTTGGCAGCCAGACATATTGATCACCTCCAGGCGGGGCATGAACGAAGTAAGTCGCATAAGGATGGCGTCAGTGAGATATTGGTTATCGCATAGAGCCAGCTCCCGCATGCCTGCCAAGTTATTGGCCAATTCGTTGAGATTTGAGAAGGAATTGGTGTAGCTTTCGAGAAAGGAGCCAGACATGAACAAAGGGAGGCAGCGCTTCAGGGAAAGCGAATGGAGGTGCGGCAGCACCCCCAACATGCCATAGAACTGCTTGTCGTTCAGATCAACATTATCCAGAGCCAGAGACTGGGCCGTTTGACCCATGAACCTCAGCAGCTCCCTCACCTGGCCTAGCGTCACATCTTCGAGCAAAAAGTGGTTGAAGCGTCTCTCGCATCGCAGCAAATCCACGGCTGGACTCTGTTGATCCGAGAGCAATACTTTCGAGAAACAGACACGGGTGCGCGCCTTAAACTCGGTTTGATCCAAAGCCGCGTGCCATCTCTGGCAAGTGGATCCAGCTACCAGCAGATCCGAGTAGTCCAAATAGGTAAATATTTTCAAAACAATCTGCGAAAGGAAGAAAATGTAATCATCAGGTGACTTTGACTCTGCCCATAACAGGCAGAGAGATACGAATCTGATTGGAATGACAGTCACGGGACTGCCAGTTGCGGTTGCCTCACCTCTAACGGTAGCTCGTCATATCTGGCGGAAGAATATTCCAAAGACGACATTCTATTTATGCAGATGCTAGCAAGAATCTATAACTGAAATTTGACCAGCCTGCAGTGATTAACCACCCACAACAACTGCCACCCCCGTAAACTAGTGTTGTCTAATTTTAATGAGTCTTTAAGGGTTTTCCCTTTCTAGGGCACACACCTTGCCATTTTCCTGGATAGTAGTATTTCTAGGGTTTTTTTTATAGTATTTTTTGAACGCAGCTACTATCGATTGGAGTTGGTCACACTGTTTATGACATCAGATTTTTGCAAAACTTATTTTTCGCTGAAAAACATTGAAATTTCCTTGCGCCAGGACCTCAGGACCTTGTAGTCACCGTGCCCACAGTTATGGCCGATCCAAAGTTTCAGAACCTTCCAGGAATTGTAAGTTGAGCAGCAAGGGCGGCCTCCAAATCGTCATCTGCATTCCCTTTTACAGGCCTACGACCAACCTGATGTCTACGAAACGCCCGACGATCCTGAGACGGACACCTCGGATTATTACGAAGAAGAGCCCGAGAATGAGGCCATAGAGCGGATGCACATTTCGGCAAGTGCTGCCCACAAGCGCTTTAGTGGAGCAACACTCGAGGGAAGCGTTGACTTCACCGACCGCATCGGCCGCCGCGCTGGCAGGGGCTACGATATGCGAGGCGCTGGCGAATATGAGCTGGTGGGTCAGGGGGAAAAGGAGACTCCCGTGCAGAAGTGTCAGCGGCTGCAGATTGAAATGAACGAGCTTTTGAATGAGGTAGCCGCCCTGCAAGTGGATCGCAAAATTGCTGACGAGGAGAAGCAATCGTACGATGCTGTTGCCACGGTTATAAGCACAGCCAAGAAAGTATTGGACACCTTAAAGCTGGAACAGGTTCTGGGCAAAGAGCAGGTGCCCAATAGCAAGCAAGTGAAAGCACTCATCAGCCAAGTGGAGGAATTCAAGCAGTCCGGCGTACTCACTGCTATACCAACGCCAGGCACCGATTTGGCATCGACAGCTCGTGTGGCTAATCTCGAGCAACGGCTATACCAATTGGAGAAGGCCGTGGGGGCGCAGCCAGAAAAGCTAAGCCGTCTGAACGCTGCCACCAACACGACCAATGTGCTGGAAGCCGTCCGCCAACTCAGTACCAAGGCTGCACTACTGCAGCCGGACAAGCTGGACACCATTGAGCAGCGTCTGACGACTCTGGCCGGAAAGATGGACTCCATTGCCGAGAAATCCAGCGGAAGCTCTCAGGACGCCAAGCGCGACCAGAAAATTTCGGAACTCTATGATATTGCCAAGCGTACGGAGCCCGTTGTGGAAATACTGCCGCATGTCATTGAGCGTATGCAAGCTCTAGAGTCCCTACATAAATATGGTAAAGTAGACATCAGTTTCATAGTTAATTCATTTCATTAATGGCCACCAATGCATTTCAGCGAACAACTTTGCAAAGATTATAGCCGAAATCGAGCAGAAGCAGGGTACTATAACAACCAGTCTGGTCAATAACAAGGAACTGCTGCACTCCGTACAGGAGACCTTTGCCCAAAATCTGGAGACTATTACCAACAAAGTGACTAAAGTTGAGCAGAGAGTTACGGCAATATCGACAGCTAAATGAGTGAATGCACAGCACACGAAATATGTATTTCCATTATAATATACCTTATATTTATTAAATACCAATAAACATTCGAGTCTTTTTTAAAAAGTAATCAAAATTAACCATTAACAGTTGTTGGAAGATGGATTATTTAAATTTTAAATTGAATTTCTTTTTTTGGAATCTAAGGTTTCTGGAGTTCACTGTTAAAAATCAAACATAATTCCAAACCTGTTTCAGGAATCACCACAACAGGACACATTTTGTTGATGCTGTTTTGCACCAGTTGGCAGCTTTGCGACTTATACCAAAGCATGGTGAAATTATATATAAGGTGACGTATCCACCACACGTGCTCTCTTTCGGGGACGTTATTTTGTGTCAGTCCTTAAAATTGATTAGTTTATCAGATAAAATTATGTGGTCAGTGGGTGGGGTCTTGGTTAGCTAGTAATTTTAGGCGGAAGATCAAAATTGACGAATATGTTATGTTTTCGATGTTTTTGCGATGTATTTGTTATGTTCGCAACATCATCGCAACATTAGCAACAACATCGCAATAACATCGACACTCACTTACGTCGTGCTCGACACTCACTTACGTATTTTACCGTTGGCAGCATTAATTTGTATGGGCCAGCAGCATGTTCCGCGAAATGAGCGACAATGTCCCGCAACATGGAGCAACATGGACGCGGAATGAGCAACATTCTGCATACCCCTTGGAAAAAGTTATGATAGAATTAAGGAAATGTTTGTCATCGCTCCCATGAATGCAGAAAATATCTCAACGAAATATTGTAGTTAATGATCCTCTTACAGAGAGCTAACCATAAAAGTACTATATCGAGATCGGGATCGCGATATATATACAGGAACAAAATCAAAAGCATGAAAAGATAAAAAAAATGTTGATCTGTGAAAAGACATTATTAATTACGTTTTAAAGCAGCTTTAAAAACACAATTTCAATATCAATTAAAGAAAAAAGGGTATCCAAATGTCCACACCACCGTTTGACAGGCAACAAGTGTTCAAATTACGTGACATTCGACGCTCACTTACGTTGTTGCTGCGGTTGTTTAAGAAGTACCTTGTGCATATGACTACTGTGGTTTTAATGACACTCGGGATACACTCGTTCATACAACCGTATGCCTGTTTTTCGTGCGAGGTAGCGTCAGTTGGGTCGATCTGTAAGCCGAACGGATCCGAGCAGCAAAATGAGATATTGAACTTAGGTAAAGGAATATACCAAGAGCACATACAAACAAAATCTCGGTAAAATTTAAGTATTTTATTTTTTAAAGTCCCGTCAAAGTTGAAAAACAACGAAAAAAAAAAATGGATTAGAAAATACGTTTTTCTTTAGAACTGCAACTGCAACGGACCAGTTTTTGAGTATGGATAACAATGAATATACCTAATAAAGGATACCAAAACCAGTTTACTTTTTATTCCACCTGAAAGATGCAGTATGTGAATAAATGTTGAATACATTTTTGCACTGTGCTCATATCTCATGTCATATTTCTGATTATCCAAAGTTTCTATTTTTACAAAAGCTTTGGAAAATTCTCTATTAGATGCGTTTTTTAATGTTATCAAAAGCGCTCATAAAATTCTTCGACTGCCACCTCTTTTCGGCTGATGCCCCACTGTGCACCGTAGATCGTTCTTTAGTCCAAGCAATCATTGAAAGGGAAACGGAACGCGGAAAAACAGTTTTCAACAATGAATTAGTAATTTGATTTCCTATAGTATATAGTATATAATATAAAGTTTATATAACGTCGTCGGTTGTGTAGCGCACGATTTTTTCGTTTTCTTCTTCTTCATTGTTTACGAATGGACTCGTACAATGAAGAAAACATGCTATTATTTTAAATCGGCATATATTTAATAAACTATGTGTGTTATTGTGTACATATGACACAAAACCACACATAGTTTATTAAATATATGCCGATATGTGTGTGTTATGTGTGTGTTATATACATATGTTTTTGATTCCTTATTAGATAAAAACATGTCCACAAAATATTGCATGCTATGCCGTTCGAAAACGTTGGAAGGGAATTTTAAAGTACCACGAGACGAAACCAGAAGGGCGCTGTGGTCAAAGAGCACCGGCGTTGAATTTACGAGTTGCAGTACAATTTGTAGAAAACATTTTAATGAGTCAGATTTTGTTTACTATCCGTCCGAAAATTCAACAAAACGAAGACGACTGATGCCAACTGCTGTACCACAGAAGCCAGAAGCAAAGCAAGTGTTCACAGAACATATGTCATCAGCTTGTGGTGGCAATGTTTTTGATTTTAACTCGCAAACCGAGTATGTTCACATTGCAGTTATTATTTTATGGTTATTAATATGATTAATTTGCAGGCAAGAAGTTGTTGATTCTGGGATTATTTTAGAAAATTTGCGTTTACAAAAGAAAGTGGCTGACTTGCAAAGGGAAAATTCTAATCTCCTTGCAGAACTCGGAAAAATGCAGACGCTTAGGGATTCCCTTAATACCTTTTTCACAAAATCGCAGATCAGGAAACTGGAAAGCGGAGGCAAAAGAGTTCAATGGAATCACGATGATTATTTATATTAATGAAAGATGAATTCCTTCAATTTAGCGAGAAACACTGAGATTTTGGGTACGAAGGGAAATGTTGAGGTTGAGCCAGTTCCATGGCTGGACATTGATATTTCCTCCTTGGAGTCGTCCAGTTGTTCTAGTGTTCCTGCTGACTTAGCCATAGAAGACCCGAAAGGAGAAGAAGAAGCCGAAATAGATAGCCAACTTACCGATGACTCCATAGAGTACATCTCAGGCTATCTGATTCGGCGATTGTCATTAGATTGTATTGACAAAGAAAATGCAGCATTCACTTATGTTGATATGGTGTCTGCGGGTGGGCTGAAGAAGCCATCAACAGAATTTGTTGAAAAAATAAAAGATCTTGAAGGTATATTCCAGAAATTCAATGGCAACAATATTTGTCAGAGTCGATTTTTGCTGGCCGAAATGCTCAAAACTGCAAATAACATTGAATTAAACGTAAAGACAAAAGAATTTTTTTTTAAAATGCGCATAAAATTTCGTATAAAAAATTTAAATAAAAAACTGAAAATTCAAAAACAAAAGCAAAGACTGATTGGTCAAAAAAAAATGCTCAAAATATTACTGTAATGTTTTGTACATATTATTATTATCTTTATAAATATATATGTATTTGAATTTCGCCCTATTAAATATGAATTAAAATGTTATAATTTTGCTTAAACTATTTCTTTTAATTTATTAGCAGACAAATTTTCTTCTCTGACAGCTGAAACAATAACGAACGAAGAGTGCAGAGCGAAAAACGCTTGCCATCTCTTTCTAGCGCTTGCCTCTCTGAGAGCGGAGAGAGCGAGTTGAAAAAATAACGTCCTCACCACTGCCGAATACGTCACCTTATATAATTTCACCATGTACCAAAGTAACGGTGCTCTCCCTTTCGTGCCAATTTTCTGTTTATTCTAAGCGAATAAATGCACAGCACACGAAATATGTATTTCCATTATAATATACCTTATATTTATTAAATACCAATAAACATTCGAGTCTTTTTTAAAAAGTAATCAAAATTAACCATTAACAGTTGTTGGAAGATGGATTATTTAAATTTTAAATTGAATTTCTTTTTTTGGAATCTAAGGTTTCTGGAGTTCACTGTTAAAAATCAAACATAATTCCAAACCTGTTTCAGGAGTCACCACAACAGGACACATTTTGTTGATGCTGTTTTGCACCAGTTGGCAGCTTTGCGACTTATACCAAAGTAACGGTGCTCTCCCTTTCGTGCCAATTTTCTGTTTATTCTAAGCGAATAAATGCACAGCACACGAAATATGTATTTCCATTATAATATACCTTATATTTATTAAATACCAATAAACATTCGAGTCTTTTTTAAAAAGTAATCAAAATTAACCATTAACAGTTGTTGGAAGATGGATTATTTAAATTTTAAATTTAATTTCTTTTTTTGGAATCTAAGGTTTCTGGAGTTCACTGTTAAAAATCAAACATAATTCCAAACCTGTTTCAGGAATCACCACAACAGGACACATTTTGTTGATGCTGTTTTGCACCAGTTGGCAGCTTTGCGACTTATACCAAAGTAACGGTGCTCTCCCTTTCGTGCCAATTTTCTGTTTATTCTAAGCGAATAAATGCACAGCACACGAAATATGTATTTCCATTATAATATACCTTATATTTATTAAATACCAATAAACATTCGAGTCTTTTTTAAAAAGTAATCAAAATTAACCATTAACAGTTGTTGGAAGATGGATTATTTAAATTTTAAATTTAATTTCTTTTTTTGGAATCTAAGGTTTCTGGAGTTCACTGTTAAAAATCAAACATAATTCCAAACCTGTTTCAGGAATCACCACAACAGGACACATTTTGTTGATGCTGTTTTGCACCAGTTGGCAGCTTTGCGACTTATACCAAAGTAACGGTGCTCTCCCTTTCGTGCCAATTTTCTGTTTATTCTAAGCGAATAAATGCACAGCACACGAAATATGTATTTCCATTATAATATACCTTATATTTATTAAATACCAATAAACATTCGAGTCTTTTTTAAAAAGTAATCAAAATTAACCATTAACAGTTGTTGGAAGATGGATTATTTAAATTTTAAATTTAATTTCTTTTTTTGGAATCTAAGGTTTCTGGAGTTCACTGTTAAAAATCAAACATAATTCCAAACCTGTTTCAGGAATCACCACAACAGGACACATTTTGTTGATGCTGTTTTGCACCAGTTGGCAGCTTTGCGACTTATACCAAAGTAACGGTGCTCTCCCTTTCGTGCCAATTTTCTGTTTATTCTAAGCGAATAAATCGAAGTCATTAATCATGTCATTAATGGACGAATCGTTTCCCGCCGAGCTGTTCGATCAGCTCAACAACATCGGCGCAAGCACTCCACGCAAGAGTCCAGCCTGCCAGAAGCTGCAGCTCCACAACACCCTCCCGGTGTACGTGCCGCCCATAGATGCCAACAGCCCAAAGTCCAAACCCGCGGAGCGAAAGAAGTATTTCTCCCACTCAGCGTACACCAAGCGGCGCTACAAGCACGTGAAGAGCAAGGTGGTGATGTACATTGCGGAGATGGAAGCCCAGGACGAGAAGGGTCGCTTGGCGAAAGAGAACCTGCGGTGCAACAACTCTATGCCGGAATACCAAGCAGAATACCAAGCCAAAGAGCGCGGCCACTTCAGCGTTGACGATCTCAATACCGTGGACCAGTCAATGGCCAACGACAGCGGCGGCGGCGACGAGCGCTTTCTCAGTGAGATTGAGCGACAGCGTAAGGAGATTGAGCGCCTTGAGGCTGAGATGGTGCGCGTGCGCTCATACAACGACTATCTGCAAACCAAGTTGGACGAGAAGGATGCACAAACATTTACTATGAAGAAGAATTTTGAGGCAATTCGCATCCAGTTGAGCTGCTGCATGGAAAAGCTGAAGCGCTTCGAGAGCGCCTAGCTTCGGTCTCGTAACATAATTTGTACTGGTCATATACGTTTATTTTTTTTTATTAATTTTGTTTTGCGTAAGTTTTGTTTTGCATGTAAATTTCTAGAGTGTAAATGATCGAAAATACATCCACACATCAGAAGAAACATTATGGGAACGGTCGATTTGGATTTTAAAATGCATTGTGTGGAACAGCTGACGCTTACTCACGAAATCGGTTTCATGAATACCATAGTTGTCTCCACCCCTGGCAGCAGCAGTTCTTGAACTGGCCAACCCTGCCCTACTGTTCTTGAACGTATCCACAGTTTCCAATTAAAAAAAACTAAGAACAATTTAAAGTGGTGTGGTTATAGTGTTAGCGAATGTTAATTGTATTTACAATTCTAAGTGAGTTTCGCCTTATACAAAATTTGATGCTGTCCAGAGTCCAGAGTTGCGGCCACATAGGCAGCGAAGATGCCTTAAGAAAAAGTGATGACGGGGCGCACTCCAATTGGACGTGACACAATTTCAATTGCAAGAGGCAGCGGCAGCGGAAAGCCTAAGAAAAGACAAAACTCTGGAGAAATATTTATTGCTATTTCTATTACAGCACTAAAAACATTTGCAGCATGAAAATCAAGGAACTGCAGAAGACGGTGAACATTGCCTGGTCTCCGGCACAGCAGCAGCAAATATTGTTGGCTGCCGGCACGGCTGCCCAGCAGTTTGATTCAAACGCAAACTCCACCTTGGAAATATACTCGCCAAACTTCAGCGATGCAACCTACGACCTGGAGCTTAAGGCCAGCGTGGCCAGCCAGTACAAGTTAGTTTTGGATATGCTTATTCATGATTGGGATTGGATTCAATTTAATCGGGTTTTATTTGCAGGTTCCAAAAACTTATATGGAGCCCCATAGGTCCGCATCCAAGCGGCCTCATCGTGGGCGGATGTGAGGCGGGCCAAATCAATATATATTCGGCTGCCAAGCTACTCGCCAATGGCACCGAGGATCCCCTGCTGGCTAGGCAGGATAAGCACACTGGGGCTGTCAGCGGATTGGACTTCAATCCATTCCAAAACAATTTGCTCGCCTCGTGTGCTTCCGAATCGGAGATTTATATTTGGGACCTCAACAACCCGGCCACGCACATGAATCCGGGCGCCAAGACGCAGCCACTGGAGGACGTAAAAAATGTGGCCTGGAATCGACAAGTGCAGCACATTCTGGCCTCTGTTTTCAGCACACGCTGCGTTATCTGGGATCTGCGCAAGAGCCAGCAGATCATTAAGCTCTCTGATTCGCAGTCTCGTGTGCGGTGGCACGCCATCGAGTGGCATCCAGAGGCGGCGACTCAGGTGTGGCTGGCCTCGGAAGATGACCAGGCGCCGGTTGTGCAGCTGTGGGACTTGAGGTATGCCACCGCCCCGGCGAAAACATATCAAATCCATGAGCGCGGAGTACTGGGCATGTCGTGGTGCCTTCAGGACAACGACCTGATGGTGTCCTGCGGAAAGGACAACCGCATATACTGCTGGAATCCCAATACTAAAATACCCGAAGGTGAAATTCTCTCGGAAGTGGCCACCACATCATCCTGGTACTCCGATGTGCAGTTCTGTCCACGCAACCCGGCGCTGATTGCCAGTGCCAGCTTGGAAGGGGCCGTGTCTATATACTCCCTCCATGGCGGCACCCACCATCTGGTGCAGACGGCAAACAAGATTGCAGACTCCTTCCCGGGAATGGATCAGTTTGCCCAAGAGCCCATTCCTCAGCAGGCCACGCAAGTGGTATACCATGACCTCACGCACGCACCCAAGTGGATGAAGCGCCCCTGTGGCGTTGCCTTTGGTGTAAGTTTCCCTTAAACATTTACTGCAGAACCTCTCCATATTTAATTGAGTGGTTTTTCCTTTCGACAGTTTGGTGGGAAGCTGGTCAGCTTTGATGGCACCTCCAAAACGGTGAAGGTATCTCAGTTAACCACTGAAGCCGCTCTTGTGGAACGTGCCAATGCCCTGGAGCGTTCGTTGGCCGATGCCAACTACGCTGATTATTGCCGCCAGAGAGCAGATGACACACCGGATCAGCACGGTCGCTACCTTTGGTACTTCATCAAGGCCAACTTTGAGCTGAATCCAAAGGAAGAAATGCTCAATCTCTTGGGTATGTTAGGCCACGTAGCCACGTAGCTAATCGATGACCAAAATAGTTATGGTTAATTGTCAATGTCTTTCTCGTTAGGCTATAACAAGGATGATATTGATACCAAGTTCAGCAAGTTTATCAAGGAAACTGAGACGAACTCACAATCGGACGTGGATACACTCGCGACCCGCATTTCCACACTCACCCATGTAAGTTTCCGCCCTGCTGTGGCGCGAGAAGCAGCCATCTGCCTTATCAGTTCAGTGACATTCCCAAAAGCAACATTCCGCCACGCACTATCAATTCTGACCTACCATCTCCTACATACATATGTACATACATATGCTCATCTTGCTTTGTATACTTATTTCTATTCGATAACATACTCCATGCATTGCCAAACATCGTGGGGCTATGCGGTTGCGGTTGCTGCTGATGTTGATGTTGCTGTAGAGCGACTCTTCTGAAGTTGAGTGCGATCAGAGTACAAATTATAGCACCGATAATTCGGTAAGACTAAAGATTTAAGATTAGCAAAGAATTGAAAAGATTAGACAGAATCTGAAGCAGAAAGCCAAAATGCAGCTAAATAGTGCAAAATCTTCGATCAGATCGTAGCCCCAACTTAATTTTCCTCTTGTTTGTTAACATAGGCAACATTGGACAACAAATTCGATGGAAATGGAACCGATTCTCAAAATCACGACTATGCTACGCTTTCGAGGCCACAGTTCAAGGTTCCCAGCGGAGACCGTAAGTAGAACCGACTAATTTAGCCCAATTGACTACCTACCGGCTAACTGACTTCATATTTGCAGACTCTGACAGTTTGATTGCCGAGGCAATACTCACCGGCAACGTAGAGGCAGCCGTGGAGCTGTGCCTTGAAGCCCAGCGCATACCAGAGGCCCTCATCATAGCCTCGACGGCCGGCATTGAGACCCTTACTCGAACCCAAACCCGGTACCTAGTGCAGCAGAAGAGCGAGCTGTCGCACGTTATCTCGGCCTTGGTTACCCGGGATTGGCTTGACTTCGTCAACCGCTGCACTGTGGAGTCCTGGAAGGAAGCCCTGGTGGCTGCCCTCAAGCACAGCGAGCGCAAAGTGGTTGATATCTGTGAACGCCTGGGCGATCGCCTGTTGAACGAGTGCGCCAACAGCGTGGAGTTTACGCGCAACGCCATGCTGTGCTACATCTGTGCGGGCAGCATTGACAAGCTGGTGAGCGCATGGTATCAGCTGAAGCAGCTGGAGCAGCAGAGCCAGAGCTACAAGCTGAACACCACCGAGCTGCAGGACCTGGCCGAGGTTGTGATGCTTATGTGCAAGTCCCTTGAACAGCAGGGAATCTCCGTGGACTTGGCTGGTCGCTTTGCTGGCTTCCTCACTGAGTATGGCGGCCTTTTAGCCTCCCAAGGAGCCCTCACGGCAGCTCTCCAGTACATAACCACGTTGGGCGGTGGAGCAGCGTGCGAAAATGAAATTTTACATGGTTTGCGCGATCGAATCAACAACGCTGTGAACTTGGAACATATCCAGCCGCAAGCAGCAGCTCCTGCTCCATTTGGCTACCCTGGCAGTGGCCCGCAGCAGCGCGGTAGAGGCTCCTTCTCACAGCAGCATCCTGTGGCTCCACTGTCCTATGGCCAGCCAGCCAATCAGTATGGAAACCCCGCCAACACTGGCTGGCCCACGCCAGCGCCTCTCGTACCCGCACCAGCAACGTATCCAGTGTCGCAGCCGGCTCCACAGATATTCAATCCTCAACCAGTTAAGCAAGAACCTCTGAACCACCCACCGCGGCCCCTCAGCAACGCCAGCTCCTCGGGAGGGCCTCCACCATCGTCAAGTGGCCCGTCTGGTGGATTAGGTCTACATGCGCGATCAAAATATCTATTGGATCCATCTGTAGCAGCTCCCACCAGTGCCTATGGCATGCCATACAATCCAGTTCCTGCCCCAGCCCCATCCGCAGCGCCTTTCACGGGAGGAGCAGGACCTGGAGCTGTTCCACAACCGGCCAGCGTGCCCACATACAACAGCAATGCATTCAATACCAATCCTTTGTCGTCAGCCCAAGGGTACAATCCAACACCCTTCTCCGGAGCCCCGCAAAACTCTTACTTACCAGGGGTAAATCCCATTGAGACCATGCCCCAAGCAGCTCAGCCGCCTATTATACAGAATGTGCAGCGCAATCCCACGCCGCCACCAGGCTGGAACGATCCACCCGCATTGAAATCATCACGTGCGGTAAGAGTCAAAGACAGCGCCTCGAAGGGAAATGTCTGAATAACGTAATTGTTCCAATTGTACAGCCAAAGCCGAAGCCAGTCGCAGATCCCAGTGCTGCGCCCATATTTCATCCAATTTTCCCTGTCGATCCCAATCAAAACCAGAACGGTTATATGGATCCTGCTCAATATCAGGTACAATGCAGCCAAGTAACCAAAAGAAGCTTGATATTAATTGTAAAAACCCCATTTTAGAATGCACCACCCGCTGGCGGGGCAACCAATGCGTACTATAATCCGGCTGCATTCAACAACAACCCACAACAGCAACAGCAGTCATACCTCCAGCCGCAACAACAGGTGATCCCCAATCAGGGACCACCGCAGCAGCAGAACTGGCAGGGACAACAGCAGCAGCAGCAGCAACAACAGACCATTGGGTACACCGAGCAGCCAGCACCGATTCAGCAACAGCGACAGCCGGAAGTGCCGAAGGAGAAGCCGCCACTTCCAGAGGAATACATCTACTTGCAGACGGTACTGGAGGAGCTGAAGAACCGTTGCCTGAGCGCAACCAATGATCCGGTAAGTGGACATGGAATCTAAACTTATTTTATGGCAAACCCTATTGACATTCGTCTCAATAACAGCGCACCAAACGCAAGTTTGTGGATGTCGTTAAACGGTTGGAAAATCTCTATGACTGCTTACGCGATGGAAAGGTAAGACTCTGCTATGGACCAGACGATTCGCATTTGTTAATAAACTCTCTGTTTCTCACGTCAGCTAACACCCACGACCGTGCAATATCTTAATCAAATAATACAGTACATTCAAATATCCGACTACGCCAATGCCCTGGAAATACACACACGAATCGCATTCGGCACGGACTTTGCGCAGTGTGCAGGCTTCATGCAGGGATTGAAGGTGCTGTTGCAGTCGGCCTCCGAGATGCAGCTTGTCTTGCGCTAAACCTTATAAACCTACATACGTTACGTGTTCGAAAGTACCCGCCCCGGTCGGGCCCCCCTTATTGTGTCTTTAAATGTCTACTATCGTTTCTGTATTCGTCCTTTGTTAATGTATTCCTGGATTCTGTCTGGTATATGTCAAACGTGTAATGAATTATATTTCCACACAAGACGAAGAATGAATATGTGCATGCATAACAAAACATAATTGCGTTACAATTGACAATTGCATTGATCTTCGGGCTACAGCAGCTTTGGCTGATTCCTAATGTTATCCAGATCAAGCTGCATCTGGGGTGAAGCAGAAGCAGAAGCCGCACGCCCATGCCCATGCCCATCCTTGAAGGGCGATGCGTTTCGTACTTGTTCATGGGCTCCATATTCCACTTGCTCTTCCGGCAACAGGCGATACTTTTTAAGATACTTGTAAGATGCATTCGACATGTCGTTGGGACTCTGCGAGTGGACTATATTTATATTGTCTATCTGTCGAAGCGGTTCCGAATGCGGCGATTTCTGTATGCAAGTAACATCCGCAGGCGACGGGGACAAGCGCATTTCTTGCATCAGATCGTCGACGGGCTGTCGCAAGTATTTAAGGGCGAGTTCCTTCATGACCATGCTCTTCTCCGTATTCGGCTTGGACACTACACCACCACTAGGTGGCATGCGGGTAGTCTTGGGTGTGTTGGCGCGGTATTCAGTCGACTGGGCTCTTGGTGGTGTGGCCCTGGGCGACTGGAATTGTGGGAGGCCTCGCAAATGAGGTGCAGGCGATGGCTCATCCTCTTCCACTATGTAATCATGAATAAGAGGCGCTATCCGCTTTGCTGTGGGTGATTTGGAGGGGTTTTAGTACGGGTTTCTTTTCGTTTGGTTAACTCACTGTTGTTGGTCGTTAAAATATCACACTGGGAGGCAACTGTCCTACAAGGCTTTGAGCTGGACACTGCCTTTGCTTGTTGGCTCTGCAATATTGTCTCGCAGAGGCTTCTCAGCTGTTGCTGCTCTTGATGCATGGACTCCAGAAGATCAACTACTGCTGCCAGGTCATTCTTATTGACCAAATTGCTCAAGTCGATGTCAGAGTACACAACGGATGGCAGCGACGTTTGAGAGGGTGGCATATGTACAGCATCCGTTTGTGTTCCAGCACAAATCGTGAGCACATCCGTTGGGCGCATCGCCTGATGGTAGTGCCTCACAGGCTCTGCGTAACCTGCACCAGAATGACTGGATGTCTGGTATTTACCCGATGGTGCCTCATTTGCGTATGCCCGCTCTCGAGGAGTAATATAATATTCATTGGATGAAGCGGAGGGGCTGATCGGAAAATTGTTGCTGGCTTGGAGCTGCCGCGGGCCAAGTTCTGTTGCCAGAATCGGAGAAAAGTTCACTCGGGGCAGCATTTGCTTTTTCCAAGAGGCGAAGCTGGGCCTGGGGTCGGGCTCCGACACTGGTTGCTGCGGGATCTGGATCTGCTCCTGCTGCGGTTGCGATGATGCTGGTTGTCCTTGTCCGAACAATATTGAAACTTCCGGAACTGTTGGCCTCACAATTTGATCGGCGGCAAGACCTAATGGTGCCGCTGCACTGGGTCTTGGCGCTGAGCGCGGCAGCATGTCCTCCGTTTCAGGCGCAAACATTTTGAATGTTATTTATGGTTTGTTTACAGAATTAAATTCGGGCGGGAGATTTTGTTGGAGCACAAAAACACAGTGCTGCCAGATTTACCCAATACTACAACACACTATGGGTATTCAATAGAAAATATCGATACTCTGTAATTGCCCGCAACCTCCTTGTGCTAACACACCATATGTACATTTTCACAGCTCCACAATAAATTTTCGAATTTATTCCGGAAACATGGTATTTTGACCATAGTTTTATTTTCAAAAGGTAACAAAAAACATCGGTTCTCAAAAAAAGAAACGATGTTTTTACCAAAAACCAAAGAAGAGTCGATTATATCGATGGTTGAATCGAGTTTTTCCCAGCTCTAAGTGTGCGTCATAAGAAAGAAACACGAATTTTTGTTTACGAAATATGCCCGTTTTGGAACACATTGATGTCATGGCTTCAACCCCAGCACCAGCTGCTACCTCGGTGCCAACCGACACAGACGCTCCACACCAGGCCGCCCGTGAATTAACCCAAACGGATCATCTGAACAGACGACTCCTGAAATCTCTTTTGGACACGATGCAGATGCAAATGCAGTCTAACGAAGACGCAATACAGAAAAATGAAGACGGCACCAGCGATGAGTCCAACAACGAATTTGATGAATAAACTCTATAATATTATGCTTACCATCTAGGTCTTGAATCTTTTATTTTGAGCTCGAATAATGCACTTCTGCACCGGCTTTGGTGCTTCAACATTAACCACAACAGCCCATGATGAAATTATACAAGGTGGTGCACTCCCTTTGCGCTATCTTTTCGGTTGTTATAATGCTCAGGCAACAGAAAAAACAGCAAACGATGAATTGAGTGTGTGTTAAGTTCAAAAGTATGAATAAGACCGTAAAGAGAGGTAGTAAGTGGGGACCACCTTGCTTAACTGCATCATGCAAACTACCATTACAACAATGTAACAAAAGCCTTAGATCCGATCTCTCAGCTCAGGATTTTACTTCCCGGTAGTCCTTCATTTGATTAGTTGCTTCCGTCTGTCCATCAGATCAGCTGCTTTTCCATCACATTTGGAATTCTTGTGACCTTACCGATTATAAAAGTATTTCGGAATTTAGTCGTTGGCACATTTGAAAGGGAATTTATTTCACGTTTTATTTCGGTTATATCTCAGGCCCGATTGGGGCGTGGAATGTCTTTTAGTGGCAGTGTGAAAAATCTCCGTTATCAGTGGCAATCCAAAAAGTATGCCACGATTTATGTGGAGACATGTGTATTTAGTGTATCGTGTAGAATTGCCGATTAATTCCGTTTCTAGCCTTTGGCTTAATCCCATTTTGTGATTTATAACGAAATCCTCGTTCAAGCTTTGAATCAAAAGAATATTTCTTATTCAAATATTACCCAAAGAAAATACCCATTTCTGAAAAGGGAAATTTTGAGCTGTCTCCTGGAATGTAGAATGTACAGGTAAATGTAGATGCCATGTAGCAGAGAATTCAGCTAGAATGCCTTTGAATAGTCGTTCCATTTTAAACAGTTTTATTAATGGCTATTCATTATCTACCGATCGACCCATAATTTCAGGGACTCTTCAATGGTTTTATTGTAATCTGGAATGTGTCTGCGTTTGTTTTTTCTTGTGTGGGTGTGATTGTGAGTGTAATACATTTCTGATAATACTTAATTAACTTTAGCCTTAGTTATGATCTATGCCTAGTCCTAATCCTATCAACATTGAGGGTACCATGTCAACTTGTAGGCTCGTGCGGGTCTGCCACTATTTACAGGTAAACTCCTCGTAGCTCTCGTCGCACACCTCGCACTCCACCTGGCAGCACCATCGGAACTGGCAGCGGCACTGCTGGCTGCGTCGGATGTGCTGCGTGTTATGGCCACGCCCACAGCACAACAGGTCACAGCTCTGGGGTCCGTGTCCATTCCGCTGGCAGAGACGACCCGCCGTCCCCAGGGTGCCCGACTGGAGGCTGCGCTCGCAGTAGTTTGGCGACGCCTCCAGGTAGATCAGTTCCATGCGCTTTGGCCACACCAAAGCAGGCTTCGGGGGGCGGGCTCCGGCACTGCCGTGCTTCTTTCTGGTCGGGATGGAGGAGAGAGAGTTCGTTGGATGAATATGAATTCGAATGGGCTCATTGGGGAGACCCACTCACCTGCTTATTACTAGTCTCAGTCCACGTTTGCCTCGAACGGCTTGAACAGATTTGGCTTTATGATATTTCTGCATGAGCTTGTCCCCGATCAGGCGGAACGGTGGCAGGCTCTTCCAGCAGGTCTTCATCACGCAGGACCCGCTCACGCCATGGCACTTGCAGTCCGTGCGGAGCAGCTTCTTCACCAGCTGATAGGGAAGAGATCGGAGATTCATTAACGGGGAGCCCGCGGATGATGACATCCCGCATACGCACCGTGCGCCCGGCCCGATTGTTGTGCAGATTCATCAGCGTGCGGGCGTCGCGCTCCAGCTCCCGGGCATCGATGAACTTGCGCGCATATCTCATGCCAAAGTCCACATCCGCAGAACAGCCTCCCCATTTCCAGGGCTCGGCTGGAGCGCCGTCCGAGGAGGGGCCAGCTTTGTGTCGCACATCGCAGCCGCAGGTGGTGATGTTGCCGCGGGCGCAGGCAGCGGTGACTGCATAGGCGGCCCCGGCGCTAGCAATGGCATACGTATATGCAGCCTCCCGCGAGGCTGGGAGAGGCATATGGGCCATGATTAGAGGGCCATCAAATGGGGATACTCGTCGTGGATACTCACCTATGGGTATGACATGGGCGAAAACGTTGCGCTGCCACACCTCCGAGCAGTTCCAGCGGTGGCCACGGAACTGCTGCTGGCACTCCTGGGCCCCCAGCTGATGGCCCTCGCCGAGGGCGATCAAGGCGTCCGGCATCTCTCCGCACAGCTGGCGCTGCGGCAAGGTCAGGCCCGGAATGCGGCCGCAGAGCATGGCGGATGTAAAGCTGGACACTAATCTGACGAGAAATCAAAGCAAACAGAACCATAAATAACACCCTGTAGACCACCAAGCGACATCGAATGAAATATTACAAACAAACGCCGATCGATCGTTGGATCGTTCAATCGTTGGACCGTTCAATCGATCTCTGCTGGGATCGTTCGATTGGCAATGGCTGAAAAGTCGTGCACAGAAAACGCCGCCAGCACTGGAGCTGGAGCTGGGCTGGAGCTGCGGCTCGGTTTTCATTTTCATTTTCCGATTCGTTCGCCATTGGAGGCTTCAGCCTCCCGACATCTCGGCCAATCGAAGACAAACGTATTAAAGCCGGGCCAAGTCGAGTCTGGCCAAGATAAATGCGTTGCAGTTGTTTGCTGACTCTGTCAGGTGGCTGTGGGAGGGCTGGGGCTGGGGCTGGCAGTGCAGAGCAGAGCAGAGGGGGCTTTCGGGGCGTTATTCTGTCAGTTTTAGTCAAATCTTAGCCGCCAGCTGTATTATTAGCCATAATTACATGGATATGGAGATGGCGATGGCGATGGAGAAGCTCAAGCTGAAGCTCGGGCAGGCAGCCATCGTGACTCGATGGAGTGTCCAATCAACTCCGTTCGAGCCACGTTGATCTCAGCAGCAGAGCTGATCTCAGTTGTTGAGTTAAATGGCCAAATTAATGCCTAACAGTCAAAAATGGCAAATGGGATTAATGAGTTTTGACAATGAGTTGCAAATTGCCAGAGTCAGAGCCAGAGCCAGAGTCAGAGCCAGAGCCAGGCGGGGGCGTCTCCCGCTCTCTCCTTTCATGCGGCCCACTCTCCGGCCCACTCTTGAGACGTGTCCAACTGTCTAACCTGTCGATTTGCGGCTGCCAAACCAATCAGCATCAAACAGCTGGTTCCATAATCAAGTCGTAGATCGATCGCCTTTTGTCCGCACCAGACGGGGGGGGACTAGCTGGGACTGGGAATGGGAATGGGATTGTTGCCGTGCCAAACACATCCTCGGGCCAGAAAAACAATTGGGTGGGCAAATCCAACTGCAACTTCGACTGGTTGCCACATGGCCATGCCACGTCTGTACACAAATGTAAATTGCTTTCGCTGCCAGCCACTGCCACTGCCACTCCAGTGTCTCCAGCTTCAGCTCCAGCTCCAGCTACAGCCCCAGCTCCAGCTCTGGAACTCCAACTCTTACAAGACATTTTTAATTGCGGCAATTAAATCAATTTACAGAAATTACACATTTTACCAACCGCAGAAGAGCACAGCCTCGTCTCCTCCCCAAGACCCGAACGAACCTTCAGCCGATCGATTGATCATCGCTGGATGATATGCTATCCAAGACGTTGATGCTATACCCTCCCAAAGGTATAGTACACACCATTCTCAGTAGTTTCCAATGCATATTCGATCCTATCTATACCATAAACTTGTAGAAAGAATGTGTGTGTGTAAGGGGCTATATCCGCTACGCGTGCACCGAATTGCAGGCGGTTTTTTGTAAATGACAGCCAGAGTATGTGGCTTGGTTTTTATAAGCAACAATTTTCACTTTTCCATAAATAGGTTCCTCAAAAATGAAAAATGAGTCAACAAGTCTCATTTCACTTGGTGTAGCAGCGAGGCACGCGGGTCTGCTAGTAAAGTCTATACCTATTGGTATACTGTAATCTGAAGGTAATCTGACTGACATTTGGTTACAGGAACCACACATGCCTTTTGGCATTTTACTACCAGGGTATTTCAGCAGTCGACCCTCGTAGCTATCCTTTCTTGCTGGTTCATGTTGATGTTGATGTTGTTGGTGGCTTGTTAAACATGCTGTTAACATGACTTGAACGATCCGGGACGGGACGGGACGGAACGGGACGATCGATGAACGATGAAAATTTGTGGCAAAACTAATAATTAGGCTCGTTTAAACGGCACGACCTGGCAACTGGCAACTGGCAGCCTGGTCTGGCTCGGCAAGGGCTCAGCCACAAACCTTCAACTTTCAGTTGGCCCGAAAACAATCTGATCAATCTGTCGGTGGTGCATCCGTTCTGACAGTCAGTCAGCCTGTCAGTCAGTCAGTCAATAGCTTTTACGTGCGTTCGTTCAGCGTGACCGGCATGCCCCCTTCCCCTGTGCCCTGCCCCTGCCGCTGCCGCTGCCCTTCTTCTATAACAACTCTCCAACCTCCAGCCGAACAATCAAGGCAACCATCTCTCCTCAACCCTTTTGTTTTTAGCTGCTTTATTTGCCTGCCTTTGCGGCTGCGGCTGCCTCTGCCTCCGCCTGTTGCATGTCAACGCCGACAATTTCATCATCATCATCATCGCCATTACCTTCCGCCCTGCCCTAGCCTTAGCCCTGGTCATGCCCATGCCCATCCCCATCCCCATTCCCATTCCCAACCCCTTTAATGATCTCCATCCTCTTGAAGAGTCCGAGTCACGTGTGTGCTTGATTTGTGCTTTGTTTCGCGGCTCGGATCGGATCCCTTTTTCTGTTTTGTCCTTAGACTGCTTCACTCGTAGTGTAGTTTTATCTCTGGTTCTATATCGAGAACGATTCGCTTTGGTACGGTGCGGGGTTCTGCCTTCGTTTCGTGACCCTTTCTGGTGCGTGAGAGCAAGGACCTGTCATGAACTTGATACCATTTCCGCCTCCGCCTTTGCCACAGCCACAGTCTCAGTCTCAGCCTTTACGAGTGCATACCAAATAGAGTTTCGCATTAAGAAAAACGAAACTAGTTCCATTGACAGTCTTATGGCTTCTGCTCTGCAACAAATTGGTGATTCCTCAGCCACTAATTTGCACAAAAATATTTGCCACGACAACGCGGAATCATTAAAAATGGATTAAGCCAGTCGCATAACTCAACGCCGCTGGCAGCTGGGACGACGGACGCTCGACCAGGCCGGTGGTACCGGGGGACAGGCCACTTATGTGCTGGCCAAAGCATAAATGCCCCAACCCAACCCAGACCGAGTCAATATTCGCCACAAGCCGCACCGCACCGCTCCGCACCAACGGCCAAGAGGCCGAGAGTCGGCCTGGCTTAATGCGCACTTTGGAGCCTCATAAAAATATGACTTTAATATTTTCACGCGCAGGCGTAGAAGCCCCAACCGAAACCGAACCCGAACCCGAATCCGAATCCGATCTGCTCTTCGCTCTCCTCTCCACTGCACAGACACTGGCACTGGCAGTGGCCCGGCGATCCTCGACTGCCCCCGATCTGCGCTCGATCTGGCTAGGGCCCTGTCATAATTGTGCGAATCTAGTTCGCCGCATAGTTTCGACCCACCGCTGTGTCGAGAGCTGGCAGTGGGACAGGGACTGGGACAGGGACTGGGACTCCTGCGAAGGCGGCTGCGGTGCGAGTACTACTCCGGTAGCGCCTCCAAGAGCAGGCAGAAATATATGACTGGCGCTCTCGCTGGTAATTACATGGCTTGCTGACATGTTCATGGCTCTACTTGAAGCTGCCTGGACCTGCCCGGCCCCCGCCTCTACCCACCCCCCCATCTCCTATGGCTCTTTTAGCACCAATTGGAGGCGGAAGCAACAAAGGCGCCTTAATCCAGACAAAACAATGAAATGCCTTGGGTCTGCAATCGTTCCTCTGTCCCTCTCTCTCCCTCTCTCTGTTCTCTGTTGGGGCATTTGAAAGTTTTGTGGCGCTGATAAAAGCAACAACTTTGCTCTACAGCTGCATGTAAAGTGGGCGGTGCCGGGAGGGAGTGGTCAACGGAGGTACGGCGGGGAGCAGCGAACAAACCGAAAACCCATAAAGGCTGTTCAACATGCCATCAATAAAATACAAATATTCCAAGAGCACGGAGCGGATGGGTGCCGCCAGAGGAGGTGAGTGTGGCGAGCGGCCCAAAGGAGCATTGAAGCGAAACAGACCATGGTCAGGGCCAAGAAAAATGTCGCTGCCACGGTCAGACAAACGGCCAGCAACAATTGCAGCCCCATCCTGGCCACAAAAACGACGACGTAATTGACCAGAGAAAGACATATGTACCATAGAGGCACTGCAAGAAAGCGGGGAAGGATCGCAATTGAAGGAGCTGGAAGAGCAATTCTCTGAGTTCCAAGAAAGTAAGAGTTCAGACAGAATTCTATAGAATACAGCGAAGGAAGTACTCCAAATGCATATACTTTGATTTCACAATAATAAACAAATAAAGAGATCATCGAGAATTATTGGAAATACAGTAAATACCTATAACTAGAGGAAAAAGCAACCGGAGGGAAGAACAGAAATACAATACATCCTATTAGAGCGAAGGCCAGTCTACGTTTACCCTTACTCAAATGGAGTAACCCGAGCATGGAGCACTTTGAAGTGCGATCGACTCTCCATCGGGCAAACAGACCCAGCCACTCTCTTTGTTTGCCTGTGCATTGTTTCGCTCAGTGTATGTTTGCCGTGTCCATGTAACAGGTAAAAGCCAAAACGGATCGTTCGTCATGGACAATTGGCAGAGACCAAGTGGTCGGATGGCCACTCAGCCATCCGGGCTCTCTCTCACTGCTTCTCGCTTCTCTTCCTGTGGCTCTGGCTGTTGCTGTGGCTGTTGGCCGCCCGCCCTTGCCATCACGGCCAGACAAACAGATCAACGGCAGATAGTTTTGTTTGTGCTTTGAGCTTTGCAGTCGATCACTCATCCATAGCCGGAGAGCTACGACTCCATATACGATTATACGTGAGTATGCGAGTAGTAAAAGAACCCCCCACCCCACCAATGACTGCCGCAGCCACAGAAAAGATTCCTCGACCACCGTTGCCGCTGCCCCAGCCGACGGCTCCCGCACAGCGCTCTACAGGTTGCCCTGGGAAATTGGCAACAGGCAAGAGGCAACAGGCAACAAGCAACAGTCAACCGACAACTGGGAACTGGGAACTTGCAACAAGAGTTTATGCCATTTTGGGCTTGTAAATGCGGCGGGTTGGCCAACAAGTCTCGGCACAGAGTGATCTTGATCGCAATTTGAGCGTTTGTCTGCACGTTCATGCGTTCCAATTGTCCATGTACGAGAGCAGAGCAGAGCAGGAGATGTGGATCGGGATGTGGAGGGGGAGTTGGAGTTGGAGTTGGGGCTGCATTCGAGACTGAAGCTGGAAGTTGTTTCCTGCTTGGTGCGGAGGCATGCGCCTTCAAATTGCAGTAACCTCAATTACATGAGCTAAGCATTTCTGGGTTAAGACCCTTTTTTTTTTTTTGTTTCGTTGCTCTCTTGGTTCATGATCTCTGGGCCATGGCCTGGTCGGAGATGCTCTCTGGCACAGGCTCAAGCTGTAGTCTTCAGCGTCGGGTCGGCCCACCAGTGCAGAGACCAGCCCACTGCCACAAGGATAGAGAGAAGAGCGAGCGGGAGGGGGACAAGGGGGAGAGGGGCCGCGTATCTTAAAGATACACTCCACTCATTGCAACTGCAACTGCAACTGCATTGGGGCAATTAGATAGCAGTCGAAACAGGCACAGATACGGACGGACACACACACGGCACACGGCACACGGACAAGGCAACGCTGATGAGTTTATGGCAAAAATTGATTTCAAGTTGTCGTTGATGTGCTCCTCCTTCTCCTTCTCCATCTCCATCCCCTCAATCCCGCCTCCCGTTCCAGCGAATAGAGCTGCTCCTCGCTTGGTCCAAATGGCAGTCGCCTTGATGACGAGTCGGCTGTCTTTCTGTCTCTCTGTCAGTTTTGTGTTTTAGTTGCTGCCTGCCATTTAATTGCCAATTTTAATGAGATTTTTTCCAGCGCGTTTTCTCTCCTTCCCACCCCACCCCGCACTCCACTCCGACCGATTTATGGCAACGCCTGCCGACATTTCCCAACCATAGAATAGGATGGAATGGGATGGGATCCGAACCGAACAAGAGTCTCTTGAGGATTGAGGCGTGCACCGACTGTTTGGGCGTTCGATAAGGAATAACATAATAAGGTGGTTTTCGCAGATAAAAATTAGCGATCGTGTCCGGCGATGCGACGCCACGAAAGAGCGTTGTCAACCCGATCAGATCTGTCAGCGATAAAAGAAAAACCCAAACCAAACTGAGAGAAGTCGAAGCAAATGGCCCCAATGCCGCATACTGATTATTGGGAGCTACTATACCTTATTTCCATAATCCAGAGTATGTAGATTAAGAGCTTGTTATGTGTTTTCCACATGATGGAGATGCAGAGGCAGATCCGAGGCGGCACACAACACGAATACAGGCGCAACAATTGCCACTATCATCATATCCCCATTGGCACTGAGAGTCCGGAGTCCCATTCGCTGATGCTGCTGTTATTCGAGCGACCCGCGAACCGATCCTATGGCTCCGCTTCACTCGTAAACCACAGCCATAGGAAACCGATGCAGAACTTCTATTGGGTGGACGTAAGCCAATGCCTCAATGTCTGGTTGTTGTTAATGATCCGAAAACGCAGACGGCAGCAGTCAATAATAGCACTACACAAATACACAACTTGGCGGAAGAGGAGCAGCCAAGTGACCAATGACCAAGCACCAAACACCAAATCGGAATCCGTTGACGACCAAAAACCGAAAATCGACAACCGAAAGCCGACAACCGACAACCGAAAACCGAAAACCGACGATCGAAATACAAAATACAATATACAAAATACACAAGACGGCAAACTTTTTTGTCCAGTTGTTCATATGCTAATTAACACCTTCTGCTTCTGCCAGCGGCGTTTCAATTAAGTCATCGCGAGAGCACCAAGATCGGATCACAAAACAGTTTTCGAGATGATGATGTTGGGAATGGAGCTGGAGCTGGAACTGCGACTGCGACTGGGACTGGGACTGGTGCTGCTATGGCCAGCAGCTCGTTTATCAGCGCGTGCGTTTCATTCATGCAAATCTCCGCCTTGGCCCGGCCATAACTCAGAGCCGAAACTGGCATCAGCGGCGGCGGCACCATCATCCATCAGTTGGGCCGCGGGACGGGACGGGGGGCTGGGGGTCCGTGGGTCCGGGGGTCTCTGTCCGACTACACGATTTTTTAATTTATGATAAAGCGCCTCCGACTGTCACAACGGAATTGCGGCAATAACCATAAACGGCTCAGCAGGTGAAAACTACCAAAAAAAGAAAAGAAGAGAAGAAGTGCCGAAGTGCCGAATGCTGGAGAGAATGCAGCCGGGATGGAGGGATCGCGGGATCGCTTTGGAGTGTCGCTTGAAATGCTTAGACGTCCCGGGTGCGGAGATTAACATAAATGCAGCTCATTAGTGACGCAATTAAAGACCCGAGCCGACAAACGACAAACGGGGAGCCAGGAACACCGCTTCGATCCGATCCGATCCGATCGATTGTCTGCGAGGACGGAGGAGACGGACGGAGACACTGATCGCCGCACGAACCCGATCTGACAGAATGCGCTATATGTGGTATGGGTATATGGTATCCCGAATCCCGTATCCCGCTCGATCGACCGTCGCGCACGAGCTATAGTTTGAGTTTGAGCGGCCCGAAAAATATTCAGACACCACCGAAACGGCAGGGCAGCCAACATGTTCGAGTCGAGTCTGATGTGAGGCTTGAATAATGAATGAATGAATGTGAATGCCTCGGTGTAGTCAGTCGGAAAATACCGTGTCATTCCTATGCCATGATTGAACGTGTCCTACGTGCGAATTTCTTCTTTTTTGAATGGAGAATAATTTTATTTCAATTATAATCAATCAATATCACCATTAGCCCTTTCGTATTTGTACTGGGCCTCTTCCTTAGTGTTTTCCGACTTGTTTTCCCACTGTAATTGATCAATTGACCACGAATCGGGTCCAACCTGGTTCGCTTCAAACATGCTGCCAGCCGCTTGCCGCAAGAGCCAACTGGAGTTTAAGCCCTGTTCGATGAAGCTGGGGGCGCAACATGTTCGCTCTCCCATTCAGTTTGCAGCCAATCGCCGATCCTGCACGTGACTGGAATGGACATGGACCCAAAGGGGTCTCGGTCTCGGTCTCCCTTGCCATTTCCAAAAGATAATGACGAAGGCCTCGACTTAATGATTGTTGGGGGAAAAACTTTCTTCGGCAATCATTTCAATTATGCGCTTAAAAGTCGTGTTTTCGCGTCTGAGAATTTTCGGGACAGGCTAAACGGCTGGTCTGGGCTCCCCTTCGACAATCGATCGAGTCTCAATGCCCCATGCTCCCCCTGCCAGCCTGGGCCCGGGCTATTTGATAACGTGTCAAACAAAACACAAATCATGTTCATCAAAGTGTGGCTACAAATGTGTATTTTACAGATTTTTCCCAGATTTGTTGCTGCTGCTTTTCCCCGTGAAAATGTATAACTTGTGTTGACTCCATCTCCGATGCCAACTTCAGCCTCAGCTTCAGCTGTAGCTTCAGCAGCGATTTCTGCAGTCTGGTCTGCAGTTTTACAAATTGTTTTTGAACATTTGTGCAAAGTGATTTATTGTCGGTTATTTGCAGTCCGCCTCTCGGCTACGTTGGGAAATGTTTTAAGCCTCGATATTTTATTTTTCACGCGCCTCTTCAACTGACAACTGCAGGCATACGGTAGCCGCCGGGAGGAGTGACTCTGGGACTGTGGGGACTGTGGGGACAGTGGAACAGTGGCTAGGGGCTGGTGGCTGGGGGCTGTGCAGGAGTCTGCAGCATCTAATGCATTTCTCGGATACTTGTGTCGTCTTAATTGATATGTCATTTATGGTAATTCCTGCCCAGGCTGTCCGTAGCTGTCGCTATATACACATACGATATGTATCCCTCTCTCGATGCTCTTGACGACTGGATCTGGATACAAGACGTGTTCTGTTTAGTGCCGCTGAGGTAACGCTCGATGGCAGCCTATTAAATGCAATTAAGTTAATTTAAACAGTTTGGTGGAAAGCCGTTGACAGGTAACAGCCAAGAGCCAGCAGGTGCCAGCGGTGCCCGCTGTTCCAGCTAAAAAAAAAACAATTGAAAATCCATTGTTGTTCAGTTGACTTTAGTTAGCCGCCAGAGCCTGAGTCATCTCTGGCATCGCTGGTACCCAGAGCCCCGATGATTTGAATGATGATGATGATGAGCTGTTAATCCCAATAATAGTTGACGTCAATTACTGCCAATCTCTGCCCCGATGCATTGTCAGCATCTGGCTGTGGCTCTCTGTGGCCAGAGCCACAATCAGAGTCTCGCCTGACCCAGATACCGGGACAGGGACGGGGACAGCCAGTAACTAGTGTCTTGCTCAAGTACTCACATTCGTAGTTTATTGTGTGCCAAGACTTTTAATTTTGAGCTTGGGGTAATTGTTTTATGGTGCCTCAGTCACTGTTTATGGCCAGCAATCGATTCTTGAATAGCTGCAACTCGAAAATGTCGCTGCAACATTGTTGTGCCCCAGCGGATCTCGAGGATCCGTTTCTGGGCTGGCTGGCGGGGAAGGTAATCCATATCCATTGTCTAGGCTTCATTGAGATTGCTCTGAGCCAAGTTTGTGGCAAAAGTCTTTTGTTTGGCAGCAGTGGAAGAGCGGCATCTGTCCCTTTGAGATGACATCTACTGTCTCCCTGGATTAATTATTTTTTGAATGTAAATCCTATTGAAATTTCGTAGCTCAAAGTATCTTTCTACTGGGCTCCAACTCCCGTCAGAATAATTGGCTACCTTTGCCCCAAAGCCAGCGTTCTTCGCTCCACTGGCAGCTGGCCATAAAACAATATAGAAACCCACAAAAAACAAGGCACAGCAGCCATGAAATAATCATGAATAGCCCGAAAAGTTCCATTTTAACAACAGCATTACCAAAAAAATAAAAACACAAAAAGCTGGCTGGGGAGAGAGTGGGAGAGAGAGAGAATTGCTTTCGGTTTATTGTTATTTGTTATGGCTCAACGCTCGGTTTCACATTTCCCCACGGAGCAGAGCAGCTTCCGCTGCCCGTCGAACAGGGGGGGAGGGCATGGCAGCCAGTGAAGCGATCAGGTCCGTGGAGTAGGAGTGCGGAAAATCGCATTGGAAAAACGCTGTTTCGGGCTAAACAGCGATTGCCCATAAACAAGTGTAAACTGAGCTGGAAAAGACTCTCCTCCCAGCTCACTGGCGATGGCCAACGCATCCGATTTCATCCGCTGGCAAAAGGTCGAGGCGGAGCGACTGAATGAGTGAATGAGTGAAGGAGGAGCGATTTATTAACAAGAGACTGCGAATGCTGTGGCATTTTGCATTGTGCTCGTAATTACGAAACAACGGCCGACACCTCCGAAAAGATACAGATGTATCTACGCCCCATTAGCTCATCCTCAACCTCAACCCCGTCCCTGTTCCCGTTCCCATCCCGCTGCGAGGCGGCAGCAAGTGTTAATTGAGCTCAGCCAAAAAGAGAAGGAAAAAGATAGAAAAAGGAAAAAAGGAAATGCTGCTGACCCAAGCAGCTGCCAGGAGAAGGTCTTTCGTTTCGTTTAGTTTTTCGTTTTACCTGCAGATAACCGACACTTTCCCCGGGCCGGGCTGATAGGGTTAGGGCCAAGGACAAGCCATTGATAATGACTGGCGCCAGTTGGCCAGTTGGCCAGCGGCTTGGACTTGGACTTGGACAAATTGATGGCTAATTGGTATGTCGGCCGGATGCCAGGAGGAGCGACAGAGGAGACAGCTCGGCCGATCGTGGGCGGATTAAAGAGGAGCGACTAAAGTGTTGAATTAAACTTTATTGAATTAATTACAATTTTACAGAAACTGGAAAGTCGTTATACAATTTATAAATATCTGTATGTATATATACTCTATGTGCTGTGTGTCTGTGTGTGTGTGTATCAGTGTCTGTGTCTGTGTCTGTACATATACATATGTATGTATGCGTGTATAATACGTTGATTCGTTAAACATTTCTTTAGTTTGAATATATTATTCGCATGTAGATATAGTGTGTAGTCCATGATGAATATCCCATACAAGTAGGTATAATATATTAAAAAGAGCACACTCTATGTATACAATAATTCGCTTAAAAGTTTAGTTAACAGTTTCACATTACCCTCCCCCGTCCCATATTTGCCCTACTAAGCAGAAACAAACAATTCAGATATCAATTTCAATTATGTAGTTGGGGACTAGGATTAGGACTGGGATTACTTAGTTGGAGAAGAATGTTTTGCCTGGTACATGCGCCGCACATTTCCATTTACTTTAGAAGTTCTATTAGGACGAAGATACATAGGTAGAAATGATCTAACAGATATGTGAGTACCAAATATCCAATTATATTAGCTACAATATTCAATATACTTCTTATATGTATAGTATATAAGTAAGTATATATATTTTGTTGTTGTAGTTGTTGTATAAAGTTTTGTTAAATATCAACAATTTTGGTGTTGCATTAGATTTAGTTCAGTTGAAAGAAAAAACGCTTCAAACGAAACTAGGCGAGGGCGAAATGCCTATATCCTATATCCTATATCCTACGATCTGTTCGATAGAAGATATACATATAGTTTTGGTATTGGTATTGCGTTTTATACATATACATATATAATTTTATTGTTAGATTTTAGTTTAGTTTAGTTTAGATTAGTTTTTAGTTTTTAGTTTTAGTGCCAATTGGCTTAAGGTACTTAAGTTTTTCTTTGCCCTTTGGCCGCTTCTCCTCTACCTAAAAAGACGTTTATTTCCATTTAAACACACTCAGGTTTCGTCTACATATTGAGGTTTACAAATTCTGTGTGTGTGTGTGTGTGTGGGTGTGTGGTGAGAGTATAAGAGTGTGTGTGTGTGTGTTTGTGTGTGTGTGCAAATATTGCATTTAATTAGATTTCGATTCGTTTTCGTTTTTAATTGCTGTTATGTCTAAGCAAGTTAACAAAATTGATTGCAATTCTTAAGTCAGTTGAGTAGTGAAATCGTATTTAGTCTTCATTTCAGTTTTCGAATCAGTTGAGTTGATCAGATCTATGTATACACATAAGAGTTAAGTAAGAGAAAAATGCAATCAAAGTTCCGTTGAGTAGTTGTTAGAGTGCGAATTAAGTATAATAGTTTTTTAGTTGAATAGTTAACAATGTGGTACAGTACAACCTGCCCTGCTCTGCCCTGCCCTCACTTCGGTTCTGAATTATTCACATGGTTTCCAGGACTCTCGCAGTGGCAGTCGCTTGGGCTACAGCAAGTCGGGTTCTGCTTTTTGTTGTAGTTTTCTATTTGGTGTATGTACATTGGGTTTTCCTTTTGGTTGTTTGGTTTGTCTAATTACTCAAACTTGAACGGTTCTTAAAAATTGTTTCAGTATCGGTTCATTCTCTATATAGGTAGGTATGTATATATATTTTTGTTTGGTGTATATTTGTAAGTATATATGCTTTTGTTGGTATGTTATGAAAGCTAACAATGTGGACGGACAAAAATAATTTACAAAAATTCATTTATTGTTACATTTAGTTTAAAAACTTTTCTCTCTTGCTTTTGGTTTCTCGGTTTCGGGTTCTTGGATTTTGGGTTCTTGGGTTCTTGGCTGTGTCGTCTTCAAGCAATTATAGATCGCGGATCAGCCAGTTGAGGCAGCAGAAAGTTGAGACTGAGATTTCAACCATACCAACGGGGCGTCCCGTCCCTCCTCCTTCCGTGTTTGTTGGGTTATGTTTGGGGACAGCTTAAGTCATCATCCGAGGTGCTTAACAAGGTTATCTCTACGTTTGTTCTATTCTATAATTTACTAGGCTTAGGCTAGGCTAAGTAGTCACATAAATTAGGACTTAGCACACATGCATAGCTTTAAGTACTTGCGTGAGGGAAATAAGATTAGTTCTTGCTTTGTATTGTTTGAAACATGATATATATACGACAGCTGCTGCGCACTCCACACGCTACTCTGATTTTAGAAATCAGCAACAACATTTTTGGACTCCAGAGTGGAGTCCATAGTCTTAGACCTAAAGAGCAGTTAGCGTAGCGACTAGTTAACCGGCTATCTAACGTGGTTTAGTCGATGATTAATGTTGGATTAATCTGGATTGGTTGCTTTGCTTTGCTTTGCGAATCGCAATTCAGAGACATTGCATAGCTTTGCTTGGTAGTACGATAAAATAGACTAGAATTTAGTTAGTTGGGCATATCTATATCTATAGTATACACACAAATGTCACTATATAGGGGCATACACTTGCTAATAGTAATATTGATTTAGGTTCATTGTATATAATATGTATGTATGTATATATCATAGACTACGGCTTCCGCTACAATTGGAGTTAAAAAGTTTTTCAAAGGCTTCGGTAATAAGTTCTTTCGAGTTGACAAATGGAAAAATGGTGTGCTCTTATCTTCTCCCTGGAGTTCGGTTCGATTTTCGACTTTCGTTTTTCGATTTTCGATTTTCAGTTAAGATTATGTTAAGTAATACGCAGTACGCTTATGTAAAACCACTAACCTAGGCTAAGTTCATTTCGAAATCAGTTTTAAGTTTAAGTTTAAAATTCGTTACGCAAATGAATCAAAGTGCAGGTAGTTCTTTCTACTAATTCAGTGATGTACAGATATAGATATAGATAGATATAGATAGATAGAGAGAGAGAGAGTTGAGCTGGAAGCAAAGTTCCACTACGGAGGTGCTCGGGATTGTAGTCTTAATCGAAAATAAATACGAAAGTAGAAACGTTTCACTCAGTTGTTAAAGCTATTCATAAATTCTTATGGAACGTGGTGGCCTGTTGTGGCCAGTTCCTATGTTAAAAATTCACTCAGTTTACCCTCACTGATTGGATTGTAGATTGTTGATGCTGTTCGTATAGGTGTTGCTGCCACTGCTCTGGGCAGAACTGCTGCAAGTGGTTTAAGGATATTATACATTTTAGCCATACGATCTCACTTACTTACTTATTTTCTAGGCAAGCCAGGATTTCCTGCTGCCCTTGATACTGCAAGTTTTGAAGGTATTCCGCCCTGCGTTGGTGCACAAGCTTCTCTTTTTCGGCTCGCTCTCTCTGTAGTCTGTAGAAATTGGAAGTAACATTAGTAAATCTGATAACTTATACTTATAGCATCAGAAATATCAAATAAAATGGTTTCGAAAATCGTTAAATAATACTCGGCGCCGTCTTACCAAAGTCGTCAAATTGGCATCCCAAATGCTTGCGTGCAAATTACAGTTACCCATGAGTTAGCTTATGGTTATCCTATATCTACTATATAGTGCGATATCTAGCGACTAATCGGTTCACTTACTTGATGCGTGATTGTCTCATGAACTGTTGGATCTTCCTGGCAGCTTGATTCTGGGTGGACTGCGAGTAGGTTCGTCTGCAAAATGCCATTCAAATGAGTACAGAATGATTCGATTTGCATTTGCACACTCACTTCAAAGGACCCGAGGGACTTGTTTCCTTGGGCGTGCTCGGCTGCGAGCCCATCTCATGCTGCTGCTGCTGGTCCTGCTTGTAGTGGTCGTAGAAGCTGGACAGGCACTGGGAGTTGCTGCTGACGCTGCCATGATCGCTGCCCCCCGCCATGCCCTGGCCCAGGCCGCTCTTCTTGAAGCGCTTGTTCTTTCGGTAGGAACGATAGCCATGCTGGATGACCAGGGCGGCGTTGGTCATCTGCCTGTAGTAGGCGTACTGCTTGTACCGCCTGTAATAGTTCTGGATGACAATGGCGGCGGTGCGCTCCTTGTTCTGCTCCTCGAGCTTCTGCCGGCCCTTGTACGAGCGGTAGGCCTTCTGTATGCACTTGGCTGCCTCGTACAGCTCCCGCTGCTCTGTGTCGGTCAGCGTCAGCTTGGAGAAGTCCGCCTCGAACGGGTACTGCGACAGGCTGGAGGCGTGCAGGAACTCGGTCAGCTGCTTGGTCGACGGCGGCGGACTGGGCGAGCTGACAGACGGATCTGTGCCCAGTATGGAGTAGCTGGCCGGCGACTGCAGCGGCCCCGAGCTGGCGGGACTCAGGCTGGAGCAGGGCGTGCTCACATCGTGGTACCGATAGCTGTGGTCGTGGAAGTCGAAGCTGAAATCGCTGTCAAAATGCGTATTGGGCAGCGAGTCCAGCAGGGGATCCATAAAGCTGTCCGTCAGGGCCGAGGACTCCGAAGTCAATGGCTCAGTCAAGGGGCTGCCCAGCACCATCATTTCATCGGCTTCATTCTGTAAGTGTTTTTCGGATCGTTAGTTTATGCGAAAGTACAATTATTCCTATGGCCCAGGCTTACTTTGATGCGCTCTGGCATTGCTGCTATAATGTGTTCGGCCAGGGTCAGCACTTTGGCATCCGAATCCCCTGAAAGCATTCCAGTAACCAGTTATCAATACTTGTTGGCACTTTATTCGGCAGTTTGTACAAATGCAGAGACATGGCAAACGAGTCTACTGAATAGAGTTGGGCCCTCTTCGCTTTCGTCTTTCATCTGGTTTCATTTAAAGTACATCGAATACTCCTCTAGGCCTAAGCAGAGGACCCAACTCTATTTTCAAATGTTTGGACAATATTTAAGTACATTATTATTAATATTATTAATTAATATTTATTATATTATACACCGACAAGCAATTCGTTTGTGTGTTACGATTGTGTGAGAGTGTGTGTGTGTTAGTGTCTAGCTATTTACATACATACAAACACATTTGGAAAGATGTAGTAGTAATATTTACAGCGATCAATTCGATTCGTGGCTGGCTGATTATGCGGAAGGCGAGGCGGGCGAGTGTTTGTCAGTGTATCAGTTTATAGCTATAGTTTGTAATTGGTTGATTATAGTATAGACATCGATATAAACGCACATTTAGTTAAGGGTTAGTTCTAGGCCGCCAGAGCGCGCCAGAGCAACCAGCAACCAGCAACCAATATTAATAACGAACATTTACGAGTACATTGATTAAACGAGCTCCACAATACATATACATATACATATACATATACAGATTCATATTCATATTCATATATATTTATAGATACACCTATACATGTAACATGTGGTATGCAACAACAAAACAGCAACGACAATATGAACAACATCGATAGCCTAGCCCCCACATCCCTCATCCCCATTCCCATTCCCATTTCCATCCCCATCCCCACATGGTTTTGGTTAGTACGTTTTAGCTACAATACGGATTAAGTACGGATTAAGTACGGGTGAGAGTGGGAGAGAGAGAGCGAGAGAAAGCCGGAGAGAAGCAGAAGCCTGCCATCTCTGCCATCACTGACCTACAACTGCATCGGCCAGGGCCAGGGCCAGGTCATTGCCTATGGTCACATCGGTGGCGCTCGTCGAGGTGTCATCGCCATCGATGTCTTTGTCGTGTATGGGGCTCGATTCGCCCGTGGATACCTCGCCTAGTTTTAGAATTTACCGAAAACATTTTCACATTGAGCATTTCATTTCATTTCTTTTCTTTCTGTTTGCAAGTATAAACCAAGCACTACATCGGATCATTCGATCATGCACAAGATCATGGGGATCCCCAAAACTTACACAGGGCAAAGTCCATTTTACGCAGCGGCGACAGCAGGCAATTGGTCCCAGTCAGCGTATCCAGCGGCGAGTCCACGCCCAGGGCATAGTTGTCGTGCCCCTCGAAGTTGCTGCAAATTGAGAGGGAATCGTATACGGCTCAGTGGGTGTCAGGGGCAGCCACATACCTGTGCAGCCTGGCCAGGGACTTGCCCGACTTGCTGCGTATGTCCATGTTGATGCCGCTGTCTATGGATGAGCGCTTGGAGTACCTACTGCCGTTGTTGGGAGGACTTTGATTGCTGGGGGAGCACAACGAAATGGCTGACGTGACGCTAGTTGCCATTGAAGAGGGTAGACGACTCACCTGTGCACGGCCCCAGGTCTGAGAAAGACGCCATCGTGCTTTCTTTGGAGTAGCTCCAGGTCGAAGCTGTTGTAGGTCTGCTGCTGGGTCTCCTCCGTGTCCGTGTCAACGCCTATGTTCATGGAGAGGTTGGCCAGGCCGCCGCGCAAGTGCGGCTTGCGGCAGCGCTCCTTCTCCAGTCGAAACATCTGGGCCAGGAGGTGTTTGTGCCCCTTAAGGTTGGCCAGATCCAGTGGCGTTTGCTGGCCCTGCGTCTTGATCTTCAGCGCATTGTGATTCCACTTGTAGAGCAGCAGGGAGCACTCCACATGGCCGCGCACACAGGACCAGGCGAGCGGCGTGAAGCCGTACACATCCTGACTGAGGGCGTCCAGCTCAGTTTCGAGTATGATATGTGGATTCTCCGCTCGCCAATTGAGCATGGCGCCCACCAGCTTGGCATAGCCCAGGGCGGCGGCCAGATGCAGCAGCGTCATGCCCCGCAGGCCCACGCTCCAGCTGGCCACTGTGCTGGGCATGCTCCAGGCATGCTTCGTCAGCTTGTGGCAATAGGCGACCAGCTTCTCCTCAAAGTTCGGCTCCAGATAGAGGGCCGTGTGGTCCGTCTGCAAGAAAGAGAAAGGTCTTCAGTTGGAATACAGCTAGAGAATCCCCTGCGGATTGAACACACCGTCGGCTCCTGCTCCGTCTTCAGCTGCAGCTTGTCGTCGATGGTCGAGAGGCGATTGAGCAGCGTGAACTTGTACAGGCAATCGTTGGAGCTGCTCGCATCGAACGGGGCGTCGGCCAGCAGCGACAGCTTGTACTCGAACATGACCGAATTGGACACGAGAAAGCCGCCGCAGGCCACCTGTAGCGTCACGAAGCCCGCCTCATGGGCAGGACAGTAGCAACGCAGCACTCCCTCCTGCACCATCTGCGTGGGCACGGGCTGGGCATCGAAGAGGACCGTGTAGGCGCCACCGCCATTGCTGCTCGTCCAGGGTCCGGCCACAAGTACCTTGACCCCGCCCTCGGTGTACGACCACTCCGGACTGAAGTCGCAGATGTTGTGGATCTTGCGGGGCTGCTGCTGCGTCTGAGCGGCCGCCTGCCCCAGATAGGAGCTCTGCTCCAGGGCCGTGTTGTTCAGGGCCTGCTTATCGTCCAGATCCAGCTCGGGGAACTCCACGAGCATATCGAAGGCATCCAGATTGGCGAACACATCGTCTGTTTCGTCCTCCTCAGGCTCGCCTTCGACTTCATGGCCCAGTGGGGGCTTCTTCTCCGCTTCTTGGGAATTGCTGTTGCTGTTGCTGCTACTGTGGCAGCCGCTTGTGGCTGAAGGCTCTATCGTTGTCGTGGCTGCTTCTCCGGCAGACGTACTGTACGGCTGCATATTGGCTATCAGTGTACGTTGAATATCCTCGTGGGATAGATCGAGGGTTTCGTTGAAGAAGCTCAGGGTCTCGGCAGCACTGCCCGCCTGGGGCTCGTCCTCGCTGCTGTTGCTGCTGCTGCTGTGGCTGCTGTGGATGCTGTGGATGCTGCTGTTCTGATTGTTGGCCCCAAAGCTGCTGCTCTCGTCGCTGGCGCTAATTTGGCTGCTATTATCACTGGAAGCACTGAATGTTGCACAACCATTTTGGGTCTGAGACTGCGATTGGGATTGGGATTGACTCTTTGTATGGCCATCTGTGGCCTGATTGTTGTTGCTGTTGCTGTTGCTGCCGCTGCTGCTGCTCCCTCCATTCAGCTGTCAAATAAGTTTGAATTTAATCAACATAAATACAATGAGTGCAGGCGATTCTGCGGTTTCTACTCACCTCAGTGAGCGCATTGGCGCTCATTAAATTATCACAAGTTGCTGCCGATGTCGATGTCGTTGTAATTTGTTGCTGCTGATTGCCATCGATAATCGATTGTAAGGAACTCGAGGTGGACGATGTGCCGGACGTAGATGTGGATATAGATATAGATGTGGCTGTGGCTCTGCCTGGGGCTGGGGCTATGGATGTGGAGGTGTTATGGCTATTGACAGCGGAAGACGTTGAAGCCGTGTTGTTGCTGCTGCTGCTGCGATGCTCAGGTGACATACACATGGCCTCAACTGGGGGTTGCACAAGGGTTGGGGTTGGGGTTTGTGTTTGGGTTTGGGTTTGGAGTTGGCCACTGTTTGGGGTTGCTGATGTCTGTTGCAATTTATAATAATGTTGCTGCTGCTGCTGCTGCTGCTGCTGCTGTGTGTTGTTGCTGGAAGTATTCAGTTGCTGCTGCTGTTGATTGTACATGAAGTTATTGTTGCTGGGGTCGTTATTATTTACGACATTTAATTCGTTGTTCGTTTGAGCTGCTAATTGCTTGGCACTGCCATTGCCATTGCTGCTGACGGAGTTGGTGATTTTGTTTGCAGTCATGTGGCTTTGGATTTCAATTAGTTCCGTATCCATGCCATTTAAGACGGAGCCTCCTCCTCCTCCTCCTCCTGCTGCTGCTGCTGCTGAGGCTCCTGCTACTGCTGCTGCTGTGGCTGTTGTGGAAGGATCTCTGGCTGTGGCCGTGATTGTTGTATTGGCAATTTGCAGGCGATGATGATGCTGATTCAAATGAGCCGAATTCTGGCTCTGACTGGCCACGAAACGTTGCAGGCTCAAGTGTTGCTGCTGTTGCTGGTGATATTGCTGCTGCTGCTGTTGCTGCTGCATCGCCAGATTGCTTCTTGCGGCCAGCATCTGATTGGCACCTCGATATTGCTGCTGATAGCTGCCATCGCCCTGTCCCGTCTGCTGTTGCTGTTGGTGTTGCTGCTGCTGCTGCTGTTGCTGCTGTTGAGGAGGAATGATCTGAAACTTGATGGCCGACTCCTGGGGCAGCTGTTGCGTGGCATTGTGGAACTGTGCGTGCGGATTGTCCAGGTGCATGCCGTCGTTGCGCTGGCGCGGCCGCTCCGCCCAGCGGGAGTACAGCTTGCTGGCCACCACCACATTGGGCGTGCCGCTGCCGAAGGCCCCCTCATTGAGTCGCTTCTCTGAGGCCGACGTGGCCACCGCGGACTTGATGATGCCGCCCGTGCGCCGCATCACGGGATGCGTGCAGGTCTTGCCATCGGCACAGCCCGCGTCCCCGCAGCCGCAGTCCAGCTGCTTGACCAGGGCCGCCTGGCGGGACAGGCGCTGCTTCTCCATCAGCTGGCACACGATCGACTCCACGGTCTCGGCCGTCTGCGGGGAGGGGACAATTGAACAAGGACTCTCATCCGGCCATCTAGTAGATCTACTCACCGATATCTCAATGTCGTTGCCCGAATCGGAATCATCATCGGAGTTGACTGTGGAGACTGGAATGGAGGGAGCGAGGGGAATGGATTACCAATCGAGGGAGGGAAAGCATTGGCTCTACTCACGCATCGGCTTCAGCTGGCTGACCAGCTCCTCCTTGGTCCACTCCTTCTTGTCGCCCCACAGGGTGATGCTGGGGGCAATCACGGCCATTTTATTATCATCCGGATACGGCACATTCAGATAGTGCACCAAAACAATGTCCGGATTCTGTTTTGTGACGAGCCCAAGCCCAGGCAGCGAAACGAAGAGTTTTAGTTTATGGAAAAGGGAATGGGAATGGGAATGATGGGGGTGGGTGGGAATTCCCCCCTCTTACCTGCAACAGCCAGTAACATCTGCGATGGAACGTGGGCAATATGGCCGAGTGTACATAACAGCCGTAGATGCACTGTGTGGACGAGGAAAGGAGCAGCAGCAGAGATTGTGAGGCGGATCGAAGGAAATTCAATTTATCAAAACAAGAGCATAAAACAGGAAAAGGGGGTAAGGGGATTGGGGTGCCCTGCCCCCCTGCTGGGAGCGAATCCATTTAATTGGAAAACATAAAAACGGAGCTCAAATTAAATTACCAACCGCCCACGATAGCGGGGGGGCGCCACAGCGTCTTCGGCTTCCTCCTCCACGCCCACGCCCACTTCGACTACGGATTCGGATACGTATACGGATTCGGTAAGTGCCAAAAATCAGTGCCCAAAAGGAAAAGGGTTTCCCCGACTGGTAGCGCCCTTCCTTGCGCATTTTTCTTGTTCTCCGGAGTTCTCTCTGCCTCTTAATTTTTTTCTTTTTTCTATTTATTCATTGTTTTTTTTTATTGTTTTTTTTTTAGTTTTTGCAAGTTTTTTCTTTCTATTCCCGCTGATAAATTTGTTGGCTCTCGTTGTCCGCGATATGCCGCTGACTTCTTCTGTTTTCTCTTGGCGGCGGAATTTCCTCTGCCCCTGCCACACGTCGCCTGGCTCTCGGTTATCATGTAAGGAGACGGCACCCCGCCAGCTGTGCCAACTGCATAAATCTCAGCCCTGCCACGTTTACTAGCAAATGTTTTAAGAATAAAAATTAAAACAAATAGCAAAAACAAACCAAGAAAAACTCAAGAAAAGTGGTGGAAAAAATTGGCGTGAAATTGCCAAATGTTTTTATGTTTCCATAATGGGGGAAAGTCGTATGGGATAGCGATAGACGGACGGACGGAGGGACGGACATCCTTCAGACATTATAAATAAGCTTAACCCTTGGCTGGGGCTTATTTCATTAGCAGGCAGCGGTCCTTGTTGCCTCGTTGCCTTGTTGCCTTGCTGCCTATATCCTTGGCTGCGACAACGGACACCGTCAGTTTTCTGTCTACTTCCGGCGGGAAATCATAACTCATTCGGTCACCCAGAAGGAAGACCACCCGCAGAGGCCCCTTGACAAACGATGCCAATGCCTGGAGACTGCCTAATTGCCTAATTGAGCGCCCATTGGGGTGGGGGTGGGAGGGTTTCACTTGACTTGACTCACCTCCGTGCCTTGCACTTTCAGTTTCATGTGATCCTCGCGGGTCGTCTTGCCATCCTTGCGCTTCTTCCAGCAGTAGCCATCGCGACGGTAGCGCACCTTCTTCCGCGAGTACAGCAGCAGGGATCCGCTCTTGGGTCTGCAAGGATGCGGATGCGGATGAGGATGAGCATGATCCTGATAAGATCAGGCCAGTGACTCACCTGGTTCGGACCTCCTTGGACTGCCACTCGCAGTGCTTGTCAAAGCTGATAAGAATCGCAGCAATTTCCTGGAATATATATGTGCATATATGAAGACTTTATTTATTTGCTGATCTCGAATGGAAATAGCCAGAGATACGAGTGGAAAGAACGACCTTCACATCGGTCTTATCATCACTGCGACAATGGCCAAAGCGAACTGGCCCCTTAACTAACGTGCTAACAATTTCCTGACTTAATGGCCAAAATGCTGCGCTGCCCAGTCACGGCACTCGCGGCATTTCCTCCGTTAAACTCCAGAAAAAAAAGAGCAGAAGGGATTTCTGCGCTACAAAACAAAGGAAAACATTTTAGAAATTTCATTTGACCGCAAAGCGGACACTGCCACAAAAGCAGGAAGAGGAGCAGGAGTGCCAGCAGGAGGCAGGAGGCAGTAGGCAGGAGGCAAAGTGTTAACCACAATTTACAGGTGTCGCCCCGGCAGTTGACACTTAACCAAGCTGGCCAGGCCAGGCCAGGACAGGCCAGGAACCACCAAGTGCCACAGACGCATCCCGAGTGCAATTTGTGTGCATATTTGAAATGCTCTCTCTCCCTCCCTCTGCCCTGATAAGCAGGCGCAAGGAGTCGCTAAAAGGGCAGGGACTGGGACTGGGACAGGGGCCGAAGCTGGAGAAAGGCCAGAACCATTCAAATGCAAATCACACAACAGTCAGCGAAAGTTCACAGGGAATTTCGTTCGGTTTGTCTTTCTTTTCTTTTTCTATCTTTTTTTGGACCATTTGGACTTGACTTTTCATTGCATGTTTTGCCGATAAAGTTATCAATTTGTTTGCTTCCCCTGACGTTGCATGAATAATGTAAAGTGGCCATCCATCCATCCATCCATCTATTCATTCATTCATTCATTCATCCTTCGGGCAGGGCCATCCTCAGCTGTGCAGCAAAACATTTTCCATATGTCAGTTGGCGGCAGAAATCGCAACATTTGCGAGTGTCATAAAAATTGTATGCACACACACACACACACACACACACAGATATAGAAAAAGGGGGATCACCTCCCTCGACTCCCCTCCCCCCGCCCAAGGCTAAGGCGGAGTTGGGGCAAATCACAGGCGCGTGTTTGTCAAGTGGCAAACGTTTGCATTTTGGCCAAAATTGCCTCTGACTTGGCCCTTTTGGCTGCCATAAGGAGAGAGATACATATACATATACATATACATATACATATGTATGTGCATATGTATAAAAAGATAGAAAGATACTCGTAGATATAGATGGATGGTTATTTATGCATGGCTCCAGCGACCTACTCCAAACTGCTTCCCAATCTCTGGCATCGCCTTTTATGATGAATTCCAGGCACATACGCGCCAGGAACTGCCGCTCCTTCCGGACTTTGAGGAGGCGAAACATTAAAAATTGATGCCCACCTCAGCAGCAAATTCCCGCTCCCGCCACTCAACCTCCCCACAAGCCTAGACGACATGCATGGGCGTGGCCATGGGCTCTACTCAGGCGACCTTTCAACACTTTCACCCGAGTGGAGAACGTCGAATTGCTCAGGATAACAATTAGAAAGGGAAAGAAAATGGTCTAAAAAAAGTAATGGAACTATTTTGGAAACCTATTGATGTTAAATGTTGTTGTACTTGTATTTTATATAAAGAAAGAGATAAATAAATAAATAAAATAAACAAAATAAATAGTAAACAAAAATCAGACAAAATTAAACAAATTTTTATTATTAAAAATCAATGTATTATATGTAGATTCATATTTAAATTAAATTCAAAATTAATTGGTTTAAAATAATATTGGGACTAGTGCCTTAAATAAAAGTAAATCTTGCAGCACTAGGATAAATCCAAATAAATAACTAAAAATCTAAGAAAAACAATTAGATTAGCTCTTAGAAACTTGATTGTTAAACTTTAAATCTTATCTAAACCTTGCCCCAAATTAAGTTCTACAAACAGCCTAAAAAATAACAAAGCGGAACACCAAGGACTTCAGAATAGCTCTCCAAAAGGTAAGCCTTAGGAGCAGGTTAATTTGAAACCCCCTGGCCCATGGCCCCATTGCCCAGGCCCTCATGGCCACTTAATCACTTCCAGTCAGTGTCCTGCCCGATGCAGGACTGTACAATATGTACATACATCTGGGGGTCACACAGAAAAATGCAAATAAAATTGCGACTCATTATCAATTTAACTTTTTGATTTTTAAGCTGCGCCTTTTCCAACCACACACACGGACGGAGGGACGGACGGAGGGACGGAGGGAGGTACGGCAGGACAGAGAGTACGGCTCATTGGTGGTGTGGCTACTCGTATTATATTTTTTGCTGTTGCTTTATGAGCCAGGTCGAGTGGCTCTGTGTGCCCTCTGTGTCCCCCCACTCTCTGGCTGCTACTTAAATGCCAAATTAAAACTGTGTGGTTAAAGCGACAGTCCGAAGAGGGTCTGGGGGTGCCCAATCCTGTCTGCCCTTTGCTCTGGACCTGACCTGCTCGTTTGCCTGTAAGCAGGACTAAAATAAGCGTGCGTAATTTTATTTATGTCCGGTACACGGCCACATTTTGTAATTTTTGCATGCTGATGCAGTAAGGGTGGTCCATGAGGGGGTCTACTGCTGCCCTTACGGCTACTCCTCCCTGGTCTTGCCATGGAGCCAGCTGTTGGGCCAGGGAGTGTTCCCGTTTTTGGCTGGCAAACTTTATTTTAATCAACTTGAAAATGCTCTTATTCCGAGAAGAAGTTCTTCAGTTCATTAGCAAAGGAACAAAACAAAGGGTATTCTTACGGGCAGTAAGAGCCTTGAGATGGTCAAGGATATGTACACTGATAGAAAAATGGCGCAGTAAAACCAAGCAAATATAATATAAAATTTAATAGAACTTATTTGTATTCAAATATAATTGTATCATATTTAAACTGAATATAAAACACTTTAAAATAAATATATTACATTAAATTTAAATAATTAAATATATTTAGATCAAATATTTTCATATTACTTTCAAAATGCAAGTGAAACACTTTAATTTTTTGTAATTTTCACTGTTGGTTTTCTCTATGAGTGTGCAAGCAGCCAGAGATCTATCAATCTTCAGAAATGTTGCAAATCCCTTGCTCATCCTGTCCAGCTTATTCCCAATTTAGGTTCAATCCATGAACTGCCTTCCATCGCAATCATATCCAACATTCACTGCGGTATGCTTCCAGGATTCTCGATGGGGAACAGGATCTTTGCCGCCCTTGCTTTCTGCAGTCTTCGGACTTATTCTGCTCCAGGGTATTCCACATTTCGGTTCCCAGCGAACCTCCTTTCATGCCGCCTGGGCAGCTTCCTTTAATTTAGTCAACTTTGTCGCGCGAGTGTGTAAAATGCCGCTTACCCCCTCCGGCCGCCACCCCGCCCCTCCCACCACTCCCCGCCAGAGCGGGAACTTTACAACTGTCCAAATGAATATTTGCGGTTGCGCTTAATTCACAAGTAAAACAACAAGCCAAGCTCATAGCAAGCCAGGCAGGCGTTTTCTCTTTCCATTTTCAGGGAAAACTTTTATTGCAAACCGAACGGAACGCGCTGAAAAAAGACAAACGGGAAAGCGAACTTTCGGCGACGCGTGTATCGTACGTGCAGGGGTCAGAGGTGGTCCGAGGTGGTCCGGTCCGGCCCGGTCCTAGCCACGTTCAACTCGTGTTTGTATTATAGTTTGTGGCGCAATAAAAACTTCGCGAACGTCTCCCTAATAGACTGGCGAAGCCATCTCATTAATCTGCATATAGTGGGGGATACAGCGGAAACGGGAGCTTCAATGGAAGCTCTATGGCTCCACCCGAGGAGACGTTTCACAGTCACAGGTCTAAAAGTGAAAAGTAAAAGGGGGAAACCGTCTTCGAAGGCTGTCAAAGTGTCCAGGCCCACGACTGGCAGGCTCATCCGCCACTGTCAACTGTCCAACTCGGAGGTCGGATCGGATCGGATTGTTTGGGTGCCGCCCCTAGCCAAGTCATGGACTTTGGCTCCTTTTGGCTTTCACTTGGCTTCCCCCGTTTTCGACAATTTTATGTGCAATCAAATGCAAATAGAAACGGAAAACGGGGAAAACGGGGAAAACAGTGAACAGACAACACAAACACCAACTTATTTCGAACTAAAACTGACCTCATTTGTATTCCAACGATGACGCTGTGATGGAAAACTGTCAGCTCTTGGCAGGCTCTCCAAATTGTCGGGCAGTTTGATAGGTTCGCCATCTGTAAAAAGGATGGAAATTGGGTGGAAAAAAATAAGTACAAGATGTGGAAAATGCACTGAAAGCGTAAGTAGAGGCGGCACGGACGCCACTCGACTTGGCTTTTATAAATCAATTTTGCATATTTTGCATTCCCTCCGTTCGTCCTGCTTTTCGGGGGAGGGGGGACGCCCAACAGGTGCAACTGTCGGACATTCATAAATGCGACAAAAATGTAAATCAGTTTAGAGAGCGGCAGCGATGATTTATAGTGGAGACGGAGACACACAAAAAAAAAAGAGAAAGAAAAAATGCGAAAAGAAATCCTATAATGTCAACGTTAATAAACGAGTTTCTCCATTTGTCCATTTATCAAAATCCCAAGAAACTTCTCTCTACCCACTCACCGCACTCTCCCCACTCTGCCCACTCTCCGCTCTCATGGTCTCTGAGAATGCGTGGAAAACTTTGCCGATTTTGAGTCGTCATTGAATAATTACCGCACACTTAATGGAGCTTGCAACCGTAAATCGAATCGAAAGCAACTTTTGGTTTATTAAAATGCCACGCCACGCAACTCGGGGGGGCAGGGCAGGAGGGGCACATAAACTTTGCGGCCAAACTGTAATTTAGCAGAAATGTGTAATAAAAGCGGACAGGACACATCTACATCTACGCGACATCTCTCTCCATTACGCTGCGCTCTCTCTCCACCGCTCTCACTCGTCGTATATCAAAGAGCCAATAGGTTGCACTCGAAGAGCCATAAAAAAGTATTTGTACACAATTTATATAAAGTGCTCGAAGCGACTCTTGGCCCGGCCCGGACCGGAGCGGAGCGGCACCGGGTCGGCGCGGGGCGGATCAGAGCCGCGTAACCCAAAATGTGTTGCCAAATTGCAAAACGCCAGACGCTGGCGGTGGACGGGAAAGTAACAGGAGGGGGGGGCGACAGGAGCTCCACTTGGAGAAGGGCACAGACAGTGCGTGGGGTTTGGCGTGGCGCCCCTTTTGCGAGAGGTGAGCGCGCACACACACACGCACACATACGAACTAGAGATGGGCGAAGAGAGATTGCTGTTCTGATCTATGCTCTTCAGTTCCATTGCAGCACCGAAAAGCTTCCTCTCTCAGCTTTTTCTTCCAAGAGAGTCACAATAATCGAAATTCTCGTAGCTTCACTCACGTTTCACGCACATAAATTGTCTCAAATCACGCTCACATCTCTATCGAAAGAAGCGGAATTCAAGGCGGCACTCTCCACCTTCTCCTTTTCCACCCTTTGGACACAATGATGACGTTGATGTAGTTACTTTTTCAGGGCATTTTGTTGTCGTTATTGTAGTGGCAGTAGTGGCGGTTGGTTGTGGCAGTTCTTTATGCGATTTTTATATGGCTCACGTTTTGGCAGAGAACCCAATGGCTACAGCGTTTGCGGTGGGGGTGGGGTGTGTTTGGGTGGAGTGCTGGGAATCGGCGACAAATTGTTTGCTTTGATCGCACACTCAAGTTTTATGGCCACACTAATTTGTCATCGCTGCCTTGGGTCCTCGTCCCCGTCTTCAACCATCCCACCCCACCCCACCCACTTGCGTGTACTCTTTTGAAAAATGCTCAAGCGATAATTGTCAAAAATGTCGAAACAATCACAGACATCCCAACCCGTCTACCCTTTGCACCTATTTATAATGCAGTTGCTGCCATTGTTTCCAAAAAGAGAGAAATATATATAGAGAGAGAGAGAGAGGGGGAAGGAATAACTCTGTTTGATTAATACAAATAAAAAGTTTTTTTAACTGCTCTTTGCATATTTCATGGCAAAAAGCTTCAAAAACTGACGGTTGCCCCGCCATCATAATAGACTGCCCGGCGGGAGGGGCGGCAGAGAGAGAGACAGAGGGCCTGGGGCCAGAGCAGTGCCAAAAAAAAGAGAGAAGACAAGCCGAAACCACAGCCAGCTCAGGTGCTCAGGTGAGAGAGGGAGAGGGGCAGACGGCGGCAGAGGCTGGAGAGAGAGGCAGTCGGTCCCATGTCGACTATGTCGATGGCGACGTCAACGTGGCAGGGACTCTTTCATCTTTTTGTTTCCCATTGCAATACTCTTCCAGGGGATAGTATTCATTTCATGAGGTGCTTTGCCGACGCAAATAACACCGTTTTCGATAGAGGGTTTATTTTGGATCCAGTGTGGGATCATTAGACCCTCTTGAGTGAGTATTTCTTTCTGTACATACGTTCGTAGGAACGTATCGGTCTTAAAGCATATATTTCCAAGAGGAATCATCAATCTACAAGTTTATCACAAGCTGGCGCCCACCTTTTGGTTTTTTGTATTATTTTAAGCAACGAAAAAAAAAACTTCAACAGAGGAAGGGGTTGACAGGGGAGTAGTCACCAGCCCCAGCCCCAGTCCCAGCCTCAGTCCCAGATCCAATCTCATAATTTCATCCAACGCTTAATTGTGACAAATGCGCTTTGCTACATAAGATTTTCTCATAATTTGGCAGAGAATTTAAGGGTTAAGAGGTGGTGGGCAGGGGGTGCGGAGTAAGTACAAGCAGCAAGCGGACTCTGGGGGGAACTGGACGATGGATGGCCTCGGCCATGTGCTCGTCCTCGCGGACCATCCTGGTCCTGGACAGTCACGAATTGACACGGCAAATAGCACAAAAGAGTTGACATAAATAATAAATTTTCGTTTTATGATTTCGTGTAAAGGCCTAGGCCTAGGCCTAGCCAGGTGGGAGGGGACGGGAAGAGACCTGCCAATTTCTGCTGCCTGCCAAATTGTGGCTAATAAATATCTCACAAAAAAAAAATGGCAACAGGAACGGGGCCACCCATCGTGGTACAGGGGGGTAAGGTTGGGCTTTTTGGGTCCTATAAAACATACAAAAGAAAAATTGTTTTGCACTTTGGTACGCCGTCGCCGTCGCCGAAAAGTCAGCGAGTGTGAAATTACTTTTGTTTAGAGTCCGAACTCTCTCTCTCTCTCTCTCCATATATATATCTCTTGCTCTTGCCACAATTAAAAGCCATTAAAAGTGTCTGCGAAATGGCCCTAAAACAACAACTAAGACCAGAGCCAAAACTACAATATATAGAAGAAAGAGTTCTCTACGCAATTCTTTATCTCGTATGGGAGCGATGGATGGATGGCAGGGCCCAAAAGAAACTCGAATATAAATATCTTTGCAGCGGGCTTTTTGGGAAGATAATGTACGATGACGTCGCCGACACATGGAATAGGAATGCAAAAACAAAGTACAGATAAATGGAGAGAGAGAGTGGGAGTGGGAGTGTGTAAGAAGGAAGGCCACAAAAGACGTCATAGTTAAAACAAATATAAAAAGAAATACCGAGAAGTAAAAGTTTTTCTAGATAATAAATACAAATATGTGTTTATGTGTAAAAGAATACGGCGCAACCAGACAGAAGCGGGGAGGGGGAATAAAAGAGTGGAAACAGTGGAGTGAAATATGAAGAGAGAGAGAGTTTGGCGATGGAAGAAGTTAATTTTGATGTATGTATTTATGATGAAGAGAACCAACCAACAATTTTTTTCTTCTTTGAATCTTCTTTTAATCTCAAAACCTTTAAAGAGATCTGCCAAAAGCAAAAGCTCCTGCATTTGAAGGGATCTGCAAGAAGAAAAAGCTCCTACTTGGCACATCAACTGTAATAAGTTTATTGAGACGACACGACTCCCCCCTACGAATGCACGCCCCTCCCTGCAGACTAGATAAAAGCTTTCCCCTGCTCACTCTCTCTCTTACTTTTTGCTTTGCTCTCCATAAAATGACAGATGTGCGGATGATTTATAACGTAAGTAAACACACGCGGCCGTCTGTTCTCTCCCTCTCTCTCTATCGCACACACACACAAACAACACAGAGAAAACGTTGCGGTTGATAAAAATCACATTTTGGCAAAGGCAAAAGTCACTCATTTCTGTATCTCCATCTCCCTCTCCCGCTGCCACTCTCCGCTCCTATTGCACTCCACCAGAGGCCATGGGGCCATCGTCAATGCCATTACAAGGAAACATTTCTCATCTGGTTTTGCATATTCCGCCATTGCCGCTCGGCAAAGAACAGCAATTAAAAGACACATAACAGCAAATATGCATGTCGGAAGGGGGCAGGAATAGGGTAATAATTAGCCCCAAAACAGCAGGGAAAATGCAATTTTGAGCTAAAATGAAGAATATTTGCACACAAGCGGACACAAGGAAACAAACAAATGTGAAAGCTTAAACAGAGCGAAGGTAGAGGAGTGCAGGAAACGGCAGAAACACAACAGAACTGAGCACAAACAGCGATTAACATAAAAATGCAACAAAACCAAGTCGCAAAGAGAGGCAGAGAGAGGGAGGGAGAGCGAGAGCGAGAGAGGCGGGAAGACTCTGGCAAGTCGTAAAAGTCCTATTAATGAATGAAATCTAAACAGAAACACAAAATACGAAGAAAAAAAAAAACAAAACCAAAGCCAAAGAAAAGTTGGCAAAAATGTTATAAATTATTTACAAGTTATGACACAAAAGGGGATGGGGAATGGGGCTACAGTGGAACTTAAGGTGGCTCCACATTGTCATCGTCTTTTGTGTCTACGGGCAATGCAATTACGTGCGGATTTCATTACCTTTCCTCGTTTGGCTTTCCTCAAACCTATGGATACTCTATGAACAAATAGTGTCCCAATAGCATTTTCCGTAAATGGGATTCTACTCCCAAAAGTACTTCGAAGGCAAGCCGACTATCCTGAATCTTCAGTATATTACGTATACGCATCCTCTGAACAGAATTGATTGGTTGTAAATTCATAGAACAGCATTTCTTATAAAAAAGAACTCTCCTGGCTAAGATGATGAATGGATGGAATTTATTTATGCCAAAAGAGATACCTTTTATATACTTTGTAGAGACTGTGTCCAAATTTGTATTAAGATCTACCTTTTTAGGGAATGCCAGACGTCGGCTATACTTGATTTGTAAATCCCCTTTTTTTTGGGGACTACAACGCCTTGGCATGTGCCACGAAAAGAATGAATTTAATGCACTTTAGTGGTAGAAGCACGACAGCGACATAGGAAGGTGCCCCGCCTCCCCAACACACTCACACGTCTGCTCTCTCTCTCTCGCTCTCTCTTAACGCTAAGGGTCTCTGGGGTTCCGGGAATGGGGAGTAACCAGTTAAGCTGCCTGCAAATTATATTAATATTGGGGCTCTTCATATCATATATTTTTTCCGTTTCCTTCTAGTTTTTTTTTTTGTTTTTTTTGCCATTCCCTTTGCATGCAAAGTTTGTATAAGTTTACCCCAAAAAATGTAACTTCTTTTTCGTTTCGAGTATATTAAAAATACTTTTTTCTATATATGCACACGCCTCTCCGTTGGGCTGGGCAGAGGCTTTTCGGGATAGAGCTGGAGGCCAGGAGCTGTAATTTATTTTAATGCTGGGTATTTATCATGATACACATACGTTTCCCTCCAGGTAGAACACACCGAACAGCAAAAAAAAAAAAACAACAAAAACGCTGCTTTCTATGTGGATTATTTAACGTATTTTGTTTTTACATAAATTGCAAATTAAACATTTAAAGTGCCATGAAATTGGCATAGGCCGGGCACCCCAAAAACACATGGACCGCCCCGCAGGTAATGTCCGGGGCAATGGTTCATTAAAAATACATAAAATGGGCACACGGGGCCGGACCGTGCTGCCGCTGCCGCTGCCCCTCCGCCCCGATCGAACTGGAAAACTAATATTTATCTAACAAAATTAATATGGTTTGTAAGCCAAACAGAGACACCGAGTGGGAGACCGGGAGCGGGTGTGGCAAAAACTGTTTGTCTAACCAAAAACAAACGACAAAATGTAGCACAATTTTCGGCAATGCATTCTCATTCCACTCCGAAGCCCAATTGAGACCCAAACCCAGACCCATTTCGGGGCTTGGAACCTTTGGAGCGATAAGCCAAATAAATAACGCAGCAGGCAGCAGGCAGCCGGCAGCCGGCAGCATGCAACGTGGGCCCAGCCACATCATGCCACAACGTTGGATGCATTGTTCAATAAATCTATTTGGCCTCTAATCGAAACGCACACAGAGGGGAAAGGGCAGCTAGTACCTGCTGGCAGAGGCAACAAATTGCCAGGGATAGGATACGCAGGATATAGGATACGCACAAGACCGGCCTCGGGCAGGCAGGCAGGCAGGCAACAACAACATATTAATCCAAATTAGCATCAAAGTGATTTAATTGCTTGGAATTTCAGCGTTGGCAAACACTTTTCCACTTTTCCAGCCAGGAGGCGGGTCCTTCCTTGTAAACTGTTTCCCCAAAAAGTGGGTGGGGCTCTGCTCGGCTGCATTTTGTCAACGTTTGGCCATCGATCAGGCTAAAACAAGGCTCACACTCCCTCTCCCCCCCAGCTGCAGTTTAAAGTCCCTTCGAGAAGGTGTCTTCCCCTTCAAGTGTGCTCTCTCTCCCCCTCGTTGCCCATATCTATATGTATCTGAAAGCCCTTGGCACGATTTATGTGGCTTTTAGTAATATGAGCAAATATATTACGTGACGGATCAGGAGCAGCAGCAGGACCTCTGCCAGGGGATAGAACTAATTGAATTGCTGCCGCTGAAAACGAAACAAACTCGAAATTAATAGGCGCACATCAAAAGCAAACCAACCGCAAAAAAGAAAGGGAGCACCCCCCACCCACCGGGAAAATAGTAAAAAGAACGCCCACCAGCTGCCGGCGAAATTAAAGAGAAAAACCTATAAAGGCCGAAGGACATTAGGCCAGGCCAGGCCAAAGGACAAAGTGTAGCCAACTGTGTATTTGGGGAGAGCGCTTGAGCAATATTTATTGAGTACGTGATCTTCTGACCAAATCCGAATGTAAGCGGAGAGTTTTGAATTTTTTATTGCGCGCCGGGATGCCGGACGCACGGACACACCATTGAAGCGTCCTCCTTGCCATGAACATGCATATGTCTGCCCCTGTGCCTGTGTGTGTGTGTGTGTGTGCGAGTCCTGACAGCTGCCAACTTCTGGCTTCCTTTTGGCATGCAAAAGGCGGACAGGCGAAGTGGCTTATTAAAAATTTTGTCAACTTGCAACTCCTTTTCTCTGGAGCCGGAGACGGATCAGGAGGCAGAAGGCAGGAGCACTTTTTTTATGACTTTTTCACACTCAACTTGGCCTATGCATATATACAGCTGTATTAGCCAAAGATGTCAGAGGTTGTGGCCATCCAGGCATTAAAGTCCAGCTGGAATTATTTTTTAATGGAATTTTTGAAGGATTTAAACGATTTCAGCACATAAGAAGCATCAGGATTGAGCATCGGAATTTTTAAAGTAAATTCAAAAGGTAAAACCCTGAATCCAGAATATATTTTTTTTCCATCTCTACCGAAAATCAATCTATTATCAATACTGGGTCCCAATAAAATTTGTTATTTATAATCGTGCTTGAAAGAATTTTAAGAATTTTAATGAAGTTCTTTAAGGCATTCTCACGTTAAACTCCCTAAGAAGACAACGAACCAACCTCTCTGGGCCTCCCATTGAGTGGCAGCAACAAAAACACTCTGCAACAAGCACACAGCCCCCGCACACACACACACACTTGTTGGGTTTTTCATTGAGTTGATTTTCCAACACCCGCCCGACCCCAAAAAGTATGCTACGAAAAAATGGAATCCAGAGTATAATGAAGCTGCTCATAAACGAGGCTGAATGAAAGCCCCTGATTTTGAGGATGTGTGAGTGTGTGTGTGTGTGTGTGTGTGTGTGTGTGTGTGCCTCGGAGTGTGTGAAATGTTTACTTGCTAAGGCACACACCCCCACCTACGCTCTTCTGCCCGGAGGAGCCATTGTTCTCGCATGGGGCATAAAAAACACTTAAAATGCCGTTAAGTTAAAATAATAAAGTTAAGCGGCCGCCGGGCAGCAACAAAATCTAATGTGACAAAGGCCTGCCACAACAGCAACAACAACAACAGCAAACGTTGCAACAATTGCTGACATATTTCACAATGTGCAACAAAAGACAAGGAAGAAACAGGGCAGGCAGCACAGCAAGAGCGACAGAGAGCGGGAGAGAGAGAAGGTGACAAAAAACTAAGCCAACACAAAAGCAGAATTCCAAATGGAATGGAATGGAAATGGTTAAAAGAAAACGCCAAATGTTGGGCATATTTTGCATTGTTGTTGCCCACACACACACACACGCACTCAAGATAGGGTTCTCCCTCTATCTCCCTCTCTTGCTCTGCTCCCTCTCTTGGTGGCCTCTTCAGCGGCCGCCTGGCCTTTTGTTTCAATTGTCTGTAGTTTTGGTTTTAGGCGTGTGCGAGCCTCGTTATAGGTAACTGTAACTGTAACTGCATATCCCCATGTGTGTGTTTATGTGTGCTTGTGTGTGTGCGAGACAATAAACGACTGTCAACATATGCGCGACGCTCCACGAGTCCACTCCTGTGCAACGGGCACGCGTCTCTGGAATGGCGTGCGAATTATTGCCCCACGGAAGATATGAAATAAAATTTAATGAAATGCTTAGAAAATGCAAAAAGCCCCCCATTCACGGTTCGCTTCCACCAATGGTCCCCTTTCGTTGAATATGTTTCGAAATGGGGGTTCCCCGGGAGCGTAAATCGAATATTTTACTGGACTACTCTCTCTGGGAATTTAAACAGGAGACAAGATAAAAAATAATGCATTTTAAAGCTAGAAATTGATGGTCCACTTTGAATTGCTTTCGCATAAAGTTCTGGTGAGCGAACAGTCAAGGATTCTCACCCAAGAAATGGTCAAAGGAAATAAATAGGATATCATACGAATATAATTCTTGTGTGTTTAATTAAATCAACTAATCGTTTGCTAAAATACATGAAACACAACATCGATAAAGGCAATCGAAATATGATTATGGATTATGGATAGTACATGCGACACCAAGAACAAAAAAGATCAGAGACACATCAAGGATTCCTTGGCTAGTGGGATATTTGTATGCCCCACTCCCCAAGTTTCTGTTTACCCTACAGATACAGGATTCCCCTTCTAAACGCACTTACTAATTATATAGTTATAGATATTCGTTTAAAGCACAACATCCATAGTAACAAATGAGACATGATTATAGACAGAACATGCGACACCAAAAACAGAACAGAAATCGGTGACTATTTAAATTGCAAAAAGAAAACTCTTTTCCCAATCAGAGACTCACACAATTGGACTTACAATTTAAATAGTCACCAAAAGGCATAATTTTTGCGGTACAAACTTGTTTTTGGGGCTCCCATTTTCGCAGCTTTTCAATGGATGCCACATCCACCTTCGCCCACAGAGGTCTTGGCATACTTACTGACACTGAGCGGCATTAGGGCGCTCTGCAGGTGACTGAAGATCTGTCGATGGTGGTGGTGGTGACCCAGACTCGCACCGCTGAAGTACAAGTGGTTCTGGTGCAGCGACAGCTGCTGGTGGTGGTGATGATGGTGGTGGTGCACGGCAGAGAGCTGCTGCTGTTGCTGCTGCTGCTGATGGAGCTGCTGCTGCTGTTGCTGCTGCTGCTGATGGGATTGCTGTAGATGGTGATGTTGCTGCTGCTGCAACGCAGAATGCTGCTGATGCGCCATAAGTTGTTGCTGATGCTGCTGCTGCTGATGGGATTGCTGAGAAAGATGCTGCTGCTGTTGCTGTTGCTGCTGTGGGTGGTGTGGCTGCTGCTGCTGCTGTTGCTGGTGCCCATAGGTTCCGTGTGGTTGCTGGGCTGCTGCTGCTGCCGCCGGCAGGGATGCCATTGCTGCGGCGGCCGTGGCTGCCGCTGCTGCTGCTGCGGCCGTGGCTGTGGCGGTGGCCGTGGCTAGAATGTGATGATGCGTGGTGGATGAGCGATGCTGGCTCGGTAGGCTGTGTATGGAGGCGTGCACCGCCGACTGATAGATAATACCGTTATTCGATGACATGGCCGTCATCGACTGGTGGTGGGCATAGGCCATCGTGGGTCCGGCATGACCCACATTTTGGGCCGGAACGGCGGCGGCCGCTGCCGCCATGCTGCTGGCCGAAACGGGGGCCAGCGGCAACGAGCGATAACCGGCCATAGATGTCTCCTCCAAAGGATTTATCCGCTCTAAAACTCTCTCTAACTTATGGTTCACTGTTCGCACTGATTCCCACTGATCTCACACACAGATCTGATCCGATCCGATCCGATCTGATCCGGTCCGATCTCTTTTATTTATTGCTTGACTTGCTGTTTTTTCTTGTGTTTTTTGGCTGCCGCTTTGAGCGTCTTTTCGCTTGCGAATCCGAGGGCTGACTACTCCACGAGATCGGAGATTATTATTTCCTACAATTTTTCGTACGTTAAATTTGTAAGTGGAATAAATTTTCCTGGCGTATATATTAGGGGGAGAGTAGATTTTAGGCTTAGTTCGGGGTTGATAGTGTCACTCCGTGCCGCTGATAAGGTCCGCCCCGTTTATTATCTTGACATCTCAATCTGCCTTCCCTACCTACCCATATCCCCATCTCGGATCTCGGATCTCGAATCTCGAATCACGAATCTCCAGTCTCTCCAGTGTCGAGTCGTGTGTCAACATCAGATCTAGACACACTGAAAAATTTCACAAATTTCCTGGACAACGGCATCTCTAATGGTTAAATATTTATTGTTTTCAACTTGAAATTTTGAGCTATTTTTCTTTGCTTTTCGTATTACATTTTTTCGTTTACATTTTCTTTGGGGAACCTTGAACTAAAGTTCAACCTTAAGCGAGTTGCCCAAGCCTCCAAGAAGAAGTTGGGGGTCTGTCTGGATATCTGTCCGAGTTATCAACTGACAGACTGTCAGGAGGGGAAAAACTAGACCAAGATAAGCCCTGGGCTGGTCTCTCGTGATCATAAATAAAGTACAAGAATTTCGTGAGTCACAAATTATGGGGAAATACTACAAGAATCTCTTAAATCTTAATTGCAGAATTCCTTAAATTTCGACTAGAAAAAAGTCTCATCAATGGATTAATAGGAGATTATTTGACAACATCAATAAAATACTACATAAACGAAGGGCACATAAAAACACACACAGATACGATATTTATATATAATGGATGTGGTATATGGGATATGGGATATAGGATATTGATATAGTGGCTATAGAGTCCAGACAGAGATCTTAAGTACACCAATTAAATTCAATCACATTAACATGGACACAACATCGAAAACGACAACGACAACGACAAATAAACCAACAAACAAACAGAGGCGAAGTGTAAGCAAATTACATAAACAAATTGAGGGAAATTGGAAGATTGAAACATGTCTCTCCTCCCGGTAATGTGGATGGTTGGGGGTGGTGGTGGTGGTGGGGTGGGAGGACTGAAGTGGAACCTTGTTGCTCCCGGCCGAGCGAGATCAGGCCGGAGAAGGGAGTGCGTTAATGCTGATGGCCAAATATTGGCTTATCGCTGACATCCTCGAAGCGCTGCCCGTCGTCCTCCACGTACGTAATGGAAGTACGCGAAATACACGTAGCACGTAACACGTAACGTAATGGAAGCGCCCGTACACGGACAGCGAAATGAGTGACAGAGACAGAGAGCGAGAGAGAGCGCGAGCCACGTGCGACGCGCTTGGCCAAGGTCTGAGGACTGAATACTGAAACGGAAATAACGGAATCCAGCGCCACACAAGGCCATTCGGCTCGCGAGCTGGCCGCCGTCGGCTAACGGGACAAGCCGAGCGCCAGGATTCGTCGGTTGGCTGTGCCCTGGCGCCTCCAAGAGAGCGATAGAGATGGAAGATGGAGCATGCTTTCAGTGCTGCGAGATGATGGATATGGCAGAGGGTGGGGGTGTTGTTCTGGCAGTGGCTCACTGGAGAAGGAAGAAGGGAGAAGGGGGGTGGGAAATGGGGATAGTGTAGGAGGTTTCCATAGTTGTGTGGGTTGTTTCTCTCCAATTGGTTTGATGTAGAACGTACATCAAGGTCTTACATACAGCCAGGGTCAAAGTGGTAGCAGCCTCATGCACTTTTCCTTTGATCGGATGCCTGAACTCTGGATTGTCCTCCGAAAAACAATTAAATATTCATAATTTTAGAAACTATCGTATGATTTAAGGCATCTACTACTATTTTGAACGCAATTGTGGCATAAACATTCCCTAATCACACACATTTGGGCCATCAACAATCGGTATTAGCCTAATTTCCCTTTCCCTGCGGCCAAGGAACTGTGTGTGGGTTGGTCGACAACAGCACCTACACACACACATACACACACACACACACAGAGGCATTTCTATTGCACAACATATTTTAGGGGTTGGTGCCCCGACTGTTAGAGACCTGCGCAATAGATTAGTACCCCCCACTTGCCCCGACGAGAGCCTAAAACTTTCGAGGCTCGTCGGCTCCATTTGGTCCTACCCCAAAAAAATAAAACAAAAACAACAAACAACAAACCCCCCGAAACAAGAACAATAACAGAGAGCAGAAAGACCAGAAAGACGGGAAGATAGGAGAAGGAAAATGAGAGGGCAAAAATTACACGTGCCTGGAAAGCCTTTTGGACACCTTTTCAAGCCCCCCCCCCAACCAGAACCGGAACCAGAAGCAGAACCAGAAGAAGACAGAGGTGGAGGAGCGCGCCGGAGTTGCGCTGGAATTTTTAATCAAAACTGAAGCGTAACGCCAACGTGCAACTATGCATGCCCTTGCAACATGTGGCCAAATAATTAAATATATTTCATATACTATCCAATAATTATATATTTCATTATTTGAAAATTAGTATCAGGCAAATATTTGGGTTATTGATGGTGAAATTCGATTGAAAAGATTGGGATATTCGAAATTTAAGCATTTAATATTCTGAGTATTTGTACACGACAGACATTACATTACATTTTGGAGTCGGAATAGCGCAAATTAAAACCGAACCTGTACAGTGTACACCTTTTAAAGACCCTAAATGCTCAACCAATTACCCGGCTAGAGCAGTCGGTTTTGGTGTTAAACGTTTCAGATGATTAAATATGGAACATAGTCCGCATATTCCACCAACTGCCAGAATAAATTATTGAATGTAGTTTCGGTTTGGTGGGCCGTTTAATTATCCATTGCTAGAGAAAATAATTATGATCTCACCCCACCTGGAAACCCGAATAAATAAAAATATAAAGTTAACACTATTTGAAACTACCTTTGGACTGGAGAAGGTTTTCAACTCTTTAGATCAATATATGTATCAATTGTCAATTAAACGGCGTTGTAACTGCCTCAATATGAATTTAAAAGCCATAATACTATAAGACTATGGAGAGTTTAGGAATTCGATCAGCATTTCGATTCAGCATCGGACTGATCCTCGTATTCCTCGTCCTTTCCTGTATAACATCACTTTGAATATATCGTATTGCTTGCTCATTCTCTCTAACAGAGTCAGCGAAAACGATCCCTTTTCCGGATCTCTTAACATACATAAATAAGTCAACGGAACACGCAGATACATATTTTGTGTAAACATTTACCTAAAATATGTAGTAGCTGGTGATTAATTATAATCAATTATACAATTAATTATGTTAAAATCAATTACACACTCAACCAAATTGACAGATAGATTTGGGCAGCGAAAACGATCCCTTTTCCGGATCTCTTAACATACATAAATAAGTCAACGGAACACGCAGATACATATTTTGTGTAAACATTTACCTAAAATATGTAGTAGCTGGTGATTAATTATAATCAATTATACAATTAATTATGTTAAAATCAATTACACACTCAACCAAATTGACAGATAGATTTGGGCATTTAACAATTTTTAAGCAATTATGTTTTTTTTATGTTTAGTTTCTTTAAAGAATTTTTTAAAATCTGGTATGTATTTTTCAGAGGGAGTTTTTTTTCACATAGCTTTAGCATCTTACATCTGATTATATTGAACTTTGCAATTCTAAATAGCTGACAAATGAAGCTATAAATCGGACCCAAACACTTTGTAGCTTCAGCTCACCGTCTGGAAAATATTAGGCTTTTAAAATTTAAAATTTCAATCCATCAATTTTTGGCGATATATTTTGCCATATTTGGGCCACAGCGGAAACGTCGATCCGACTAGTGTTTTATAGCAATATAAATAATTCGAGCAACCTGTTTTATTTCCTATCAAACGCACTTGTGCCTCTTTTTTTCCCTAGTACTCTCTAGGTGATCGGATCTTAATCCCATTTAATATTGAGTGAACAGATTGATGAGGAGAAAGGATGTCAAATTACCATAACCTCAATTTGAGCTGGAGGAATTTAAAGCTTTAAAATCAATTAAGTCATCATGTCAATAATACGCGTATTATACGGCGTGGTCAACTGTATAATATATTGGACTACCACTATACGTATGCATGTCCAATATATTGTACACCTGACCACGCCGTATAAGTGGACTGAAACCATATTAAAAAGCCCACTGGAAACCGTAGATATTTTCAGTTATCAATTGGCTGTCCAGTAAACATGTTTTTTGTATGGTTCCTCGGATCATTGCTGCTGGGCTCTTGGCAGGTGGCAGATGGAAGTTCTACTGGCAAGTTCAAGTCTCTCCACTGTGCCTCCTTCGACAAGGAGTATACCGAGTTCTTTCTGTGCAAAATAAAGGCCATCAATCGGTACAAGAACTCGATTAATATTGGGTTTCGACATAAGAAAACCCTCGCGAGCCATCTGACGGTGAGAATATGACGGTGAGAAAACGAATAACGACAACGAAAGGCTCTTTGTGCTCTTCCCGCAGATTCGGCTGGAGCTATTCAAGCGGGCCAATGGCTGGCGTCCTTTTCTGTATAATATCAGCGCGGACCTGTGCGACCTCTTGGGCAAAGCTAAGAGCAGGAACACCCCCAACGGCATTCTATTTGGCCTGGCCTTTTCCTATTTCTTTCCATTTCTAAACAAACCCTGGGAGTGCCCCTTTCCTGTGAGTAGCCTAGACCACCATATATATCCATTATCTTTGATCTGGTCTCAGACCCTCTTGTAGGCCAATGGAACTGTGGAGATCACCAACTTTGTGAGCGATGTGGAATTCTTGCGCAAACGCTTTCCCGTTGAGCCGGGCGAGTATGCGGCCCAATTCAGTTTGTATCACAAAGGCATTCTGAGGCATTCAGTTAATGGCTCATTGGAGTACTCCAACTACAGAGATCACTGAATAAAAGATCTCAACTAATTTTCAGTGTTGAGAAATGCAATATATGTTTCATGGTGTTCACTAATAGCTGAATAGTGTTTTACTGCTAGACTAGCGTTTGTTATCTTATCCCATCTGTTCAGCGATTCCTATTTATTCTATCAAAACAGTGCTGCAAAGTGCACAAATGTGCGTTGTGCAGTGTTCGAAACTAGCTGAATATATTTTAGAATGGATTTAAGAATATTACCTATATAAAGAACTATAGTGTATTTATATTTATTCATTCAAAGTCCTCATTTGCTGACACCCAAACTCTAAATTTTAGATTAATTAAAAATCGTTTCCAACTAATGCCAGAGCCATTACTAGAGTGGTTATGAACAACAATTTTATATGTATGTAAAACCCATTAAGCATTAACATGCTAAGCCACAAAAAATACCACTAAACACGTGCCACAGTTTAACCAATTTAGTGAGATGATAAAATCGGAATCGTTTCTAAATTTAACACTGAATTTCCGCTCAAAGCTAGCACATAATGAATTCGTAATCCATTCGGGGACAAACGTTGATATATTAATTGAAAGCTCATTTACCATAACGAACACGTTAAGCGCCTTGGCTCACATAGTAAGGACATTTGTAAGTTTTTTTCAGCTCCCCACCATTCTTCCTTTTGTTTTACTTTGAGTTTTATCTTTAATTTCTATCTTGTTTTGCTCTAAAATAATCATTGTGAATAACACTAGTCAACGCGACCTTACCGCTGTGGCCAAAAATGACTTTTTCTGATAGATTTGGGGATTTATAAATTTCTAAGCAATTAAGTGTTATTTAAGCGTAGCTTCTTTTTACGAATTTTTTTAATCTGTTTAGTTTTTTTAGTATTTTAAGTATCTTACTTAAATGTAGCTAAGAATCGTACCGAAACACTTGAAAGCTGCAGCTTACCGTCTCGAAAATATTGGAATTTCAAATTCAAAGTTGATCATTTTTTGCAGTATTTTTTTTCCGAAATGTTTACTTTAAAAACTCAGGAAAAGTCGAAAAAAAATATTTCTTGGGCTGCATTTTTGGTTTTAGATAGGCACATTAACTAGACGTTGTTTAAGGTATCGTTTGTAAAAACCGATGGATAAACGGCTAAGTTTCCAAAAAATGTAATTTTTAACCACAGCGGGAAGAAAAACGTTTCATTTTTTTTGAGTAATGTAATTATTAATAATTATTAAATGAATATAATAATTATAATACTAAATTATTAATAATAATTGTGTATTATGGATAATAATCGAAATCGAATAATTGTTTTGTGATTTTTAAAATATATCGTATAATGATTACAGTCTAAAACTAATGTCCAAGTGCGAGTATTCACACACTAATTGAATAATTATGCACACAAATTAGAAATTTTAATGTGTGATTAGAGTGATAAAAGCAGTGAAAAATTATGTTTGTGCGGCACAAATGGTCAAAGCAAATCAGGGCATGGCAAATACGGCCTAAAACTGGAGGGAAACCAAAAGAAAAACCCACACACACACACACACACACACAGGACTTTGACACAATAATCAAACGAAAAGGGGAGCGTAGGAAAGTGTGGGATGGGCGTGTTCTGGCAAAAGTGGAAAACAAGCGAAAAGAAAGGCAGTATGCAGTAGGCGTGGCAGCGTCAAATTAGGCACAGTGTTATCTAATTAGCCACCTACAGGGCCAGATACCACCCCCCCACCCCTGCCCCTCCATCACGACTGTGTGTGTGAAGTGGTGCCAGGCGCCGGCCATCATATTTTGCAATTTAACTCACACGAAAAGATTTTTTTTGCCTAGTTTTTTTCACTTTTTGAACACTTTTTTGCTCACTCTCTCGCAATCACTTTGTTTTTTTTTTTGTCTTCTCTTTGTATTCTTTTTGGACGCGCTCAAGTTTCATAACAACGGAAATGCAAAAGTTTTGTGCAAAAACAAAGCGCCAAACTTTTTTATTTCTCTTGGCAATTATGTGCTCAAGGAAAGAGATAGACGCGAAAGACAGGGCGAGAGGGAGAGGCAGAGAGACAGTGGAGGGGGAGGGGGAGGGAGAACCAGAGAGAATGAGAGATAGGAGCAGAGGAGCAGAGGTACAGCCAAATAATGATAATGAAGCACAGAAGGCACACGGACCGGCTCGGCTCGGCCCGCCTGAAAGGATTTTCGAAGAAAAGCGCACAAAAAGAAGTGAACAAATTGTAACGCTTTTTTTTGTATACGAAATGGTATTTTTTTTTTGTTTTTTTTCATTGTACCCAGGAAAACGTGGAGTGCCCGGAAAAATGGGGTATTCGTTTAGAAGTACAGGTAACAGGCGGTTGGAAGAGATTTCGACTGTTAAAACATATAGAGACATACTCGTATTATTCACATCTAAGCCGATCTAGAAATGGCATCGACACGAGTAAAATTAAACTTAAATAAAATTATCTTAGACATTTAATCAACACGAGTAAAATTAAATTAAATAGAGATTATTTTAGACATTTAATCGACGCGAGTAAAATTAAACTAAATTAAAATTATCTTAGGCATTTAATCGACACGAGGCAAATGTAATTGAATTAAACTTCTTGCGGTTTTTTTTTTAATTTTTAAAAATAAATTAAGCAAGATAATCCAAGAATGATCAAGCATAAAACTTAACTTTTTTCTAGTGCTAAATGCATTTAAAAGTTATCTACCGATAAAAAATTAAAGCTCCTTTTTTTAAATTTTTAAAAATAAATTAAGCAAGAAAATGCAAAAGTGATCAAATAAATAGGTTTTTTATACGATCTGCCAATAATTTACAGAATAAATATTTCTGTGCTGTTCTTCGATAATGTCCAGAATCTTTAGCCATTAAAAAGATAAAATTTTCCCCGATATATACCACTTTGAACCTGTATCAATCGGTATCATTTGGTCGAGTTGCTGGGCCCCCGGGCGATTCGGACTCAACACATGACGGGACTTGCATGCCAAAGTATCTCACAGATCCCAATCCATGTGTGTGGGGGGGTAATTTGTTTAATTTTCTTTGCTTTCCACCAAAAAAAAAAAAAGGGAATCAAAACAACATTATACTGATAGAGAATAACTCACTCAAAGGCAAAATTTCGTGGCTTTTGCATATTTTTGTATTTTTGTGTTTCTGTTTTTTGTTGAAGGTTGGCCTGGCCGCCTTTTAGCTAATGGCCATGATATAGCGAACAACTAAAGTCAAACTAAATTAAAATATTTTAAATTCAGAGCTGGCAAAAGTTTTATCAATAAAATGCTTCTCTCCCCCCTCCCTCTCTGTGTGCTCTCTTTTTGTGTGCTTTGCTTTTGGATTTGTTTAACGGGCAAATCAGATAAGGATCTTTCAAATGTCTGCATTCAACATACCACATATGGGTGGGTCTGTGCGCGAGAGCCAGCAGTCTGGGGGTCTCTCCCGAGCAATTGAAACATCAGCAATACTTGAGCTTTGCCTTGCAACATGCCGACGACAAATATATCCAACACCCCCGCACCCACCGAGCCAGAGAGACTCTGACGCCTTGAAAATCTGGTTTAAAAATCACTTACGCCTCGGCCACTTCTTGGCTGCTGCTGCCGCCGCTTCTGTGTCTCCTGCCATTCCGACCCCGTCAGCACAAATGGCGGACACTCATGTATCGAGTGCAATAATCAACATCTCCTACTCCTCCTCCTCCTCCTTGAGACGGGCCAACTACCGGATTTCTGTGGACATCAGCACATTTGCTCAATGGCCCCCAGGCACTGTCTGGCTGGCCTGGCCCGGCCTGGCCTGCTCGTCGTTGTCAAGTTGTCACTTGGCTAATCGGCGCAGGGGATCTCCGAAGAAGAATCGTTCTGAGCATTTATTAGGCGCTGCCAAAATGCGTGGGCAGGGCCCAGCGGCAGACCTGATGCTAGTCAGGATATCAGTTCACAGGCCATTAAAATATATGTACATCTCCTAGGAGGTCCTAGGAGGCAATTGCAGATCGATATACATATCGATGGGCGATGGATAGTAACAGGGAAGATCAGAACAAAATAAACAAAGCCAAAATTCGTACGAATTGCTAATTTCTCAAGTTAAATTGAAACTTTCAATTGCTTCCAATTTCGAAGTGCTTGAGAGTCTTAAGCACTTTACGCTCAAGCGAATTGATTTGCTCCTTGTTGGATATGTTTCGCTAACGCAAAGGAAATCAGTGGTCCCCCTGGCCACCGGCCACTGGCCACTCTCCAGGATACTTGTGAAACTTCCTCCGATAACTTGTAACTTGTTACTCAGCGCACACATCGCTAATGAACACTGGACTCTCTGGGGAGAGTGAGGAATATGTTGTTCGCTGTTTGTTTGTCCTGGCCAAAAACCGAAACAGGACTCGGGGGACCCCTGAAAATCATTCAGTCTATTGGGGCTAGAGCCAGGGCTGACGATGGGTGTGAAAATCAATGGGCAATGGGCAATGGGCATCGAGCATCGCCCAATTCACAGCTGAGTGCAGTCCGGCCCTGAGGGCCGCTCAAGACGTTCCAGGATTTAATTGAATAATTGTTAGGCATGCCACGTACCGGCCGAGAGCGCAGAGAGCGGAGAGAGCGGACCTCCTTCTAAATCAGCGAAAATTACGCCCTGACCCTTTAAACCAACACCAAGTTCAAAGGCCACACAAAGGAATGGCTGCTGCTGGTTGAATTTTGTCCAAACAAAAGCGTGGATATCTTCCCAAAAGAGACTGCGTCAGGATTTTGCTTTGGCCTGGATGCAAATGCACACCTGCACCTGCATCTGCCCCCCAGCACCTGCTGGACATCCCGCCCTAACAATTTATGCATCGCATTTGAAATTCATTGAGGAAACACTTGGCAAATCCCAGAGACTTACCGTTCCCCAGTGGCACATTCGTTGTCGATTGTTGCTGCTGCTCCGATGTCACCGCGTTGGACAATTTATTTTCTGTTGACGTTGTGGTTGCCTCCAGCTTGCTGCTGCCCCCCGCTCCGTTAATGGCCAACGTGGTGGCGCTTTTGCCCAGCCTCAGTATGGTTGTGCCTGTCGATGATGTGGTTGGTGCTGCTCCTGCTCCTGCACCCGCTCCCGCTGCTGCTGCTGCTGTCGCTGCCGCCTTGAGCTTGTGCAGTGCCCCAGCCATGCCCTTGGCCGCCTTGGAAGTGCGTGTCACGCTTAAAACACTCGATGATGGGGAGGCAGCCACATTCACAGGCGGCGTAATGGCCATTGAGGATGTGCTGCTGCCCGACGTGGAGTTGCGTATGACCAGAATGGATTGCGACTTCTCCAGCCGCTTGAGTGTCTGCAGAACGAACGGCGATTTGCTGTCGCAATTGCTCTCCGAGCTGAGGCTCCGCGAGGCCTGCGGAGTGGGTGAAGGTAAGGTTAAAGGGTGTCCATTCCGTGTGCGAAAGTGATCTCTACTTACGTGCTTCAGCAGGAAGGGCCTCTCTATGAGCTTGGTGGTCTGCGCCGTGCCATTCGTCTGTTTCGTTCGCTCCTGGGCCTTCAGCACGCTCTCCAGCTGGCTGGCATTGATGGGCGTCTGCAAGAGGATCGTGTTGCTGACGGCATCCTTGCTGCTGCCGCTGCCGCTGCTGGTGCTGGCCACAATGGATATGGTGGAGCTGGTGCTGGTGCTGGTGCTGGCGGTGCTGGTGGTGCTGCTCCCCGAGCTCTGGACAATCGTCTTGCGAGCCACTGTGGTGGTCGTTGGCAGTTGATTGAGTGTGATGGCCGTGGATGCCTGGGCAGCCTTCTCCTGCTGCTGCTGCTGCTGCTCGTTGAGCAGGGTGAAAATGTCCTGCTTGTTCTGGATGATGATCTGGCCGTTCTCGTTGCGTGTGCCACGCAGCAGGATGATGTTGCCGGCGTTGACTCCATTTGGTGGCTGTAGCTGCTTCTGTTGCATGGCCCCGATCCTGAGAGTCCTCGTTGGGGCTTTAGTGTGCTTTGCTGTTGCTGCTCCTGTGCCTGTTCTGGTTGTTGTTGTTGTTGTTGTGGAATCTGCCTCATTTCTGCTTAGCTTGCCGCTGCTCTGGGATCGGATTAGGGCATTTTTGGCTTTGATTTGAGCTGAAAGCAGAAGAAACAAAAGCTTAAAATGCGATTTGGGCTGTAATTTGCTGCTGTCCCCAAAAGCTGACAACCCCCCGGAAACCCGGAAATGGCAAACATCTATTGTATGCAGATTCAATGGAAACTGAAAACTTTATAGCCGCAAACAAGATTTATGACATCTCGCATCTCGGTGGCCAGTCAAAGGGATCGAAAGCTGGAGAAATATGCCATTAGAAATCGACACACAAACAGAGGGGGGAAGGGAAAGGGGGGGCAAATATGACGGACGACAGGCGGCGGCGTTGAGCCAAGAGTTGGGCCATTGTTGCACTTTCCCAGGGCCGCCGCCAGCAGAGGAGTTCCACAAATGTTGAGCGGTCAGTGGCTTAGACACACACACACACACACACACACACCATTTTGTTTGGCCAACAATGAGTGGGGGGGGGGGGGAGTGGTGGGGCTACTGGCGCTAAATCAAGCGAAAGACGACATGTTTATGGCTGGTACATGGAAGGACTTGCCGACTACGTAAGAGGACTACTTAGCACAGGCAGGCCGGTCCCGGCCCCAGCCAAAACGCAATAAAAGTGCAACAAACAAACAAAACCGAGCACACAGGCTGGGGGGAAGGGTGGGGGGCGAAAGTAATGGCGGGGCTGACACTGAGGGGCGGCTGGTGGTGGATGGCCAAAGGGGCAGAGGCTTACATGCGTTGCCAAATATAGACTCTGCTCAAGGCTGAAAGGCGACAACAGACACGAAACGTAAAGTGCGCGCCGGAAACATTTGAAAATGTAGCTTAAACACTTGTCCGGCCTTTATGCCCGTGTCCGGCATACCACCTCCCCACTCGCTCCCACCCCCCTCTTAACCCACTGTCACTGTTTGTTTTCGAAAAAACGTGCGGGTCATAATTAGCCGCCTTCAGCTGCTGTTCCTGCTGCTGCCCTCTGCCCTCTGGCCACACACACACACACACGTACACATGTGACCCACCATCTGACCCAAGTGGACGAGTGTCTGTCTGTCTGTCTGTCCTGCCATCCCCCGTGTCTCTATGTCTGTGTGGAAAGGTCGCCAGAGTCAGTGGCAGTGCCAGACCCAAACCCAAACCCAAACCCAGACTTGGACACGGACACTGGAGTAGTGGCCGCCGCTTGGCCCATTCATCCAGGCGCACATACTTCATTGTAATGTATGGCAGGCACCCATAGACCAACCAAATACAACCAGAGGAGCAGGGGGGGCGGGGGATAGGATAGGGCCCAGAGAGTCCGCGTAACACATAAAACACTTTTCCGTTGTGCTGAAGTTTCGCATATTTTTGCGTTCGTCGCGGCTCTTGATGGGCCGCTGGGTGGTACAGTGGTGCAAGATGGCCCCAAAAAGTGGCCAATTCTTACATTTGTTTAGAATCGCCAAAACCCGCGAGCATCGGTAGTCTGTGGCAATGTGCCTTGAGTGGAGGCTGTGCAACACCACAAATTGCAAGTCTATTGAATTTTTATTAGAGGCATAAATCAAAAGAGCGTTAGATCTGCCGGACAACATTTTGGGAAGGGGCTCGATAAATATGTCAATAGATGTTTGTTCAGAGATAGCCAGCAGCAACAAGAGAGGATTAAGAAAAAGAAAATGACACTGTGTCGTCTGGCGATAGGCGAGATACTGGGGAGGGGGAGGGGCCAAGTAGGTGTGAAGCCAAACATAATAATAATTTGTTTTCGAATAATCTAGATCTCAGTGATTTTAGTTCTTGCTTTCGATGGCTACTATCATCTTATCAACTTGTATATAATTAGGTTTATTGATCGCAGGCCATCAATTTAACGGCCGAAACGTTGCGGCGCCAAAGGGTTGCCAGATCGTTCAACGCAAAACAGCTGATTGGAACTAAAGGAATTTTCGCCATAAAGTAATGGAATGTTTGCAACTAAATTATAAGAGTGTGAGAATTATAAATAAACTCTGGTTAAATGCCCCCTTAGTAATGACACACATTCTGTGCGAATGAAAACAAAAGTGAAATGCGTACCGGACCACCTGCCACCAATGGGTTAAAGCGACCCCAACCCCCAACCCCCAACCCAACCTCCCCTCCGCTGGGCCTACAAGGCAAAGCAAAGTAAAACAAAACTAATTGGAAAACCAATACGTTAACAGCGTAATCGAAACTAAACGGCTATCAGGTCGGCAAAAAAACAAAAAAAACACAGATTGTGGCACACAGAAAGGGGCAGGGAAAGGGGGGGTCTGTAGGGGGTGCTATGGCTATTGACACTTACTTTGCTGCCGTTGGAGTTTCAGGGAAGAGGCGCTGCAGCTGGCATCGGGCACATTTTCCATGTGCCTGGCTATTTTACAATTTTAGAATGAACAAAAACCTCGCTGTGGGACATCTACTCGATTTTCGGATGCATTTTTGCACACACAACACCTCACACACACACACCTTTGCACGCGTTCGCACCAATACAGGTGTAGGAGCAGAACTCTGGGGATTGTAGATATCGAAAAAAGGTAAACAAAACTTTTCCACGACTTTTCGTCTTGCTACGGGGGACGTGCACGTTTTATGGGGGTTGTGATGTGTCCCTGTCTTCAGATGCATTAAATGCAATAAAAAATCAATAATATTCCTTTTTCACACACGAAATTATTAAAAAAACGAAAATATTTGGTTACTCCAAAATCAGTGCTGTAAAATGCACCAGAGTTTCCCCTTCAACAGCACTAAAGTTAATCGATTAATCCCGCAGCTGTTGGCAATGTGCTGCCACCTAGTTGCAATCATTTTGGCGCCAATATTTGGTAATTTGAAATTTTTTTTGTTCGCATATTAACTTTATTTCCGTTTTTGGTCATTTTTAAAGCTCTGCTGTAAGTGCTTTTTTTTATTACAAAACCCATTTTCTTAATAAACCAAAAACTTTCGCCACACTTTCCTTTGCAGCCTTCCCTTTCCGTTGCTTAATGACGAAGCGGAAGTATCGCCATCTCGCTTTCTCAATGGGCGGGCGGCGACGATGCAGAATGACACTAGTCAACAAAATTAGAGTTTTGTTTTCCCTCCAACCAACTGGCCTTTCATGCAACAAAATACCAGGTTTAAAAATTAAAAAAAAAACATCATAATTCATTAATCAATTGTGGAGCCGCAAGGTCCATCAGAAAAAAGTGGGTCTTTGCTGACTGCTGAGCAGTGTAATTGGCAGTGCCAGTCGGTGCCAGCGTTCCAGGCTGGCTATCTACATATGTGTCGTTGTTGTCGCTTTTGTTGCACATTGAAAATAATATACAAAATAATTGAATTACTCGAAATGTGGTGTGTGCATGTACATTGTGCATGTGTGAGTAAGGGGCGTTCAGGGTGGCGGGTGCTGATAAGCTCCATCAATGCTAAAGCGCGCCAGAGATCGTTTCATTTGTCAGCAGCACAGGGTGCCTCTCGTCTCGTCTTCTTGCGACTGATAAGAGCCGCATTTGGAATTAAGCGTGAATCGAAAACGTGACTGCCCCTCCGCTCGAGCATCGGCACGTAAGTTATGCTGATGACACGGGGCTGTATCTGCCCCTCCCCTTTGCCAGCCAGGCAGGCAGGCAGGCAGGGCAGGGCAGGCTCGAGCTCACAATTCCAATGATTGCTGCGGTATTGAAAAATACCAGCACGTTTCTACCAACCGGAGACCCGAAAGAATTGCTGGTAACTGGCTTCGGCTGCCATTTGATCGCTGCACACAAATATTTACAATACCATTTAATGACATTTTGCCACAAAAATAATCTGATCTGTTAATAATCAGTACTCGACTGTTGGATACCTCTTAGAGAACTTCGTTATACTCCAGGGCATACCGGAGCTTTCTTAATAGACGGGACAGCAAACAGTTTTGCTTACCCTTGCATACCGCGAGTACCGGGTATCAGCTCCACCCCACCACACCTCCCGCTACAAGACGGATTGCAATGCCTGTTTCTGGTTTTATGCATTTATTTGGTTAATTGGGCCTTTGAACTCGTCGCCAAAGACGAAAACAGAGAGACGATGATGAAAACGAAGCAGAGATAAAGTCATGCACGACGAAACTTGATTTAAAACAAAGACCGCGTACCCCCGCGCATCCCCTACGCAGAGGGCTGCGACGCTGTCAACGCCCCCTTGGCGACGGCGGGCGAAGATAATGATTATAAAAATACGCCAATCAAAATGCAATTGCAATATGAAATATGCATTTATTAATTATAACAATAATCTCACGTTCTTTTCAGGGGGCGTATGGTGTACGGGATGGAGATGGACGCCCCCACATGATCAGGATCTGAGTCACCTTGTGAACTGTGGCAACAGAGTTAGGAAATATCTCAATGAAAACAAAATGCAGGCTTTATTTTTTGGCCGGCGGAAAAGCAACTGGTAATAAAAATGCAGCAAGAGAGGGAGAGAGAGAGAAATGCCAATAAAATCAGTAGCTGCAGCAGCCACAACGCAGTGGCGGCCTCTAACTGTAAATGGCCAATATATGCACATGCATGTGTGTGTAGTTGTTGCTTTTTTAAATGCGTTCAGTTTGAGAGTTCGAGTTGGAGAGAGAGAGAGAGAGAGAGAGTGCAAGAGAGCAGTATGAGAGAGTGTGTGAATCAGTGCAAAAATCGCAGGTATGTAGATGGAAGCGATAAGACACAGGCCATGTAAGACCAGGAGAGCGCACAGTGGGAGAGAAAATAAGCAGGTGAAGATCATTTCCTAGAACGAACATGGAGGGCCTTGGCTTTAGATCTCTGAAGCGAATTTTGACATTGCTTTAATCTTTGTTTTTTTTGTTTTGGCTACATTTCCATTCTGAAATGACAGCCGTTCCACCGTGCTTGCTCTCAGCTCCATTACATTGCTCCGTACTCCGCCGCCGCCGACTGCAGTTGGATGCCGTTGGCACACACACACACACACACACACACACATACAGACACACACAGGAACAAGTACGCACACTCTTACATATGAAGCCGGTTTTTGGGGGAGCCTTAACCCAACAGCAGTCAAAATGTGGCAAAACGCAGAAAAGGAAATATGTGTGCTGGAAAAATGCACGGCATGCAACAAAACAATAGCGAGAGCAGCGACAGCCAAAGTTGCAGCGATAGCAAATGATATGGCCAACAAATAATCAAAATCCTCTCGTCGTACATTATACGGTTGACTGAGGAAACCAGTTCCATTGCAATTCCAAGCGATCTCAAACAGCGCCAGAAATTACGTATCACGAAAATAAATATTTTTATACTCTCGCAAGAAGCGTTAATATTTTGAGCAGGGGTTTGCCATGCTTATAGACAGCATTAACAGCCGGTAGATAATCCAAACAGATCGTATGCCAATTTCATACAAAACCCATTGGAGAGATCAATCAAAAGTGTATCTAAAGCTTCGGCTCCCAAAGCTGGTCTTCACTTTCTTGTTTTCGTGTTGCTTCTTCTTCTTTTGCGGCTGCCAGCAGCAGCAGCAATAACAACGACAATATTGTCTTTGAGCCTGGTCTTTGTCTTTGCGCCGAGCTAAGTTACATACACATACACATAAATACTAATGTAGACTGCCATTTCTGTTTGTTTGTGTGTGTTATTTGTGCATTCCTATTTGTGCCCACCTGTCGCTGTAATTTTAATATGTCGAAACCATTTTAATAGAGAATCTGGAGCTGGGTCCATACATATGTTCTCGCAAACGTGGAAGGAAAACGTTTTTCTGGAAAAATGTAAAAACAATTGACAAGCAGCAACAGGTAAACAAGCAGAAATACCCACACTTACGCACACCTAGGCGGACATATGTTCGCTCCAATCCGTGCCTGTGTGTGTGAGTCCACAACTCCGACCACAAAAGAGAAAACTACGCTTAATCTCCTACGCTGGAAACTGGTGGGTATATGAGTACATATGTACATATATTTCATCTGCAGTGGCTCTTTTATCTTTAGATTACGCATTATATACATTTTCCTACCTCGAAAACATATTAAATAAATAATATTGTGGAAAGCATACCTTAGTTCAAAAACCAGCATTCTTAATGGTCCCACTTCAAAGATCCATTCGATGTAGGGAATTTGAGGGAACACCTAGCCGATCCTCTGGCTCAATAACTAGTTTTACATTGCCTTCCAGGGCTGGTGTAAAACGCTGCGCTCTCATAGTAAAAACGAACTGCTTCGATCTGGGTTCTCTGGTCGTCTCTGGGTGGCAAACTGCATTCAAGTCTTTCGTGCCCGCAGAGAGCCAGCGGTGTCCAGCCCTGGCAAGCCATGTCGGTGCAAAGCGAAAGAGCTCCGTAAGTATTTTGGTCAAATCCAGTCCCGCAGTCTCTTGGCAGACGGCGCGATCGAAAACAAACCAGCGGACCGTGAAGGTGCTGAGGATATTCCACATCGCATTGTTGTTGTAGTAGAGGTGGTTGTTGTTGCTGTTGCTGCTGCGGCTGCTGTTATCGTAAATTTGCGCAGTTCGTTCGCTAATAGAAAAAAATGAGAGGAGAGGGACAGCGACCAGAGAGCGCGCGCAAAAACTAAACTGTAATTTTTTTGCATTACAAAGAGACGACAAGCCGCCTGCGTCGCCGCACCTTATTGCCTTGCCGTGCCAGCCACCTTTCCAGCATCCCCGCAGCATCCTTGCCCTCGTCGTGGTGCCTTTGCCGTGCGCGTCCGTCGCGTGTAACTATAAAAATCTGTGCCGCCACGGAGCACCATCATCGCATCAATTGCACTAATTTCTTCAATCAACGGACAAGGCAACCACCATAACGAAACCAAGATTTCCAGATTTTTAAACGAGTGAAACTAGCGAAAATTGTTTAACAAGTAACTAAAGTAAGTGTGCGATTACCAGCAAATAAATCCGCGCTCAAAAGATAAATTTCCCTGGGATTTTGTGCCTGCAAAAAACTAAACGTTTGTTTGTCTTACACGTCATTTTCTGCAGAGTCATTAACGAAAGGCAGGTCATGAGAGAGAGGGAGAGAGAGAGAAGAGAGAGCGCCCGATCAGTGAGTGGGTGGAAGAGACACGTACAGAGCGAGAGACTGCAGAGTGCAACACTGATGTCTTTGTTTAGCTTGAAATTTGTTTAAGTGTACTTAAAACCATTAAAACTACAAAAAAACAATCACTCATCTGCTCACTGTTTCTCTCATAGTATTTCTCCATAATCTCATCTGAACAATTGTTTATCTCACTAGCGCTGCGCTCTCTTTCGCTCTCCCCCCAATGGTATACCATTATAAGGTAAGGCGGCCTCTTTTAGTAGCGCTGCTTTGGATGCTTATGCCGTGGAATGACCTTACCTTATCTATAGTTATACCACGTTCCCCCCTTTTTGAGAGTGTGTGTGCGAGTGCAAGTGAATTAAACGAAACGACTTGAAAAAGTTGGAGCTCGGCTTTTTTGTTGTGTAGTCCGCAGCTGTCTCCCGTCGTGTACGTATGTGATTGGCGCCGTGGCGCTCTAGAAATAGCGGTGAAACACTTTTGTAACTGTGCTCCTCTCCTCTCCGACCCGCCGACTGTCGAGATTTACGGTATGCGTGCTGTGGCTGATCTTATGCTGCGGTTAGCTGTAAAAGAAAAGCAAAAGTGCCCATGTACTTAGTCTCCAAATACAATGACGATTAAAAAATTAGCATTTGTGTGTCAGTGTGCTGCGCTGCTCAATGAAATCTCTTGTGTGTGTTTTCTGCATGGCCATCTTGCAACACATTCCCGTAATTGCCGCAAACAAATAGTCACGCACAAAAGCAAACAACACGCAGAGCCCACCACCCGCTTCCCCTCCCCTTCTGCTAATTATGAAAGTTTGCCATAAAAAAAGCCGCTCTCTTCTGTTTGTTGTTTCTGCTGGCTGGCTGGCTGGCTGGCTGGCTGGCTGGCTGGCTGGCTGGCTGACTAGCCTTGTGCAATGCTCTACAGTCGCTGTCCACCAAAAGCTTGTGCTTGTGCCACCAGTGTGTGCTGCCCAGCTCCAAAGAAAGGGTCTGCTCAGCAGGAAAGAAAATACCCATAAAAACAGGGAAACACAAAGTCAGCAGAGAGCTGGGCACTAAATACATATATGACTGACAAACGATTGAAACGCTGGAGAGAAACGAAAATGGTTCACAATCATTTCACAGTCAGTGCACAGCGCAGGTCCAATTGGATCTGAGTACAAACCCGCCTCCACCTGCCGTTGTTTGCCCCGTTCCCCCCACTCCCCACTGACCCCCCACTTCAGAGCATGTTCGGGCATATTCTCGTACCGCCATTTACATATTGGATGTACTTAACGACTCTCTGCCGCAGTCTAATCTCCGTCTGCGGTATCCAGTGATGACTGCATAGCTTTTTTTAACTTCCATCTAGCTTTCTTGGGAATATGGGCTGGAAGGGATTTAGAATTCAGAATCGGGAAAGCAACTGCGGAAATTGATCAAAATTTAACTTGCCAGGCTAGCTTTTCTCAGTGCACACATGAAAATGGAAAAACTCATCTTCCAAATACATAGTATTGCTCCATTCTGTGATGTATCCCCATAGATGTGGGGGATTAGTGTCAAGCAGCTCTTGTTACATTATCAGTAGCAATTCAGCTCATTCCAGCACTCACTTATTGATGCCGCTGTATCAGGCTTTATTTTTGTTGGCTTTTGCCTACGCTGTCTGCATTCCAAATTATGCGGGAAGCGGGAAGCGGGAAAGGGGGGGTGAAGGATTGATGTGATGACGGGTAGGAGCAGCATCTATAAGTGCGACGTCGAGAACGACTTCCGCGACATCTCTTAAATATAGTATATGAAGTACATGTGTACATTTGTTGTGCACTTGTAGATTGTGTGTGTATATACATATGCTTTTGCGGTTTAGTTGTCGACATTATCTTTTGTTCGTCGTTTGAAAACGTTTCTGCTGTTTAGTTGTTCAGTTTATTTTTTGTGTGTGCGCGCCCCACCTCCCCATAATTTCCAGGGTACAGGGTGCCCCTGGTACTCGATTCGAATAGTTTTGTTTTTACAGTGATCTCTCTAAGCTCTGGCGCTGTGCTATTTTCGAATTTTTGTATTTTGTAGCCCGCCATCGGTCGCTCGCTCGCTGACTGTCGTCATCGTAGAGCCGCAGTCTCAGGCGCACAGTCGCTGACGCAGACGCAGTCGTCGTATTCGTCTCTGTCCGTTTTTGGCCAATTTAGCTTTCGCTTTTGTGCGATTGCCTAATGCCACCACCACCACCACCACCACCACCACCGCCTTGCTATCCACATTTAGCTCTGCCTACCCGTCCTCAATGCCGCTGGCAACTCCAAAATAAATCAAACTTAAGAAATACATGTGTGCACACACCACACACAAAATCGAATGTGAGCTTGCATGAAACAATCACAGTAATAGCAACAGCAACACCAAAACAAAAACACCAAAGCTAAAGCTTCATTAAATTTTGCAAGATTTTTCTTAATTATGAGACGGCACGAAATGTGAGAATTGCACGAGAGAACAACCCACAAAAGGTCCCGCGTCCGTCCCCAAGGTGTGACTTTGATCCGACAGCCAGCTCTGCGACTTTGTTCTAATTTTGGTTGGGTTGCTGTTTTTTTTTCTTTGACTTTTTTTTCCTGAGAAACTTTTGTCTTATTGTCTGTCTTGGCGGTGTCAGACACAATGACGTCCAAATGTACTTACCTGTACAGGCAGACAGTGCGTTTCGACACTGTATGCCATCCCATATTGTTGTGGGAAAAGTTCCGACAAAATTCTAAAGTTTATAGTTTGTAAAAATTATAAAAAAATAAGATATTCCATTTTATAGCCCATTCCATTATATTAGCCAATGAATTCTCGATTTAATTCAAAAACCAATCATGATATTTGACGAGTACTCTCGATAAACCGGAAATAATTGAATAAAATTCAACTATAAGATTCAATTGAAATGAACATTTATTGTTATTCTGCTTCTTGGAAATTCATGCATAAATCCCCCTTGGGCTTCAGAATAATTATATCCGACACATTTCAAATTAATATTTTAGCAGAAACTGTTCACCTTTCACGTGATTCTCAGCCGGTTCATGACTCAATAACCAAAGATATCCCATCTCACACATCACATCGATTTGATGCCGATCTGTGACCTCATTCTTAGGCTATAACTAAACCGTATATTCCATCGTTTTAGTGACTTCCCAGCCCTGAAACGCACTGTAGAAGCACTGTACAAGTACTCTTGTACTTACAGATGTACAGATGTATGTTCATATACACATGTGGGATAAATCCAGGTCCAAGTGCAATGATGGCGACAGCTGATGGCTGTTGCCTGGTAGTGCCACCCAGCAACAGGTTTGCCGCTGACGTAGATGACAGAGTGGGGTTTGGCTTACATGAGGCTGCACCTGAAACACAGCCTCCCTCCCCGCTGTGTCTTTGTCCGACTCTCAGTACCCCCTAGAGGCTTCTCTCCCTCTCTCTCAGTCTCTGTTTGTGTCTCTGTCTCTCTGTGTATCGCGAACACGATTTGCAATTAGCCAAAAGAATACATTTAGATTCAGTTGGTTGTATAACAATAATTAGCAGTATAGCAGCCAGCAGCCAGCCTCCAGCTCTGGCGACAGCTGGAATTCATTTGTATTTCCAATCAGAGAGGGATTGATGAAATGAATGGGGAAAAACCCCGCCTGTCAAAGTTCAAATTGAATCTCATTTCTCATTTCCATACCGATTGCAGCCTCGAAAGACAAAGCAGACGCCAGAGACGACAGCGACAACGCCAACGACGACGACGACGATGCCTTATCAGCCAGCAAACAGCAGTGGGAGCACCGGTGGCAGCAAGGCGGCGGCCAAAATGGCGCAGCTGAAGTTCTGGAACAAGCAAAATAGCAGCAAGCAGCAACAGCAGGAGAAGGACAAGGACTCGGCCAACGAGGGTAACATCAGCAGCGGCAACAACAACAGCGGCGGCAGCAGCAGCAACGGAGGCGACTCCAAGAGCGAGTCCAAGAACGGCAAGCGCAACTGGCTGCACACGCCCGAGCAGCTCATCAACGGACATGCGGTCTATCTAGTCAAGGTGAGTGTGATCAGAGATCCAAGTGTGACGACCTCCAGCTGACACCGATCCATTGTCTCTCTCTCTCTTGTTGTGCAGTTCTTTGGTAACCTGAGCGTGGACCAGCCCAAGGGCATCGAGGTGGTCAAGGAAGCCATACGGAAGCTGCAGTTTGCCCAGCAAATGAAGAAGGCGGCCACGGGCACCCAGGAGAAGTTCACGAAGCTCGAGATAACCATCAGCATCAAGGGGGTGGCCATCCAGGAGCCGCGCACCCACAAGATTCTGCACCAGTTTCCGCTGTACAATATCTCGTATTGTGCGGACGAGAAGGGTGTCAAGAAGTTCTTCAGCTTCATTGCCAAGACGGTCAAGACGCGGGAGGGCGAGACGACGGCAACGACGAATGGCCATAGCAATGGCAGCGGCAGCGGCTGCCCAAAAACCGAGGAGACACATGAGTGCTTTGTCTTTATCTCGAACAAATTGGCCTCGGACATAACGCTGACCATTGGCCAAGCCTTCGATTTGGCATACAGGTGAGCAGGCAGCAGGCATCCCAACTAGTATTTAGCTTCAACTGAACTGAGATTCGTTTTTTGGCTATAGAAAGTACATGGACAGCACCGAGAAGACCAATCTGAGCAAGGCGCAACAGCAGATCAATCATCTGCAGCAAACAGTTACCCTGTACAAGGAGCGACTGAGCGAATTATCCGCAAAATTGCCAAAGGCCGAGCTGGATGCCATGCTCTTTAAACTGGGCATCAAGGACATTCTGGAGGCGCCACCCTCTAGTGAGCTGCAGAACGGAATTGATGCCAGCGGCGAGGCCCTGAGCAACGGCAAGCTGGGTAAGATCGAATCAAATGAGGCGGTATCCTTTCAATTGATTGTCCATATGTATTGCAGACGAGGATAAGCTGCTGATTGACACCATTTCCACGACGGCATCGGTCCACTCAGCGTCGCCCAGCTCCTTCTTGCCCATAGTGCCGCCGCGGACCAATCTGTCCAGCCAGATCAGCATCAGCGGCAAGAGCAACAGCCAGAAGATGGATGAGCTGCTGCTGAACTCGGATTCGGACAGCGATTTCGATCCACGCGCCGAAGAGGCCACCCAGGACAGCAACGGCAGCAATGGCCGCAATGCCATCAGCAATGATCTGTTTGGCTTCGAGCCACCCAAGAGCTTTGGCCAGCAGCTCTTCTTCAACAACAACGATCACAAGCTGCAGAACAACAACACCAACACCAACAGCATCAGCAACAACAACAGCACCAACAATAACATTAACAATAGCAGCTTATTGATCAACAGCAGCAACAGCATCTGCATGAACAGCAGTGGCTTCTCCAGCGAGCTTAACATAACGCCGCCCCTATGTAGGCTGAATTATTCGATACGCTTAAAGTGTCGTGGATAATGGTTATTTTTTCATTGCAGTGGCGCCGCCGCCAAAGATTGCTGCACCCAGACGCAGCACCTCGGTGACAACGAGCAACGGGCTGAATGGCAACACAGATCTATTCGGCTCGGATCCCTTCGAGATGAGCAATGGTCCGACCCTATTTAAGGTGAGTCCTTGATATCCCAATCACAAGATGCGAAATTAATATGGAATTTTGCAGCAGAATCAGCTGAACATCGATGACTTTTCGTTGGAGAGTTTGGATCCCTTGCGGAAGTAGATGCCAAGGAAGTGAAGTGCTATCAAGGCCATTTCAACTGGGAGAGCAATTTCAGATTCATCCCACTGTATGTCTATCCGTTATCCGTTATAATTTTCCGTTTCAACGTTTTCCCCCGACGTTTCTCCGCTTCGCACGCATTCCAATTCCAATTGTAATTCGAATTATTGAATGTGTATTATTGTTTATATATATATATATATTGTATTGTATTGTATTGTATTTATTATCATTGATTTTTCGTCGATTTTATATTGCATATTATTATGATGATTCCCCACTATTATTATGGTAATTATAAATACATATGATTATTATCTGAGATCGCAGCGAGATCAAAGTAAAACAAAGAACAACAGCAATCCATAAGTAATGTAATGCACTTTTTGTTTAAACATCATCCAATTTGTTGCTGTTGTCTAAAAATAGTCTAAATGAATGTCGAGCGAACAATGTTAACGAGTGATAAATGTGAAAAAGAAACAAACGCTAAACAGAACTAAAACTAATGTGAGAACTTGTATAAAATAATTGTAAAGAGAAGCCCAAAACGAATGAGAACCGATTATTGTATAGCGCCAACAGCAAACGAACAATATTTAATGTTATCGATGCAATATAGAAAATTATTATTATTATTATTATTACTATTATTATTGTGTATGTAAAGAATAAAATGTAGTGCCTAAAAGAAAACTCCATCGCATCGCCAGTTGATCTTTAACAATTTGCCTTATGTATTTTTACCATCATTTTCAATAACAACAAGAAAACTTAACTGTCTAACGTTACTGCCATGAATACGACCACTGTTTGGGTGGTGGTTGCTGCAGTTTGGGAATGTTTTCGCCTAGAGCTAGTGATAACATATATCTACATATGCATTGTGTGTTTCGTATGTCCTTGTATATCCAACTGTGTGGTTCCTGAATCGTCATATGTAAGTCCTTAACCTGAGTAGCAGCTTGCAGTTGCGTGCGTGGAATCGTCTTAGGCATCCTGGATCAAGTCGTTGTAGCGTTTCGGCAGGGTGGCCGACAGCTGTCGGGCATTCATGTCAGAGCTCTAGAAAATCAGAGAGTTTTATAAGGCCAACGAATATTGATCCTAAGTGCAGGCAGAGGTGCAGAGGTGTGGTGTTCTAAATGAAACTAAACCGGCCATATAGTTCAGTTTTGGTTTCGATTCCAAGCAGTCTTACAGATTTTTTAAAAAACCATATATATAACGCCAACGATTGGAAAAGTTCTAAAAGAAATAAATCATTTGAGAGCAGAAATATAAGTAGAGTACAGGTAAACTAAAAAAACAATCAGATTAAACAAAATCGAAGCAAAAAGGCAAATTGTTACAGAAGGAAATAATGAAAGGTAATTAAGATTGGACAAATGCATGGGAAATGCGGAATAGTTTCCAGAAATGGCCTTCGGAAACCTTCTTAAAATAATCACAAATATAATAAAAATCAAACAGATATCCTATGGAGGCTAAGGGCTGTATATAACTTTTAAAAAATGCAGCTTTTACTTCATATTAAACCAAATCTAATGAATAAAAATACAAATATAAGGAATCGGTGTTTTTTGTTTGTGTGTAAATATAATTTCAACAGTTTATTTGTTTAAAACTTTCATCACTTAATATATACATTTAAATAGTGTGCTCCAAAAGAGAAATAAATGTATTGTGTAATCTGTTATTGCATGCAGTTTTGGGGCTCTAGCCTAAATAAAATCCACAAATTACAGCTACTTTCGTTAAAATGCTCAAAACATCTGTTGCTGTTTGAGTATGTGTGTGTGTGCGTATATATGTATATATAAATATGTTTTTGTAGATCGTGTTTAATTGCTAAAAACGTAATTATTAAAGCCAATTTAGCCGTAGCCGCTCCAATCGTCGCTTCGAAAATAAAACCGAACTTGGTCCCCGCTTCGGAGTGATTCAAATGTTTGTGGAATGTCAAATGTTAAATGACAAAAACTGGTTAAAAGTGTAAAATTACAATAGGGGGAAGGTAGGGAGGTTAAGGTTCGGCACATACAAACAAAAGTCGTATTTAACATTAACATTAACATACAGAATAAATAAACACTTTTCACTTGATCGGGTTTTGGGTTGGCGTTGGAGGTTGCGATTGTTTTGGTTTTGGTTTGGGTTTAGTTTTGATTGGATTGGATTGGTGCAGGATGGGGGCAAACTCTTTACACAGCCAGGCGGTTTCTTTTGGCATTCTCACTCGCCTACTGGCGCTGGCTGACGGCGGCGCCCGTTTTCTTCTTTTTGGGGTATTTTACCTGATTGGACCAGTCGCCCGTAGGCACCGTGGCGCGATAGAACTTGGAGCTCGTCTTGTTGAAGATGGGCAGCAGCTCGTTGGCCTCATCGGACAGAGCCTGCCAATAAAATCCACAATTTGTAAGTACAAAATCAATAACTATAAGAATGTATGTACAAACCTTTAGGTAGATTATGGCGTCCGTGCCGAAGCCCTCGCACGAGAGCAGCACAATGTCGCCATGGAAGTAGCGAGCGTAGAGCCGCGATATGGGCAGACCGTACCCATAGCCGGCCAAAGGAACCGTGTGCAGATCCGACTTGGATGGCTGCGGAGCCGTGCTGTACATGTACTTGAACAGCTGGTCGGTTTGGGAGCGCGGAATGCCGCCACCCTGGTCGGAGATCTTTACGCAGATGTCTTCCTGGCCGCGACAGATGGCCACCTTGAGGGGCGGCAGGGTGTCGCAGTTGTCAGTATTGTGGTGCTCCACCACAGCCCTCATCGAGTTCTTGAAGAGCTCGAAGAGCATGTAATACAAATGCGAGGGCACGTAGACAGTGCGGATGGGCAGGTTGCCCTCTGGCTCGCGGCAATACTCCTGGATCTCCAGTGCTGGGCTCGTCAGATAATATTGATCACAGAGGAAGCGGGCGTTCTCATACGCATCGCGCACCACGTCCGACAGGTCACAGGCGGGGTCCAGGCAGCCGATGTGCCGACCGCCCGAATGGGGATTCGCTCCAAAGAGCAGAGCTGCGGAAATGGGTAGATATGTACATATGTAGATATGGTTGAGTGGATCGATCATCTTGAGGGAGACCTCGACTGCTACTTACTGTGCTGATTGATCAGCATCCGGATGCTGATGCGCGACATGTACAGTCGGTCGAGAAAGTACTGTATGGAGCTCTCGGTGGGCGCATCAACCGTGCCGCCCTCGTTCTCCTTCATTTCAATGACGCCCTGGGCCATCGTCTGCACCACATCGTTGTGCCGATTCCTAATGAGATCCAGATGATGCACAAACCTGAAAGCCCAGTCAAACCGTTAATATCTTTGCCTGCATCGATGATTCGAAGGTGTCTGCTGACTCACTTGTGCAAATTGTCGTGTGTGGGATCGGCCTTCTCGTACTCCAGCACCTCCTCGAAGCTCTTCACATACCAGGAGCTCACCTCGCTGACGGACCTGGTGTGCAGCAGATTGTCCGGCAGCAGGGCAATCTCCTTCATGATGTTGGCCAATCGCACCGGCAGCTCCTTTCGCAGGAATATGTACGACTTTTTCTCGCAGGCATTTTGACCTACATAATTTGAAAAGTAAGCAAGTTCAGCGATTAGAAATGGGAAATTCTAGTTGCAAGATCTATTTGGTATTTCTGATTGGTATTTAGTATTTGTTTGTCTATATTAGTTAGGCGAAGGCTTATCAATGCAGTCACGCTTCAAATGCATTGATCACGATCGAACGAATGCAAGACTCATGCCTCAGTCTATGTCTATCACAGCAAAACAAAACGAGCAATCTAGCAAGTCTGTGAGATACATAGTATAGGGCCTATAGGCATATGTACTTATGTATAAGCTACATTTACATACATATGTATACATTATTCAGCAGTTTGCTAGAAAATTCAACAATTTTTCCAGAGCTCTGCGGATGTACTGTACATATGTATATTAATTATTGTTATTATAAATTATTTACCCTTCAACCAGCTTCAAACTTTCCCATACACCAAAAATAAATTTCTCAAACTGAACCTAAAATCAATTGAATTTATTATCAAAGTCCTCGAAAGTACTTGAGCTAAATACAATATGGGTACAAATGTACCTACTAATATGTATGTACATATGTATGTACATATGTATGTACATATGTATGTATGTACAGTATGTATTTATGTACGTAGTAAGCGATTATTGAAGGCAAGTACAGCTCTCCTAAGTTCAAAGCTCTTGAAGGCAAAGAAATTAAACAAAATAAACCGCAGAAAACTTTGCCCCCGTCAAGTTTTTGCATTCGCCTTTGTGCTTATTTGTTTTCAATTCTGTATCTCTCTCTCTCTCTCTATTTCTGTGTGTCTCTCTGTTTCTGCTTGTTTGTCCATTGTCAACAGTTTCGTAACAAAAAGAAACGAAAGAAACAGCCGATTGTGGCATACGTACAGACGACTGATAACGGTTCAACAGAAAACGAACTCATCGAAGGGGCCTGGGCCTGAGCCTTGACACGCCCCCATTTCTGTGGCCAGCTTTTGTCTTGCAAATTGGGTATTTTTGTTTCATTAATGATTATTATGCCGCCGAGTCCACAAAGTTTATACTGATAATTACCCCACAGATGGGGAGGTGGGAGTGGGGAGTAGAGGGGAACGATCAGAAAATTAGTCGCAGTTAATTGAAATTCCAGACACGAAGCGAAAACAAAACAAAAGATATACTATATAAGATTGGATATATATATGTACGTACATATGTACACTAACGCATAAATTAGACTCGAGCCGCCCCGTTTATAAGGCAATTGTAACGAAAGGGGCCAACAAAACAGAATCAATAAAACGAGTTATTAATCGTAAACTAACAAATACGGAAAGAGAGGCGATAACCTGATGGACAGGGCCGAAAATCAAATCGGAAACAACAAGAAACCGGCTAGATTTGGGGGCCAACGCTTTTGATACACTTTCAGATCAAATTTTGATCATATTTATGGATAATTGATGATCTATATGTGCATATGTACATATGTATGTATGTATTCTCTATGGTATAGAAAGCTTCATTCTTGGCGTGGCAAACATATCGTCAAATTAAAAGTACTCTCTCTGTTCAGAGAGTAGAAAAACAAAGTAAGATTCCACTTGAAAGAACCTGCCAGAAGCTCCCCGAACTGTTGGCAGAGGCGAAGAGAGAGAGAGAGAGGGAGCGAGAGCGAACACACGCGCACACTCCCCTCACTTCCACTAGTCTCCCCCTCCCTCTAGAAGCCTCTAGTTGATGATATGACCTCAAAATAAAGCTTTTCGATGGACTGTTGTTGTTTGCTTGTTTGCCATTTTTGTCCGCTCTCTTGCTTAGATGTTTGTTTGCAGCTCACTATTTCTCTCTACTTCTTGCTTGTTTGTTTGTTTTTAGTTCCCTCTATCTATATCTGCTGGCTTGCTATCTCAACCACTTTCTTGATTGTTGTCGTCAAAGCCAAAGAAACCACCAGACAAAGCTCTCTCGATCAACTTGTCTGCTCCGTCTGGGCACCACTTTGATGAATCGCCCCCACTTTAGCGCCGATGATAAGGCCGCCCCACCCTCACTTTCATTGGCGATAAATTGAAAACGAATTAAGCGAATTAATCATTTATACTATGTGAATGCACTTGGATAATTGCCTCAGTCCAGAGTACTACCACACAAATCAGAAGCTTTCACTCGAAAAATGGTTGCGTGCTGGCAGCGGTAAATTGAAAGCTTAGCACCACACGCATTCAATCCAGGGTGGACGGGCATGGGAATTGAAAATTATCTCAAACTAAGTCTCGCATTATCGGTTGGAAAAGTCATTACTTTGCTGCAATTCAATTTCAATCGTCAGTGGTCCATTAAATTATTTAAAACGGATGTTCGTCCTGCACACGGAATGCAATCGAAGAAATTGCGTTAAGAAATGCAATTCAATTTGTCCCTGTTTTCCACCCACACCTACACTACCCTCACCCTTGACACTTTATCAATGCGATAAATGCAATTACATTAGGAATGGAGGAAGAAAGCAACATGTTAGAACAGCTGAGGACGAGCCCTTCATTCTCTCTCTCTCTTTATCAGTTTTCCACTTCGTCAAGCTCAACAGCTTTTTGGCAGGCAATTTCTTTCATCTAAACATGTATTTTGCCTGGCAATTCCTTTCATCTATTGCATCAGCTCCTACTCATCATCATTTCGCATTCAATTTGGATCAATTTTATGCGAGTCTCCTCTGCCTATCCTCTCCTCTCCTCCTCTCCTCTTTCGAGTATACTTGACTCACATTTGCCCCGGACAAAATGCGGCGCGTGTGGCTACGGCTACGGCTACGGCTACGTCTTTTATTATCGCTGGCTGGTGCTGGCTACTTTTTCGGTAACTGTTGACGTCTGCTGTTTATATATTTTCGCTATTTTTTTGCCAGAGAGGTTCAAAGTCCTAACCGAGAGATCTCTGTGGTCTCGGGGTCTGGCCAAAACAAAGTCAAAATTGTGGGTGGGCTAAGAAGAGCCGACAGCATCCTGGACTTTGCCCTATACTGTCACTGTATGATCTGATCCATCAGAATTTTTCCATTATACCTTATGTACATATGAATTTTCATCCTATACTTGTTTATGCACATGACAAAAAATACAAAATATATTATATTTTGTCACAGAACAAAAATGTTTGTGTTGCCCACGCACGAAATTGGCACATGATCAACTTGGGCCGTGCCAATAGATATTACCATCAGCCCCAAATCGGGCCCCCTATTAAAATATATGTACTTATGTTTTTGTTAAGATTTTCCATTGATAGCACAAACTAACCTTCAGATATTAGCCACAAAAAATACTAGCCCATTCCGCCCCCCTAAAAAAAAGGGGCAGTGTAAATGGGGCCCGTCAGCAGACGTGAATTTTCGTACCCTTGTCCAAATTGAGCACATAAGATCGGATCTGCTTCATCGTACACTTAGATCGGGTTCGTGAAAATCGAAACAGAGCCCCCCTGGGCCCGTGACCGGGAGGCGCTAATCGATGGCTCACCTGAGCACACATACATACGTATGTATACGAGCATGTGTATGTGTACCAACTATGTTATGGAACTGACAAGCAGAGTGATTCAAGTATAAACTAATAACAATACCCAATACCCAATCTATAGATATAACCCACAAATTACCAAAATTTTATGAGCCTGGTCAGTGGAGGCACTAGAGTACACAGCAATTAAGTACGGGGTACAGTTGACGACAAAAACAAATTGAAACAAAAACAAGCCTTATCTGTCGCCTGGCATCAAAGTTCAAGTATGGTGGCCAGGCGCATATTAGTTATTTATTTTACTAGTTAAAGGGTGTTGGTCGGAAAAGCCTCTAACCCAACTTCGGCCTACGAGTGCTTAATAATTTATGAAAGAAGAAGGCAGGAATGGAAGGAATCCAGTCGTTGAGGTAATTCAATCCAAATAAAGCCTTTTAAGGCAAAGAGAAATTAAAAACAAAAACCCTCTTGTGCGAGTCTAAATATAGATGATAATAGCACAGTATCCTGAACCCAGCACAACCCAAGTCCTCGTCAAAAACTGCTTATATACCCTTGCAGAGGAAAGGTAATATCATTTTGCCAGAAAGTAGCCTTAATTTTTGCTGCAGGTTGTATAAACAAATTAAATCCGAACATCTAGGATCGGCTCATTATATTATAAAGCTTGGATAGCTTGGAAATCGGCAAACCACATACATATCTATTATTTTGTATAATTCCAAAAATATGACAGATTCTGCTCGCAATTTCAATCTGCCATATGCAAGGGTATTTGAACCATCGTTTTCCAGGGCCAGGAGCCTTCCATTTTGCTATTTTCAGTTTGCAGCCACTTGCCACTTGGCTTAACTTTTGTGTCTGTGCAAGTCAGTGGCCATTTATGTCGAGGCAGCAGCCGGCAGCAGTCGAGCCCAAAGAACATTGTGGAAGGAACCAAGAAGCACGCGAGCCGAGCGCCAACAAGGCCTGAATGTTATGAAAGGCACTCCAGCTGCTGGCTCTTGTGTGTCTGTGTGTGTGTGTATCTGTGTGTGCTTCGAGCGCTTTCTGGGTTGTTTCGTTTATTGGGGCAGGCTTATGGTGTGGCTTAGAAGGAAGTAAGAGTAGCCATATTGTTTAGAGAGAGCAGAGCAGCCGGCTGACATTGAAACGTCATTGAAGGCCACGTGCCATACATTTTGTGCGGGGGAGGAGGGGTCAGGAAAGCCGTTTTCCCAGCGCTCATATAGAATTTCATTGCCAAAACATGTTTATATATTCAGAGACACTGACTTGACTCATTCCAACTTCCGTTCCGTTCAACAGGCAATGGGGGTGGCTGCGGGTGCGGGGTGGATATACATACATATGTACGTATACTAAGCCGAACAGAACTGAGCATTCAATTGTTTGAGCGGCTCTCCCTCTTGCCCTCCCCCTCCCCCTTTGAACAATCAACAGTTTGCTGGGACAGAAAAAAAGCTTCTTAATTGAGTATTCAATTGGTCATTAGATAACGGGAATGTGGCGCAGTTTAGCCGCATAACGTCAATCTTCTCAGAGAGAAATCATTTCTGGCGATAATCGGACAAAATTCTCTGCATTGTTTTTCTGTAAGTTCTAAAAATTTTATAATTATTTCCTACCAACGGAAATACTATATTTGATTCTGACGCAATCTAGCGATTGACATTTTCCACTTCCAATGCACATTTTCTATTTTCGAGCCCAATAGCTTATCGATTATGCAATGGGGGGGAGAGGGGAACGTGTCAAACTATTGCCCGTACAAAACGCATTGAATAATTAATATTTAATAAGACTCACCAAAGTCCATAAACTGTTTGATGGATAGCGGCGATGGGTTGAAGCCCGAGTAAAAGTCGAGCATTTTGGCCAGGCTCGCCATCGAGGACGAGGCGGCCGAGAGGCGTACCGGGAACAGGCGCATATCGTGTGTGTGTTGTGGCTTCGCGGGGGGATTGAGTGCTTACTGGTTGCTGGTTGCTGGCTGCTGGTTGTCGATTGCGGGGGGCCGGGCGCGTTATCCGATTACGCTGTTGTGGTTATTTACCGGTCTTTGCTTATCTTTAAGAACTTTGTTTTTGCCCCAATGTGGTTGAAAGCACTTAAGGCCGGAGAGCGTGCGTAAGTGAGAGTGTTCGTGTTCGTGTGCGTTGGGAGAGGGAAGCCGGTAGGTAGGCGCAATGTCCTTTCGCTCACCTTCACCTCACCGCAGGACGTTGACCGGCAAAAAAATGCACTTTCCTCACTCTCTCTCTCTCTCTCTTATTCTACTTCGCTCTGCTCTCACAACAGCTGGCAATTTCTTGCGGTACTTCCTCTGCTTGGGATCCAATAAATCAATGGGAGAGCTTTAGCACAAGACGGTGCAAAATGGTGGCAAAATATTTGTTTAAACGCAAATTATGGATGCCAGTGTTAGCTGCTAATATAGTGGCGGCGGCTTTCCTGCTGATGGCTCTCGATGGCTGTGGGGGCCGTGGTGGGGCGTCGTCTTTGTTGCTGCTGATGCGCCATAAAAGTAATTAAAAGCGCGGGATGCGGAGATGTTTTGTACGGTATTTGCAATGTTTATTGTGCGGCGCGCGTATTAAAGTCTTCTCACACGATTGACTGTATTTTCTAGACTTGGGCTACAGCTGGGCCCCAACGTTGTGATATGATTCGAGCCCCACGTTAAACACACTCATATAGCCCCACAATTCCGACTCTCTCAACTTCGAAAAAGCTCAAAATATTGGCTGGTTCAAATGAACCAGCTCGGACTCAAATGAACTTGGAGCAAAAGCTCTCGAATTCAGCAGCTGTGCGCATCTCGAGTGTCATAACCATAGTAGAAATACGCACAAGGCACTTTCGTTCAAACAACCGCAGCAAAACGTAAGTGAGCAGAAAGGGCGCCGTAAGTGAGTAGAAACTGTCACGTCATTTCACACTTGTTGCCTGTCAACCGGTGGACATTTGGATACCCTATTTCGTTTAATTAATATTGAAATTCTGTTTTCCGAGCTGCTTTGATATGTAATAAATAATGTCTTATCACAGATTGATATTTGTGTACCTATTACAGCATTTGATTTATTTTCTGTTCACATATCTTGATCCCGATACACATTCTTGGCATCAGAAAGAAAACTGTAAACTGAAAAATTGCGTTGAGATAGCTTTAAAAATAGTTTCTGCATTAATTGGGGCCTGGAATGACAAGCTTTTCCTTGATTCTATAGCATCCTTTCCCCTAGGGTATGCCAATTCCGTGTCCATGTTGCGGGACAATGTCGCTCATTTCACAGCACATGTTGCTGGCCCATACAAATTAATGCTGCCAACGGTAAGAAACGTAAGAAAACGTAAGTGAGCAGAAAGTGTAAGGGACCAAAGGTACATTGTTGGGATGATGTTGCCCCGTTTTGGTCCCTCGCCAAAATCCCACAAAAAGTCCACAAAAGGCACAATTCCGACTCTCTCAACTTCGAAAAAGCTCAAAATATTAGCTGGTTCAAATGAACCAGCTCGGACTCAAATGAACCTGAAGCAAAAGCTCTCGAATTCAGCAGCAAGGTATACTTATTAATAAGGTAAGGCGCTGCGTGACATAATATTGTTATAAATAAATAAATATGCTTTAAACAAATATATAAAAATAAAAGGCGACGATGGAAGTAGCAAATGAAAATTGGTTTTCGATTGTTCCCCGCGCAGCTGTATTTTCAAATATTCTAAAATCCTTTGCTGTCGTCACGAATAATTTTGTTCATTTTCTTTTTTTTGGGTTTTTCTTTTTTTTATTAATACACTTATAACATATAGTATAGTATAGATTTTGGTTATCGTCATTGAAATTATTCCAATTTAATTGAAATAATATTCAAAAAACTAAAATCGCATTTCTCTGCTCACCAGATAGATCTTAAGGAGGATGACAAATTCATTTTAAATTTAAATTCAAGAACAAATGTTAATACAATTTGGATAGGATTCAATGCACTCGCACTAGCACTAGCACTCGCCTAACTATTTATACAAATCCTCCTCCAGCTGCAGCTGCCATCTCATCTTCTCCTGCCAGTCGGACCAGCTCCAGCACCAGCACCAGCCCCAGGCCCTGCCCCCCATTGGGATCATTGCATCCCATCCCATCCCATCATCTCAATTCCAGCTCTCGAGATACATTAAAAGTAGGGGAAACGTGCTTGGAGGATTGGCCAGAGATGGAAGTTGGCTTGGGCTCCGATCTCTCGGGTGTACATAGTGTAATTATTCTCTGGCTAGTTCAGATGGATTTCATAGTTATCTGTGTATGTTTTATATGTTCGGGTATGTTTCTTCGCGTACGCATTTATGCTCCGTCCTAAAGCTAGGTTTGTGATAACAAAAACAAAAAAATCATAACAATTTCGTAAATGGAAATACTTCGTACGTACATTCGTAGTGGTTTGTGTGTGTTTCGGTTGGGGGTGGGGTGGGGTTGGGATCTGGGAATTCGTTTGAGGAGGACAGGACTTAAGGAACATGGACAACAATGGAGCCGCTAGGCTTCCGGAAGGACGCGTGAGAAAGAGACCGAGGGGGAGCGAGAAAGCTTATACACACATAATACATATTACATAAATACACATACACATACACACACACACACACATACATAGACTCGCTGTTAGACCGCATCTGTGGCAAGATATATACATCGGTATATATCAAAATATGTACTGGGAATATGTATATATAACATTAAGTTTAGCATGCGCGTGATTATAAATTGGACATATATATATATATGTTGCTGTTTGCTCTAGTTGCCTCCCTTCTCCTCCTCCTCCTCCTCGACTCCAGCTGCGCCGGCGTCCGCACCTCCTCCGGGTGCTCCTCAGTAGACAAAGCGATTGACATTCATGCCCAGATCGTTGCCACCACAGCCGCCGGAGGGCGGTGGGGCACGATCGTCCTCGTCGTCGCCGTCATAGCCGTTGCGCGTCACGAATCCGTGTCCGTTGGTGCCGTTGCTGCCCTGGAAGCGCTGCGAGCGCAACTCCTCGCTGTACATCCGATTGTCGTTCTTCACATAGTCGCGCAGTGGGCTTGGCAGCTCCTCCAGGCTGAGCGGTGGGACTTGGGGCACTGACACCATCTCGGTGCCAGCCGGGCCGGACTCGTGCGAGCGGCCGCACATCTTGTAGAACAGTATGTAGGGGGTGTTGGGCGAGGTGAGGTTGTGCATTTCCTCGGACTGCGAATGGGTCACGAAGCTGTCGTTGAACTTGTACCAGTTCCTGGACTGGTCAGCGGCAAAGGTGAAGTAATGGCCGGAGTCCATGTGGTAGCCCGAATGCACCACGCCAGCGTACATCTCATAGTACACTGCCGACTGCTCCTGCAGCGAATCGGATGAGCATATCTTAACGACGAGCTGTGGAGGGCAAGGCAAGTTAGTCTACGGCTCTGCAGTCGCGTGGCTTCATGGGTGTACTCACACTCTCATCGTGGAACACCTTGTGCATTAGCTTGGTGCGAAAATGATACTTCTGATCGTACTTGAACTGCTTGAGGGTCAGGACGAGATTGCGAGGCGCCTCTGTCACCCCGATACGGCGATCGGCATCGCAGAGCTTCTGGCAGCGGGGACAGAAGTACTGATTTTCACCGTCCAGCTTCTCCGGCGAGCAGTAGTACTCGATCAGGTCTTGCACCGAATAGTTGGTGGCACTGCAGTCGTCCTTGTCGTCCGGAAACGATAACTGCAGCTCGCGGAAGCTGTCCTCGTTGTGGCTCTCCCAGCTGCAGTCCGAACAGTTGTACGTCGTCGACAGCTTGCCGGTGAATGTCTTGTCAATGGTTGATTTTGGCTTCTTTGGCTGCTGCTGTTGCTGCTGTTGCTGTGAGCTATTTGTGCCTTTGGTGGGTGTCGAAGTGGGCTTGTGACTGGCACTGGTGCTGCTACCGGCGATCTCGCGGTCATGGCTGTTGTAGGGTATGACCCCGCTGGACAGAATCTCATCGTTCAGCTCGCCAGGGACATCGACGTCGTTGCCATGCAGACTGTGGCCGCCAACCTTGTTGATCTCCTGCTCGTGCAGCAGGTCGAGCAGATAGCCTAGGAACTCGGAGCTGTCCTGCTGCAGGCCCTGTGTGAAGCCCGGCGGTCGTGTGGCGTTCAACACGCGCGTGGGCGTCAGCTCACAGCGCAGCGAGTGGTGCATGAGGGCGATCTGTTGCTGCACCTTCAGCAGCAGCAAGGAATCGCTCTGGACCAGCAGTATCTGGCGGCTGAAACTGAGATCGAAACAGAAGGTCAACAGAAGATCCCTGGGCACATAGATTCCTATGCGAACGATCGACTTACTCGCTGGTCATGGCCAGGGCCTGGAGTACGCTGTTCATGTAGCACGTGTTGCCGAGATTCACCAGCCCCACCCTAGCATTGCGCCGTCCCGCGGGCATGGCGTTCTCCTGCATGATCCGGGCCAGAGCCACGCAATTCGGCGAAGGCTCATACATATGCATGGCAATCCTCACGGACGCATAGAGATCGCTGTTTTCGTTGAAGCGCAGCATCAGGGCACTGGTTAGGTCCACCAGCTGCTGCATGCACAGGCGCGTCTCCCCACCGAACTCGTCCGTGCTGCTGGACTGCTGCTTCAGAATTTTCAGCACCTTGGGTATACGTGGCAATATCTGCAGGAGGGGGAAGAAAGAGCAATTGTTTAGCCATGATCCATGATCCATGAGGTGGGTGCATGACATTACCTTGCGGAATATTTCGGGTGTCTGATTGATGGTTGACAGCATGTGGAACACTATCGGAGCCGCCTTGGGCCGCATGGCGGGTAGTATTAGCACATTGAAGAGCTTTTCGATGGCGTCCAGGGCTATGTCGTCGAGGAGCACACGCTTGCCCTGATCGCGCAAGCCAGTCAGCAGGGCCATCACCCAGAGATTGAGGTTCGGGCAGAAGTTGCACACGCAGATCCACTCGCACAGCAGGACCACCGTCTTGCGTATGCTCGAGTCGTGGACATTCGTGTCCAGCAGCGACTGCACGGCCTCGGTGATGAGGGGAGGACTGAACAGCTGAAAGACAACGGCCACGGCATAGGAGGGGCCCGTCTCGCCCGACTTTGTGATCAGATCGTAGACGATGCGAAGGAAGAACGTGAGGTAGTTCTTCTCGCTAGCCATGGCAAGGATATTGCCCAAGTTGACCGCCTCCTCCTTGAAGCGCAGTAGCTCCTCGCTCGTGCTGCCCGGCTTCATGCGGCCCAGCTCAATGATCATCCGCTCGTAGATGGCCAGCACACTGTGTGCCTGATCCGAGTGATCGAGGCTCTGCAGAGTGCTCAGCAGCGCCTGTATGTCCCGCTTTGTGACCGTGTTTAGTTGCTCGCCATCCTCAATCGTCTCGCCGGGACTGGCGGCATTCGTGTCCATGCTCTCGGCACCGCCGCCACCGCCGCCGCCGCCACCACCATCGTCGGAGATCTTTATGTTGTTGTTGGCTGTTGGGGGCTTACCGTTGGCTGGCAGGGTGGCGTTCGAGGCACCGCCGGAGGCAGAGTTGACCCCATCGGTGGCGTCGTTGGGCTCGCTGTTGTTCTGCTTGACAGCCATGGCCGCGGCTGTGAACTGGAACCTCGTATGGGCTTTCGTCCAGAAGGACAACCGATGCGAATGCCTGGAGCAACTTCTCAGCCCCCAGCGGGCGTGGGGCTTCGGCTTCCGCTTTTCGCGGGCGCTGCGGCTGTTTCGAGGCCGTCGACACTGTGCGCGAAGTCTGCGCCGCGTGTCCTTGAACCTCTCGGCGTTACGTGTCGTTGTTACTGAGTGACCTTTCAACCGCAACAAGCACACATCGAGTCGCCAACAGCCCAATCAGCAAATCCAAGCGGAGGAGCAACGCCTTCGACGAACGGAAATGTCGTCTCTGCGTTTAAGGAGCTGCAAAACTAGAACGTCGCACAAATTGCCAAATTACCACTGTCACTGCTGGTCGTCGGCGCCTGCCACAAACCGTGATGAACAAGAAATTTTGTAGACCGTGCAACATCCGAGGGAAGTGAAGTGAAGTGGCTGAAAGTCGCACTCGCTTCGGTACTTTGTTTGCGGCCCGTCTTTGTTCCCGAATCGTTTTTCCTGTGAATGGGATTGTCAGACGTTGTCCGAGCGGCACATCAGCTTATGGCGCTATTTCTCCCGTTTTCACTACAATTTTGATTGTTTTCAGCGAATTCTTTGTGATATTTTCCGATTTGTTAATGTTGTGTCTACTGAGTCAGTGAAAGCGTTGCACGCGACGGTCAGACTGCATGACGGAACTCGCCAGGGCTGCACTAGCTATCTATTGGCCCCTCGCAAGAAATGGAATAAATGAATTATTCCAAATGTTGTGAGCTGGCGAATGGAATATGGAATAAATTTGAATATGTATATTTTTTACTTTTTATCCTGGGAAACGTAACGCCCTATGGAATCTCCAACGCAAGTGCTGACAAGTTTTGTTGATTTGATGTGTTTGATCGTGTTTTTGCTTGAACGTGTGGCAGCCCGAAACACTGGCGTGGCGTTGTGACTGTCACTTTGTATTTGTTTTGACTTGTTCGACAATAAAATAAACCTTTTTGGAGAAGTAAACGAAATCCACACCAAAATGAATCCAGGACAAATTGAAGTTAGCGAAATCACCGGCTATTGGCAATTCCTATTGAGCGTGAGTACGGTTCCCTGGTGGTGGCTCTTCCGCTCCTGCCGCATAAGACTTGCCGACTCTTTGGGTTGAATATTTTTGTTTCAGATCGACTGGATGGATCCCTGGCTGATTGGATTGATTGTGCTCCATCTCCTCACGACCACCACAGCCCTACTCAGCAGGAGCCACACCAATATTCAAGTTGTTCTTTTCCTGATACTGTGTACGTAGAGATTTCCATTTTCCCGTCTTCCCATTCCGGCCAAATCTACTGAATTCGTTCTCCAGTGTCTAGTGTCTATTTCAGCGAAAGCATCAATGAGTACGCGGCCCAGAACTGGAGCTCCTTCTCCAGACAGCAGTATTTTGATAGCAATGGTCTGTTTATCTCTGTATATCTATAGGTCTGCATATATATACATAGGTCTCTTTATAGGTCTGTTTATATCGACGGTGTTCTCTATTCCCATTTTACTGAATTGCATGCTGCTGATTGTGAGTGCAGAGGCTTGTAGCAAACTACGCAATGTCTTCTATAGATTATATTTTTAGGGCACATGGCTATATAATTCCACACAACTGATGATCGTTCTGAAGACGGCCCAGATCAGGGAGCGGGTGCGCCAGCAGCGCAGGAATCCCACGGATGTGGAGCCGGTGGACGCTAGGCAACGCCTCAAGGCCGAGTAGCATTTAAACAGAGTTGAGCCACAATAAAATTTGGAAGAGCTGTGAAAACCATATATGTATATAAATTTTAAATTCATTTTTCTCCCGCGTATTTCTGTGAATGTCAATTACCAGTCGAGTGCAGAAAAGCTGACGTGTACGAAATTCAAATTTAGCAAAAAATATCGTCGAAAACAAAAATTGCAAAAAAAAATTGAAAAATCCTACTGCTAAAAATTTGTGTTCACTTTTAAAGCTAATTTTATTAAGAATCCAATACAAGTGGGGCTTAAAATGCAACCATTCTTTTAAAAAATAGATTAGTTTATCAGATAAAATTTTGTGGTCAGTGGGTAGGGTCCTGGTTAGCTAGTATTTTTAGACGGAATATCAAAATTGACGAATATGTTATGTTTTCGATGTTCTTGCGATGTATTTCTATGTTATGTTCGCAACATCATCGCAACATTAGCAACAACATCGCAATAACATCGACACTCACTTACGTCGCGCTCGACTCTCACTTACGTATTTTACCGTTGGCAGCATTAATTTGTATGGGCCAGCAGCATGTTCCGCGAAATGAGCGAGAATGTTCCGCAACATGGAGCAACATGAACACGGAATGAGCAACATTCTGCATACCCCTTGGAAAAAGTTATGATAGAACTAAGGAAATGTTTGTCATCGCTCCCATGAATGCAGAAAATATCTCAACGAAATATTGTAGTTAATGATCCTCTTACAAAGAGCTAACCATAAAAGTACTATATCGAGATCGGAATCGCGATATATATACAGGAAAAATATCAAAAGCATGATAAGATAAAACAAATATCAATATTTGAAAAGACATTACTAATTACGTTTTAAAGCGGCTTTATAAACACAATTTCAATATCAATTAAAGAAAAAAGGGTATCCAAATGTCCATACCACTGGTCAACAAGCAACAAGTGTTCAAATGACGTGACATTCGACTCTCACTTACGTTCCACTATCACTTACGTACTGCGGTTGTTTGAACGAAATTGGCTTGTGCGTATGGCTAATGTGGTTTTTATGACACTCCTGGATGCGCACAGGGCATTCGATGCGTACAACCGTATGCCCGTTTTTCAACAACATCGTACAAATATCGATGACAACGAATTTCTCCAGGACAGGGCTGATTACATGCTATGTTAGGCAGATGGGGTGGATTTTACCTTGCAATCGTTGAATTTTCTCGGCCGTTTTGCCTGTTGGCCATACCCGTGTTTTCCTCAGCAAGGAGTTTATAAACTGCCCTTCTACGGAAGGACATAAGCGAATTGAGCAAATGTTTGTCCAACGAATGCAATAACCGATTTTAAGAACATCTTTTTTGTATATTTAGTGACTATGCAAAAATAATCTCCAAATTTGTAGGGAATCTAATTAAATGCATGAATAAGTCAAAAACAAGTCATCATTCAGAAATAGGGTATACAAATAAAAGGGACATGTTTGTCGACCTGTTTAAACCTATTTTATGCACAATCAAACAACAGGACTTACCTAAACCTAGCCAGTTCTGTGATAAAATGATGTATTTTGGCCGATTTTTGATATAATTGTTAATAGTGTTAAGCTAACTAAATAATTAATGCTAATCAAAGGTAATAGAATGTGATAGATATAACGGCCGATTCTGCTCTATTGGTAAAATGGGTGTTCCCTTTAGATAGGCGTTATATATAGAATATTTATAGAATATAGAAAAACATCTCTCTCTCTTTGTCGACGATTACATTAAAGATTGTCATTTTTAGAAATTGGGGCCTTTGGAGGCATTGCAGGAATACCCCTACTGGCTGCACAAATACCGCACCGATATTATCGTATCAAAAATAAAAAATATCGCAAAAGACATAAAACCGCATCAGACGGACGGGGCTTGGTAAACAAAATCGTTGATAAGATATATTCGTATATTCGCTGGCCGTCGTCAGTTCTCGTGCGAAAGTTTACCTGCAACTCTCCCCCCATCTTATCGCTTCCTAAAGTGTATGTGTGTGTTTCAGCGCGGATTAAAACTCGGCTCTGCTGCCCCCGCTCTTGAGCGTGCGTACGTTTGCGCGTGTGTGTGTGTGTGTGTAAAAAGAAGTTTATTGGCTTAACATATTTTTACAAAGGGCCAAAGGGCGCAGCCTCTCTGACAAGTGAAATTTTTTGCAGGCCGAACAGCAGGTGAAAATAAATTCCCAAAAAATAAGTGAGCGTGCGGAAGAACAGTTAAGCTACAAGAAGTGAGGAAGAAGCAGCCCAGCAGCAACTCCATCGAAGACGCGCAGGGCAAAAAGTGACGCATAAGAAACGTTGCTAATTACAAAAGGTAAACAACGAATAACAGAAGATAAAACAACAGTAATGGCAAACCCCCCCGCGGTCAGCAAGCAGCGAAAATTGCTCAATTTTCATTCCTCTTTCGACGCAGGCTGCGTAGTAGAGTTTTCCCGTTATTGTGTGCGACGCAGCGAAAATGTTCATTCATAAAAAAACAGTCTACCCCCCCCCCCCCCACAGTGTCTGTGCCGTTGCTTTTGTCTGGAAATCGTTTAGAAATATTTTGACCGCATAAGTTGTCATGCCACGCCCCTGGGAGCCTCCGCCTGCCTCTCAATCGTTTCCATTTGGTTTTTCAATTGGGATTATCGTGGCGGGGGAAGTTCAATTGAGTTTTAACTTATTTTTGCGAAATTTTCATTAGGAACGAGAGTTTTTCAGAGGCGATTAGATCAGATATGAGCCCCGCTGCCATATGGCAGACTGTCAGTCCGGTGATTAATTAGGCGAGAAAGATATCACCGATTGGGGGTCGTAGCTGGAAATACCCTTGCTTACAGCTCGAATAAAAATCTGGGAAAATCTGGTATAATTATTTAATGGTCCAGTTTTGATTTGGATGTAAAAATAAATTGGAAGTAATTCTCCTAAATGTTTTTCTGTGCAGCACTAGTATAGCTCCTACCATATTCTATCGTATCGCTATTAGGAAATTTAAAATTTGTTCTGTATCTAGAACTTTTTACGCTTTTTGATCACTAAAAAAACGAGAAGTTTCTCTGCGTTTCGAACTTCTGAACAAAACCGTATGACCCCCTGAAAGAGTATGATAAATAATTCGATTTCGTCAGAAAGTTGAGGATGAAATGTCATTTTTAATTGGGGGCCAGTCGTCCGATAGGGCCCCGGCACCCCCCTTGAGGCATTCCAGCGGTTATCGGCTGCAGCGCGCATTTCCTCGCCTTGAGCTACACTATCGAAAAGGAAAACAATCATATGGAATTTATGGGCAAGTTGTCGCCAAAATGCAAAAGTCAAGCAAAATAAATATATACAAATAGTAAAAAAACAAAAAAAACAATCAAAATAACTCGGTGACATCATTTTGACTAATCGCCAATTTTAGCATTTGAAAAACGGCGGCTGCTGCTCAGCAAGCACCCATCCCCACTGGCCAGAAAGAGACAGTCTTAGCGGGTGGTGGAGAGGGGAGAGGCAGCAACGAGAGCGGGGGCCCTCGGCTCACACGAAGAGCAGGTGCTAAGCCGAAGGCGCCGTCCAAATGTAGAATCAAGCCCAGCCGACACGAGTCGAGCGTTGGAATTCCAAATACAAATACAAACACCTACACCTACACCCAGAAATGTACATTGTACATCTAGGAGTATAAACAAGCAATAAATAGATCGCTTGAGCGTGTGCTTGTGCGTGTCACTTGATAGTAGAAAATTTCACTTTCACAGAATTGCATAGATTATTTCACTATCGGAATTCGTATCGCATCGCATCAAATGAAACGTAGCCATTATTTGTATCAATTACAATAAATCAAAAGTGGAATTAGTACAGAATTAATGTGTGTGTACGCGGTAAATAGGTAAACAAACAAAACAGTGGCTATACATATATATATTTCTGATGTTAAACGATGTTTGTTACCCATAGCTATTTGTTACTTTGTTGGATGTCAATCTTCTATGTATTTTACTTAATTAATTGCTGTGACTTGTTACAAATTGTTTTCTTGATAACTTCCTTTGATCTTTCACTGAATTCAATTATGTAGTTCCTCCAGTCTGATCTAGCTCTTTGATACGCTCTCAAACACACGGCTAGCCTAGTTCTCTTTTAGTTAATTTTGAAGAGAGCCGTGTGAAGAGTATTAGGAAGCAGTGCTCCAGATTCCCAGATACTATTTCTGAGTGAGTGCGCGACACACGTTGGCGGCTGGCGGCTGGCGGTTGCTTTGGTGGAAATGTTGTGAAAAGCTAAATGAGGCGTGACATGAAAAAATAAAGTAAAACAAGAGCAAAGCCAACACACACACACACACACGCGCACGCACACGGAGAGAAGCGCCCACAACATGACAACAACAATGGGAAGAGAAAGAGAACAAAGGGAACCGAAACCAGAGGGCCACGGAGTAATTTCGGCCTAGAAACATTGCTCTGCTCACTTGTCCCCAAAACCAAGGAAGCAAATGAAAGGCAGAGAAAAAACAGAACGAAAAGCGAGACTGGGGAGTCGCAGCAGTTGATACCCTAGCAGATTGCATCTAGCATCTAGTGAAAATTAGAATACTCTCCCCTCCCTGGAAGAGTATAGAAATGGGAAAAACTACAGCCTCCATTGCGACCACGAGAGCGTAAAGAAAGCAAAAGTGGGAGTGCAAGGGGACTTATGAGAGGGACCATCAGAGAGAGAGAGAGAGAGAGAATAGACAATTAACCCTTTTTTTGTCTGTTGTTTTGTCTTGCTTTGAAGTCGTTCAAGTCGGGCAGTGGCTGGGGCTTGGGGGCAAAAACGCGCCAACAGGGTCAGAGTGCTTGGAGCCTGCCTGTCCACTCTGTTTGCTTTAATTAGTTTATAAAACAAGAGCCCGAGTTAAATGCAATAAAATTAATCGCTTATGCCCGTAATCGAATTTGCTCTGCTCTCCTCCTCCTCCTCCTCCTTCCGTGGCCATATCCAAGAGCCATTCATGTATGGCGAGAGGGATTTCCATTACAGGCTGTGGCTAAACGAGATTGCAGGCAAGTGGAGCGTGAAGCCTCTCCCCCTGGCCCCGCATGGATGAGGAGCATGGTTATTTTTAGCGAAAATCCAGTACACCAAACACCCACCCACTCCTTAAAAAGATAATCCACACTGGCAATCGCTTCACATACTATGTACATATTTTACGAGAATCCCAATTGCCACACACAGTAAAGTCCGAACTCCCTATAAATCGCCACGAATCCATCAGGCGGTGCATCTTCGGGGCAAGCAGGCTCTGCCGCAGGGCTGACCACACGATCCGAGGCCACTAAGGCAGATGATACAGGCACAGGAGCAGTTGCCACAGCAGGTGCCACAGCTCTGGCCATAATAGGGGCCACCGCATGGTCCGGAGCAGGGGCTACGATAGGCCCCACAGCTCGCCTTCAGGCTTCTGGTGCAGTACCAGCGACGACAGGCGCGACAGAAACGTCTGCAGCAGGACATGATCTTTGGCTAATCAGGAGGAAAATGTCAATCAACCCAGGGAGAGGTTCGGTTAGCATCAAGGACTCACACTTTGGGCTCTACTGTGTGCGGAAATTGGGGCTTCTGTTTAGTCAGATTAGCCTGAAATTATTGTTAGTTGTAGATTTCAATGTCTACTTGATGGGTTCTACGAGCCAAAACTCAGGAAAACAGGGAAATATCGAGGGAAAATCGTTTCATCTTTTGCTTTTGTTTGTAAACAAATTTGTGGGGGAAAACCATAAATATTTAGAAAATGAACTTCCGCTTCAGCAAAAACGTGCCAATAATTTAATTTATTGTTTACAAAATAATATTTATTGTTGTTTATTGGGAAATTCGAACGGTGGGGGGTATATAGATGTATGGGGCTGAAATCGAATCAATATTAAATGGTAAAACGCCCATTGAAAATCGTTTTATGAGCAAGGGAAATAAATATAATTTTCATCATAAATACTTAATTTTTGCTTCAATTTATGGGGCAACTTTCTCCGATTCTTAACGCTAATTTCCCTTCTGGAATGTTATATCATACCCCAGACCATCCCCAGTAATCTGCATTGATTGTTGAGAATCGTGGGCAATGGACAGTGGACAATGGCCATTATCTGCGACAGTTGCATTTTAAATCTCATTATAGATTTATGGAAAAAAATAGAATAGAAAGAATAAACGTCAAAGAAGCGAAACGGAATGCCAGACGACTTTGCCTCTTAGCCCAGTTGGTAGTAGAGGTGGGTCTTGGTCTAACTCGTCGACTCGTCTCGTGTCCACTTTAGCCCTGGCCCGCATTGATTTGTTGCACGATGGTGCTGCGGCTTGTGCTTGTCAGTTTTCTTTGCCGCAACCTCTTCGAATTCGGTTTCAAATTCCATTTTCATTTCCATTTCCATCCCATTCCCATTCCGATTACAGTTGATTGACTTGCCTGTGGTCGCTGACGTGAGTGCAGAGAGCGGAGATTGCACAGAAATTGCACAATTTTCTCTGTGCCCCTCTCTCCCCCTAAGGCACAGACAGACAGACAGATATAGAAACTGTTTGGGGCGATTCTGTTCAGCCAGAGCTAAGCGAAGTATATCTTATCGGCTGCGGTCTATTTACTTTGCAGATCGTTATCATTGCTTGCCTGCCTGCCTGGCTCCTGCCTTTGATAGCGGGTCTCCAAATGGATCGTGAAATGAGAAAAACGAAAAACTGCCCACACGGAATGCTGTTTATTTGGATGTTCCATTTCGTAAGACATTTTGTGTGTGTGGGCACAGTTTCGAGTGGGGAAAAGCGGGCCATGCAGACACAATTTCCCCTACTCGGTTTTGCCACCCACTCGGTTTCCCTTCCTCCCCCCCCTGCCCCCTGCCCCACGGCCTTCTCTTGTTTTCTTTTCGTGTATCTGTGTAAAATACTTTGGCATGGTTCTGTCCGTCGTTGTTGGACTCGTTTGGGCAATTAGCTGACCATTTACAATTGTTGCAGCTTGAGTTTTCATTTCGATTGGTTTCTCTGGGTTTTCCCCCCACAAAATCTCAGGTTTATGCCAAAAATAGGGCGTGACTAGGTGGCAAATCAAGAGAATGAAAAATATTTACGTAGAATCTTCACTCATCCATGCTAATTATACAAGGGATTGTCATCGGATGGACTGCGATCATTCATTGTCTGGGGAAGCTGTCGCACCCCCAGAGATCTATATCTGTCCAAAGACAAGTCAATCTAATCAATCTCCTCCTCCTCTCTCGCTCAATCAATTGCGAAATAGCTTAACCAAGGAATTACAATATTTGCATACATATGTATGTATTGCGAGAGGAATGTGTAACTGGTTGATTTACGGTGTGTGGGCGGGCGGCTGATACTTGAGTGCAGGTGCGGGCCTTGAACCAATATACGTGCTAAATTGCTTACTCAATTTGTTACTTAGAAAATGTATTTATTTACAGTTGAAATTTGAATTTTATCCATACAGATTTTAGAGAAATTCATGTATCGTTTGCTTCTGGCAATGCCATCAAAATGGAGTGAGTAGCTGTAAAGCAAAGAGAGCTTTGCCCTCGAAGCTCGAGAGAGCGCCTTTAAATTGAGAGAATCGAAGCAAACAAAGTAACATAACACCGATCCGGTAGTCTGCAAGGCGGGTGCAATGAATAGGGCGAAGCAAACAGATCCAGCTTTGCACACTCTCTTTTGTCACGCAAGACAGAGCTTATCGCATTTTGCCTATCCCCCCTCTTCCTCTTTCGCTCGCTCACTCGCCCATGACCTTGGCTCGGGGGCCGATCGACTGGGCTGCGCGGCTTTCGTCATCTTTGGTTGTCGGCATTGCTATCTCTCGCAGCTTTGCACTGGCACCTGAGAGGCGGGCACAGACGAATCTATAAGAGATCTGACGGGGGGAGGGGGGCTACAGCAAAAGTAAACTCTTCAGGCTGCAACTACAACCTCAAACAAACAACTCGCCAACTGCTGGGGCTCAAGGCCTAATGCTTCGCCCGCCCCGCCACGTCTCTCTCATCCCATTCCCACAAAATCCCCATAGTGCTGGTTCGAATCCCTTTGGTAATCCTTGAGAGGCAGCAACAGCGGCATCCGACGACTAATGGGGCTTTGTGGTGTTCTGGAATGTGCATTTGCATTTGCATTTCGCATTTACCATTTACCATTTGAGTTGTTGTAAGTGGCACAGGCAGCGCATACACCTCCGCACTCGCACCCGTGCCCCGCTTTGAGGCTCCCTACAGTGAATGCTCCCATTTGTGCGCTGCACACATAATTACTTCGTGTGCATTCGGACGAGGATGATGACAGTTAGTTGTCTCTAACTGGGACACAACTTCCTTCCAGCTTGTGCTTCTGCTTCTGCTTTTGATTCTGCTTTCTTGTTTGTTCTTTTTCTGCTTCGTCACAGTCCCATCACCGTCACCGTCAGAGGTGACTGCTCCTCTCCTTCGTTTTGTTGGTAGAGCTTTTGTTGGGAGAGCTTTTGTTGTGTTCATGAACTAATTTCAGTTGAATTTTCCTGGCTGGCTAGCATCCGATGGTGGGAGTGGCAATCAATTATGAGCAAACTATTGGAGCATATGTACCTGCATTCCCGTGTTTGCATGTACAGTGCATACCCCGAAAAATAAAGGACTGATAGCCGTGTTCCTTCCATCCTTGTGTTTCATCTATCGAGTGTACACTGTGCTTGTCTATATCGAAATTGTTCGGCTAAATTTTTCAATTAGGGCTCGTAGCAGTTCCAGCCCGTGTCTGACTGCTCTGCTCCAGCCTTTGGCTTCCTTTGGGCTTGCTGCCTGACTGGAAAAAAGAAAGGTTATTGCACGGCCTGCGATTTTAGTCGATCATCATTTTCGCTAGACATGCAATCCACCCCACCCCACCCCACCCCACCCCGCCGCTCCACCTCGAGCTCTTCTGTCTGCCTGTTGCCTCGTTCCAGAACGGAAAAGCAGGAATTTTTCACGGAATAAAACGAAACGAAACGAAACGGTTTTCCTCTGCCACATGCCACCTGCCACATGCCATCCTCCTGTGACTCTCAGTGTGCGACTGAAATTGCAAAATTATGTGCCCGGTTATCATCGTTGGGGTTCGTCGGTTCGGTTCTGTTGGTTATTTCCCGCTTTGATTTCTCTGGCACGCAAATGGAACACAGCACAACACAGCAGGCGACGTGCACCCAGGACGAACAGGACACCCAGGACACACGGACACGGACAACTTTCTACCGAAACTTGTTTAATTTCTGTTGCGGGAAAAAGCGCAAAGCAAAGGAAAAGCCAATGCAGAGGGAAGAACTTTTGAAATCTTTTGATGCAGGTCCCTGGACATGCCATCGTCCGTGTGGGCCCCCCGTCCTCCCCTCCCCCTCCCCCCTATTCATAGTTCATCTATGCGGTTTCGCTCCGTTTTCTACCCAGCACACTTTTTCTGCTCCGTTAGTAAATTGAGCATCTACGTGAGCTCCTGCTGCTGCTCCTGCTCCTGCCCCCCACCCCTCGGAGTAGGGTTCACTTGGGGTCACTCATGCCGTGGATGGATGAATGGTTATTTAATGACGAATGATTCAATGTCCCAGCCATACAGTAAAAGTTAATTATAACTTTACGTAATCTCGAATGAAAATCCTTAAACCGCTTAAGCAGTGATTCAATATCGACTGAATCTAGGGGAATAATTTTAAATCTTTCTCTATATTAATTACCTGTGAGGTCAGAACTATTCTTTCCTTTCTAGCCCCTGTTTTGCTCTGTGTACCATCAATGCAATGACAGTTTGATAGGTTTTAAAAGTTCTCTTTGATATTTTCAGTCATTTCCATCTTTTATTTATATACGATATTAAGTTAGCCCCGCCCCACACATCACCTCATTCCGGTCGACCCATTTCCAGGGAGATGCTGTGCCGCAACCTGAACGCAATCGCAATTTCCTCCGGTAATGAAATTCGAATCTGTGGACATAGACCCAGCATTTGATGGCTGAAAGTTGCAACGAAAGTTCCTGTCAAAGTGTCGTCCGCAGAGCACTTCCAATCGGAAAAGTTTTAGCGGCTTTCAGGGGCGGATTAAATCCACTTTAATGGCGACTAAATAAAGCAAAAGCAAAAGCAAAAAAGAAATATGCATGAATTGTGGCCGCTTGACCAAATACCCCGAAAGCCCCCAGAGCAGCAGAAGGAAAAGCCAAAGCAAAAGCAAAAACCACAGGCAAAGATCTGGAAACAATTGCGGTTGGAGGAGCACAAAAGTGGCAATTGGGGAAAACCCATTTAAAAGGGGGGGGGACGTGGCGGGTTCGTTGAGGTGTCGCTAGAGCATTTTGCAATGGAATTGCATATAAATATACATACATACATACGAGTATGCATGTATGTATGTATGTATATTTATGTATGCATACGCTGACAACGCTGACAAAAAAAAGAGAATTTTTTAGTGCAGAGTTCTCTGAATGACACAAATAGGGGTCTTCCTCTGCCCTTCCCTGTCCTGGCCTCTGTGTGTAATCGGAGGGCGGCCACTTGGCACAAACTCGTCCGAGAGGAGCAGGATGTCATCGCTCTGGGCTAGGAGCAAGAGCCCCAGCTGCAGCTGCAGCAGCAGCAGCCCCTGGCAATGCGGAATTCCCTCACCACTCACCACAGACCGCTCTCTCTTTCTCTTCTCTCTTTATGCTCTCTCTCTCGCTGTCTCTGTCTCTCCTTCCTTCCTGACCGAAACTCGAAATTATTCAGCCAGGTCTTGTTGCATACTTTCGTGCGCAAATGTTTGCAAAGCTCCCAGCACTCGCCTCGTGCTCGAAGAATACGTGATTTTGCGTGTGTATGTGGTGGGTGCATATGTGTACAGTGAGAGAAAAAAAACAGTTACATACTAGGTATATATTGTACTCCTTAAAAGTGGGCTCGTAGAGCCATTTAGAAGAAATCTCAAATTTTAAAGAATTTCCACAACTTTATTTCGTTCAGTGTTTTGTGTGTGTTCCAACGTCTGTTGTTGCTCTATTTCGTATGCCCAAGTGGTGGAAAAGAAGAGCGCCTTATGGGTCATCTTCATCATCATCATCATCACCAGTGGGCCACCAGTCCTCCTCCTCCCCCTCCTCCTCCTACTTGGTCGTCCTCATCAACTCCTCATCTTTCACACAAAAAGTTTGCAGTTTTGGAAATTGAATTCCATTTTCGGTCGGCCCCTACCACCGCCCCGCCCCCCAACTGGGTGGCGGTCTGGTCTGTATGTAACCCCACTATCATTTTTGTTGACACGAGGTTGGCCCGAAGGCGGGGAGGGCAGGCAGTCAGGAAAAGGAAGCAGTATTTAAATGGGAGGAATTCCTTAAATTGGCCAGTAAAGGACAGCACAGGACCAGACATACATATACACATACACATACATGCATACATATGTGCGCTTTATGTGAGAGAAATTGAAACCAGATCTCTATAGAAAAGTTCTCCGTTTCTCTTCATTTTTTGTCGCACGAGAATGATGACTCAGAGCCGTTGTCTTTCTCCTTTTGTCAAGGACATTTCAAGCTACTGTAGCCGGGTGCTTTTTGAGTGCAAGCGTAGAGGGAGGGGCGGTGGGGAGGGACTCTCGGAGAAGGCCGAAATGATGGGACTTTGTGATTCTGTAGTTGATCCTTTGGCGGCTCCCACTGCCACATGGCTGTCAATGCAGCCATCTAACGATTGAATGATGTCTGATTGCCTGCTTGGAGTACTCCTAATCTGATTACCGGGTATTTGCCCATTCGCAATGCTTGTCTCCTGCACATCCTTTTTTGTTTGCTGCCCTGCGAGATGGGAAAATCAATTGGCAAGTCCTGGAACGAGAAGCGTGATGCGACAGCAACTTTTGAAGTTGTCGCTTCCCCCCATTCACTCGACAAGGAAATTATGAGGATGCTGTCTCCGCCAGGACGGGCGGGGAGAGGAGGAGATCGAGAGGAATGTGGGGAGGGGGGGAGGGAGATGCAGCAGAATTCTCTTGTCGATTAATTGGACTGGCAAAGCGGTTTATGGATGCAAAACTTTTAGCTCGGGTGGCTAGATTATTAAATTTGCATTGTTCCAATCACTGGCTGGGAAAAGGGGACAGGGCAGGGCAGGGGGAGTCCTGCCTCTGTGGATTGCTCACTTCCACTTCCGGCGAATGCCACGAGGGAGCCAACGCGTGCCACAGTGCTGCCTGCCGCCAGCCAGACGATAACGACAACGACAACGCCATGGGAGGATGTCGAAGGCAGACGCCAAACACAATGGAACATGTAATAAAAAAAAGAAGGAAAAGGGAAAATAAAAGGAGGTGCCTGCGGAAGGGGGTGGTAGTGGGAATCCCCCTCTCTCTCTCTCTCTCTGGTGGCTGCTGTATGTGTGTCCTGTGACCCAGTTTGTTGGGGGAAACTATTATTATTCGTATTATTATGTTATGATATGTTATATTATAATAATGTGTGTGGCATATTTTTCTAATTAAATTGCAGCCACATCAGAATGGAGCTGGAGCCGCGGGTGGCCATCCTGCAGGATCTGCGTCTACAGACCTTCGATTCCATACGATTCGCCTCGTACAGGACCGCCTCGAAGCTGCGCTACATACAGAAGTCGACAAACCTCCATTTGGTGGACATATGGAACGTGATCGAGGCCTTCCGCGAGAACGGACTGAACACCCTGGAGCCCCAGAGCGAGGTCAGCGTGGCCCGGCTGGAGACCCTGGTGTCGTCGCTCTATCACAATCTGAACAAACGCCTGCCCACCGCCCAGCAGGTGCCGGTGGACTCCAAGGCGGGTCTCTTGCTCAACTGGCTGCTGGCTGCCTATACAAGGTCTGCCACATTCACCATCCTCATCCACAGCTCCATGATACTGATACTCATTTTCCTCTCGTTTTCCGCAGTGATAACTCGGGAAAGATTCGGGTGTTCTCCATCAAGGTGGCCCTGGCCACCATGTGCTCTGGCAAGCTGGTGGACAAACTCAGATGTGAGTGGGGAGCAAGGAGAGATTAATTGGAATTAATCAACGTTTCGTTCTTTTTTGTGGGCTGGGCTGCAGATATCTTTTCACAGATCTCGGATGGAGCCGGACAGCTGGTGGCCTGGAAGCTGGGGGAATTCCTGCGGGAGGTGCTGGCATTGCCGGCGGCTGTGTACGAGTCGCCCACATTCCACTACAAGGAGGGGCTCGAGGAGGAGATCTTTCCGGCGGAGAACAAGGTGACGGTGAACGATTTCATGGCAACACTTATGTCCGAACCGGGCCCCTCGTGCCTCGTGTGGCTGCCACTGCTGCACAGGCTGGCCACCGTGGAGACGATTGTGCATCCGACGATCTGCTCTGTTTGCCACAAGGAAAACTTCACCGGATTTCGTTACCGTTGTCAGCGGTGCCACGCCTACCAATTGTGCCAGGAGTGCTTTTGGCACGGCAAGACATCGCTGAACCACCAAAACGATCACGAGGTCAAGGAGTACTCGAGCTACAAGTCGCCCAGCAAACAGATTGGTCACTCGCTGCGCAAGAGCTTCCGCTGTGTGCCCGAGAAGACGACGCAAGTGTTGCCACGGTTCCCGGACCAGCCCGAAAAGACCCTCAACCTGTCGCACATCGTGCCGCCCTCGCCCTTGCCCTCGCACAACGGTTTCAACGATCCCACGCTGGCCCTCGCCGGCGCCCACCACGGCCACCTTCCGCCCGGCATCTTCGACCGCTCCAGCACCCTCGACTCGCGGGCCACCGGCCGCAGCATAGACAGTGCCAACTGTACCGGCGGCGGCGGTGGCGGTGGCGGCACCACCATCTCCCGGCTAGCCGCCGCCTCGGCCAACGATGAGGAGCATCGTCTGATTGCCCGCTATGCGGCCCGTCTCGCCCAGGAGAACCGAGCAGTGAGTAGCAACCAACGATTAATCCTCAAAGCAGGGCATCCCCTCATCCATTCTGTTATTCCCTCGAATGCAGCCCTCGAATATGTCCGAGAGTGCCACGCCCATCGGCACGGACAACTCGCGGGCCCAGCGCGAGCTGATCGCCCAGCTGGAGTCGAAGAACAAGGAGATTATGCGGGAGATAGCCCGCCTGCGTCGCCAGCAGGAGACCGAGCAGATGGCGCCCGAGAATCCGGCTCTGATCAACGAGCTGCGCGCCCTGCGCCAGCGCAAGGGGGAGCTGGAGGGCCACTTGGGTGCGCTGCAGGACTCGCGCCGCCAGCTAATGGAGCAGCTGGAGGGACTGATGCGGATGCTGAAGAACCAACAGACTGCCTCGCCCCGGTCCACGCCCAATTCGAGTCCCCGGTCGGGCAAGTCCCCACCCATGCCGGGCGGAGGGGGAGCCGGCATCCTGGGCACTTCGCCGATGAGTGCCCTGCATGCCCAGCAAATGCAGCATCCCATGGGTGGGCCCGGAGTGAGGGTCACCCAGCAGCAGATGATGCAGGCCCAGCAGCAGCAGCAGCAACAGCAGCAGCAGCAGGGACATGGCCACGGACCCTTCAGCCAGAGCCAGCTGGAGCAGCTCAATCTGATCAGCAGCGATATGCGCAGCGCCTTTGCGGCCAATGGCAGTGCAAGTGAGTAGGGAAGGGTTATAGGGGGATAGGGAAAGATTCGGGTTGCGTATTGTCCAAAATTGAAGAATGAAAGATGAAGGAATTGGTTCACGCGTCAGATTTTGGAAAGGTCAAAACAGTCGGATAGATATTAATATGTATTCTCCACTCAATGGCCTCTCCTCCTCCTCCGATTGGGGAGGGAGGCCACACCACCCCACTGTGGCACACCCACAACAACAACACACACACACATACACCCACACACCCACACACACCATACACACCCACACCGACACCCAAACATTTCTTGAACGCTTCGCATTCGCAGCGCCACCGCCAATGCGCAGCACCAGTCCCACCAATGCCAGTCCCAGTCCAGGTCCAGGTCCAGCCGATGCCGAGCTCAATGAAGCCGCCGATAATATAACCTCGGCCATATCCCACATGGTCAGCGACCTGAACGCAGGTAAATCGTTGGATCCGCCCATCCGCCCCCCGCTCTACGCCTCACTCTTCTCTCTCTCTCTCTCTGTATCTGTGTCTGTGCTGATCCCCCGCTAAAGCTTCTCGATATGCAGACGCTCTTTGGCTGACGAAGATTTGCTGTTGACGCCAGTTGCTTGGCCTGCTCATGCACCGCAATTAGAAGCACTTGGAATGATATTTAGTAGCACTTAGTAGCTTCTAGAAACACCCCCAGCCCACCTGCTCTCCTCACACACCCCCAATCACAACCCCCCGACCCGCCACCGCCCGCCTTGAATGGAATGCTTATCTCTGTTTCTGTGTGCGTATGTTTTTGGGTCTCTCTCTCTCTGTCTCTCTGTCTGTCTATCGCCTTTGCAGGACGGGCAACGGGACAAGGACTAACTGGAAGCTCCCTGCCCCAGGCTCGTTTCATAATGCCGTTGGGTAAGTTGTCCTGGTCGCTGTCGTCGCTGCCCACCACGTCGTTGCCCTCATCCTCCCGTCCCTCGCGAGGCATCCTTCTCTGAGCCTGAACTCAATTCTCAATTCTGTTTTTCTCACTTTTTGTTTGCTTTTGATTTTAGATTATTTCCCAAATAGACGGCATAAGAAAAAATGCTGCAAACATTGAGTTGAATCCACCGCCTCTACTTCTCTGTTCCTTGGTTTCATTTCTTTTATCATTTTCCCTCGTTTCTTGTATGTCAACTAAACGGAAATACTAAACATATTCCACAAAAATCATGTAAATGCAAATGAAAATACAAAAATACAAAAATACAACTAATACCCAAAAGAATATCGACACATCGAGGGCGGCGAGTCCTCGGGCTCGAGCCAGTGCGAGTGCAACGAGTGCGACTGCCAGGTGTATGAGGAGATCTTCCGCACCGACAGGGAGTACGAGTGCCAAGGGGCCTCCGGGGCCTCCGTTGGGGCGCAGCCCGAGTCCGATTCGGATGTGGATGTGGATGATTCCCGCCTGTCGCCGGTTCAGTTCGATTATACCTTCGGCCTCGGCGACGAGCAGTCGCAGGTGAATCGCATTCTGGGCTATCGCAACCATCCCGAACTCTTCATCGACGATGACCAGGCGGGGTTCCCGGCCCTGCACGAGATCGGTGAGACAATCGATGAACTGCAGTTGATAATGCACGCTTATATCATGAAGTATAGTCTGAATATATAATCCGTTCGTCGTAGGTTACAAGATATACTCGTCGTTCAGGTAAAATATAGCCACAAAATATACTTTGCCTTTGTCTTTGCCTTTGATCTAGAGTCATCTTGAATCGCTCAACCACCACCCCACCCACTCGCAGGTTCCAGCTAGCTGGCAAGGTTCCACTCTAATCCACTCCACTCTATGCTATTCTATTCTGTTATGTTCTATCTAGATCTCATTACGGACACACTCTCAATCGTATCTCTATACATATAACTATCTATCTAGATCTCCGTCAGCCCATTCTAGTTAGTTTAGATACACTCGTATAATCGAATAATCGTATAATCGTATGTTTCATGTGTTGGCTGCTTGTCTGAAAAATATCTGAAAAAGGAATCGAATGAATTATCTTTGTTTTTGTTCGCTCTGGTCTTAGAAATGACACTTATGTTTACCGCAAACTTGATACAATTTCAGATTTCGACGAGTCTCAATCATATAACCAAGAGTGGACCGAAAAGGTAAAGGATTTCGCTCTGAAATCCACCTCAAACTGATTCTTGACGTTGTTCTTGTCGTTGTATAACTTTATTTATGATTTGTAATCCTTTTACTACCTAGTCTTGCACTCGATAAAGCAATCATAATCGTATTTTGTATCTATTTTACTTTATCTCTATGTATATCCTGTAGCTAGTGTAGTTGATTTCCACTTTTCGATTGCCTTTGCATGCCAGAGTTAACTTGAGTATGGCTATATCGTATATTTAGCATTGCTCGAAATACCCAAAAAATTAAACCCAGTCTCCCTTTCTGCCCTCCCCACAGGCAAATGCGAATAGCCAATGGCAGGAGCAGTTTGCACAATGGAGTCTTAATTCACAAAATAACTAATTCGTCTCGGTGGACGGTGGACGGACCAGTGGAGGCAGAGCCGGATGGGGAGCAGCAGCAGGAATGCAGGAATGCATGAATCCAGTGGAGGAATACGAGGCAGCAGCAGCTGATACGACTCTCGCTTAGCTTTTTACCTTAATTCTTATGTTGACTTAGAGCAATTTATTTATTGATTATTTAATGGAGTAGTCGTAGCCTACACTACCTTAATCCTTAATCCTTACAACTGATACTTTTGCGGAGTGGTATAGTACAGTAATTCGCGTACTATACACACACTCATACATATATACATATTTATATGATTATTTTATGAAATCACACGGTAAACAGTAAAGAAGCAATGAATAAGACTCGCAGTTGCACTGCACTCTGATGTCGCAAATCTCTTGAATCTCGTGGAAACCTTCGACGATCGAACTGCCTCAGGGGCAATAAGGGAAGGGGGGCATGGATGGATCGAGGGTTATTTTAATTTAGGTTTTTACGATTTCGTATTCGGCTTTTAGACTTGTAAGCGCCGCCTCCGTAAGCGGATATTTATTATTAACAAAGTGAAAATCAAACACGTAATGCAAATACAAATACGATATAGACATTTAAATATGTACTTAATACTAGATACTTGTTGAGAAATCAAAATCAAATTCTAAGCGCCCGATTCGTGGTAGTGCCAGATCGGCAATCCAATATAATGAATATAAAATATACACTCTGATATACGGTAAAGCCAATAACTATTTAAAAGAAATGAGAATAAATACCAATCCAAATGTTGAACACTAAAACGAAACTAGGAGCATGAACAGCATCGCGATCCAATTCGATTTTATTTCTTTTATTATCACTTTATAATATCCATTCATACAAAATGTTATACAATATAATCATACAAAGCATAGATCCCGCGATAGAAAACGAAGAAAAAAACACAGAAATTTATAGAAAGTATACGTATAAATACTGAAAAATATTACAAAATGAGAAAAACTAAATAAAAAACACATTTTAAACAATCAAACAAAACATATTTTAATCCAAGCTAAGGTTATCAGTAGCTCTTAATTGGTTTTGAAATTTTGCCATGCGAAATTGATAAAAAAAATACATTAACCATGAACAGGTCAAAGCCATTGGCGGAATAGATTGTTCGGTTCGCTGACTTCTTGAAAACACCGAAATGGTTTGAATGCGCGCCCAATTCATCGTATCTTAACGATATATCGTATACGCTCTTTACAACACTGACTTTCCTCTTACTGGTGTGTTTTGCAACACTTCGGCTAAGGATGTGGGAATAATCGATGGCGGAAAAAACATCGGTACTATCGATAGTGATATCGCTTCTCGGCCAGCTCTAGTGCGGCGCTCAAAAGTTGTCGAGGCGCAATTTTCGAAGCGACTGTTTTATTCGTTCCGCGCCATTCGAAGAGTTAAGTTGTTTCTTGCGTCGTGTGTGAAAAGTACTTTACTTTGGTTGCTCAAACTCGGCTTACATGCATACATACTCAACCAGTTAAGAGGCACTGAGAGAGACCAAAGAGTCTCAAAACCAGCTTAGAGCGAGCCGACAAGTGTGCCTCGCAAACAGCATCCGTTCTTGCCCGTGCAAGTAAGCGAAACAGCACTACCTGTGTTATTTTGGAGTCGTCTTCTCTTGCTTCTCTCTTCTACGTGGAGCGTAGCTTGGCGACTGTCTTTTCTTCAGCCAAGAATTCATTCCCCACGCTCTGCTCTCAGCTCCGCTCCGCTCGCGCGTTAATAAACAGCTCTCGATTGTGTAGGGTGTGGTGCTGGGCGCGTTTTCACATTTGGCGCACGCGAAACTCAGGCGAATTCATCAACAGTTTTCCCAATAATATGTGGCGCCCCAAGATGGTTAATAACGTGGGAAGCACGTTAGCTGGCTCCCTCCTGCTGGGACTCGCCCTCCTCGCCACGCAGGCAGAGGCGCAGAGGACGCCAACCATTTCATACATCACACAGGAGCAGATCAAGGACATCGGCGGCACTGTGGAGTTCGACTGCTCCGTTCAGTATGCCAAGGAGTACAATGTACTCTTCCTCAAGACTGACTCGGATCCGGTCTTCCTCTCCACGGGCTCTACGCTCGTCATCAAAGACTCGCGCTTCTCGCTGCGCTACGACCCCAGCTCTTCCACCTACAAGCTGCAGATCAAGGACATCCAGGAGACGGACGCTGGCACCTACACCTGTCAGGTGGTGATCTCCACCGTCCACAAGGTGAGCGCCGAAGTCAAGCTCTCTGTGCGCCGCCCGCCCGTCATCTCCGACAACTCCACGCAATCGATTGTGGCCAGCGAGGGCAGCGAGGTCCAAATGGAGTGCTTTGCCAGCGGCTATCCGACCCCGACCATCACATGGCGTCGCGAGAACAATGCCATTCTGCCAACGGGTGAGTCTTTCTTTCACAAACTTCTACGTATATTTCGAAATTACTATTTACCGTTTTCCGTGTGGGATGTGGGGCGTTTAACCCATGCATTACATGTACCACATAGCGCTTGGATGGGTGCTCTGTTCTGGCGCTCTTCTCTCTCTCTCTCTCTCTGAATGTCTGTCTGTCTGTCCCGCTTTGACCATAGTTGAGAGAGCGAAGAGTGGAGTGTGCTTTTGTGTGAATATGTGTGTGTGTTTGTGTGAGAGTGACCGTGACTCACTCAGGCGGCACCTCTCAAGCTTTTGTTTATTTAGTTGTTGCTATTATGCCGTTTGCCTTTTGCCTTCTGTCTTCTTTCTGTCTTTCACCTTCTTTCTCCCCCACAAGCCACCCCAACGCAACCTGTTCGGTGGCAATATTTCGCAATTGTTTCGTTAAGGGAGCGCTGCCAGGGCTAGCTAGTGCTAGAGATAGGCCCTTGATTTTATGGCCATGTACACTGTGAAATTTCATTGGAAATTCCCGGCTGGACAAGTGCCAAATGCTTTGTGTTTTCCATTTCTTTGTATTTCTTTTCCCGAAAAGAAGGGAAAAGCTAATAAAATCATTTGGTCCACAGGTAGAATGCACCGTTCTCGTACAAGGTTAATCCCGTACAGGTGCTAGGCTGCTGTTCCCTCTCCAGCTCTACCTGAACTATGAACCGAACCCTCCCCCTCCCCTGCCTAATGGTTTTCTTAACAAGATCGCAGCGTCATCGGCAGCGGCAACCAAGAAGCAATTAGTGTAACTAATCCGATAGATACTTAATTCGGAATACCTGGAAAGGAATGGCGGGCCCGGGCACACCCTACACTACACTGCTCGCTGGGCGTCGTATCTGAACTTGTGCAATCTTTAATTGACCTTCTATGGGGTATGTGGGATCCACAACCATCCAATACTCGAGTGGCATGCTCAAAATTGGACCCGGGAAGCAATAAAGTGAGCCACAATAACGTGGATACGCTTCAATGGCTTAACTTTTTCCTGCTGCTCCCATAAATCAAAGGCCTAGGGTGGGTCCGTGCCGGGTTACGGGTCTGGGTGTCCAGTGTTTGCCAGGAGGTTTCACACTTTTTTCACGCTCTAATTTAAAGAGCTTAAGCAAACAAAACCAGGCTTTGAAATGCGCCAACGAGGCGATCCATGCAGCCATCCGTCCATCCATCCATCCAGCAGGGACTGCAACAAGGGTGGTGGAGAGATGGGAGTGCAGAAGGCGTGCTCTGAAGAGAACTGGAGGAGTTGTTGCCTTTTGTGCTTTATACAGCATTCCCATTTCCATTTCCATTTCCATGCACATTCCCGTTCCCGTTCCCATTCCCCTTCCCCATTCCCGTTCCTGTTCCCATTTGCCATTCCGAGTTTTTGAGGCATTCGACAACTTCAGCACGCGCAATTGCTTCCGCAACTTGAAAACGTTCCACGGAACGTTTGATGGTCTCCGGGCCTAGGTCCTGGGTATGGGCATGGGCAAACGGGCAAAGGGGGCAGAGGGGCAAAGGTATGGGCTTAAGCAAACATCGGGAACAACGGCCCGTGCAAATGGAGGGCTTTTTTGCAGTGGAGGGCTGTTTCTTACGTACGTATCAGACACGGTACGGGTACGGTCTAGGCTTTGCTCTCGACTATGGGTGGGGGGTAGCAGCAGAAAACAGAGAACTGTGAATGAAAGAAAGAGTAAACAACAAACAATGCGAGAGCCTGAGAGCATGGTTTCTGGCCCTGCCCCTCCCTCCAGTCACACCCCTGGCCAGGGCACCCCGTTACCTTCCGTTCGCCTGGCTACATAATTTTTATTTTGATAGCCGGCGAATACAATCGAAGAATACAAAATATACAAAATATATAAATTACAAGCTAAAAAGGTAACCCAAACAATGGCTCCGGGGCAAACGATGTGTATGTGTGTGTGTAAAGTGCAAACAAACAAGCCGCAGCGATCCGATCCCCTGTCTAAGCAACCCCTAACCCCTCACCCCTCAGGCGAATGCAGCGCCAGCAGTACCAGCGTCCCGCCCAGGGACCAAAGCAGGAGGAACCCCTAATCAAGCATTTCCGTTTTTGCCAGCAGTTTTCGGGGTGTTGGGCCGGACTCTCCGTCGCGAGTGCATGCCAATTTGTGCGTTGCCATGCAAATCAATTGGTTATTCTCCGTTTTTTATTGAACACCCAAACAGCACTTTGAAAGAGATAGTCCCGCAGAGGGAGAGGGAGGGAGAGGCAGAGGCAGAGGCAGCAGAGTTGTGTGTGAATGGGTAAACAAAGACATGTGCAGCGACTTGCACCTGGCATGGAACGGCAGCGCCAGCTCCAGCTCCAGCTCCATGCTTCCAATTTCATTTCCATTTCCATTCGTGCTTGCCTTGGCAAAATCATACTCTACTCGAATTTCCATAATAAACCTCACCTTGAGCCACTGCTCACGTGAGCCAGCAGCGTTTTCTGTGTTCTGTTTTCTATTTTCTGCAAAGAATGCTGAATTCGGAATTCTGAATTCTAAATTCGGATTTGAATATGTTGTGCTGAATCGGTGGCTCGATCGCAGACAGCTGTCGAAAATTGGGTTATTGTTTGGTCTGGTTTCGGAACAGGAAGTGAAGCATCTCACAGCAGATACTTATCTGGGATCGGGGGATGGAGATCCTCGGATCATGGTCAATTAACTTTAATTGTTCCATTATGTGTGATCCAGCGAGAGTTCTGCGATAATTCGGATCGACACACAGTCGAACTTCTCTATAACGAATCGCAAGGGGACAAAAAACAATTCGTTATATAGAATTCGTAAAATTAAATTGTTTTTAAGTATATTTTACTTTAAAATAATTAATATTTTGGTGTGGGAAGCACACATTTATTTTTACCTTTGTTTTGGCAGGAAACCATAATCAAAATAATTGAATACAAAAATTCGTTATAGCGAGATCGAAAACGGGGAAAAAATTCGTAATAGAGAAATATTCGCTATAAGAAAAACCAAAATTCGTTATAAGGAGATCAAAGCGTACTGAAAATGTAACGAAAATTCGCTGTATAGAAATCTTCGCTATAGGGAAGTTCGTTATGGAGAGGTGCGACTGTATAGGCAAGATCATAGCTTCTATTTTTTGTAGAAGCTTCTGGGTTAATTCCAGTCCTGGCTAAATCCCTTCGGGCCCTCCCCAGTAGCTCTGCGACTGCCTTCTGCCGCTCTCGATTAACTTTTATGCAAATTGTTGTATGGAAAATTGCGAATTAAACTCAAGTGAGCATTATCAAGTACTCCAATCGCGCCCTTAAATACAAATGCAATTTCACCCACTCTCACTCTCTCCCTCCCTCTCTCTCTGTGTGTGTTGCTCTCTGTTGAGGCCTCAGAAGGGTGCAAATCTTAAATTTAATAATATTTACGCTTAAACATTTCGATGCGCAATTGATGCTCCTCTCGAGATCTCAATAGGGCGTGTGCCCAGTGCCCAAATTAGTTGCCCGATTCGGGGGCGATTTGAGGGGAGGGCAATCCAGATTCCCATTTAATGAATAATGGAAAAACATTCTTCAAATGCCGCAGGCAGGCAGCAGCAGCTGGGAATGAGTTTTGCAAAGTATTTGCAAGTAATTAGGTTTTGCTAGGCAGAGGGGGACGGGGGAGGAGTCCTTTGATGATGGGCATGTTTTTATTGGTACGGCACCGGTACCCTTCAGCCGTTTCCTCTTCCTGTTTGCTTGCTGCACATCCTCTTTGTTGCAAAGTCAGAGTAAAGCAAAAGCAAATGAAAGCAAAGCTAAGCAAAAGCAAAGCGAAACGAGACTAAGAACGAGCACAATAAACGCCAATGATGACGTACTGCCAGCCAGGGAAAACTTGTTTATAAATGTTGGTTGCTGGGGCAACGACCACCTGGTCAACATGGGGCAGCCATACACTGCGATAAACTCAAGAATAACCAAGACTAGCAGAGAAAGAAAGTATGTGCCTGGATTGCTTTTAATGAGCCATGTCTTGAAGATCTATCATCTAGCCAGGTATTTGTATGTCTCAGTGTGGCTGGAGTGGCCCTTTGTGGCGTTAACTCAACTTGAGGTAATAACTTGTTGGTTAATAGCTGAACCGGTCCCTGTACCCGATCGTCCCAGTTTCCTTTCGGGCCTGACTGAAGCCATTTTGTCCCTGGCCCTGGTCTTTGTCCAGCCCCTACCCCTTACAGCCAGAGCTTATCACACCAAAAAAAAGAGAGAGAAAAAGGAGGAGGAGGGGAAATAGAATTCATTTCAATTCCTATAGCGCTCTTTGTGCGGCAATTCCTGTATTTATTTAGCACTTTTAGCTGCATGTTTCATGTCTCACCTTCGGAGCGACCCAGCCAGCCAGCCAGCCAGGCAGCCAGCGAGCGGCTTTTTAATCCTTATCACACTCACCAAGAAGGATAAACGGCTTTCCCCTGCCGCTCTCCCCCCCTCAGATTGTTTGCTGTGGTACTTGGTCAATATTTGTTTAGGCACTCGGCGGCTCACACGGGATATATCTATGTACATATCTACATGCTGTACCTACGGACTTTGTGCAACAATCTTCCTTCAGTCGCTTATCCAGTTCCCATTTTCATTTTTGGCGTAATTGCTGTTTTAATAGTTTTCTTTTCATGCCTTGATTTATGCTTTGTACAGTCTGCAACATCGGAAACATTCAAAGAGAACCCAACCATCAATTGAGCTGAGGCAGAGACAGGAGAGAGAGCGAGAGAGAGAGAGAGTAGAGAGAGAGCGAGAGAGAGAGCTGAGTGTAATCCAATAAATGGCATGCCAGGCCGCACCGCATAACTCGGGTAGCTATAATGTACTACTCGAAAGAAGAAAATCACTTTTGAAAAGTCAACAACACAGTCTGTCTCTCTCTCTCTCTCTCTCTTGTTGTCTTTCTCTATGGGCTTGGGGGTGCGGGTGGGCACTGGGGAGGGTGTGTCTCCCATGTCGCTGTGTGCGGTTTCAAGGCGAAGGCAGTGTCTGAGGCGCGCTACCCACCAAAGTGGGTGCATTCACATGTCTCAAGAGCTTGTTATAGGCTCGATATACGAGTATCTCTCTGTGTGTGTGTGCTTGTATCTGTGTGTGCTTGCAGCCACAACACAAGGGAAGCCCTTACTGCATGTGGATGGGGATGGGGATGTGGATGGATGTTCCTTGATGAGTTTGGGTGACAAAACAGGAAGAGGCGACAAATTTGCACAGGCATGCAATTTCTTTCCATAAAATATAACCATGAGAATGATGATGATTATGATGATGTTGGGTATGGGGGATGGGTAGCAGACTTTGCGGCTTCTGGGGGCCTGCCTCTGCCTCTGCCAGGTGTTGGGGCCAAGGGAGAATGAGAGATGCTGTGGCATACGCTCTCATCGTCGTGGGTTTAATCAACTCTGTCCACACTTGACTTCTGGGCCAAGACAGAACTTGGCGGTTAATTGAGAATTCGAGAATGCAGCTTGGGGAGAGCCATGAAGCGGGGAAATCCTACCAATCCTGCACCCATTCATGAATGTAGTCACGTAGAAACAAATCACAATCAAATCAATCAAATGGAGCGATTGGTCAATCCTATTAGGCCAAAAAAAAAAAGAAAATGTGAATATTAGAGGAAAAAACATTGTGTGCACTTTTTAATTGGATTTTTGCCAGGCCATACGCAGGAGCAGACACCCGAGAAGGTGGCAGCCACAGTGGGTGTGGGTGGGGTGACCCATCTGTGACTCGCCCAGAGGCACGATGGATTGGATGGGATTGGATTGGAGTGGAATGAGTTGGGTTCGTGCCTGGCCTGGCCTTTTCCGAGTGAGTGAGAGTTTATGTGTGTGTGTGTGTGTGTGTGTGTGCAGTGGGCGCGAATAATGCGAAGCGTCATTAAAAGCGCACCCGTTCTGCCACTGGATTATGGCGATGAGTCACACGCGTGGTGCAGTTGCTGCCACTCGCGTCGCGTCGCGTTGCACATTAACATTCATAATTTGCACTCGGTTCGGCTCGGATCGGTTCAGGCCAAAGTTCCTCAGAGTCTCAGAGCCTCAGAATCTCTGAGTCTGTTGACATTTCAAGTTGGAATCGCAGAGGGGCTTTCGGGGCTGTCTGGGGCTTTTCCTTGCCGAATTGCAGGAAATTGAAATAGGAAAAAGGAAAATTCAAACATGGCTGCGGGCCCAGACAGGCGGCACATGGCACATGGCACACCCCTCAACACACCGGGAAGGGGAAAGGGAAATGGGAAAGGGAAAGGGAAAGCGGTGCCATCAATGCTTTTTTTACCCAGTTAGTTGTTGTTTCGGGCCGGCTGCCGTGTTGTTTCCCTCATGGTTTCCCTTCTGGGCCAGCCCTCTGATTGGTGCACATCCTTTTTTGCATGCCAAATTCGATTTCCATTTCCAGGATGCTTCGGTGGTGGTTTCCCGCTGACAAAATGGCGTTCACAGCCGGCGATAGTCGGCTTTCAAATAGTTTAAGACCATTAGAAACGGTGGCGGTAATCGAGTAACGTAACCCTACCCCTTCCACCCAAATTGTCACAAATTTTCCAAGCCAGCGCGCCCGCCTCATAGAACGCTGACGCTGCCGCTGACGCATTTAACCGTTGACGGGGAAAGTCATCCAAGCGCCAAAGACCTAGACCCTGCACCCACACGAACACGAACACGAAACAGCTATGGAACTCCTACCCAAACCCACACCTGCCACAGTTAGGGGCAACCAGACCCCTACCCCTGCCCCTGCCAGGTGAACCTGTCAACGTTTTCAATGCATTTTCCGTTTCCTCATGCGCTGGGCTTTCCGAGAGTCATCGCTGCGGCAGACGGCACAAAGGAGAAGAGCAGCGTACCGTCTCCTGGTTATGGCTGGGATCCTTTCAGAACCAGACCAGAGACCAGAGAAGAGAAGACCATTCTGGCTGCAGATATACATATACCTGCCTGCACTTTGTCTGCATCACTTCTCACCTTTTCCTTTTGCCTCTGCCTCTGCCTTTGCCTTTGCACTTTGCACAATTTTCATTTTCTTCGGGCCTTGTTTTCGTTTGCCTTTAACTGACAATTTATCTCTGGCTGTTTGCCCAGGGAGAGGATAGTACGATGGTAGGGGGTAGGGGGTAAGGGGTAGGGGTGCTACCAACGCTGTTTTCATTTTGTTTTGATGGCAGGCGGAGACAGTCCCAGACAGGTTCGGTTCCAGGCCTGGTCCAAAACAAATGGTTACTCTTCTGCCTGTCTGATTTTTCATTACTCTGTGCCGACTCGACTCGACTCGGCTCTTCGGGCTCTGTATACTCCACGATGCTGTCTCCGTCTCCGTCTCTCTGTGTTTTCCTTTCTGTTTCTGTTTTCCTTTCATTAGTTGTCAGAGAGTGGACTCCTCCCCTGGAGCGGGGACCGCGTCATCCTGTCGGGCAAAGTGTTTTTAATTCTCTCATTAGTAACTGAAATTACTCCGCACATAGCCAAGATTCAGTATGATGGATGATGGTTGAGGCTAGATGCTTGATTGTGGATATAATGCTGCAGGCTGCACAGATCGGCGTGTTTCCGGTTCTGTTTGGCTTCGGTTTTATTGGTCCCAGATGACATGCGGGTTCCCCACAGCATCACTCACTCATTAGTTTGATTGCACTGAAATGTTCTTTACAATTTGTCAATATTTAATGTTTGGTTTTTGGGAGCAAACACAACAGAAAAGAACAGCCCGAGCCAGGGGAAAAGCCAGAGGAAAAACCAGAGGTACAGTCTACCTGGAAAGATCTTCGTGGGCCAACCCTTGCCTTGCTCTTGCTCGGAAAATGAGTGATATATGAGTCTCTCTTGTAATTAGATGCCATTACAGTGTTTTTCGATTCATGAATACAATCCTAAATATCTCAAATTCTCTTTACATTTCCTAGTCGCGAGGGGTGTTCTGTTTCAATGACTTTCTGCTCTATTATCCATACATATATGTTCTATTTGAACCGTTCAGAGTGAACCCGATCTGGAGTCAATTCGGAGAGCATTTATATGGGGTTTAATTATAAACAGACTCGGAAATTGTACGCTCTCAAGAAACTGCCATCTGGGCACCTCTCCCTCTCTCTCTCTCTCTCTTTCTCTGTCTCGCATTTCTTCTCTGTATGTCTGCGATCTCTGTTCTGTCGCATAAACTAATTAGCAATTAAGTATTTGCCACTTTCCGACACGCCCCAATTACGCGCATGCGCGACCTCTTCGCTATAGAACTCTAAGGCCCAAACGAGGGGGAAAGAGAGAAATATATCTAGTTTACATGCTAACGGTAAAACGGTTTACAGGCGACAAATGTGAAATTCTGGAATACCTCCACTCTCGCCCTACCTGACTTGCATATCATTTCATGCCCCAGCAGACACACATAACATATAATAATGGAAAAAAATACATTTAAAAATTAAAAAAACCTGCAAACAAACAATAAAAAAATGTGGAAAAGTTCAACACTTTTCTGTGTTTACACATTTGTCATTTTGAGTGGTTCCTCCCCCCCCCCCTGCCCCCGATGAACTATCATTGCAGCTGCGTTTTTGGCTTAGACCTAGACCAAGACCAGATCGGATCGGATCGGGGCACAGGCACAGGCCCAGTCACGCTGCTGCACTTAAAGTTCGCTGCGAGGCAGAGAACAGAAACAGCCACAGAAAGAGCAACAGAAACAGAAACAGAGGGAACTGGGATAGAGGGATAGAGAAAGAACCTGTTTTGGGCCTATCCTAGCCGAGTGCACATGACACATGACAGACCATTGGCAGGCACAGTAAACACTCGTAAATTACAAACGCAACTAATTTTATTTGTTTTCCGAGCGGGGAAAATTAACTTTTACGGCTTGGATTCGTCAATGATGCGAGATATGTATGCACTTTGTTGTGGGAACATAAATATAATTTGCATTACAAATTTCAGTGGCACTCCCCATTTAGATCATAATTGAATGAACCCGATAGATACTTAATATTCCATCGACAAGAGAGCAGCCATTGTCTGTTTGGTTACCAGATAGATATGCCAGATGCGGAGATGAGGGTATATTTTAGAAGATTTTGCAGGAATAACCTCCTGGAGCTCTGAAAGATGATGGGTACTCCTCACTTTGGTTACTGCCAAGGACAATTTTATATATATTTATACTTAGAAATAAATATTAATAATATAAATAAATAAAATATCCTATATAAGGCAATATAATATTTATACTTATAAATAAATATAAATAAATCAATTATAAATATTATTTATTTATTTATATTGAATTATTTTATTTGTATTTATGTATTTATTTATAAATATAAATATTATATTGTCTTATATCGGATATTTTATTTATCTATTTTTATTTGGTTACTGCCAAAGACAATATAATATTTATATTTATAAATAAATATAAAAAATATAAATAAATAAAATATCCGATATAAGACAATATAATATTTATATTTTATTTATTTATATTGTTTATATTTATATATTTCTCCCTATATTGTCTTTGGCTTCTGCCTTTATTCAACGGGTCAATGTGAATCCATGTTGAATGTTTTTGTAGAATGATCCCCTAGAAATGGGGAAAATTGTAGCCATTTCTCTGCCACATTCGTTGCACTTTGTCTTTGGCTTGTGTCCGATTTGGGGCGACAAATAATGATTTCTGTTCATGCATCCGCTGCCGCTGCCGCCGCTGCTGCTGCTGCTCCGTAGTGAATCATTCTCCATTGGACTAATTAAACAAAGCCCACGACTGCGTCACTCTCTGGAGTCTTCAATGGATATATAGTATGCCCAGCCATGCCCTGCACTGCTCTTCCCTGCCCTGCCCTGCCCTGTGTGTGTGTTCTTCTAATATTGAAATGAGTTTGTTGCGTTGCTTCCTCCAATGCCCGCATCACGATGATGCCCCCCGCCAGCAGAAGAGCTCCGCTCGTTCAATTTGATGCAATTGGGAGGAGGACGCCTTAACCCATTGCCATGTCGATTACTATGGCTGCAGAGAGAGAGAGAGAGAGAGACAGGGGGGGTGTAGGGAGTCGGGGACAGGCTGTCAATCCAATTTTAATGAAATGTGTTACTTCGATTCCCAGGCGCAATTAATTTGAAATGTTTCAGTCGAGTAGGCACGAGCACGTACATATATGTACATACCTCCTCCCTCCCCTCCCTCCCGCTCAAACCCTTTGCCCGCATTCGGAATGCAATTCGCATGAAACATACAATATTTCCAGGGCATACCAGGAGTCTTGGTCAATGCTCTCTCTCCCTCTCTCTCTCTCCCTCCCGCCCTCCTGCTGCTCCCCCTCTTTCTGTGTAGTTTGTGTCAATTGTTTGAGCCTGAATTGTTTTGGCAAATGTTTGAAGAGCAGCCACAGACACATAGATACACCATCTCCGAGTACTTGTACAACTCTCTGTGCGGTTGTAGGGGGGCGGGGGGAGGCTGGGAGATCCCTGGGCTCATTGCACTCGTTGCTCTCTCCCTCTCCATCTCCCTGCATCGCTCTTTGCGCTGAGCCAACTTCCGGTTATGAGGCTGAGCGCACCTTTCGCACTGCAATTCCTATTCCCCGTTCGCATTCCCGTTTACGCTTCAGTTGCTTGTTGCAGTGCAGGCGCCTCACCACCCTCCACCCTCCACCACCAGTCTCTCGCCCCCCTCGTGCTATCCTTTGGTGCTGCACTTAGGCCTAAGTGCAGCCGCGCTCTACGTTTTTCAAAATTAGTTGGCAGCACAAAACGAGCAGAAGCCGAAGCCAAAGGCAGCGGCAGAGGCACAGGCAGAGGCAGCAAAATGGTTTACTTGTTAGAGGTCATTAACGTTGCCATTGTTAGTGGAGCGAATGGGGGTGGAGGGGAGAGGGGTGAGGAGTTAAAAGCAGTGAAAAGGTCACCCACACACAAAGTGCTAACGGATGTGGCCCCGGCTGGCTCATTAAAATCAGATTTTTGACTCTATTCCCACTGCACAAACACAAAAGGCTGATACCCGACCCGACCCGCTTAGAGCCGCTTCATTAATACATGCCCCAAACGTGGCATGTTCTCACTTGAACGCGCGCCCGCTCAAAGGGATAAATATATAATAAATATAATAGATATCTGAACCCTACTGATGATCGCCTCTCTGCCATCTTTGATCCATTCCAGATAGTGCCACCTACGTGGGCAACGTGCTGCGCATCAAGTCGGTGAAGAAGGAGGACCGCGGCACCTACTACTGTGTGGCGGACAACGGTGTGAGCAGGGGAGATCGCCGCAACATTAACGTGGAGGTGGAGTTTTCGCCAGTGATAACCGTGCCCCGGCCCCGTCTCGGCCAGGCGCTGCAGTATGACATGGATCTGGAGTGCCACATCGAGGCCTACCCGCCGCCGGCCATTGTCTGGACCAAGGACGACATCCAGTTGGCCAACAACCAGCACTACAGCATCTCGCACTTTGCCACCGCCGACGAGTACACCGACTCGACGCTGCGTGTGATCACCATCGAGAAGCGCCAGTACGGAGATTATGTGTGCAAGGCCACCAATCGCTTCGGCGAGGCCGAGGCCCGTGTGAATCTGTTTGAGACGATCATCCCCGTGTGCCCGCCGGCCTGCGGCCAGGCGTACTTCGCCGGAGCCGAGGATGTGGCTGCCACCTCCTTTGCCCTGGTGGGCATTCTGCTGGCGCTGCTATTCACCAGATAAGCCAATGGCCCCCACTGACTCTGACTACAAACGCTCCAAGTCCAAACCATCAATCAGCCCTCGAATACATAAATATACACTACACATAGAGATACTATATAGTACCCTACATCATATACAAATCGATCCAACAGACGTCGCAAAATGATTCGATTACCTTTCCCTTTCCTTCTGTTTCCCAACTTCTGTTTCTTTCTCCTTTTCGCCCTGTCCAATCTTCAAACGTCCAATATTATGTCTTAAGTTAAGTACGCTAAGTGAAAGGGCCCACGACAACTACGATATAGTTTATTAGAACCGAACCTAGAAGCCCGACTCGACCCCAGCCGCCCCATTCGTCCGCTTTGTTTTCTGATCTGGCTCTCTGTATATGTTTTAAATATGTATTTTATTGTAAGCAAAAGACAAATGACGACGACACATCACAGCATTCCGATTGCACAACACATCTCAGAATTATGAGAGTATTTTATGTTTATTTAATAAATATTAAAGTATTTTCGTTCTGCAAAACACGACAAAGACCCCGTAAAACCTCAAAATTTGCATTGGCATCGAGACGAAATTCATATCCGAATGAAGGGCAAGCAACATCGTTGTGTACACCATTAGCTCCTAAGCGCAATTCGAAATTCTTTCGAATACCGACATATTGTATGCCCAATTTTTAATGTGGGCGTAACGAAAAAATCTATTTCGACTTTCTACTAAAATATAAAAACCAAAACAAAACAAAAACAAAAAAATTAATAAAAAATATATAAAAGTAAAATGAGTTCATAATTTATTTTCCCTTCAAGGGATGTATCCTGTCTTAAACTTAAGGGGGCATCTCCATGGGCCAGAATTCGAGCAATTGCCTGAATGGATCGCACCTTATTGCCTATTTAGCGGCCCCCATGGTGGCCATGCGATAATACAGATTGAACTCCGATTCGTAGTCGGAGAAGGTGCCGTTGCTGAAGATCTTTGTGGGTGGCACGTAGCGACGCAACGGATTCTCGAGTATGAAGTGGTAGATGCGCTCAGCCTTCTGCAACAGAAGCTTGGTCTTCACGCCGATGGCCATTAGGCTGTCCAGCTTTTGTTCGATTTCCTCGTGCTGGCGACGTGACTTCAGCTTCAAATCGTGCGGATCCACTGTGGAGGGGGAAGGGTTAGCCAGGGGGTCAGATGCGGAAATGAAACAAAATGTCTACTCGGAAGGGTCCAGAGAATGCGAGCTTACCAATTAACGGCTGCAAACTCAATTTCAAGTCAGACGTATGTGCGGCAATTGCTGACGCCCACAAAATGCGTTTACGGACTTCCTGCAAAGCCCCGGAGGGTGTCAGCAGATGGCCCGGCACCAGTTGAACGGTGGAGGCCAGCTCCTGGACTTCAACGATGAGCGGATTGGCCGACAGCAAATGGGCGCTACCCGAGAGGATGGCAGTTTGAGTTGCATACAGAAAATATTAAATATTAAATGCATTCATGTACTCACCAGGATTGGGGTACGCAGCTCAACTTTACCAGCGGCATTTCGGCGAACGTGTTTAGCTCGAGAAGGTGGCAGGGCACCAGTGTGCCGGGCCCAGATGTGAGAGCAGCTGCTGAGCCTGCTGCACCCGGCACCAGAGTGGAGTTCGCAGTGCTGGTGTTGCCATCGAATTCAAGCTTGGTGCTGCAGAACACACTGTCGTTGGCCATGTAGAAGCTTTCCGAGCCCAGCATCGAGATGTTGTTGACCTTTAGCTTGGTGCTGATCAGCTGAGATTTGGCATTCTGGTTCTGGGTGGCTGCGTGCATGTCATCGAGCAGGTTCTTCATCATGTTCCTCGAGTAGAGGATCTTCTCCTTAATCTGCGACAGCTGGCCCATTTCTTCCTGTATGCGATTGATGGAGGTGCTCACCTCGTTGTACACCCGCTTCACGGAGCTTAGGAGTAGGTCGTGATCTTCCAGCTGCTTGGCGCCTGCCTTCAGCTCCAGGCGCAGCTGCTCAATTTGCTCGACGAGGAACTCGTTGCGGGCCATATTGAAGGTGCGCATGGTAAACTGCACGAGAAAATCGCTGATTAGCTCGTCCGTGCTGTCCTCGTCGCCACTGGTGATCGCATTGAAACTGTTCACCTTCTTCTGCAGCTCGTCGACAAAAGGAGTATAGTCCTCGCAGAAGCGAGCTTCCAGCTTGGCCAACTCCTTATCAGCAGACAGGTACTTGGCCGCCAGTCCCAGCATCTCCGCCTTGGTCTTCAGAAGTTTTACCTCGTAGTTGGTCAACAGGGGCTTGGCTTTTGGGGCGTTTACCTTATTGGCCGTACTTAGTTGCGTTATGTACTGCAGCTGTTTCTCCTTGATCTTCATTATTACATTGAAAAGTGGTGCATTCGGAGTCTCAGCAAAGATGCGCCGCATTTCGTTCCACAGCCGCTCCTTGGCCTGGGCCAAGACGTGGGCATTGTTGGTCTCGTCATTGCAGACACCATAAAATGTATCCAACTCCTTGAGCGCCTGTTCCACCACCTTGGAGGCTTGCTTCTCGCCGGCGTTCTCCGAACTCAATTTGACGGGTGTGGTGGCCAAGATTTGGGCCTTGTTGCGCAGTTCCTGCTCATACGATTTTTTCATGGACTCCAGCTTTAACTCCAGCATAGTGCATTTCGACTCCAGAAGGTATCGCTTGTTCTTGGCCCTGATGGTTTGTATGTCTGTGAATATTGTGGGAGATTAGAAGATGAGATGCTACTTTCTCTCTGGATTGCTCACTCTTTGATTTGATGCTGGCGGAAAGTTTCTCATACTCCTGTCTGGCCTCCTTCAGGGTTTGCTCTGACGTCTCCTTCATCTTCATCAGCTCCTTTATTTGTTGGAGCCTTCGAAGCTGTGGCGGTAGAAGGCCGCGCGAGGCTAGCGGCACCACCTTGCCCTTATGACGCGCCACCTGGGCGATGAGCAGATTTGCCCTTATCTCCTCCACCTCTTCCCGAGGTCGAATACGTCTCTGCAGTTGGTCAAAGAGCTGGTGCGAGCCCGACTTGAAAATGCTGCGATCGGATGGATATTTGACAATCATAAATCTCCCAGCGCCTTTATGACTTCGAACTTACTTTCTGAGATCTTCATCGGCTGGTATGACACTGGGCGGGCATCCAAGACTTGTGGCCCATGCTTTAAATGCCTCAATTTTATCAGAGTGTGCCATTTTGAAAAGAATTATTAGGCTGTAAACACAAATTTACGCGCGGGCATTCATTTGATTAAGGATGGGCAATATTTTTATTTGATACGAAAATATCGGTTCTATTTCTCTGCAAGTACGGTCATACAAGAAATACGGGCATACATTTAAAAAAATTTGTATGTGCTCTTTGTAAGTAAGTTCAAAATCTCATTTTGCTGCTCGGAGCCGCCTTGCAGATCGACCCAACTGACGCTACCTCGCACGAAAAACAGGCATACGGTTGAATGAGCCGAATGCCCTGTGCATAATCTCGAGTTTCTGTCATTAAAAAACCACGGAAGAAATACGAACAAGACACTTTCGTTCAAACAGCCGCAGCACGAAAAACAGGCATACGGTTGTATGAGCCGAATGCCCTGTGCGCATCCCAAGTGTCCTTAAAAACCACAGTAGTCATACGCACAGGGTACTTCTTAAACAACCGCAGCACGACGTAAGTGAGAGTCGATGTTATTGCGATGATGTTGCAAACATAACATAGAAATACATCGCAAAAACATCGAAAATATAACATATTCGTCAATTTTGACATTCCGTCTCATATTACTAGCTAACTGGGACAATATCCACTGATCACATAATTTTATCTGATACACTAATCAATTTTTAACAAGAATTGCACAATTTTAAGAACCCTCTCGTATTGGATTGTTTATAATAGCCATAGAAAAAACCGGCAAGCTCGCGCGGGCATTCATTTGATTAAGGATGGGCAGTATTTTTATTTGATACGAAAATATCGGTGCTCCTTCTCTATTCTTTCTCTCTGAAAGTACGGTTATACAGCAAATACGGGCATACACGAAAAACAGGCATACGGTTGTATGAGCCGAATGCCCTGTGCGCATCCCGATGTCATTAATAAATCACAGTAGTCATACGCAAAAGGTACTTCTTAAACAACCGCAGCGCGTAAGTGAGAGTCGATGTTATTGCGATGATGTTGCGAACATAACATAGAAATACATCGCAAAAACATCGAAAATATAACATATTCGTCAATTTTGACATTCCGTCTCATATTACTAGCTAACTGGGACAATATCCACTGATCACATAATTTTATCTGATACACTAATCAATTTTTAACAAGAATTGCACAATTTTAAGAACCCTCTTGTATTGGATTGTTTATAATAGCCATAGAAAAAACCGGCAAGCTCGCGCGGGCATTGTCTATCTCTCTGCAAGTACGGTCATACAGCTGGTTCGATCAATTTAAAAAAGGCAACGCTGTCTGTTAACATAACATAATGATGTCGGTTTCTATTTAAATTTTAAAATGATGTGAACTATTTTTATTTATTTTATACCATCAAGAATCTAAGCTCCCAATCCACATTGAGTAACATAAGTCTTGGCTAAGGCACATTCCGCATTTTGCGTCCATCGATGATTGGGGCAATTTTTAAAATACTCCATGTATGTGCAACCGAGGACAATCGCCGAGAAGGGGCTGCATTTGTGCTGTTGCTGAGATTGCTGGATGGCTGCCAGCCGCCGTTGTGATTGGGGCTCACATTTGGTAAACGCTGTTGTCATCGCCTCCACATAAGCGGTGTCGTTCGAAAACTTTCCGGAGAGATCACTGCGGATGTTGTCCAAGTTGAGTTTCTGTGGATCCTGAATGTACTGCGACGTTGTGAGGATGCACTCAGCCAGACACTGGATTGGAAGTGCAGTATTTAATCTCTATGGGTTTGGGATGTACTGGCCTATGGGTACTCACTGTGGCAGTTTCCAGCGAAGGCAGGCTTTTCCCAGCCTGTCCATTTCCGCCTCCCATAATCCTCTGGGCGCATTTCTCGGCGATCTGGTCCCGACCGCCGTCCCTGCAGCAAAGTGATGGATCCTATGAACGCGAAAGACTTTAATACTGTATCCAACTATTATTTTGCATAACCACACATACCACAAGTTGGGGTGGTCTTTGACAGTCGATGGTCTGACCCAGCACACTTTGGGTGCTCACCGACGCCACTCCGATCACAACAGAAACCAACAAAATCTGACTTAGTGACATTGCTGCGGTTAACCGAATGATTGGATGGGAGACACACGGTCCATTTTATATGTCCCACGCAGCTTGGCATACTCTAATGGAACGCAAAGAGCCATCCATCCACTTAATTGTGCCAGCCACGCATGACCAGAAAACCTAGCAAAGGTTCATTGTTGCAATCGAATGCTGTTTGGGGCCAATGTCATATCTAATTTGATATTTTGGGCCATTGACACTGCACTAAGGTTAAAGTTTAGTTGTACATTAAAATATAGAATACTGATCGGGCAATTAAACAGCAATTGCCAGAACTTCTGATGGGAATTTCCCAAATGATCTTCATGATTGCGATAATTACGGTTTAGATACATGCATAACATAATGATATTAATTTACATAACCATAACCTATATAATGGTTATAATGGCTAGCCATGCTTTGATTAGCAGATGTGTGTACTTCTAATTCGTTATTTTAAATTATTCAACAGTTCGCTCAAAGAGCTAAATCAACCGGCAGCCAGTTGGCAGCACTCTTTTGCGAACCACTAATTTGAACTGAACCACCGGAACCAATGGACGCGGGAACCAAAATGTAAGAATTAAATACAATAAACAAACAATAATTGATATTAGCAGTAATATTAGTTAATGCAATGCTTTCCTACTCATAGATTAGTTGTGGGCGATGTGCGGGGACGTTTCAAGCAGTTATTCCAGCGCGTGGAAACGGTCAACAAAAAATCGGGACCCTTTGAGATACTGTGCTGCGTCGGAGACTTTTTTGGCGAAGATAAACAGAATGAGGAATTGATTGCCTACAAGAATGGCTTCAAGCACAGTAAGTACGTCCTGCAGTTTACCGTCGATTTATATGTTTACGAGCACACGCTCAATCTGCAGTCACAGTGCCCACCTACATACTCGGCCCAAACCGGAAGGAGCATGGAAAGCATTTTGAGGAGCTGGCAGATGGTGAAATATGCACAAACCTCACATACCTCGGAAAACGAGGAGTGTACACGCTTACCAGTGGCGTTAAAATAGCCTATTTAAGTGGCGTGGAGTCAACTGGTGGTGCAGATTCAGCTAACTCTAGCCACGAGTTCACTAAATCCGATATATTTGCTGTGAAAAATTTGTGTTTGGTGTCGAAGAACTGCTCCACAGAGTACAGAGGAGTGGACGTACTCCTCACATCGCAATGGCCATACGGGATGCAGGAGAATGAGAATGTAGGTGCTCATTAGACAGTTTGTGGATCTGTTTATCAATTATCTATTCCAGGCCACAGCATCCAAGTTGATCTCGTTCCTCTGCCGGGAGATCAAGCCTCGCTATCATTTTTGTGCCATCAACGGCAACTACTTTGAGTGCCCGCCCTTTCGTATGCCAAAAGACGAGACCACGCAGTTTGAGCTCTGTACCCGATTTATCTCACTAGCTGATGTGGGAAACAGTGAAAAGGCAAAATATATATACGCGCTCAGCCTAAAACCTGTCGATAAGTCCCGGTTGCTTGATCTGGTGCAAAAAACAACCAATGAAATTCCGTGTCCCTATGCTGGGTTAGATTTGGGTGGAACCGTCAACAAAAGTGACACAGTGGGTATCCCTCGTATTGCGTTAATCAATGTTATTATAAACATAAACATTCCAGTCTGAAAATCGCCAGTATTTTTACGATATGGAAACCAAGAGGTCAAAAGGACAGCGTGGCTATGGAAAGAAACGGCGTATGCAAGAATTGGACCAGGGTACGCCAATAGTCAATAGCTTGTATTGTCGTCTCTCATATTTTATACAATTTCAGAGAAATGCTGGTTCTGTTTATCATCTCCCGATGTGGAAAAACATCTCATTATTACTGTCGGGGAACGTTTCTATCTGGCCCTGGCCAAGGGTCCAATTAACAGATACCATGTCATGATATTGTCCACAAAGCATCTGCCCTGCGCAGCCCAACTAACCACTGAGGATTGGGAGGAGCTGGACAAATTTAAAAAGGCCTTGCGAAAGTTCTTCAAAACCATCGGTCAAGTGGTGTGCTTTACGGAACGCCATTACAAGTCGTTCCACCTACAGATCAATGTGCTCGGCTTCGAGGAAGGCTATGCATGGAAGATAAAGCATAGTTTTGAGGTATGCAAATCTCGTCAAGATCCTTTATGAATCGTGTTAATTATTCGCTTCAATCATTAAGGACAAAGCGGAGGAATTCAATCTTCAATTTGAAACGCTACCGGCATTGGATTCTCCGAAAATGTTACCTGAAATTGGACCGTATTTTCTGGCCGAACTTCCCGATGACAGCACGCTCATTACGCGGCAGATGAATCATTTCCCACTGCATTTCGCTAGGTGCGTTTCAGTTTAGAGTTTATGGAAAATGTTATTTGATTAATCCATATTCCAGGGACGTTTTCTGTTCGGAGAATCTTCTTAATTGTGACGAAAAAGTCAACTGGAAGGAATGCCTTCTCGAGAAAGACGAAGAGACGACTTATGTGTCCGATTTCCGCAAGGGGTTTGCCCCATTCGACTTCACAGTCTAAGTGTGTATACTAAAACAATGTAGGTATAATAAAGTTATAATTTCGTTTATAATTGCTTAACCCATTCAGACGCCATGTTATAATATTGACCCTTGTATAAATTCTAAAGCTATAATTTAGGTGAAAACGTTCTCGCCTCAAATTTGATAGATCTGAATAGTTTAGGAGTCTCGCTGGTAGATTTTGTTGAGGATTTGCAGGAAAGTTTGGTGGGGAACACCGCGCGATGTTTGTTGTATGTGTGTTTTAATCATGTTGTACGACTCCTCTTCGAATGTGGCAAAGGTCGTTGGTAAGCCGATTTCTTTGTAAAGCTCCTTAACCCGCTCCACCTTGACCGGATCTGCATTGAAAAGTTTCAATTATTACCAACCAATTTCACTGGCTAAGCAGTTCCGATCGTCTCACCATCGTGTCCATAGCAATCGACCATGATTTTCTTTTGCTCGGCATTGGCTCGCTGCATGGCCACCACGGCTAGCCAGGAGCATTTGTTGTCCTGTATGTCGGTGCCAATTTTGCCAGTCACCTCCGGATTCCCGAAGCAGTCAAGAAAATCGTCCTGAACTTGGAAAAAGTGACCCATTTCTAGGAGAATGGTCTTTGATTGGCGGAAGGCTTCAGCGTCCTTATATCTACACGTAGGAAGGAATTAGTATTCAGAGGAGCTGGACAATCACACTATCACTACGCACCCAGCCAAGTGTAAGGCAACAGCAAATGGCAGATAGAATGAATAGTAGGCAGTTTTGTTGTCCACAATTGCTTTGTAGTTGTCCATGGTGAACTCGGAAACACTTCGATTGGAGTTGAGCTGATCCAGGGACTGGCCACAAGTTGTTATGTAGGTAATCTCATGGAAGAGTTCCATGAGCGCCACATAGCAGTCTAGGTGGCTGAAATGCATCTTCAATATGGCATACATGGCATTCTCAATCATTAGGGCATCATTGATGGCCGTCAAGCCAACGTTCTCAACCTTGTGCCAGCACGGCTGGCCGCGTCGTGTTGTGCTGTTGTCCATCACGTCGTCAGAGATTATGAAGAAGCTCTGGAGCTGCAAGGATAATGTGACTCTGATTATGTTGGGTGTTTTTCACAATTTATACTACAAATCCGTACCATTTCCACGCACCATCCCAGGTACTGGGCAAGCTTTATGTTCTCTGGGGTCAGATCTTGGGCGGGCACCAGATTCTTGTAGGTGAGCACTGTGAGTATGCCGCGATTCTTTTTGCCCCGCGGTACATTGTATTGCAGCACCTTGGCGAACCACTTAGCGGCATCATTGCAATTATAGGTCTTCGTCACGGTAGTGATGTCACGCACAAGATCTGCAAACGCATTAGAATAAACATTAGTACTATTATGCTAATTGGGGGAAACAAAGGTGGAGCTCACCGGGAAACACAGCCATAAAGTCGCGGCTTTCATCTTTTGACACTGTTACGCGGGCCGCAATTGGAACAGAGTGATTTTGAAGCGTTGATAATGTTCTGGGGAGAAACCAAAGCCCAAACAATAGAATGCAATACATACACATACACACACGGTGAATACATTATGGGTGGATCTCTGGCCTACGTGACTCCGTTAATACTCGTACGAACAACTTTCTCCCTCTGACTCCACGCCCAGCCACAACCACAGGGGGCACAGCAAGTGCACGAGTGCCCCCGAAGGCAATGTAAACAAAAATAGACAAAGTTCAAGTGCAGAAGCCGGTAGATTACCTGCTGGTCTTTTTCAGCTTCTGCTCGCTGACAAGATCCGTGGACAGGCCGCCAATCGTTTCCATGGATTTGATAATAGGCTCCGAGTTGACTTCGTCGCTGGTGGAGATTAGTCGGTGAAGACGCAGCGGATTGGGGAATATCCTCTGCTGGGGAAAAAGCCGACTAGCTAGTTTAAACATTTTTATTCACAATATCAGAAATCTCTCCGGTTAACGACAGCTTCCCTTCCGCCCCTTGGCCAAAATTTAACTTCAAGGTTCCTAACGTTTTCAAATACTGGTAAACAACACGGACTATCGATAGCAGATAGCAAAGCAGTGCTGCCATTTTAGCTTATTTCAGACTATATCTAGCATTTTAAAATAAATTTAGCTTGTTTTAGCTTCAAATGTATATTGCGTAACAATTGATGGTGAAGTTGACTCCTTTTCTAATTTATGGCTCATTTAAATAACAGTAAAGCCAGTGTTGTCATAAATTGTATATTATTTATTCGGGTTTAGCCGTTTTTTAATTTGGCAGCACTGAGTACTGAGTGCTGCAAAGCGTTCGGGAACAGTGCTGGAAATGGCCTTATGCACACGAAAAGCGAAGCGAATCGCAAATAAAATAATAAAGGTGCGAAAATGATGGACGAACAATTAATTGATGAAGTGGCGCACCACGGGGTCATATACAACAGGCAGAAGTACTACCTAAACGGCACCGCCAACGGTGGAAAGTATGAGACTAAGGATGATGCCTGGCAACTGATTGCCATGAAGCTGCGAACGGATGGTGAGAGGGAGACTCGACTTTATACAGACTTTGATATTTAATGAAAAATACAAATGTTGTCCCCCTTGCAGTGGACACGTGCAAGAAGCGCTGGAAGTATCTGCGGGAGCGTTATGTCTCGCAGCGGAAGCAGGGCGATACTCCAATCTACGAGCACCTGTCACGCCCATACCTGGAGAAGATGAAGTTCCTGGACCAACACATTCAGCCACGAAAGTCCTATCGCAATGTGCCGAGCTTCCTCACGTCGCCACAGTCGGCCAACAGCTCTAGTTACAACGAATACATCGTGGATAAATCAAACAGTTCCACCAAGAACATGTCCCAGTTCAACGGCTCGGGCCAAAACCACCACTACCATCAGCCAGATCAGCAACACGCCATGAATGCACTCAGTACCGTTGCGTCCTCAGCTCTGGAAAACGCTAATCCGGTGAAGATTGAGGCTGATCAGGCATTCAGAGAGTTTGCTGCTGCTGTGGCCTCCCAGCAACTCCAGCAAATCTCCCAGTCGCAGATGCAGCAACAGGCGGCTGCCGTGGCTGCTGTTATGGCGGACTCTTCGCAGGGCTACCAGGAGCAGTATCGAGACAGTTCAGTTGGCGTAAATGGCCCACAAAACAGTGGCGGCAGTCTTGCCTCCACGTCATCTTCGATGAAGTCGCCGATGTCCTCGCCGTTACAGGGTATTAGTGCTGGCACCCAGCATCAGCAATCGCAGCAACAGTCGCCGGCATCTGCACAGCAGCTACCGGTAGTACATTCCTCATCTAGTGCCGCAGGCAGCTCCACAAGCAACACCTCCAACATTCAGATGCAGGGCCATGTCTACAATCCCAAGGGAAATGACGATTTGGACTCGTCAGCATCCAGCAACTTCCACTTGAAAAAGCCTCGCGTGCAGCTCAACGGCAGTGCTCATAGTCAAATGTCTAGCAATGGGGGAAATGGGCCCCACTTTATCAACGACTCCGATGAGGATTCCGATGACAATAGTCATGATCTTATGGAACCCCAAGTCATTATGCAGCACGGCAACCACTACAGCAACTCTATGGCCATGCAGCGCTCCAATGGCCATGGCAACGGCAATGGTAATGGCAATGGCAATGGCAATGTAAATAGTAATGGGAATCAGAATAATTCCAACGCTGGACACAACAGCAACAATAACCAGCAGCAACAGCAGCAGCAACAACATCAACAACACCAGAACATGTTTCCGTCGAATACGGACTTCCTGTTGCAGCTTTATCAACAGTTCCCCCATCAGGGCAACTCCTCACATCCCTCGAACTTCGGCAAGTTCCAGGCACCACAAAGTCTTCCAGGCGTGCAGCGTCTGTCAGAGCATCTTCTAGGCGAGCTCGTGACCACCGAGCTGCTTAAGATGAACAAGGAGCGCAAGAAGAGCGCGCAGAAGAGAATCCTAGAGATACTATTCTTCGATGATTAGTCGGACAAGCCGCCTATATCTTTGTAAATAGTCTAAACTATAATTTATTTTATCAGGTAAGAGTGTTGGGGTTCACATTCACTTCAAGGGTCCACAATAGTGTGTCGGGCTGGTCTGCATCCCACCAAGAAGGCATTTGCAAAGGTGTCCGGTCGAACACTTTCCATTTGTACTAGTCATGACCAACTCCAGACCCTACATTGGTACTAAATGGGATCGAACCCGTATATGCATTAATTTACGTTCGTATTTCTAAGTATGAAAAGAAAGATTTAATTTATTCTGAAATGTTTATTAAACTGTGTACGAAATATATAACTTTGAATATAAGAAGTGATAGTTCTATAATGAACTTTTGAGATCTGCATTCAACATATAGCTGCTGATTGTGTACTTTCTGATGCTCTCTCTGTTTGCGTGATTCGCGTTTTGGCATCTGTCCTGCTGTTTGATTTATATGCCGGCCTCTGACCGATCCTGATTCTCCTTCTGCTCTATTGATTGCTGGAAAACGTCATGCTGGGCCAGAGATCATATCTTAAGCAGAGAGCCATTGGCTACTGTCCGCAACTGCAGCTTGGCCCGCTCGTTAACCCAAAGCGAGAAGTTGCAAAGCCGCTTACTGTTGCCGCTGGCGGACATCCAGCCTCCGTGGGCCCTGATTAATTGCCGCTTCTGCATTCCTTTGGCGGAGCAAAGTCGAGATAATATTGTATATGGATATGTTTGGGCTTTATTGCATTTAATATATCTTAGCTTGTATAAAGAATAATTGTTTATTTGTGTCGTTTTTTTTTTCTGTTGTTAGCCTTAGATAAACTATGTTTAATAGCATACGATCATACGAAGAATTTTCGATATTATATGTATGTATATTGGGACCATATCGTAGGGCTGTTGTGCAGTTCTTAGGCTAGTTGCTGGACCCAAGAATATTCGAGGTTGATCATATTTCTGGTTGTTTCTGGATTAAGTGGAGTTTTAAAACTGTTAGCTTATTTACAACTAATCACAAGAGGACGATCCGATTTCAGATATTCTTGTGCACTTTCAGACCTCCTGATTGTCTTCGGACTCGTCCACCATGGTCAGACTTCGCAGCGATCTGTGGGATAAGCATGAGCATGAAATGAAAATGAGAATGGTAAAAAAGCCAACTTTAATCAGCAATTTAAAATAATTTAAAGCAATTTAGTATTCGTGATAGAGTGAGAGTTGCGCACAAGATCCGTTGCCCTGATAGGGCTTATCGCATCTCGGACCTCAGCTTGACTTTAGTCTCGATTTGTCCGTCAATACAAACTCACGTCAGCATGAAATACTTGCGGCTCTTTCTCGTTCTATTGTTAGTCTGGTTAGCCAGTGCCCAAACATGTAAGTCGCGCCCCTTTCGTTAGTGAATGAGAGTTAATTTTTGTTCTGTTTTGTTTTGTTTAGTTTTGGGCGATTTGCCTACGATACCGAACGTGTGCCACCTGCAGGGAGACTGGTGCTCCACCAGGTGCCAGATAGCAGGCGGACGGGATGGCATTTGCAACCCGGCTGGACTCTGCACTTGCCATCCCTTGTGATTGTGTGATTCTAATGACACAGCGAAATAAAAGATGCCAGGAGCTTGAGAATATTTACAATTGCGTATGGCTGTGGTGGATGATGATGCTTGGTTTGATTCGGGTTTCCTAGGGATGGGAGTGGCCTGGAGCCCGACTTGCCTGGAGCGTTCGAAGAGCGAGGGATCGGTGTAGATGGGCTCGCTGGGATCCTCGAACTGGTGACTGCTCTGTCCCGCCGAACGCATCGGATTTATTACTGGCAGCTGGCACATGCGCGCCAAGTTGCTGTAAAGACATTAAACACCCCATAAGTGGACCGGTTCGGCGGGCTGACAGACCGGCAGACCGGCTGATAGTGATCCTCACCCCGTGGCAAAAGTCTTGTGTAATGAGCCGCCGAACATGGACATGTTGGTGCGAAAGGCGTTCGAGGCCCGATTCGATGCGCTCTGATTGGCTCCGCCCCCAGCGCCTCCACCTCCTCCTCCTCCAGTCATGTTGGGCATGTGTCCGATCTCTGTGAAGCGCTCGTGTGTGCGTATGGAAGAGTGGGAGTGGCCCAGCGAGTGGATCGGCGAGTGGCGGTCCACCAGGCGATTCTTCGAGAGGGACTTCCAGTAGCGTCTGAGGAAAGGTCACAGTTTAGTACTGACAAATGTCTTTGCCTCTCCGATCTCACCTGTAGCCCAGGCCGGCAACCAGCGTGATGCTGAAGAGCAGGATCATCAGCAGAATGATGGCCGTGATCAGACCATGGTACTCTGCCGGGGTCATGCACACCGTCTCCACGGGAGCCACAAGCTTGCGGGGATAGGACTCTTTCTCGATCTCCTCGCGCGTCTCAAAAACCTATAAGGGATCAATCAGTAATCAGTCAAGCATACACTCTCCTCTCTCCGAATGCTCACTTCAATCATTTCCCGCACTTGCTCCGGTTCCTCGTTCTCCTTGGACTTCTCTCCCGGCTGCGTCTCGTTTAGCTGGCTCTGCCCCAAAGTGGCGCTTACCGTAGTGCTGTTCACTATGATCACATCATCCGAGCTGGCGGCATCCAGCTGCTTGATTCCTTCCAGAGCCAGAGCCTGAGCTTCGGACCCATCCTCGGATACAGGTTCGAGTTCGGCCATGTCGGTGGTGTTCAGGGACCGTCTGCGGCGCCCAAACGAGGGCTCCTGTCGACCCGCCGGTCCTGGGCAGTATGCCGGCTGGCATCCCTCGCGACATGATCGCACTGTGGCCTCGAAGACCAAGAAGTTCGATTCGGGTATCTTGAACGCATTGAAACGCGCCTCCAGGGTGTCGCCATCGCGCAGTTTGTCCAGCTCCGGAAAGACGAAGGGATCCACCGGGCAGCTGGATTGCCAAAGGTTAGCATAGATCGGGCATAACGATGAACAGACTTACCCAAAGCGGTCTATAAGCTGTATGCTCCGACCCGAATAAGGGTCTCGAGCCACCACATTGGTGGCGAAAATGTCCGTGACATGATTGTATCCATCCTGGGCCTCCAGCCGGAACGTCAGGGGATCCCCGACGGCTATTGTGGTGGTCGGTCTGCCCTGGTACAGAATGCTGAGGCGAACCTTGGAGCTCAGCGTATTCTCGGCTGGCAGGTACTCTATGGGAATAGGACTGCCGGATCTGCAAAAGGTATTAAGGTTAGCACAGGGATCATATATATAAAAGAACGCGGAACTGGGAAAATGCTAAAATTCCTTACCCTGCTCCAATGTAGCCGGAGCTAACAACGGCTTCACCGGGTCCTCTGAAGATGCAGGTGAGATTGTATCGCTTGTCGCGGCTCGTTTGAACATTGTCCGAGAACTGGACCACCACGATGTTGGTTAGAGTGTCGCCGTACTGGAAGACAAGATCAATGATTGAAGGCCTGATGCTGAGCTCTGACCAGTGTTCGACTCACGCGTTGAGTGCCGCAATCGGGATAGCCTTGGGGGCCACTGATCCTCAGGACGTTGACGGTGCCCCCGTTGCCACGGAAGAAGCAGCGATCGTAGAAGCCGTAGGTGTAGATGCGTCCCAGAAAGCCCTCTGGCGTACGGATTGTGAACTCCATGCCCTCCTCGTTGCAAGTCTGCGTCACTGCGGGGTGGGGGGGATTCATTTCAATCATCAGTTGTGAGCTCTTTATTCAATTAAATATAAATATTATTCTATTATAGTACCATCCATGCATTCGCCATCGCTTCGTCCGATGCTGCGCTCATAGAAATCATAGTTGGAGGCGTCGAAGGTGCCCGGATCGTGGATGTCCAGCTCCCGCGAGTCTCTGTCGCTCAGCTCGCAATTGGAGGACTCCCTATCGCGATCGCGATCCTCATAGCTGGAGGCGGCTGTGTCTCTGCAAATTGAATTCGCGTTCGCTTATTTGTAGTCGGTCTTGTATCGGCATCTTGTACATATCTCCCATCATTCCATCTACAATCCCCCATCGTCCACACCTCCACACCCTAACACATACACCCATACACCCATACACACATACCTGTAGTTGAAACTGCGGCACACAAAGTCGCGGCTCTCGATGCACTCGCGCTCGCACTGGATCAGGCTGGGCACGACCAGTGTGCGACGAACGAAGTGGCGGCGCATCTTGTGCCTGGCGGCAATCTGCTTAAAATTGTCGCTCTCCTCGCAGCGGGTTATCGGCGGGCGGGGCGGCCCCGCAGCAATGCCCACGCCCACACCAACATGACCACCACTTCCCCCGTAGGCTGTGGGCGGATGGGACAGACCGATGCCGGGTAGCGGAATGGGACGATCATCGAGACCGTTGCCGACCCCTCCTCCATATGGACGATTAAAGGGAGTGTCATAGCGTCCGTAGGGACCACCCACAGGGGGTCGACGACCCGGCGGACCGTCGTACTCCCGATCATAGGGCCCGTACCTGTCGCCATATCGCTCCTCATAGTCGTAGTCATAGAAAGGAGGCGGGCGATCCAATCCTAAATGAAGAGTCTGTGTCAGTGCTGATCTCTCTCGGACTAATGTGCGTTTCCACAGGGGTGGTTAATGGTGTTTGGGTTGGTAGTTGGTTAGTCCCGAGTACTTACCCGGACGTCTGCCTAGATCGCTGGGTCCCAGACGATTGCCGTACTTGTAGATGTCCATGGGATAGCGATCGTTACCTACCGGGAATCGGTTCGGAGTCGTCGCGTATTTGCTGGCGCTGCCCGTGGGTGCAATGGGGGCCGGTGGATAGCGCTTCGCTGACTCCGGTTCCGGCCGCCTGGCGCTGTGCACAATATCTTCGTATCGCCCTGGCGGTCCTCTCGAGTCCGGCACGTATGGATACCTGGCCGGATCCATCGAGGAGGGCCGATATCGTCTGTCCGGAAATATGCTGTCTGGGGCATCACGTCCAGTGTAGCCACCGATGGGATCTCGCTCCCTGCTTGGGGGCGGATAGCGTGAGGGATAGCGACTGTCATATCTGTTGTCTCCGTAGCGGCTTCCGCCATAGCCGTAGGGTCTAAAGGGCGCATCGTCATCCGTAGGATAGGGCCTTGTGTGTGGCAGGTCGCTGGGCAGAGTGTTGTCATTGATTCCCGGATACGGCAGCGGACGGAAGGGCAACCTATCGCGGTCCCTCTCTCTGTCCCTGTCCGGATAGCGTCGGTCTCCATACCTATCCGCATAACGATCCGGAGGCGGATAACGATCAGATAGCGGCGGATAGCGATCACGATCACGTTCCCGATCGCCTGGATAACGCTCTCGGTCGCGGTCTCGATCGCCGGGATAGCGCTCTCGATCACGATCGCGATCGCGATCACGATCACCACTGACACCCGGTGGGTACCGATCTGACGTGGGGTTAGTAAATTAGTTGTCAGTATGGCGAGGTGATCTCAATTCGTTGTTTTAGGTGTCATTAATTGGTTTTTAGGGTGCCATATGGTAAAGAGGGAGACCACTTACCGATTTCATCGGGATAGCGATCGTAGGGTCGGCCATATCCCATGCCATCGGCTCCGCCGCTGGGATAGCGCGAGCCTCCCGCTTGTCCGTAGCGATCAGGTGGATAACGATCTCGATCGCGATCCCCGCCAAGCCCAGCGACAGCACCGGCACCTCCATACGGGTATCGATCTGCTGAAGTACGAGTTATAGAATATCATCTGGATAGAAAAGAAGAACTAGGCGGATATATGTATACCGTATTCATTGGCCGCATAGTCTGGATAGCGATCGTATGGTCTGCCGTAGTCAATGCCCTCGCCCGCAGGCAGCCGGGAACCGCCTGCCCCAGTAACCGGTACGCCATGCGATCCGCCTCCACCGGCAGTTGAACCAGCTGACCCATAGCGATCGTCGTGCTTATTAGGCTGTCTCCAGTTGCTGCCCGACTGATCTCCAGGTCGCTTGCCATCGCCGCCGCTGCCACTGTGGCCAGCATCGCCATCGGCACCGCCTCCGCCCACCACATTCACTGGAAGATAGACAAGAGGAGCCACAGCAGAAGCAGCCAGAGCCAGGGATTACTAGCCAGTCCATTAGCACCTCCTCGTAGCCACTTACACATTAGATTCTCGTAGTAATCATAATCAGCATCGTATATAATGCGCATGCCGTCCTTTTGATTGTACCGACTGAGGCGACAAGTACGAAAACGATCGCTATACACCGCAGACCTGCAATTTTGTGTAATCGGAGAGTGAGAGGAGCAGCCAGGCAGCCAGGGAGCCAGGGAGCGAAGAGGATGGGTACGTGGTACGTCGTGGGTTAGTAAGGCAGAAGACGGCAAAAGCAACAGTAAAACAAGTAAGACTCTAAGTAAACGCTCACTAGTCGAGGACTCCGACTACTAGATGCCCTGCCCGCTATTTAGATTTATTATACGATTACCTGATTGATATGATATATAAGAAATTATCTGCTTTCATCAAATACTCTTGTAAGTTCCACTTTATAGGTATATCAAAGTTTTGGGTGCGGTGCGGATGGGTGTCAAGGTGTTCACACGGACGTACAGGACTATTGATCCTAAGTAAGAATATCTGTGCGCTTTTGCCTGCTACATAGACCAACTCTAATACCATATACCCATCTGTTCGAAGGGTAGAGGGGTAACGCAAGAAATACAACAACGGTTAAGGCCAAGACAACGGCATGAAACGCACCTGCATTGGAAGCTCGTCTGGCGAAGACACTCGTCCAGGCACTCGCTCAGAGAACGGCCGGTGATCTCTGAGTGAAACTCGCCGCCGAGACGCGAGTTGCGGTAACGCTGGAATGCTGTATCTGGCCGACGGCCGCTCGAGAAGAGGTGCGAGGTGACGGAGTTATCTGGGTAATCATTGGCTCGTTCTGCAACGGGAAAACAACATACAACATAGACATTGAAATGGAAGTGGAAATGGCTCAGAAGAAGCGACCGTTGCGAGGCTCCACTATAATCTTGTTGTCGCCGTTGTCGTTGGCTCCAAGTGAGCCACGGCTGGAGTGGGAGTGCGAGAGCGAGTGGATCTGGAAGTGGAAGTGGAGTCTTTGCACGGGAGCCACTTACGATTATCGAGGCACACAAGATCATAGAAATGATGTGTTGGACTGGAGCTGATGCTAATGTCATCCTTCTGCGAGATGGAGTCCTCCTCGGAGAGAATGCACTGCTTGCTTTGATCGTCGAACTCCACGGAGCGGCAAAAGTATCTGCAATTGGTGTTATTAGCCAAATGACAATGGAATGGAGGCATTAGGCCAGATCATACTTCTCGGCACGCAGGCACATGGTCTGGCACTCCTCCAGCGTCATGTTGTTGAAGATGTCCACCTCGAAGGGGCCACCCAGTCGCTTGTTCTCCTCCTTGACGAACACGGCCAGGCCATCGCAGCGCCTCTCAGCTGTTCCATGGACGGGGATTAGTGGATTAGACCTACATGAAGCAGGCGCTCAGAGCGGATCTCACCATTCAGGCAGGTATTCTCCAGGTAGTCCGAGTTGGGATCATCTTCCATCAGCTCGGGATGGGTGCGTCGGGTGAAGCGGCTCAGTGTGCAGGAGCGCATGGTGGAGTCAAAGTTGGCCGAGCGGCAGACAAAGGAAAACTCGTTGAGGCACTTGTCCTCGCAGTCCGACCGATTGGCGGCCGTGATCTCCTTGATGTCGCTTATCGGAAGCTTTAGCTTCTTCCTCGGATGCCGCTCGAACACGTACCGGCGACTGGGACACTCCCGCTCCGGTCGACTGGCTGCAGAAGAACGGTGTTCATTAGGGACACTTCAACTACAGCCGCCACTACAGCCACAACTCACATGTCAGACAGATCTCGTTGAAGTGGACGCTGTTGGGCACCAGCATCAAGCTGCCAATGCCCTCGGGTCCCGCCTGCTCCGAGGTGAGATAGCAGAGCGACTCCTCGTACTCGGAGTTGCCGCCAAAGGAGGTGATCCGACTGCCCGGCTGGAAGTCGAAGCTGGTGCAGGTCCGCACCATATTGTTCGTGCCCGTTCGGTCGCGCAGGCACAGATCCTGGCACTTCTCCAGCACCCGGAAGGGGGGAGCTGTGTCCCGCACCACATCGTCATCGTAGCCCTGGAGCTGCTGGTTGGGCAGGCGCTCGTAGAGCACGCGCCCCAGGCCATTCTTGCAGGTGGTTTGGCCTGGCCAGGAGAGAGCATCTTAGACCAAGCCTCGCGAAGCCTCTCGTTGTTTCACTCACCTTGGATTGCTGTCAGGCTGAGGCTGACCAGAAGGGTCGTCAGTAGCGTGTCGAGTCCCAGTTTGGGTCTCATTCTATAATCGTTTCGATTACGGTCTCTGCTCTGTGGGGTTCCTAGCTGGATCGCGGCATTATTGGCCTCGATCTGTGGGGTCTCTGGGCTTTCTGCTGCGTGTTTTCCACCTACAGTTTTCAACAGAACTCGTGGTTAGTCGCGCTGCCTTATCCGACATGATCTAATTAGTTCATTGGCTGACAAAATGACACGAAATATGCGACCTCAATAAGCTGAATTTCACTCCCAACCCCCGCATCCCAAAAAGTGTTGGGGGAGGAAAAGTGGGAAAATCACATGAATAGTGAGTGGAGTTTAAAAAGTTTCTGCTGCTGCTTCTGCTGCTGCTGCTGCTGGCATAATGTGCACAATGCGTAACGCGAATTTGGATCATTAAACTAAAATCTAACCATGCTACGTGTCGCTCGACTCATACTCATATCGATCCACAACTCCGGATGTCGCTTCCGGCTTATTGTCCGCGCTTCTATTTATGCTCTACCCAGAACACAAAGCCGCGGAGGTAGGTGCTTTTTTTGTGGAAAAGTGTTAGCTATTGACCTCAGAGCGGTGGCTGTACTCTTACTTGAAAAGAGCCGAATTTACACTGAATACTTTCCAAGTTTGTGTGAAATTCTTCGCATAGGAGAGGATCGAACTAAAGGATCTAAGGAAGTGAAGGTTAAGTCTGCGGTGGACGATGAATATGAAAGGACAAAGCTTTTTTTAGAGACATAACTGCCCCTATCCTCAAATATATATAGAATCATTGCGAGGATTTTCACATCCTTCGATGAACACAATCCAATTAGAAATAACTTATTGGTTGAACCTTGTTTTGGACACTAAATTATTATTTTGGTGAAAACATACATCCTTTAATTATAAAACTTAATTCTCTGGAGTCCTTGGCACGTGCTTCACCTTTAAATTAAAAGTTCTTAGTATTTTCGTTTCAGTTCAAGTTCGCGTATGTCCTTAGATCTGAATATCCTCATTGAGGTTCCCTTCGTTTTCATTAAATCAGGCACATAACTAATCAATCAAACACCTTATATAAATAGTATGCATTTAGATATATACCCTTTAAAGCAGCAAGGATAATATTGCAAATAAATCTATTCAATGGATCGCCTTGAACCGACTGTAACTGGCGGGTAATGATTATTTATAATGATTATTTTGGGGACCAGACCCGACCGATCGTTAGAATATGGCGCGACAAACTGAATTCTGAAATTGAACTCCGCATTGGTCTGCAGTGGGATCGGTGGTTGGACCATTACGATTACCATTACCATTACCATTGCCAGAGCTGGGCCAGACCTGCGATTACCATTAGCGGGGGCAGCAGTCGTGGCAACAACTCCATGGCAACAATGGGCAGAAAGGGGAATTAATTAGATGTGGAGACGACAACAAAGAGCGGATTGGACAATGTTCTAAATGCTCCCATACATATGTACATACACATGTGGGGATTGCCATTCAAATGTTAATCAGTGCGGCGAACAGACCAGACCAGACCAGAACAGACCAGACCGGGGTTGACAAAAGCCACCCAACCTCTCCCTAACTCCATATCCCCGACCCTCGCACCCGAATTGGGTGTGTTGGGTGTGTTGGAGCCCAGTGATGGTTTGAGTGGGAGCTCAGCCTCTCCGTTCTGGCCGAATGACACTTCGGCCGGGTGAACGTTTCATGGACATGGGCGACTTTCCCAACTCTGAAGGGCATGCAACAGCAGCGTCTGCATTGCTATGCTCTTCCTCTGCCTCTGCCACTGCCACATGTCCAGCTAAACGATCGCCTCGGCTCTTCATTGTGCCGCGTTGGGTCAGATCATGACAATGCGTGTCACGTTTGAATAAGTTCGAGGCTGGCTGCAGATAAAAGCCAGAGACACTCGGCATCTCCTCCTCCTCGACAGGTGCACCTGTCGCCGCTGGGTGTGCGTGGGCCGCCCCCATTGTTGGGACACTGAGTGTCATTGGGCGCGGCTGCAGCCAAACGAGCCATGCAAATGCAAATGTCACTCCGCTGCCCCAACTTTTATTTTTCACAAACCACTTGCACATATGGTCATCCTCTGCAGGGAACTGGTTCTACCTAAATACGATTTCCATACTATGTACACCAAAAAGGCACTATGGTACTGCAGGATAAGCTGTGGTGCATGGTTGGGCCTCTTCTGGTGCTGGACTGTTCGAAACTCGCCCCAAAAGTCGCGAATCAGACCAAGATTTCAATTATAGCCAGCGTGTGCCATTGGAAGGGCCTGTAGCTTAATTCGTACTCTAGGCTGATGGTCGAGTTGTTCTATAAAGAGCCAATCGGTTGGGCCATAGAGGGGGTCTAATTATAATGCTAATATGAAAACGTTTGTGGGCACACCTCCTCCACTCGGAACATCTGCTGCAAATCGCACTGCATCGATCGATTGTTATACCTTGGATGGATGATTGTGGATGTGCCGTGATTAACTTGTAATGCGATGGACTGGACCTTCTGGTTAGTCTCTATGAGTGGTTGGATCGTTCAATGAACCCAGCTCGGAATTCGCGTGACTGCTCGGGTGCCCCATTAGATCATCAGGCATCATTAAGAACAATGAATAATATCATATAAATTCATGTTAAATTCAGCTCTGCTTCTGTTTATTCACAATTTTTGAAGCGTATAGCTAAACATTATCATCCAAAATGACAGACAAACCGAACACCATCTAACCGTAGAAGAGTTCAATCAACTTGAGTCATAAACTTGCTGTGAACTTGCACTTTGACTGAACAAATTTGGACGAATGCTCCATCCACAATATACCAGGAGACAAGTCAAAGACAACAATAAGCCGATTTTTTTATTGCTTTCGGGTGCTAATTTAGCCAACTAGAACTACAACTATTTATGCAAACTCCAATTATGGAGGGGTGCAACAGCTTTTAATTTTTCAAATATCCTCTACATGGACTCTCGCAGTAGGGCCAAGAGTCTATAGCAATTCTTGAGCACCTGAAAAAAGGAAAAGTAATAGTAGCATTGGGTGGGTGCAGGTGTAGATACCAGTTCTTACAATCATGTAGGTGCCCAGAGAGAGAGGCATGAAAGGTTCGGCCACATAGAGTAATGGTTTTTGGGCGCGTAGGATGAGAAATGCGATGTCGCGCTGAATGGACACGGACTTGGTGTGCCAGTCTGAGATTTCAAACGCTGCCTGGGCCACCTCCTCGGACTGGAAAATAATGTGAGAATCAAGGGGAGCCAAAAGAAGGGTATCCCAAGGACATACCGCATGGAGAACCAGGCTTCCGGCTATACACCAAGCGGACAACTGGGTAAAACCGACCATAACAAAGAGAACGAATTTCGAGGCCATCTTGGGATCTTCTGCAGCGGCTACCATGGTCTCGAAGGTGGAGATCGAGATCATGGCAAAGCTGGCTATCATCTGGGCAATAAAGGTGGGATAGAAAGCCCTATTGCTCTTGTCCACCAGGCTGTAAATGGAAACGCACTGATGCATTAGCAGAAGAACCGCCCCCACTCAACACTCACCTGATAATATGCTGGTGGTAGCGAACCACCCGACAGAACTCCACGTGGAACTGGTAATTGCTAATGGGCCCAAGATCGCCCAGCTTTCGGAGCTCAATGCTAAGCAGTTTCAGATTGAGGGCGGTCTGGACAATTGTGCTGATGCCTAAGAGATCAACAAACAGAATGGTTACCAAGTTGTGGAGCGAATTTATGGTTAGCCACCCATAGACAGCCCAGTACGACCACGGATGGAGGTCCTGCCGATGCAAGCCGAAGGGCAGGATCGCGTGGTACGGCAGTCGACCCTCGCCCAACAGAGACTGCAATAAAATGGCCAGGCTGAAGGAGTTTACGAGTATGAACAATCCGATGCCAAGATACGCCTCTCCCATGTAACTGTAGCGCTGCCATTTCAAAATCTCCTCGTCATCATGGATCGGCCTAACCACTTCGTCGTAGTACGCCAAATCCCTTATGACCTCGTCAATTTCAGTGGCCCGAATATGCATGCAACACGATTTGGTGCAGATCAGAGCTAGCTAAAAGGTATTAGGATTGAGTTTCTGAGTGAATGACGTGGCGTCGTAGAGTCCTTGGCCTACCCCAATGAGCCATACACAGTCGTCCCCCATGTCGATGATATTCGTGGACTCGTGCACGCCAATGACCATTGTACTGAACATCACCAACTGATTGATCAGGAGGATCCGGTTGATGCGTCGATACATCGGTTTAGAGGACAGCACCTCGTTGGGGTAGTGACACAGCGCTCTGCATGGATATTTAATATTAAAAAAAGGAAGGTGGATGGTGCTGGCTGCTGACATACGCCAGGAAGGCGCGATAGGTGTGCAATGCGAGACGCGGGATTCGGCCAGGTATCTGCTGGCGCTGCACAGACCGAAACTCGCCCCAGAAGTCGCGAATCAGGCGAAAATTTGATGTATAGCCAGGGTCTGCCATCGGTGGTGGTTGGATGGTAAACTGTACTCCTGGCTTGTGGCTAAGTCCTTTTTATACTTCTCATAGAACGGGTCTAATTACAATGTTAATATGGAAAGGTTTTATGGGCAACGCCCACAACGTAAATAAACAGAACATCTGCAGAAAATCGCACTGCCATTGTGGGGCTTGGATTAAGGTGTGATGGGCCTATGGCCCACTGGCTCCATGGAAATTCTAAAATTACCCACATTTACGGAAAAAAGTTCAGCTAAAACGGAAAATCATGTTATATCGGGTTCTACTTTTACTTGAAGAAAATCTTCTGGAAGTGACCTTCTTTAAAAAATGTAGCAAAAGCGTAGTCATTCAACTTGAGTCATAAACTTGCTGTGCAATTTGACTTTTAATGAACATATTTGGATGAATACTTCATCCACAATATACCAGGAGACAAGTCAAAGAAAACTGTAAGCCGATTTATTTATTGCTTTCGGGTGAAACTAATTTAACGAACTAGAACTACAACTACATATGCAAATTCCAATTATGGAGGGGTGCAACAGTTTATAATTTTCCAAATATCCTCTACATGGCCTCTCGCAGTACGGCCAATAGTGTATAGCAATTCTTGAGCACCTGAAAAAAGGAAAAGTAATAGTAGCATTGGGTGGGTGCAGGTGTAGATTACAGTCCTTACAATCATGTAGGTGCCCAGAGAGAGAGGCATGAAAGGTTCGGGCACATAGAGTAATGGTTTTTGAGCGCGTAGCATCATAAAGGCAATGTCGCGCTGAATCGACACGGACTTGGTGTGCCAGTCTGAGATTTCAAACGCTGCCTGGGCCACCTCCTCCGACTGGAAAACAATGTGAGAATAAAGGGGAGCCAAAAAGAGGGTATCCCAAAGACATACGCTATGGAGAACCAAGTTACCGGCTATGCACCAAGCGGATAACTGGACAAAACCGACCATTACAAAGAGCACGAATTTCGAGGCCATCTTGGGATCTTCTGCAGCGGCTACCATGGTCTCGAAGGTGGAGATCGAGATCATGGCAAAGCTGGCTATCATCTGGGCAATAAAGGTGGGATAGAACGCAGTATTGCTCTTGTCCACCAGGCTGTAAATGGAAACGCATTGATGCATTAGCAGAAGAACCGCCCCCACTCAATATTCACCTGATAATATGCTGGTGGTAGCGAACCACCCGACAGAACTCCACGTGGAACTGGTCATCGCTAATGGGCCCCAGATCGCCCAGCTTGCGGAGCTCAATGCTGAGAAGTTTAAGATTGAGGGCGGTCTGGACAATTGTGCTGATGCCTAAGAGATCAATAAACAGAATGGTTACCATGTTGTGGAGCGAATTCATGGATTGCCACACATAGACAACCCAGTACAACCACGGATGGAGGTCCTGCCGATGCAAGCCGAAGGGCAGGATCGCGCGGTACGGCAGTCGGACCTCGCCCAACAAAGACTGCAATATAATGGCCATGCTGAAGGAGTTCACGAGTATGAAGCTGCCGATGCCAAGGTACGCCTCTCCCATGTAGCTGTAGCGCTGCCATTTCAAAATCTCCTCGTCATCATGGATCGGCCTAACCACTTCGTCGTAGTACGCCAAATCCCTTATGACCTCGTCAATTTGAGTGGCCCGAATATGCATGCAATACGATTTGGTGCAGATCAGAGCTAGCTAAAAGGTATTAGGATTGAATTTGTGCGTGAATGTCGTGGCGTCGTAGAGTCCTTGGCCTACCCCAATGAGCCATACACAGTCGTCACCCATGTCGATGATATTTGTGGACTCCTGCACGCCAATGGCCATTGTACTGATCATTAAAATCTGATTGACCAGGAGGATCCGGTTGATCCATCGGTACATCGGTTTAGAGGACATCACCTTGCTGGGGTAGTGACACAGCGCTCTGCAAGAATAGTTAATATTAAACAAAGGATGGTGGATGGTGCTGGCTGCTGACATACGCCAGGAAGGCGCGATAGGTGTGCATGGCGAGACGCGGGATTCGGCCAGGTATCTGCTGGCGCTGCACAGACCGAAACTCGCCCCAGAAGTCGCGAATCAGGCGAAAATTTGATGTAAATCCAGGGACTGCCATCGGAGGTGGTTGGATTGTAAACTGTACTCCTGGCCGGTGACTAGGTCCTTTTAAATGGTGCATAGAACGGGTCTAATTACAATGTTAAAATAGAAATGTTTTATGGGCAACGCCCACAAAGTAAATAAACAGAACATCTGCAGAAAATCGCACTGCCATTGTGTGGATTGGCTCATTGGCTCCATGGAAATTCTAAAATTACCCACATTTATGGGAAAAAGTTCAGCTTAAACGGAAAATCACGTTATATTGGGTTCTGCTTTTACTTGAAGTGAGTTTGAACAGATAACGAAGGAGGTGTTTGAGCAGATGGTGGTGATTACCGAGATCCATGCACGCGTTGCTGCCGGTCTAATGATTAGTCGGGTAGAGTGGGGGTGTGGTAGGGTGAGCTCGTGTCAAGGGCTCGTGCATTATAACAACAAAGACAAATAGGATTCACGAGCGGTTCGAGATTCAAACAGAAGAAATAATAGTGAAGCGACAAGGGAGGCTACTAATATAATAGTGGATATGGGATGGGATATGTGTAGTTGCTTACTTTAGTTGTTGATATTCCTTCATTTCATAACTGGCCCTATTCATACGCTCATCATTGTATTGCTCCGCTTAAGCACCTATCTTTACGCGCATAGGTGTGTTGTTATTGCTTGTGTTCAGTGCTGCCAGAATCTCTTAAGAATGAATATATAGATTTGGGAAGAAAAATGGCTAAAAATTGGCCAACAAATTTTAGTTTAAGAAACAAAAAAATTGGGCACTGGTGCGTTTTCCAAATCATCTTTTAAAATATTGATTTCATAATCTGGATGGGTTTCCATTCCGGCCTTAAAAATTTTTTTTTTATGATTTGCATGTCCTCTAATATGGGCCTTAAAAACGCCGAATAAAGATAATTTAGAGAGAATATGTGCCTTGTGACACTTTTCCGAAGTAGCTGCTAATTCGAAATGGAGCTTCAACTCTGTCCACTGATCCACGACGATTCTAATGTAATTATTCTTTGTGAACCACTTTTAATCTAATTTGTGCAGCCGATGACAGAAATTAACGCAAAATGCAAAAGCCGTGAAGAAAAATACAAAAATTGCTAGTTTAATAATAAAATTGCTAAAATTGAAAAACAAAAAATTTTGAAATTGCTAGTTTTGTGGCTAATAGCATTTAAAAAAAAAAGTTTCACATTTACTTAAAAGTTGCCAGATCTAGCAACTAAATTGCTAAACTGGCAGCAATCGAATCCCCGCTATTCATATAAATTGTAAACCGTCAAATATTTCCTAATCACCACATATTATCAAATAAAACCTATTGAAAATAATACAGTCCACTAGTTCATTACCAGATAGGTAGACCAATATTATGACTAAGGACTTAAAGTAATAAGTATGGCAAATTTTTCTTAGTATAGAGTATTGGCGGAGTAATCATGAACACGTTATACAAACATGCATACCTTAAAAAAAATATTCAAAAGGCTCTCCGTCGTTCATCTTATGTACCCATGCACATATACACATGTATGTACATGTCGGATCATAAAATTGTTTGCAGTGTATTCTTGGTTATTCACTACGAAATTGCTCGCAGTGGTCTATCGTCTTCTTTGCATTTTTCCGTTTGCTATTGCTCGCTGCTTATCCCAGTGCACTATGGGTAAAATTCCAATTTTTCGGGTATTAATTAATAACTTTTAAACTAAGCAAGATTTTTCAATGCGGTTTTTTGATTAATGTTATGTACACCCCTAACAACATTTTTGGAAAAGTAGGCGTGTCACCGCCCACCCATTCAAAAAAAAAAATTTTTTTTTTTTAATTATATTAAGAAACTAAGTATTTATATTTATATTTATGGACTTTAATACTCTTTTATACATAAAAAAAAAGTTTCACTATTTGAAAATCATAATTTTGATGAAATTCAGGATTTAAAGAACAATAGTTCATATTAATAGACATTTTTTTAATTTTTAATTTATTCATCACACGAAAAAAATGAAACGTCAAATTCATCGTCCGAAATCCTTAAAAATTTGATCAGGGTCTTCAATTTCACATGATGAGATGTTAAAAATATCGATGGGAAGGGCTTTTTGATGAAATAGTTGGATCGGAGGAATCCATTGCGTGATGAAGTCTGTCTTCTATATAGAGTTTGTTGTATGATTCAGATGATTTTTACTTTTTCTGATAGATTTATGAATTTTAAAATTTTAAAGCAATTATTGTTGTTTTTTAATGGTCTCGTTTTTTTTTTAAAGAATTTTTTAAATCTGGCACGTTTTTTAGAGGTAGTGCTTCTTTTTTTCATATAATTTTATCATCTTACATCTGGTTGTGGTGAACTTTAAAATTCTGAAAAGCTGACAATTAAAACTACAAATCAGACCTAAATACTTTGTAGATTCAGCTTACCATCTGGAAGTTATTAAGCTTTCAAAATCAAATTTGACAATTTTTTGCGGTATTTTTTCGAAAAGTTTGATTTTGAAAACTCAGGAAAAGTAAAAAAAAAATATTTCTTGGGCTGTGTTTTCTGTTTTATATAGTTACATTAATTAGGCGTCGTTTAAGGTATCGTTTGTAAGAATCAATGGATAAACGGCTAAGGTGGAGCTGCTTGTCCAAACTTCCGCATGCCGAATTTCGCGTTTGAAAACACGAAGTCACCTGCAATATGTTGATTTGCGCAAAAAGTGCAAAAAAGTGCAGTTTGAGACAAACTGCCTTTAAATTACAATTAATGCCTCTACGACATGCATTTGGACGTACACTTATGCACTCTAATGTTCGATTTATATGATTCCACAAACTTGAAATATCTTTCCAAGAAATGACCTTTGAGTTCATCGACTACTTTTACAAAATATGAATAGAACACACACAAATACAACATATTAGTTCAACTATTACATAGTACAAGCCCGTCTGATTGTTATCCATTTTAAATTTTGTAAAAAAAACGTTTCGCGTTCGAATAATGACAATTTGAAAATAGCCTGCAAAAATATTGCGATCTTCCAGCTCGTGCTCTTCAACAGCAACAGCTGACTTTAACAGCTGTTAGAATTAACATTGGTCTGTTATATAACATTTTTGGTATTGACCGTTACAGTTTGAAGTTTTCTTAAGATGTTAACACAAAACAGATCCCAGTTTGAATACTTTGAGAAAATGACTAAATACCCGAAAAATGGCAATTTTACCCATAGTGCAGTGCCATGCACGCACGGTTTTGTGTTGGTGGTAGTGAGAGAGAGCGTAGGGAGAGCCATGATGGCATTATAATGAATGCGAGCACTAACCATAGAGTATATAGATGTGCCAGTTCATAGAAACGGCTGTCGCAAACAAAATTTCAAATGCCGCCCCAGTGACGTCCCGGGAACGGACCGAACGCACGTTCGGCGTTCGGCTCATGATGCGAAGCGAGCATCGTCGAGTAATACACAATTTGTAATTGTGTGCTTTGTTGTCTTCTTGTCTTGTCTTCTTGGTTGATATTTTGGTGGTGGTTTTTCTGTTTTCCAGCTTCAGCGTATTTTAATGTATGGGTACACATGCATTCTCAATAACTTTGCGTGCGTGTGTTATGCGCGCAAGAACTGATTTTTCTGAGTTTTTGGATTTCTGTACCCTTTAATTTAGGTCTTTTAGAGTCAACACATTGTGAAGAAATTTGCCTTATTATATCAGAGTAACTGTTGTTTTTTATATGCTCCAGATGATAATTTCGTTTAATATAGAACATATGAATAACTTTCCATTAGAGTATTCAAGGTGGACCTTGTGAATAAGCAAATAATTTTGATCGAATATAGTAGTAGCACCCGAAGCCTATTGGTGCTGCGTTTGTTTCGGTAACGCTATCATTGGCCCAAATTGTGTAATTCACAAGACACCTTGTACTGGCTGGAAAGGGATCAATCTAGCCGCTATAGAAACGTCTGTGGCCAATAGGGTTACTGAGATCCAGGAGGTGTCCTGTGATGAGATTTGGCCCAGCCGACTTAGTGTCACGCAGAACAGACGTAGAAGGTGTAGAAGCTCATTGTGGACAGATGGGCCGCAATTTCTGCACAAGAATTTTGAGGAGTGGCCTCGTCTACACCAGGTTGAGCTGTGCCCAGAAATGGAACAGCCGGAGAACACACAAAAATCAATACAATAGAATCAGTATACTGTATGGTTAGTGCCTGAATATCAGCGGTTCTCTCAGTCCACAATCGTGACGATAGGCCTCTCGTGGCTTTGGCTTTATCCGATTCGTTGGGGGCAGGCAGTCACTTCTTAGGCTTCTGCAATAATTGGCATCTCCATCTGCTTTGGCTGCTGGACAACTTTAATGGAAGGTAAATTCCATTTTGAGCATACAATAATATTATATATTCTTTTCAGCAGCACAGCCGATCCCAGTAATCTCCTGGAAAAATGTCCAAGTAATACAAATTATTATTTGCAGTTTGTTTTCGGGTTTTGCCTAAGACACAACAACATACATTTTTATGTAAATTAAAAAAAAAAATGTGTGATTTTAAAACATGTTTCTTTCAATTAAACTTTTTCCAATGGCATCTAAAGCACTTACTAAAACACGTGGCGGGGTGGGTCCGAAAAAGGCGGGGTACTCCCGTGCCTCGTCTTCCGACCCACGTCCTTTTGTAAACATAAATTTTCCAATTACTACAAATATTACATAGAGACATAATGAAGAGAACGATCAGAAAAAGGAAGAGCAGGAGCACGAACACGAGCAAGAAGAGGCCTCAACAAAAACTGGGCTCATCGCTAAGATCAGCCTTCAGGTAAAACTCTTCAACAAATTTTAAAAAATTTATCTTGCCGATTATTGCAGCGGGAAAAATAGCAACACGCCTGAAAAACTATTATGATAAGGAACCACCCGATGAGCCAAGCGCCAAAAAAAGATTAATAAAATGTACTGTATGGTTAGTGGTGCGAGTGAAACGACAAAAGAGTGTTCTGATTAACCCTTTGATGGAGCATAGGGTAAAAGTTAGCTTATTGCAATAAAGATAGTACGTTTTTTCGTGCTCGAATCGGCGTAGCCCAATTTTAAATATTTGGTTCAGGCTCTGTCTCACTTTATGGAACAGCATCATCATTCAGTCACCTTCTTTTTAATATCTGCCCTTTCTTTGGTGCCGACTTCCACTGTAAAGCATTAAAATGCGTAGCTCAAACTTTGGACTCCTCAAGGCTGCAGCCCAGAGTTTGCTCCTCACTAAACATTACGGTGCATTCATTAATTTTACACCATGCACGTGCTTGCGGCAAAAACTGCAAAAAGTAATTTTATATATTGCACAAGTCCTCGCAAGCGACGAATCAAAAGGGACACGATAACGAGAGGGAGTACACGAGCGTGTTTCCCTGCAGGGATTGATAGACAGAGAGAGAGATAAATTGAGAGAGCCTCAAGAAATATCGCCGCAGACAATGAGCGGCTGAAAGGCTTGATTTTCGATGCTCATCCAAGATCGCGGAGCAACTCGGCTATATGTGCGAGGTGAAACAAAAGAGAGTAATTAGACCATCGAATGCTTCTCAGTGCGTATGCCAAGTTTCGAGTATGGGTGTATGTACGAACGCCTTTACATAGAGCTATAGATGCAATTCGGATGAACGCTAATAGCACTGAAGCAGTGCTCTGATACTTTCAGCACTATATACGGGAAGATATATGGCACATATGTATATGAAGCGATGCTACGTACGGCCAAACCTGCTAAAAGGTTTTGAAACCGCACTGTATTTTCCGGTGGCCGGTTGTTAGGAGTATATTTGAACTAACCCCAAATGGTTCGGCCTTTGAATATTTTAGTTAGACTGGGCCCACGGCTCCGATCATACTCCATCCACAATATAACAGAAGACAAGTCAAAGACAACTATAAGCTGATTTATTTATCGCTTTCGGGTGAAACTAATTTAACCAACTAGAACTACAACTATTTATGCAAACTATAATTATGAAGGGGTGCAGCAGTTTTTAATTTTTGAAATATCCTCTACATAGACTCTCGTAGTAGGGCCAAGAGTCTATAGCAATTCTTGAGCACCTGAAAAAAGGAAAAGTAATAGTAGCATTGGGTGGGTGCAGGTGTAGATACCAGTCCTTACAATCATGTAGGTGCCTAGAGAGAGAGCCATGAAAGGTTCGGCCACATAGAGTAATGGTTTTTGGGCGCGTAGGATGATAAAGGCGATGTCGCGTTGAATGGACACGGACTTGGTGTGCCAGTCTGAGATTTCAAACGCTGCCTGGGCCACCTCCTCGGACTGCAAAATAATGTGAGAATCAAAGAGAGCCAACAAGAGGGTATCCCAAAGACATACGCGATTGAGAACCAAGTTACCGGCTATGCACCAAGCGGATAACTGGACAAAACCTACCATAACAAAGAGAACGAATTTCGAGGCCATCTTGGGATCTTCTGCAGCGGCTACCATGGTCTCGAAGGTGGAGATCGAGATCATAGCAAAGCTGGCTATCATCTGGGCAATAAAGGTGGGATAGAACGCAGTATTGCTCTTGTCCACCAGGCTGTAAATGGAAACGCATTGATGCATTAGCAGAAGAACCGCCCCCACTCAATATTCACCTGATAATATGCTGGTGGTAGCGAACCACCCGACAGAACTCCACGTGGAACTGGTAATTGCTAATGGGCCCAAGATCGCCCAGCTTTCGGAGCTCAATGCTAAGCAGTTTCAGATTGAGGGCGGTCTGGACAATTGTGCTGATGCCTAAGAGATCAACAAACAGAATGGTTACCAAGTTGTGGAGCGAATTTATGGTTAGCCACCCATAGACAGCCCAGTACGACCACGGATGGAGGTCCTGCCGATGCAAGCCGAAGGGCAGGAACGCGTGGTATGGCAGTCGGCCCTCGCCCAACATCGGCTGTAATAGAACGGCGAGGCTGAAGGAGTTCACGAGTATGAAGGTGCCGATGCCAAAATACGCCTCTCCCATGTAACTGTAGCGCTGCCATTCCAAAATCTCCTCGTCATCATGGATCGGCCTAACCACTTCGTCGTAGTACTCCAAATCCCTTATGACCTCGTCAATTTGAGTGGCCCGAGTATGCATGCAATACGATTTGGTGCAGATCAGAGCTAGCTAAAAGGTATTAGGATTGAATTTGTGCGTGAATGTCGTGGCGTCGTAGAGTCCTTGGCCTACCCCAATGAGCCATACACAGTCGTCACCCATGTCGATGATATTCGTGGACTCGTGCACGCCAATGACCATTGTACTGAACATCACCAACTGATTGATCAGGAGGATCCGGTTGACGCGTCGATACATCGGTTTAGAGGACAGCACCTTGTTGGGGTAGTGACACAACGCTCTGCATGGATATTTAATATTAAAAAAAGGAAGGTGGATGGTGCTGGCTGCTGACATACGCCAGGAAGGCGCGATAGGTGTGCAATACGAGACGCGGGATTCGGCCAGGTATCTGCTGGCGCTGCACAGACCGAAACTCGCCCCAGAAGTCGCGAATCAGGCGAAAATTTGATGTATAGCCAGGGTCTGCCATCGGATGTGGTTGGATTGTAAACTGTACTCCTGTCTAGTGGCTAGGCCCTTTTTATACTACTCACAGAACGGGTCTAATTACATTGTTAATATAGAAAGGTTTTATGGGCAACGCCCACAAAGTAAATAAACAGAACATCTGCAGAAAATCGCACTGCCATTGTGGGGCTTGGATTGAGGTGTAATGGGCCCATGGCCCTCTGGCTCCATTGGAAATTCTAAAATTACCCACATTTATGGGAAAAAGTTCAGCTAAAACGGAAAATCATGTTACATTGGGTTCTACTTTTACTTGAAGTGAATCTTCTGGAAGTGATCTTCTTTGAAACAAATGTAGCAAAGCGTAGACTTGAGTTCAATCAACTTGAGTCATTAGCTTCCTGTGGATTCACACTTCCAGTGGACAGATTTGCATAAATGTATCGTGGATAGTGATTTATGACTTAATCAGGAAAGACACCAACATCCCCCAGGCAGTCAGGGGACATCCATCCATAACGAGAATTGAACACACAACATAAATCCAGTTCCACATGGCCGCGGCCTCGGTCTTTATTCAAATTTCTCCAGCACACTTTTCGTCCCAGTCGCAGTGGCTGTCGCAGTCCCTGAGATCATCTAGTGGGATGCAATGATTGGTACTGGTTCTGCCAACGAGTTGTTAGTTGGGTGGAGGGGGGGGGCAGGCAGGCCACTCTGGGGTGTCGTGTCTGGTACGGACAACTTAACATCCGTTTTAAACGGTAATTCCACCGCTGTCTGGGGCTCCTCAGCTGCATTTAGCAAGGCCATTGGAATCAATCTAGGATTACCCATGACGAGCCAACCACTTGTGGGCTGTTGACTCCCAATCCCAGTCCGAGTCCGAGTCCCATTCCCAATCCCAGTCACAGTCCAGTCTTGGCACAAGCCTTGGCTAATAGGTGTATTCGTAATAAAGTGTTTTTTACTGCAACCACCAGCACTGGCCACCGGCCACTGGCTTAACCATATAATCGGCCCATAATGGCAGAGCCATTATAACAAATTGATATCAATTTAGCAACAATATATGCACAAGTTGCGTCGATGACTCGCCATTGAACTCTGTGCGGGATTCAAGTGCTGGGAGCGATTGCAGCGGCGATGGCGATGCACCAAATGCACCAAATGCACATGCACATGCACATGCGGAGGCACGTCCACACAGCCGGTTGAAATCTGATGGGGCAGCAGCGGCTGTGGCAGCGGCAGTGGCAGTGGCAACAGAGTAGTAACAGTATAGACCAGTTCCGAGTTGGCAAAGCGCCGTTTGATGCTCTAATTTATACAGCATACTGATGAGTTGACCGCCGTTCTGGAATTGTTCTCCTACGGGTTTGGATTCGGGTTCGGTTCAGTTTCGGCTTGCTATGCTATGCTATGCTTTGGTCACGAAAAAAGTGGCTCCAACTTGGAGCACACCTGACCAGACGCACACAGCCACAGAAATCTGCACACAAATGTAAAATATTTGTAGCGGTTAGCGTTTAATTGAAATGCATTTGGCTTGTTTGCTGTCAATCAGGGGCTGAGATGGATGATAGCCCATGAAACGGAATTGTTCCCGCAGATCGAAGCCCGAAGCCCGAAGGGTAATAAAGCCATTGTTCAGGTAGCATGCAACACCCCATCGCGCTGTCATACGCCACTTGGCCCAACCAGACATCCACTGTCCCACTGTCTGCACACGCCATGGGGTGCCTTGATAATGATTCTATCCTAGTCATAAGGAAATATTTATTCAATATTCACAAATCACGAAGGTCTAAATAGTTTTACGGTAGGCGTAATGGGATTATCCTTATCGAAGCCCAAAGATAAAGCCTCTCCTTTGGCATTGAGGCCTAATGTCAAGGAGAACCACAGCGGAGGTACTAGCATCTTCCATTAACCGTTATGGACTCGCCGCCAATGTGGACCGGGGCATTCGATGAGCAGAATTTCATGTCCATTGCAGAAGCAATTGGTAACAGACGAGTACTCGTAATAAGTGCCCGACGACCGCAGACATGAAAAAAAAGAAGAACACATTTCTCAATCGTTATTTATGAATACAATTGCCAGGTTTTTTTCAGCCCGAGTACCGACCCGCTACGAGCGTATCAATAACTAGCCAGATTACAATACACTACTCGTATAGGAGCGGACGGCGGCAGAGGACAGTTGCAATCCTGCTGGCCTGCACATCCCAGACTTGAACTGGTTTCCCGGCTGTCCATGTGCACGGCAGCAGGCCAGAGCGCAGCAGCATAGCATGGCAGATCAGACGATGCACCGCAGCCCCAGGCCAGGCAGCGACGTGTGCCCAAAGTTTGCATAAGTTGAGGCTGGCTGGACCTCGACATGGACATGGATGTGGACATGGACATGGACGTGGATGTGGATGTGGACCTGGGCCTGAACCTGACTTCGTTTTACAGTTAAAGATTTATGGATGATGTATGGGTAAATGGCAATACGATACGATGGCGATCCGCGGGTAATTGTGTGTAGGTAACGCATTGCTAACTGGTCCACAAAATGTATTCCCAACAGACAGATAAGCGATCCAGATCCAGGGGCATTCAGGGGCAGCGGCACAAGACCAGAGTCGATTTCCGATTCAAAGATTCAAAGATTCAGATTCAGATCGTAACCGTTACGAGAACACAAAAACTAATTCGGACACCGAGAGTGGAATCATAAAATGCAGATAGGCCAAACCTTGCCTCGATCGTCATAAAAGTGCAGAACAGAAAAACAAAAGAAACAGCAATAGAAACAGAAAATCGAATCGAATCGCCCATTCCATTTTCCAGAACTGTATATGGATCGAGATAATGTGAAGTAAATACCCAACGGGGCGGGGGGTAGATATCATTAGATGGAGATCTACAAAACTGAAACTTTCTAAATGACGGGCGGCACCGGGGCAACGACAACGGCAACGGCATCAGCATCGGCATTGGCAGCAAAAAACCAAAACTGTAAATGCATCTAAAGCAAATAGTAGTTGGATGCATTCGAAGCGGCGTCGCCAACTAAAGTATAATTATTGCCTAGACGCGATGGGAATGGAGACAGAGACTGCCCCAGACGCAGACGCAGACGCTGGTACTGGTACTGCTGCAGTTGCTGCTGCTGCTGGAGCGGATCAGACAGAGGAGGGACAGAGGAGGCGTCGGCACGTACGCAGCGGCACAAGGAGATGCCAATATTTCTCTATATATTTCTATAGTTATTTGTTTTGTATGCTTCCCCTTCCAGTGGCTCTAACTGTCTTTAATTGAAACCAGTTTGCTGTAATTGTTTTTTTGGCTTCGGCCGGTAAGAGTTGGCCCCGCTGCCTTATATGTTATAACTCGCTTATGTCAAACAGATTGTGTGTGTAATTTGAGCAGCCCCACAGCACAGCACAGCCCAGCCCAGCCCCACCTGCTTTGGATGATCGTATTTTCAAAAGTTTTCACTTGTTCTCGGGCCCCTCCACGATCCCCTGCCATCCATCCGTCCAACCATCCATCCGTCCAAATGCTATGCAGCTGCACTCGAGTGTGACTAAAATGAGTAAATTGTCATAAATTATGGTGAACCAATGACAAATGAAGCTGCTCCCAAATCGGCGGAGGATGGGCCTCTATCAAATTGGAGCATGTCCCGCGATAGGGTTCAAGCGGAGTTCTTCGAACGGTACCCGCGCCGAACACACGGCGCATACTTGATGGAAGAAGAACCTGTCCAGTGCCAGTCAGGTGCTAGTATAGCATACCCCCTGTTTAATTAGTCGGCAGTGGGAGATCTTCGCCTTCACACATCACAACACATCTGCAGTTCCTTATACCACAATTTGTCAAAACACAATTCCAACTTATACTTTCGAGATATAAGAGCGGAAAGCAGAAAAGAAAACTCGTTTAAGAGCGAAAAGTTTTCTCTGTCGTTATAGCTGGCTTTGGCTTTGGCTCTGGCTCTGGCTCGAGCCACTCGGTTCGCCAGCTCCAGCAGCTAGCTCCAGTGGCAGTCGCTTCTACGACGGCGACCTTGATAGACGTCTGCGCGCGTTCAGCCAACTCAAGGAAAATCTAAAGAAAAGCCCAAAGCCGCAAAGAGTCGCGAAGAAAAGTCGCAAAGGTGCCGCGGTCTTCGCTTTCTTTGTTGCAAAAAAAAGAAGTAAGAAAAACCATATCTGCAAAACAATAACCGTAAGCGGGGGCTAGTGCTGTTTTTGTGTTGTCTTGTGCGGCACGAGATGTTTCAAAAATGTGGCCACAAATGATGGCAAATGTGCAAAATGTGCTGCAAGAGAAATGTGTGAAAATGCCAGCAAATGCAAAGTGAATTTAACAAGCAAACGAGCCAACGAGCCGACGAGCAGACTGAAAAGAAAATAAGGAAAGCCCCGCCGACGGCGAGCAGTCCTTCGCAAGCGAAGCCATCTGGAGAATCGGGAAATTTATAGCCCCAAGGTGTTAATTTATTCGCCACCTCGACTGGGCTCTGCTGTAAGTAAGAGTTGGATATGCATGTAGATCTCCCCGTTCCTCTCGATCTAGATCTCGGAAACGGAAGGGCTGTGCTGTGTGTTGCCCTTGGTCGGGCTTATCAGACCATTGCCAATTGAGTTTAGGTCACTGGGCACTCTCCCAAATTGAAAATCTTTCTGTTTTTTGGATTTCTGGGGCTCTTATTATTATTTTTTTTTTGTTTTTTGGGAGAAAGTAATTTGCTGAACTCCATTCACAGAGCCATGCAAACGCCGGCCATTGCCCACACTTGGAGCCGAATCGCCATCGCCGTCGCCTCCGTTCAGTGCACTGTCGTAATTTGGCTTTAACAACTACCCGAAACCGTTGGCCAGTTGGCCAGTTAGCCAGTTAGCCAGAGCAGCAAGCATCTCTAGCCCTATGCTGGAGAAGAGCCACCACTGGCCGGAGCAGAGCATGGGCATAAGTACATATTAAAGCACATTAAGGCGGCGAGCAAATGATGCGCTCCTCTGGCCACACAATGGACCTGGAGGAGCGTCGTCGTCGTCGTCGGCGCCGACGCCGCTAACACAAAATAATAAAAATAACAGAGGAATAAATTTGAAATTTGTTATTATGCTGGGATAGGGGAGCTGCACACGTCGGAGTGGCCTCTGCCGCAGCGCCTGCTGTGGCATGTTCTAAGTGTTAAGAGTACTCCGAGTGTGACGTCGACTGCACTCGGAAGTGTAGCGGCTGCTCCAGCCAGACAATGGCAGCTCCAGCTCCAGCACCAGCACCAGTGCATGTTCATGTGAATTGCAATGATGGCCAGGTTAGAATGCGTTGTGGTAATTTCTATACCCCCTGATTGCATAGAACATTGGGCATACCAAACTAAGAGCAATCGACGCAATATTATGGGAAAAGGATTCAAATATAGCGGGAATTCAGACATTCTCTATTCCTACAAGAAACTCCTCTTCCTCCAGTCGCAGATAAGTTTTTTCCTAGTTTTTCGGAACACCTCTCCACTAATCCAATTTCCGCTCACTTTCTTCTGTTCTTGACCGTTCTGAGACCCACTCCATGCCGATGTTAACGGTCCGCTGGGTAGGGATAGGTATGGGTATGCCACGAGTCGAGTCGATCAGCTACATGCGTCTGTTCCCTGTTACCACTTGTGGTTATTATGGCTAAATTTATGCACAGACTTAGAACAATGCGCACACGCTCTTTCGTGTTGCCCAATAATTAATGATCATGTACATGGATGCGGATGATGGGTTGGACTGGGCTGCGGTATGGAATCGCAATGGAGTGGTGTGAGATGAGAGGAGAGATGGAGCAGATGGAATATGGCTAATATATGCAGTTGGGTTCAATTACCTGTTAATTGAGTTTAGTCGACTGCGCAAGAGTCAAGACCCTTGCGCACTGTGCACTGTACACTCTACACCCCATGGAGAGAACGCTTGGAACATGCAGAACATGCAGACTAGACAGAGCAACAGTCGCGACTGGGTTAGGTTTTAGCAGAAGGTTTTCCGCTCTTGGCTTGGTTTTTTTTTCCCAGCATCATCAAAATCGCATCAGTTTCAGTGGCGTTGCTGATGTTGCAGTCGTACCCCAAAATCCAGGTCATTACTGCCATTAAATTCGTTTCGAAAATGCATGAGGAGGCAACGGCAGAGGCAAACCTAAAAATAAGATAAACTGCTGAAAGCCAAACCGATGACCGAAAATCAAACGAAATGAAACTGAGGCAAAGTCGTAAACAAATCGAAAAGAAAGAGAAATAATAGAAATGATATTGTTGTTATGTTTAAATGCCATAACTGTACAGCACATTGGGTGATAGATGGACATGGAGCTAAGCTAACCCGTGTGGATAGATGGATGGTGATTATTACTGAGTCTGGTGTCTGGAGACTGGTCAATCAAAAGACATGGGGCCCGTTGCTGTTGTTGTTCTTTTTAGTGCGTTTTGTAAAGAAATTTTACTTTCAAATTAGGCCGCAAACTGTTGCTTTTTATCGCTTTCTTCTCTCATTCATTCTCTCGCACATTACCCATTATCTGCCCTCTCGCTTACGCTCACGCTCCCGCTCCCTACCTTTGCTATTGTCTATTACTGTTGTTCTTCTTTTGAGCAGCGCAGCACAAAAACCCAAACACACACACACGCACACGCACTAAGAGAGAGAGAGAGAGGGAGATAAGCAGAACTTGGATATGAACAGTTAGAAGTCCCCAATATTTTTCTCCGTGGTGCTTATTTTTTGTATACTCTCTGAATGGGAAGGGTATTCCTATTTAAGCCAGATGTTTGACACGCCGAGTGGGAAGCAAAAACCCACAATTCCATAATTCCAATTTGATATTCTTGATCTGTCTTAATCAGCCATTGCTGTCTGTCTGTTTTTATGCAAACACACGATCTGACAGACCTTTCTCTTTGCTGCATGCTGCATGAATCCCAGCAGCTGCATAGACCGTGAACTGTGGGAAAGGGTATCGAACGATTTCAGACCCGACGCGAGCTTTTCCTTCTTGATTTTTGTTGTTCTCGCGAGATGGTGCTTCTGCCGCTGCCGCTGCCGCTGTGTGTGTGTGAAATATTTATGTAAATTGGCTGCCCGAAAGCAGCTAAAGCGCTAAAGTGCAACTGATTAGCGGTATAAACGGGGTGTTCTGTTCTGAGCCAAGTGCAGCAGCATTTGGTAACGGTAAACGGCACAGCACTCACAGCGGCACGCAGCGGTACAGCAGCCGCCGCATCAGTAGAGGCAGAAGCAGCATTTTCCCACTGCGACGCACTTGCTCCAGTGCCAATGCAACATAATTCCACCTCTGTTGCACCTTGCCCCTGCTGCCGCCACTTCCCTCTCGCTCTGTGTGTGTTGGTCTCTCTTTCTATAAGTATACATTTGCGGGCAGAACGAGTTTTAATTGCAACATTTGTTTAAATGTTGTCCGTTAGCAGCTAACGACACAGGGAGGCAACACCAGCACCAGCACCAACTGGATGTAGATGTTGCTCCATTTCCAGCAACGGACGGGCCGCAACAATTTCTGCCTCATTAACCGGGCCGGGGGCCCCCAAAGAATGTCAACCGCGGGCTGGTTTTGCCTTGCTCTAGACTACAAATTAGGATTTCTTTGAAATTAATTAGTGGCCTGGTCTTTTCTGCTCTCCCCACTTTCAGCCGGAGCGGCCCCACACAATCCCCCAGAGTGTTCCCCGGATCAGCTATGTTGCTGTTGCCGAGATGTGGCTTACCAAATCCTTACCGCTGCTCCTCCTGCTCGCCTCCCTCTGCCCACCGGCCACGCCCGCCTCGACGCAGCGATCACCCACGCCGCAGAGGATGCGGAACTTCAATCGGAACAGCGGCAACAGTTTCATCAGACACCCCCCATCCGCTGGCGATCTGGTGCCCGAGAGTTTACTGTTAGAGGATCTGCACCAACCCCACAGCCAGCTCATCAATCTGACAAGGCATCACGACGGAGATGTCTTCCATACGAGCGGTGAGTGCCAGTCCCGATGCCGATGCCGATGCCGATGTCAGTGCCATGCCCAGTTTTGTGTGGCATGTGGCATCTTCTCCTATTGGTTTGATACCCTTGGAGAGTCTACATAATTTCGATTAGAATTTTTAAAGCCAGAAGAAGGAATTTCTTAGCATTTCCAAGTCCGATTCTCTATAAGCATACTGTCCGTCTGTTATTTAGCCTGGTTCTATGCACGATAGTGTCCTCCTATAGCTTTAAAGATATTTAGCAAAAATATTAAAGAACATAGTAGATCACGGTTTTAGGTTTAGTTAAAAACATACTTTCCCCCATTACAGTAAGATCATTTTTTGTTAAACTACATCTATCGGAAGTAACTATGTGCTCGATTTGCCTTTTATTTGAGCTAGTTCAGGATATAGATAGATAAATAATCCTTTTGAATAGAAAGAACCGGTCTGCAAGGGTATTTGATGTTTCGGTCCCCCGAAGCCAGGCTTTCTCCCTTGATTTCTTGGTGTTTTTGCTGCGGTGCGAGGCTGAGCCAAGATGATGCGTTGACAGCAGCATTAATTTCACCAGTAAGGCCTGGCCAGGCTTATTAGCCGTCAATCCATGGCTCGGGGATTCTGTTGTGATGGCCAGAGTCAATCCATCTTAACGTTTCTCTTTCGCTTGTTCCTCCTTCTCCCCACTCCCGTACAGGCATCAGCAGTGCGTGCAATGCGGACACCTGCATTGGACTCTCCAGCGGGACGGCGGGTCTGGTGCGTCTCTCGAACGGCGGGACTGGAAATGGAAATGGACATGGCAACGGTAACTAACAGATTACCATGGAGATTGAGCTTGTCATAATCCAAGTATATCCCCAAACCATAGATGGACTGGGTCAAGACACGGCCACGGCCTCGTTGGCTGGCGGTCAGCTGGAGCTGCTCGCCCGACGCCTCAAGATGCAGCAGAACCGAGGCAGGAGTCCCCAGCTGGAGGCGGAGGGCAACGAGGAGGGGGGCTGCACATGCCGCTGCCTGCCCTACCTGAGGGCCTATCGCGAGGATCTGGGCATCTGTGTGGATGATATCCATGGTAAGTCCGTATGCGGAAGCTGGTTTCATTTCTGGATTTCGTGGCTAATTCGTATCGTATCGAAATTGTGTGCTCCATTTCGCGGTGGTAGTGGGAGTGGGAATCATTGTCGTTCCCACCCAGTCCCAGTCGTGTGGGACTCATCCATCCATTGTTTTGTCACATGGAAGGGAGCACAATGGTTGCTCAACCGCCAGTCAGCCGACAGTCGCCCGTCGACAAGTACGAGTATTAACCAGAAGAAAGAAATGCTGTAATAACAGCAGCAGAAATTGTTGGCAGGGCTCGGGCTCTCTGCAGAATGAAATGAAAACGAAACGTGACGCAAAGAGGGAAAAATGCTATTATTATTGAACAAATCGTTTCGTTGCTATCTATCTTTCTTCTGTGACTGGCTAGGTGGCTGGCTAATGAATGAAAGGAAACTTTCGCCGTCTGCCACCATAAACACACAGTCGCGCTGCTGTGCCACCGATTGCAATTCCGATTCCATTTTGGAGTCTCGGCCTTTGGCTTGGAGTCGGTTCCGTCCCATCGGACGGAAAGTAAGAGCTTTGCGGAAAAGTAAACAGAAATATTTTCTCTAATTGATAAGCGATTCCGATGTTATCGCAGCCACTAACCAACTTTCCTACTGCCCTCTCTCTCTTTCTCTTCCTCGTTGCCTTGCAGAGTGCTCCCTGTCGCCATTCGTCAGCGGCTCCTCGTCGGAGAAGATCCCATTCGTGTTCCTGCCACTTCGCGGACAGATCATCTATCCCAGTCGAGAGATCAGCTTTGCCAGTGAGTCGACTCTTGCAACATCGATTGACACTTGAAAGATTTACCGTCCTGTCCCTGTCCCTGTCCTCTTGCAGACATTCACACGCCCGTGTGTGCGGTGACGGGGGCCCAGTACCTGGGCTCCAATGGCTGGTCGGATCTGCGCAATCCCATCGACACGGACTATCCGTTCCGCATGTTCCGCGACGAGGGACGGAGCTTCGTGCAGTGGCTGGGCGAGCCGGAGCTGCGCCAGAAGATGCAGGGCCGCCTCATTGTGGTGCATCTGGTGTGCCGGGACATGACGGTGGCGCTGAATGCCACCACCAGCCACGGCAAGGGCGAGCCGCTGATGCCGCCCCGCAACGTTCACTCGCCCTGTGTGGCCTTCCGGGTGAACGGGAGTCCGGTGAAGTATGCGCACAGTAAGTAATCCCCTGAGGAAGGCAACTAGCACCAGGTTAACCCATTGCATGCGACCCACAGATGTGCCAGAGGTCTTCTTCCAGCCGGCCAACTCCACGACGCTGGCCTCCATCTCGGACGGGATGACCATGCGGGAGTATGTGGTGATTGGCATCTGCAGCCTGCTGCTGGGCCTCATCTATGTGGCCTCCGTGTTCCTCTACCTGTACATGAAGAAGCGCAAGCGCCACAGCTCCCGTCACTCCCTGGACAACCTGGCCAACGAGATCAATTACCCGAAGAACGACCAGGTCACGTACGGGGCACCCTTCAGCCGAGTCGGCAGTATCTACTCCGCGAACAGCATGGGTATGGGCAATGGAAACGAGTCCAATAGTCGCCCCAATATCGCCGGCCTGAAGGAGGACCTGGGCATCGTCAAGAACAATCCTCTCCTGCAGCACTTTCCGCAGCTGGGCGAGAGGGAGCACCAGTCGGGCTTCGCCAGCGACATATCCAACTCCAATTCCGAGTGCGAGATGGAGGAGAAGATCAAGGTGGGTTTCAGCAGATTCTCTGTTACCTACCGGTCATGCCTCAAATGAAGATTTCCTTATTCCAGACCTCGGTTCTGGTGCATCCGCAGCTGGGAAAGTCGTCCAAGACGCCCAATGGCTGTAATGGTGGACAGGAGAACGCCTCCCTAGAGTCTGATGATTTTCTGCAGGACAACGAGTGCCTGCCCCCCGAGAATGTGGCCGTCATTGATGATCTTATGAGCGAGGAGAAGATGGAGAACCTTCGGGCCATGGTCAGTGGAAATGTGCGCAAGAAACTCTACTTCAATCCGGCCTACTTTGAGCCACATCTGCTGGCGGTAAGTCTTAGTCCCGTTGGGGAAGACCGCATCTCTATATCCATCTCCATCTGTTCCCCAGGAGCCGCCGCAAGCTGCCATTGAGTTTCTGCAGAAGATCCGCGAGGTCATCGCCATTGCCAAGTACAAGATGGCCGCCAAACGCTACCAGCCCTCGCTCAACATCATTCCCGAGGAGCAGCAGCCAGAGTCGAGCAGCTCTCCGTCCATGTACCAGTTTTCCCTGCAGCAGAATCTCTCGACCAAGAGCGGAATTGGGGACAAGCGGAACAGCATCGAGCAGTGGCTGCAGAGTGTCCCCAATTCGGACTCGCCGCAGCCACAAAAGACCCTCGACAGACCCACTCCGACGGCGGCCAAGAAGAACGCGGGCTCGCCCACAAAGGGCTCCCTGAGGAGGGAGATAACAGCGCCCAAGGAGCGGCCGCCACCGCCGCCCATGCAAAAGGCAGTCAAGGCGGACGAAGGCCCCACATCCTCACCCTCTCCAAAGCCATCATCAAGCAGGTCCGGTCCGGAGCCAGTGCCGGGAAAGACCAGTGCCAACTCCTACGAGAGCTTCTCCTCCTACTCGATGGCCGCCAATGTATACGGATTCGCGGAGACGGGCGGGGAGATCTACAACAATCCTAAGTTCATGCTGGCGGACTCTCCGGCCGGCTCCATGCGCAGCACCTCCAGTCGCTCCAAATCGCTGCGCAAGCGGAGCGATGTGCTGGATCAGTTTGCAGCCGCCAACTCCACGCCCACCTCGCTGACATCCTTCGACCGGCAGCACTACAATATGCTTCGGAATATGAAGCCGGCGGAGATCATCTACGACTCGCTGAAGCGAGAGTACGGGGCTCATATACCCACGCCCGACTACGACAGCACCATCGAGAAGAAGATCAAGGACATCTACAGCAGCACCCAGAGCAGCATTCCCTCGGTGCCCACGCCGGACTACAGCTCCCTCAGCCGTAAGTCCCTGAAGCAATTCCAGCCGGACTCGCCCATCTACAGGCGCAAGTCGCCGCAGTATCTGATCGTGGACTACGAGACGGACAGCCTGGAACGGCTGGAGCCGAGCAAGCGCAAGAGCTCCCACTCCTCCAGTTCGCCCTCGTCCGACGTCAGCTCCCAGCTGAGTCCCAGTCTGAGCACCGCCCTGCCTCTGGAGGAGGAGCTAGAGATCAGCCACACGGTCTACGATCGCCTGAACGGCTTTCGCAAGGAGGGTGATCTGAAAAAGCGCCTGGCCGGCAAGAATCCGCAGCTGGTGCAGCAGCGGCAGAAGGAGGCCGCGGCCCGCATCAAGTACGACACACCTTTTCGGGGCAGCATGACCATCGAGGTGGAGCACGAGCCCCCCTCCGATCTGGAGCGTACGGACAGCGACCAGTTCGAGCCGGACACTCTCGATCGAAAGCCCAAGAAGCAGAGCTTTTGCGACATCAACGCCTGGGATGGCCATGGGCGCCAGCAGCAGCAGCAACAGCAGATGAGCAGCGATTCCTACGTGGATTCGGACTACAACCAGATCAACTCCCTGCCAGATTTGAGTCGAGGCCTGAGTCCGGTAAGCAGTCAGGCCATCAAGCCGCGGACGGCTTCCTTTATTCTGAAGTCTAGCCACTCGTTCCGCAATCTGCGAGAGATCTACGAGTCCCCGTTGGTGGCGCAGGAGAGCTGCAAGTGCGAGCGGAAGCCGACAGCTGAGGAGGAGGGCCGCATCCTCACCCTTGAAGCGAAGCACTCGCGGCGACAGCGGGGCATGCAGTCCTCGCCCACCCACTCAGTGGTGGATGTGGCCAAGGTGAACAAGACAACCATCACGATATCCTCCCCGAAGCCGGTGGAGAAGCAGCCGGAGAAAACCAAGGCGCTGGGACACAGAAACCCCCCAAAGGCCAATCAGCACTACTGTCCTCCGCTGGTGCAGGCCAAGAGGCCACTGCCGCCGCCGCCGCCTGCCCAAACGGCGGCCGAGAGCCAGACACAGGATGATGATGCTTACAGCATGCACAGCGAGGTCACGGAGGTGACCGGGGTCACTTCGGAGTTTGAGAACTCCTGCAACAACACCATGTCCAGCGTGATATCGGCCACAACTGAGGAGCGAGGCTATCCCAAGCAGTCCAGGGAGATTCACGGCAAGTCTCAGTCCCTCAAGCAGTCCCACCTGGAGGCCGACTACGACGCGATGTACAGCAAGAAGATCAACAGCCTGCGCAATGACTACAGCCTGACGAAGTATCTCAATCGCCGCAAGAGTCACCAGCGAGAGGAAGCCTCTGAGACAGCGCAGGAGCACAAAGACAACCCGGAACCGGAGTTCAGCAGCAGCAACAACAATGCCAAGAACCTGAAGGAAGTGGATCTCAACCAGTTTGATGCCTTGTCGATCAGCTCGCGCTCAAACCGGAGCAGCGGACACCTCTCGGAACGTACCAAGGAGATGTACCGCAATGCTGGAGTGCCCGTGGGCATAGCCTATCCCCAGCGGGCGGCGGCGAACAGCTCTGGAAACGTCAATCCGAGCAATGTACAGACCGTCTACCGGTGCGAGATCGAGCCGGCTCAGCTGACGGCGGGCATGCAGATCGCCATCGGACTGAAGGATCGGGCCAAGAAGGCCAAGGATCTGAAGAATGCGTGGCGAAAGTTCGTTACCATGGCGGCCAACAAGTTCAGCCCCAGCCAGAGCCCCGCCCCCACCTACGGCACCAAGAATGCCGCAGGCTTCCTGGAGGCCCTGGATCGAGATGAGGGCATCGCCACCATCATTGAGAACGCGGCTCAGTCCGCTGCCATGGGACACGGCGGGCCTGGCAGTCAGAACTACTATGAGCAGCGATTCGGGCAGCTGGACAGCGGCTACATGAGCACGGACTCCACAGAGCTCTACAAGCGCAACGTCTACGATCGGTACAACTTCAAGATGATGACTGGGCGCGGCCAGATCATCCGGGTGGACACGATCGAGGACAACGAGGAGGAGAACGGGCCCAATGACAGTCGCTTCGAGGATCTGGAGCACATGGTCTCGCCTGGCCAAAGCCGCCGCTCTCCGGATAATGTTGCCGGCGACGATCTGAGCGATGCCGACTCCGACAAGACTTTGACTCGCTCCAACTCCCGCTCCCACTCGCAGGCGAACTCCCAGGAGCTGAATGTGCGCGGCAGCACAACAACGATGTCATCCTACTCCTCGGAGGAGGAGGCCGGACGGGGCCACAGCACTTGCTGTGGATCGTCCGAGACGGACGAAGAGACCAATGCAGAGGACATGTGGGAGTCCGGGGCGGAGAGCATAGAGACCCACTCTGTTCTCTACAAAATGATCAGAAAGAGTTAGGTTAGGTTAAGTGTAAGTGAGGTTAGGTTAGTGGAAAGTAGGGTTAGGTTCGATTTAGGGACGTGCAATATCTGGAACAGAGGAAAGACTTCCGTCTAGACTAGGTTATCGTTAACCCGAAGTAATCAGTGCAATATATTAACTTCGCAAATAATTCTTGCCAAACCACAAGGTGCAATTTTACTCGATATAAGATAGTCGTAAGAAATGGAACTCCTTGGAAACTGCATCTGACATGCAACGTGCAATAAATATGTAGCTACCAACAGACCCAAGCCAAGCCCTAAGATATATAAGTGCAATAATTATATTATATCGTATATTATCGTATCGTTTATCGAATCGTAGCGTATCGTATCGAAGAGGCATCGATGCGTATATTGTGATAAATGTCAGCAGTCTTGGGCCGGAAATGTGCAATCTTAATGTTAGTCTCAGTTGTATTTGTATGGTATATAGTCTATAGTTATCTATAATAAATATATTTCAATATGTAGTTTTATATGAATTGAGATTTCTTTGATTATTTCGAGGGGTGAAACTATAGATATTTCGATCGATTCGAAGAGTCTTCGGTAAATATGAAACATATCGCGAAAAAAAACCTTTCATCGATGGAAAATATGTATAGAAAGAACACCAAATGACACATAAATAGAACAGTTAGCGATTTCTATTCTACTTATTCAAGGAAAATGAATTTGATGTACATTTGGTATTTTATCTGGGAAAAGCCCTGGAAGATTTCTACCGTCTATACTATGTATATTTACGACTCTTCGTGTCTATTTCATGATTAAGCGACTATCAAGATTTTTGATAGAATTTTTGATAATGGCATAATGGTCAATCCAATCGCAATCTAAAAGCCAGTCGATAAGGCGAATCTATAAATCTAGGTAACATTCTCGCCTTGCGGTCAGTTGATCGAAAATGCTACGGATCTTGGTCGCGTTCTGTTTGCTCGGAGTTGGAGTCTCTCTGGCGGATCCCGTCCACCTCGACGACGGGGTGAAGGTTCCGCTGCCCGATGGCCGCATCGTAGGTGGACAGGATACGGATGTCATCCATTATCCACATCAGATCTCGATGCGCTACAGGGGCAATCATCGCTGCGGCGGCAGCATCTATTCGTCCAACATAATCATCAGTGCCGCCCATTGCCTGAGCACTTTGAACAGCCCAGCAGACCTCACCATTGTGGCCGGCTCCACAATGATCAGTATAAAGACGCAGGAGCTGCCAGTCCGCGAGTTTATCATTCATCCCAACTACAGGACAATCAACAACGACTACGATGCGGCCATTCTCGTCACCGACGGCGACTTCTTCTTCAACGAATTGGCCCATCCCATTCCACTGGCCCGAGAGCGCCCGGAGCACGGCTCACCAGTCATAGTCACCGGCTGGGGCACGACCACTGAAAACGGCTATTTGTCCAACGTTCTGCAGGAGGTGGAAGTGAACGTGGTCGAGAACAGTCAGTGCAAGAGTGCCTACTCGATAATGCTCACCAGCCGCATGCTCTGCGCCGGCGTGACCGGCGGCGGCAAGGACGCCTGCCAGGGCGATTCCGGTGGCCCCCTGGTGTACAACAATGAACTGCTGGGCATCGTCTCCTGGGGCACGGGCTGTGCGCGAGAGAAGTACCCTGGCGTGTATGCCTCCGTGCCGGAACTGCGCAGCTGGCTGTTGGAGACCATCGAATCCTACGAGTATGTCGGCAAAATCGACTTCTTGTAAATCTTTTGGAAATCGGAAACACAAGTGAAGCCTTCAGCAGATCAATACATGGTTTTCCTTGAATATATATTGCGAATCATTTAACATTTTACCAAGAGTTACATAAAACAGATTGACTCGAAGTTTTATTATTGAATTAGCCGTGTACATTGGCAGCTCTGCCGATAGTCGGCAGTAGCCACTTGAAGATAACGTCGATTGCGGCCAACAATCAGCGGGTACCTTGAAAGCTCCTTTGTTTATTGCGCCCCACCGGCCGCCAGGGTCTCATCGATCCAACTCTTGAGGCTGCCCACGTAGGTATAGACTGTGGGATAGCCTGGACGGGCACAGCCACGTCCCCAGGACACCAGGCCAACCAGCTGATCGTCGATGACCAATGGACCGCCGGTGTCGCCTTGGCAGGCGTCGATTCCACCCTGAGCCACATTGCCCGCGCAGATCATCCGATTGGTGACTTCACCATTGCCGTAGATCTGGTTGCACTGCTCCGAGCTGACGATGGGCACTTGAGCCTGCTCCAGGCGGTAGCTGGAGGGGCCCCCCTCTTCGCGATAGCCCCAGCCGGCGATTGTGGCCAGCCGACCCTCGGCCGGACGCTCCGGTCGAATGCCTATGGTGCGGATGCCGAAGCGGGTTAGATTCAAGGGCGAATCCAGGATCAAAACCCCGATGTCGTAATCGACGGTGATGTAGTCGAAGCTGGGATGAAGGGTCCAGTTGGAGACAGGGAGCACTAGTCCGTCGGTGCCATTGCGGGTGTTGGCGGCGGCCACGGCCAGTACTTTGATGCCCTCCGGGAGGTTCCACAAGCACTGTGCAGTGGTCACCACGGCCTGCTCTGAGTAGATCACTGCGCCACACTCGTGCATGTAACTGGACGTCTCGTTGCGACGATAACGTAAGGAGACCAGGTACGGATGACGTGCAATGTCCACTGTGGTGCCGTTGACGATTCGCGCTTCCGGCTGGTCCAAGGCGGAGGCAGAGCCGGAGGAGACAGCTGCCAGCAGTAGCAGGAGCGGTCCCATCATCTGAAGATTGCGGATGCACATTGTTCCACTGGAGATGGGGACTGGCGTTCGATTTGCACGGACAACTGGTTCGAATCGAACTGACTATAAATTATGATTGGGCGGAGCGCGAATTTGCACTTTTTCAGGCTGCGGCGGCATATCGATTATCTTAATAAGAGGTGCTCGAGATAGCTTCAGATAGCAGTTTGGACGAGATAAAGACGATTACGTTGTTTGCGGACTGTTTTTCGGTTAATCCTAAGGTATTTGAGACGTAAGCTCTATCGCACTGAAGCCTCTACAATCACAAGTCTATTTCCGAGACTCTCCGAGATATTCCCAAATGGTTTTGACAGTACAATTACCCTAATTCGAAATGTGATTAATGTTAAACCTTATCATTTCCATCGTATTCGAACAGCATGGCATATGCAGACATTTTTACGGAATTTCAGATGGTTAGTGCAGGTGTTTGGCCCCCTAAAACAAATATTTTCTACTCCCAGATTAGCGGAGATTTCCCCATTCGGATGATTGGGATTGAACTTTGGATTCACTTTCAAGAAAAGAGCCAAATAGTGATGAAATTTCTTTGGATGGCCGATAAGTATGCAACACATTTCTTAATGCCAATTGGTTTTAAACCTAAATGAATGCCACATGGGGTATTTACACATCTATAAGTCAACGCAAAACTGAACGAAACGATAATAATTCTGGCCATACTTTCGGATTCAATAATTGGCCCAAAATACACCGAACTTTGAAAATTTGTTGTGGGTTGACATTTCTAAATAAGTTTATGTTTTTTTTTCTGCCAAAATTCAATATGGCGTCTGCAAAATGGCGGCTCTCGTCGACCTCTGCTCGAAAAAGATGGTCCCCGAACTTCAAGTCTGCAGTCCCTTGTAGTAAAATGAAATAAACAATGACTTAACTTTATCAAAATTTATAAAATTCTGCATGGCTTGTACCAATCTAGAATAAATTTTGGACAAAAATTAACCAAAATATAGGCACACAAAATTGGTCCTCTTTTATTTACCTTTTCCGTCGTTAAAAAAATATAATTTTATATTTTTGTAGGCTTACTGTTGGTTTAAGACACACAAATAAGTGTTAACTTCCCGGTTCAATTTATTTGAAGAGAATCGGATCAAGAGATTAGGCCCTGCGATTGAAGTTCGGACGCAAAACATGGTTTCGAGAGAAGCCAATGAGAACAATGGGAATCTCCCCTTAATCTGATCAAACGAATCCCAGCCACGTTGATCTAATCGGTGCTGTGATGTGTATCTGTAATACAAAAGCGATTGTGGCAATCTTTAGAAACAATTCTTGAAATCTGGAAACCTTGTGGCCCTTTTATTAATAAAACCCCATGTCACATGGGATTTAGCGTTGCTTATAGATTTTATGATATTATATGCTTCAGAGCTGTTGTTCCTCCGCTATCTTGGAATCGATCCAGGGCCTCAGGTTAGCCACATTGGCATAGACACCGGGATAGTTGGCCAGGGCACAGGCGTTGCCCCAGGAGACAACGCCGTGCAGCTGATCGCGGACAACCAGCGGACCACCGGAGTCACCCTGGCAGGCGTCCTTGCCACCCACTCCACGTACGCCAGCGCACAGCATGGCTGGTGTGATCTGGTAGGTTTCATCGCCAAAGTTTTCGTAGTCCTGGTTGCAGACCTCATTGCTCACGATTGGCACATCGACGGCGAGCAGTACATTGGAGGCAACGCCGCCCGCGGAAGTGGTTCCCCAACCGCTGATCTTGCTGGTGGCACCGGCCAGCGGGGGCTCCGAGGCCATCTCGATGGCCTTGATGGTGAAGTTGTTGAGCGGCAGCGGCGGATCCACAACCAGCAGGGCAATGTCGTTGTTGTAGGCAGCTCCAGAGAAATACTGTTCGTGCATGATGATCTTCGACACGGAGACGATGATGCCGTCTGTGCCGGTTAGCAGGTTGGTCCCGGCCACCACCTTGAACTGACTGGGCACCGTGCCAATGATGCAGTGGGCTGCAGTCAAGACAAAATTCTTGCTGATGATGGAGCCTCCACACCTGTGGCGGAAGGGATTGCTTGGCGTCGTAATCCCCTTGTATCGCAGCGAGATCTGGTAGGGTGTCTGGGCCACATCCGTCACGTAGCCACCCACAATGCGTGGGCCCTGGCTGCTCGCCACATCCTCCTGCACGGGCAAAGAACTGGCCACTGCCACTAGACAGAGCAGGGCACAAAGGCTGGACAGCAATGAGCGCGACATGTTCGATGGTCGGCGGAGAATCGAGGACTGATAGTCCCAGCGGCGGTACCGAATATTGTAAGGCTTATCAAGCAATCGGTCAACTATATTCGTACCATAAATTTTATTCTGGATACCTTTAGCACTTGTGGAGTCACACCCAGGGCGATACGATTTATGGGCTTCTATAACACTGGACAACAAAAACAATAGAAACAGTTAATAAAGTCCAGACACTACAGCCTTAAAAATCACTTAGCAAATACAAGATTATACATACCACCTCCACGACCTAACTCTTGGTATTCTTATATAGATATAGCCACAGGACACAATACCAACGAGCACATCGCCGGAAACCAGTGGACCACCAGAAACAGCACCCCAGGAATCGATGCTGCTGGTCATAGCTCAAATTATGCTGATCCTGATCCTGGAGCTTTATACGAATATGAAAATTGAATGAATTAATGAATGTGCCATGCCCAAGCAATGTATTTTGTTTTGGGTTTCTTGGGACAGACTTTTTAGCGTAGCCAAAGAAGAAGACTATATTGAAAACTATACAAATCATTTAAATTTAATAAAAAAGAAGTTCAAGTCGCCCCAAAATGGGTTAGAATATCTGTAAAAAGTGCCACATGAATCGCATGGAGAGGTGTTCCTGTAAGTTTTGGTATACAGTGAATTCGATACTTCCCACATACAGCGGATACTATTTATCCTATATCCAATTGGCAGTTTAAAAGATTCAAAAGACTACTCATGCATCTAATACTATAAATTCAAGCAATAAAATCATTAAAATTGAGGAAAATATTTAATATTCAATTTTCGTTCGATGCTTCACGATACGAGCGCGCGGGGAACTGGTACTTTAATTCTCTTTTGGACTATCCTATCCTATACTTGGCTTCGTCTGTTCGTCAATCCCTGGGCAGATGATCCCAATCTGTTCCCAGAATCCAACAACCATACACACGCAGTCTTGGTCGGAAAATAATAATTTTCGGCTCGAATAAATACGCAGCCTTTGGAGAAACGGAAAAGTCGGTCCCAAGAAAGCGAAAACAAAATACATTGCTTGGACATGGCACGTTCATTAATTTTGTATTTTCACGTTCATAATTTAAATTATCAGAGGTCACAGGTTGACCCCTAGGATGGCCTAGGCATACGTGGCCCGCTGCTTGTCGATCCAGGTTTTGAAGTGGGCCACATTCGCATAGACACCGGGAGTATTGGGACGGGCACAGCCCTCGCCCCAGGACACGATGCCCACGAGCTGATTGTTGACGACCAGCGGCCCACCCGAGTCCCCCTGGCAGGCATCCTTCCCGCCATCCGGCAGTCCGGCACAGAGCATGGCCTCGCTGATGAGTCGCCAGTAGTAGGTCGCCTGGCACTGAACGCTGTCCACGAGCGGGACCTGGACCTGCTGCAGCTTATTGGAGGACAGGCCGCCCTCCTGGGTGTAGCCCCATCCGCTGACACTGGCCACTGCGCCCACTGGCGGCTGCTCTGTGGCTGCTTCAATCGCTCCAATCCTGCTGGCGTCCGTCAGGGGCAGCGGTGGCGAGACGAGCACCAGAGCAATGTCGTTATCCGTTGTGGTGGCATTGTAGTTCTCGTGAGGAATCAGCTGCTCCACACGCACCACCGTGCCATCCATTCCAGACCGGTTCTCGGTCCCGGCCACCACCAGGAAGTTCTCCGCCTGTCGATTGTATACGCAATGGGCAGCGGTCAGAATCATGCGGCTGGTAAGAACGCTTCCGCCGCAGGTCTGTGCATAGGCGCTGTCGGTGGAGCTGCGTCGTCGCAGCTGTACCACATATTTGACGAAGTAGTTGGAGGTGTCCACGCCGCCCACAATGCGGCCTTCCAGGTCGGCATTCACGGCGCAGATGGCCAGCAGAAGAAGGCCGGAGAGGAGCGCGGATCGAGCTTTGTTCATTTTGTTGCTCGAAGAGTTACTAAATGTCTTGGGAATGGATCGTTGCAATCAACGCAAAGCTTTTGGGACTATCTTGAATTGGTCAATAAATTGGTATTGCCCGGGTATTGCTCCGATAAGATGGCAAATGGCAGAGTAATTGCCTATACCAATCCAAGGGCATTAGAAGACCATGGCTGACTAAGAGACTATGGCTATGACGATCCAGTGCCGATAGTCTCTGATAGAAACCCTGTGGAACAGTTTGGCTTTTTGGGAGCTTTCGAGCAGAAATAAAGACAGCTGGAGAGCTTTCTGGTTGGTATTTAATCTCTTACTAGAATTCTGTGGCACCCCTCAAAGTATACACGCTTCAGAACGGACCAAAGAATCTACAGACTCTCGGCACTCTCAACGATCCAATCCCGCAGAGCGGGCACACTGGCATAGACGCCGGGCAAGAGATTTGAGGCACAGCCGTAGCCCCAGGACACAATGCCCACGAGCTGGTTCTCGGCCACCAGAGGACCACCGGAGTCGCCCTGGCAGGCATCCTTCTTCTTCTCGTAGGCACACACCATGGTGTCGTAGATGATCTCGCCGTACTTGTACTCTTCCGAGGCACACAGCTGCCAGTCCACGATGTATACGGTAACTGCCTGAAGGACCTTCGGTAAGGTCATGCACCAGAAGTAGCACTTGGATCCCCACCCAGTGACAACGGCTGGCGTGCCCGTGGCTGGCGTCTCTTTGGCCAGCTCTATGTAGCGGATATCTTCGGTCTCCCCAACGTCCTCGGCCAGCTTCAAGATTCCCACATCAAACTCCATGGTGCTGGAGCTGTATTGCTCGTTGTATGCCAGCTCTCGGACCGACACCAGCAGTCCCCCCTCATTGTACAGCGTGGAACCGAGTCGGACATAGACCTTGGAGGCCTTGCGGCCCTGCAGACAATGAGCGGCCGTCACCACGGTGTTCTTGTTGATCAAGCTGCCTCCGCAAAAGTGGGAGCCACGCTTCGTCTGCAGCGACACCTGATAGGGATGGGCCCGTATAGTGGTGTCCTCGCCGCCCACAATGCGACCCTCTCGCGCGAAGGGATTGCCAGCGACGCTGACAGTGCCCGCCCAGGCACTGCCCACAGCCAGGCAGGCCAACAGTGCTACTAATCCGTGCATTTCTGGAAAAAACTAAGCCAATCGCTGGTCCCCGCAATCCTATATGTAGGCTGCCATCGGGTTGCACTGGAGTGATCGAGTGGTCCGTTTGACAGTATCGGCCAATCATTAAAGCTCGGGAATTAGCATCCCCGTGCCTGGAGAGACTCTTCAGCGTAATCCGGTCAGCCCAATTGTTGTATCGTTATCGCCGCGACTTCTTATCTGCCAAAGGCACCGCACCAAATCAGAACAACTGTTGCCGCATTTCGGAAGTACGCACTCGAACACCTTTTATGGACTTATTGTCTTATGGATATACTATAGACATGTACTTTGATTGTTCATCGCCATGTGCTTGAATGGACTGGATAAGTGTTGGTTGAGTACTCGCATTTTTTCTAGCAAAAAGCACACCTTACTTTTTTCGTATTGGGGTTTACGATCTAACGGCGTACTTATGTATGCCCCCAATACACGAGTAGTCAAATTTTCCCATAAGGTCATTACTTTCACTAATTACCCTCGGAAGTTACGTAATTAGTGATATAGCGAAGATACCCCCAATTTCCCTGTAGCTGTATTTAATGTCTTGACACTTCCAAGCGGAATGGCGCTCATCAAACCACACCCAGGTGCTGCAATCGTCAATAAAACCAAATCAGGCACTTTAAATTAAATTGAAAATTATCAGATTGCAAAAATTCTTTAAAAACAATACTATCTGTCAAGAGTTCCCGGAATAAATGTTGAAATTTATTTAATTATTTATCGGCTAAAAGGAACTATTCAGTATTTTTGTATGTGGTGAATATTTATCTTCTTAAGCCTTCTAGAGCCGCGCGATACGCTGCTCGACCAAATGAAATGAAATAAAAGAAATGTGCGATTTTTTGACTAATTTTTCATTTTTGGGGAACCTATTTATAGAAAAGTACAAATTTTGTTTAGAAAAACCATGCCACATACGCTGGCTATCATTTAAAAAAAACCGCATGCAATTTGATGCACGCGTGGCGGAGGTAGCCCCTTACAAACACATTTTTTCTAAAAATTTCAAGTATAGATTAAAATTAGATATTCAACAAGTTGAAATTGATTATAATCATAAAAGAAATATGGAAAAATACTATTTTTCACTGTCTAAATCAATCAAAAGTTATCTGTTCTGTTATGTTGCGGCTTATAAATCTTGATGTACCGATGACGCAGCTGTCCAGACAATCACTTAGCTTATCAATGGAAGATGGAGTGGAAGCCTGGCCACGCGATGCACTCCAGGATTGATTAGATACACCACTTGAGTGCTTACGGGCAAATGTTTACCCCATTCACATGAACACTTAGGCCCACAGAAATCAGTTAGAACCAAACAAAATCACCATAGAAGATGACCGACTAGAAGATACCTTCTACACAGACATAAATAATTGTCTACTGCCAATACTCATTATTCCTATTCGTAATTCTCTCTATTGAAGTCGGTTTGAAAATGGGAATCAGAATATGCACCTTCCTCTTCGTACGATTAGTAGCAGAAAGGATTCCTTCTGAATGCAACATATTTACACTCGAATACGATATACCCTTGCACTTTACGAATACCGCGTACTCCAAAGACCGACGTAAGTCATGTGAACTCCCTTGAAACCCTCAAAAGATACTCGTAATATTTGACGTGATAGGAATCTGTAATACCCGTATGACATTAGACTTTGAAGCTGGACTAGCTGCAAAAATGGAGCAAATTTAGCAAAGTCTAATGTCATATGGTCATAAGCAAAGTCAACTTCCGCCTAAGGCCCCCTTTGATAATCATTTATGTGGAGTATAACCGTTGATTCCCTTAAATCCCAAAGAAAGATGGTTTCAAAGTACAATGTTTGCAGATCTTTATTGCATTTACTGAATGGATATTACCCCAAACCGAATCCACTATATTCATTTAGATCGAGTTGGCAGTGCTGATCACCCAGGAGCGGAGGACAGCAACATCGGCGTAGACACCGGGGTAATTGGCATAAGCGCAGCCGTAACCCCAGGATACAACACCGACCAGAGTACCGCCGGAGACCAATGGGCCGCCGGAATCGCCCTGGCAGGCATCCTTGCCGCTGGCAGCAGCGCAGATCATGGTGTTCTTGATCTGGCTACCATAGCCATAGCTGGAGGAGCTGCACTGCGACTGGCTGACAATCTTCACGTTCACGTACTGCAGCTGGGAGGGGATGGAGCTGGAGCCCGAGGACTGGGTGCCCCATCCAGAAACGGCGGCAGCGGCTCCATTGGCTGGGTTGTAGGAAGCGAGTGCAATAGCCTTGATGTTAGAGCTGAAGGACAGGGAAGAGCTCAGCCTGATGACAGCGATGTCGTTGACCATGGTGTTGGCGTTGTAGCCCTCGTGGTTCCTGAAGGACGCAACCTTGACGACGGTGCCGCCGGAGCTCCAGTAGGTGGAACCGGCACGGACCTGGAGGGTCGAGGCGGACACGGACTGCAGGCAGTGAGCGGCGGTCACAATGATGTTGGCGGAGTAGACCGAGCCACCGCAGGAGTGGGAGCCACTGCGCTGCAGGGAGATCTGCCAGGGGAAGCTGCTGATGGTGGTGGCGGAGCCTCCAACAATGCGGCCATCCAGCTGGGGCAGGAGACCCTCTGGGATGGTGCCTCCCAGGGCGCAGGCGACAGCCGACAACAAGATCACGAACTTCAGCATGTTGAGCTTTGCTAGCGAATGGTTGGTTACAAGACGCACACTGGCCCTTTTATAGCCCCCATTGACATGGCGTTATCGAGTGAGTGGAACCCATGAATCGAATTACAGCCACGACGCAGAATGACGGAATGAAAACATACCAAAGCTATTTTGATTGCGGTTTATTGAAGTGTTTTCTGGGTAGGGACTAGACGGTGAGAGCCTTACAGCTCGTCGGCGGTCTTCTCGATCCACTCGTGGAAGTGGGCGACGTCAGCATACACACCGGGATACCTCACATCGCCGCAGCCATAGCCCCAGGAGACAACGCCGACCAGACGGCTGCCGGAGACCAATGGGCCGCCAGAATCGCCCTGGCAGGCATCCTTGTGCTCGGCGTAGGCGCAGATCATGGTGTCCTTGATCTTGCTGCCATAGCTGAACTCGTGGGAGGCGCACTTCTCGCGATCGACGATCTTCAGATCGACGGCCAACAGATGGTCGGGAATGACGCTGCCGCCGGACTCGGTGGTGCCCCAGCCAGAGACAACAGCCTCGGCTCCTTCGCGTGGGTTGGAGGTGGCAATGCGGATTTCCCTGATGCTCGAGCGGAAGCTCAGGTCGGACTCGATGCGGATGATGGCAATGTCGTTGACCATGGTCTTGGCGTTATATCCCTCGTGGTTCCTGAAAGCACGCACCGAGTGCACGCTGCCGCCGGAGCGCCAGTAGGTGCTGCCCACGCGAACCTTCAGATCCTTGGCCTCAATCGACTGCAGGCAGTGGGCAGCAGTGATGATGATGTCGTGGGAGTAGATGGAGCCACCGCAGAAGTGGGACCCGCCGCGCTGCAGGGACACCTGGTAAGGGTGAGCCTCGATGCTGGTCTCGTAGCCACCGACAATGCGGCCATCCAGCTGGGGCAGGAGGCCCTCGGGGATGGTGCCGCCCAAGGCGCAGGCAACAGCCGACAGAAGTACTAAAAATCTCAACATGTTTCTCAGTTGTATGACTATAATCGGATTAGCACGAGTTTATATAGTGTTCCAGGAACACAGATCTGTAACTTGATTGACACCTATATCTCTACCATAGATGCTGCGTCACTTTCGCTGCGAATCAATCGCCGAAAAGCACCGAAAAGCCAATCATCTTATCACCTTATCAGCCACAGCCCACTCGAAAAGGCTTTCCGCCGTCCGCCGCGATTTGATTACTGCGGTTTGGCCAGCGAAAAGATAGGAATAGGCAGTCAAACACCTATAAAAGAGGCTCCCAGTTCTACCGACAACGTATTCATTTCGCAATATGCTGAAGTTCGTGATCTTGTTGTCTGCTGTCGCCTGCGCCCTGGGAGGCACCATCCCAGAGGGTCTCCTGCCCCAGCTGGATGGCCGCATTGTTGGAGGCACCGCCACCACCATCAGCAGCTTCCCCTGGCAGATCTCCCTGCAGCGCAGTGGCTCCCACTCCTGCGGTGGCTCGGTCTACTCCGCCAACATCATTGTGACCGCCGCTCACTGCCTGCAGTCCGTGTCCGCCTCGACCCTCCAGGTCCGTGCCGGTTCCACCTACTGGAGCTCCGGCGGCGTCGTCGCCAAGGTTTCGTCCTTCAGGAACCACGAGGGCTACAACGCCAACACCATGGTCAACGACATCGCTGTCATCAGGCTGAGCTCTTCCCTGTCCTTCAGCTCCACCATCAAGGCTATCGGCCTGGCCAGCTCTGCTCCCTCTAACGGTGCTGCTGCTTCCGTCTCCGGCTGGGGCACCCAGTCCTCGGGCTCTAGCTCCATCCCCACCACCCTGCAGTACGTGAACGTGAACATCGTCAGCCAGGATAAATGCTCTTCCTCCAGCTACAGCTACGGCAGCCAGATCAAGAGCAGCATGATCTGCGCTGCTGCCAGCGGCAAGGATGCCTGCCAGGGTGATTCCGGCGGCCCATTGGTCTCTGGTGGTGTCCTCGTTGGTGTTGTGTCCTGGGGCTATGGCTGCGCCTTGGCCAACTACCCCGGAGTCTACGCCGATGTTGCTGTCCTCCGCTCCTGGGTGGTCAACAACGCCAACTCCATCTAAGAACTATTGCGAAATTAAAGAATATTTGAACACATGTAATATCGTTTCATTATTAATGTCGTATCCAGAATTCTGGGAAACATTTTCTGTAGGGAAGTGGTAGATACTCCTTTCGAATTTTGGAATCGAAGTTTCCTCAACCAATTCTGGCTTGGAATATGAATACCTTTTACCTATTTTCCCTTCAATGTTGCCGTAATGTTGCTAAAGTTATGAGGATGGGAAATCATTGACAACTTTAGTGATATATTATGTATCATATAAAGAGCTGTGTCATGAAATTTTGGGGATCAATCACTTCCATATCAGCTGCAAAAAGATATGATGTAGAATCATATCCCGTTCAGCGCCATTCACAAGTCGAGTTCTTTCTTAAGCCCATTTAATCAGTCAAATATAATAATCAGTCAAATATATTAATCAGTCTGGCTTGTTGTTTTATATGAAATGGAACTGATTGCTGAAATTCATCGCAAGTCATTCGAATCGGCGTTTTATTCATCTAAATATGGAATATCTTGCGAATATATTAAGCAAACTCTGATTCTTGAGCCTGATATTTTTCTTCTACAGATAGAGGTTGAAATGGGCTTTTCCCAAATGCCGAAACCCTGATTCCAGAACTGATATGGTCCTTTGGGAGATAGTGATTGAAATGGGATTTTCCGAAATGCTGATACGGAATTTAAGTTTGTGGAGTGGCTGTCAGCATAGGCATTTTGTTAACGCACCTTTCGATTAGCTCCATTTAGATGATCTATTACCGGTATTATGTTCATATTTATTTCTGGAGTCGGTTTTCTAATCAATGAACTTTGCAGCAAGTGTGTTATAGTATAGTATATTCTTCGGTTTTCATTAGAAAAACTGCTGAGGATATATATGTGTATATACAGTTATTGAACTATATATTTTGTGCTGGGACTGTCAATAAGAATATGGTCAATAACACTTCTTAACAAAATTTAACTTTTTTTTCCGCTATGGACGAAAATGAATGTACATTAATTACGCGTCGTTTAAGGTGTCGTTTGTAAGAATCTGCATTTAACAGCTTTTTTGAACTGCAAAGTTCAATACAACCAGATGTATTGTACATAAGTAATGTGAAAAAAGCACATCTGAAAATAAAAAAACAAATTTAAAAAAAATTAAAAAAAAACAACGTCCAAAAAACAACCATAATTGATTAAAAATTCTTAAATCCCTAAATCTATCTGAAATCGTCACTTTTGGCAACAGCGGAAATGTCGTGTTGACTAGTGTAATGGGTCAAATATGACTCGTAGTATTTAAATTTGTTATATCGCTTAGCAAGGATCAAATATATCACTGCACATAAATCAAAAATATAAAAAACGAGGGGGAACGTTATGAGCCGCGTCTGCGCCGCGGCTCTACTTTATACCCGGCACTCAGTCAGTATATATGTATGTGAGCTTGTTGTAATTTATTACATGTTCGCAAAAGGGACAAATTTAATTTTAGCCAAAAAAGAAAAAAGTAATTAAGTCGAACCTTTTCGGAGATTTTGATCTATTAGATGTTTCCATATTTGTTTACATAAATTTTTTACATCTGCCATTTCTACATGTTTTTATCTACTTCCTACATATACATACACGGCTGTGTGCGAGAGAGAGAGGGAATCAGTCTGCGCTTGGGAGGCCACTGAAATTTCATTTGTTCCTTCTGACTATATTTATGATCCGATCTGATCCAAATTGGTTTTCCCGTATCTTCAAAATTGTAGATTTTCATCTTTTGTGGGGGCGGAAGGGGGCGTGGCCAAATTTTAAAACAAACTCGTCTCGGTTTGATATCACAGGAGCTTGGATAGAAAGTTTGGTGGTTCTAGCTCTTATAGTCTCTGAGAACTAGGCGTCAAAAAATTCGATCAGGCATAGCGCCTACCCCTGTGTGTGAGAGAGAGCGAGAGGGAACGATGCATTTCGAAACGGTTTTCTTCATTGTAGCTATATTTATCATCTGATCTTATCCAGATTCAACAATCTGATAGATATGCTCATTCTCTACGATTCTGCGTTTTTAGTTTTCTCGTATCTTTAAAATTGTGCATGCCACAGATTTTCGTCCTTGGAGTGGTCGGAAGGGGGCGGGGCGAAATTTTGAAATACACTTGTAACAGTGCGATAGGACAGGAGTCTGGATACAAAATTGTGTTCCTCTAGCTTTTATGGTCTTTGAGCTATAGGCGCTAATGAAGACGGACAGACGGACAGACGGACAGACGGACGGACGGACAGACGGACAGACGGACGGACAGACAGACATAGCTATATCGACTCGGCTATTGATGCTGATCAAGAATATATATACTTTATGGGGTCGGAAACGCTTCCTTCTGGGTGTTACACACATTAATTTTTTGCACAAATCTAATATACCCCTTTACTCTTCGAGTACCGGGTATAAAAAAACACGAGATTGCATATTTTTACATATGGCCAGTTCCGCCTAAAGGACCAACATGCCAAAAAACATTAAAAGTCAATAAAAACTAATTTGCATATATGTAGTTTAATCCCAATATTAGTTTCTAAATCTATTGAAAGTTAACTAATTTGACCAATCGCCTTATATCATTAACTTTGATCTGAAAACCTTTTTAAATAAACGAAAATTCACATTTTCGGTATTTTTTGGTATTTTTATAGCCATGTTTTCCTTTAACAATATCTCACACAAGAAATATGATTATTGATCAAAGTTTTACCTCAAAGTCTTTCTGAAATATTGAACTTTCTACAAAAAAAACCAAGAGAATTGGTCCAGTCTCGGCTAACTGTATATTTGTAAACTTTTATTAAGACGGGGTGATGTAATTTTACGCCAGTAACGTACATCAGAGGAAATATGTTTTTTTCTTTAAAATTTGACTTTTTAAGTGGAACTGCCCATATATAAACTGAGTACCAGGTAAAATAGTGTCGCGGCTCGTGTGCAACGTCACGACTTGTTTTCTTATGTTATTCGAGATACAGGCGTCCATACGGTCGCACTCTTATCAAAGAATGGGAATATCCTATATAGTATGAGAACGGCACACCCCTGAAACAGGGAATACCATCAAACAATACAGACCTATATAAATACATATATATGCATATACATGCATGTACATACATACATATGTATTTCTATAAGCTAAGACACAATTCCTTATGAATTATATACCTAAATATACCTATCAGAGATAGCAGCCTGATTCCTATAGTCTAGCCATTGGTCATTGTGTTGGTCCTAATATAGCCCCTCGTAAACGGGATAAAATGAATGGGAAATTCTGATTAATTTGCTTTGAGGAGATAGTAAGCACCTATAAAAGAGGCTACCAGTTCTCTAAACAACTCATTGAATTCGCAATATGTTGAAGTTCGTGATCTTGTTGTCGGCTGTCGCCTGCGCCCTGGGAGGCACCATCCCAGAGGGTCTCCTGCCCCAGCTGGATGGCCGCATTGTTGGAGGCACCGCCACCACCATCAGCAGCTTCCCCTGGCAGATCTCCCTGCAGCGCAGTGGCTCCCACTCCTGCGGTGGCTCGGTCTACTCCGCCAACATCGTTGTGACCGCCGCTCACTGCCTGCAGTCCGTGTCCGCTTCGTCCCTCCAGGTCCGTGCCGGTTCCACCTACTGGAGCTCCGGCGGCACCGTCGTCAAGGTTGCGTCCTTCAAGAACCACGAGGGCTACAACGCCAACACCATGGTCAACGACATCGCTGTCATCAGGCTGAGCTCTTCCCTGGCCCTCAGCTCCACCATCAAAGCTATCGCCCTGGCCAGCTCTGCTCCCGCTAACGGTGCTGCTGCTAGCGTCTCCGGCTGGGGTACCCTGTCCTACGGCTCCAGCTCCCTGCCCACCACCCTGCAGTACGTGAACGTGAACATCGTCAGCCGGTCTATCTGCGGTTCCTCCGCCTACGGCTATGGCGGTGAGATCCAGAACAGCATGATCTGCGCTGCTGCTAGCGGCAAGGATGCCTGCCAGGGTGATTCCGGCGGCCCATTGGTCTCTGGTGGTGTCCTCGCTGGTGTTGTCTCCTGGGGCTATGGCTGCGCCTACGCCAACTACCCCGGAGTCTACGCCGATGTTGCTGCTCTCCGCTCCTGGGTGATCAGCGCCGCCGGCTCCGTCTAAGAACTTTTGCGAAATTAAACAATATGCTGAAGATTACTCTGTGAAAATGCATTTATTGGGAATAATACATAGGTTTCATTCACGTGTGGCAGAGTTCCAGAGGCGACTCTTCGTATGGGCATTGTCCTTGTCCGCTTTGGTGACGGGACGCAGATGAGCTGCATCTACAATGTCCCTGCAAGCATTGGGTTCGGTTAGGATCCAAGTGAAGAAGGCGGAGGCAAACTTACTTGAACTCCTCGTAGCTCTGGGTGCTGTTGACAGCCCGAAGCTTGGCGTCGTTCCGCAGCTGGTAGAGTTCACTCTCGCGGACGCCCTGTAGACAGCTTTCCCGCAATCGTAGCAGGTCCTCCTGCGTTATCTTCAAGTCGTCCATGCTGATCCAGTCGTTTTCAAATATGAAAAAATCAATCGAATTGTTGCCTCATATGTTTTCCGATTGTTGCCTGGGTAACAAACAGCCAACTCAGGTGGAGTGAGGGCTTAAGTTTGTTTTGTATTTCATGTAGAGTGTAGTACATGGCATTACCCATCGAATTACGGATCCAAAGAAACTCAAGAATCTCTATATTGCGGTCGCCGATAAGCCTCTAATAGCCGGCGATTAATTTTACAACCCTTTAAAGACCTCCGATATGATCGGGATCCAACACCTTACTCGAGCAGTTTGTACTTGGCTTTCGACGTGTTTGCAGACATGACGCCCGCCACTGGTATAATTTTCTTCCTCGCCCTCCTCCTTCTTGGAGTAACCACAGCCAGCGATACCAAGGGACGGATTGTGGGCGGAACCGAGCAGGCCATCCGCAATGCTCCCTGGCAGGTGTCCATACAGATCAGTGCGCGACACGAATGCGGCGGCGTCATCTACAGCAAGGATATCATCATCACGGCGGGTCACTGCGTGGACGGGAAGTCCGTCACTCTGATGAAGGTGCGCGTGGGTGCCGAACACCACAATTACGGCGGAATTTTGGTGCCTGTGGCGGCCTATAAGGTCCACGAAAAGTTTGAATTGAAGTATCTCCACTACGATATTGCCGTGATGCGTCTGTCCATACCTCTCACCTTCGGGCTCAACATAAAGGCCATCAATTTGGCCAGAGTAAGTCCCTCAAGCGGAACGAAGGCCACCGTCAGCGGTTGGGGCTACACAGAGCAGGACGATAGCTACGCCGACAGCCTCCAGACGGTCCAGCTGCAGATCATCGAGCGAGGGCAATGCGCATCCAGCACTTATGGCTACGGCTGGGACTTTGTGGGGGAGGAAACCATCTGCGCCGCCTACGATGAAAGGGATGCCTGCACAGGAGACTCTGGTGGCCCACTGGTGGCGGACCATTTGCTGGTGGGCATCGTCTCCTGGGGATACAAGTGTGCGCTCGATAACTATCCGGGGGTCTATGCAGATGTGGCCGTTCTAAGACCTTGGATAGTTAAGGCAGCAAACGCAATTTAAATATTTATGGAACAATAAAAATAAAATACACTCCTTTATGATTTCCAAAAGTTTTCGAGAGTTGAATAACTCCTCGTCTTTAATAAGTCGCCCCCCAGGTGGAATCGAACCACTTCGACGCTAATCGACTACGGATTTGAAGTCCGCACCCCGGACCACCGAAGCTCAGAGAGGCAACATGCAAGTCAAAGCTGCCGGTTTTATACGCCGATTGCCGCGAAAAAGCACTTGGGAATTACAAGAGCAGTAGGCACTTTTCCTACAGCTTCCAATCTACTCAGATTTCCATTATCTATTTAGATAACTAGATAAGGCTCACAGCACAAGTGATCAAGAATGATCAGTAGATGACTTTTCCATCACAAATGCAAATCGGTGCTGAAAAAAAACACTTAAATTAGCTTATCCTAATACAGAGATGGTTTTTATAGGCCGCCATTAGCCAAATATATGTATATCTACAAAAAGGAAACAAATTTATTTAAAGCCTAAAAATGGCAAACAAAAATTGAAATTCATTTGGAATGCAGTAGCAAAAATATAAGGATCTTGTTAACTAAATCGCTTACAAAGACGGTTTCAATACCATTTGGATTAGGAGAATTTCAACAAAAGATCAAAGTAAGTATGTATTAGGATAAAGGACGCCTCACTTGCGGGGCTGTTGAATGTGATTCTGAGTCTTCTGCTGGACAGACATCGGGGGCTTGGGCAAGTGCGCCACCTGGGCAGAGGCGGGCGTAAAATCAGTGTGTCCCTTCACGGGAGCACCGCTCACCACAGCCGAGTTCACGCTAACGGGTTGCTGTAATTACAATGTGCAATTAGGTGAATAATATATACATATAGTGATGGCGCTTACTGTCAGACCAGTGCAATCTTCAGCATCCTTGGGGGCACGCTCCGATGCATTGGGCTTGTGCTGGACAATGCGCATGCCGCCTGCCTTCACTGTAAGTCAAAAAGAACATTATAGAAGAATCGAAATGCACATGACGTCAGCAGAATGTATAAAATTTGTTTTTTGGACAGCACCGTCGCAATAACTAAAGTTCTGCAAGAGTGTGCGTGAGTACCGCTTGCTGAGTGCATGTGTGGGAGCGTGTTGTTTCTTTTGCTTATTGCTTATCAGCATTGCCCGAAACAGGCTAAGATACTGATACGGCAATAGATATTGGTGGCTATTGTTGTGAATTGGGTGCACAATTAATTGCCAACGGTGCAACTTCATAGCCGCTTTAATAGATTTTATCTCCTACACATTCACACACACGCACACAAACAAATGAAAACGCATGGAGAATGCCTATATATGTATGCAAGTGCACTTACAAGCAGGTGGGTGTCCAGCCACGAGATTGGGTTGTTCATCAGCCATTTTGAATAGGTTATAAGCTGCAATGCACAAATATTTAAATAAATTACTACTATTAATCATAAAAACAGAATCTCCGACCTACCTCTTTTAATGCGCGGTTGCAGTTTGCGGCGTAGCTTTTGCGTTCTAAACTTTTGTCTGACACGTACGACGATATCTTTTCGGCAGCAATCGAAGCAGCGATAACGTAATGGTGTTATGACATCAGACTACTTTGCTACGCTACGAAAAGAGAGATATTAGTGTTCCAGACAAACTCCAGGCAAATATAATATTTTCCAACAAATACAGTCAGCCAGTCAGCAAAATTGGATTTTAAATAGTATAACAATCTCTGCCGCTGCTGCTGCTTCCAGCCCAACTGGAAAGCTTGGCGGTCGCACATATGTATCTCCCGCTCTCACTGCATGCTTTTCCCATAAGGCTGTCTCTATTTTTGTAGCTAGTCCAGCTTCAAAGTCTAATGTTATGCGGCTATTAGCTAAGTTTAATGTCATATGGCCATAAACAAAGCACGCAGGGCTGCATAGCAAAACTTTTTGTAGAGCATACTCATGCAGACACTGCAGTTTTTATTGAGAATTTCATCAAAATCATCAAAGCAGTGAAATAAACGTTGAAAATCAATACATTACAGGTATTTAACTGTAAATATGAAAGACACCAAGGTGAGTTTTTACTTTAAATAGATGCGGCATTCCACAGTTACATCATGTCCCCGGCTGTAATTGAACTTCGACTGATGTGGTTGTTGTTGCTGCTGCTGCTGTCGCTAATGAAAACGACCGCGATCGAATCATTACAGCCATTCCCGGTTCTCAAGAATGACAACCTCCTGCGTGCCGCTCGTGGCGAAGTCGTCGACCGGGTCCCCGTCTGGGTAATGCGCCAGGCCGGTCGCTATCTTCCCGAATTCCAGGAGCTGCGCAAGCAACACGACTTCTTCACTGTTTGCCGCACCCCAGAACTGGCCTGCGAGGTGACCATGCAGCCGTTGCGGCGCTTCGATCTGGATGCCTCCATAATATTCTCGGATATATTGGTTATTCCACAAGCCCTTGGCTTGACCGTGGAAATGCACGCCGGCGTGGGTCCAGTGCTGCCTCAGCCAATAAACACTCCAGAGGATCTAAAGCGGTTGACTCCAGATGGCGCAGTGTCCCGACTGACCTACGTGGGCGATGCCATAACCATGATGCGACACAAGCTGGAAGGCCGAGTCCCTCTCATTGGATTTACTGGGGCACCCTGGACTCTTATGGGTTACATGATTGAAGGCGGCGGCAGCAAGACTATGTCCAAGGCCAAGGCTTGGCTCACAGATCACCCGGAGGACACTAGACTGTTTCTCAACCTGCTTACGGACGCAATCGTGGACTACTTGGAGATGCAAGTGACGGCTGGAGCCCAAATGCTGCAGGTGTTCGAGTCATCAGCCGAGCATTTGACCAAGGAGGAGTTCTTGCTATGGGCTGTGCCCTATTTGCGTAGGATACGCGATGAGCTTGTGGACCGGCTTACCAAAAAAGCGGTCCCATTGGTTCCGATCGTAAGTAATATCAACACAACTTTCAATACGGTTCAACTGAGCTCCTCTCCGCAGACGCTGTTCGCCAAGGGCGCTGGACACTCGCTGAAAGAGCAAAGCGAACTGGGCTATGATGTAATTGGGCTGGACTGGACTGTAGATCCCATTGAAGCACGTGTCCAGGTGGGCCCGAACATAACGCTGCAGGGAAATTTGGATCCACAGGACATGTATCGTGGTGCCGATGAGCTGCGGTCCTTGACCACGGAAATGGTTCACAAATTTGGCAAATCGCGTTATATTGCCAATCTGGGTCATGGCATAACGCCTCAAACTCCCATCACCAGCATGGACGTACTGGTGGAGGCGGTTCACAATGCATTGTAGGTGACTTTTCATTAACAATTACATATGCCTTTTTTTTATCGAATGCAATAAAGACAAGTTCGGCTTTGGGTTAGGGTTAGATCATTGGAAAGGTATATTGTGTATTTCTTGTTTCTGTTCCTGTACCAGTTTGTCGTATATCATGAGTGTGCTACCGCAGCAGATTAGGAGCGTTCCCAGGATTACTTCTGCAACATTAAAGTCATATTTCAATATGCTACAACCCCCCAGCTCTCCTGTTTACTCACTTCTCCCAGGCAACTTTTCCCCCAACGCATAACCAGTTATCGCGGTAAAGGCAAAACTGAGGGAATTGGCGACTGGAACCGCAACTGTGATGCTGGCACTTTGCAATGCCCATACATACAAGACACTACCGCACTGATTGAGTCCAAATGGAATCCAGTACCGCCAACGAGAGCCAACCGTGCATAATTCCAGTAAAAAATTTCTCCACTTGGAGCCCGTGTCTTTTACAGATTCGATTCCCCGACTACCAAGGCGGATAAATGGGTTAGTCACACCCCAAAGCAGTCCTACTGCAAGCAATTGCACTGAATAAGACAAACAACGATTATAATTTAAACAGTTTAATATTTAAATTTATTTAATTTACCAGCGGTTTGTAGCATTTTGTATTGTTTACATGGAATCAGCTGTTGTGCGCCAGAGTTGCATCTTTCTCTGAGCAACCCTGAGTATTTGAGTAACCCTGGATGAGATTTTGACATTTGCGACGCCCTGGCATTTTGACAATTCTTTTACGTCAGCTTTCATTTCCGGATAGGTGGGTTTTAGGCAATTTTCTTCCAATTTAATCAAAAAACATCCGAATATACGCCAAAACAAATGCCGCTAGATGACCGACATTCAATTATGAATCTAAAATGCTATCGGCGAATACTAAAATGTTGCCAAATGCAAGATGTTTTGTGTGTAAATTGGGTATCTGAATATTGGCCTTGTCTTGATTGTTTATGAATAAATATTCTTCAATATTATTAAATCGCCTTCTCTTACATTTTAGGATATTGAATAGCAGTGCTGCGGCCTAATCAGGAACAATGACTAAGACCAAGGGCGAGAAAATCAACAAATCGGCGATCAACGAAGTTGTGACCCGCGAGTGCACTATTCACTTGGCGAAGCGTGTCCACAACATTGGCTTCAAGAAGCGTGCCCCACGCGCCATCAAGGAGATCCGCAAGTTTGCCGAGCGGGAGATGGGCACCACTGACGTCAGGATCGACACCCGTCTCAACAAGCACATCTGGTCCAAGGGTATCAGGTATGTGGTGCATCAATTGCAAACGGGAATCAATTGCATTCTAAAACCTATTCTCGCTTTTAGATCCACCCCATTCCGCGTGCGTGTGCGTCTGGCGCGTCGTCGCAACGACGATGAGGATTCTCCCAACAAACTGTACACCTACGTGACCTATGTGCCGGTGTCCACATTCAAGAATTTGCAAACGGAGAACGTTGAGTCCAGCGACGACTAAGCAAAGTAATTGAGAACCCAAAATACGGTTAATAAAAAGTAAATTTTTATTTAGAAAAAAACAAAAAAAGTGTTAACAAAATGTGACGAAATGTGATTTCAAAGTGGAGTAATCTGCGGCTGCACCAAGTATACAGAGTTGCTCGTGGCTACTGCTAAGAAGTGAAGTTGTTTGTGGGGAAGCTGCAGCACCTCCAGCAACTGCACTTCCGGCAAGGCGCTGTCGCCAAGGATTTTCTGGAATCCCGCTGCGCCTTGATGCTGGTATATTGTGAGCGGCTGTTCGGGCAAGGCATTGGACACGCATAGCAGCAGGTCCTCCGATTCAGGTAGATGCATGAAGCGCACGTCACGCGGCTGATGGGAATCTCGCAGCTCCAGAACTTGGTCCCGCTGAAAGTCGCTCATGTCTTCGCTGTTAAAGCTGTGAAACAATTTTGAGATATTTTAGTCAAGTGATTAATGCAGAATGGACGGAGACCTGCCTGTAAATCATAATGTTTGCACTCGGCGACGACGTGAGAAAAGCCACATAGCTGCTCTGCATGCCCACGCCACGCCGGATCAGCGCCATTTGCTCTGCCTTTATATCCAGCAGGCGACGGATTAAAGTGAGATTCCGCTTTTCACTAATTTTCCAAAGGTCCACGGCTTTTGAAGTTAGCAGCAACACTGGCGATTCATTGGTAGCTGCTACGGTTAGCAGCTGTTTTGCATCACACCTGTCCACTACGTCCAGCCAGCTGGTGCCATTTGTATCGAGGCATTTGAAGATACCTTCGTTGACTCCCTGCACTGCCTGGCACTGAATAGTTCCTAGTCCAAACTCCAGTTTCTTGTTGGTCCCGAAATTCGCTGTGTCGTTGGGCTGTGACAGTGTTGATAAGTCTGCAACAAAAAATTGTGATTGAAGTTATGTCGACTGGTGGCACACACTTTCTTTCCATTGTAACGTTTAATGTTGATATAAATAATGTAATCTAGATTGCGCCTTTGGTCGATTCTTTCGAAGCCTCTAGATTTTTTTGGAAATTTCAAAATAATGTTTCTGTACATAGTCAAAGAAAAAGTCGTAGAACTTTTTCAAATATAGGGTATTCAAAACAAAACTGATAACGCTAACGCAGAGTGAGGTTTGGGCCGACGAGCACTTAAATATAAGCAGCAAAACGGCAATTGCAGTTGCACATCGACAGTTGGTAGACAAAGAAGCTCTGAAAGTCGCCCCTTGTTATAAAAAACAGCCACATTTATTGGCGAAAATGTACAAAGCGCAATACGTGTGGCTAGTGGGCTTGGTTCTCATATCGGGATCGGCCACCGAGCGTAGTACTCCCAAAATAAGCTTCACAACGTTGGTTAGGTGAGCAGAGGCGCTTGCAGATGGATGGCCAATAAATTACTAACATCTAACTATCCCTTCACAGCTTAAAGACCACTCCTGCGATGCGCAGTTCCCCTAGTTCCTCACTAAGTGGCTCGCTGCCTATGGTTATCAATACATGGAACTTTACAGATGCCAATTTTCTGGCCTGGAGGATTCTGAATGTGACTCAGGGCGGTCTTCGACAGACGCGCAATGCCGTAGTCGAGGGCTGTACCATGTGCGAGCAGCAGCAGTGCGACCGAACTGTGGGCTACGGCGGTTCTCCCGATGAGTTGGGCGAGACAACGTTGGATGCAATGATCATGGATGGCAGCAGCATGGATGTGGGGGCTGTGGCTGGCCTGAGAGGCATCAAGGATGCCATTAAGGTGGCTCGGCATGTTCTGGAGCACACAAAGCACTCCATGCTGGTGGGTAGTGCAGCCTCTCAATTTGCTCAGGCAATGGGATTTCGTTCCGAGTCCCTGGTTACGCCCGAATCAAAGACTATGTGGATGGAATGGGCAGCGGGAAATTGTCAGCCAAATTTCTGGAGGAATGTCCATCCAGATCCATCCATATCCTGTGGTCCGTACAAACCCAAACCAACGCCGCTAACTCGCTGGAAGGAGGATCGTGCACGTATCGAGTACTCGATTGGGCACCAGAATCATGACACCATTGGAATGATAGCCATTGATGCTGAAAATAACATCCATGCGGGGACATCAAGCAATGGAGCTCGCCATAAGATCCCTGGACGAGTCGGAGATTCACCAATACCCGGGGCTGGTGCCTATGCGGACAATGAGGTCGGCGCTGCCGTGGCCACCGGAGATGGCGATATTATGATGCGTTTCCTGCCCACTCTTCTAGCCGTGGAAGCCATGCGGGCGGGCAAGAAGCCAACGGAGGCAGCTGAGGTGGGCATTCAACGGATCGCTAAGCATTACAAGGACTTCTCGGGAGCAGTCATCGCCGTCGATCGCTTGGGCCAATATGGGGCAGCCTGCTATGGCATGACCGAGTTCCCATTTGTGGTCAGCAATCCATCCAAGACAGATATACCATCGCGCCAGGAGACGGTCAAGTGCATAACGGCCAAGGACTCTATAAACATGGTTTTATTGTAATTGGAAATAGAATCGGATCGTTATATAAATGAATCAATTTCCTACAAGATTGAATATTCTTAGTAAGTACTCTTTTTAGGTGATTTTTTATAAAATATGGTTTAAATAAAAATGCCCCCAAAATTAATTTTTGTACATGGTAACTACACATTGGCTACATGAAAACTACATGTATATGTAATTATTTCTAATTGTTGGATAGTGGCCGATGTCTGTGCCGTGGTTAGTATTTTTAAAGTTACGGTCTTACTCTTTTTGGTATCAATGCCCGCGCGAGCTTGCCGGTTTTTTCTTAGGCTATTATAAACAATCGAATACAAGAGGGTTCTTAAAATTGTGCAATTCTTGTTAAAAATTGATTAGTTTATCAGATAAAATTATGTGGTCAGTGGGTAGGGTCCCAGTTAGCTAGTAATATTAGATGGAATATCAAATTTGGCCAATATGTTATATTTTCGATGTTTCTGCGATGTATTTCTATGTTATGTTTGCAACATCATCGCAACATTCGCAATAACATCGACTCTCATTTACGTCGTGCTCGACTCTCACTTACGATTTGTACCGTTGGCAGCATTAATTTGTATGGGCCAGCAACATGTGCCGCGAAATGAGCGACAGTGTCCCGCAACATGGACACGGAATGAGCAACATTCTGCATTCCCCTTGGAAAAAGTTATGATCGAAATAAGGAAATGTTTGTCATCGCTCCCATATATCTGAACGAAATATAGTTTAGTTAATGATCCTCTTACAGAGAGCTAACCATAAAAGTACTATATCGAGATCGGGATCGATATCAATCTGTAAAAAGACTATTAATTACGATTTAAAGCAGCTTTAAAAACTCAATTTCAATATCAATTAAAGAAAAAAGGGTATCCAAATGTCCATACCACTGGTCAACAAGCAACAAGTGGTCAAATGACGTGACATCCGACTCTCACTTACGTTCCACTCTCACTTACGTGCTGCGGTTGTTTAAGAAGTACCTTGTGCGGATGACGCGATGCGCACAGGGCATTCGTTCATACAACCGTATGCCTGTTTTTCGTGCTGCGGCTGTTTGAACGAAAGTGCCTTGTGCGTATGACTACTGTGGTTTGTTAATGACAGTCGGGATGCGCACAGGGCATTCGTTCATACAACCGTATGCCTGTTTTTCAAAAACATCGTACAAATATCGCTGACAACGATGTTTCTCCAAAATATCGCTGTGGTCCGCCAAATCGGCGTCTGCATACAGAAGAAGAAAAAGAAGAAAAAGTGCAAAAAAAAAGCGGCGTCGGCCAGATTTTATCTCTGATATCGAAATATATAAAAGCCTTCAAAATTAATAAAAACGCGCAATCAGCTGGCCGCAAGTCGTTGACTAAAATGGCTATACAACTTGACAAGATTCTGGCAGACATTTCCAAGGAGAAGGCGCTACATCCAAACAATGGCGGAGCCACCAAACAGGAGCAAGAAGACGCTTGGGCCAGGATTGGGCGACTCAACAAACTGTCTGTGCACGAGTCGCGTTCAATTTTTATTGTGCTGCAGAAGAAGTACGAGCAGGAGAAGATCAAGGGCAATTCGACGTGGAAGCTGTTCAATGTGATGCACCAAATACATCAGGAATCGAAGGCGGCCGAGAAAGAAGAAGAGTGAGTTGGAGAAGTACTGAAAATGGCGGGTTAGGTAATATTTCGATTTACATTTAGTGACCAAATGCCCATGGACGATGTGGAGGAGTATGAAATGCTGGAAGTGCAGGAGCAAGAGGAGGACGACGAATCATCCGCTCATCTGCCCACCAACTCCAATGGCTCTGTCTCTTCAGATGGGGACAGCCCAAGCAAATCGCACAGTACCGGATCGCCGGAGAAGGAGGAAAAGGTGTACTCCAAGGCCATAATTGACACACCCCGGCCCGCTTTCGAAGAGAAGAAGCTGCTCAACACAATGGCCAATAATACTCCTAGGGCCACGACAAACAATCCCGTGTCCATGGCCGCCGCAGTATTGCAAAAGAAGGGAATAACCGTGAAGAAGACTCCCTGCTCCCCTGGAGCTGCACAGAAATCGACGCCGACGCAGCCACAGAGCAACAGCACCAGAGCAACGTCATCGTCGCGCACCACCATCCAGTTGCCGGACTCTTTGAAGCGCAAACTGTCGGAGGAGTACTCGGGATCATCGCAGAAGAAGGCGGCGAAGACACAAAGTCCAAAACAGGCAGCTAACACAGTGGCTGCTGCCTTAGCCGCTGCTAGCGTCCCCGACCCCACAGTCACTTCAAACGTTGTCCACACAACCACGGCTCAGCTTATGCAGGTAAAGAAGGAACGAGAAAACAGCCACTCGCCACCACCCGGCATAAACATCATCACCGTACCGGCGGCACAGCAGATTAACGGCGGTGGTCCAACATCCTCGACAGCTGCCACTGTTGCCTCCACTTCAGTGGCCTCCACCAACGGCTACTCGCCACATATCGAGGAACTGGACTTCAAGAACGACATTATCTTTGATTCAAATCTAAAAGCCAACTCCTCCAACGCCCCAGAGATTATCAACTTGGGTAACTTTGACCAGTCGCTGCCGCCGACATTTTTCAAGAATTTGTGCAACTCTTCGCGCCACGAGGCCCTTGGATTATACGTTGCAAATGTGATGAACCGAATCTCAACACGTGCCGCCGCCAAACTGGAGTTGGGTATCTTGCGCACCATTCTCGATGTGCAGAGTGACGAGCTGGACCAGTAGGGGCGTTCCAGTTAAAAGGAGTAATATATGACCTATTTAAGTGAATTCTAATTACTCGACTTATTAGAAGTACTAGAAGGTATTAATGTAGACAGGATTCCCTACTCCCACATAATTTATACATATTTCCATTAGGCGCCAGTCTAATTTCAATTTTAAAACGGAATTTCCAGCCATTACCCGCGATATTGAGTTGGAAATTGATTCCATCCTATAACCTTGCTTCAATTGGATATTTTAAAAGTAATTTCAAATGTAATTTAAGTCGAAGGTTGATTTTATGTCCCCATGTTCCACTTCATTTGCAAATAAGTTTAAACTCTAATAAAAATACATATGTGACTCACTTGAAATGTGCATGTGCCTGAAGATGTGATTTTGTGGTTGCCACGAGTAGTAGTCCACCTGGTCCACCCCTTGCCGTATGGCCAGAACATCGTTATTTCCCATCCTCAATGTTTCCATGTGAGAAACTCCCTTATGGGGCAGCTGCTGCAGCATGGAAAAGTTCTCCAACACCTTTGGCGGCTCTGAAAAATAGATGCAATCAATTGTAAATCCACCTTTTGGTGAGAGATTCCTGCACTCACCCTCCAGTCGATGCTGCACTGCAGCTAGATTTTGTTGCAGCTCCTGCCAATCCTCCAAAGCATTTCTATCCACTCCCCGCTTAGACTTATAGCCGGGCTCCGAGTTGCCATTGCCAGTGACCACCTCGTAGTTGTCCACGGTCAGCGGCTGAGCGAAGATCAGCTGGCTCTCCACATGGAGATTGGGTCGGTTGCGGGCTTTGTTTTCGAGCAATTCGTTCACGGCCAGACCATTGACATTATCTACCCAGAGACTCTCAATGTTATTGCTGAGGATCTGCTGCTGTTCGGGCAGACTGTTGTCCACCAGCAGTGATCCTGGCACGTATTGATCCCTGTCGCGCAGTAACAATTTGTCTGGTTGCCAGTGGAGGCCATTAACAGGTCCTTCGACGGCAAGGTCGTTATATAGGTTGACGTTCTCCAGGCGAGTGGTACCCGAAATGCTGTGATTCCCGTAAATGTAAACCGCATCATTAATCCAAGTCGCTAGGGAAATATTGGCCACCAGGCTTGTGGGACTAGCATAAAGACGATTGATGGTGGCCTTGTCAATGGTTTTCAGGCCATCTATGGTCGTGGTTTGGGTGCTGACATTATTTTCGCTTAGACGTAGGACGTCGTCAACTAAATTTAGCTGATTTATTAGCACATTATTTAGATTGCCTTCTACATGGGCCTCTGGTAGGGTCCAATGGCCACTGATCTTATGCACTCCGGCTGTTTTTAATGTGTTTGCCACAAAATCATCGAAATCCAGCGAGAAGTTGCTGAAAGAATGAGTACAATTTAAAAATATGCAATTCGCGCCGATTAAGAATATGTATCAGGGTCGAGACATATATAGAGGAATCTAATTAAATGCATGAATAGGTAAAAAACATGTCAATACAAAAAAAAATACATCATAACTTAGGTTTTAAAGCAACTTGGAAGACAGAATTCAACATTTATTCAGAAATAGAGTAGACAAATAGTCCATACTCCGTGAATATGTTGTTGATAGGTAGAAACTGTGTAGCTACCGCGAAGTTGCCATATAAAGAGGGGACATTTTTGTAGACCTACAATCCAATAAAAGGAGTCCTTAGAATTGCCCAATCTTGTTGAAAATTGATTCATCAATAAGATAAAATTACGTGTTTAGGGCTGAGTGTCCTAGCTAGCTTTATAGAATCACTCAAAGGAAAAAGGGTATAAACATGTCTATACTAGCAACAAGAGTTCAAATACCAGCTTACGTTAGGCTGAAGTTGTTTGAACGAAAGTGTCTTGTGGCCACTGTGGTATTTTTGATGCGAGATCGTCAGTTGGGTCGATCTGTAAGCCGAACGGATCCGAGCAGCAAAATGAGATATTGAACTTAGCTAAAGCAATATACCAAGAGCACATACAAACAAAATCTCGGTAAAATTTAAGTATTTTATTTTTTAAAGTCCCGTCACAGTTGAAAAACAACGAAAAAAAATAGATGGATTAGAAAATACGTTTTTCTTTAGAACTGCAACGGACCAGTTTTTTATTGAGTATGGATAACAACGAATATACCTAATAAAGGATACCAAAACCAGAATCATACGTTGCCTAGTTTACTTTTTATTCCACCTGAAAGATGCAGTATGTGAATAAATGTTGAATACATTTTTGCACTGTGCTCATATCTCATGTCATATTTCTGATTATCCAAAGTTTCTATTTTTACAAAAGCTTTGGAAAATTCTCTATTAGATGCGTTTATTAATGTTATCCAAAGCGCTCATGGCTGATGTCCCACTGTGCACCGTAGATCGTTCTTTAGTCCAATCAATGGAAAGGGAAACGGAACGCGGAAAAACAGTTTTCAACAATGAAACAATGAATTAGTAATTTGATTTCCTATAGTATATAGTATATAATATAAAGTTTATATAACGTCGTCGAAAGAGGTTGTGTAGCGCACGATTTTTTCGTTTTCTTCTTCTTCATTGTTTACGAATGGACTCGTACAATGAAGAAAATATGCTATTATTTTAAATCGGCATATTTTTAATAAACTATGTGTGTTATTGTGCAAATAACATTAAATTAAACATAAAGACAAAAGAATTTTTTTTTTAAATGCGCATAAAATTTTGTATAAAAAATTTAAATAAAAAACTGAAAATACAAAAACAAAAGCAAAGACTGATTGTTCAAAAAAAAATGCTCAAAATATTACTGTAATGTTTTGTACATATTATTATTATCTTTATAAATATATATGTATTTGAATTTCGCCCTATTAAATATGAATTAAAATGTTATAATTTTGCTTGAACTATTTCTTTTAATTTATTATATATATCGGCAATTATTTTGCTCGTGCTGAGTACCGCCAAAATAATGACCCTAGAGGAATAATTTTGCCGGCAAAATATTTGTATCGGTTTCATACGAATATCAACCCTGATTCATTCCGATAACATTTTTTGCTCGTCTGAGTACTAGGCTTTAGCAGACAAATTTTCTTCTCTGACAGCTGAAACAATAACAAACGAAGAGTGCAGAGCGAAAAACGCTTGCCATCTCTTTCTAGCGCTTGCCTCTCTGAGAGCGGAGAGAGCGAGTTGAAAAAATAACGTCCTCACCACTGCCGAAACGTCACCTTATATATAATTTCACCATGCTCTAGCCACTCAAATCTAACCAACAACAAAAAACGTTCTATACAAAAGAAAAAAAAAAATAATAATAAATAAATTGAATAAAAACAACGTTCCGGCGATTGCTAAGAACCGCTGTCGAGTGTCTTCGTCCCAATAAAATGCCTTTCAGCCCATTTGTTTGCTAGTCGCGAAGTTAATGAATCATTCTTGAAAACTGCCTGACCGGACTAATAAAAGTGCATTTAAACCAAACCAAATCAGCCACACACGAGGTAATTAAATGCACTCCCATTTGTATACCACATCTGCGCCATTTGCAAACGTGTACAGAAATTTCACCTGCTATGCACAGCACACAGCTGATTTTTCTGAGAAATATATGATATGGCCGTGCTGGCCAGTGCTGCTCAAACTGTGGGTTTTTTAAAGCGCGTAAACAATTGCAAAGTGAAACTGGATGCCCGAAACCGATTTAAACACAATGGTAACACGTACCCCATGCCTTCAACAAGTGCGTCGTTTCCATTGCTGACGCGGCCACGTAGCATTACCACGCGTGCTGTCAGAGGCTGTGCGAAAGTGACGTCATGCTTGAAGCCCAATGGAGCGCTGACTGGTTGGCGGCGCGTCCGACTGAAGTAGTTCCGCTTGATGTGTTCCACCTGGAAGCCATTGATGGGGCCCTGCAAGATGGTCATAAATGTGTGATTGGTTGGGAGTTCGTTTTGGGCTGGGATTGGATTTCCATCCCGTGTCGGATGCTGTCACTCACACGGAAGTCGAGAAGACCCTCGTAAGCGGTGGAGGCAAACTCCAGACTCTGCTCCCTTCCGTCCAGCTCAATTCTCTCACTGTCCAGCCAGACTTGATCCAACAGCTGCTGCAGCTGGTGGCCGTTCAGATAATTGTAGGTGGGCTTCCGCTCAAACTTCACACTCTCCGCATAGAAGGTGTCATGTTGCGCCCCGTTCAGGTACTTGCCCAGCATCTCCAGATGATAGCCATTCAATCTGGTCACGTTGCACAGCTCTGCCACCTCCAGGCTGCCATGGATGGTAACAGGTGCCGTCAAGGAGCCTCCTGCCTCTGTGTACAGCATGTCCTCGGGCACGCGTAATCCGTTCACGCGGCCAACTATCAGCTCCATTTGCAATACAATGGGATTCTCTGTCAGGTAATGTTTGTCTTGAAGATTTGCAGTCACAAAATTGGATTTTCAATTTAATTTTCTTACCAAATCGCACTGATTGCAGATGCTCCGACGCATTCAGCCTATAGCTACGGCTCAGCAGCTCTTCCAGGGTGTAGTTGTTCAGCTTTCCCTGGAGCTGGACACCCTTGCGGCTCTCCAGCGCGGCCAGCACTTGCGGAGCCGTAAAATTCTGGTCTCCGCTGGCCTCCAGCCAGCTGCCACCCAACTTTGCGGCTTGGATGCCATTCAGGGAGTGGTCAAAGCTCAGGCTGCTTATGTTTACCGCATGCCTGAAGCTGAAGTCGCCCACATATTTGATGTTGCCCGCCAACTGCTGTAGCTGCTGCTCCAACTGGGCCACATTGACCTTGTTAATGCTCCCCTTGAGCCACAAGTTTCGGGCACGAATGCTGCCATTGAAATTGGCCGGCAGTTTCCAGCCTTCCAAAGATTGACTGCCATGTGAGTAGATAGAGGCCAGTGGCTGGCCAAACAACAGGCCATTCATATGCAATTCTTCGAGGTTCACGTCCTCCCCATCCAGCTGGTCCACATATAGCGTGCTATTTGAGTGCTGCTCCTTGCTTACCTGCAGATAGTCGTCCAATTCCAACCGATTCATTACAAGCTGCTTCGCCCTAACTTCTTCCAACTCCAATCCCTCTAACTGAACCGCGATCGGGATGGTCTGGTTGCCACTTTTATTGAGCAGCACTGCCGGTAGCTTCTGCACATCAATGCCATTGAGCCACTCGACTTCACCGAAGCCCTCGCTAATCTCCAGGCCATGAGGCAATGTCTTGCTGCCCTCCACCACCTGCACTTCATCTACATTCAACTTGACCAGTTTCTGCAGGTCCTCGGCATTTATGAAGCTCAGTTCTGTGTCGTTGGCCACGAGAGGTTGCTCAAACTTCACATTCACATCCTCGAGAGTCTGGTCCAGCCGCAGACCTTGCCTCAACGCCTCTGCAGCAGACCTCTGTGTTGGTTCCTCCAGCAAATCCCCCACCTGCAGCAGCCGTCCAATCGTCACATCGCCATCAATTACAAAGTCCCCTTGGATTTGAAGCGTTTGATGGGTGATCTTTACAGGCGACATGGCCCGTAGCTCTGCGCCCAGCAGTTGGCCCTGAAGAGAAACGCACACGCAATGATTACATTTTACATCAGGCAAATGGACGATCACTTACCGCAATGGTAATGGGCTCCATGACGCGAAGATTCTCTAGCCTCTTTGATCCCTCGATCACCTGGGTGTGATTGGCTTCGCGGAGCAGCAGGTCGAAGCGCTGGCGGTCCACGTGGATGTGATTGAGTCGCTGGTTGATGAGCAAACGATTCACTTGTATGGGCTGGGAGAACTGCACATCCTGCTGGACAATGAAGTCGCCGCCATCCACCGGCACGAGGTGGCCCAGGGAGTGGCCGTTGATCTCGTTGCTGTTTACCACCACAGCCTCCGCACTGAGATGCGTGATGTCTGCGGCGGACTTGATGAACTGCACGTCCACGCTGTTCCGTTTGAGAGTCTGCTCCAGCAGCTGTGTCCAGTTGAGGCCGTTGAGATTGCCCACAAGCTCGAGGTCCTGCACTGAGACCTCCTGCAAGTAGGGTTTGTTCTGCTTCCCGGCCGGCTCTTTGTATTCGTCGCTGACATACACCTTTTTGGCAGTCACCGATTCATATACAGGCTGCTTAGCATCCAGGCCATTGATATTGCTGGCTTGCATGCTGTCATCGACCACCAGGGTATCCACGGTAATCTCCTCGAATTCGTGCTGTTCGGCAGCCCGTTTCACGGGATGTCGGGTGCGGGCTGCTGTGGCATCCTGCTCGATCACATCCAGGGCCTGCTTGGCATACTGCAGGGCATCCCAGTAGTTGGAGGTCAGCTTCGTATGCTCATCTACCAGCTGGATCATAAGAGATGAATGTACAAGAGATGCTTAGGCTGTGCCCCCGTTCATCGTTCACTCACCGATTTCGCTTTGACTCGTTTGATGAGGGATCGTAGCATCATCTCCTCTCGCTGCTTCACCCTTTTCTGTGTGTGTGTGTGTGTGTGTGTTTGGAGTATTATTTTGGGCTGAACCTGCATAATCCTCTTGCTGATCCACTCACCTGCAATCCCTGCAACAGTTGCTCCACATTGGTCTGCTCCAACCGCTTTTGCTGCTCGCGGGCCCAGTCGATGATCTGCTGGCGGAGAATGTTGGCATGTTCGTCCTGTTTGTAGAGCGGTTGGAAAATGTTCGTCTCATTGGCGGCCATGTTCTCGTTGGCGATCACTGAAAGAACACCGAACACTGTGAATCGGGGGCATCAATAGTCCGTGCGGGGACTTGCCTAGATAGCTCTGTTCCTGCTCCTCGTAGCTGCGCATGCGGGCCACTCCCCGACTCAAGGCGCCTTCGGTGAACTGCACCTTTGATTCCTCGAATTTCCAGTCGTTTAGGTTGTAGATCTTTACATCCTGCTTGTTGCAGGCCACCAGAAGCAGAAACTTCTCCGAGATGGAGTGCTGAGGAATATAATTTCGAATGTGAATCTGCGGAGAACTGGCCTAAAAGGCATTCGGCTACCTGGACGGGAAGAAAGCGCTCCAGGGCATAGAAACTCAGTCGCTGGTAGGGCACAAACTGACCCTTCTCGTAGACATAGATGACGGTATCGGCCTCGCCCGCTGCGGCACTCGATCCGCCGATCGTGTTGCCCAGTATAAGGAAGTGCCTGCGACTCACCTCGTTCACCGGGAGACTAAAGTACTTCACGTCCACGGCCCCGTTGCTGCGCAGTCGCTGAAAGAGCTGGAACCGTCGATTCTTTGGATTGTACTTGTAGATGTCCGAGCTGGTGGCAGTGCGTCCCTGGGCATTCGCGTAGTTGGCCACGGCCACATAGTCGGCATAGTCTATGCCGAAGGCCTCCATTCGGCGGGCATTGCTGCAGGGGATCGCTCCCAGGCGCTGGAACGTTCCACCCGTCCACTTGAAGTAGGGACAGTCCTGCTGCACAGTCGCCTGGCCCTCCGCCGAGTCGAAGGCCTGCAGCAGCGTCAGTTCTTGGCTGCTGATCCTCAAGTACATCCCCCGCAGTCGCAGACCGCCAAAGTACTGCACGGCCCGTATACCCGTCTCGGGGGACAGCTCATAGATGGGAGAGCCCTCGCGAGCCAGCTGCACTGGATCCGTGAGATTATAGCTGAGTGCCACATAGCCGCGTCCGGCATAGGCAAGGCAGTCCATGGCCACAGCCTTGGGCGTTGGCAGCTCCAGCAGCAGTTCGTAGCTCTGTTCCGCCGGACGCCAGGCGTGTACGGCAAAGTGGCGCAGTCCAGCCGCGTCCTTGTGCAGAGCCATGGCGTACTTCACTGCCGGGAGCTGAAGAATGCAAATGTCGAGGGGAAACAGGACTGGCACGGATGCCACCCGGGTCAGGCCATCGAAGCTGAAGCTGGCTGCAAATAGGAATGCAATAAAATCAAAATACAATACATGTTAAGAGCTTCTATCTGTGGATTCTAGACTGCCGTCGACTAAACCAAACGATTTCCTCTAATTCTCTGTCAGCCATGGCCGAGGAAGAGCTGCAAACCTGTCGCCGCTGCATTGGACAGCAGCTGGAGGAGCTGGAGATGCTCAGCTCGATATATTGCGGACCCGGGGAGCTGCAGATGCTCGATGCGGGCGTCGTGGCCGATTTCAACGAGTTCCTCGAGGCAGACACACCTCCAAGCCCCCTTCGCTCGCACCTCGAGTACATTGTGAAGTTGAGTATTGCCGCCAATCAGGGGCAGGATGTGCGCATAGAACTGCCCCACTTGTATCCGCTGCTGGAGCAGGCCCGCGTCAGTGTACACAGCCCCCTGTTGGGCAAGGCCAAGGAGCAGCATCTGAAGCTCGAGATAGAGCGATATCTGTGCGAGAGGCGGGAGGAGGACCCAGAGCCGTACATCTTTCAGCTGCTCAGTTGGCTGCAGGAGCAGATGGAGGCACTGATCCAACGCCCGGCCAGCGAGTTCGAGCAGTCACAGATAGCTGTGGAACTGCCACAGACAGCTACCCATCTGGAGCGGCTGTGGATCTACTCGCACCACATCAAGTCGACTGCCAAGCGACAGGAGCTAATACGCCAGGCCCGCCAGCTGGACCTGACCGGCTTCAGCAGGCCCGGCAAGCCGGGCATCATCTGCGTGGAGGGCCAGGCGGAACAGGTGCAGGAGTTCTGGCGCACCATCAAGTCCCTGCGCTGGCAGAAGATCAGCGTGGTACGGACAGAGCCTAGGCAGCGCAGGCGCGGATTCGAGACCTTCAGCGAGCAGCTGTTCAACGAGGAAGAGGGCATCATGAACATGGGACAGTTCATCAAGTTCCTGGAGGCCCACGGCTTTGGCTACATGAAATCTGAATTGTTTGGTTTGGCATAAGAGGAGGACCTCGCAAATGCTACGTTTTTATTAAGTAATAAAAGTTGTTATTTGATTTTGGATAAAACCTTTGTCGAAGAAATACGGGACATCGGTCGATCGCTTGTGCAGATCCGATTCTTGGTCCGAGGCCAGCCGTTCGCTGGGATATCTCTCCTGGAAGTGCACCTCGAAGGCATGGCCAGGGGGCCAGGCCCTCAGCAGGATCAATAGAAATATCAGACGACACATTCGAGGCATATATTCTTGAATATATATGCATAAACGAAACACACACAAAATGCAACACGTGCAATCCACAAACGCAGCTTTCGACTGTGCTCCAAGTCGAGCTTCCTAACTGTTTCGAAAGCTCCTTGTTGCGTTGCGTGGGAGACAGGGATGTATTTTCACTGTCAGCTTTATAGATACCCCATAAGTCGAAGAGAATATTCGCACTGGGGTAGCATTGATTTATTTATTGAAGGTATATTTGAATTGTAGTTTAGTGCGTTATCTATTTATCTTTTATATAAATCCGTCTGCTTCGATTTCGGCCACAACCACATCGTCCGAATTGTCGACTATCGTGGCCATCGGCTCTGAAGTAGTTATCTCTTTGCTCAAGTCCACGTCCACCTCCACGTCTTCTGGCTGTTGCTGTTGCTGTTCCTCCTGCTGCTGCTCCAGCTGCCTCTTCTTCTTCATGAAGGTGCAATAACAGCAGTGATGTGGACGACTCGAACGCTCCTTGAGCTTGGCTGCCTCTCTGCGGCGCCGAACGCATGAGATTTGGGAGTAGGCGCGCCTAAAGTTCTCGTTGTTGAAGCCGTAGATGAGCGGATTGACGGCGGCATTGAGGAACATCAGATACTGCGATAGGTACCAGAAGAGCTGCATTCCGCTGTCGACAGTGGTGTCGGTGGCGTAGTACTTCTCGCGGAGCACCACCAGAATGGTGAAGGGCAGCCGGAGCACGTCAAAGACCACGACCACGATGAAGAGGGTCTTGGCCACGCTGCGCTTGTAGCTAACGGTGAGGGGATTTTCGCGGTTCTGCAAACGCTTCTCATACCGATCGAGCTGGTGGAAAGCAGATGGATGGAGGAGGTCTATCAGTGCTGAGGGAGCTCTGGGCAGACCATCGTTCTCTTACCTTGTAGAATATGGCAATGTAGCAGATCAGCATGATGCCCAAAGGCAGCCAGACCAGTATGGTTATGAGGACGTACCAATATTTGGGCAGAACGGCAGTGTTCTCCTTGCAGTAGCGCTCCGTGAAGTTCTTCCAGACTCGAACGCGATACGCCCGATAAAGGGCCAAGGGCGAGGCCAAGAGGACTCCCGCAATCCAAGTGCAGACAATCACTATTTGGGCTCCCCGCACGGTCAGTCGCGTCTCCCTGGGCAGGACAATGGCCGTGAGGCGATCATAGCTCACCACCGACAGGTTGAGCACGGCCGTGATCAGGAAGACCACCACCAGGAAGCCCTCCATCTTGCAGCCCACGCATCCGAGCTGATAGTTCTGATAGAAATCGTTCACCATGAACATGGCCGGGCAGATGGAGAGCGTCAGCAAGTCGGCCACGGCCATGTTGGCTATGATGAGGTTGGTGGGCGATCGCAGCGATCGGTTCATGGCTATCAGGTATATCATGATGAAGTTTCCGTACAGCCCAAAAGCAATCAGCGGCAGAAAAGTGCAGACCTTCCAGGCTATTTCCACGTTCGTCTTGTGCAGCCAAATTCGCTCAGCGGGAAAATCCCACTTGCTGAAGTCGAACTGCATTTGAAGATGGGTTAAACCTGGCCCGGAATGTAGGGCACATTAGCTCTCACTTACTTCATAGCTGGTCGCGTCTGTGGCAGTCATTTCCGTTGTGCTGTGTCGCGTCCTTCGCTGCAGGCTTCCGCAGGGAGACTGTTTTCGTTTACAGCCAAATTAACATGACCACCTCTAAGCCGACATAATTCAGTTAACTGATTGACAAAGCCATTAACAGTTGTCACTGATAATGCACATTAAAAGCTAATGAACCGCACGCCCGACGCCCGACGCACGACGCTCGAGTGGGTGGCCATCTGTTGCACATTTAAATCAAACACTTTTAATCGAAAACATTTTTACTATCATCGTACAACTTATTTGCAAATCTCTAGTCGATGTCCAGCTTGCGGAAGGAGCCCTCCGTGCCGAAGATAGAATCGGCATTGAGTCGTTTCCCCGGCCTCAGCTGCTCATTCACCCCATACTGAGAATCCTCTTTGAAATAGTCGCCGTAGTCCAGCAGCTGCTTCTCTGCCTCCGCCTGGATGTCGGATATTCGTCCGTTGCTGCCACCGTACTCCTCGGGCAGGTATTCGCGTGGAATGACTTTGCTTAATTGCTCCAGATTCTTATACACATAAAACTGGGGAGAGAAGAGAAAAGATACAAGTTACGAAGAGATAAACTCATCAGAATATAATGCTCATGAGCTCTCTCTGTACGAGGATTAGCTGTTCGGGGGTATTAGCTCGGGGATAAATCCGTAATTTCATGAATTGCATTGCCCACTGACCTAGCCAATGTTTCAGAACTCCTCTTGCTTTGACACTGAACCCGGAATCATTCTGAATATACATATCTACTATATACAGTTTGAGGGGAGCTGAGGCAGAGGGTCTCAGGGGGCGGGCGCTTCAAGGTTTATCAAGTGGCCGACTCTTGGCTGATAATCCAAGATAAGGGCGCGATAAGCGACGAAAATAAATTAACAGTCTGAGGCACTTGAGCTATTCATGGATACGCATCCACCACTGTTCCGACACTCACTCGTTGCTGCAGCTTGCTGGGCATGAGGCTCTTGCCCAGATTAAGAAGCGCCACCGCCTCCTTGGGGCAGTTGATGAAGTGAACCCCTTTCAGTCTGGTGGGCTGCGCCTTCTCGGCAAAGACGCCCATTCGCTTGATGAGGGTAAAGTCCAGTTGGGCCAGGAAACTGAGGCTCATCTTGGCCATGTCGATAATCTCAATGAATCCGCTGACATTGGAGTGGTCGTCCTCCCATATGGCCCGCTCCGACACCATCGTCTGGTAGCGGAACAGATCCTCCAGCTTAAAGACTTTGGGATCGAATTTCTCATAGTTGGTGATCTGGATGCGAGGTCCGGCCGTTCCCCAGGGATTTGGTAGCCGCACATAGGTACTGAAAAGAGGATACCCATTATTCTGCTGTACCTACACATGGATTGATTCCCCCTTGCACTCACCCCGTTCGACACAGTGCCAGGATCTTGTCGTCCACCACCCGAGCAAAGAGCTCCGGCATCATCGTCTTGATCGTGTAGAAGTGCTCTATCTTGGACTTGGTCTTCTCCAGGCTAAACTTGCAGCCCCGGAGGAATCCCACCAGGAACTGGTCCTCCTGGCGAGCGCGCAGATGCGGCTGCTTGGAGAGCCATTCGCGCAGGGCAGCCAAGTCGGCTGGCAAACGCTCCTTCACCTCGTTCAGCTCCGTCTCGGCAATGTGGCGCAGCTCGGCGGTCAATGGACGTAGCTCGACCATGATGGGTGGCTGGAGTCGGTGCTGTGCTCCCTGCCAGCTGTGCGGCTACTGAAACGTGTCTCCAGTCGAGTGAAAAGCCGAAAAACGAATCTGTAGCCGAGTCCAAATATGATAATCTACGGCCTTTATGGCCAATCGTTAAACTGATAATGAAACGTGCTCTTGGCCAGACTCGCTCTCGTTTGTTCGCCGCGAGGGAGGGCGAAGGCTCTCTCTTTTTGGCAGATAAAAGTGGGAATTTTCTGCATCGGCTTGGACTCTACGTAGCCGCAAATGGGGAGCGATAACCCATATTTAGATAATGCCTCTGGATCGAACCCGCGAACACTGGATCCCAGCACTATTCATTGTTTGCAGGCCATTATCTTATCGCCGTATCGGCGCGGCACAGTTGGCTGGGAATACCAATTGAAGGGAATTCGATTTTAATTGGTTATTTCTTCTCAAGTGCACCCCTTAAAGGGATTACCTGAAGCAAGAGTTAAGGTGATTTAGAGTGCATGCTCGAAAGGGTGAACTCTTTCACTATTTTTAGAACGCTTTAAAGTTTAAACGGAAAAGTGGCGACACTATCGGTCATTGTTATCTGCTAATCTTGCATGGGAATCTGTTGGATCACAGTGAGTGGCCCCAGCGCGAATTGCCCGATGGTTTTGCCTGTGCTTCCATCACTGTCGCACCACTGTGCTGTGCTCGCATTTCTTGGGGAGTGCGAGTCGGTTTCAGTTCGGTTCGGGTGTTCAATCGAAGCAGGCATCGAGCATTCAATTAGTCGTGTACACACCTGGACAGAGCACACACCCCCTACTAACCCCCCACTGGCCGTAGCTCACAGACTCGCACACATACACAACCCCTTTGGCAGCATATTTCGAAATTGTACAATAGAATATATTACAGCTCCCCAAGACAATGACCAATATCCGATCGTTGGTGCCGGAGCTGGCGGAGCAGGCTCGCATGAAGCTCAAGGAGGACGAGATGACCAAGGCGGACTGCATCGAGGCGTTGCGCGCCTGGATCACTGAGCTTAGTTACCTGCAGGCGCGCACCGACGATCAGTTTCTGGTCGCCTTCCTGCGCCACTGCCACTGGAACGTGGACGAGGCCAAGAAGCGGGTGTTGTTCTATTACACATACAAGTCCAAAGAGCGCGAGCTCTTCAAGAGTCGCCTGGTGGACGATAAGCTTCTGGAGATGGCTCGCTCTGGGTAAGTAGGGACAGGGGAATCCCCAATATGTACACCATTCGGTGACTGTGACGATTTGAATTGCAGAATTTTCGCCACGTTGCCCAATCCGATCGGTCCCGGTGGCCCCCGCATCCACTACACACGGATGGGCCACATAGAGCCCTCGAAGCACAGTGTGAGCGACATTTTCCGCTTCCATGCCTTCCGCGCCGAAATCGAGATCAACACGGACGACAACTGGAACATAGCCGGGGTGGTGGAGATAATTGATTTCACCAAGATCCCCTACTCCTTGCTCCTCCAGTTCGACCCGGGCATGTTCCGGCGCATGAACGCCTTCCTCGAACACGGCATCCCCACGAATTTAGTGGCCACTCACATCGTGAACGCGTCGCGCGAGACGCAGTTCGTGCTCGGCCTCGTGCGCAATGCGATGAAGCAGAAGGAGCTGGTGAGTAAACCTTTCGCCCAGATGTGCGCCTCTGTGTCTGACTTCCCTTTCAATTGCAGCTGCACATCCACTCCAACCTCGAGTCGCTGCAGCGCGCCATCGGCAGGGAGTATCTGCCCGCGGAGTTGGGCGGGGACAACGGCACTCTGGGCGATGCAATGACGCGCTACGAGACCCAGCTGACCAGCTTTGTGACGTACTTCAAGGATGAGGAACGCTACGGCGTGGACGAGAAGCTTCGCGAGGCCAGCGAGAAGGAGCAGGAGAAGACCGCGTCCCTGGGGGCTGGCGTCGCCAACGAGGGCTCCTTTCGCAAGCTGAACTTCGATTGAGGCGTGCTGGCGGCATGTCGTGTGGCAGTTAGTTGTATATTCAGATGCACATACTACTATTTACACCCCCTCTATATATACATACATCCCGATATGTACACACAAATGTAAAAATTCCACAGCGCTATAGCGATCCTTGGTCATTGCAAAACCTGATATTTTATAAAAGAAACTTAGTAGAGCAGCAGAAACCTAAAAGCAAATTCAACAATATTATATACAAGTCCACACTAAAAGCGAACCCCAAAAACAAAACGGAATCAAAAGAAGAATATGAAACGCCATCAAATGGTAAAAAACCTCACATGAATGTCGATTATAATTTATTGTTGTCCTTATCAACGCACACATATACTTACATACACACATACAAACAAACATTCTAACATACATTCTAACATCCAGCCGGGTGCGGGGCGGTGCGGCGCCCGTGCACGGCTTTGCCTCGACAATTTATCCGCCCCATAACGCATTTCGCTCACCTCACGATGAACGTCGTCTCCCCCTCGTCTTCTACTTATGTGCTAAGTTCTTGTTGGCTTTTATTTTAAACGCATACATTTATATACATACATGCATACATGCATACATTCATGGGAACATACATACATATATATTTTTTCGATAATTTTTGCTTAACTAGTTAAGTGTCGTTTCTACTAATTTTTGATACTAGTTTACACATGTACATGTACACCTACCTATATTATATCGTATGTATAGATGCATATACCTATAATATAAAGTCGAAATACAAACATACAGTTTATAAATGACAGCGTATTGTAGAGTCCCCCTGTTGAGTGCGTTAATAAATTAAAGCGAATTTGTTTAAATGTCGAAAAAAACGAAATGTGTAAAGTCACTGCAAAAGTGATGCATTACTTGTAGAGACCCAATTTTTTGTATTTATGTGGTAATTATCTTGTTTGCAGAGATAAAACATATACATTCTGATTGACTGCGATGACGTATCGAACTTTGGACAGTACGATGAAAAGATATGCTTGAGCCAGCCATATCTCTTTACTTCAGTTCAAATTCCGAATTGCTGGCGCCCAATCTGTTAGAGCGGGACAACTGTATGTGCTCCAACGAGTGTTGTAAAGCGATATTGGTTAGAATTTCGGCCCAGAGCTTTTCTAACATCTAATCAGCTGGGAGAAGAAAGCAGAAAGACCTGTTGCACGGATTATAAACAATATCGGTGTATATTCAATATGCCCAAGCCAATAAAGTTATATTACGATCTCCTCTCACCACCTTCCCGTGCCCTTTGGCTTGCACTGAAGTGGGGCAGGACCCCTTTCGAAGATTGCCCCATTGCCCTGCGTAAATGTGAGAAACGACAATTTAAGTATTCATGAAGCTGTTTATTTTTATAGCTATTAAACCCTTGTGTTGCAGTCGAGCAGTTGACGGATGAATACAAGAAGATAAATCGTTTTCAGAAGGTTCCAGCCATAGTGGACGGAAACTTTCATCTGGCCGAAACTGTGGCAATTGTGCGGTATGTCTTAATTATGTTTTAGCGAGAAGCGCACCTTACCGACGCACCATCAGCTATCTTTCAGACAAAGGTCAATTCAGCGAGCAGCTCTATCCCAAGTCTCTGGAGGGACGTGCCCGCGTTGATGAATATCTGGAGTGGCAGCATTTGAACATTCGAGTGGCCTGCTCAGTCTTCTTCCTCGAAGCCTGGCTTTTTCCCATAAATGGTCTTGCCCCAATGCCAAAGCCCGAGCAGATTCAACAGCTCATAAAAGATGTGGAAATCAATTTGGGGCTCTTGGAGGTTCTATGGCTGGAAAAAGACTATCTCATTGGGGATCATTTGACTGTGGCCGATCTTTTTGGTGCTACCGAAATTAATCAAATTAGTAAGTCAAATCGAGTGTTGGGTTCTTTTAATTTAACACGCATACGCATCATTTTCAGAGCTTTGCCAATACAATGTGAATGAGAAACAATTTCCCAAGGTGGCCAAGTGGCTGGAACGTGTCCGTGAGGCAACCAATCCTTACCACGACGAAGGCCTTACTTTTGTGTACAAAAAAGCCAAACAGGCGGCTTCCGCCAAGTTGTAAGATTGCGAATATTTCAAATGTATTTATATACCTACATAATATGTAGTAAATATGTATTAAAAGTGTTTGTGGGATTCTTTTTCAAATATAAAATCAGTATGCCTTGCGTACGCGCCAAGACTAGTGCTGTATAACGCCGTTTGAGCTTTGTACCTGACATGAGCTTTTCTGTCAGCTGGGATCGTTCAGTTTTCCAAAAATAATTTGCCGGATTTACGTGCTGTCCCGTCCCCAATATCTGTATCAAAATGTCCAAGTCAATCAAATATTATTATGATTTCTTGTCGCAGCCATCCCGTGCTCTGTGGATTGGAATGAAAATGGCCAAGACCCCATTTGAGGACTGCCCTGTGGCCCTTCGAAAACGTAAGAAAGAATGAACCAAACCAACTAGCCGGCTGATTGATTGAATTAATTAATTGTTGCAGGCGAGCAATTGACGGACGAGTACAAGAAGATCAATCGTTTTCAGAAGGTTCCAGCCATTGTGGATGGCAAATTTCAGTTGGCCGAAAGTGTGGCGATTGTGCGGTGAGGCTGCAACATCTGGTAACCTGCTAAAGCAACTGTCAAATAACCGAACATTGCCCTCTTTCAGCTATCTTTCAGACAAAGGTCAATTCAGCGAGCAGCTCTATCCCAAGTCGTTGGAGGGACGTGCCCGCGTCGATGAGTTCCTCGAGTGGCAGCATTTGAGCATTCGACTGGCCTGCGGCCTCTTCTTTCGGAATGCGTGGCTATTTCCCGTGAACGGTATTGCCCCAGTGCCAAAGACTGAGCAGACTCAGAAGATGATTAAGGAAGTGGAGGCCAATTTGGGTATCTTGGAGCGCCTGTGGCTGGAGAAGGACTTTCTAATCGGCGATCAGCTGACTGTGGCCGACCTTTTCGGGGCTTCCGAAATAAATCAAATTAGTAAGTCAAACCGACGCTGTTCAACGAATGCAATTTGCTGATTCAAATTATTTACAGAGCTCTGTCAGTACAATGTTAGCGAGAAACAATTTCCCAAGGTAGCCAAGTGGCTGGAACGTGTCCGCGAATCGTCCAATCCCTACTTCGATGAGGCCCACAATTTTGTGTACAAAAGGAGCAAGGAGCCAGTCAGTGCCAAGGTGTAAAATTCTGAGAATCGTACCAGGCGCAGTTGCATTTGTTAAGATGTGTTTAAGATATTTGTCAGTCACTGCCATGTGCCCCTTAAGAGTGTTTTTCCTTTGTTTTGTATTCATTGGAATTCATTATTAAATAACTATTTACTAAATGCTTAGGCTAGTCGATGTCGAGTTTCCGAAAAGAGCCCTCAATGCCAAAGAGGGATTCGGCGTTGACGGCCTCGCCTCGCCGCAGCTTCTCATTTGTACCGTACGAAACCTCCTCCTCGAAGAAGTTCTTATAGGACAAGAGTTTTCCCCTCCATGTGGTGACCACGTCTTGTATGGTGCCATTGCTGCCACCGTACTCGGCGGGCAGGCATTCCTTGGGCACATATTTGTAGAGGCTCTCCAGCTTGGAGTGTATGTGAAACTAGGAGTAGGAACGTGGGATTGGTTAGCTATACCAGGATGATAGTACCAGGAGGTTGGGCTATAACTCACTCGCTTTCGAATCTTCTCACTCATCAGACTCTTTGCAATGGACATCAACGTCTCGGCACTGGCTGGTGCATTGACAAAATGAAAGCCCTTGGGCCTGTATGGGAGTGCCTTGTCACCGAGGACGGCCAGCTTCTTGACCAGCACCGCATCGAACTGGAATATATGACCTGCCCCAACGCCCTTCATGTCGATGATCTCAACGAAGCCGGAAATCATGGCATTGTCATCCTCCCGTATCTGAATCTCTCCCATCATGGTGCTGACCTGAACCACTTCTGCGATCGAGTACTTCTTGGAGTCGTAGAGGCCATAGCGGGAGATGTGAATGCGGGGCCCATCTGCTTCCAGGGGCTGCGGCAAGCGGAGGAGGCAGCTGAAATATAGTACTTGACATTGGGAGCATTCTGCGTTTGCCATGTGATCGAATCGAGCTCACCCTGTATCGAGTATGCCCAGCTGCTTCTCGCCCACAAAGCGATTCTTGTATAGCTCAGGAACGGCGCCACGCATGGCATAGAAGTTGTCCAGCTTGAGCTTGGTCTTCTCCAGGCTGTACTTACAGCCGCGCAGGAAGGCGACCAGGAACTGGGCGTCCTGGCGTGCCGTCAGATGTGGCTGCTTTGAGATCCAAGTGCGCAGGGTGTCGATGTCCTCTTCGATCCGATCGGGCACCTCTCCCAGCTCCTTCTGGGCTTTGCTGGCCAGCTCTGGGCTCAGACTACGTATCGAATTTTGGTCGGACATGGCAACCACCCACCTGCACCTGTAACTGTTCAATGCAAAGGCATGGAGTTTGAATTATTGAGATTTTGTTGAGGTCTTATTAGTCAGCTTTTCGCTTTTGGCCCCATTTCCGCCAATTTGTTGGCTGGTAAGTGGTGTCTCTTCTGGTTGATTAGATTGTAGCGGCCATATGGCTACTACCAATAATTCGTCATCGTCGTTTGACAAAGTTTTCGATTAGATTAGTCGCTTGTGCTTGAACGATTAAGAGATTGTCGGTGCAGATCCCTCGACCCACTTAGCTATGGTCTTAAACGTTGGCTTAAGTTACATGGTAGCTGCACCGACACAATCACACAATCTTTCAGCGATAAGTCAAGATATCGCTTATCAGCATATCGCATAAAACCTTGATATAGGTTCGCTCGTCTTGCCTTGGCATTTAGCATACAGCTTGTGACTGGACTGGCTTTTTAAATTTCCACATTGTCCGACCTCTACTCACAATTGTCTTTAATTTAATATTAGCAGTTATATATGCATATAAATTGGACGGCTCTTCTATATGTATATATGTGCACCTCGTCGCAAAATTTGAAAGCTGAACCGCTGACTTTGACTGTGGGCGCGAGACTGCCACCGCCTCGGCATGGAATAGACGATTTCGGTTCTGGCTCTGGTTCTGGCTCTGGTTCTGGTTGTACATGGCATATGGCATATGGAGAACCTGGTGGACGTCACGGCCAGTGACGCATAGCCTAATGACAGTTGAACGAATCAACATGGGGAGAGATAGAGGGCGCATATGAGAGTGAAAACTTTTACAATAAATTAACACTTTGAGTCAACCGGCAGCTAACACCTGGAGATAAGATAGAATACCTGTCGATCGGAGGTCACTCCCACTGGGGAATCTCCTGTTCATCGGAATGGCTAGCCATGAGTGACCCGACAGGAAGCTATTACTAAGGAACTTTATATAAATTTCCATGAATAAGTACATACATGAATGTACATATACGGTGTTCTATACTGTGTTCTATATTGGAAAGATACGAGTATCAATGCGTACACCTGAACCGCTGCTGATATCAATAAGTCCACCTCCACACTGCTAGTCTATATAGAGCCCTGTCTATATAGAGATAACGATATTATCGCTGAACATGATACATCTGTTTCTAGCTGTTATTCCCTTTTTGGTTGCCTCGTTGGAGCTAGCCAAACACGATAACTTTCTTATCATCGTGGGCTTGTTTCTGGGGTCTCTTTTGTCCTTGTCACAGAGGGCCAACCTGCCAAATCAGAATATCCGACTCATTGTGAATATGTCCAATTTATAGCAAGCCATTATTGAGATTGAGGTACGTATAGAATCGGAAAGATATGGCAGATCTGACGTAGGATTTTATCAGCATTATCCAGTGGATTCCACTTGTTCTCCCCAAATAAAAAGCAACGAGAGTACATTTACTGAATGAATTTTATTTATTTACTCTTCCATTTAGTAAGTATATCTTATGCAAAGGTACAATAAACTAAGTTCTTACCAAAAATGCAATGGCTTAAATTGGTTCTTGTGTTTGTGGGTGTGTGTGTGTGTTTGTTTGAGTTTTTCTTTCGTTTACAATCGCGCGTTTACCATCGCGAATTTATGATAATATCACATTTATATATAAATAGTTAGAAAGGTTCGGTCGAAAGAAATATAGAGACGCAGACAGGACGGGCGGACAGCTGACAGCTGACAGCTGGATCCTGTTCTCTGTCTGTTCCGTCACTCAGAAGCAATACTGTACTTAATTATAAGGCAGTTGTGGTTCCGAAATTTCCATCATGGGTCATCCTAAATGGTCGACTTTTCCGGTATGTACGCTACACCTACATACTCGTATTGCTACTCGTATTCTACACATATGCATATGTATATGTATTTGTATGTATCTTATGCATCGTATATAGATCTGGTTAAACAGCCCTGCCCTATTGGTGCTATTGGCGTCCAGGGTCCACGATTGGCAAGTGTCCAAGGATGAGTCAGCAAGTGGCGAGCCCTGGACTCCTGCGTCCATGGATGACTGCCACTTGGCTGCTGATTTTTGTGCCCTTAATTCTATAAAAGGCCGCTCGGGTGTCGTCTTTGGGGGCAATCAAGCGCCAGACTGTCACACAGTTGCGCTCTGCTCGACTTTAAATCTAGATATAATCGTATATCGTATTTGTATATATGTTTATATATATGTATGTATGTATATGTAAGTGCTGGCTGTGGAAAATGAGGGATCCGAATCCAAATGAGGCGAATCGTGGCGCTTATTGCTATGTAAGGCTAAACCTAAGCCCCTCGTTGGGTCTCCAAGCTGTGGCGAGCAGCAGCAGGGCAGACAGGAGCAGATGGAGACTGATGTGGAGGCGATGTGCCCTTGTGCCGCTCGCCTCCGTTGTCTCTTCCTCGGCGGAGACCAGGGGCGCCGTGTAGCGCTGCTCGTCATCCACTTCGTTGACGCTGCGGGCGCACTGCATCCATTTGCGGGACGATAGCTTCGCCTTGGCGTGGGCCACCTTCATGCGGTCGTCGTTGAACTCCCAGTAGCCGAGGTTCTTGAAGAAGTACGTCTTGCCGTCGCTGTACTGGAAGGCGGCATCGATGTTGTAGCCCACGCCCGACCAGATGCTCATGTCCCGCGGGTAGTCCAGCTCCACCTGGCCCGTGTAGTCGTCGATGCGCCAGTACAGAGTGCCGCTGGTCAGATACGTGCGGTTGTTGTGGCCCCACACGAACGAGGCATCGATGTGGGACAATGTCGGCGGCAGGCCCAGGCTGGCCAGTGGCTTGGGGTAGCCGTTGGCCAGGCTAACCGAATTGAACACATAGTACTGGCGACCTAAGTGGCGGAAGAGGAAAGGAAACCCATGTTAGTTCAGGGGCTGGCACCAATGGCTCCTCTGCGATGATGGCTCACCAATGAAGAACACGATCTGGCGCTGCTTGTTCTCGTACACGGCGTCTACTCTGGTGAAGTTCTCGGGCAGGGCTGCCCAGTGGCGGCGCGTTTCCGTCGGGTAGCCGGGATACATGCCGCGTGCCCCGATGCGCCAAAGGAACTGCAGGAAGAAGAAAGTGGAAGAGTTGAGTCTCTGATTGCAATGCTTGTGTGGGGCTGTCCCCGTACCTGGCCCCTGAAGATGAACAGCTCGCCGCGGATCATGGAAATGGCATCGTAGCTGGTCAGGCAGCTGTTGGGCTTCGGCTTGCGCGGCTTGTGCTGCCTGGGGTGGTGGTGGGGCTGGTGCTGGTGCTGCCGCTGTCCCGTGGTCGGATACGGACGCCGCGTTGTCGGCGTCCTCGATGTGCTTGTGGTGGTGGTCATGCGCTCCCTCTCCCGCTCCCGCTCCCGATCCCACTCGCGCTGCCTGTTCCGCTCCCTCTCCTCGCGCTCTCGCTCGCGCTCCAGTTCTCGCTCCCGTTCGCGGGCCTGTTCCGCCTCCCGCTCCCGTTGTTGTTTCTGCCGCGCCCGTTCCTGCTCCCTTTCGCGTTCCCGTTCCCGTTCCCTTTCGCGCTCTCGATCTCGATCTCTGTTGGGATCGTAGCTGGAGGGATACCGCGGCCGATAGTTCGGATAGTTGGGCTGCGGATAGTAGCTGAGCGTTCGCATGGTGGTGCTGGTCGTGGTCGTGGTGCTGGGGGTGCTCGATGTGATGCGCGGGCGGTAGGGTCCCCAGGTCTTCTCCTTGGAGCCGTACAGCTCCTGAATGCCTGTGCGATCGTCGTCCGGCAGCTTGCCATCCACCTCGTTGTTCTGGTACCATGGGAACATGACCGCATCCGAGTCCGAGGAGTGGCCCAGCCCCAGGGAGTGACCCAGTTCGTGCAGCGCCACATTCAGAAAGTTGGTTCCTGCAACGGCACGGAATGGCAGCAAATGAAATGAAATGCAACATAAATACGGCTGACTGGTTAATGGCAGTGACAGAGGGAGTGACAGGGGGAGTCCTGGCAGTCCAAGGCAGGGCCAAGGCAAAGGCAGAGACAGAGGCAAAGGCAGAGGCATCGTCGTCGCCTTGACGACTTTGTAAGTGGCATAAAAATGGCGACGCTTGCAACATTTTAAAATGGCTGCCAACGTCACGCGTCATGCTGACAATTTTTTATTGGCATTAAAAACCATTAAAAATGCCGAAGCACAGCGCACAAGGGCGAGGTGCGGTGCGGTGCGAAGCGGGGAGGGGCAGTAGATTTATTGTGCTAAATTACAAAACGCCAGTGGCATGCTGCATGAGGCATGGGAGCCATGGGAGCCATGGGACATGCGGCAGGCAACGCGTCGCCATTCCTGGTTGATGCGGTCGCCGCGTATGCAATTTTTTTTTATTGATTTTGCCCGACGTGTGGCTGCCACAACAGACGCCACATGACAGCGAAAACATGATTATAGCCTAATTAAATTAATTTAAGTCAAAAGGTGAATGCAATTATGATGTAAACTGCATTTATAAACTCTACAACACTCACCTCGACTGTCGTCCGCGTTGCCGTCAAAGTTCCAGGTCTCGTCCGCATCGAAGTGGGCATCGCCGCCGCGTCCTTCGCCGGGATAGAAGGCATGGGCCAGCACCTGGCCGGGACCATCGAATTTATAGCCATCGCCGTGCTGGAGACTGCAAAAGTGGGAGTGGGAGATCGATCAGGATTAGTCCGTGTGTCTCAGGCTTTCATAAAAATTACGACCAAAGCAAGGGGAGCTCATATTCACAGCTTATCTAAGAACAAGCAGCTGCCACATAAACTCTTTGATTCCGCCCCCCACCACACCACCCCACACCACCCACTGGTGGCAGGCAGAAGGCGGAGGCATGTTCATCGACATTGTCATTGCTGCTGGCATTACTGGCATTTCATCATCGGCTACAGGTCCTGTTCCAGTTCCAGTTTCAGTTCCTGTTCCAGCTGCATGGTTTAATACGTGGCTTATTTATCGTTTGCCTGGGTTTTAAGTGCAGCATTTAATGGGTTTTCCTGGCTGGTGGCCCATGTTTATGGCACTAAAGAAACGCGTTTTTTATGGCACCCAATCCCATCCCATCCCATTCCATCCCATCCCCAATACATACCGTGCAAAGAGCACTTGGATATCCGCCTGGTCGCTGTACACCTCACGGAACGTCAGCTTGGAGTTGTTCTCCCACACGCTCAGCGCACGGGACACCATCATTCGAATCTTGCCCGCATCCGGCATCGTTTGGTTGACCAGGCTGAAACGAGAAAGATACGACATCAGTTACAGAGCTCGAAACACTCTCCCTTTCCCTAAGAAAATTGGCCAGAAAAAGATTGGCCACTTGCATAATTTGTGTCTGCCTTCGAGGGAAAACTTTCCGATATGCGAATGTATCTCGCAGTCGGAGCCAAAGTTTGTCGCTTATCTGGTCCTGGGGCTCCCATGTAAGCCAGCTCGAGAAACCGCTAATATGATGGTCAGTGGCCCCCCTCGCCCCCTCGGCGTGGGCACTTTCACTTTGTCATGCTAAAAGTTTCCTTTGTTTACAGCGCCTGCCTCTGCTCCCTCATAATGGCTAAGGACGAAGGCGGGTCGCTGCTTTTCACTTAGTTTAGTGTTTTGTAAATTTTGTGCCAAAGTTTTTGGCAAAACACACACACAAACACACACACACACACACAGACACAGGCACACAAAATGTGTAAGCTCCACCTGAAGCTGGACCTTCAGCCGCTCCAAGGCGAGGACAACTCTCCACTTACGGACTTTACTCCATTTTCCGTCCGCAAAGTTCGGCCCCAGTCCAGGAGATGGAGCCCTTTCCCTCTGTCTTTCCCTCTGTCTGTGTGTGTGTGTGTGTGTTTTTGGGCTGTGTTTCCACATTTTATGCAAATTAGTTATGTTTCTTTTATGCCGGAGCGCGTTGGCTGCTGCTGCATGGAGAAAAAATGGAGAAACGGAGAGAGAAACGATGGGGGGAGACGGATACGGAGGACCAGCCAAGTTGATCCTGTTTGTGGTTTACCTAAAGCCCCAGGACCAAGGACCAGATGCATGGCCCCTGCCGTATGCTGCGTGTGGCCTTAATTTCCATTCTATTTTTTCTAGTCTGGTTTTCCTTCTTGTTTCTGCGTGCTTGTCCTGTCTGTCCGATGGCTAGGCTTTTGCGTGCGTGTCCTGTCTGTCTTCAATATGCATTGGGCCAGCAGCATACAGCCATTCGCCGATAGCCTTCCCCAAATTGGCCAGCTTGTCCGTTTCTTTTGGCCTGGCTTCCACTAACTGCCACTGGTTTGCTTCCAATCAAATTTTGTCAAGCCATTGAGCCAGGAGCCAGGAACTGAATGGAACGTGCCCTGTCCTTCGAGTGGGGATATTCGGCCATTTCCATGCAAATTGCCGCTCAGCCAATAGAGGTTTTTCTTTCGCCGATTAAAGGACATTGATAGGTGATATCGCTTTCGATAAGCGACGGATTGTGCCATTTATTATCGAGTTATCGGGGTGATAATTGAATGACGCTCACATCCACATATCCTTCTGTTCATATCCTTCTGTTTTCCGCTTGCAGACGACATCCATCCTCTGCAACATCATTAGGCACACGTACTGACAACTGCTGCATGCCACTTGACCTGCACACACACTCGAACTCGAACTCTGACTCTGGAGCTGACTGCGACTCCGAAACAGTGTCGCAGTTCATTTCCATTTCCATGTCCTCGTCCTCGTCCTCGTCCTGGACCCGACAAAAACGTGCTCAATTGCAACGCCATTTGTTTGCCTGGCTGTTGATCCGTCCGTCTGGTCGGGCGGCAGGGCCGCCGGCTCAAGCCTTTCGGTCCGGCCGGCTGTGGCCCCAGTCTCCTATTTGCACAGCGCTTGTTGCCCGGCCAAGGGGTAAATTAACTCAAGGCATGCCATCCGCAGCGCCCAACAGTCTAATCCTCAGCTGCGGAGTCCCAGTCCGCCAGTCCGCCGGTCCAAGTGCCTTTGTCGTGGTAATTCTGTTGCCACTGCGTTCGGATTTAAATGCAAACCATTGCCTGGCATCCGGTCACGTAGCCATTTCCAGTTGCAACAGAAACAGCAGCAGCAGCAGCAGCAGCAACAGCAGCTTCGGTTTGACCTCTGTTTGTCTTTGGCATGTCACTCTGTGTGCCGAGCATTTAAATTATTATGAACCCTCAATGCAAAGGGAGATCCAGATCCACAGAGAGCGAGAGAGAGAGAGAGAGAGACGGGACGACAGCGACAGCGGCCGGAGGAACGTGTATTTGGCTACCTGGACTCCGTCAGACAATCCTCTTCCTGCAACTGTCTGGGGGGAAACGTGTGTCTGGGCCAATTTGTAGCCTTACACGTAAAACAAACTGAACAATTAGGCAAATGGATGGAAAACGGAAAACAGGCACGGAGATGAGCAGGAGATGTATCCCCTGGCTGCGATTGCGAAATCGAATCAGTGGGCTGCCCAGGCTGTCAGTCACTTCGACCAGCCGGCGATTCTACGGGTTTTCTCCTGGTCGAAGGACGCACACCACTAAGCTCCCTTCGTTATCATCGCCGAATGGCTACATGGCAGCCAAAGGAGCAACGGAAAGCCATTCCACCGGAATGTTACATGCTCGAGGATTTTCCGTTTCCAATCGACCAGACACTGGACATTTTCAATGCTCATTTGCAGAACTGTCACCATTATGCCAACGCAGTCGAGTCGCAATATATCAGAGCAGAGCGGAGCGATTTTTGATTAAAATTGCACACAGGTATCCTTGCACTCGTCTCGTCTCCAGCTGCAGCTGCAGCTCCTGTCTGCTGTCTGCCGTCTGTCACTGCCAGTTGATTGAATCGGGCACACATCGACCCATGAAATGTTTGTCCGCAGGCTAACAACTAAATCACCGATGTCAGCGGCGCTTTGCATGCCCCTCCAGGCCCCCCCTTCTGGTTGCTCCTTCCAGACAGCTGCCTCCCAAAAAGCCAAGAAAAGCGGAGAATAAATGAGGTAGAATGAGAGCATTCTCGTACTGTGGAGAGATGGCGTAATAGAAAGGCCCAGAGGCTCAGACAAGGTGGTCCTGGCTGTGGTGGCCTGGGAGGAGGCGGCGGCATTTTCCAATTTCTCCCTCAATCGCATAGATTTTTCTTCTCGCAGACACAATTTCATGCACATTTTACTCGACTCTTCCTGCCATCAACTTCCGCTAAAAGTTTTCCCAGCAGCAAGCGCCCAGCCGTACATATTCGGGTTTTTCTCTAAAACCTCTTCTGAGGGGTATATTGATTTGGAGAGGATCCGATCCCACAGGACCAACCAGGGTATCTCCATCTTCGGTGCCCGAAACATGGCCATTACTTTTCCTGTTCTCCTTTTTTTTCGCTGTTTGTTGGTTTTGTTGTCAGACAGCTATCGAAAAAGTTTTCGCCAACAAAATGAGTTTATTTTTATTTTATTTTTTGCTTAATTTCGCACAAATTAAAATGATGCGAGCGGAGAGCGAAGAGGGTAAGGGGGGGATATAAAAAATGTTATTTTTCGCAATTTTTCGTTGTCGTGGCAGAAAACTTTCCACCAGCAATATTTCTCCACACGCAGCGGCGAGGCTCCCATTTCCACTTTCCACTCTGCACTCCATCGCCCATCCCATCCCGTATGATATTGAGCATCGAGTGAATTGCTCCGACGACACTCGAGATATGGCAAGTTTTATTCTGAAGTGGCATCCATTCTATGCGAGACACCAAAGTGTTTGCTCTGGATATTACAGTCAAGGGTTTGCCCGGCCAGCATGGTGTCCTTCGCATCATTGTGTGGCGGCTAATTTCAGAGAAACTCGAAATAAGTGGGGCGCTTATGCCCAGCTTACACTCCCAGCTATCACCTGCCTGAAGCGAGTATCTGAATCCGTAATCCCCTCCAGCTGGCATCCGCAACTCCCCCGCACTTCGGCAAACATAATTATGCTCAACATTAAAAATGTAAGCCCTACCGATGCCGATGCGTTGCTTTTGGGTGTGGGCTTCAGAAAGGGTTTGACAAGGGCACGAATCTCAATAAAATAGCTTGAAAACAGGTCAAAGTCCTGGCCTAAGCCCTGGAGTAATAGCCCCATAGACTCGGGCCATTTTCCCTGTTGGGTCCAAAGCACAAACAGGAAAAAAGAGAAACAAAAAGAAGGCAACAAATGACTTTGCATCCTGTCGTGTCATAACAAATTTAATTAATAAATAATCAGTATGTAAGCCGCAAGAGAAATAACGAAAAAGTACATACGAGAGTAATAAATGGGAATTTGTCATTAGCCAGGAATTCTGAGACATTGACAGGGACACCACTACACACACACACACACACACACACACGCGAGAAGGAGTAGGAGTAGGAGTACGAGATACGAGATACATTCCATCCACAAGTGGATGCGGATGTGGATGTGGAGGATGACTGCCAGTCTCAAGTGCTTAAAATTGCAAATGTTATTTAGCTCATAGAAACACACACACACATGGGGGGATGGATGGGATGCCGCGGGGCCACAGACGGTAAATATTTGCCACAAAGAAGCTGCCACAGTTGTGTGGCATACCCCCCGGGGAGAATGGAAGACTCCCTCCGCCTGCCATATGCATTTGTATATTTATTATCCAAAATGATTCTTGCCATTAGAGATTATTAGATTGACATTTTGTTGGAATTATATTAGCACTCAAATTTCATTCATTTTGAAAATACATAGCCTATTGCCTAGGGTTTAGTGTTGAAAAATACAGCAGAGACGAAGAGTGTTCGAAAACGTTAATTAATAATAATAATTATTTATTTATTTGGTGGATTTTTCACTTAAATTTCGATTACACTTTGGATTTTTGCCACACAATTGAAGAAACACTTAAATTAACACTTTAATTCGAATCTCGATTGGTTTAGTGTTGCAAAACGGGTTTTTAAGTGCTGCAAAGGACTCGTTCCATTTGTTTTGGCTTATCACATCAACTGTTTCCATTGCAGCCATTCCGTGTGGCTTCCGCTGGCCGGCTTTGTGGATATTCTATCCTGCTATCGCTCACTCAAGGAGGTTGTGATGGATACCATATCGAAATAACATCACACCCAGGTTGAGTGAGTCAAAGCAAGACAAAATGCGACCCGAACTTCTCCTCAGTTTTCACTTTTTTAATGTTTTTCCTTTTTTTTTCCCCATTTTTGTCTAGACAGTCAACTTTTAGCACTTCATTTGCAGAACTTTTGCCAGAGCTTAGATTTTGGAGAGGAGTGGAGTGGAATGACAGACTCCTTCATTCAGAGCCGAAGACCCATTCCAGAAAAGGACGAGAAAAGGGACCGAAAACGGACCACTTTACGCACGACTTTTGGCAAACAAATTGCATGTTTTATACATTTTGGATTCGTAAGTCAGTCAGGCACTTGGACTGGCCCTGGCCCTGTCCGTGGGCCTGTCCGTGGCTGTCGGGGTGCCTCGCTCCCTAATTGAGTGGCAGTGGCGGCCTGCGCTGCAGCGCTGGCTCATGTTTTATTTATGAGACATGGCATGCGGAATAAAACATGGCGAAAAATACGAAATCAACTGGAAGCTGCTTGGATTAAGATTCTGCACTAATTTGACACTTGAGTGAATTGAAATTTTTAAATGCTCACAAATGGGAAAGTCACTGTAGCAGCAACACTTCTCCGATTCCGCAATTTTACACAATTTTCCACGATCCAACAATGGACGGAAAAGTGACAAATAAATGTACATATCTCCCACACTCTCTCTCTCTCTCTGTGTGTGTGTGTGTGGGTGTGTGTGAAATAGTAAGTCCTTGGACCCCGCACACACAATAAGTATACGCAATAAATCATAAAATAAATCGCTTACATTCATCGTTGTCAGGGTGCACAATGCCTCCCAATGCCTCAATGCACAGCAGCGGCTCCTGTCGCTGTCGCTGTCGCAGTTGCTGCTCCTGTTCCTGTTCCTGTTGCCGTTCCCTTTTTGAAAGGATACGTCTAACAAGCTGTCACAAAAACCCATCGCAAAAGATCCACACAAAGGCGAAGAAAGCGGGCAAATCTATACACCCCCGTAGAGGGAGGAAAATCTATACGCAAATAGATAGATGGCGGGGGAGGGGGGAGGGAAAAATCTATACAAGACCATTTGACAAGCAGAGGCGCACCGCATCCTTGTGGCAAAGTAAGCAGTCAAGCCCGGGCGCCAAATGATGCGCAACGTTATCTAAACCTTGTCGCAGGAACAGGAGCAGGAGCAGGAGCGGCAGGACGGCCACAAATGGATGGAGGCCAGAGAACGGTACGGTATACCTGTTACCAATTGCGGGAATGGTTGGTGCTGGGTGGTGTGGGGTGGGCTGGCTGATGGTGCGACACCTGCTAAAAGTAGGAATGAAATGGAGCGCGGTTGTCACATGCTTTTCAATCAAATTCAAATTTACTCAGCTTTCACAAACACACCACAAATTCGACTGTGAAAATCTAACACATTACCAGAAGGAGCCAGTGAGAGCGGCAGAGAGAGAGAGAGGAGAAGAAAGTGTAGCAGGCAAATTGGGGGCATATCCGAGCAGAAACTGCCACCAGGAAGGAGCCGTGGAAGTGAACCTCCGGTTAATGCATATTTAATATGCCGCACGAATGTCCCCGTATGAATAAATTTTGCATCACTTTGTGTGGGTGGGTGGGGGTGAGGTGGGGGTGGGGTGATGTGGCAATCAATACTTGCAATTAAAAAGTCACCAACTTTCAGGCTTTCAATGATGCAATTTTAATGTACATCACGAGTACGTGTATGAATATGGCACAAATTAATTGAGTGCTTAGGAATATCGGAATATCAGATGAATGGAAATTAGAAGCAGACAAATATTTCATTGTAATTACAGATCAAAGTAGATACTAACCGCAGCTGCATACACAACTGTACTCAAAGCTGATATTCCTTTGTAATAAATGCGTTTTTTTATACAAGTTTTTATCTGAAAACAATTTGTATTACTAGCTAGTTTTTGTTTTTGTTTTTCATTTTTGGCCAGGTTTAGTTTGTGGTTTTTGCCAAAACTCATTTGAAACTTTTGTGATTTTCATTCGGGTTACTTTATGGCATTTGATAAACTATCTACGAGTACGCACAGAAGCAGTACTCGTAGATAGTTTGTCCAACAAATTATGCGTTAACGAGTGCGTTATTTAATTACACTTGTCCGAAATGGGTTAGAGGTTATCATATCTGACAGACGCTGTCCGCCATGATGGCCAGCAAAGTTGTGTGGGTGTGTGTGTGTGTGTGTGTGTGTGTGTGTGTGTGTGGGAGCTATGAAATATTTCCAGTCAGTTGATCCATCGCTCAGCCAACCGCAGAGAGTGGAGGAGTGGAGGAGCACCCCCCGTGCTGACCGACCTCGTTTGCTGGACATTTTTAAGCGCGTTTTGTTGGCTTTTGCTTCTGCTTTTTGGCCAATGGACAGAGCGACAAGCCATATTCACCGACCGACCTGCTAGAGCGACTCATTGGACGCCGGCTCGGCTGCTTTGCGGTGTTTAATCTACTTTACTTTGCTTATGCCTCGGCTTTCCGTTTTGCCTCGTTTCCCGTTTCCCGTTTGCCATAGCCCTTCGCCGGGAGCCATGTCCACATCCACATCCTGCAGCTCTCCTGCGCGAACCAGCGACACGATGACGACGGCTGTGTCGTACAATGTACATGTGTGTTTATCCCAACTTTATGCGCCCCTGGTTCGTTCGTTGTGTGTGTGTGTGTGTGTGTGTGTGGGTGTCCTGCTGTATGTGTAGAAAAAACCGCTTAAGCTGTGTTCCACTGACTTTGAATTTTTTATCCACTAAGTCGACGACCGCCAGTTGGGGGCGGGGGCTGGGGCTGGGGCTCTGGTTCTGTTTCTGGTTCTGGTTCTGGCCAACGTTCTAAGCTGCTTGTGCACTGCTTTTCTGGTTAACTGCTGCTTGCCAAAGCATAGCACCCCCGCATCTGGCCCACAGCCTGGAAAAGTTTGCTTAAATTGAATTGCACATTTAAGAGCATTCACCCAAATGCAAATCGGATAATGGGCGAGCGGAGGAGGCGATGGGCGAGTGAGTACCTTTTGCCCTGACACTGCACTAAATTGTTTGGCATTAGAAGAGGTCCTGTCCTGCTCCCTTGGCTATCATAACAACTGCAACTGCCACTGCAACAGAAACTGCAACTGAAGTTGCAGCAGCTGCAGGCCATAACGCTTGCTACGTATCGAATCGTTTTGCATAGCGAAATCCAGCTAAGGAAACATAAACAGGAGCAGGAGGAGAAGCAGCAGCAGCAGCAGAGTCAATCGTTTGGGGCAGCCACAGCCACGTCCACGTCCAATGGTGCCTCAAGGTAAAGTCAAAGGCAAATCGGCTATGGAGAAAAAGGGCAGCTAAAGGGGGAGGGGTCGGGTGTGTGCGGCTGTGTGTGTGTGTGTGGCAGATAAAGACATATTGTAACAGCATTAAACAGCTATCAGACGGATACGTTCGACTTTATTGATTTCATCTACCTCTTTCCTCCCTCTCTCGCTGTCTCTCTCTCTCTTTTTGCTGTTGCTTTCCTTTCGGCATTGCCATGGCTCTGCCCCATTGTGTTGTAAGTGTATCGAGAGGTGTCGAACGAAGCATGTACTTGGATTTTACAACCCACCAAAGGGCGAACAAAGTGTCTAAACAAGTCACAACTCACCTGTAAAGAAACAAGAAAAAGAAATTGAAATTTTAGTCAGTTGTACATGAGGATTCAGACCATATGTATGGCTACTATATACTATATATTATATATCTATATATATGTACTGATTTATGTTCATTTAGCTGACAGCATAAGCTCGCTTTTTTTTGCTTTTTGCTTTTTGGTTGCTGTGACAACTATTCGACGGGGGCGTATGTCAGGCCTTCAAGGATCCAGCCTGGTGCTCGTTCCGCTCGTTCATATATCGATTACTGACGTCGACAGGGGGACGTCACAAAACAAAACAATTTGTCAAGCAAATGTGCCAAAAAGTTGAAGCCAGCGAATGGGTATAACTAATGGCAAACAGAACCACGAATAAACAAAGCCAAAAACCAACAAACAAGCCAGCCAGCCAGCCAGAGCGCTGGAAGGAAAAGAAAACGCTGCGCGATGAAGGCCAACAATCCGCCAATGAAGTACAGTTGTGCTCGCCTGCTGCAGCTGACGTGGCAGCCGGACTGACGTAAGCAGCAGTTGAAACACGAGTCAACTTGCTCGTCCTGTCCTGTCCTTTAGTTAGATGTAACTCGGATAACGTTGGGGCCTGTGCATTTTGCTCATTATTTCAGTTGCTCGTTAGGACGGCAGCAAGGAGAAGGTACAGTTGTGGCAAAGGATAAGGGGCCGGCTCTCTCTATAGCACGTGTATGACTCAACAGCTTGTCGTGCAGTGCTCGTTAATGGTGACACAGGAGAGTGGAACGGGGCTTAAAACGGTCTTAACAATATTTAAATAGATGTCCCGTCCCTCAAGTTGTTTTTCGTAATGTCGGACAACCGTTAGCTGTGCTGAAACCATTCGAACCCATCCACAAATATTAGCCTTAATGTAGTTTTTCACATAAAACTATGGGCAATCGAAAAGCGGCCACACAAAACACTGTTCGATGAGTAATGTGCGGTTAATGGCAATGGCGGGGACTGTACAGAGGCTGTGCTAGTGTTGGGTCCAGCCATCCATATGCTACAGCCATAAAATCGAAGTAACTTGAATCTAGGAATGGGAATGAGATTGGGGGAATGGGGACGGGGACGGGGACACCATCAACCTAATGATGCATAATGATATGGGACAGCGCGCGATGCGATGCGGCCCATTACCCACACGCAGGACCGAGCCAAGCCGTGGCAGGACATCATCATCCCTCTTCCCAAAAACCGTTTCTGCTTGGCCAAATGGCCCAATGTCATCACAGCAGCAGAAGCAGCAGCAGCGGCAGCAGCCTCACAGCACACAGTCTGCCGACTTGTCAATTATTTATTTTTATTGGCCTCATTATGATTTCTGGCTGCGCTAACGATGATGGCAGCTGAAGATGAAGCTGAAGCTGAAGCTGGGGGAGGGGCCTGAATCCTCCAAAGAAAATTGTGTTTATTTTAATTTCATTCAATCCAAATATTTAAGCAGCTGTCTGAGGGTCGGACAAATGCTTAAGAAGAACGCGGGAGCGATACGGTAATGTATCGATCTCTGTCAAAGGATCAATTTCTATTGGGATGGGATTGTATAATCCCAAACTTATCGCATATTATTGATTATTCGATCCTAGTGCTACACATTTTCACAATCAGCGTATCCCGAAGAGCCGACCCTTTTCCCTTTTGGTTTATTGATGTTTCGAGTGGCTTCTGAAGTGGCTTGTGGTGGGGTCTGGTGTGGGGTCTGGCCATATCCAATCCCCTTTCTCTATCTGTATCTGTATCTGTGTGTGTGCATGTGTGTGTGTCTGTGTGTGTGCTTGTCATGTACACACTTAATGCTGAAAGAGTGTCACTAACAATATCATACTCTGCTTGTCCGCGCCCTCCTCTCTGTTCGCTTTGCTTGTTTGTTTAGTGCAGGTGACATTTAAATTAAGCTGTGCTACTCCTCCTCTTCCCCCTCCTCCTCCCTTGCTAAAAGTGCTTTCATGTTTCCAACACACACACACACACACACCAAGAGAGAGCCAGAGTGCAGACAGTGCTCGTTAAACTCAATAAACGTTTGCACTTTTTATTTATGCTCTCCTGCAATTGTTCGACGCTTGATTAAATTTCTTTGTTGTTTTTTATGTCTGTTCGTGCTGGTGGCACTAGCAGTCCGAGTGCCTTCCCACTGACAATTAAACTAGCCAATTAAACTTTCGCCCCACAACTCCGTGCAGTCCGGTCCGGTCCGGTCTTAGCCCTATCCTGGCCCTGGTCAATGGCTGTTTGGGCCAGCTCTGGCGGTGCTGCTGGTCCCTGCCAAAGTGTTAATACACAAATACCCAAATGTGTAGTTAACACGAGTTTTTGTTGCCCTTGTTTGTCTGTTCTTCTTTCTCCTTTCCCTCGAATCGTATCGTTACGTTTTGTTTGCTTTACTTTGGAGGTTTTGGAGCTGGTAAAAATAGAAGAACCCAAGACTGGACTGGTCTGGGTATCGTTGGGGTTGTCGAAAGTGAACTCAATGGCCTCGTCAGAAAAATTCTACCAAAGGAACTGGAAAGCGAACTGGAAAGGAAACTCGAAAGGGAATGGTTGGAGAATGTTTGAAATTGAACAGCTAAGGGAACTAGTAAAAAAGTGTGCTAGCAAAGCGAAAATAATGGGAACTAGTACCATACCAAACGAGCTAGTACGAACCACAAAGTGAACTGTTTGAAGAACCAGAATCAGGATTCAGGAGACACAGAGAACACCCTAAAAAATAAACCGAAATTCAAATAAACGAAAAGCAGAATAACTGCATTTGGTTTCCACATCTTATATATGTATTTGGTATTTATTTTCTTCTCTCTGTTTTTCTTTCCCTCTCAATTTCTGCGCCAAGAAGGACGGGGCGCTCGATTTCCTTGCATTTATTTTGTATATTTTTTGTACTTTTACTCTAGGGGGTTTTTTTATATTTATTTTTATTACTGTCTTTATTTTTGGAAGTTTGAGGGAAAAGTTGTCGTCGGAAAACTTAAACGGGATTCGCAGTTGGCCAAGAGAAATGAATAATTACGCAGTTGAATGTGCAATCCGCAATCCGCAATCCACATGAATTTCAAAGCAGAGACTCTGCCCTGTCACGTGTCACACACACACACACACACAGACACACACACGCAATCAGATCCTGAACTATCCTGAACTGACTTTATTCGAGCGGATATTGAATCTGGAACTAGGAGAGGGCTTCATTAATATTCGCTCGTTTGTTAACTTTTGGCATTCTTCAGAGCTTTGCGGCTTATCAGTCGATTTCCACTTCACTCCGCTCCATTCCATTTCCATTCCCATTTCCATTTCGCCTACGATCCCCTCCATTCAAATATACAAAGTAATTCTAAGAATGCCAATTGCTTTTCCATTCGGAAGCCGCTCCCCACTTTCTGGGCCACTCGCACATATATAAATCAGAACAAAGTGGAATTATCCTTTCAAAAGGCATACAAATTGCTGAACATGTTACGTATACGAGGCCCCTGCCAGGCGGAGGCCGTGTTGTATAAGCCCATTGATTATATATTTATGGCATGCAAAAGGTGTATCGAGCATTGTTTGACAGATTCAATTGTATATATGTATGTATCCGCGATTGTATATGTATGTACGTCTGTGGCTTCGTGTGCGTGTGTGTGTGAGTTATCCGTTGTATATTGAGTCGAAAATGTCAAATGCATAACGAGAGAAATTCACAATTTTGATGTAATTGACAGCCAGGCAATGGGCGCAGGGGGGGAGGCGTATCACTGAGTGGCAGTGGGTTGATGGGGTGGGCTGGGGTGGGCTGGGCTGGTGTGTGGTTATATCATAAAATGTCAAAATTGTTTGTCCACCATCCACCACCCACAGAGACAGGGGCAGCGGCCACATTTGGACAAAATGCTTTCTTATTTGACAGGCGATTTGGCAGTGACATGACGCTACAATGAACAGCTGCGACCACAAACAGCAGTGGCAGTGGCAGCAGCAGCAGTGGTCACAGAGTTAGTCGCATTCCGTGTTTAATTTATTATGCAAAGTCCTTTAATTAGAGTTTCGGTCAGTGCCTGTGTCTTTGTCCGTTTGTGTGTGTGGGCTGCATGGATGTCATGCACCATGGCCACAAGATATGCGCTGCACAAACAGCAAACCGCAATGCAATTAGCTGGCATTACAAGCCAGCAAGGCATGAGCCAGCTCCTTCAACTTCTGGCCCAATCCAAGGCTCCCAGTATGGTTATCTTTAAAGGAAAAAAATCAGGTAAAGTTTCCCAATTGCCAGGTGCTCATCCTGTTCCTTCTCCCCCTCCACGCAGGAGCTGCCTGTCACATATGCGAAATGAAGTTGACATCTGCTTAAGTGGCTCGGGGTTTTCGGCAATGCACATGGCTTTTACCAGCTGTTGTCCCAGTCCCAGTCCCAGTCACTGGCCCAGCACCTGCTCCACCTCTTGGCTGTCTGCCTGCTTGATTGGACATGAAATTGATAGCTCCCCCACTCCCACTCCCCACACACACATGCAAATGTTGGGTGCACTGCATGTATCCCAGTGCTTAAGCAAGTTAATTGAATTTTGCACTCAAGTCGTCGTTGACGCTGACGCTGACGTTGTCGCAGTCGCTGCTGCTGCTGCTGCTGCAACTGTTGGCTGGATGGTGCAGCGGCTGTTAATGGCGTTTGGTGCCATATTCAAACATTGACAAGACATTTCTGAAGTTTTAAGTGCATTAGCTGTCAGGCGAAAGCTAAAACAGCCAGAGCCAACAGCATTTCATGGGGGTAATGTGCGTTTTAGCCCCAAAAAGTAGGCAACACAATGCGCTGTGGGGGCTGAAATCTCAAGTGGAACTGCAAAATACATAAATATATGTATGGGGTAGATACTCCATATTCTGCGATTAAATATGCTATAATCGCAAGCATTTTCCACCTAATGGATGGTTTCCATAATGCGTTTTATTTAAACAAACAAACGAAATGTTTTTCCTACTTATTGCTAGAATTTTCCAGAAATGCATTTCTTTTATCGAATGAAAATTAATTTTTAGCTTTGCAAAAACATTCTTCAAGCGCCAGGCAAAAATGCCAAAGCCAAGGAATGCAACTCAATCTCCCCTTCTCTCTCTCTCTAGAAAAACTGAACTCGAAAATAAGTAAACGGAGAAAAACAGGGGAAAATAGAGAGTGCAGTGCCATTCCATGGCATAGATAAGCACATTGCTCTCTCTCTCTCTTTCTCGCTCTCTCTATAAGTTTCGTGTCTAAGTGAACAAAAGGCAGGAACACACTTGGATCTATAAACGGATGTGGCACTGTCCCGCACTTCGTAGCCAGCTCTTGGCTCTCTTGGCTCGCTTGGCTGGAAAAGCGCGATGAAAACTGTGCGCCAACTGAAGCAATTTACAGTTCTTAAAACAGCCAAAGAGGCAAGCGGCATGCAGCCACTGAAACTGAAACTGACCTGTTACCAAGCGACCAAACAGCAGCAGCAGCAGCAGCAGCAGCCAAACCAAACAAATGGAAAAAATTCAAATTGTCTGCAAGAAGCAGGAGGCAAGAGGCAAGAGGCAAGGAGATGTTAAAGGACTTGTACCCACAATGGGAATGGGAGTTGGAGTTCGAGTTGGAGCTGGAGCTGGTGGCTTCCTTGGTGGAAAAACTTGAGTTCTTTGCACACATTCTGGCACTTGAACATTTTTCTTATTGTGTGTGTGCTTCAGGGCGATGAGTGGGGGGGGGGGAAAGCGAACTGGTGGTGGTTCATGAGCCGTCGGTATGTGGCGGAGAATTACTGGAACTTGGTCGGGCGGGGGGTGGCAGTGAAACGGAGGACCAAAGCAAATTGTGCGCTCTGTGTTCTCTCTAACGTGTTGGACTCAAGTTGGCATGGTTTTTGGTCTCGATTTTTCTGGCCTTATTTCCTCTCCCTCTCCCCCTCGCTCTCTGTCTCTCTCTCTGGGAACAACCCCTTGGGCCGCTGACTGTTGCCTTGTTCCGCTTTATTTGCATGCCAAAAGGCAACACACACACACGCACACACACAGAGACACATACACACAAAAGAAGCTAAGTGAAAAAGTAACTGTATGTACAAGGAGTACAAGGATATGGATGACTTTACGGCTCTCTGTGTGTATGTCTTGTTGGGGCAAGCAACAACTTACTTGCGCCTGCTTAATGCATGAGGCAGATGAAAAATGAACTTAATACGGTTCCAGGCTACAAGGAGAGACGAGGCGCTGGTGGGCGGTGGGTGGTGGATAATTCGGATACTGCTGTTGCTGTTTTTCAGCACCGTTTCGGGTAATTTGCACGCTGATTTGCAAAATTGGTTATTAGCCTGAATGTGGCCTTAAAGCTCAGGCACAGACCGACTTTGGGAATACTTTTGCTGCCATTTTGAGAAGTTACGAAACAGAAAACCGCACCAAAAAGTTGACTATACTTTTGGCATTTGCCACATAGTTTCAAGGAAGAGAGAAACTGTCAAGAGTGGCCAGCATATTGAAATGTTCTGCCCGAAACCCGCACACCCGCACACCGCACACTCCCCACACTCTTGTGGGGTGGGGGAGGCGGCGAAGGTCTTCATTGCTTGTCTCTCACAGCGGTTAACCCACAGCTTGGGCTGGGTTTTTTCGTGTGCCATGTCATCTGACAATTTATTCATTGTGCGACTCATCCATGGACGTTAATCCATTAACGAACCCAACCCCAGCCCCAAGCCCAGCCTCCCCTCTCCCTCCCGCTTTCTGGCAAATTACAAGGCACACGGAATATCATCTTCGCAGGGAACTTTAAACGAGCCATGAAATTCGAGGATGCTTTCGCCTTTGCCTTTGGCTTTGCCTTTGCCGGACAAATGATTGAAGGGCCGGGAAAATTCCAAGATGAAATGCGAGAAAATAAATGCAACTTTCAATCGAAACGGGAAACAAGAGCTCAAAGATTTGTAATTTCAAGGTAGCTAACACTTAAACGATAGTCAGAGTGTCTTTCACTTAATTACATCTTGAGTACATTTTGAGTGGAGATTCATTCTTTAGTAAAAGATTTGAGTTGTTCTTGGATCGCTTTGCCAGTTTTGCCAGTTTTCCCATATTGGTTGCTTCTTTTGTTCCAGAGCGTAGAATATTTGAATAGATTTTTTCAATTACGGCAAAAGTGGCAAAACACAGTTGTCAACATTTCGAGACAAAACAGCAAAAACAGCAGCAGCAGCAGCAGGCAGCGCAGCTTCATGGCGAACTGACAGCTGCAGAAAGAAAGATGTCAGTTGTCAGCAACAATGCCCCAAGTTGCAACAATAAAATTCTGACACATTGAAAAATGTCATTGTGTAACTTAAGTAGCCAGAGCCATACAAAATGGAGAAATGGAGATTGTGCGACTGTGTGTGTGTGACTGTGTGTTCTGGTGGGGCAGGGGGAAGGGCTGGGTGGCTTATGTAAAACATGCCTTTCACACTCGCATGTACACATATCTGTATGTGTGCCTATGTGTGTGTCTTTACATGGGACACACTCTGGTCCCACATCGAGTGTCCCTTTCTCGCTTGGATGGTGTGGCCGACCTCATCTTCATGTGCCCCTGCCACTGCCCCTGCCCCTGCCTCTGCCTCTGCCACTGCCCCTGCCTGTTAATTTACTTGCAGTTCCGTTCCATTTTTATGGACTGCCGCCGCCATCATGGTTTCCACCACCCCTCCACTCCTCCAGTGACAGTCTGTGTGTGTGTGTGTGTGCGTCGGCCATTTGTTATTCAGTGATATAGCGTCAGCTAGCTAGTCTTAGAGCTCAGCTCTGCAGCATTTTATGATTTACATGGCCATCCCATTCGAGATGGGTGCGTGATAAGCCAGATAAGCCAGATAAGCGATATGACAGATTGCCAACAAAATGTTGGATCTCATTCAATGGAGATGGGTTCCTGTTGGTCGGAATATTTCTATGCTTTATTCTGCAACAGCTCACGCGCTCATCTCTAGCAAATATGGGCACACAGCCCCAAACACTCTTGCCAAAAAACCCCTCCCCTTAATGCACACCGAGCACATACATACACACATACACACCTACATATGATACGATGCTTATGCAAGCGAGAAATTTCGTTATAATCGAATGTGCAGGAGGACCGGGAACAGCTCCTTTCGAAGCGACACAAAATGTCGCACATATTAGGCACGATTTCGATAAACGCATAAAGAATCAGCGAGCCGTACGACCCCCCCCAGGGGGCCCCCCGCCCTGCCAACAACGGGCCAAAGTCATTTTATGCGTCGATCAACTCCATTGAGCCGTTTCATGGCGTCGGCATTTAACAAACCCAAACAACGTTCCGGCCAAGTCCTGCTGTGTCCTGCCCTGTACTGTCCTGTACTGTCCTGTCCTCTCCTGCGGCACTTACTGCTGTCAATTCTGGCCAGCCACCTCGCCCTCTCTGGCCGCGGCATCCTCCTTGCCACCGACAGTTGTCACTGTTGCCGCAGGCGGCAAACGCGCGAGGCAGAAACAAAAACGGCGCATAATTTAATTTCCCACCGAGTCAGCGAAGAAACCAAAGGCAGGAGGAGGGGACGGGGACGGGGAAGGGGACGGCTGCTATCGCGCTGGCAGCATCATTATTACGTTTAATGGAAAATAATTACTTTTGGATAAGGCAAAGTGAAAGAAATAACAAAAAAAATGAAGCCCCCGCACGAGGCGAGAAGTGTCTTGTAAGCGCCTCCGGGGAGCGAGCAGGGAAAGCGAAACAGAGATAGAGCGAGAGAGAGAGAGAGTTAGAGAGAGAGAGAAAGAGAGAGAGGCAGGCAGGCAGTTGGCTGGGAAGTGCTTGACAGTTGCTGTTCCTCTCCTGCGGCGCGTCAAGGCTTCAACAGAGAGAGAGAGAGACAGAGAGAGACGAACTGTTGATCTGATTAGCCTAAGTGGAGGGTAACGGGATTTTGAATATGAAATGAGCTAAGCAAATGTATTTGTTGCAGCAACGCGTCTCAAAGTGGGAGCCAAGTTGGTCAACTAATTTCTGTTTTAGCGGCGGGCAGGCAATTTTTAATTTGAAGAGCAATAAGGAATAAATCTCGGAGTAATGGGACCGCTGTTCAACGCTGGCCAATTGGCTTCCTAATAGCTTTTCTTGGTTGTTTTCCGGGCTGATCTGTCAGCCATGTATGTAGAACATATGTATATGTATCTGCTTTGACCCCGCTTGAATGCGTTCTAATGAAAAGCCTAATTGAGATGGTTTTCCGTATGAATGGCAAAAGCCCAGGGCCTGCCCCTTCTATTGGCCCACCGACCGACCGACCGACCGTCCGTTCCCTTAAGCCCAGATTTTCGACCATGGCCACTTGCACAACATTTTGCTAATTAAATTGAAATGTCAATTTAAATAGAATCCTGCCGCATCCTGCTGCATCCTGATGCACTGCTGAACTGCTGCACTGCTCTCCTGCCCTCGTGTTTTGTGGCTAATTCAATAATTTCGGCAAAATTGTAATTAGTTTTACACTTTGCAAGGAAAGAATGCACACAGAGATAAATACACGTACACACAACTGTAATTAAGGCCAAGAGGAGGCCTCTGTGCGTGCACAACTGTACTCAAATGTCATCGCAAATTAAGTAGCAGAAGAAGAGGAAGCAGAAGGAGTCACAGCAGCTGGCAGATTAATTTGCATATTCGTATTCGATGGGCTTTCCCGACATTTCTCCAATGAGGCTGGAGACACCAATATGGCGTCTCAAAGTTAAGGCGCTTTCGCAGACAGTAATTGCTAGCGAGAGTGTGTTGGTTGCATCTACCGAAGACTTATGGGCTTTTCTTCCTTCTTTGGCAGGAAACCCGTCCACCCGGCATATGGGTTTAATGAGCAAAATGGTTCACACTGCTGTTGGAAGGCAGCTCCTGCTCCTGCTTCTGCTCCTGCGCCTGCCCTTGCTCTGTCTCTGTCTCTGACTGTGGATCTGTCTCTGGCAATGGCTTTCAACATAACCCACTTAGATATGTCATAGGAACTCCTATTCCCCTGCCACCGACTAATCATATGACGCGCGGCATTTGAATTTCCAATGTAGTAGTGGAGGCGCCTCCAAGTATGCAATGAAATATGTAGCGCATGAATGTCAGACCCAGCAGCGACATTCAGCTTAAATGTCAGAGCCTCTGCAGAGCGAGGGATGGCTGCAGATGGAGTCAGGGATCTCCGGGAGCTTTGGCTGGTGTCGCTGTCAAAGCACTTTATGTCACAATAATTTTGCAGCGTCGGGTATATATGAATTCATTCCACGTGCCCGTGCCCCACCATCAGCGCAAACATCTTCACGTTTCGAGAGCGGAGCCACATACAACGGATGTCCTTCAACCCCCAGGCCCGGGGCTTTGGATGGGTTGGGGTCTGGCCAATATGCATACATATGTAAAATATTTATGAGCGCGTGCAAATTCGTTTCATTGCTTCAACGCTTTTTGCATTTTGCCTTTTGCACTGCTTGCCAGCATGTCCTCCATTGCTTTTTACCCAAGACACAGAGAGTGTTAGAGAGAGATAGAGAGAGAGAGCGTGGGATGATGAAGAGGTTTGGGCGAATTTGTTTTCCTGTATTCCGAAATATGCATTTAATCTGTTGGACATTTTCTGCTGCTGATATGACATCAGAGGGGAGGATGGGATGCAAATAAAATAATGGAAAATATTCCACAAACTTTCGTTCGTTTATTTGATTGGAAATAGATTATTCAATCAAATTGAATACATTAAAAAATATTCCACAAATTGGATACAATTAAAAACTACAAATATTAGAGGCAGAAAAATGCCAACAAAAGTCTTTCGAGAATTTGCTTTCCTTTAAGAGAAAGTAAAAGATGAATGAAATATGCGGAATGCAATTTTGGGAACCTCTTCTGCCGTTCTTCTCGCTTGGCCCAAACGAACGATTATGGCCACATCGTTCCCGTTGCTCCGTGTATTTTGTCTTGTTTGCAGCTGCAATGCATTGCATTGTTTAGTGTTTTATTTTATTATTGTTGCCACTGTTCCACTTTGCCACTGCGCTCTTGCGTGCTGTCTCTGAATTCAATGCAACATGCCACACATGCATTTTCACAGCAAATTTGCAAACACGCTTCGCTTTTGGCCGCTAACTTGGCTAAATGGGTGCCTGACAAATTGTCCAGCATGTCCAGAGAGAGATGGAGAGATAGAGGGGGAGTGCGGGCAGGAGAGGCAACATTTGTTGCCATTTTCGAATGGGCCGAACGCTGTTGTTTGCCACTGCCACAGCCACAGCCACAGTCACATTTGGCTCTGTTGCCGCGTAAATAAATACAACATTGTGTGGACGATCTGGATCGTCCAATATGCACGAAACGGAACGAAACGAAAAGAAAACAACGCGACAGGACACGCGTTTATTTGCATTGTATTTATATTTCATGCTGTGCGGGGGGCGGCTGGCCATGGGGCAGGCCGCTCTGGGGTCCTGCGGAAATCGCAAAAATGTTTCGTACTCGCGACGGAAATGAGAAAAATATATTTTACGCCCTCCAGCTCCATCCGTGAAGGAACCGGGACCAGCCAGCACTGGGTAGGGAGTCCTGTGTTGTCCTGTTCTGTTCTGTTCTGTTCCTGTCCTGCCGCTTATGCCATGCAATTTTAATGGCGAATATTATTTGTAAATGAATTTGCTCAGTGAGAGAGAGCGAGCGGGGGGCAGAATGGCCACAGGGAGTCAAGCCGGGAATGGTGCACCATGAGAGCTTGTGTGTGTGTGTGTGTGTGTGTGTGTGTGGGTTTTTTGGCTATCAACTGATTTCTCCCCACTGTTAGCATTTGATAATCTTATTATGCAACATTTTTGCATAAAATTTAATGCTGTTTTGCGCTGTCTAGTTTATTTATGAGTGGCTGCAACATGCGGCGTATGCGTGATATTCATTCGCCCCTTGGCCTCGCCATCATTCCAGTGGCTCCACCGCCAACGCCAACGCCAACGCCAACGCCAACGCTGTCTCTGGCTGTGGCTCCTGCTGGCGGTTGGTGCTGCATTTCAAAGGATTAAGCGCTTGAGTGCGCAAGGACATGACAGCATTGCATTGCATCTCCATATGGATATATTCATACCCGATCTCTCCCCCCCCACTGCCACCGCCAGGCACCATCGCCGCATTGACTTTGCATGCAAATTAAAGTTTCCCAATCCTCACTGTGTGTGTGCTCCTGCTGCTCCATCCATTGGGGGCTTCGGTTTATGTAATTGAATTAGACGACTAAAGGGAGAGACAACGCCAAGCCCCAAACGGGGCTGTGCAGGGTAGGAGGAGTTCCATCTGCTGTGCGGCAAACGTGAATCATAAACCGAAGGACCCCACATCTGATGTTTCAGCTTCGAATCTCAGAAAAAGGGTATTTCAATCGTCGTCCCTGGCTCTGGCTCTCACTCGTTATTCCTCGTTCTTGTACAACACAAAAATCTATTAGTTTGCTTTGGGGATTCGCAGCTCCAAGCGAGGGAGCAGCGCAGAGCAGAGCATCGTGCATTGAACTGGTCGCGTGTCAGGTTGCGTTCAATCGCCCCGATATCCTGCTCCTTTCGCTCCTCACCGTTCTGTATGGTTCGGTTTAAGTTTCGGTTTCGGTTCCAGGGCCCCCAGGAGTGCCATAGCGATTGATTGGCTCTGGGGCGGTGCGACTCGTCGCATTTGTCCTTTTGTTTATTGGCCATATGGATGACTGAACGCTCTCTCCACCTCTCTCTCTCTCTCTCTGTCTATAGAACATGCTGCAACTCCATCCTGAATGGATCCACAATGTGGGATAATGGGCAAAGAGGAGGGACACAGAGCGAGAGAGGCAGCAACTGCATTAATCCGATTCCTGGACCATTGTTGCTGCTGCTCCGGCTGCTCCGGCTGCTGCTGCTGTTGTGCACTTTAACTTACATAATGCCATTGTTTGCTGCATATTTACTTTTTGACGGTTTGCTGTCTTCCCGCCCCAACCCCACTCCCCCACCAGCCATTCAGGGGGCAAGCCATCGGATAAGGGTGCAAAGTTTTGTGCGCCTTTTGTGCTCCGATTGGAGCACGTATCTGTCGTTTAGGTCGTTAGCTCCCACTACAGAGCTACACTGAGATCTAGCATATACATGGCTGCAGAAACTGTCTCAAGGATTGTTCTTCCATCATCGAATTATCATCGGATTTTCTCAGTGCAGGAGCAGACCCATCGAGCATTTCCGATTTTGTATTCTGGCCGAGTCGGGCTGTTGCCAGGCGGAATGTAACTATTGTTATATTTGATGTTGCCGCCAATGAATGTTGCATGCACGCAAATCTCTGCATTACGCCCGATAGGCGTGCAGCCGACAGACGAGTCGAAATATGCAGCCATCAGTGGTAGTCTGGAGTGCATCTGCCACATGTCCTTACTGGCATTTACACACACGACCGACAATCCAGGCCATTAGTTCTGCATTCTGCATTCTGCACTCTGCATTCTGCATTCAGATTCAGGCTGGATATATATTTGGACAGTGGCTGGAGGCCAATTGGTAATCAGAATTGAAGATAATGTGATTTGGTGCCTTGAAGCGAGACATTTATGCCGTTGAAATGCAATCAAGTCGGAAATCTGTTCATTTCAGGCCACTCCTGCACAGAATTCTGTCTGACAATCGAGTAGTAAATCAGCTTCCCTCCTGCCCCCTGCCCCCTGCCTACCATGCCCCACGTGGCACGACTTGAAGTCTAAACTCTCGAAGATATCGCAGCCAACCGCAAGTGCATGCTTGACAGCGTTATCGATACTCAAATGCTGTTGCACCTGTTACCAATGCCGCACGCCTGCTGCTCCTTCTTTGAACTCATTAAATATTTAATTGGTGTTCGGTTCGAGAGCTTTCATATTGCCACCAATTTGTGGCAGGAGCTGCCGCCGCTGCCACCGCTGCCACCGCTCCCTTCCGCCTCTAATGAGTTCCATGTTCCATTAAGTGGGGCAGATGGCGTAGGGAACTTTAATGAAATCTCGGTTCACTAGCTCCCGATCGACAATTAAATATTTTCTGCCTGTGCAGTGCTGCTACTTGCTACTTGCCACTTGCTACCTGCCACTCCTGCCACTCCTGCCACATGCTTTTTGCTATCTCTGGCTCTGGCGCTTTTCGCTTTTCGCTGCTGGCACTCGACCTCAACAAATTTTAACTTGATTTTCGTATTTGCTCTGTCGTTTGTGCTGGTGGGTGTGCCGCCGCCGCTGCTGCCATTCCACCTTTATGGGTCGGTGCAAGTTTTTACTTCTTTTTGGCAGGACTCTCCTATTCCACTTTCCCCCTCCCCCCGTTTGGCCCTTGCTGCCCTGCTGTCCTGCTGCACTGCTGTCCATTTGCCAGCGAAACAGGGAAGGTCCGCTCTGGTCCATGTGCGTGCCGCTGGCCATTTTTACACCTCTCTCTCTGTTGATCGGAAAGGAGTGTTGGCTGTTGGGTGGCTGGGTGGCTGGGGCCTCGGGCTCCATTTGTAGTTGGGGCTTTAAGTGCATTTTGTTGCCATATTTTTTTTGTTTCTTTTCGTTGCCCTGCCATTTGGCTTATTTCGTTTGATTTTATGCGGTTACGTGAATTCATTCGAGTGCTGAGCTGCTGCTGCTGCTGCCGGACAACACCTCGCCCCCCCCAACCGCCCACCGCGCATTTCCGCACCAACCACTCTGCCCCACTCTCGTGCCGTATCCCCCTCTCTCTCTCTCTTCTGCTGGTGGTGGCAGTGGTGATGTTGAGGCTTTCAACGTAAGCGATTTTTTATGTACGCCTGTGGTTTTAATTTCAATCATTTGACTGGTTCCTCGCTTTCCCAGTTGGTTGGTTGGTTGGTTGGTCGGTTGGTTGGTTGGTTAGTCGGTTGCTCTTGGCCTGTTCTGGTTGAAGCGGTTAATGGGGCGTAGGGGGGAGCAGAGAGGGGAAAGCTGCTCGAAAATCAACGTTAATAAATATGCAAATGCGATTGCGATGCTCGCACAAATACGATTACCGACCGAATGCATGGCTCCATATGCCCCCTAATAACATCACGCATACGCACACGCACATGAGCAGGCGCACGTGCATGCTACAAACACACACACACACACACACATGCATATGGCTAATTGCTTTATTATTTGTGTGTGTGTGTGTGTGTGGGAGAGAGCTTTAATACTTTAATGGCCACTTGAATCGCAAAAGTTGAGGTTTATTTCGCTCTCTCTCGCTCTCTTGCTCTCTCTCTCTCTCTCATATGCTACAAATTAGTTACAATTAAGTTGAAGCACACATTGCACTGACTCCCGCTAGTGCTCCTGTAGCCTAGCACTTAAGCTGGCAATACACAGTTACACCGCGTCACATGGCCTCATGTACGTGCCACACGCCCAGCCCCGCCCCGCCCTGCCCCGTCCACCGAACACAACTCCTTTTTCCGAGTTGCTTAACCGACACATTAAATGTAATTAGCTGCGCGGAAGGTTAGCGCAGAACTTCTGCGCTACGAAGGACCAGAACCAGGACACCGTCTCTAATTAGTTATCTAAAGTTAGTTGGCGACACTAATGACAGTGGCAGCGCAGGAGCGAAACAAACACTCGGCTCTGTTGCCACGAAACTTTTGTAGCATACTTTCCAGCATTAGCATTGCGCCGCGTCGCACTGCCTTCTCTGACTTTTTGCTTTGTTGCCACCTACATACATACCCCCCCTGGGGTCTGGCTCTGGCACTAGCACAAATCATTCGTTCCAGCAACATCAAAAACAAGAAAGAAGAAACAAGATTATAGAAATCGGTGACCGAAGCCAAAGATACCCTACGATCTGTTCACCTTGACATTCCATTCAGAGAATTACAGTAGATGGCTATATAGACTCCTACTAATACACATATAGTGCGTACTATAAGTGTATACTCTATTGTGTTGGTGGAGCAATCTTTTGTCCAGCATTAGCATACCCCACTCACTGGGAGGTGGGGGGTGGGGTGTAATGACGACGCTTAAGTGATGCCATATTTTTCTTATTTTTATATGTATATATTATTTCCCCTATATTTTCTCTCCATCATCCCCTTTGTAGTCGTTTGTTTTTGCTGCCTCTTCCTACCTCCCTCCCTCCTTCTGCCCCGTAAATCACTCAAAACATAATGCGCTGTAGTTAAAATATGCGCTCAAAATGTTCCTCTGTTCCGGCTCTGAAAGTTTTTCTCGTGCGCTTGGCTATATATATATTTATATACAGTTTTTTGTGCGCTTTTTTTCTGCTGTTGCGAAACTTGTGGCATGGCTTATTGAGTTGCCTCTGCTGCTGAGGACACGTCCATAAATGTTAGGGGGTGGTGGAGGGGCTGCCGCTGCAGCTGAACTGACTTTATACTTGAACAAGTGCCTGAAAAATTGCTTGATATATGGCCTGCGAGTGGAGGGAAAGTCCTGAGCAGATATTTTAGCAGGGGATTTTATAGAAGTACACAAATTTACATTTCACAAGCAGCAGACGCAGCAGAGCGCTGCATTTCTTTGAAGAGCAAGAGAAAAATATATTTAAGACTTCATCCAGGGATTGCAATAGACCAGGTCAGATCCACAATTAGCCAATAGAAATTGCTCATCTGAATCTGTGCACCAATTGATTGTTTTTCGATAAGGAAAAGGTGGAAAGATTCGATATTAAATGTATTGAAAGGATCAAGCTTAAAGCTTCTCATTCTCAGTTCGTTTACTTACACGGAGAGAAAAATGGCATAAGGAAAAATAAACACACTCATGTATAAATTAAATAATAGATTAAATTAGAATTCACTTCGACTTAAATATAAATTTGGTGAAAAGTTTTTTAAAACGTCCCATATTTAATCCAAGTATAAAACACTTTCAACTAAATATATTATATTCAGTTTGTGGGAAATATATTTAATTTAAACATTAAATATATTCCATTTAAATATTAAATTCAAATATTTTCATATTTATGTGAGAAAGTAAGTGAAAAAATACATTTTTCAAATCTAAGTGCACCCATTCTGTTTTCAGGCCTTTTTTCTCTGGGTGTAGGAGCATTAAATGGTTTTCATATGAGTGAAGAGACCGTTTAAGCTTATTCGATTCCTCCAAGAACAGTTGAAATAATATCTACGGCTTTTTTAATACCTTTTTAAGGGCCTATTAATTTTTTCTTTAATTCCCAACGTCTGTGCCACCCACAATACACCCAAACCAGTCGCTGACCCTTGGCGGCATCCACTTTCATGTATGTACATGACTCTCCTGGAATCGCATCATCATCATCATCATTCATCATTAGCAATACCGCCTAGCATACCCGACCATGCCTCTGTGTTAACCAATATTTACACAGTTTCTTCCCTTTTCTGTTGGTTTTATTTCCTTGCATTTCCTGCCCCGAGCATAGTTTATACATACATATGTATAAATGTAAGTAGTACATATTTTCTTTTATTTTTCGTTTTCTACTTTTCCCGATTTTTTTTATTTTTGTTTTTTAATGCGAATATATTAACAGGCGGCAAACAACATTTTGCTGTTGTTGTGTTTTCGTTTGTTTGTGCATTATTAAACGGAAAAACACAAATTGTTTTCATAGGCTTTGCCTCGTGGCGGGAGGGGCGTTGGAAAATGTAAAGCAAAATGGAAAAATCTGCCAGAGGCAACATTTTGTGCCAATTTTCAGTGGCATTCTTTTTTTTTTTTTTTTTTGGTGTTTGAACAGAATGAAATTCATAATAAATAAATAGGATTTTTTTTGATTGCATGTTGTGGAGACACACACACGTACACACACACACACACACACGGATGTCAATGGAGCTTTTCCAAAGAAAGGAAAGGGGAGGGGAGGGTGGGGCGGATGGACGCATCGGTAAAACATGGCAGCCAGCAGTTTCAATTTATTTCCAATGTTTTTCAATAAAAAAAAGCAAAAAGAGCCGACAGGAGCAAAGTGAAAAGTAAACGTAAATTGAACATTTTAGCGCGCTTTTAAGTTATGTTTTTGTTGTTTTTTTTTGTACATCGCACACACAGAGTTGGCCGTGCCACGTTTCCACCCTCCTCAGCCCACACACACACACACACACACACACCTGTCCGAGAACAACAACAAAAACAGAATTGCACTTAGAACTTCCGCACGATAAAATTAAATGACGGCTGCTCTGCTCTGCCTGCTCTGCTCCCTTCACTTCACTTCACCATCCAAAACAATCTATATCAAGGAGAACAGCAAGAGAGACAGAGAGGGAGAGTGGGAGAGTGGGCGCTGGGAAAACAGTGAAAGAGCATAACCGAAGCTTTAAATACCCTTGTAGATCGATATTTCTTATAAAAGGGATCCCAGAGGAAGTCAACCGTAGTCTACAGACCAAATATATAGACACTAGCAGACCCTCGCCCTTTGCTGCTAGACCAAATGAAATTAAATGAAATAGGCGTTCAAACACACATTTTTGGCCAAAATTTTAGATTTTTTGGACTAATTTTTAATTTTTGAGGAACCTATTTATAGAAAAATACAAATAGTTTATAAAAACCAAGCCACATGCTCTGGCTATCATATACAAAAAACCGCCTGCAATTTGGTGCACGCGTGGCGGAGATAGCCCCTTACACACACACACACACACACACACACGCCCCTTCTACAAATTTATAGTATAGATAGACTATATATATGTACATATGTATGTACATGTGTACTTGTGGACTGCCATTTGCTAGAAAAAAGCAAAAACCATCGAGGGCAAATGCCAAATCACCACAGGAGAGCGCACAATTGGGAGCATAAGGCAAGAGCGAGCGTGGTCGAATTATTGAGAGCACAAAGCAGGTCAGATCGGCGAGAGAGGCGCCAAGGGTTATTAAACTTATTAAAACTTATTAAAACTTTACTCGAATTAATAAACAAAACCCTCATATATATCCCTGGGTCCAGGACTATATTAATCCTGCACTACTCCCACTTTCCAGCGTTTCTCTGGCGTGCATGCCCCGCCTTTAGGGTATTCAAAAACACAATACATCGGCGGGAAGTGAAATAAAAATAAGGAGAAGCAGAGGGGGAGGAGGAGAAATCACTTATGGTAAAGTTTTTGTTGCTTTTGCTGTTTCCGCGTTTACCCTGCGTTTTGTTTGAAGTGGCGCATGGAGGCCACCCCTCCGCCCGCTGAAATGATGTTACCGTTAACAAGGTGAAAGCAAAAGATGAAAAATCACTTAAACAATTTGATATTTGATTTGCCTGTCGCTGCCAGGAGTACCCACCGTCCACCACGCCCACCCCGCGTGGGCAGGGGATTCCTGCTTAAAGATTTATAGAGTTGTTATCAGAATTTCAGCGCCAGCCTCCCAGTTCAGACCATCCACCATCTCCTGTGCACCGCAGAACAGTTCATAAATACGCATAAATCCAAACTGATTTTGATTTTCCGCTTTTGGTCTCTCTCTCTCTCTCTCTCTCTCTCCCTCTGTGGTGTGAATTATGGCCATAACAAATCTTTGGAATGGCTAAAAGCCAACGTCACGTAGCCACATCCCCGACGGGGCGGGCGGGCGCAGAGACAGTGGATGGCAACTAGACTTTATTGATAAAGGCATAATTTATTTGAACAATCGACAAAACGCTTTTGTCAATAAAGCCCGATAAATATCTGGCATTGTAGCGGCTTTATGGCCTCTTTCCCCCTCCCCTCCCCTCCCCATTATTCGTTATTTTTCCTGCAGCTCATTGTTTTGTGGTTGCGTGACAGTGGCCAGAGGGGGTGGGGCGCGAGATGGAACAGACTGACACCACACACAGTGGGATGTCGCTAAGGAAGCCTCCAAGGAAAGCGAGCTTGCGGTTCGAGGGCCAAACAAGTCCTCTCTATCGGGTTATCACTGTGTGCCCCATTGAATTAAGCTCTGTCTCTCATTATTTGTGCACGAAACTGAAACTCTGCTGCGGTTCACGTAATAAAGTCAATAATTAATTGAAATGTAGAGCCATTTATAAATAAAGGTCAATTACGAATGGGTTCAATTACATGGCAGCAGGCTATTTACATAAGCTGAATCAACAGTAAAAATCAACAGTATGCCCAGAGCTGCCAGGCATTTTTTTTCATTTTTCATATAATATTTAAACCATGTTCCTGGGGGGGCATGTGGCATATGTTAAACAGTGAGAAAACAGAATGAAAACACTCCGTGAAGACGACACGGCATACGGTTTAGGCCTCTGCTGCCGACACGACAAGACACGTCGCACTATTTTGCAGGGTTTCTTTTTTCTAACGGTACACGTCGGGCCGAAGGGCAGGGGCAGGGCGTGGGTCTCACTTGGGCGGGCAAACATTATCGCCTACGTGAGCTGTAAGCTCAAGTGAGCTTCCAGTCGCGTCGCAGCTTCCGCTCTCTCTTCGTACAGTACGTGTATGCATGTGTGTGTGTGGTGTGTGTGTGTGTGTGTGTGTGTGTGGGGCCACCATCAATTTGTTAAGCATTCACACGTTGCACTGATAATTTTATTTGATTTTTATTTGATGCTACAAATTAGATGTTGATAACGTTATGCCTTTTGCCCTTGCCCCTGCTCTCCCCCTCTTTTCCCACTTGAAGTTTAATTCTATTTTCTGTTTCTTTTTTGTTGGTTCTCCGCCCACCATCTTCTCGTTGGTTCTTTCTCTTGAAATGATTATTTTATGACTGTTGGCAAACATTTGTTAGCATTTTAATTACATTAGAAACCAAACACTTGAAAACTTTTGCACTCTTGCAGCGGCAGGGCAGGGGCAGGGCAGGGGCAGGGCAGGCGAAAAACTTACCACAAAAAGCACAAAAATAAACGCCAAGAAATTACAGCTACGAGTGGCTCTGTGGCAACGTCTCATGCAGCGGAGGCAAACTGTCGCCTGGCCACGCCACCCATAATGACAGCGTGTTGCAAACTTCTATCTCGCTCTCCCTCTCTCTCGCTCTCTCTCGCCGATGGCAACGCAGGAAACGACAAGTTAAAGCCTGCTGTGGCAACGGAAACTGTCACCCACCCGTCGTCCCACCGCCCCTTCGATGCTTCGCTTTCGCCATTCCATAGAGAGATAGATATAGATAGACGGATAGATAGACAGATACATACCTGCAATGAGAAGGAAAGAGAGAGGCAGCATTAATAAAGGTTTGATTTTTGGCAAAAAGTGCAACTTAATTTTGAATTTAAGCTGGTAATTGGTAATTGTTAACAGCAGGAATCCATACATCCAGATCTGAATACATTTAATTTGAAAACTTTTCGTTTTCATTCATTTTTTATTGTCAAACAATGTACCACCCACATCCGCCCACAGTCCCCCGCAATCGATCAAAGTTTGGCGTGTCACCACTTATTGCCTTTGGCCCCAGGCTGTGTTCTTGTATCCCTGTGTATCCTGTGTATCCTTCGGTGTTGTGCTGTGGTGTCAATCGGTGGGTTAGAGCACACACGCACACACCCACACACACACCCACACATAGCGACGGCAAACAAAGGAAACATTAAAAGTGCCCCGACACCACACCGACTATGCGGGGGGGTGGGGCTCTGGTCAGACAGCCACGCCCCGGTCGGGTGGTCGGCTGCCCGGATACGGTTAACTGCTGTGTTGTGTCCTGGCCTGTTTGCGTGTCCAACACTTTGAAAGCGAACCTTTGACAATATTGATCCAGACTGGCTCCAATCAGCGTCAATCGCTCGAGTGTTGCATGGCCTCCCGACTGGGGGCTTTTTTCACGGCTCTCCAAAAGGGCGCACAAATTCCTAGCAATAGCATAAATTATGAACAACAAGCTCCATTATTCCATCCAATAATTCCATTGAAAAGCGACGAAAATTAATCAAGTACAAGCAGGGAAAGCCTGCAGCTGGAAGGCAACTGGAACTGGCGCTGGCACTAATGAAAAGCCAGACGCAGCTTTTCTTTGTTGATCATCCAACAAAAGTTAAATTACATTTTCAGAATGGGCCACAAATAATTGTTTATTAAATCGCAAATAATCGAGATCGAGATCGAAAATGTAAATGTAAATACACCTAAATCCCAGCCAAGATCAAGAATAAACGAAATCAGTTTGGCAGCTGTGCGATTAAGCCATTCATTTCGGGCCAAAACTAATTCCCAGTTGGCCAGCACTCCAGGCAATTGGCTTGGAGCCGGAATGGTAAACTCCAAACTCTAAACTCAAGTCGAGTCGAGAGTCAACTGCAAATACAAAAGCTAAGGAGTGGGAGTGGGAGTGGCAGTGGGTGTGTGGTTGGGGGTGGGGGTGGGGGTAGCAGCAGACACTCGCCAGCTCAACGAAGATTGAGATGGAGATGCTGGCGGAGAGATACAACGTCGTGCAGTCGCAGGAGATGCAGATAGAGATGTTCGCCCCCGAAACTTGTATGCAATTGTTTTATTTTAATTGCTGCCTCGGACATGGACAAGGACACGGACAGGGACACGAACACGGACTCCGTCGGATTGGAGAAAGCCAAACGAATGAAACAACAAATAAATGAATGAAAAGAGCTGGCATTTTGGGACTAAAACTAATGCTGAAAACTGAAGTTAAAGTTACCCCTCCTTGTCGCTCGCCCCCTTTCACCAACATTTCGGATTCGCTCTTTCTCTCTCTCAGTTGGGCGAAAATAAAATTAATTTAAAAGTTTTTAAGCAAGTTTTCCATTATATGGCCACACGCAGAGCGCATCGGTGGCATCGGGGGGCTTCGGGGGCATTGGGGGTGGCAGCGGACGGACAACTTTCCTTTTGGCGAGTAGTTAGAAACATTAAAAGTTATGCTACTGCTGTATTGCGTTCATATTTTGTGATTTTCCCCTGCTTCACGGAATGGAATGGGACTTAACTGCTTTTTTGGCTTTTCTATTTAATTATGATTATTGAATTTAAAATGTCAGCGATTTGTTTGCGCTGGGAGGGAAATGGGGGTGGGAGTGGGAGTGGCATGGACAAAGCGGAAATGCTCAGGTCAGCATATTTTACCTGTCCCCCGTAATTACTTAAAAGCTTTGCGCTACTTCCGCTTTTTTCTCGTTCCCAGCAGGATGGGGGTTGGGGCCTGGGGCCTGGCACAGGATGTCCACATAAATAATACATATGTATGTATGTACATTGTGCATAAATAAAATACTCGTGTATATGGGCTATGGCTTCGTGATGCTCTAATTAAATTGCAGCTGCTTTTGGGCCGCCTAATGGAAAGGCCAACAGCAGAAAAAACGAAATGGAATATCGGTGGAAGGCACCGATAGCCAAAGTAAATCAATAAATATTAGTTATTCGAAAAGTGCATGGCATTCCAGTGAAATCCGATTGAATTTATGGCTTATATCGAGGGGAAAATAACCCGAATTCATTGTGCAGAAAAGTCTATTAATAAATGCCATTTGACAGGCCGCAAATGAGTAGTTTACCAGCAAAAACGAAACACTTTTTACAGCTATGGTTGTGTAGGTGAAAACCTCGTACAGTGTATCGTGGTATGTGGTTGCAATGATGGCCAAAAGAGTGGCAGTACACGTATGTTAATATCTACGACAACATAATACATTTACACATCGAATATCGATTTTGTACAGTCGAGTGCATTGATTGAAATTTGTATCTGGGAAAATTGATATGGGACCTTCGGAAACAATTGAATTCAATTTAAATTCGAACCGCGAGCGACCAGGTGATCTGCCAAAGCTTTGCCTATGCTTTGGCGGAAGCTTTAAGCTTTGGTCATTTGTACACCATTTAACAGACACAACTGTACTTTAAAGCCGTCAATCATCCGCCCCGAATGCCCCTTCGAACCTGACATTATTGTTTATTGAGGCTATTGTTGTTAAAAATTTTGGAGTTGACAGGCAGACTGTTAAGCCGCCTGCTGCCTTCACTTAGCTTCATTATGGCTGAAGGCTGAATGCCCGAAGAGAAAGTAAAGAAAGGCGGACAGAAAGGCTAAGCTTTATGGCGTGCGTAATGCCCAGAGCTAAAATGAGCGCACGTTAGTCCAGAACGTGCTAAAATTTAATGCTTCTGCCACAGCGCTACAGCATCAGCTACAGCATCAGCTACAGCTTCAGCCTCAGGTTAAGGTTGAGGTTCAGCTTAGGGTTGGGGTTCAAATACTCGTAATGTAAGCGAGCGCAAAATGAATGATAAACGAGCACACGTCAAATTCCTTGGCCAGAGCGAGGAGCAGGAGGAGCAGGAGGAACAGCTGCCACAACAGTAGAGCCAGCAGCAGGAGCGGGAGCAGGAGCGGGAGCAGCAGCCAACGCTGGTTATATAAATGGTGCATGAAAAAGCCAAAAATAACAAAAAGGACCAAGTGATGTGGCACGTTCTTCTGGTGTGCTGGTTCTCTTCCACTACGAGCTCTGTTTACGTTTGGTAAACATTTTAGTCCTGCCCCATCGCCTGGCCCATCATCATCATTTGGCGTGCCTTTTTGTTGTTAAATTAGAATTATTGAAATTTACTCTGCGAGCCTGACACTGGAGTCAGCTGTTTTTATTGGTTTATTCTGCTTGAGCAATAAATCCAGCGAATGATTAAGTGCCTCTGTGCCGCAAAAGGTGTGCGATGCCAGACAGCTGCAGCCTCACCACCCCTCCACCCCCCTCCCCAAAATGGAATGTATCCATGGCTCTAGCTAGGAGAATGTATGTATGGGGGGATGTCTTATCCGCCAGAGTCATGCACATGTCATCCTCATCCAGGATTTTGCTGGATTTTTCGGGCCTTTCTCGCATTGTTTGCTGCCTGCATATTTGCCTGTTGACAGCTGTCTGAGCAGAGGCACAGGGGCAGAGGGGGAGTGGGAGGGTTGAAAAGCTGCGGCTGGCAAAAACTTTTTGGCATGCTTCTACGCGCTTAGCCCAATGTTGACGTCACGACTTTTGCCTCTTCCGCGTGGCATATGTGGCATATGCAGCAGCAGCCACAGCAGGAAAAACCCTCGGAATGGAAGATAAATTTAGAAAACACACACACACAGACAGTCGTTAGATGCAGTTAGATAGTCCGTGAGGGGGATATACATTTTGATGTTTAATTCTAAAGATTCGAGGGAATTGCATGGACATTGGCGAGACATGTTTTCCAGCCGTGTTTTTCAGTCTGGATGGATTTTTCTCGATTCCTGAATGATTGATCAAGCTTAAAGCATCGCCACATCGATTTATATCGATAAATCACCAACGATAATAACCATTTTGAATAGTTTTTTTCAGGTCATAAATTGGTAATGCGAGTTTATCTTTATTTTTCTTGAGGATAATGATTTATGATGGCTGATGCATAGTAAACTGCCATAAGCTTGTGTAATCGATCAATTATCGATAGCATTGCAGTTCGATGCATTAATAATCCCGGCCAATTAAACCAGCGACCAATCAACGTTTCAAGTTTTTTCCACCAATATTTTTGCATTAATTGGCAGGGCATCGACTTTCTCCCACCCTCCCGTCAGCCTGCTGCATTGTGTGGCCGCAGCGGAAGAGAGAGAGAGATATGACGGTCCCGGCCAGACATCATCAGACATCATCGGGCGGCATTCCATCAACATAGCAGGGCCAGGGCCAGGGCCGACAAAAAATGAAGACAAAAAAAAAACATGGCCGCTATCGAGGCTGACCATTCGTCATAGCCTGGGCGTCTATCGGCCCACGACCCCCCGTATGTGGCGCCCCCGATTCACGCAGAACCCTATGGGACAATCCTGCAATCCGGATATAATTTTTCATTTTCATCCCGACACCTTTTTCAATTTCAGCAATACAAATGTTTGAATTTGTGCCGCTTGACTAGGTCTGTGCCTTGCCTCTCCTTGCTCCCTGCTCCCTGCTACCTGCCTCCCCTGTCTGGCTCCCACATGCTGGCTGTTCCTCGCACCCACCACCCACCCACTCCTGCACATCCTAGTTGCAATGCAATAAAATTTCAATATGCAACTTGGCAAAGTCATGTCCGGGCTGTGCCTCACCTGGCGACACTCTCCCCCAGCTGCAACATTTGTTTTTTCTTCTTCCTCCTCCTGTTTTTCTTTTTTTTTTGGAGTTCTCTCGACTGCGAGGGTGGTGTGACACCTAAATGAAAGTTTGCTCGAGTGGAGGTGGGCTGGGTGAAGGTGGGATGGGTGGTGACTAGACTTGCACCCTGGAGCGGCATTGGCTAAGCGCAATCAATATGCGAGCAAGTCAGCCACTTGTTTGGCTTCCTTGGCCCCAGGACAGCAGGACTTGTGGCAAGTCTTCACACTTCGTAAGGAGTTGCTGGCGCCTCAAGTGGCCCTCACGCGCACACTTTTCGGTTTTTATCATGTGTATTTTTCAAGAGTAGTCTGTTCTTTAATACACCTTCAGAGGGTATAGCGGTTTTCTAGAGCCATAGAACGTACTAGCCATAGATGCAATAGAGTATTGGCAACTTCGGCCTGGCTTTTGTGTTGGCTCGAACTCTAAGGGGGAGAGAGGGAGAGAGGGAGAGGGAGAGCGGTGTGCCGAGTGTACCAGCAATATTGCAGTTTTGGCTCAAGTTGCTGCTGCTCCCCTTATCCTTTTTCTTCTCATCCTCATCCTCATCCTTATTCGTATTCTTCTTCTTGGTATTTATAACTTTTTCTTTGCGCGCTCCGAAATATCAATTGAACACGTTTCCACACACACACACACAAACACACACTCACACGCTTGCAAGGCAAAAAATATGAAGAGTGCTCTTGAGAGAGTTGAAAGCAGCGACGGAACAGAGATAGAGAGAGAGAGAGATAGGTAGTGACGGGAAGGGAAGGGTAGACTACAAGTACGAGTGTGACCAGGAAAGATAAAGCGACAGACAGACGGAGAGAGAGAGCGAGACAACGTTGACAGCGGGACACAACGGAAGTTTTTGTGCTGATTCTCCTTGGCTCTTCCTTTTTCTTTCCTTCTTTTTTTTTTGTCAGACATATTCAGTTACAGTTTGTGTTTGAGGAGAGGGGCTGGGGGCTGGGGCTGGGTTGGTCATGCCTTTGTTACAGTTTGCTTAATTGCAACGTTTTGTAGCATAATTGTGGTACTGCCGCATCCGGCAGATACATTCTGTTTGCCGCCTGCATCTTTTGTTTGCCCTCAAGTGGCGTTTTTAAACAGTGCCTCCACCTCCCCCTCCACACTGCCACACTGCCACACCTTCCCCGCCACACACCTTGCCACATCGAAAACGATTGTAGATTGCGCACATTTTAGCGAGCAAAAGTTTCGAGTGATTTGCTAGCCCAGCACAAAGGAGCCCATTGATTGGCCTCCTCCCCCCACCAGCAACCCCTTGCCCCGAGCAACGAGTACGTGTTCATTAAAAGTACACCCAGCGACAGCAAGTGGGCAGCACAAATCATAATTAGAGGCGGCCACACCCCGCCCCGCCCTGCCCTGCCCCGCACTGCACTGCATAATTAACGGTATCAGTGAGCAAGCACATTATTATGTACGATTATTAGCGCAGAGGGAGAGAGGGTGAGAGGGTGAGTAGGAGATCGGAAGAGTGGGGGAGAGAGCTTCGTTTCGTTTCGGTGGCATAAAAGCTCACTTAGTATGCCAGACAGCTGCCAATAAAAAATAATACACTCACACACACACACACACATATACTCACACTCCACCTTCCCTTTCCCTTGCCCTCACCACTCCCCCTCCACGAGCATCTTCTGAGTTTTATGGAGTTTGCCTCTGCCTTCCTTCGGTTCTTTACCGTTACGTTGGCATATGCAAATGACTTTGGCGCCTGGTGCGTCATTATGCGTATCCCACTCCCCCACACTCTCCCCTGCTCTCCCTCTCTCTTTTGGCGGGGCGGGGCGGGGAGTCTGGGCCCGAAATGAAGGTAATGGCGTCAAATTCAAATCGCGTCTCATATGTTTTACTTTTGTGCGCTAATTTTATGATCATTTTGGCCCCCCCCCCCTCTCCCCGCCAGCCCGCGAGAGGGGGCGTGTGCCTCTGTCAAGCCAGAAAACATCTTCCTTCCGGAGCCTGCCTCCCCTCTTCCCCCACCCACCGCCCATTTAGCCTGTCACGTGTAATTTGCAGAGACCTTTTCGAACCATCCTCCCCTCGCCCTCCCCCTCGGGCTGTGTCATCAAATGTGCTAACGACCAATTTGGGGGCAGCCCCCAAGCGAAACGGGCCTAAAATATCTCTCTCTTTCCCTCTCCATTGCCTTCTAGTATTTTTTGTGTGACTTTTTAAATATTAAATTAAATGTATTTAAAAGTATGTTGACAAACAAAAAATAACAAAAACCGACCGCTTGATTAAGGAATTTCCACTTTTAAAATTCGCTAAATTTTAATTAAAATACTTTTATATTTTATAGATACTTTTCATGCGCTGAAAAGCGTGCTACAAAATGTCTGACATTTTCAACAGAGCTGACAGATTATACACATTTATAGATGATTTCTCCAATTTGATATACTCGTATTGCAACTATCATTAAATCGAAGAAGTAGCCTTTATTCTGTAATAAGTCTCATTCCGTTTTCAATATTCTTCGCTATGGAATAACCATCTTCCAAGATACCTATTAATATAAGAGATTTACATATACATATATATATTTAATATTTAATATTTATTCATGACATTCAGGTCCTCTGCACAGCATCTCTACCTTATTCGCATTATTAAATATTCAAATATATGAATTCTGTGAAATTTCCCATTCCCTGGATAATTTTTCCCGAACCGAATGTTAAATTAATGCCCGGAAAATACATATTTCAGCCAATCAATGGCGAAATGGAGCGAAAGCGAGAATCGTATGGTCGTGGGAGTGGGCGTGGACGTGGGCAGCAGTCCAAGTTAATTTCAGGGGAATATCCTTTGTGGTCCTTGCATAACATTTGCTTAGCCGTATCATTCGCTTTCATTAGTTATGTAAAATGTGTCTAATGTGTGTATCTGTCTGCTGTCCGTGTGTGTGTGTGTGTGCATTAATAATGGAGCCAAAAAAGTAGGGGAAGAGCTCTACTCTCTCTCTCTCTCTCTCTCTCTCTATCTCGCTATCTCTATCCTTGTGTGGTTTTTAATGGCGCGACAGTTGAAGAACAAAGCCCGGCACCACACTCGAGAACCTGAAACTTAGACAGCAGGCAGGCAGGCCCAAAACACTCAACCAAAAGTGGCTTTCGGTTCGCGGGCTGTGGGAGGGTTGCGGGATGGGGTTGGGGTTGGGGGCGTGGCTAAAAAACGTAACAATTGCTGACTAAAAGATGAAATTCTACATTTTTAATGCGGCTCACCTGACACGACGGTTAGGTCCGCACTGGGGTCGGTTGAGTTGGGGCACTTTGGGCAGGACACATCGCACACGTAACAATGCAGAAAGGATTCCGAATCAGATGGCAGAGGGCCCAGAGAGGTGCAAGAGGTGCAAGAGGGCCTGCCAAAGTGGGTGGGGGAGGTGCAAAAGACCCTGGCCCAAAGGGTTGGAGAGGCGTGAGTGTGCGGAGGACTGTACCGTGTGTGTCTGTGTGTGTGTGCGCGGCTTGTTAATTTCAAGTGGCATGTTAACTTTCTGACATTAAGTTGGCATTTCATGTCAACTATGCAGCCGTTGTTAAGTGTCCTCCGTGTCTCGTGTCTCCCTCCCCCCCCTCTCGTTTGCTCTGCATTGTGTAAGAGCGAGAGCGAGAGAGAGAGAGTGTGTGTGTGTGTGTTACATGCGGAAAACGGTGTTTAGCAAAATGCCATCATTATGTTAATTATAAATGCGCCCCGGCTACGCCTTGACTCAAAGACAGAGACAGACAGGCCAACTCTTGCCAGCCCTGGATATTCTCTTCATATTCAGATGTGTGTGTGTTTGTGTGCGAGTGTGTGTGTTGCTGCGGCAGTTACACTTCCGTTTCCGTTGCCAACGTCATCGCTTGTCGTTGTGAAAGCAACGGAAATGCTAAAACGCAGCGTTTTTCTGGTACCGCCTCCTCAGGGCTTATGCTTACGCTTATCCAGACCAGACCAGACCAGACCAGATCCTCCTCCCCCAGGAGCCCTGATGACAGCAATTATCTGACAGTGATACAACTCGAACTCGAACCCGAACACAAATGCCTACAAATTGCTAATCAAAAGCATCACAAACTGCCTGCCACCTGATGATAATTGTGAACGTTGAATTGCAATGAGATGAGATGTATCCACGAGATGTGCGAACATACACTGAACATACACTGAGGGAAAATCTAGCTAATCTAGACACCAAGAACTGCTTGCTGAGTGACAAAACTGCCTCTGTATTTACTCATTTTTCTGCTCAGTGTAGCACAGCCTATGTTCTATGGTCGTTTTGCATTTGAGTATAGATACATGAACATATCTAGCATTGAGATTCTGACATGTGAGTTGACACTTTCAGTTGAACCCAATTAAGTCCCGGGCATAAAGAACGCCGATGACTAGCCATTGCTCGATTTCTGTCTCCGTCTAAACATCTCTCTCATTTCCATCTATCGCTATGTTTGCTCTCGAATGGAAATTCCACATGAAATGTGTCGCTCAAATAATTTGTGATGTGATTTTATCAACGTCACTCCCACTCTGTGTCTCCATCGGTCGCCATCTGGATGTTTGCTGGCTGTTTCTGTATGTCAATTTGTTGAATTTACAAAACATCAAATATAATCTATGATTGAGCTCTGAAAACTAACAAAATCTAAGACTAAAAGTCTTTTAATTGGGTGCATAAAAAGAGGGAATGTGTTCTGTTCAGGAGATTTGCTAAAATATCGTAAAATATCCAACCAGTTCTCAAGAAAGAACTGATTTTCCATCAAATCTAGTCATGTTGAGGCTTCCCTCAGAGTTGTGTCCCTCAGCAAGCAGTTCAATTTAGAGCGCAAGCAGTTTATAAGCAGTAAGCAGTCATTGGGGCCTCTATACACACATGTTATCTCTCTCTAACACGCTTTCTGCTTCTACTTCTAGGCTTTTTGACTCTTTCTCGCTCAGGTGATCATTTTAAAGTATTTTTTACTCTCACATTGAGCAATTCCAATTAGCTTTGATGCTAAAATTGAGTTTAATCAAGTGTTCATTTTCGAAAATCATTGAAAAATAGTTGAGAATTTTGCGTAAATAGTAGATTCCCCTCCACTGGAACCAATTCCACTTGATAAATGAGTTAATTATTTTGGAGCATTCCCCAAACAGCCAGGAAGAGCGAGGAGTGGCGCCACTCTAAACGCAAATTTACTGAAAACATCAGGAACTTTTCTGCGGGAGGGGGTGGGGGGAAATATGTAGACTATCATCAGCATCAGCATCATCCGATGGGAAACTTAAGTCTTACCACTCCCCCCCGCCCCCTAGTCGCTCCACACCAAAGCCCATCCGAGCGGCAGATGCTTAACCGCACCGACTTTTTGGCATATCTCTCATAATCTGTGTCTGTCAACGCCTCGAGACTCCGTCTCCCTCTCCCCTTTCCCTGTCCATTTCTCATTCTCTGGCTACGTGATGGCCAAGCAAAATCTCATTAAAAATGTCCTTGCGGCTGGAGCATAAATCTGAGAATTAAAGCTCGCAAATCGGAAAGAAACCAGAAAGATACTCAGAGCAGCCAAGAGCAGCCAAGAGCGGCCAAGAGATCCCGAAACACGGTTTAAACTTTGCCCACGGCCTAGGGGGGAGCAGCAGGAAGGAAGGGAGGTGGGGTGGTGGGGTGGAAATGCCTTGAATTTATGAGTGTTGCTTCCACAGCCTTATATACAGCTACTGCGGCAGGGAGCTTCCAGTGGCAGTGGCAGAGTTGGCGGCTGGTTCTCGTATAAAAACCCATTTAAAAAGCAATTATTTTGCGTTGATTCAATATGGCGTCGTTTGATGGATGCCCACAGTTAAAAGCAGAGGAAAAATCAGCGACCACAACAGGTAATAGGCCAGCGAGGAGGCCAGCGAGGAGGCCAAGGCAGTGAAAGAAAACGGAGCAGGAACAAGAGCCTGCTCGTATCACCACGTAGCAGCGAGGACCTGCTGCCCCATCAGTTTTCTGTGGTCAAATCCTCCTGCAGTGCATATACGAGTATTTTTGCCGAGTGCAGAGGCAGCTGCATCCATTCTGTGCCAGCCCGTTGCTGCCTCAGCAGAAAAGGAGAGGGTCAGCAAGCCCTATCCTATCAACACGATGCGTCCTTTATGCATGCAATGCATAAAACAGCGTGTCCTGCTGCTGCTGCTGCTGCTCCTGGCCCCAGTGTAATCTCTGCAGATTCTGCTGACAGGCAACAGGCAACATGTTGGCCCAACGCCAACTCGGTCAACAGTTCGATGACGTATGCAGACCATACAGCAGTGTCCTGCAGTGTCCAAAAAACAAAAAAAAAAAGTGAAAAAGGCAGCCGCCTCCTGCTGCTACGAGTGGGTGCTGGGAGTGGCAATGCCACAGAAATATTAAAATTAGAAATAAATGCACAAGGAATGCACACAAATACACAAATACAACTACGCAGATACGCACACACACACACACACACATATAAAAATAACAATGAAAGATGAAAGAATTTTGAGTGCACATCAGAATTTAAATGAAAACCCCAAGCATTTTCTCGGTTAGGTGTCGTTCTCTCGGTCGCTCTGCTCCTGCCATTTTATGGCATTTATGGCAGGGACGAGACGCTTTAACGGATGACAACATCAGGATATTTTTGCGGTTGTAAAAACGAGTACAGAAGGAGCAAGGCCAGAGCGGCCTTCGAGAAGGTTCCGATGCCACAGTGCACTCTAATATGATGAAATACTCGTATATGCTAGATATCCGTTAGTCTGTTGTAATCCGTTGCCTCTGGACTTTGGCATGGCTCTTTCGTATCTGCCAATCCATTTCTTGCTGCCCAGATCTTTCATGTTCCATTTTGTCCGCTCTCCCTCATCCCTTCTCCATTTATCATCCCAGCAATTTGTGTCGATGACAATGGATCATCTGAAACTCCGTCGGCTATGTTTTCCCTCCCACCAAAACTTTCATTAGAGTCTCGCCTTTGCGGGATGGGGGGTGGGGGCGGGGTTGGGGAACTGCTGGTGTTCCAGCATCCTTTTAACCCATTTATAGCCTGGACATATTTCAATTTCCTTTGGCTACCCGCCACTGCCCTTCTGGGCGCACATTTTATTGCCTCTTCATTGTTTTTCGGACTGCTTTTCCCTCCCCCCCACCCCCTTTCAGGTCTCTGCGACATTTAGGCCGCATTTCATTTCATTACGTTTTTATCTTTTTTCGGCAACTAATTTCATTTTGTGCATATTTCAATTCGTAGCGGCAGGACAGGACAGGACAGGACCCCAATCCCAGCCCCGAAAGGCCTTAATTAATTCCACAAAAATATTTATAACTTTCGGCCCCACAAAAATATTGTTGTAGTACTCCCGGTACACAGCATTTTCCTGTATAAACTGGATACGTATTTCCCTCTGCTGTGTGCCCTTCAATGGGCCAGAAATCTAAGAAATTTATGCATGACTGCAACAGGGTCAAGTTTTTGGTTGCAAAAGCCTTTAGCCTTTAATGCCACGCAGCTGCCTGTGCTCTTCTCCTCCTCCTCCCCCTCCTGCTGCTGCTGCTGCTACTTTTCCATGCTGAAGGGGAAAAGTTGGAAAAACAAAAACCAAAAGAACTTGGAGCCCTTTTGCTGTAAAGGGGACTGTCGAATTTCGGGGTCTGAGATTCCTTCCCACCCCCCGCCCCCTAGCAGATAAGCAGATTTATGAGCTAAACAACGAAACTCGAATAACTGGAGACAGTTTTTGGGTGTTTCGGTTTTTCGGTTTTTCGGTCTCGGAAGCGTAAAGATAAAACAACGCACGAAACATATGTAGGAAAAGGGGAGGCTGCACTGTGCGAAGATTTATGGGACACAGCCAACGGCCGACACACAGGACACAAGGATTGTGTGTCGTTTGCTGATGGGCAGCACAGAATGTCACCGGAAGTGCCAGGCAGGCGACTATTGACACGACATGTCCTCTTTTCACACAACAGGACACACTCCCAGAACTCCGCCCTCTACCCCTCTGCCCCTCAACAGTCCATTGCCATCATCATCTACTGCATAAACGTATATATACTCGTGTATATCGTGGTAACTTCAGACGTGCGTATAATTTTACTCTGCGGTCACTCGGCACAGCAGACACTGAAGGGAACTGAAGGGGGCATATGACGAGGACTGGGCTACCCCACCCCGCCGCACTACCCCATGAACCCCAGGTAGAAGCCAGGTGTCAATTTCATTTTCATTAAGTTGCTTCTGCTTGGCTAGGTCCTGCCTGGGGCCAGGGTTCTCTTAATTTGCGTCACTTTGCTTGACCAACGAGACTCGAATTTCAGTGGGCGAAAATCTACTGCAAAAAAAACACAAAGTAAAAACAACAAAAAAAAAAGAAGTAAAATCTCCAACGCAGCGACGGCGTCTGCTCATTTGTAAAACAAGAAGCAAAAGGCGGAGCAGAAGCAGCGCAGTAGCAGAAGCCCTACTTACGCCTCCTCAGCTCAGCGGTCGCTTGTCTTCATTTTTGCATTAATTAATACTTATTACAAAAAAAACAAAAAAAAAAAGGTAAGGCAGGAGCGAGAAGAAGCAGCAAGCAAAACTTAGTGGAAAAAAGGCCTTCGGTCAGGGCCCCGGTTCTTTGGGGGTTTAGGTAAAATTTTAATCACTTCCTTCAGCAGCAACATTTTTGGTCTCAGTTTGTTGCTTCTTTTTTGAGCAGTTGGTAATTTGAGTCTGTTAACGTTGCTTCTTTTTTTCGACTGGTTTTTGGTTTTTCGACCAGAGGCCAAGGGAAAAGGCAAAAGGCAAAAAGCAAAAGGGAGAAAAGGAAATTTCTTTTTGTGGCTGCCTCACAGCCTAGCCGGGGACTTAATTAAAACTAATTCCATTTAAATATTATATGGGACATTTTGCGGCAGCGACAAACGATTTTCACTTCCTTTTTGTTTAATTGAATTTTTGAGGCTAGTCTTTGTCTCTGCGAAAGATGCTCCCGTACTTCTGGGAGCATCTGCCTTTTTTTGGCTTAAAATCTTTGTAGATCTCGGGCTTTGTTTGTGTGTAGCCGCCGTAAACAAAGAAAAGTCACAAATTAACAGGGAATTAGGGGAGAGATATAGATAGAGAGTGGGATAGAGACATTTTGGGATACAAGTTTTACTGGGGCTGGGGTGGGGGGCTAAGGGTTCAAATGTAGAAACTTACCAACCAATCAAATGATGTGGGATCTTACCTTTCTCTGAATATTCAGTTTTTAAATATTCTGAGAGTAACAACTAAACATCTGCAAATTTATTTATCTTAATCTACCGAAATGTACTTTAGACTCTTTTTTAAAAATATTTATAAATATTCTGTGATAATCATTTTAAATTATGCATTTTTTATTTGCTTTAAAACAGAAAATTGTGTGGAAAATACTTTGCATTTTTCCCAGCATATATAATTTCGTTAATAAAACAAATTTGCATATTTATTTATGTGGGTATCAAAAACAAATTTAATTAATATGTATTGGACATCAAATAGAGTCATCAAAATGTTTTGAATGGATTCCAAACACTCGGAGGACTTTTAATTAATGCATTCCGCTATATCATGGCGAATTTAATTATTCGGCAATTAAAAAACCTCAGCCAAAACAAATGTGATACACAAAAGAAAATCATTTTAGGAAAAAACCAAAAAACAAAAAAAGAAAATCCACTCAGTTTGACAATTGAAAACTGATTGCAGGACGGAAGGAAAAAAGTTTTCTATTAAAATATTTGCATTTCAATTGGTTATTTGTACATACATATGTATGTACATATATGTATGTGTTGCCTGCCCCTAATTGGCAGTTCAGACAACAACAAATTGTGGAATATAATTTCAAATTGATTGCTGGCATATGCCAATGAGGCTAATGGCTGTAAAAGCGGGATGGGGGATGCTGGTCGGGGGTTGGGAGTTGGGAGTTGGGGCGATTGGGGGATTGTGTAATTTATGAAGAGGGAATCTGCTAACTAGCTGAACCGCAGTAAATTAACACGATAGTCCAGAGGCAGGAGCCAGGAGCCAGGACTGGGACTGGGGCTAATTTGGCATAAAATATATGACCCTACCACCCCCTCCCACTAGCCATCCAGACAGATGGTGTACAGCCATGGTACAGCCACAGAGGCAGAGAAGCAGAGAGGTAGGGGTAGAGGTAGATGGAGAGGGATGGGATAATGCAATCTAATATTAATGCCCAAGCCGCCTGCATTTATTGGCATATAAATCACTTGGCCTGGCCACCAAATCACAGATACACAATACACACAATCACTGGGCGAAAGAGGCTAAAGGGGAGCACTGGCAGATGGCTGATGGGTGACAGGGGTTGGGAGGGGAAAAAACAATCTTGAAGAAGGCTTAGAGGAAAGCCAAAGCCAAAGGCACTTACCCCATCGTCTAGAGTGTCTCTCTCTGTCTGTCCCACTCATTAGGGCCCATCCTTGCTGTTCGCTGCATTTGTTCCGCTGCTGCTTATGCTGCTGCTGCTGCATTCTTCCTCCATTTTTTTTCGTGACTCTTTCATGTCAATTAATGCGACGCACTCTTCAAATATTAGCAGACATTATGTGCGCTGGCTCGTCTGAGCTGAGCCCTGGGGCTCCCTCTTAGAGCACTTCCGTCAAGCAACCATCCAGCCAGCCAGCCATCCAGCCAGCCAGGCTAGGAGCTGGCACTGGCTTTGGCTTTGGCTCCATTCGGCTGGCTGTTTGCCCTGGGTCGCCGCACAATGAGCACACAAATGACTTGGAGCACTTCAGCCTGGCTTTTTGTTCTTTAATCGGGGGCATTATTACGATGCCTCTTCGCCTTCCATTCTTTGCTGCTGCCGCTCCTGCTGCTGTTGCTCAAGTGCCTGGGATTATGTGCTGACGTTGAATGCGTCGCTGATTTTGATTCAGAGGATTCGAGTGGCCGTTGGCTTCCTTCCTTCCTTCGTATGCACATTCTGACAGACAGACAGACAGACAGGCAGACAGTTGAGTGTCAGTAGGAAGCGATCACAGGTTCACAGTTGCTGCTGTTGCTGCTGTTGCTGGCTGCTGTTGCTGGCTGGATATTTGAACTTTCACCATCATCTTTTTTGTCTGATTCAGCTTTCTCCTTTCTTTTTGGGCACCACTAGCACCGACCCTCGCTGGCCAGTGACTGAGCTCTGCGCCAGATGTGCGTCCGTATTTCAACGAAACGCCGCTGGCTTTCGCCAGAGCTTTGCCCCGATCCGAAGCTCTCGGGGCGAGCTTTACGAGTCGTAGGCGTATAAGAGAGGGTGCTCGGATTGTGCGCAGGCGCATCCTTAATGGGTTTCGGCGGTCGGCTTTCGCTTCGGCTTCGGCTTTCGGCTTGTGCTTCGTTCTTCGGCTCTGGCATTTAACCTCGTGCCTCTGGCCCCCCCTTCTCCGCTCCCCTGATGCTGCTGGTGCTGCTGCTGCTGCTTGTTCTATAGGTTTTTCCTCACATATGAAAATTAAAAGCGCTTAACAACAATTAACAATTGGCCGAAGCGGCAGGCGACAGGCGGCAAAAGAGAGGTGCCACCAGGGGCACTACTAGCAGGGGGATACCAGGGTGGATGGGGGAGGGGAGGTGTGCTTTAGGTGTGAAGCAAACACAATTCTCTGGACAAGGGCATTAATCAAGACAGTTGTGACACTAAAACTCCACCAGCAATTAATCAACGGAAAAGGAAGCCGTACCCGTACCCGCACCCGTACCCGAAACAGAAGTTGCCTTCTTTCTGCATTAACTGATTGTTGTGCTGTTGGCCAGCAGCAGAAAGCCACCAGCAAAAAGCTGGCCAAAACTTGTCAGTTTGAATAAAAGTTAAGTTCAAAGACACACACACACGTACACAGAAGATACAATATATATATATAGATGCAATATATATAGAAACAATATATACTGAATATCGAATCAAATCAAAGTTTGATTTGACAGCCAGACAGACAGACAGACAAAAAGGGTACTCTCCTCTCCTCTGCTCTGCTCTGCTCTCTTCGCCTGGCTGCTGTTTTTCTTTCAGCCAAAGTTATCGCCTTGAGAAGTGGCCTAAAGTTTTGGCCTGGCCAGTGCAGCATGGACCGACCATAGTCCGACCATAAGTTCATAGTCATGTTCCACCCTCCGGAGAGGCCCAGCAGAGCGCTATCAATTTATCAATTAATACGACTAATGAGCAGGCGGACTGCCAGATCCCAGTGTCACTAAATGCAGGACCCGTCCCTGTGCAAAATTAATTAGGATTCGCTCATCAGCAAACTCTGACACATAGCAGAGCAGAGCATGGCATAGCACTATATGTACATATGTATACTCGTAAAGTATCATCTATATGTATGTATATAGAGAGGCATCTTTGGTGACGTAGTCGTCGTCGTCGTCTAACGAGATTTCACCGCTTGGCAAATTGTTGTTGTGCCTTTAATTGACAATCAAAGCAAGTAATCAAATTTGCTGCTCGACATTTTTCATTAGAATTATTATATAGTTACAAGTTCCGACTGCAGCAGCAGCAGCAGCGCCAGCCCACGCATTGCGCCCACAGAACATTATATACATACATACATATAGCGCCCACATCAAAGGCGTAAAATTGCGTGGACAAGAGACCTTCAATCAAGAAAACACTCTCTATCGTATCAGAGGAGGGGATGGGAGATGCAGAGGGAGCATCCATGGAGATGGCCATGAGAATGGGGTTTAAGTCACAAGATTGAAAACTGAACAAAAATCAACATCTAAGCAGTATTTTCCGATACACTCTCGAATTAGGTATCACAAACACAGAGAAATTATCGTTGGTGAAAATTTTCGAAAATCTTAGATATAAGCAAATATTCCGAGTGATGGCAGAACCGAATCTTATCAATGAGGATACCTTCTCCAACATCAGTTCCTCCTCATGCTCCTGCTCTAGTACTTCGGGAGAGTCTGTTTATTTCCCGGCTGAGCGGGATTCCCCAGAGGATGATTTCACTTCCTCTTATCCGGATTCTTATAATGATGTTTCAGAGGGGCATAGCACAGGAGATGCAATGCCAGAAGGTGGTAAGCCGTAAAGTGCTTGATTTCTGGAATTTCTAGAATTTCTGGATATTCTGGAAATTCAGAAATCAAAATTAAACCCACATTCTTTTAAAATTCGAAGATTCCGCAGATTTGAAGAATGGCAAATTAAGGTCCTGGTGCATTATTTGCTGATCTGAAGATTCGATCTGTTTGGCAAATTACACTCGTACACAAAAAGTAAGTACTGTCTTTTTCTTGGCTTTCGATAACTACTATATATATTTTCTATATATATTTTCAGCATAACCTTCCCTATACCTTTTGATGAGCTTATAGAAGACCAAAAATGGATCTTTACATAGACATTTGTTGTGGGTTTTCAAACAATTAAAATTTAGAGACAAAAAGATCGTGTTGCAAATAAAAATATTCACTATCTAAGCAGCTCTAAGAAATCTGCAATTGAAAATTCTTTACTGTTATCTGCTACTGCCCTACTGTATTTTCCACAGATTTATTTCCTCGGTAATCCCCAGAAAGCTATACTTACGCGTAATTTGAAGCGACGCGACGCGACGACTGCTCTTTCATTAGGTCGCTGTGTAAATCCAAGTCTGTCTCATTGAATAACTACAAATCATGCAGTATTGTAATCAAATGTGGGGGAAGGAAATGGAAAATATACTCCCAGCCCAGTAGAAGACATTCGATTCCGGGCGCTCCGCTTGTCATTTAATATCCGCAATTAAAGTGGTAATCAATCAAAATGAACTGGCAGAAAAACCTAAATGAATTAAAAGCAAACGAAAGAACAAAGCAAAGGATGAATGCACAGGACGAACCGAACGGAACCGAACCGAACCGAACCGGAATGGGAAGCGCCACACAAACACACACAAACAATAAACAGAAGGAAGCGCAGCAAATGAACGGAAAAACCGAAGGAAAAGCAACAAAAAAGCAGCAAAGAAAAGGAAACCAAAAAAAGGCAACAGAACAAACAGCCAGAAACCAAAGACAGAGAGAAAATGCACTGCGGGAATACTAGAGATACCAGGGAATTCTTAGCTTCATATAAATATGTCGAATGTTCTATATAGCAGACCCAAGAGTCGGTGGGCGCCATTACTTTGATTGATTGCAATCTATATGCAATTTCCGCTCAATTAATTTTAATATTATTTCCAAATGTATTACAAATGTATATTTAATTATAATATAGACAAATATATTCAATTTTCACTTTTATTTTCTATAGCATTTGCTGGTCTTTTTCTCAGTGTATTTTTCGTTTCTCCAGTTGTATTCTACCTTTCGTTATACTCCCACCTCTCCCTCTTCTGCGGATCCGAAAGGTCCAGGGTCCAGCAAGGGGCAGCAAGCGATAAACAAGTGCCATACAAACAAAAATGGCAGCACTGTACGCTGGAACCTATTGATGATTGAGCAGGACATTAATCTAACGAAATGCAGACAGCCCCCCAGGACAAAACGCTGACCAACTGTGAAAGTGTCAAATTTCAAGCCACACATTGTTGCTGCTGTCCGTCTGCTGCTGCTTGCTCCTGCTCCTGCTGCTGCTTGCTGTGCCTGCTCCTGCTTGCTGTGCCTGGTGCCTGGTGCCACGTCTCTGGCCACGTAAGCAAACATAATTACGCCAATGCCAATGGAGCACATACAAACGTACAGAGCTATATGTATATATATGTATGTACAACATATGGTATGTATATTTGTGTATAAGGTACATATATTCCTGTCCACCACCGTCATTTGCGTCATTCGCTTGCAGGACTAAATTAAGAGGATACGTATTACAAGTCACTTAAAAATCTATTGCATTTTTCCAATGAGAACCGCCTTTGGGGGGAAAATGTTAGTTAACAGAAAACTGCTTAAGATTTTCATTAGATTCTGCTAATTCTGCTAAAGCGGTTGAAGATCGAGGCAATCCTGCTTGCCTAACGGACTGCACTGCTTTGTATTAAAAATAAACTGCTTGACGAGCAATAGGGAGTGAACTGCTTGAAGAAACACATTTTACTGCTGATGAGTTTTATTAATTTAAAGAATTGCCAACATATTTAGGCCAAAAAACAAAACAAAAATAAAATAGAGTAAAGAAATAGAAATAAAAACAAAAAAGAGAATTCTCAACAATGAATCCTTAGCAGAGCAAGGTTTCGATCCTCGGACCTCTGGGTTATGGGCCCAGCACGCTTCCACTGCGCCACTCTGCTATATGTTTGTGCCTCGATAGAAGTTCCATATAAGATATGTGCATAAATGAGGGAAAACTCAACTCATAGTTTTCCATCGAAGCGGAGGACCATAATGTAAATGAAGAAAGACTTTTCGTACGATTCTGATGAAATTCCGACGATTAGTGGCCAAGTGCAGTGCAGGAAGCAATTTTCCGAGTTTTAATGAACTTTTTTTTTTTGTTTTGTAAGAGGAATTTGCTCTGCTTAATCACAAAAGCTGACGAAATGCCATTCTGGCTGTGGCTGTCGTTGAATGCGAATGCATCGCAACTCCTGTTGCAACATCATCGCAATTTTGATGCTTTTGACACGTCCATGGGCAAGAGGCAGGACCAAGAGTAGCAACCAGAGCAGGAACAGGCGCAGGAGCAGGAACAGGAACAGAAACAGGCCTATGGGTCGTATGAAGAAAGTGCTCATTTGCTGCTGTCCATCGCAAATTAGACGGCAAATTAGCACACAAAACCGATGCACTGACGTGGTACAGTGCTGCTGGCTGGGCCGAGTGTTGGGCGAGTGTTAACTTGCTCCAAAAACTGCCGTTCTGCAACTGTGCAACTGTGCAACTGGGCAATGTGCTGCTGTTCCTGATGTTTCTGTGGTGTTGTGACTGATGCGGCACGGAAACCAAAGGCCCGACAGAACAACTCTCCCCGTTTTGGGCGGGACACGTCCGAAAAAGCACTGTGCCTGGTCCCTGCCCTTTGATATTACGGCTATGTCAGCGTCGCCATCGGGGACCGGATACCAAATGGTTTTTGAATGGATCATTCCTCTCACACACACACACACACACACGCACTGTGGCTCTGTTCCCTGCAATCTTTTGGCTCGAATTCGAGCAGTTCGCCCGCAGTTTGGCAACAGAACAGGAAGCTTATAAGAGAGGCTTATACAGGAATTTTTGTGTAGGGTTCGGGCTACTGCTACTGCTCCTGCTCCTGCTTTTGCTTTTGCTCCTTCTCCGTCTCCTTAGCTGGTTATTAAATTTTGAAATGCTACACCTTGTGCGGTATCGGATTGCCCATTCAAGGAGGCGAGAGCCTAAGACAAAGGGATACTCCACGTCCCTCTCCTTCTGCCCTCTTTGTGCTATCGAAATTCATGCAAAATTCAAAGGCCCAAGAGCCAGCATAAGAAAATATGCCACATCATAAATTCTGTGCACATTTACGTGTATGTATATCCTGTGGCAATCCTTTCACGAGCACACACACACACACCCACCCACACATACAGACAGATGTTGACACAGTTTTCCTTGAGCTCAGCACAAAAATGTCTGTCTATTTTAATATGAACCCAAATTGGGGTTTTTATTTATGCACGAGTTTAGTTTACAATACAGTTCGTACCTCTCGTGCCTCAAGGAACCGTCACCGCCACCACCACCACCACCTTTTTGTTCCCTACTGTACTGCCGTGTGTGAGTGTGTGTGTGTGAGTGTGGCTCTCATCTCAGTGCGGTCGTGTGGTCTGGGGCATACAAAATGCACAGACAATGGCCGGCAAATGACTCAAAAAGGAACCAGAAAGTAAAACAGATACCGAAAATTTCAACTACAAAAAAATATCATCATAAAAATCTCCAGCAGTTAAAATAATTGTCACAGTAATAAAGCGATTGCATTGCACAAAATTATATCTCATCCGCATAAGGCAGAGAGAGGGAGAGAGAGAGAGAGAGGGTGATTCAAAGAGTTCTTGGAGCAGGAGATCCACTCAGATGATGCGAATGTCTACAGCCATCAATGCTTTAGAGATCTTTGATCATTAACATCAAGGGGATTTACTTGGAATATTATTAGACAATATTTCCAATAGATAGTGCCCATGCGGATAGGTGTTTTCCAATCAATTCAATCGGAAAATAGACTTGAGAAAGAATGCGAAGTCCTAATAATATCTTTAGCATTTAATCTCATTCAAAAACACTTTAAAATAAATATAATAAATTACATTTGTAGGAAATATATTTAATCTAAATCTAAGTGAAAGCATTTTCTTTTCACATTTTTCACTATGCAAATATTTTGGTATATATTTTTCGCTCCAAGTTATTGTACATTTAGCAATATAATTTTAGCTAAATCTTTATCAAAGATTCTCCATTTTAATAGATTCTTCTGTGTACATATTTCTTTCTTTGTATTTGTCCATCTCACTCGCTGGCTTTCCGGCATCTTCATCAGTGTCCTGGCATCTTCATGGACAGCCTCCATCCGCATGGAGCTGCCCTCGGAGCTGCCCCCTCGGCTGGGGAGTACGTTCCCTGTGCAGCAGCAGCCCTGCTCGCCGCTCTGCTCCGCTCTGTGTGCTCTCTGGTTCTGGTCCTGGTCCTGGTTGCACTTGCTCCATTTTATAGCTGGCAAACATTATGGCCATGATTAATGGCAGATAATAATTTCGAGTGCCGAGCACTTGACAGCATACGAAAAGTCAGAAAACTATGGCCAATGGACGGCCATTAGCCACCCCGTCCAACCACCCATCCACCCACCCACCGAAAGGGACGAGAAGAACCGAAGGACGGACGAAAGAGGAAAAGGGCAGCTCTGCAAATGACTGCTGGAAAATAAACAGCAACTGCAACTGAAACAGCAACAGAAGCTGTGCGAAACATTAAACTATTGCCATGTTCTGTTTACGGCATTAAATGCTTCTCTCACTCTCTCTCTCTCTCTCTCTCTCCCCACCCCCCCTCTCTCTTTATATAGTGGGTATCCCCCCTCTCTATCAGTCTCTGTTGTGCCATCCCTTTCAGCCTCTCAGCGCTCGTGTGATTTACTCCGCTTGCTGCATAAATTATGATGAGAAAAACTGTCTCGCACGCGCGTTGATCAGCAAATTATTTTACGCAAACTACAAAAAAATAAATAAAAAATGTTCCAAAAAAGTGTAGAAAAAATATAAACGGAATAAGCGGATTTTAAGGGGAAATAAATGGAAAGTGTGGAAAGTGTGGAAAGAGTAGGGGAGCATATCTTTTGGGGTTCGGGGGGTCAGCCATTATCCTGACCACATGTTGGTTTTGCTGCCATCCAGTCAGCCATCCAGCCATCCTGGCCACCAATTGATTTAGCATTGGATGACCCTTCCACAGCCACAGCAACAGCCACAGCCACAGAGCTAAACTCCGGATACCCATCCGTCGCTGCTGCCCCGTCCAGTGAATGGAAATTCTGTTTGCAACAGCTGCCGCAAATGGCATTCAAATCTTGGTTTGGTTTGGTTTGGTTTCTGCCCTTGCCCATAAAACTTCTTTAAATTCTCTAAATATAGAAATCTGGAAATTCTGAACTTAAAGACAGTTGCCCAGCGAAAGTCGCGTCTCAGTCAATGTTCGGGTTAAGTTTCGGGTTACTGCCGTAGCGGGACGGGACGGTACGGGACGATTGTTAAAAGCTTCGTCTGTTGTGGGCCAAGACGGGGGGGGGGGGGGGGGGGGGGGATGGGATGCAGGCAATGTCATGCCTGACGGACAAATAAGTGCATTCCGGGCTGGGTGGAGCGGGGGGCGTGGCGTGGCGTATTGCATTCCTTTTGTGCGAGTCATAAAATTACTTTTTATCATTGTAACATGGACAGCGAGCATTCTGCCTCCTGATGTGGCACATACAGTACATAGTACCCTGACGACAAGTCTGAGTATGAGTAGTTTTTATGACAGTCGCCGCACACGTTGCTTCTTTATGTGGCATGCGACTAAAAGGATGCTGATGCTGTTACCACTTCCACCACCTTTCGCCCTCCACCTCTCGGCTCTCTCGACTCTCGTATCTGCCTCTGACTCTGCCTCTTGTTGCATTGTATTAATGGCTCGCTTGCACGCTAATAAGCATAAACGGCAAGGAGTCTGCGCTCCGCTTCCCTGCGAAGGATGTGCGTGTCGCCTTTGACTTCACTGTGCACTTTATTAATGTTATTAAAAAATCTAACAAATGCCCAGAAGACCGGACATGGCCCAGAGAGCTGTTAGCCGTCCGCCAATGCATTGCGCTGCGGTTTATTAGTGCCACAAAAAGGACCAATTAATGGGCGGCAACAATGTGGCTCGAAGACCCGAAGACTCGAAGAATTTTTAAAGCCAATTCCAGAACAATTTCAGTTGGTCAATAAACTCTACTCGAAATGTACCTAAATTCACTCCCAAGTGAATTTTTCCCTTCGAATATTTGAAGAATTTTTCCACAAAACAGAAGAAGAAATAAACTAAAAGGAAAATCAACTTCAGGCTTGTGGGTCCGAGGCAAATGGCAACAGGTCCTGCTGCTTGCCTCCGATTCTCGGTCTATTGACACCATTTGCCAGCTTTCGCAATTGTTTGCCCATGCATTAGGCGAGGAAATGGAAAATTTCTGACAGAAAGGAAGTCGAAAATGTGGCAGTCAAAAAGAAGCCAGAAAGCTATTCTCTGGCGTAAATGTTGATTTTCTCGCTTTTCTCGCTTTTCTGCTTTCCAAAACCAATAACCTTTTGGGCTTTGAATCTGGCTAAAAGAAGTTAATTAAGACAGCAAGTAGAAAGTAGAAAGCGGAGTTGCATTCCAGTGAAAAGCAACAGTTGAAGGGGCGAAAGGGGCAACTGTGGCAACTTCGTTTGCAGGCAAGTAAATGCCACATTACGGTGCCAGGGCATCCGCTGCCCGGACACTGCACAACAATTGCCAATTTGGTTTAAATATTTGCGTCAAGTGCAAGTTTTTCGGTCACTTCCGTTGCGCTCCGTTGTTCCAGCTGCTGCCTTGCCGGCCACTGCCACTGCCACCGCCGATGCTGATGCTGTCAGTTGATTTGTGTCCCCAGTTCTCTTGTGGGGCAATTTCCACAGTTAATGTCTCAAGGAATGTGGCAAACTATGTTGCCAGGATGTTGTCACCCTCTTTGTGTGTGCGGGTGTGTGAGGAAAGCGAAAAACAGCTAGAGAACGACTTCCGCCACGAGAATTTCCATGCTGAGCGGAAATGGAAAAACACTTGCACAAGCACAATCCCCATTTTGTTCTCCAACACACCCCCACCCCCTCCCCTAGGTCTTGTGGTGCTGCAATTAACGGGAACACATGCAGCTAGGAGGCCAAAAGCGGGTCAATAACGTCCACGAACGACCCTCATCGATATTCTATATACATATATATATATATGTATTTGATGTTAACTCAATTTGATGCCAGCAGCAGCAGCAGCAGCAGCCACCGCTGTGATCCTTGGGGTGGACCCCGATGCGTAATGCTTTAATTTAGTCACAATATTGTCCTTACTCTGCCCCTGCCAGCCGCCCCTCGGGCATGCCCTGCCCTCGTCGGTCGCCATCCACTTAATAGCCAATTAAGGGTAGACGACGATATAAGAAATAATTAAATAGCCGGGCGCTGCATGGAACTTTGCTCTTAAAGTGCCACCATGGCGTATGTGTGATCTGCGCAAGCTTTACGCTGCCGCCTGAAAGTATGCAGCACAATCCGGCAGTTTCTGCCCCTTGAGCTATGCAAATTTAATTGGAAATTTCATAATGAGCTGCAGCTACAGTATCTGCACGGGCAGTATCCAAATAGAAGGAAAGCGTTTCTCTCTGTTACAGATATGTATCTTTTCGTATAGATGCTCATTTTCCCTCCAGCTACTGCTATTCTGATACCCAGTAATCGAGGAATATCAGGGGTATATACAGTCCCTGCCTAGAAACTTGCATCTGTTCCGGCAGATCTGTTAGAAAAAACCTAAAAAAACGCTCATTTCCACAAAAATACAAAAAAAAAACATACTCTAAATATTAAAAAATACTGTAACTATTTAAACAAAAATTACTGGAAACACTATGAAATAAATATAAAAAATAAAACAAAAACTGTAAATACTAAGAAACAAAAATACAACCAAAATGCTCAGAATACCACAAAATACTGCAAAAATATGCAAATAGTACTATAGAACGAGATTTAAAAAAAAATCAAACAGCGAATACAGAAGAATTTCTATTAAAATACAGGGTATCACTTGAATCGATTGCCCTTCCTCGCAGCTGTGTACTTCTACTCATTATCAAAGTGCAAAGTGGAAGGTCACTGGCTTAATATTTCAAGCGCAATTATGCAGCTGCGCATCAAAAATCAAATACAACACTAAAAAGTGACAGCTGCAATCAGAGCTGCAGAGCTGTGGAGCTGCGGAGCTGTGGAGCTGCGGAGCTGAAGATGTGCTTCATGCTTCATGCCCCCGACTTCGTTTTTGGCTCATCATAAAATTCAATTTGGCGCAAAGTGTTTAATGAAAGCGTCAGCTTGGTTCCAGACCCCGCAGATTTCCAGCTAGGAGCCAACTTTTTCGCAACACAGCAGGTCATCTCGAGGCCATTAACAATTCAGAGGGAATTTCCGCGCTGGCAGGAGAGAACCAGGCAACAAAAGAAACACCCCTCCAGCCCCACCAACAGTTGCAGCTGTGCGTAGAATGTGAGTTTCCGGGGAGCAGCACAGAAGCACAGAAGCACTGAATTGTTTAACATAAAAACACGCTTTAGACAGCAAATTATGCAATACAAGAAGCCATCATCAGCGGGGGGTGTTCAAGAGGTACAGGGGAATGGTGGGGGATAGTGCAATGGCTGTGATAAAAATTAACAAGCTACGCAACGTTTGAGTTTTGAATTAATTGAAAGCGCGTATGCACAGGACATCAAAACAGAAAAAACAACGACCCCTGGAGGTCTCCGCCCTCTCCAGTTCCCAGTTCTATAAAATTATAAATTCGCATCTAAATGAATGCTGAAAAATTAATGAACTGCATGCAGTTTAATTGAAATGAACATTCATGGGGGAGAAAGCAGGGAAAATGAGGGAAAATGCCCGTCGTAGTTGGAGAGTTCAGCAGAACAGAACCTCAAAAGGAACGAAGGATGGTTTCCATAATGAATGCCGCGATTTAATCAGGGGAAAAACTCATACATTTCCCCTGTTTTCCTTTCTGTTTAACTTAGGGTTAAAATGGTGGAGATTTTTAATATTTATTAAAACTGAATTCGAATTTATTTCCAAAATGGAAGATTCATGGTTTGGCTTATAATTAAAGAGCACAAATTAAAATGTAATTTAAATTTGTTTTTTGTAGAATTTGCAATTTGACTCACCTCCATGTTAGATCCGTTTTGGACCATTTGGGTCCTTGGAGGACATAGCGCCGCACACGTATACTAATGCCACTGTCATGATCCAGATTGTCGGGAGAGAAATTATACGCGTACCTCTTGTCGCCCACGCCGCAGCGGGGCTGCTGTATTAGCCTGGCCGTAGCCCCGTCGATTTCGCCCGTAACTGGAATGTTGCCAAAAAGCTGCCGCCACCGTCGCCACAGGAGTAGACACACAAGATTGTGGTAGGCGGCAGTAGGGGGCAGTGGCAAGTAGAACAGTAATGTTGCTTGTGAAATCGGGCATAATAGACATGGGGTGTGTGGGGGGGTGGCATACCTGGAGACTCCGTATTGCATCTATCAGCTGCTTCTCGGTGCGCAGGGCTCCCGTTTCCAGATCCGACTTGGGCAGATAATCAAACTGCATGAGGTAATTGTACTGCAAGGAGAACGGAGGATGGTGAGATGGATAGATACATTAGGGAAGTGTGCCAACCAACGGCAGACCGAGTATCTCAGCGGCAACAACAATGCAGATGTCTGCCTGCCATATGGCCGGTTTTGTGAGCCAAACTGTTTGTCGTTTGCAAATGGTACAAATAAAAAAAATAACAAACCCCCAACCCCCAACCCCCAACCCGCAGCCAATGGAAAACCCCTCCCAACAAAAAGAGAAGAAAAACTTTTTGCATAAAGTTAATGATAAAAGCAACGCCAGATACAGCGGCAGCAGCAGCAACAACAACAACAAAACTTTAACATTAATAAGCCAAAAAGTATGCCACCGGAAAAAAAGTGCAAGAAAATGCCGATGGAAAGGGAAAAAGAAAGAGAAAGGGGCATGGGCAGGGGCAGAGAGGCTCTCAAGGCAAGAGCTTGGCAGGCAACGAACTCTGGGCATTTTCTTATCTGTTGGACTGTTAATCGCGCGTCTGGACTGGGGATACCCTGGGGGGCTTGCTTGGCAGCAGATTCCACGATCAACGGATCGTCCCATTGAGAGCAGAACAGGAGCCAACAGCTCTAAATCTGTGAGAGATGGAAAAGAGGTTGAAAGGCTCTGGAAATACGTTCCATGTTAGCAGGATTGAGAGACATGACTACATATATTCGTACTATTATGTCACCTTTTTATTAGGGTTTTATATAATATATATGTATATACATTCCTCTATAACCTCTATTTAGCTTAAGAAACAACCCAGTTTCCAGCTCTAGCATTTTTAGTCTTTATTATTATGATTTATCGCGTAAGGTTACATACATTTCTCTGTTTTATGTTTAAATTTGATATTAAATAATAGAATTTATGAGAATTATGCTGTTATCGAATCAATAAATTCCCCAAATGAACATAGACCCCTGGCCGCTTCCCTTGGCTTGGGGACCATATTCTCCAGCGATTGTACTCTCACATATGGTTTATCTGCAAGCAGACATATTTGTATGTATGTATGTATATTGGGCCACAGTCCATAGCATAACTGTAAAGTGTGACACTAGAAAATACAAAACACACAAATAGAACTCGACTCGATTCGATTCGACTCGATTCCCTGGCCATATGTGTGGTGCGCTGCCTCTCGATTTACATATTTTTGTACACTCGTCTTTATTCACCCCTCCCTCCATTACTCCCGTACTCCCCTACTCCCCTACTTTCGTACTCGTGTAGCCCTCCCCTTCTCTCAGATACAAAAGCTTGACACATGCACCAGCAAATTACGTGACCTGCAAATTAAATTTTCCACTCTTTCCATTTTCCCCGCACAGATGAGAAAATTGTCACACTCGCACCATTTTCATGATGGACAAAATATTCGATTTTTTTTTGGCTTGCTTGTTATTGTCAGTCGTCGATTTCCCAAAAGAAAGCAAACTTTTGAATCGACCAAACGATTTGCAAATTTCATGAAAAGAACCGTTAGCCAATATTCCGGGCAGAGTGTAGAGCGGAGGAGAGGAGAGACCGTATATATATATATGTGTATATGTATATGTAGTTGTACATGAGAACGTGATGTGTGGGGCGATTATGTAGTTGAGATTTATCGACCTGACGAATGGCTTATCCACTTTTGCATTTCATCGTTTGAGTCTGCGGAAAACTTGTGTGTTCCTGCCCTTGCTCTTGTCCCCGTGTGTGGCATTCGAAAAGCGTTAAAAAGTTACAAGTTTTTCGGTTAACGCAAATGGAAATCATTTTGCGTGGCAGAACGCGCTGCAAATGTTTAATAATACAACAAGCATATGGTCATCCACTAAGCCAAATAAAGAAAAAAACACTAAAAGTCAGTAAAAACAAATTTCCATATATTTTGGTGCCGACTTTATTTTCTAAATTTACTGAAAGTGAACTAATTTAATCAATTAACATACAAATTCATCAATCTTGATTTGAAAACCTATTAAAATAAGCCAAAGTTCAAGTAATGTTTTGCTTAAATATTATCTTCTACAAGAAAGATGATTCTGGATAAAATTTCTTATTCAAAGTGTCCCTAAGATATTAAACTAACTAAAAGAAATCGCAGAAAATATTTCCAAAATATCCCAAATATTCACGGAATTCGATGACGTACATATGTCAGATTCATATAAAAAGAAAACAGGAATATTTTTGGAAAATTATGCGTATAGTATATACATATATATATGCGTCCGTTTCGCAGAGTTTTGCAAACCTCAAAAACCCGGTAACGTCTTTAGGCCTTTTAGGCTCCTAAATGTTTTAAATTTAATATTAATACATATAATAATTTTGGCATATATGTCCTATGTACCTAATTACTATTTAAATTTAATACATATTTTAGTTTCAAAATTGCAATTGTTGTTTTTAGCATTTTGTCATACGAACGAAACGTAACGCCAGAACGGAAGTGTCCCTATGGCAGGAGACTGTTTTAGAGGGGGTTGAGCCTATCTCAGTGCTCGTATCTGACGGGATCAGCTATCTTTCGCTTATTTTCCCTTTCCTTTCGAGTCTCTGTTGAACGGAAAAACGTTCAAGCAGAGTCTAAGCTTCACTTTTGCTGTCCGGCAGTTACAGTTACCGCTGCAGTTTGTTAAGTTGAACACTGAGAGCGAGCTCAGCTTTGGCTTTGTTCCAGGAAGCGGTGCAATTGGATTGTTCTGCGTGGGTGCGTGGGTGGGTGGGTGGATGGCGACTCGACGGTTGTATAACGCTTAGACGTAACACTCAACACCCAGCACATCCTTTTGCACTGGAAATGAAGCTTATCAAGTGACTTTCTTTCAGCATCGAGATGTACAAATACAGTAGTTTTTTATAACATATTTTTCTTATTTGATGGCCATTGTTGTTACCGTTACCGTTGCCGTTGTTGGTCCCTGGGGCCAGGGGCAACCATTGCAGTGCTCCTCCTTGCGTTTTGCGTTTTCCGCTTTCCGCTTTCCATTTTATTTGTTATTTTAGTAAACCATTACTCGCTTTGACGATGTAACCCTCACAGCAGGGCAGCAGGGCAGCAGCCATGGAAGTGGCAGAGACAGTGGCAGGGGCAGGGGCAGCAATGGAAATAAACCTGACACCCGAGTCCAGTGCAGACATCTCACACAGCCGGGCTGGGACACAGGCACAGGATCGGGGCACCACATGCGACTACGTACGTACGTATGTGGCACAGGTTGCACAGGCAAATTTGCGTCACAAGAAAAAAATATTTAGATCCCACTCCCACCTTTTGGGCTGTCACGTTGCTGCGAGTGCGTCAGCAGCAGCAGCAGCAGCAGCAGAAGAGTCTCTACGTAACGTAAGAAACCCCTTCCCCCCCACACACAACAAATTGATATTCATATAACGTGCCCCCCGCCAGTGCCATGCCCCCCTGCCAGTGCCATGTATCAGCATGGGTCCCAATTCTGCCTTGTGGGGTCTCTCTCTCTCTCTCTCTCTCTCTCTCTCTCTCGCTCTCTCTGTCTTTTGGCTACACGAAAACAATACCAATTAAAAGATATGTATGTTGAAATGCAAAAACCAAATCGATGAGGGGCAGGGGCACGGGCACGGGCACCATGTATAATGTGGCATACAGCGGAAGCCGAGTGTCTTGTTTGTGGCAGAGAGAGCGACGCATAAAGTTTCTTAATGAATGGAGGAGAACCAGCGATTGACAAAAGGCACTCCACTTCTACACTGAAAGAAACTAGCATTCAATGTATTCAAAAATAGCACTTTCCGAAAACATATAATAATATGTCGCCTGGGTTTCTTCTTCATTTTTGCAGTGCATTTCACTTGATTTTTTGTCGCTCAGTGCATTGTCAATTTGGCTAATCGAAGACTCTGCTGGCCATAAATATTTCTTAAGCAAGGAGTGCCCACAGCCGCCTGATGACCATGATGATGGCCCAAACATTTTACGACCACGAATAAACTACAATTCATAGTTATGAATGAGTGAATGAATGGCTGGCTGGCTGGATGGATGGATGAGTGCGTCGAGTGCTTCGAATGAGTGAATGAATTGCACAGGGGCTTCCGCCCCCCCCCCATGGCCCCTGTTTTCCACCTGGATGGAAGAGGGTCCCGGCCTGGGCCTGGGCCAGTGGCAATCATTTATGCATTGGCCTTTGCGTTTTTAATGGGAAATGCTGCTGGCCAAAGCTACGTGTTTGAAAATCAGAAAGAAGCAAGTGCGGGGGAAAAGCCACAGCCCAGTTGTCGTACGTGGCCAAGCCATGATTCCGACTAACAGAAAAATAGAAAAAGTGGAAGGAAAAAAATGGAAAATGGCTTGCAAACAGAGTGGAGAGTGCAGCTCCAAGGCGGGCGTGGGCTGGGGGATGGGGCTGCGGATGAGGTGAGCTATGAAAAACAATAACAGTAAAACATGGCTACGTGAGTATTTGTCGTGTAAACAAAATCATCTTATCAAAATATAATAACAGAAACCAATAACTGGAGAAACAATTGAGAAAAGTGCGAGCGAAGAGGGTCTACGGGGAAAGTGTGAAGGAAAGTATATATATTGTATATTGAATATTGCTTTTATCCCCACTCGGAAAACCCCCACCTCTTGCACACACTCTTTCCATAATTGTTTTTGCGGCTTAATTTCGTTAAGTTTTCTGTGGCTCAAGGAAAAGTTCTTGGCCATCGGTGAAAGTGTGAAAGTAAATTGAACGGTAAACGAGGGTGATATGTTTATTATTTTATGGGATTATAATTACAATTAGGCAGGTAGGCGGGGGCGAGCCACATAAATAAAAACAAAGACAAGCTTCAGACCTGTAGATACCCTTACAGCCACAAAACGAGATTTGTACTACACTCAGAGCAAAAACAGAAATACTACAATATTTAAATTAAATATTATATTTTTAATTTGGATCTAAAAATAAATTTATTTCATGTTTCAATCTAAATTTGTGAAGAAAAACTTTAAATTAAATAAAATATATTAAATATTTAGGAATTATATTTAATTAAAATGTGAAATATATTAATTTAAATATGATTTTTAATTTTTAGTTTTAAATATTTAAGTCAAATATTTTCATTCATAAATTGAAGTATTCCTCCAAGTGTAAATATTAAAATATTAAATCTTATAACATTTCAGGCCTTTTTACTCTGGGTGTAAAGAAACTGGGGAGCACCACTGTAAGGATTTGCCATTCGTTGCTATGACACCTTCATTTGTGATATAGTGATCCCATTTATCCATTTTTTTTCAGTCTTTTCCATTCTCAAAGTCCTGATGCTCCCCCTTCAATGCAATCTTTAGTTAATTACTAAAAAAAGAGGGTGGGCTGGGTGGTGGTGGTTCGCTTCGAAAATACTCTGTTAATCAAAAGTTTAGGACCCGCACAAACAAATCAAATTGGTTTATCTCCCAGCCATAATTCTCTGCTCCACATGCGGCAGAGGGCTAATAAAAATGAAGGCGACCACCCCGACCACCCCGACCGACCGACCGACCGATCGATCGACTCGACTCCAGTCGACCACCGGACAAATGTCCTCCTGGGGTTCGGCAAACAAACCTATAAAAATGACAAGCAACTGCAACCAACGAGGGCATCCATCTAAGCCGCACACACACACTCTCCTTTCCACATGTGGCACACACACACACCGACACACAGAAAACGGCAACATATTCTGGGCAAATGCGCAAAAAGGAAAAATACTTGCTATCCCAAATGCAGCAGCAGGCGGCAGGAGCAGGAGGCAGGAGCATGCGGCACCAGGATGTAAAGCAAACCACAAAAGAGCATAAAATTGGGGCCAAGTTGACAGGATATGGGACCTTGATGGTGTTTCCTGCCTGACTGCCTGACTGCCTGTTTGCCTGACTGCCTCGCGCAACAACAGGTACTCCTCCGTATGCGCCTCCCGCCCCCTTCCCTAAATGTAATTGATGGCCCAAGGATGTCAACAACTGCAACTGCAACTGCAGAGGAAAGTGGGGAGAAAATTTCAATGTAATTAATGTTGAAATGGATTTCTAATGGAAATGGAATGGCAAAGGAAAACACACACACTAATTCAAGGTCAGTAATTGGAAAAGTTGGCAGAAAAGGCGCAGCAGCAGCCACAAAAATCGCTAATTGCTTACAGAATAAACAGGAACTGGGGCAAACACCAAGGAAAATGGCCAGCATTCGAATGGAAAATAGATTGTTTGGGGCGGTGATTGGAAAGCTGGAAAGTGCAGCAATATGCGATTTCTAACACAGGAAATGGGGTCCTTTCGTGACCTTTGCAGGCCCTACTGCATCCTGTCCAATAGGAAAGTTTCTTTTATGCAAATGGACAGCGGAAAACGGCGGGCATTATAAAGGCAGCGCAGATTTCCACTGCCTAATTCCATTTTGAGTATTTCTTTTGGGGTAAAACCCAACCCAGACCATTTCCATTTCCCATTTCCATGCATTTCCTGTGGCTGTCTCCTAAAGTTCTCTGCTTGAAGAACCATGTGAGCCACGCGACTCATCTGCCACTCCCGCCCACACACACACACACACACACACACATCTGGAAGCACACAAATTTATAGACTAGAAATTCTTGCAATAAAAAGGACTCGCGTGGCGTCGCATCGCGTTGGACAACAAACTAAATGTTTCTGAGGACGACAGGTCCCGCCCTCAATCGGCGAACATTTAATAAGAGACAGGAGACTAGGCAGACGGACGCACAGCGGGAGGAGTGACAGCCGAGTGAAGAGATGGAAGAGATGGTTAAATTAATTGAAATCAACATTGATTAATGTGGGATAAGAACCAGAGACCAGCGAAGCCAAAGAAAGGCAATGGCACTGGGTCAGGAGAGGGGTTACGGAGGGGTGGTGGTGCCACCAATGAATGAACCTCCGAACCGGACCCGGACCCGGCCCCGGACCGCAGAGCTTGGTCCAACACGCAACGTTCGGTCCGTGGCACTGACGCTGCCGCTGCCACTGCCACACGTTCCCGTCTTTGCTTGCACTTTAATTAGACCGCAGAACGAACGTAAATTGCAGTATCGCCCCCACAGCTCCCCCCCACCTCCGCCCAGGAGGGAGGTTCGACCGTTTTTTTGTATGGGAAAGTGATGAGATACTCGGAAAACGGGGACTCGGAGGCACGGGGACACGGCGGACTCCGGGGGCCTGTGTCCCAGGTTGACGCATTTACTTTGTTGCATAGCGAAAGCAACAAGTCATCCTGCCCCATGCCGCACGTCTTTCAATCAGTCCACCCGCCCACCAGACAATCAATGGGTTCTCTCCGAACAATTTGCGTCAATGGCAGAGATGGGAAAAATATACAGAATGTGGAAAACGGTATAAATGGAAATGGGCAAAACGGAAAAATGGAAAACAGCGATTGTGTTCGCGCAGACAAGGCTTCAAATAGTACCCTGGAAAAGTCAGGAAAAACCTCATATGTACACACTAGATTTAAAGCAGAAGAATCTGCGGTTGCTTCCTTTTTGAGCAATTACAGGGTAGAGAGTGAGCCATAGAGCCATTGGCTCCGAGAAGCATTGTAATCCCAGCAGCGATGAGACCTCGGTCCAAGGTTTTCCCATCCCCCTGGGAGGCACAGCCGTTGATTAACTCGCGCGGGGGCATTTCGCATCTTGCAATAAACAAATAAATCATTATTCACAATACATACAGATATGTACATATATGTATATACTATAATTACGATCTGCACTCGATCGTGGCGTTCTGCTCCTCTGAAGTTTGCGTTCAATGACTTGACGCAACGCGACAGTTAAACAAACAGAAATCAGAAGTGCGGACACATGCAAGTGCCCCTGCAACGTGAGCCATATGGCCCAAACCGAAACCGCTCTCACTCGATCACTGTCTCTGTCTCTCTGGGTTCTCTCTCTCTCTCTCAATTATATCTCTCAATTATATGTAAATCCCTCCGCTTGCTGCAAGTGGGAAATCGGAGTAGAAGTCGCCTTGCTGGAAAAGGTTTCCCTTGAGTTTAACTTTTGACATTAAGACCATTTGCAGAGGCAGCGGCAGCAACCCGATATGGTCAATGATATATTGCCAGTCTGCCCCTGCCAAGGCCCCTTTCCGCTTAAGGCATAAATACGCTTAATAATTCAATTGATAAAGCCATATTTTCATCCATTTTATGCCCTATTGGTGGGTCCGTCCTGGTGGGTCGTGCGGTGTGGTGGTGTTGGGGCAAAAAAGTTGTTGCACTTTGAAGAGATTCTCCATCGGGTTTCTGTCAAGGTAAGCTATAGGAATTTTCGTAGCTATATTTAAATGATTTACATTCCTTTCAAATTCCATTTCTCCTTTGAGATCTGCTGGCCATCTACTGGTTTCTGGCTATGCAAATTATTTGCTTAATATCTGGATTCGACTTTTTTAAAGCAATAACCTGCTCTGCTCTACTGTTATAGGTCTGGTTATAGTATCTACCGATCTACCAGCTCCCCCACTCTCCTTTAGATACCACTCTTCGGCGGCTGCTGCTGCTGCTGCTATTATGTAGTAAATTCCAATTACGTTTAAGCTGCAGCTCTCCAATGTTTTTTGTTCTTCTGGCTTAAAACCCGTTTTTGGTTTCGTTTCTGTGGCTCTGGTCTCTGGATGAAATTAGTTACAATCGTGGGATGAGTGTATCGATGTGGCCAAGTGGCAGAATTCCCGCTAAATGGCCAAATGAGTTGGTCAATATTTGTGCACTTTGAACCGCAGCTTCCGAGGGAGCGAGAGAGAGAGTGAGGGGGAGAGCGAGAGGAATGGAATGTTGGTGTGAGTCAGGAGTTTGTGTGGCAGAAACAGGTACGGTACCACAAGCCAAAAGGCGTTGCTGGATCTTTTGAGTGACGGAAACACGCAGCAGATACACACAGATACACCTACATGCCATCTTTGGGCTTAAAGCTGAGGCTGAGGCAGAGGGGCTGAAGCTGGGACTGACTGCCTCTCGTTTGGGGCAACATGCCGCCGCATAGCATAATTGATGGCACTGGCAGCACACACACGCTTAAAAGGAAACTTGCTGCAGCAGGCTGCAGCAGGCTGCGGCACGCTGCTGCACAAAATGTATCCCAAAAAAGGCGTTGTCATCGTTGTCATTGTTTGTGGCTGTTGCAACACATTGCAAGAATCGACATCAACATTTCGCTGGAAAAGGTCTGCCTCCTGCTGCTGCTGCTGCTCTGCTGCTGCTGCAACTGCATCATGTGGCATCATTAAAATCAGCTCAGATTCTTGCCAAAATGTCAAAGATTTTTCATTTCCTCTGGCTTTCTCCCTCCCTCTCTCGTTCACTCTGACGGGCCCCCTGTTGCTGCTGCTGCTGCTGCTGGGAGGCTCAACAAACTGCCGTTAGCTGCCACATTCTCACCGAAAATAAATAAATCCAAACAGAATTGTTTTTATATATGTACATACATACATACATACATACTATATGTATGCTCTTGATTCTTGTTTTCGGTTGTTTTCGGTTGTTTCTGTTTGCTTTTGTGCTGCTGCTGCTGCTGCAATCAAAAGCGCGCGTCGAGGCACGAAAATGTGATAATTAATACAAAACACAGACAAAATATATAACAGAAACACAACCCGAAAACAGAGGAAAACAGAGGGGAAAAATGGAGCGAAAAAAAAGCCCAGAAGGCAATGAATCTGGGTCAAATCCAATTGCTTTTTATATTTTGTTTTTGTTTATAATTCTTTTGTGCAGCAGCAGCAGCCGCGGCGGCAGCAGCAGCAGCGGCAGCAGTCGCCCTTTTTCACATTACGCGAGACCTTAGAATTTATCCAACAAATTTTCCTCATTCTATTGTAGATGCTATACATTTATTTATGCACTTCCACCGGACGTTTTTATGCCCTGTACAGTTTTACGAGTACGGCGGTGGGTATGTTTCTCGAGTGAAACGCTATGCAACAGAGGGTATCTGCATTATAGCGAATATAGGTCTCCATTAATGGTACGCACAATTTGCAAGATTTCAATACAGCAATACAGAAGATGGGAATAAATATTTCAATATGTATAAAGATTACAATGAGAAAACAATTTCCCTGTGACTACTGGGTATCTGAGCAGTCGGTACTGCTCGACTCTCCTCTCGCTCGCGCTCTCCTTGGTATTTGTTTTGTTCGAAATTCTCTTGGATTTATTGCACTTTTGTTCATTCGCTCTCTCTCTCTCTCGCTCCCTCCCATTCCCCCTGGTTCTCACGGAACCATTAAAAACCGTTAGCCGAAAGCCAAGGCGAATAAAAATCTGCATACAAGAGTGTCAGCGAGTGTGTGTGTGTGTGTGAGTGAGTGAGTGGTTGGGGTGTATGTGTGTGTGGGTGTGTGGGTGTGCGGAGAAGTGTGAATCTATTTCTGCTAATGGCTGGACGTCCGGCTGTCCCATCCTCTCCCCTCCCCCCCTCCACTGTACTTGCAATATCCATCCTTCTCTTGGATGCACTTCCCAAGTGAAGCTGCCGCTTGCCGCAGATAAAGCGGAAAACTTTCCACAAGCACACAAACACACACACGCGCACACGCACACACACACACACATAGAATAACAGTAACCGATTGTGCAATTCCGATAATGCATTATTCTCTTTTTTATTTTTTATTTTTGTTGTCAGCAGTCAGTTCATGAATGATATGTTGTATACATACATACACATATGTATGTATGTATGTCTGTCTGTTTGTAATGTTACTTCAAGAAATCTCATCTTTGAGGAATTTATCTAACAATATTTGTAGCTTAGGGAGGTGGGAGGTGGAGAGAGGTTGAGATATTGACTGAAAAATCACATTGGTTGTTTTATTTATTTAAAGCTATGAAATAAGATAAGTCCAAAGAAAGATATGATTTTCACCTAATATTAAGAATAACAAAAGGAACATTTGGCCGTAAATCCTACCAGGATACTAACAGAGAATCTTTTTACCATTAATATATTATTAGGTAGCTGTAGTGATCTTTATCGATGGATTATATTTTTGATTAATTTCAGGTTTCCTTTTTTGAAAGATTTGTATCCTCTTTTCCTTTTATATTCTTTTCTGACATTTTCATGCATGTTTTCCCACTTTCCTTCTCCATTTCTTTGGCATACTTTTGTTACCAGCAAATTTGCCAGGGATTTCACCTAAGCAGATAGATAGCATCCTCAGGCGCCAGCACTACCACCTCTGACACCTCTGACACCTCTCTTGGCCCTTGCGTGGCATGAATCATTGTCATTCGTAGCCCAAAACATTGTGCAACCGTACAATGGACATGCCACACGAGTGTATTCGCTTTCGTATTCGTATTCGTGAGTGTGTGCGACAGCGATGACTGAGATTGGTGTCCGCGTATCCGCGTTGGCGTGCGGCGGAATATATGGGAAGAGAGGGCTAATGTGCATGCAGATTGAGTCTCAGTCTCCGTTTCCGTCTCCGTCTCCAGTTCCCGTGTGCAGACTGTCAAAATGTTGTATGCACAACAAATGTCTCATATTTGAGTACGCGACACCATAATGATGGGGATACCCAAAGTGCATAAAACACAGAGAACAGAGAGAGAGTGAGAGAGGAAAATCAGCATAAATGCATCAATCATACGCCGCGTGGGTTGGCCAGACGATGCCACTCCACGATTCTCCTCTCCTTTCCCCTTTTTTTTTTTGTGCCACAATTAAATGTAAAATCAATCAATGGCACATACAAATTAATGAATTATACTATAAATACAACTAGCAATGATAATGATAATGATAATGAGAACGAGAGCCTGTCTGTGCTTTTGTTGGGGTCTTATCTGGCCGCTGAGTATTTCCTTTGGGATTTGTGGAACTGCTGCTGTTATCAGCTTTTAATTAAGAATATTAATCGTGTATATAAACAACAGACAATACTTCCTATTTACTTTGATTTGCGTTTTTTAGACGAAACAAGCACGTTTCCATGGAGATACCACGTGCACAAGGGGTATATACGTGCTCACTGCGATATATCCAGAGAAATCTCTCCACGGAAATCTCTCCTAGTATTTTTTACCCTGCTCTATTTACAGGATAATCCCCGTCTCGATGTTTCGTCCTGCTGCACTATTCATTGGTATTCGCAGCGGGGTTTTTGTGCATTCCGCGTACTCTTTTGGCCAATGCAAATTGGGAATTATTTGTTCTTGTGCTCGGCTCGAAAATATTTCCGCTCTTTGAATTTCAATGCGTGTGGCAACAACACAGCCGCACAGTTGCACAGCCACACAGCCACCCAGCCGCACACACAATTCCAGGTACCATAGCTAGCCGGTTTTTTTTTTCATTTTGCTGCTGCTAAAAAGGATGCAGGATTTTTCTATGGCCCAATGCAGTTCCCTACGTGACACAATTAAAAAAATAAATAGAAAATAAAACTCCACTTTATCCATACACTTTCCAGGGCTATTACGATTATTGGCAAGCCTTTTGCGACGCACAGATGGTAAGAAACAAAACACTCGTATATTCTGAATCACAATCCGAATGCAGTCGATATATGTCGCTATCAGAATCGGTCATTATCTGCAAGGGTATCTAAGGCTTCGTTCACCGTCCCGCCACTGCCACATCGTCTCTTGTTTTGTATGGAAAGCGAAATTTAATAAAAATACAAAAAAAAATAACGCTCTTATGACGACAGGTAAAAGCATGTGCAACATCCTGTTGCATGACTGACCAGAAAAGTCCTTTGATTAAAGTTCTGGTTGGTGGTTAGGAAAAAGTGGTTTACCCTTTTGAAAAATGCTCTAATTAGGAGAATGGATGTCCGAATAATAGAGGTTAAATTAGAGTTCTGACGTGTGAAAATGCTGAAATTCACATAATGGAAACTATATTCAAGAATTTTCATTGAAATTAATATTAAATTAAAATGAGAATAATTCCATAGGTTATATAAATAAATATAAACTGGCTTTTTGGCTTTTGCTTTCGTGTCCAAAAAATAAACAAAAATCAAAGTATTCGCCACGAAAGATCCCCCCACAGATGAGTCAAAGATATTGTTAATTTTGAACAATAATAATTATGCAAGCAAATTTAATAATGCTAATCATATGTTAAATGTTAAATAAAAGCTAAATCGTACTCAATTATTAGTCACAAATTGGTGGCTGGGTTTTGGGATTTCCTGCTCTCCAATCGAATCGAGATTCCGAGTCCCATTAACGCATTTGTCGCACACACACACACACACACGCAGGTAAGTGTCAAGCGGTATTTGTCACTGGTATAAACAGATTATCATTATTCGGATTGACTGACTGACTGACTGACTGACAAATTACTTGTGCCTTAAAATAATGTAAATTTATTCCAAAGCAACAGTCAGCACTCTCTCAACGGAAATATCTTTTATTGTAATTGATAATCACGTTAATGTGCTACTTCATTTATTAAGGCCTTACCCCTCCGCCCCTACTGCTGTCCCTGTCTCTGTTGCAACAGTGAATCAGCAGCATTTTGAGTTAATTAATAACAGCACATTTAATCTGTTCCAAGTCTCTTTTCCTGTCTCTGATTATCGCATATGGAGTTGACATTTATACGAATAACTACACGATCAGATCTCTCTCTCTCTCTCTCTGGAGTCCCTCTTCCCACTTAATGACTGAACACAACGTTATGCTTGGTGCATTCAACTGGCACTCCAAGAACTGTCATATAAGCCCTATTTAAGAGGCATACTTTTATTTTTATTGGTACATATTGTGTTTTTGAGTGGTGGCCATAAAACCGATCGAATTGGAACTTCTGGCTGACGGGTCGTGCCTCTACTCCTCCTACCAGGAAGCCATAAAACAATCAACGAAAATTCCCTCGAATGCGGCATCAACTGCATTAATTGCATTCCGAAAGAGAAGGAGGGATGGAGATGGGGATGGAGGGAGGGAATTATTGAGGAACTGCCTTCCTTTCTGACAGTTTCGTATGCCCTCTGACAATGGAGCCATTATATATGAGCAATGCGGGGAATGTTTATGAATAATTTTCATACTGTTTATGGTTTTCCTTTTTTGGGGAAATGGGTATTGGGACTGGTCGGCAGGCACACTCTCTGACACAGTTGACAATCTCTGAATAATTTCAGGATTGATTTCCCTATAAATCTTGAAGAATGTAGAAATATCAACATGTAAAAATACATTTCACACTTTCACAAAGATTACATTCAACAGAATTTTATGAGCATTGATAAGAATGGAAATATACTGTTGGAATACATAAATTAAAGATTAAAACCAAGAGAGAAAAATAACTGATGTATTTTCCAATGAAAAGACAAAAGCATTCCATATTGAATCATTTGCAATATTTTAGTTTCGATCTTTAAAAGTTCTCGGGAAGAAGAATAGAATCCACCTGTTTCCCCCGATTCCACATGCCAATTTTTTGGAGCATTCCATCTACATATGTATGTGTGTATATATGTACATATAGAAAATCCTCCTTCGCATACAGCAATCAACAATTTATAAGCACGAATAAAATGTTGAACAGTCCACAAAAGTCTGTTGATGACAAGACGACTTCCTTCTGGAGTTTCCTGCTCCATTTCCCCGAGTTTTGCCAATTAGAATTTTGCGAAAACTTGAAAGCAAATTTGCAACAGATTGTTAGGGGTCTCCGCCGCCCCCCCCCCCCCCCTGCCCCTCTTCCCCTTTCTGTCGTGCCCTGTGTGTCTCCAGAGTGGCAGTGGCAGTGTCTCAGTGTCAGTGGCAATGGGAACAGTGGCAGCAAGAATATATCTGCTATATGGTATATATAGAACTCAACTGAACTGAACTGAAGTGAAGTGCGTGTGGATATGCAAATGTGTGTTTCGTGGTCGACCGACTCGTGTGGGCAGACAGAGAGAGAGAGGGAGAGAGAGAGGCAGATAAAGTTAACTTCACTTTCTAGTACAGTATTTTCCGGACAACTTCCGCTGGGGCATGCAGCAATGCCGTGACCCTGCTGCACCCCGCAACGTCTTACCCGCCTCTTGTCTTTTGCCACTCGTTTTCATCATTTCATTTGATTACACTCCGCTCATAAGCGCGACAGCGACTGTGACTGTGACTGCGACTGCTAATGCGTGAGTGTATGCGAGCAATTCCTTGGCATATGTGTGTGTCTGTGTGTGTGTGTGTGTGTGTTTGAGTGCGTTTATTGAACCGGGAGGCTACGGCGCATACGGCAGCGCCTAGCTGGCGACGACGACACATAGCCGCCAGACGACAACGACGACGACAGCAGCAGCAGCAGCAGCAGCATCGTGGCAGCAGCTTTAGCTCCGTTCTCAGTTCTTTCTCAGTTTCATTTCACTCTCTCTCTCTCCCTCTGTTTTGGCTCTCCCTCTCTCTACTTACTGCTCCTCCATACAATGCTCCATATATGTCGCTGTCGCTGAATATATGTATGCATGAATGTTCCTATATTACATATATGCTGCATATACCCATCTTTATGTGGCGCATATGTATGTATGTTTGCACATCCCACCATTTAAGTGACGGCTGGGACATCACATCCATCCATTGCCTTCGATATCCTTACTAAATAAACAATATGCGGGCACCACACGGAGGAGGAGGTCGCCCGCCGTCTTCGGTCCGCACTCTCCCTAGCATTTCTCCCGCTTTCTTTCCATATTTTTATTCTTTCATATTTCGTTGAGGAAGAGACCACCCCTCTCCTTCCTCTCTGGCGTCCAATTACCATTTTCGCACTTTAATAAATGCCAACTTTCGTACCGACTGCCTCGCATACATAAACAGTAGTTCCTCCACATCCTGTCCGCCCTCTGTCCGGCCTCTGTCTGGTGCCCCTGCTGCTGACTCATCGGCGAGGAGTTCAACGTCCTGGCGCGCCTTTAAGACTCCTTGGCACACACCACACCACACACACAAAAAACGGCAGGCAGGCAGGCAGGACCGAACGAGCGAAAGAAAGAAAGAAAGAAAGGAAGGAAGGAAAATCCAAGAATAAATTGCTCATATTTTGTTATTTTGATTAAAAAGGCGCCCGCGCTCATTAACTCTATCCACACACAAGACCGACCCCAAGCAAATGTCCTATCGCGGAGCCACATACTCGTGCACACAAAATGCATCGAGTGCCACTGGGATGCAGGCCCAGGCCCAGGCCCCGCCGAAACAATAAGCGTGCATTGTGCATGGGGGCCGCCAGACTGGGGATCGGATAGGGGGTCTGGCCCTCATTTCTTCTACCAAATGAATGCGCACACACACAGCGGACAGTGCGTTACAGTGGTGTATGGTGCCACTCTGTGGGTTTGCTCAACCAATTTCCCCCTACCCCATGAGAAATTTGAGATTTTGTACGATTAAATGCCAAAAAAATAGCCAAAACTGAATAATTGATAAAACATTTTTAGAGGCGTCTTACAATTCCGACACGCACTGTACGTGGCATGTATAGACCATTTTGGGATTTTGGGGTCAGGCCTATGAGAGGCCGCTGAGGCAGAAGCAGAAGCCGTGAGGCGGTGGGCGCACGGCGTCCGCTGCCTTTGGATTCGCCTTATCTTGATGGTGTGCCCGTGCCCCGCTGCCCCTTCTCCACCAGGCCGCTCTGCCTGGAATATGCATATATTCCGAATACGGACACGAGGGAGAGCGCGGAATGAATGAATGTCTGCCACTGCCACAGCAACTGCCACTGCCACTGCACCTACCACTGGATGTGCCACTGCCACTGCAACTGCAACATGCAGCAGCAATGAGCAGTTGCCAGCTTGCTGCTGCATGTTGATTATATTCTCAGCTGTTGTTTCTACTGACCTCCGGCTGCACGCATTTCTCTCCCTCTCCCTCTCTTTGTCCCTATATGTATGTATGCGTACAATATATATTTCTCTCTTGTGTTGGGAATTTAATTTTGGTTTCTTTTCCAGGCAGATCCATAATGGTTTAATCATTTATGTCACTGCACTGCGGCGATTGCAGCGGCCGTTGTTGCCTTGCCTCGACAATGGTTGAGTTTCATGAACTTTTCCACATTCAGAACAGTTATTGAGTGTTTTTGCATTGATTCGGAATTGTGTCAAATGTTATTACAAATATTATTACCGAATTAATATTCATTCAGCAATTGATTGGTCTCATTTAAGCTCTATTAAGAATGGTATTTTTAATGGAAAGCGGAACAAGTTCTTAAGTCAAGATCCCCTCCATGCTCGTCCACGAAACACGATCCACTTGAGGTCCACAGCCCACACTTACCATAACATCCTCGGAGATGGCGTTCTTCCCCTTGCCCGCCCTCCCGCTCGGCAGCTCCATCTGGTCTGCGGTGGGCGGGTGAAGTTGCTTCTGATGCTCCTCTCCCACTTGGAGATCCTGGATGGCGTTTGTCTGTGCCGCAAAGAGAGCCAGCAGCAGCAGGCCCCCGACACATGTGGAACACATTTCTTTTTCGTTTTGTTTTGTTATCTCTTTTATTTTGTTGGGGGAAAAAAAACGTTTCACTTTACTTCACTAAATATGAGATTTAATCTCTTTTCGGAGCTCTTTTTTCGGACTGGAATTAATTTCGGTGTTGGACTAACGATTCGTAATTGGAAATTGAACTTTTGCCACTTCTTTTGTTTTTTTGTTTGTTAATTTTTCGTTTGGACGCGACCGCGAGGGTTGACACACGCGCAGTGGCACCGGCGTCAGTGGCAGAAACAGCTGCAGAAGCAGCAACGGAAGCAGAAACTAAGCGCAGCGGCAGAGATGGGGGTGGGCGGTATGCTTTGTTTTGTTTCGTGTTTCTTCTTCTTTCGCGTTTGTTGTGGCCAAGTTCTTCGTCTTGGACCAGCGAGTGTTCCCTCTGCTCCCTTCCAGCTGTTCCTTCCTTTTGTTCCTGGAGCTCGTCTCTTTGTCCAGATAGTCTCCCCGCTACGACTTCCGCTCTCTCAGCTGCTCTGTCCTTAGCTCCCGCTCCTCTTTTACATATGACGCACACAGTGTGTGCCTTGGGAAGGGAAGGAGAACCAGGCGTGGGTGTGGGTATGGGTCCCTTGCTGGTGGCCGCACTATTAGGCGTGTGGCTGGTGTGGTGTGTTTGAATAATGGATTAAATTTAAACTTGGAAAAGACACACGAGACGTCGCACTATTAAATACACATTAGCTTATGTTATTCCATTCCTCCTTTCTGTTGCAACAACAAGAACACAATTAATTTGGCACGCGACGCATTTACAAAGGAGGAGGAAGCCTTTGTTGTTCGGAGCCAGCCCCGTTCCGATCCCGATGCGGATTCCAGTGCCGATCCGAAACCCACTCGCACTCGCACTCACACAAGCACAAGACACGCACACGTTGACGGATGGCGATGGCTTTTGTTTCCTTCACAAAAGAAGTAAAGTAGGCGGTGGCACTCACTGCAGCCAGAACAACGACAACATACGCCTCTCTTCCGATGCGTCTTTATTCGTATTTCGGTATGGGCTTATTATTCCTGCCTGTAATGTTATTCTTATGTATATCAAAATCGCGTTTAAATTATTTATTTCGCGTCACAGTGCGGCGGGTACCGCTCCGCGCAAACCGTCGGGAAAGAGTGACTGTGACTCTTGACTGGAACCGACGCTGCTGGTTGGCCTGCCCTGCCTGTCTGACGGCCCCCACTCTTTCTCAATTAATCGAGCGGAGAGACAGAGTCGGTAAGCGAGAGAGAGAGAGAGAGCGTTGGAGATCAGAGACCAGAGAGCATGTTGTAATGCGCTGATTAACTAAGGATAAGACAAAGCTCTTAGAGCAATTGTTGTAATTTATTATTTTCTCTCTCTCTCCCTCTCTCTCTGGCGTATTACTGTACAGCCGGAGCTATAAAGAGGCAGCGGTTGGGAGAGAGATGAGATCTATGTGGGAGACACCAAGGTGTAAGTGTACCAGGTGCAGATTTCCCGCTCCCTCTCTGCCTGCACTGAAATCAAATAAGAGACTCTCGATGAACTCCTCACCTTATTTTAGTACGTCTTGGGTGATTCCGTGTGGTTGTTTGTGCATTTGAAACCTACTTGGAAGTCCGTAGTGGTGCGAGTCTTAACACGTTTACGCTAAGACCTGGCGCCACTTGTGGATTGCACAATGAACGGAGCCCGGAGCACGAAGCAGATGATGGCCAATTTTGATCGCTCTGCTGCTGAGGGTAAATAATAATAATAATAACAATAATGATTGATTTGACAGTTCTTTGAATGGCCGAATACATATGTATGTACATATATATGTATGTATGAATAAGATAATCCCCAAAAAGAAGTCTGAAAGCAAACACCAAAAGAGGATTCCATTTGCCTGGAAAGGCGTCTCTTCAGTTGTCTCTCTCAGTTTTCAGTTTGAGAATATTAATCAAACATTTCCAACAATATCCAGTGGCTCGTAAAATATGAATACCATATTTTAAGTATCGAATTTCCATGAAAGTAAATTATGAATGATTTTCTTTCAGGTGCACCGTTTACCAGTTGGATTTATGAATGAACTGACAAACCTGTTAATTGCCGACTCATCGTCATATATGTATTTCGTATTTGTTACTCATTTGGTTTATAAGTGTAAATAAATATCACAATCCAATCGTTTGGGGAAACCCAATAAATCATTCATAAATATTCAATCAATATAACCTCCGAAAATGTCTGCATATGTGTATTTCGATATACATATTTAAATATATTTAAAACTTGATGATCATGATCAATGTCCATTTAAATTCAATTTGTTGTCACTTAATCATAGCCAATCTACAAGATATACACATTGATCTACCCGAAAGTCAATGTATTGATGACTCGATCATAAATGTATGTACATATGTATAGCTCCATTTGTGTACAGTGCGTATCATAAATCAAACCTCTAATAGTATAAAAAATGTCTTCAAGTCACTCGAAAATTCTCTCATATGTAGTCTAATGTATGTATCTAGCGATAGTAACCACAATCCTAATATAATTTCATCAGATCTATGCCTCTGAAACGCACTGTCTCGACACAGAACTATCCGAAACTGTTTGCCGGCAATTTCTGTGGTTCTGTAGACGAAGGTCTTGGGTTCAAGCGCTAATTGAACACGAAATTGAATGCAAAACGGATTTTACGTATATTTAGCTTCCTCTGCAGTTGACCCACAAAATGAGAACAAACACAAATACATATATGACACATGGTCGAGCCCTGGGAAATACATGCCCTACCTACGTAATCATTCAAAATACGAGTACTGTGTTATCAATATCTTATCTCAGATCAGTCACCTCCCGAATTGTTACTCAATGGACGGTGCGTTACGCAACCTTATTAGCCGGAAATCGATACACCCGATGCCTCAGAACTGTCTCAGAACTGTTGTTCTTTGGTTGCCAGGGTCAGGATCGTACTGGCTATCGTACCATTTCCTGCTTGGGGGAAGTGGAATGGAGATACGGGATGGGCGCCACAGCATAATAAGTGGAAGGTTAGTAACTTTCGAAGTCAATGACTCAGTGGGGCAGATATCTTGTTTATTGCATTTCTCCACAAGTGCACACAAAACAGATAAATATATATACTTGTGTACATATACACCCCTATCTTACAGTTACAGACCAGGCCTCGCCAATTCCGAACAGGCCTCGGTTCTTCAATTCGTGACATATATCAAATATGGCAGAGCAGAGTGTCGTATGGTAATGGCTCCGGGCACATGGCTGTCTGCCTGGCTGCCTGCCTGCCTGACTTTTCTGCGTGGGTGGGTGGCACGGACGTCTGACCGATATGGCGAAACGATGTGTGTTTTCGTTTTCATACAGATGTACATATGTGTAAGTAGTTCCTGTGGATAGAGTCCGTTGTGCAAGCGAAATTGTGTTTATGACTCAATTGAAACGTATGCTCAGTCCGGCCGATCTAAAATGGAAGTGGTAGCATGTACATACTCCATCGAATGGGGTTGTACACGCGATTAACATACTACCAATTTTCCAAGTGCGCAAAATCGAACACGTTCCCCCGGTGTCAACCCGGACAGACAGACAGACAGACAGACAACAGGCAGGAAATCAAAGCAATTACTAATTCTGTTGTACAAAACGCAGAGACTTTCTCGCATGACGCACACGTTCGTCGTCTTTATGGCCAAAATTCATCATTACACGCAAATATGTACGAGTAGAGATGGCTCTGGACAGGAAATGCCAAACCAATTGACCTTCCTTCCCATTCAAAGTGATCCCAAGTGCACAGTGGGAGGATGGAGCATCCGAAAGTGTCATGTTTGCACTTGTCATGCTTCGACTTGTTCCACTGTGCCCCATGCGATGGCCGTCTTTCCGAGTATCCGAGTAATTAATTAAAATATGCATTTAATGCACTCAATCACAACAATTGCTGTTCCATCTGATCCGCTGCATCGTGCCTTGCTCTCGCCTTGCCTTGCCTTGCCTTGCCGTGTTTCCATGTCCATGTCAGAGAGACAGAGAGAGGCTTTCCTTGGCTGATTCTGATTCTGATTCAGATTTTCCATTCAACATGTTAATTAATCAAATTCGGCTCGTTATCGCACGGAAAGTGTCTCACGGCCGAGTGACAATTTATTGAATGCAATACATTTTAAAGAAAAAGCACATAATTAATTTAAAGCCAAATTATAATTAAAATTCCATATCCGATTTGCATGAGAAATTGCCAGAAATGTCTATATGGTGGCATATTTTGGATATTAGCCAAACAGGTTGTCCGAAGACAAAAGACTGCCCGACCGACTGCCCCCAACCCGATTCTTGGTCGAATTTTCAATGCTCTTCCTTTGGATACAACAGATTTTGCCACCATTGCCCTAGCCATTAGGCAATCTCAAGCCTCGACACTTTCGAAATTCGTTTGGAAATTTATACGCACACATTCCGCGATCTTTCTCACCTGAGAGTGGCGCAGAGCAAAGCGGCTCTATGGCTGGGTGCTTTCCCCCAGCGCTCGAGTGGCGGTTTGTTGTCCATTCCCCATGAGTCAACAGCCTTTGGGTTAGTGGCTGATCATTATCCAAAACGCTGACGCACATACAAAAAATCAGAGAATTTTTTACCCAAGTATCTGCTGTTGGTAGTGCTGTTCATCCCAATACGCAGAAGCCACCGGCCAATCCCAAACAACAAAGAACCACATGCTACATACATACTACATATATGAAAGTGGATAAGCAAATACGCATGTATTATCTCTGATGCACTATAACACCAACACTAAATGTAGCATATAACGCTTCAAGTTCAGTTTATCTGAAATTCCCAAAGAAATGCAAGAGTCATGGGGTTCTTTGTGGAGGTCTGTGTGCGATTCTTCGGAATTTAATCTGGTGTATCCTGTGAGGAATCCAATTCTGTGAGGAATATCTAAAAATTAGTACCATTTATTATATTGGGTTTATCTTTTTGGGCTGTCGATTCTTGGAACCTATTGAGAACATTTTCTAGCATTTTGTTCTTATTTCATTCCGCATACGTTATATGATATTGTAGCATTCAGGATTGGTCTCCCAATAGTCCCTGAACAAAAGCCATATAACATCTCAAAAGTGGAATCTGATAACATGGAAATGGAAATAAATTCTCCTTGAAGGTATACCCACTTATAAACTTATAGTTAGCAAGTCTTAAGCAGACATTAATACGCTTGTTATGGTGAAATGTAACTTCATTTCACTTAAGACACAAATTCTGCTTAAGATCATAATTATTTTCATTATCAAATTTAGTTTCCAGCCATGGGTTGAGCCCAAAACTTTGATTATGCTGTCCGGAACAGACTCTTTTGCATACATTTCCAGCCAACAGGGAGGGAAGGGAAGGGGATCCTGCCACGTCTTGGCAGTTCGGCCACGTCCCACGTTCCTGCGCACGCATTTCGCCTGTTTGTTTCATTAAGTGCATAATTTGAGCAACTTTCGCCCCAAAAGCCACAGCAGCAGCAGCAAATGACTAAGGCCAAGGCGAGGACGAAGGGACGGAGGCATAACTTTTGCCATACTTCAGCTGCATTGCGTGTAATATTTAATTATAAGAAGCCACCCAGCGCCATCCAGCCATCCATCCATCCAGGCAGCATCCAGGAACCAGAAACCGTCGTCCTGCAAGTTGCAGCGCAACTTTACGGCACTTGCCAATTGCACTTTAGTGGCAGCCTCCTTCCATAAACGTCCTGAGAGAGAGAGGGCATCAAATATTTAATTGTGTCACGTAACTTTCTGCCAAACTGATGGCAAGGGTATGGATAGTCTTGGGTCTGGGTACCAGTATATATAGTATGCATTACAATTCCGACGCTGTTGTGGCAGGAGTGGCATGGGAAATGAGATTACAAATGTCAAGTGTTGCACGAAATGTATATTCCCATCGACTCGGATCGGATCGAATCAGCATCGCCTTCTCCCCATTTACCATATGAAATATACAGCTTTATTCATTTTACTTTTACTCCTCTTTTAATACAATGATGTAAATTAATTAGTTGTTATGTTCATATACAAAAAAATATATATCAATTCATATGAGAGAAAAATGGTGAGATTTTCCCCCAAATTTCCTTTTCGTACTTTTGCCAAATTTCAAATTACTCTTAAATAAAAATATTCTTTCGTTCAGTTTCAGTTTCTGTTTTTCCATCTATATAACTATGCTGAGCAGAGAGTTTATTCTGTTTTTCCCCATTAAGTGGTGTATATTTTTGCTTTAAGTCGAGTCTTTGTATTTATCGTATGTTTGCGAATTCTTTTGCCGCTCCTTAGAGGATACACACGCATATAATATATAAATATATGTATCATTTATAGCTCTTCTCTTGTTTGCTCGTGTAATTCTTATTTTTTTTCCTTATTCCTTTCGTTTGATGTTGTGCTTGTGTGAGGAAACTCATGAAAATGCACATAGGCTATACAAATTGCTTGTTTTTGTTTTTTTTTTTTTTTTTTTCTTTTTTTAGGGACGCCAGGCCTCGGTAACGGGGATATAATAGAAATAATTTACGTTTTAAATTAAAAATATGTGTGGGGTGGGTTCGACAGCTACTATGAGGCCCGAAAGATCTTAGGGCAGGGTGTAGCGGACGTAGGGCACCTCCACATCCTCGCCATCCACATCGTTGCAGCAGATCTCAAAGACCAGGGAGCGCTCGTGGGACTCGATGCGGCGCTTGGAGACACGGCGCACCACCTCGGACATGGGCAGCGGCAGGCGCTCCGAGCACTTGGCCTTGGGCATGAAGAAGGAATACAGCATGGAGACGCCCTGCGACAACATGGTGATCTTTAGTTTCTCCTTCTCCTCGAAGTAGTTGAGGAACTCCTGCAGCGTCAACTCGCCGGTGACCTCGAAGCGATCCCACAGCGTCCACTCTTTGCCGTAGTACGACAATTTGGCGGCGGGCAGGGGCTCCGAGAAGGCCATGAAGGGCAGAGCCAAATTGACGAATGCATTTTTGAAGCTAGCCAGATCGGAGTGGCCGCCAATCAGCTTGATCACCTCGAGCACAGCGAGGCCGGACAGCACGGATGTTGTGGTGGCAATGGCCGGTATTATCTTGCCGGCAATCAGCTTCGACTTGTGACGATCGGCCGGTGGGATTTTGTAGTTTGAGGCACGCAGATTCGAGCAGGCCACGATGAAGTCCATGTGCAAGTTGTTGTCGTCGTCCTTCTCAAACTCCAGCGGTGTGATCTTCGAATGCTTTTCGGCCTTCTTCAGCAGATCCGTTATGATCTTGTCCACACGATCCTGATCGACCTCATTGTCGTCATAGTGATTGGCCGAGGCGGCAGCGGCTGCCTCATTGGTCTCAATCTTTACACCAGAGCGTGGCACAAACACTGGCACCTACATGGAAGGGGATGGCAGATATTTATTAGGGAACTGTTCCAGGTTGGATATCCTTCATTTAGCTTACGTTAACTTTCATCACCAGCTCAGCAATGGCCTGGCGATCGCGCACTTGATCCAAGCCATAGACCTCGGCACGCAGATTGGCTGCCGCATAGATGAAGTCCAAGTGCATCGCATCGTTTATGTCGAAGATAAGGGGATCGGGACAGCGCTTGGGTCCGGACCAGAAGGGCTGGCCACTGGAGGTGACCTGATCGGGTGGGAAGTTGAAGAGCAGCTGTTTGATCTGATTCGCGTACTGGTCCTCCCAGTAGAGGCGGGCCCACTCCACGCAATCCTCAAAGCTCTTGGGCTTATCATCAATCAGGGCTTTCTGCAATCGAAAAACAGATGATTCGGATTAGGGTGAGGATTAATTACAAAGTAATCGTCAATTTCGTACTCACCTTGATCGAGTCGAGAATCTCCAGGGGCTGAATGCCGGGCAGCTTAAGGATGCGCTCGGTGAACTGCGGATCGGCAATGTACTGCGCCGCGTTCTCGGCGGACTGCTTGAAGACGCCCTCGAAGGCGTCGCGGGCCCACTGGAGCGTATGCTCGATGGCATTCGGGAAGTTCTTCAGCGTGCAGATGGGTATGCTCTTCTCGGGCGGATCCTGCGAGGAGCTGTACGACTCTGTGGAAAATGGCACAATCACCTGGACATTGCCCATGGTGCCGAGGGTGCCGGTCTCGACCAGCGGGATGCGATTGAAGATGCACTTGCGGTCCATGTAAATGCGGGCATCCACATTGTCCAGGGCATTGGCCACGCCGTGCAGCTGGCCAAAGAAGCTCTCGGAGAAGACTTTCTCCGTCTCGGCGCCCACGCGCAGCTCATATGCGGTGACCTTCACGTCCGGATTCATGCGCTTGATGGCATCCGCGGCCGTGAGCGATTTGGGCTTCTGCACGTCATGCGGACGGAACAGGAACTGTCGATTTAGATTCGATTTCTCTATGAGATCCATGTCGGTGACAAAAATCTGTCCCTTGCCTACCCCCAGGCCCAGCATGCCAAAGTTCTTCAGCAGCTCGCAGCCAATGGCACCGGCTCCGACAATGAACCACTTGGCGTCGGCCAGCTGCTCCTGGAACTTGCGTCCAAAGATGGCAATCTGTGCATCATACCGAGAGCCCAGAGGCTGGGCATCGGCCTCGGTAACGCCAGCAACCGGCAAGCATTCCAATGCATCGTAGTAGAGCCACTGATAGATGGGCGTGAACTTGCCGCTGCAGGCCTTGAGCACCTCCTGGGCCACAATCCCGCCAATGGCCGCATCCATGGCGCACGTGTTGCCCGCACAGATCTTGGCGAACTGCAGCACCAGCTTCTCGTCCACGTCGCTCTTGATCTCCTTGCAGACCTGCAGGAAGCAGTTGGCATCCGTCTCGTTCCAGGGACGGGGCAGAGCGCCTTCGTTGGCCTTCTGGTAGTTGGAGAGGGCACTGAAGGCTACGTGCAGGGTGGCTGGGGATTCCAGTTTGGCAAAGTCCGAGATCAGGAACTCTGGCTCCTTGGTGGCCTGCTCCAAGGACTTGAAGCTAATCGACTTGGGCATCTTCACCTGGGTGGCCACGCCTCCGCTCTTGTATTCACCATATTTGCTGGTGTCGCCTATGCTGAAGGTATAGGGTCCCAGGACGGTGATCTTGATGGGCTGGCAGCCGTTCAGCTGCTGCATGCCCTGGACCTCGGAGAAGGTCACATAGTCGCCGTCGTTGAAACCGTGGCGGGTCTCATCCAGGCAGGTCACCACTCCCTGGGCATCCTGTGTGATGCTGGCGATCATGGTCGACACTGGCTGGGCGCCATCCTGGTCGTAGATGGTGAACGACTCGCCAAAGTCACAGAACACCTTGGCGAACAGGCCGCGAGTGTCGGCTATGATCAGAGCAATGCCATTCTCGTGGGCAAACTTGCCAATCCTCTCCTGCTCGGCAGCGTCCGAATTGGTGAGCACCACGACGCGGAACTGCCGCAGAAACTCCTCGGTTAGGGGTCCAGTGTGGGACAGGGTACGCACATAGCTATTCAGCTCCGCCAGCTGTGCGCACGAGGCCTCGGCACGGTTCTTGCCAATGTCCGCCTCTGTGAGGTAGAACTGCGAGGACAAGTCATTCAGCTGTATGGAGGAAAATTTCGCATTAGTTGGAGCATTTTTATGGTGAAATTGGGAAAGAACAGAAGGTGGAGGAGCGTAGCGGGAGGAGGAGGAGGCGGTGGACAGGCAGAGTGACTAAGCCTTCAATGAACTGCACACAAAAGAAAAATTTCTGTCCAATTCGCAAGTAAAACAAAAGCGAATGTCGGCACAAAACGGAATGCAAAAACATTTACAGCGCCAGTCGTGTGTGTGTGCGTGTGTATGTCTGTGCGCCATATAGTTGTCCCACTCGCACACTTTTCGCATGGCGCAGACATTTTGACGCAAATAGACAAAAAAGAAGGAAAAAAATTACACAAATATATTTTTCGCTTACTAATGTAAGTGAAAAGAAACAGAAGATCACTATAACCTAACCTAATTCCTAGTTGGAGCACTGCTTGCTCCCGCTGGAGGAGCACTTTTCAATGAAAACTGCACAAAGGAAGGAATCCGCGAAATAATTATGAATCATGCAGCGTTTTTCATCTAGGGGAAGCAGCGGAGGGGTTGGCCATGGCTTTTCCCGCGCACTCTAAAGGCCAAATATCGATTTTCTGTGCCGTTCTCTCCGCCCCCTGCCCGTTCAGCATTTTCCATTGAGACTTACCCCACAAGTTGCTGTGTCATGGAGGGTGATCGATTTCACACCGCCCAAGATCACATTCTTGGCCGTCTCCAGACCCAGCCCGCCAAGACCGGAGAGGAGTATATCGGAGTTGGCCATGCGGCGCATTGCATCGTGTCCAAGCACATAGAGCTGGCGCGAGTACAGAGACTCATCGATGTCTCCACCGGCGGCGGCGGCGTTGGAGTTGCTGGCGGCCATACTACCTCCTGCTGTATCCCGATTACTGTTACTGTTGCTGTTTCTGGGGGTGGTGTTGTTGCTGGAACTGACGTTGGAGTTGTTGGTGGAGCTGACTGTGCGGGCCGCGGCTGCTGCTGCTGCTGAGGAGGCTACGATGTCGTTGTTATCCACACAATTCTTACTCTCCTTCTGGCTGCCACTACTTTCTTTCTGAACTGCTGACGATGTACTGACGTCGTCGGCTCTGCCGGTTTCGTTTGCACACTTTGCCATCGTATTCACAGCACATGTGTCAGAGGTAGACGACGATACACACAATTCCAGCTGCTGCTCTGTTGTTGTCTCGCTCATATTTGAAATGTCAACGGCGCCTGCTGCTTTGTCGTGATTTTCGTAGTTGTTGTTGCCGCTGCTCGCCGCTCGCCCGGCACCATCGGCTGGGGCCTTTCCCTCAACTCTTCGCTTTTTGCACAATGGTGCATCCGAACTGCTGCTGGATGCCGAATCGACCATCAATTGGTTGCCTATCGATGACATTTCTGCTGGCCGGGTCTATTTCTTTCGTCCAAAATGCTTGCTCAAATCCAAAACCTCGTTGCTCCGGCAAAAACAGTCCGTCCGTCTGATGCGGTTTTGTGTCTTTTTGCACTACTCGCACGCTCGCACAAACACACACGCAGCTCAGGCCCAGGTACGGAACGCACACACGCGCGACCACGAGAAGTTCGAGACGTCTGTTTTAGCAATTCCTTTGTTTCCACTGCTCTTTCGGTGGCACGCAGTCTTCCTGGCTTCTAATCACGTCTATATCCGCTTAATAGCCAATAATTCGCAATTGATCAGAGCTTCGGATTAGGTTTGTTGAAATTAACTCGACATATCGATACGCACACATCGATATAACACAATATGAATATATCGATGTGGGAATGAAGTTATCGATTCTCTCTCTACAAGTACGGTCGTATGACCGTATTTGCTGTATAGCAAATGCGGGCATACCTATGTTTCTAACATTTCAAGACAGCTGGTCTGTTAAAATAACATAAACATTTACAAATACCCTAAAAAATCCCACGAAACTTTACAAACATTTACAAAGATCTAAAAAATTCTACAAGCGGTGCTAGGGCATGGGGAAATGATAAGATGATTTGAAGGGCGCGAACAATTGCCAATTTAAAAAAAAAAAAACACAATTTGGTAAATAGCAGATAATTTAACATTTTATTTTGCTTTTTTCTGAAAAATTCGTTTTTCTTGCCGTCTTTTAGCATGACTTCTTATGTTTTATGGCATTTTGGCACGATTTTGTTAGTTTTTAGTTGTTTTTAGTCGTTTCTGTCGTTTTTAGCACCTTTTAGTATTTTTTTCTGAACATGACTTGTTCTTTTTTTGACAGTCTGGCAGCCCAAAACAAAATGCAGTGCTGTAAAGTGTTTTTATTTGAATATTTGAATTAGGCGCCCAATATGTAGAGTAAACGTTGATAGAAAATGTATGTTCTTATGAAAAATCAAAGTAATAATAATTAGAATATTAGCGGTCTATGAAAATGGAATATTTTGCAGTAAAATCTAGTTTATCAATAGAAATAATGACACAAGACAAGTGGCATATTAAAAAGAAAGATATCCATGGATTTGTCTAATGTATTTTATACACAACTGGCAGACCAGCGCGCTTCGCTGCTTGCTTATTGTATTTTTTGACAAATTTGTCATTTTTGAGGGACCTATTTATAGAGAATTTATGCATATATAAAGTAATTTGGAATTTGGTGCACGCGTTGCGGAGATAGCCCCTTACACACGCATTTTTTTCTACAAATTTATCGTATAGATACAATGTTAATGGTATGTATGTGGATCAAATAGAATAAAAATTATCATAAATTTTCAACAATAAAAAAACAATAATATTTGTTTGTTTATAAGGAGACCTAATTGATCGAAATTATTTTTTAGAAGTGATTTGAAGTTTTTTTGGGATCTAGTTCCTTATAAATAATATAAAAATCATAGCTACATATGAACATGATCTAATTCCCCTGAAATTCTACTTCAAATTCGTATATCAGTTGCTGATTGCTTCTGAATCGTATTCGAATTAATTAATTCTCCAAAAATGATTCATCAATCTGTTTGGGAGGTTGGGCAATTATCCTCCTCCGCCTGCAGTCGATCGTGGCACGCGCCTTTCATCGATGGACAGGAGAGGGCAGTCCTCTACTAAGTGACCCACAGAGAGGTCCTGTTTGTCCCTTTTTTCCTGGGTTTCCTGGGTTTTCCAGAGTTCAATATCCTTTGAGTGCGGCTAATCTATTTTCGGCCTCGGGCTCTCTCTCTCTCTCTCTCTCTCTGTTCAACGGTAGTCGAGCATGAAAATGCGTAAATTTCCACGAAAAACAGTTCCGTTTTCCTCTGTGGGGGTGTCCCTTTTCAAGTGTTGAGTGCGTGCCATTAGAGGGGGTGGGGCAGCACGAGCACGGCCAACAGCTGCAGGATCCGAGCATCGAGGATCCATGGAACAGTTGCGTAAAATGCATTTTAATTTACAGCTACAGCTGCGCGAAATGCAACGACCCCCTTCCCCTCCCTACCCCTCCCCTCCCTTTCCATCCCTTCACGAAGTTCTGCTCTAATTTTAGTCAATGCGATCGGCGGGCAGATCGGCAGATCGCGATAGGATCTGGCCGAACTAGCCGCGGACTTTATCGCGTGTGCGGTGTGTCCTTGTGTCGCGTGGACAGGCCCGAAAAACATAACAAATTAGCATACTGATCCTGGTTGCGGGTGCTACCGAAGCGCGGGTGTCCTTCGACCAGATGTCCTGCATCGCGTGCCCAACCCATCCCCATCCCAACCCATCCCCGGGCTCGAGGCTTAATTAAGCCTCACATCACATCACATATGGCCTCCTCGCATCCCTCGCATGCAAATTTTTACCCATTAATCAATTTCGGAATGTAATTTGAATACTCTGAAATTCCGGTATTTCGATTCGAGGGAAAATGGCTCTGCAATATGTATTATTATTTTCGGGGCTGTCATCGGATCAGGGTAGGAACACACAAGCATCCAGAAATGTGTGCAAACTATACAAATATTTTTAGTTTAATGGTTTTTGGAGATGCCGAAGAGGCAAATAATAGGTAAAATACAATTTAAAATAATTTGGAATATAAATTTAAAGTAGAAACAAATAATATGTACGAGGGGAAATTTGTAATTAGAAAATAATATTGCTGCAAGGAAAAAACACGGAAATACGATAAATATCAGAGAAGATATCCGGGAAGGCGTCATCATTATAAAAATAGACTTCCACACAAGATAAATACTCTTAGAATGGAATGTTTGGAGAGCAGTGGAAATGGAATATTCTAAATTGCATTTTAAATAAAATATGTATGGCAATATTGGGTTAATACTCGTATCAGCTGTGTCGAAGATCTAGTTATCTTCTGGGTGTAAGTGTGGTCTTGGAGTCTGTCTTTAGCTGTTTTCTATTGATGGATATATGTAGGGTATGGTGTGGTATGGATGGTATTATTCCTCCCTTAATAGGGCGCATTCGAAATGGAATCGAAGATGTTGTGCATTTAAAAATGCATTCTAGATTTTGGATTATTTAACCATTCCATCCAAAGCTCCTGTTGTCCTGTCCTGTCATTTTGTTGTTGTATTTAATTTCTAAATAGCCTCAGAATCCAACATCTATGATCTCCTATATCTTTAGTTGTTACTTTAATGAACTTAATGGACGTTCTTCACCTCCCAATTACTCTCTTAATTCCCAAGGTAACCACATTTACTGCTGCCTGTCCGCCCATAGTATCTTAGTATCTAAAGAGCTCTCCTAACCCACTGTCTCATATTGCGTTTATCAAAAGGAAAATATATCTTTAGCTGCGATCAACAACATCGTTGCATTGCCTCTCAAATGACTTTAGCAGCGTTCGCGTTCGCCTTCGTTCTTTCTTTTCTTTTAATTGTCTGGGAAAATGCATTTTATCGTCACCCGACAATCTATAAGCAAAAGACCCGCAACGAAGAGGGACAAGGAGAGGACACAGCGTACATTTTAACAGTCGAAACAATTACGAAAGTGTCTCCAACTCCATTTCCATCTCCATCTCGGGGAATGTCTCTTTTGCTGCTGGCGGTAGTTTCCTCTCACCCTCGCACCCTCTAAACTGAAACGGAAAAATACAAATACGTTACAAATCCAACGCTTGGACGACTTGGCCCGGTCAAGTGTCTGTTTCTGTTGCTACCGTCTTTCCCCTGTTGCTGGCCTAAATTCGCGCCGCTTTATGCTCACTGAGTAACGTGTGAATCGAGGAGGGGAGCGGGAGCACGCCTTCCTCCCGTCGAGGAAGTGTCCGGGCTGGGTGCAATTTTGATTTTGGCCCGCAGGGCTGGCATTGTTACGAGGGCAGCACGGAGACGGAGGCGGAGACGGAGACAGCCGGCCACAGGTGAGTGCGTTCTGATGCCTGGATGAGGGCCAGGTAACTGCTAATTGGTAGCAGTTTCCATGGGGGAACTGCAGGTTAAATTGAGCTGCAGCTTGGAAGGAGTTTTCCTTTGGGTACATTCAAAAGGAATTTGAGAAAGGAAGTTAGTTTCTAGCTTGGCAGGAGTATTCCTTTGCATCTAATATTTATTGTAATGTCTCCTTCCAAACAGAAGGGCAGACCAACTTTCTTTACGATGACAAAAATCCCACCGAATGCAATCAAAATATTTACGGATGCACTCGAGTGTGAGCGATGGACAGAGGAGAGACAGAGACAGATAGAGATCTGCACAGTGAGCATTATAATTCCCATTTCCAAATGGAAAGTCCTCTCGAGGTGTGAAAGGACAATGCGACGCTCCCGGAGAGCTGTCAGGGAAATGCAAATGCTGAATCATGTACCTGGGCCTGGGCCTGGGCCTGGTCCTTCTCAGCGAAAGGGTTGACACTGGCGGGGCCAAGACAATGCAGGGCACGACAAAATATTTTCAACAATTTCGAGTGTCTTTTCCAGGACACAGACCCAGACGCAGACCCAGACCCAGGCAGCCAAGATCTTAGATTTATGTATGTAAATGCGAGTCCACCACTCAAAAGAGGGCTGAAAGTCGAAATTAAGTTGTAATCTTTGTAATTTTGTCACTCACTTCTCCTCGGGCCCTGGCCCTGCAATGGCCCTGCCAAAGGGGTTGACAAGGGGCAGCTGCTCACTCCCTAGACCATCATCCTCATCCTCATACTCATACTCCTATCGTATAGGTCCTTCTCGTCCTCCCCGTACATTCCGCATAAAGCGACACATTTGTTTTGTAAATATTGCGTTTGTAATTAATGCGCGAATATCGAGAGAACAGATCCCATTCCTCGTACTCCGCTTTGTCTTTGGGAAAATTTGCATATGATTCTGACGATCGCCAGGACAGGCGGAGTCATTTTTCAATCGGGAATCATTTTTCATTATACCCGAAAGGGGTTTGGCCATTCAAATTTCATTCAACATAGATTAATGGGTTCAACAATTTTGTTTGGGAAAAAGTTGATAATTTATATAGCGAAAAAAATATAGAGAGAGAGAGAGAAAGGAAATATTTGGTGTTTTAGGGAAAGTACAAAAAATAATTGGGGAAGCGAGGGGAATATACTTTAAAAAATTAAAAAAGTAATTTTAAGTCTTGAATTATATTTTCTGCTCTTGCTAATTCCAATAACCTCAAACAAAGTTCTCCATCTTTAAATTATAAGATTTATGTATCTAGTTTCTTAGGCAAAGAAAACTCTGTCACTCCCTCCACACATTCCCTGAGACCTTCGATCATCTGATCAAGCCATCAACTAATAAACCTATTTCTCCCCAGTTCCCACTTGGGCACAAACTCATTGAGCAATAAATCAACTGAGAACTTTTCACCATTTCATTTGGCACATGCAAAATCATTTCGCAGAAATTTGTAAACATTTTATTACAACGCCAGGGCCCACCCTTCCACAGGGCCTCATCGAACCCTACTTAAGATGCGCTGAACTGCAGCAGGCAGCAGACAAAGGGAATTGGCAAAACGCAGGACCCAAGACACAGTATAGTGTTAACCCTTCCCTGGCAGCACCAACCCTCACACAAGGATCGCATGAGGTGGAGATCCCTGTCCCGGCTCCGTGCTTTGCATATGTAATGGCTCTGTCTCCAGAGTCTCCGCTCCCTTGCCCTTCCGTTCGGTTGCGTGTTATTGCCCATGCCTAATCCCAGCTAATGGGCTTGCTGTGGCCGGGATTTGAATAATGCTCAGTTAACGCTTTAATGTGCTTAGCTCCCGAGTCCTGGTCCTGGTCCCAAAAGGAGCAACTAAACGTGTGTTAAACGCTTCCTGTCTGGCACTCTGACTCCGCTGCTCACTTTGTGTGCCGCTGCCCCATCCTCTGCAGTGGGAACCCCGATGCAGTTCCGATTTCCTTTCATTTTGGGTTCCATCTTTTTGGCAACATTTTTATTGAGCGCTGCGCGCAACGAATCCATCAATTTTATTGCCAACGCAGAATATTTTTATTTCAGATCAGCGCCAGGCATGGACGGCACTTCCTGAAACAAAAGGAGGGATTCCCGGAAAATACGAAAAACAAAAAAAAACGAAGAGGGAATCGTTACAACTGTCGTAAAGTTTCTGCTGCTGGCAGAGCGACTTTAAGCTGCTTATGCAATGTGCAGAGAGAGAGAGAGAGCAGGAGCAGGAGCAGGAGCAGAAGCAGGAAAACACTCTTTATAAAATGTATTATGTGATGGGCATACAAAGCATTTTGTGGTTTATCCTTTCAGCAATAAAAGTATCCGATTACGGAATGCACTCCGCAAAAAACAGTGGGAACCTCGTCCTGTGTCCCGTCCTGTCAGCGCATAGATCAAATGCATAACAGCAGGAACAGGAGCAGGCACAGCTGTGCCAAGTCTCAGTATCAGTCGCAGTCCCAGTACCAGTCCCAGTCCCGGTCTGAGGGTTCACTCCTTTTAATTAAAGTTTTAAGCCTTTTAAATGTTGCAGACGGGATAAAACAAGGCGACAAGGGCAAGTTAACTGCCAGTCAAAGCGTTGACATGATATCCGCAGCCACAGCAACAGCCGCAGCCGCAGCCTCAGCCAAGTAAGCCGACACGACTGCCGACCTGGGAATGGAATACGGTGAGACGACTCCGCTCTCAACTGAAACTGTAACTGAGACTGAGACTGAGTCTGAGACCGAGACTAAGTCGAGCAGGAATGGAAGCGAGCTTCAGCAGCAGATGGTCGGTCCCCTGAGATGCAATATTAAATAAGTTTCTGCTGAGGCTCAGCATCATCCTGAAGGTGGGGAAAGTTGTGCAGGAATCATACACTAAGATAAGCACGAAGATACTCCGAATAGATTTTCCATCTAGCTTCCAGCATAATTTTCCTACAAAATTCCTTCTTTTTGGTGTTTCCAGTTACAGCCCACGACCTTATGCACTCGCAGAAATAATATCATTGCAATGACACTCGGATAAGGAGAGTTATTGACCCGTGCTAGGGCGGCGGGGCACTCGAGTGTGTATCGGTTTGGAAAATCCTCAAGTCACATCCTCTCGCAAGGAACCCGCTTCTCAAGTGCTTCCCGTTTTAGACAAACCCTTGCCACGGCCTGCACATCCAACCAACTGTCAGGGATTACAAGGGGATGAGAGACAGGAGGAGAGAGTACATCAACTATGGAGTTACATGAGTTGCGTCTGCCTCGGCGTCTGCTGGCCAGCTGTGTTCTGTGACTTATTCAAATTGATTTAAAAGGCTTCCCTGGCACCTTTTGTTTTTGTGTGCCTCTGCAATCACTCATAATGATTATGGTGCCATTGTCTCAACCTCCAGTCCGTCCAGCCCAGCCCATCCCTAATGATTCAATTAACAGAACAGCTGAAGCCGGAGCCGAAGCTGAAGCTGAAGCTCAGAGGTGGAACCCGGGGATGCATCAGAAGCTGGCTGACCAGTGGCAGTTATTTATGTGTCATGTGGGAAAAACAAAAGGGTTCGAGCACCTCACCTCAGAGAATCAGAGGAAAAAGAACTCCCTTGCGCGATCTGGCATTGAGAAATTCCGATTTTCCCGATTACAGGCCCTTTGTGTTGTCATAACTTTCGCAGTGGATATTTATGGGAAACCAGAGAGAAAACTCCACACACTCGATGGTCAGCCTGAAGGGGTGGTTGTCCGTGTAAATGGGAAAAATCTGCCCAGCCTCATGCTTTGACCAGGCAAAACTTTATTAAAAATCTGATCCCTTATCCGTTTAGATGCTGTTTGTCGAGTAGGAAACTCTGAGATTTTCCTTACCTAAAATGAAAATTAATTTTGAGGCTTTCTTGTGATTTTCTTCAGCCAACATTAAATGAAATTCAAATTTATTTGATAGCACAATTTTAAGGATATTTTCTCAACCAAAGCAAATGGAAACCTGATTCGGATGCTGCTCACAGAAGAGGAAAATCTGAGATATTATTTTACTAAACTAAAATGAAAAGCCATGAGACAGAGAATTTCCTCACTTAAATACCTGAAGCAAATTTAAAGTTTTCTCAACGGGAATTTAGTGAAATTCGAAGTAATTCAATAGCCAATTTCAAATGAATTTCAGAGAGATGCTTAAATGAAGCTCGTTGTCAGAATTGTATTGTTCGTTATTGATACCTTTTGGAATTTACGTTAAATATTTTATGCGATTCGGATTGTGCACTCTAATGAATCTCCTTACAAGCAGCGCTTCCCATAACAAATTGACTTTTGTCTTTGCCGAAAATGTCCTCGGAGTGGCATTAGAATCCTATTAACTAGACGCCGCAAATTCAGATACTTTCGGCCAGCTATTGAAACTGCAAATTAAGCAGACAAGCTGAGGGTAGCAGCGGATGGGACATTGTTGAGCAAATCAATTAGTCACAATGGCCCACGGACACAGGACAATGGATAGAGGACAGAGGACAACGAATGCCGGACACAGGGACTGGGCCAGGGCCAGGGCGAGTCCCTCAGTCGCGACTTTTCTCATTGCTGACTGGGGAATTCTTTGGCTCGTTTCTGTTAAATTCTCTCTGGCATTCCATTCCATTCCATTCTGCTGCTCCTGCTCCTGCTCTGATGTTGTTCCCTGGACATAAGGGCGTTAATTATCGAGCAGAGCAGACCCTTAATGAATGCACCCGGAGCGAAGCGTCATTTAAATTTGCTTAGTGAGATTGCGTGTGTATGTTTTTGGTTTTGGTGTTGCTTGTTTGGTTTTTGGTGGAGTGCCCCCTGGCTAGTCGTTTAGTTAGAAGATGTTCCCGTTGCCCTTCCCGTTCCCTCTTCCCCGTTGTCGCTCCCATTTTACTTTAGCTTCCGCTTCCTGTTTTAGCATTGTCATATCCTTCCAGCAATTAGTGGGGCAAAGATAGACGCACAAACAGGAAGCGGCAGCCAGAGCCCTGCCAGAGAGCGGACAACAGACAACAGACAAGACACATCTCCCATCATTTTTGGACTTACATGAGTCTTGGATTTAATGCGACATTCGGCTTGTGGCGGTGACTCAAATGAAGCAATTTCGTATGGCCATAAAGTGCGATTTCGGTATGCTAGGCCCATCGTGAGAGTATCCGATGATTTTATATCGCTTTGAGCAGCTGGCCCCCGGAATCCCATTATAAAATCGTTTATGGACGGACCCTGACAATTGATTGATATATGGAAAAGGGAGGGGTGGCTAAAAATTTGCCAAGATTTTCCCTCATATATGTCTCAATTTATGGGGCAGGAGCGGGGCTGGCATCTGCGCAGGCGCAACACGAAAAACATCTCTTTCTCTCTCTCTCTCTGCTCTTTTCCGGATTAGCATATGTATGAAAAGGGTTTAATCCCTCCACCAAAGGAAAAGTATCATATTACACAAATTCCAATTAAACCGCTTTACCTAATTGCAAAACAGAATTACAAAAGATATTTTAGGAAATCGCCAGCCTAAAAGACACAAACATAAAATTCATGATTGATGCGCTGACAGCACAGACCAAAAAAAAAAGAAATGTGTAAAAAATCTAGAAAAAATACCCAGAAAAACTTTGGACCTTTGTCAATGAAAGTTTGGTGAGGCAACCACCTTGAGGGTTAATGGGAAAACTCGGCCGCAGCTGCCGAGGAAAACTCTCTGCCGCTGCTGCTGCTGCTGCTGCCTCTGCTCTTCATATGCAAATCGGAGTAACCGTCAAGCTGCCAGAGCCAGAGCCAGTCTATCATCCTGATGTTCAGCCTTTTTGCAATTTGAGTAACCGAGTGACATAATTCCCGACAGCGTGACCAAATTTGATTGATCGGCGCAGCGCCTCTGCCGGAGATCGGCGAAAGTAACACCAGAGATGCGACAGCCATGGCGAATGCCAAAACTGGTACGAACTCTCTCGCTTTCTCCTTGTAGCGCCCTGCAGAAGTGTCAGAATTGTTTGGGATTGATCACTCGAGTCCTTAACATGATGTAGAGCGTTGCTTTTTGCATAATTTCGTTTGGGTTTACAAGAGTCTTACAAGGGGATTTATGGGAAAGTGGTAAAGTTATGGGAAAGTTGTGAGCAAAAGAGTTTTAGGTAGTTGAAGGCATATTTACAAGAACAATATTATAGAAAGAAATTGCAAGATGATTGGCATTTGCAGTTGCATTAAGAGGAAAATATAAATAAATAGTTGGATGGAAATCTATTAAATCAATTGTGCTTACAGCGGTACATCGAAAGATCCCTTGGCAGATTTCATAGGCAAATAGGTCTATAAGCCTCACAATTAATGAAGGACCTTTTCACCTTCTCCTGCTCGGGCTGCTTTCCCCAGGCTCGACCGCACAATCGACCAGCACATTGACCCACAACAACAGATCAGATCTGAGAGGATTATGCAAGCATTTGCGGACAAATGTCATTAGTCAATGGACCCATATTTGAACTCTGACCAGAAGCAAAACTAAAGAGAGAGCGAGAGCAGCGTTAAGTGGACAAAATGCCAGCAGAAAATGCGGAAAAATCATGGCAATTTCTCAAGGAAAACCGCAAGTTGAGACAACCCCTAGAGATCGGGGAAAGGCGGCAAGGCCTGGCAGCAGCGAAAGGTATGCAAGAAAGAAAGAAAGCCGATGCCTGGCCCAGAACCCCAGCCCCTGAAAGGATCCTTTGGCAGGCTCCGCAGGGCAGGGACTACCTACAAGGGAGGGAATATTCGCCAGTCGCTTACCCAAAAATGGCATAAACAATCTCATTGTACGCACTCGAACCAAATGATGTGTGAGATATCAATTGTCAAATCGACAATAGAAATTGACAGATCGGTATCTGTATCTGTAACGTTCAACGTTCTGTTCCTTAAGACGGCACCGTAATAAAATTAGAAGTTTATTGATTTGTCTTGACACTTTGGCAGAGGAACGGAAATGAAAATTGAAATGAAAAGCGACGACTCACCAATCTCTGGGATGGGATGGGACACTCTGGCACTCTGGGACAGATTGATGTCTGCGATGCTTTCGCATTATCGATGGGAGTGGCCCTGGCTGCTCCTTTCCTATCCCATGTCCTTACCCCTTGCTGTTCCCACTCTCCCCCCTGCCTTTGCTGTATCTCCTGATGTTCTATAAAAATTATATGCAATTACATACAAGGAATTCCCGTCGTTCTTGTCCATAAAGTGTACTACTTTATGAGCCCAGTAAATATTTTGATGGCCAAAAATCGCTAAAACCAAATTCATTTCCAAATTTTCGCTGACACTGGCCTCTGCTGCTGCTGCTGCTTCCGCTTCTGCTGACAAATGAATCGAGACTTTCTGCTGGTCCTAGACCCTCTCTGACCACGCCCTAATGCTGTCGCTTTCCATCTCAAAGCCATCATTACTGAGATGAGTTGCATTTCCTCGCTGGCTCCGCTGCCTTTGAAGCTCTGCCATGTTTGTACTAATTATTATTAATGCATTTTCAAAACCAAAAAGAAAATGAAAATTGAAATTCGAAAAGGGAAAGGGAAAGGGAAGGGGAAGGGCAGAGGGGAAAACGCTCAATGAATTGTCTGTTTGTGGGCCAGCCTCCAATGCGGGACAGTAGGTTATGGGAACAAGCAGACTGGGCATTGAAAATGAAATCAAATGATACACCACGAACCCCGGAATCAATCGTTAGAAAATGTTTGATATCTTAAAATGGAACTTCAATTAATAGTTTGTTTAATCCTCCCATTGTTCCTTTCTGCTGTACATAATTTCAAATTCGTTAACGTTTTTGTAATCCTTCTGTGGATCCTGCGCCAAGGCAATCTAATTAGCTCTTGCCCTGACAATGCCTGGCACCAACTACGAGTACAGCATACAACATACATTTATGCACACATTGTCAAGTCAAGCTCTCGAGGAAATCCGTTTAATTTCCCCAGCTCCAGTGGCAGTTTTTGTTGCGCCCCCATCCGGCAGCTCCTTGAGATGATTCGGAAGGACTCCGAGGACTTTGTGTGTGCGTGAAAGTGAAATCGAGTCAATTGCGGGCGTGTTTTTGTTAGTCTTGCGGTAACTCCTGCCACCGCCACTGCCACTGCCACAGCCACAGCACAGCTCCTTGTCCTGTGCCACCTGCATCACAATTGGTTCAGGTACCAAGTCAAAGATTGCCAAAAGGTGTTGAGAGCTGAGCTGAGCTGTGGCAGGAGCGTGGGCAGGGGCGGGAGCAGAGCATATCTGTAGCATTGTCTGCCTGTCCTTGTGCCTGTTTTTGTATGCACAGGTGTCATCCTTCCACACACACACACTCTGGCACCGAGGAACCCACACTGAGAGTATAAATTTATCCCGAACCTCACCGGTGCCGGCACTCGAGAGCAGAGCACGCGCTTGCCACCAGAGCCACCGGAGGGCCACCGGAGGGCAAGTCAGCGCTGGAAATCTCCTTTGTTCGGCGCCTAATGAAAGCAAAACGTTCTGAAATATGAATTGAATCTTCTCGAGTGCATTTAATATACATTACGGCCCCGCTCCCCGCTCCCCATCCCCCGGCCGCTGTCGAGGCCTTTGTGCGAGACCCTATCGCCTACACCTTGCCAATATCCTGACGCTCCTTGCCGACAAAGTTGCCAGTAGTTTGCCTTCATTCCGCCATCCTGCTCCATCTTCCGCTTCCGCTGTTTGCCAAAAAAAATGTGTCTGTGCGGGCGTGAGCCATATAATATCCGCTGAAACGTTTAAGAGAGATTAACAAGTGATGACTGATCCGGAGACTCTGGCACACGGAGATGTTGAGCGCTCCGCCTTATCCCCGGGCTTGTGTGCTCTCTATTAAATTAAAAGTGGGCAAATCAAATGGGAGGAAGGGCACTCTTCTGCTTTATTGAGGAGGAGAGTCTAGACTCTAGAGCCATGCAAGGCTTTAAGTGACTCCTTTTCTTTTGGAGGATGCATAATATGCATATGTACTACAGTCGAACTTCTCTGTATCGAATCGCAAGCTGACAAAGAAACATTCGTTATAGGGAAAATTCGCTATATAGAATTCGAAAATGAAATTGTTTTTAAGTTTGTTTAAATTTATAGTTCGGGACCATAAGAAACCATAATCATAAAATTTGAAAAAAGAAAATCGTTATAGTGAGATTGAAAACGTATGAGAACTCCAGTTAGGGGAGTAGAGAAATATTCGCTATAAGGAAAACCGAAATTCGTTATTGGGAGATCAAAACGTACTTGGAATTGAACGAAAATGCATTCGTTATATAGCAAACTTCGTTATAGGGAAGTTCGTTATAGAGAAGTTCGACTGTATATATGATTCTTAGAGAAGTTTGAAGTTTACCTAGATTCTAGGTATTAATTCCGCTCGAACATCGAAACTTAGGAGCCTGTAGTTTGTTATTTGTTCAAATATTATAGAACAAACTCTCGTACTGGCATTACCATTTTATCCCTCTGACTAGAAGGTTCTAAATAATTCGTAGTATTTTTGTTATTTTTTCCAATTTTTTCTCTGAATAATTTTTGAATTTTTGCGTGAAATCCAAATGGATGTGAGCTTTGTGTCCGGAACCCGGGGCAGCGGCCACTCGGGCTGCGTGCTGGGGTTGAGCTTCAGCCAGGTCTGTGATGGGGTCTACTACTTGGCCTCGGTCGGACGGGATGGCCAGGGGATTGTGCGTCGCAATGAAACTGGGGCAGTTCCTAAAAGCCTCGTGGGCCACCAGGGCGCCGTGCGTGGAGTGTCCCTGAGTGCGAATGCCTCGATTGTGGCGACAGGCAGTGACGATTGCACCGCCCGCATTTGGAGTGTCGGCAGTGGCAATGAACTGTCGAAATTCCAGCAGAGCCAGAAGGTGACAAGTGTGGCGCTGGACACTGGATCGGAGCGCATGCTTACCAGCAGCCAGGAACGCGGAGGCCACATCTGTTTGTATGACGTGAATCGGGGCCAGGAGGCCCTGCGCATTTACCAGAAGTCCGGACGTGGTGTGCGCAACGTGATCTTCTGCCGTGACGATCGCTCGTTCCTCGCCTCGTCCTACGACCGCACCATCGAGCTGTGGGACATTTCGAGTGGCCAGAAGAGCCACAACATCTCGATGCCCCATCACGCCAAGAGTGTGGAACTGTGTGCCGACGGGAAGACGGTGACCATCGCATATGGGAAAAGCGTCGTGTTCTTCGACGCGGAGTCCTTCAACATCCTGTCGCACCTGAAGCTGCCGTTCAAGGTGTTGGGCGCATCGCTTCACCCGCAAAAGAAAAGCTTCGTGTGTGGCACCTCGGACGGAAGCATTATCAAGGCTAATTACGACTCGGGCGAGATAGAAGACCGATTCAAGGCCCACTTGCGCTTTGGGCACAAAGTTAGCGGTATCAAGTACAGTCCCGACGGGGAGATGTACGTCAACTCGTCCAGCGATGGTCAGATCATGTTTTGGTCGCATACAACAGAGGACCAGGACAGTGAGGAGGACTCCCCGAGTTCGTCCAGCTCTGGCGGCGGTAGAGATGATACACCGATTTGGCCGAATAGAGTACTGGACGAAGAAGACTCAGATGAAGACGTAGACGAGTACTTCTTTTACAAACATAATACCAACTACTAAATACTTCCATCCACTACACAACTGTACACGATACACATTCTGTTGTTGGTTTACATTCGCTTTGGTTCTTTAATGTTATTCTACACTCGATCATCACTCAATACCCTTAATGCACTGCTGGCTCCGATCCCTCTCTCTCTCTTCTCTAATAAATTCGTTTGCGTCGTTGTGATTGAAAACCCTGCAGTTGGCGTTCTCTAACCCCAAGCCCAACCAAACGCGGTCCTCATCTACCTGCCCAGCTAACTATGTGATTGTCGCTCTCCCTCGCCGCTCTCTCAACCTGTTTCGAAAGGATTTCTGTTATTTCTGTTACTTTTATGCCGCGGAGATATCCGAGCGATCGCTGATTGTATCGCTGCTTTATGGCTTTTCTCACCAATCATAGTCATAAATGCGTTTTATTATTATCGTTTTTATTTGTATTCGGGCGGACGGGCGGGGAGCGTTTGCGTTGAGTCCGTTGAGTCCCTTGGGCCTGGCGATGGTTTTATTGGGCCTGGCCTGGATCCAAAAGTGCGCATCCCATCCACTTTTTGGGGTAGTTGAGCGACAGATAGTCGGGGCAAACAGCTCTGGGCAAAGATACAGATACAGAAACCGAAACAGATAGAAAGATTCATTTGCAGCCTCGCCATGGGTGCACACACGCACACATAGAAAATGATCTGCTTTTCCCTGACCTACGGTATCCCAGAAGATTTGACAACTTCTTGACTTTATTCGTCTGTTTGTTTTTCTTTCGTCTGCATTTTTTTTTCTCCTGGGTTTGCTCTTCAAATGGTTTTCCATAAATATTTATAATTTCTTGGCTGATAAAACGAGTTCTCCTGGCATCGAGCTCGGTCCAACGAAATTCGAAAACACGTTTTCCACGCGTTTACCAGGAAGAGGAACCTTTTCACACAACCTCCAGGGCATCGGGCTCTGCTCTGCTTGTGTGTGTGTTTATCCAGTGACTGTTCCAATAAAATGAGTCGTCATGCCAGTATCTATCGCTCTCCCTCTCGCTCTCTGCGGTGAGCACAAGTGTCTGCCCGGTTGATTGATGGAATGATTGGATGGGAAGTAGCACAGTAGCCGCAGGATCAGCAAAGGATTAGCCAGTCCAGTCCCCAGTAGCCAGTCCAAACATTTGCATACTTGCCCAACTATTTGCATTCCACTCCAAGGCAATTCATCAATTACTTCTCGATCTTCTGACCGCAGCCATTTGTCCCGTCAAAAGATGGAAGATAAGTCAGAGCCATTTGTAAATGTCCCGCTCTGAGATTTTGTTATATTAATGATCGGTCATTTGCCAAGGATCACGCTCTTTTTCTGTTTCTGTTTTGATAGGGATTCGCTTTTCGGTTGGGAAATATAAATGGTTTTCCTACTTAGGCAATTGGTTGCTGGACAGCAAAAGGGTCAGACAGAGTCTTGGCTAGAGAGCGACACCCAAATATAATAAATGATCTGGATTTTCACTCAATAGATCATTTATTAGTTCTGAAATATTTTCTATATTTTAGCATTGTTTGGATCCATCCTTCTGGTTTCCTTGGTGCACAAATTGCTTTCCTTTCTCATTATCGGTTATTATTTTCGGGCAAACACTCCCACAAAATATACTCCTACCCCTGCAGAAAGTATCCTTAGCCATAGCGCACCTGCCTAGCAAAATGCTTGGAGTTGCGGTCACAGTTCCCTGAGCTAAACAGTTTTTATGGTAATTTCCTTACGGAACCGAGACTGCAATATGCAGCATTTGTCTACATACATAGATACATATATGAAATGTATCTTACGGCAATTTGGTACGTTACTTCGCCTCCCGGTCATGCTCGATGGGCATTTGAACCCCCGCTGCAAGAACCGAACGCTGAAGAACACGTGGCACGTAGAGCTTGGCTTAGCGCAGGGTCGAGGAGGTTTTTAGTATGACTATCTTGGGCCAGGCCACGGCCACCTTCTAGTTCGGGGGTTGGCTCCGGTGGTGTGCTGATTGTGTGGCTATGCGTTGAGGCGATAAGACGCGTTGCATTTGAAATGAGTGTAACGTATATTTTATACAGGACTGGACTGGACTGGGCTGCGTTGAGGTTTTTATAGACATGAGACGAGATAATGTCTTACAGACCGCGACCTTCGCTTGGAGACTGATGTTTGTCCAAGTCCTTATCAGGTCAGGGACGCTGAAAGTTTCTCGTATGAATATTAGATGATGTTTTCGTAGGTTTGAGAGTGATTAGATCCTTTCTCGGTGAGTTCTGCAACCAGCATAAAATTCTCTAATGGCTGGAACACCTTGTATCGAGTGCCCGCACGTTCCTAATTTAAGCAATCCTTTAAGATCTGCCCTTATAAAGGGCTCGACTCCTCACCCCACATCGGCTATATGGCAATGAAGTATTTTTCCACCTCATTTCTACGCCTTTTTTCCGCGTGTGTTTACACAACCCATATAGATGTGTTTGCCGCCAGGATATCCTGTAGATATTTCGTCCACTCGAGGAGGAAATTACTTAAAGGGATCACGAACTCTTTCCCTCTTTCCAGCGGCTTGAGTTGTTTATGTTGCAGGCATGACTGCAACCGAACGCCACCAGAATTCTCAAATTTGTTAAAAAGTGTGTAAATGTACGTTTCTTTTCTTTATATTTTTCGGGGAGGGTGTGTCCCATAAACAGAAAACCGAACCACAAGGGACAGTACCGTGGAGGGAGGATAGACAGACGGGCGATGCTGCCTAATCGAACGATCGACAACCGATCTCTGCCTTTTTTTGGGGTGATTGCACTCCAGGGGCCAGGGCTCTGTTTTTTCTACCAATTTTCTTCACAGTTTTTGTGTGGAGAAGCCAAGAGGTTTTCCCATTATTTCGTCGAGTGCAAAGGGACAAAGCAAATGATGTCTTTAGTTTCCGAATCTGACTTCCACGGCATCGGTTCTTCTTTGTTTTTTGTGCCGTAATTGGATTTGTGCAAACAATATAAATCGCATTTTATTGCCTTGGTAGTGTAATTTAATTTTTTACGATTTTGCACTCAAATAGAGAGGTGGGAAAACTTTGGAAAGTCTCGTCTCGAACTTTGGGAACCTTAAAAAATGATTTAACGGAAATTTGAAGACCCTTATTGCCATGGCAACTCTATTTTTAACGGTCTATCGAGTCGAATGCTGTTGCCCCACACAGTCCCCTGCATTTGCCCCGCAGAGACCGGAGGAAAGTGAAAAGAAACTGTGCCCCGAATCCAATTTGAGTGCTTGCCTTTCGCTCCTCTGCGACTGCACCAAATCCAGTTTGTTTCCAACCAAACCAAAACCCAGACCAAACATTTTTTTTATCTACTCATCGCATGCAGGCAAAAGTACAGCTCCACCAGAGGCGGCCCAGCAACAACACACAACAGAGTATACGAAAGAGAGAAGCAGACAGAGACGAGAGAGACAGACAGGGTGGGCAAGTCGACTAGTGGATGCACTCTGCGGAAGAAATCGCCCCATCAAACAGCTTAATGCTGCACTTCAACAAGCAATATACTCTGATGCAATATGATGTTTACCATTTAACTGATTTTCTTCGCAAAGAGCATCCCATAAGACTATTTATTTGCTGTTCCTTGGAAAGCGCATCACATTGGAGCTATGCTCGACACTGAAAAAGCGCATGCGAGAAGAACACAACCAACCGCTAACGTGGTGCTTCCTCTTGGATCGTGTTTTTAAAAACGAGGGTTGCTATGCAGAGAGCGCGCCGCAGCGCTGCCAACGCGTTCGGTGGTTGTTTGACGTTTTGCTTTGCTCTGGCTGTTTATCTGTGTTTTTATTCTGCTGAGTGAGTTCGTCGAGAGAGGTACAGAAAAAGTGCAAGCAAGTCGGTGGCGCATATTCCCGTGCGCAGTGCGCTAGAAATAAAACATAACTTGAATAAAATTTCAACGAAGCTATAGTATTACAACACCTAAAAGTTGTATAAACAAATATTTAACAACAATTGTGCTACGAACAAATCGAAACAGAAAGCAACTGTACTGTACTCATCATTGTGCTCGCTTACTCTCAGAGACAACAACACAACTCGCTGGCAACAACAGTTCGTGCATTGAGTGGAGTGGAATATTTAGTCTCAGTGCAAGAGGTGATTAAATTGTTTATAATTAATTTATAAACAGATTGCCAGACAAACACTATTATTTTGGGTTAAGAAAAGTGTAAAAGACAACTCAAAGAAGACCTTGCAGTTGCGCTACACATACAGAAACGATTCACTCGCTCTCGCTTCGACAGACCTTGTGGAGACCAGTGCTCTCCCCAGTTGACGTGTGTGCTTGTGTGTGTGCGTGTACGTGGAGACTGCCCCTCCGCGAGCAGCCCGAAAACAAAAGTTTTGGCGCCAAAACTTTGACAGTTCGCTTTGTCGTGCAATTCGCAAACAAGTGGCCCAAAGCAGACACGACAAAACTGCGACGCACAGTCAAAACAGCCAAAGCAGCCAAAACAGAGCTGCCCCCAGTGCCACATCCAGACACCAGATATACAGACATACATCGAAAATGGTCAGTGCACGCGTGCTGAATCCCGTCATGCTCAGTGAGTTCTGCAAGATGAGTGCCAGTCCGTCGATCAGTCGCAATCTGCCCTGCGGCCGTCAGGTGAATCGCATCAAGCGCAATCTCTTCGGCAGCCCCAACACCACGGAGGCCAGCACCAACAAAGCGTAAGTCTGCTGCTAATTGACACAATCTCACACAATTGATTTCCTAACCAAATATTCGTTTCTTCTGTGCGCAGGCCCTTCAATGCCGAGCTGGAGAGACACCAGGAAATGGCCACACAGAAGTGGGGCTTCAACTTCCGCGCTGGCTGCCCGCTGGCGGATAGTTCCTCGTTCACCTGGGAGCTTGTCAGCTTTCAGGAGTCCAGCTTTGCCCCCGAAATGTACACCCTGACCCGTGCCGCCCACGTACGTCCCAGCGAGGAGACCGGCGCCAACGACGTGGATGCTCTGATCAACGAGCGGGCCGAGCGCGAGAACTTTACAGTGAATGTGGCGAACTCGTCGCTGGAGTCCAACACTGACAACGACTCCTGCTACGACTCCCAGGATGAGGCACTTACCGTGCGCTTCACGCCGTCCAGCCTGAGTCACAGCCTGAGCAGCACCACATCCGCGCTAGCGCTGCGCAAGCGACAGCCAAAAATCACAGGTGAGTGTCGGACAAGAACCAGGACGAGGGTTGCGAATGCCCAGCAGAGCTTGACCATTCCCAGAGTCAGGCTTGATTGCACTTTCGGTATACGTTACAAATTGGTTTCCCATATTGTTCCCGGTACTGTTTAGTTTCGTTTCCCATGGGTGGAGGAGGACTTTTAGTGGTGGGCGTTGCTGGGGAACGACTTAAACCAAAATTATGGACTTGCCATGCAATTAGAGTTTGCTTTATGGGAGATTTTCGAAAGGGTTACGAGCTCTGGGGCTGTCTGCAGCTGTTTCAGCTCGTTCAGCCTTTCATCTCTTTATCCACGGCACAGAATGGAACTGATCTGATGCTCGTCCACGCGGGGGTTGATTTCAGATCGATCGCATGCGGGCTCTTTCGCTGCATCTCGTCTATAAATGCCAACAGCTGTGCGTGGCTCTGGCTCTGGCTCTGACTCTGCTTTGTCTATTGCCTGACCTCATTACGAGAGTGAGCGAGGGGGATCAGCTTTCAATGCACCACCATGGCAAGTCCATGGCTGGCAGCCTTATCAAGCCTCCCTTTGATTGCTTTGTGTTCGTTCGTTCGTTCGTTTGCTTTTTTATATGCCACTCGCATATGAATGTGTAATGACTATAATAATAAAAAGTGTCTGTTCCGGGCATTCTTTATGCACCCGCATTTGGGCAGAGTGGAGTTTCTGGCCAGTTGGGAAGCCAAGCCTTGACTTGCTGTACTTTTGGTGGCGACCTAGCTGGGCGTGTAATTTATGCGGCTTATGCATCTCGTGCATCGAGGGAAACCTCCACTCTTGCTTTCACTTGCGCCTCTACCTGAGCTGGCCAAACCGTCTAGCTGCCGTCTGGCATTATTTGCTACCCTCTGACAGGGGGTAGGGGTAGGGTATGTTGCAACCCTCGTGTGTAGGGGCTGCTGCCAGCCACGTGCCACAATCCGGAATCAAAATGTGCAAAAACAGGCGGCGCCTGCTGTTCCATTCTGCTGCTGGGATCAATGACAGGGGGAGCAGGAAACAGGCACCACCACAGGATGTGCAGCAGCTGACTTTGATTTGGCATCTACCAATTTCATGCAACTAATAGCCCTGTTTTCTCTAATTCAATTTGCAGAGTTCATGAAGGAGCGCAAGCGACTGGCCCAGGCTCCCAAGAAACTGTCGCCCGCGAAACGCCTGCGCACCACCTCACCATCATCCTCTTCCTCCAGCGGATTCGGACTGGGAGCGCACTTTGGGGCAATGCTGAAGCGGCCGCGCCACAACTAAGGCGCCCGGGTGCCACCACTGCCCCACCGAATCGAGACTTGCAATCTGCAATTGTATAATTTTATTTGTTTTTTTATAAGCCACTGCGAAGTGTAGTATTCTTCTTATTTTTTACAAACCTTTTATGCAGTGCAAGGGCGACAGTTGCGAATATTAATTGATAGTCTTCAACTACTCCTAACCCGTAACCAGTAACTAGTTGTAAGCCAATAAGTTCGAGCTAAATGAAACTTTGTAGATTTCCCTAGTGGGAAATGCCATAAACTAAGTGATTAGTTCTTAACAACCAACAAAACAAAAACAAAACAAACTATTGAACCAACAAGAAGATAAGAGAAGAGCAAGAGACCGCTAGCTATATGGAATTATTCTTACCTTTATTGAAACGAACCGAAATTTAACCTTTCTAACGATGAAATTCTAACTTTAAATAACTTGAAAATTCTGAAATTCATTTAAATCTCGTTAGCAACGTATGCTTTCGGAATTTCCTCAGATACAAAACTCCATCTTGCTCTGATCCTGCAATTTATTGAAACTAAACGCCGGTCCAGAGCAACATTGACTTTTGACTAACTTTAAACGCAACTAAAACGGGGCAACATTGAGCAGGAGGTCTCTTCGGACCTGGCTCATTGCTGTCTCGCTTTTGTTTGCCCAACTAACATTGTCCTTAATTCGACCAGTGGAAAAAGCAAACAAACTTTGATTAAGTGCGTAAATTTCTGGGCTTTTGGCTGTCCTTCATTCGGATCGGGGCCAAATTCCCACAAATTGTCGCAGCTCTCATTTCTTAACCAATGGTAAAATGTCTTTATGATTTGCCATGATCTCTGGGGCAAATTATGAAAACAGTTTTGCCTAAAACTATTATGTACAAAAAGTAGATACTATATAGAAACTATTATACACATAGGCAGAGCCTATTCTTCATAACATTTATACAAAACCACCTACTCCTAAGGCCTAACTAAGAACAAAATCCAAAGTATTCTCCTAATATTTATATGTATAGCTGTATAATTACCATATACACAACTCATACTTCAATAAAAACAAAAAGCAGAAAACAAAAACAAAAAACGCGAAAAGAAAATAATGGCGAAACAGGAATATAAAATACAGAAAATGTTCTCTTTTCAAAAATGACAAATCCGACAGACAGTCCGCAAATCCACAAAATCATTTACATGTTGTTGCTTGTTATTGATTATACTATAATTCCTATTCATCGTTTTGGTTGTAGTGGTAGCCGTATTATGTAGTAGTATATTTATAGACCATTGTACAATTCATAAGTTGATATTTGTTTTTTTGATCGCAATAAATTGTTTTTGATTTTTTAGTCGGTAGAAACAACATTTGTACTTTTGAATATTCATGTTCACTGCTTGAATTGAATGCATTAAAATGTAAATATTGAGAGAAGATGTTAAGCGACTATGGAAAGAGAGTGTCCTACTCCTGCCACACAGATGTGGATGAATAAACTTTGTTGCAAGAACTTGAAAGAGTTCTTAAAGCAGATGCAGATCTTCCAGACTTTGTGTATGAGTAGCCACTATATCAATCAATTCCCTAACCTATACATAGTATGTCTTTCATTATCTTTTGACAGATCTTTAAAATCTCTCTTAGAAAAGTTTTCATTGTATATTAGCAGTTCTATATGGATATATTCCTCAAAAGAACACATAATATTTATAATTTACTTTTCCATTTATTTCAATAGTTTAATTTGATTTGATTACTTACAACAAATACATAAATATTAATCTTTGTTTAATTTGCAGTGTAGTAATTTTAACTAGATTCGTTTAACTAGATGAGCACTCGCATTAGCCGATATATCAGATATATACATAGTGGAGTCTGCAGTATGCAGTGTGTCTGCGTCTACTTCCCCGCCGCCTTCTCCTCCAGCTGGGCCTGTATGTTCTTGACATTATGGCCACCGGCATTGGTCTGGTTGTGCCGCTGGAAGAAGGCATTGATGGAGCTCATGGATCGGTACTCCAGATTGTCGCTCATATGCCAGTCGACGCTGATGCTCTGATGCCGGCCCATGGGGTTGCGTATCTTTGTCTCATTGTACTTCTCCAGGAGATGCAGCAGGCAGTCCTTGGTGGTGTTAGCCGCCTCCTCCAGATTCACCGTCTGGTGCGTGTCGGGCAGTCCAACGGGCACGTCGCGGCTCATCTGATTTATGCGGAACTTGGCCCGTCGACTGCTGGCCGACTCAGTGACCATGTGATGGCTATTGCTGCTGCTGCTGGTGGCGGTGCTGCTGCTGCTGGAGGAGATTACCTTGGAGGTGGAGGCCACTGAGGACTTTTGTACTTGCTGGCTTGAGGTGCTGCTCCGGGTATTGGAGCTGCTCATCGTGCTCACCGTGGACTGGTTGCGTACGGATTGCACTTGGGACCTGGACCAGCTGCTCCCGCTGCCATTGCCGTTGCTCAGCTTGGGCGTCTCCTCGATGGACTGCTGCAGGCGCACGGACAGCGAACTGACCTTGGTCTGGCCCTGTCCATCGTCGGAGCTGGTGTGGCGCTGGCTGCTGCTGCTGGCGGCGCTGAGAAGTCCACCCCTGGGCGTGGGTCTGTTCCAGCTGCTGCTGCTGGTCTCGCGGCTGGTCCACTTGTTTCCCTCCTGGCTAGTCTCGGAGGTGCGGCTTGAACTGCTCTCAGCAACAGCTGGCGGGGCTGGGGTCGGTGCTCCATTGGTGCCGCTGCTGCTGTTGTTGTTGGCGTCCCCTAGCTTCGTGTTGATATCGGCCAGCATGAGCAGATGGTCAGAGAGCTTGCGGATCTCGTCAGCCAGATTGACGCGCTCCCCGGAGCTGCGGCGCCCCAGCAGGTAGGTGGTGTCCGAGTTTCGGCGATCGAATGTGTGCAGATAGCTCTTCATGCTCCTTTGCTGCTGGGCCGTCGACTCGCTGCCGGAGAACTCATCGAAGTTTTCGTTGAACAGGTGCTGGGGCGTGGGCGTGGAGGGGTTGGAGGAGCCCATGACCGGGAAGAGTTTCTCTCGCGACTCATTGATGGGCGTCGACACGGAGCTGGGACTCTCGTGGTCACCAGAAGGCGACTCCTCCTTGTTCGCCTGCTCGGCATCATCCTCGCCTTGCTCGTCGTCCGTCATCGTGGCTATCGACTCGCAGGGCGAGGGCGAACACACTGCAAATGGAGGAGAGTTTTAGAAGGATACGTTGATCCAGTGTGTGGTTGTGGTTACGACTGGCACACATAGAGGGTTAGGATACGAGTTTGGCCAAAGAAAGTATACTTTTACGTTTAATTTGTACATGGAGACACGGAATTAGTTCATGCTTTTGCGTTAAGAGAGTTGTATAAAATGATCCCAATGAAAAAAACGACATTGGTAAAGAGTTTTTAGACTTAAGAGGTCTTGTTATCATTATGGTATTTTATCCAAATGGAATGGGTTTAATATATGTATGTTTTACACAGCTCGTTAATACAACAAATGGGGTTAGTTTGTGTCAGGGACCGTAACGATTATAATTTGTATACAAAAAGTTCTAAAATAGGAATTATTTTTTAATTTTTTCAAAAAGAACTATTCTATAAGTATTAAAATGATTTTATATGATACAAATTGAAAATAATTATTATAAATTTATTTTTTATATACAAATTAATTCATAACTTGTATATTCAATTTTTATAATACAAATTTAAAAATAAGAGTTATTTCTAAATTTTTATTATAAAAATTCAGGCTGAGATTTAACTGTATGTGTGCATTCCATTGGAGTTTGAAATTCATTGAAGATTTGTTATGAATTGATTTTTATAATAAAATTAATATATAATAGTTATTTTAAATTTGTATTATATAAATACATTGTAATATTAATAAAATAACTTTTTTGGAAAAGTTTCAAATAAATGTTTATCATATATATGAATTTGCCGTACAAAAATTACATTTGCCTGTTTTTCCCATCCTTCTTGGAGGCTTTTTTAAACTCATATCTCTTATTTACGGTCCCTGGTTTGTGTATTCAAAAAGAAAGACCCTTTCCCTAACGGACAAAAAACGAATGAACATGAGGCTGACTTTGGAAACTGCGATCTCTGCGGATGATGGCTATGGATTTGTATCTTTGGGCTTACCTGGTTGGCAGACCAGAAACTGTGTCTATGTACGAGTATGTTGATCTATTTCTGACCTAGGATCGGGGTAACTTTTCGAGGGATTTGGTTGGGATGGGAGAGGATTGGAGTGGAGTGGAGTGGAAGTGGGGGTTTGGCATATGGCTTCGAGGCTCGAACAAAGTATAGAGAAGTATAGTAGTGCTTGATGTTGGTTTTATGTATTCAAATTGAAGTATATTTTGGACATAGTTTTGTTGTTTTTGTCAATGGCTGTCATTATCACAGTGTCAAAATGGTTAATACAGGTGGTATCCGCTACAAGGATGCCAGACCTTTGCTTAATTCTACAGTTACTTAAAGATTAACAACAGTTCTGGCTGGCATGCTGGCCCTCCCTCTCGTGCACACAGAATAGACATTGGGTTAACACAGAGAAGGATGTAGAGAGATAGAGAAAGAAGAGTGGAGAAGAGTAGAGAGGGCAGGGCGCCTTTCTATGCGCTTCTCAGCGAGCCAACTTGGTTCACATTCACGTTAAGAACATCAATTAGTGTTTGACAAGTTAATCATGTAATTTACAAAGTAGATCCAGATGCAGGATACAGGTGCAGTTGCAGTTGCAGTTTCAGTTGCATTTGCGGCTGTGGATGCAACCATCACTTGCCATGGATGAGGGCATGCCGGTCGCGCTGCCGCTGAGAGCCGCCGCCACGGCAGTACTCACCTCGGGACGAGGAGATGCTGTCCTGGCCATGGGGTCGTCGCGGGTGCGGATAGCTCGTCTCGTTCAGGGGCGCAATCACATTGCCCTCCACATCGAAGACGTACGGACTGTTGGGATGCGTCTCCCAGCGCACAATGAAATTCTTGAGGTTATCCTTGGTGGCATCCAGCTCTTTGTTCTGGGGCAAAACAGGATAGCATGTGGAATATGACACATGGTTTTGCGCAATGCCATTACTTACCTCCAGGTCCGCGGCGCTGCAGAGCTTGGCAAGCTCTTCGCACTCTTCGTCCTGCTCCTGTTCTACGCCCTCTCCCGTTTGCACTGCTGCCTCCACTTCTTCTTCCACGTCGTCGTCGTCGTCCTCGATGGTCTCTGTGGACTCCTCGGAGGACTCTGAGGCGGCTGGTGTCGGTGACTTCGACTTCATACGTGTCTTCGACGCCGATGAGGCTCCCTTCGCTATTGGTGTGGCTGTCGCGGTCGCCCGCTGCTGGAGCCATTTGTGCTTCATGCAATCTGCGGCTGTCATGCGGGTGCTACGGATAGAGTAGAGAGAGAGATATATAGGTAGGGGATTTCCCGGGTATGACTAGACTCTAATTAAGAAGGGGGAAACGAAAAGTGCACCCACCTCAAGTCTTTTACCAACAGCTTGGCTATGAAATCCAGACACTCCGGGGATATTCCATTGAAGCATTCATCCTCGAAATCGTATTTCGCGATGGTTACATTTGACATTGTTTCAATGTCGTTCTCGCCCATGAATGGCGACAGACCCGAGATGCTGTACCATCATCATATGCGTGTGTGTGTGGCAGGATGGGTGTGGCAAAGTCAATAAACATGAAATGTAAAAGCAGGGTAAGTAAAATAAATAAACGCATAAAAAAACACAAGACCCAACACTTAATTAACTAAATTAAATTCTCTCCCACTGCATTGTGGGCGGGTGGGGTGTTGGCAAAGTGGGTGAGTGTTGGGAGTCGGTTGGGACTCCCCCTTTTGATTATTCCACTTTTGGCTGGTACAAATTTTTAATTAGTTTTCGTACACACCCTCAAGATACAGGGACAAGTCTTTGATTAAATTTTGAAATTGCCCCTCCCACTGGCGATAAATGTTTCAAAAATATTTGCCAAGAGTAATGGAATAATTGGAAGAAGTTTAACATTCGCATATATTCATATACGAATATGAGCAATATTTAATTTTACCATCTACATACATACATACATGTATATGAACACCCCCTTAAAATGCCTTTTGAACTCACAGCACATAGCAAATGACCCCGACGCTCCACATGTCCGTTCCATAGGAGATGCAATCAAAGTTCACGACTTCCGGAGCCACAAACTCGGGTGTGCCAAAGAGCACCTAGGAAAGAAAAAGTTTGCTATTGCATTTTTGGGGTAAATAGGATTGTGAGGACTCACCCTGAGACGCTTGTCCGGATCGAATTTCCGGGCCAGGCCAAAGTCAATGATCTTGATGCGATTTCCCTTCTGTGTAAGCACCAGGATGTTCTCGGGCTTCAGATCCAGATGGACGATGCCATTGCCGTGAATGAAGGCCATGGCCTCGCACACCTGACGGATGAAGACGCGACAGACGCGTTCTGTGAGGACGAATTCATCGTCCACCACGCGGTCAAAGAGTTCGCCGCCTTCGATGCTGCAGAGACAGAGAAACTTCAGTTTACTGGCCATCGTTAGGGACTAGCAGATAACAGAACGAGGTACATGCATAAACGGACTAACTCGTGCACAGATTAGGGTATTTTGTTTAGTGTCCCCCACCCTTATCGGAAGTGTTTAGGCCGGTTATAATCAATAGCCTTACCTGGCTCACTCTAGTCTATAAATATGTTATTTACAAGAGTATCGATTGCCCTGCCAGAACACGAAAATCAGATAATCCATGAACATCCATCCCATACGGACACGAGTGGAGAGCATCAACCAGCAGCAGACGGATCTGATTCGGAGGGAATTGTATTCTGTATTCGTGCACTCGCCAAATTCCATTTTAAATTTGAATTTTCGGTCGACAGTAACACAAAACCATCCCATCAGATGCTTCAAATGGGTACAAACGGGCAGGGGAAAATCCAAATTTCATTCGATTTCCCCCCCACGCAACGTTTGTCGGGTATTGTTTTTGTTAGTTGATGCTCTTCAATCAGAAATGGAGTAAATTAAATTTGAGTGAGGAAAGAACACTCATGCCTGATGGGGAGTATTTGTCTAATAGGTTTTGCAGCCAAAGGCTGAGGTTGATCAATTGATCCTATTGCACTCTTTTTTAATGGTTGATATTCTGTGTACCCCAAGGGTGCGAGTCAACCGAGGAAATCCGTTAAGACTCTTATCAGTATGATGTATGATGTTTGTGTGGAAATTTCCCTGACTCCACTGAGTGGCTGTCAGGATGAATGTACAGAATATTTGCCAGACTACATGTTCAAATATTTATAGAGCAGCAGTGGCACTGACATTCGAATCTAGTTAAATTGAGATTATTTTAGTTTATGTTTTCCTTTCTGTCCCTTTTTTATTGCATAGTTTTCAGCAGACATTAGCCTGATGGAAACCGAGCCGGACTCTGTCATAAACTGTGCATTTGGCCAAGGCTGAGAGGAATAAACAAGAAGTTTCGTCCTGTCTTGGCAGAATATACGTACATTCAGTACGAGTATTCGTTCGGGAGTATTCAGAGTATGTTTTATGAATATGCCAGGACAAACAGTGCAAGTCAACAATTGGCCTTTGGAAGGGATGAGATGTCGGGCAGAATAACAGCAGCTGGGACAACAAAATGCTGAACAACTGCAGTTCTGCTGAAAATTAATTTAACTTGACAAAGACTTTTGGGGGGCATTGTCTTTGGTGCTTGTCCAATGTCTATGAAAATGAAATTGTTTCGTTTGGCCATTGTTCTTCCCAATTTATGTTGTGGGTGGGGGGATGGGGGTAATGTGGGTCAAGGCCGTGGACTAATCAGTGCCACCACACCCACCTGGCTCAAATGTTTTTATGGGCCATTGGAGACCCGAACGGGCCCGCAACCCGTGTCAGACAAAAGAAACAGCCCAAGAACAGAGACCAGAGACCAGAGAGGGAAACTTTGTCCGGCCAAAGTAGCGGGCCCAATAAAAGTTGTTATAAATTCAAATGAATGCTGGAAGGGGACAACCTGTTGCTCAAGGTTTTCTTTTTCTCGCTATCTTGGCGCTTTGGTGTGTGCGTAAAGTGTATTGGCAAGTGTGTTTGTGTGGGAGAGAAGTTTACTAGTTTACGATAATGTGCGTACGTGTAAATCGCATTTTATGCACATTCCCACTGATTGCAAGATATTGTGTGCCGGCAACAATGTGGCATGGCCAACAGCCAAAGGGGACCAACAAACCAGCAAACTTAAGGAACACAGAAAGGGACAATAACATAGAGGCAGAGGCAGAGGCAGAGAGAGAGAGAGACACACACACACACGCACACGAGAACAAACAAGGCAAAATCAACACATTCATAAAGCCATATTTCAACGGCTTGGTCACGTCACCCTTGGCCGCGCTTCCTTACAGTTCCAGGACGACGCACATCATTTTCTGATATTCGTATGCCGCATACAATTGTATAATGAGATGATGCTGCAACGAATTCATAATCTCCACTTCTCGCTCCACGTTCCGCTTGTCCTCGCGCTTCGGGATGGGCACAAACTTGGCGGCCAATTGCAGGCCATTCGTCTTGTCCCTGCACTTGTACACCGTACCGAACTTTCCCCTGCACACAGAGAGGGGGTAGAGGGATTAGTTGTCGACCAGCAGCACTGGAAAAGGCACCACCTGATCCTGGGCACCGACGTACTCACCGTCCCACTTCGCCCAGCACATCGAACAGTTTATGGGCATCGACATTGCGATTTATGGTCACATCGCGCATAGGAAACACCGGCTCCAGAACTGCAAGAGAGAGTATGGTGGAGAGATTCAGTTTTATGTTAATCCAAATCAAGCAATCAATATATGCTAATCAGACATTTGCCAGGATCATGGGAATACATATTCAAAGCACAAGGAACCTCTTTGATGTCTACCCAATGCTGCAGCCATCAGCTGAAGTTCAAAGATTGAAAAAACTTTTCGATTTCAATTAGACCTGAATCAGACATGGAATTAGGTTAGTTTTCTCGTTGACACTTGAGCCATTTATATCGATATGAAGTTCTCTACTCCTGGCAAAGAGATTTCTTTTGCGTCGCTCGGACATTTTATCAGACCAACAACAGACTATTGCAATGCCACCATTATCAGTGTTTTACCATTTTATCAGCAGACAGACATAGATTGAAGAGCTATACTCGCATTCATAGATGGCTTATGGTTATGGTCGGTGAAGTTTTTGTTCGATAAGGTCTTCACCGTCTGATTTGATTGCTTGCACTTAATTTGCGGGTTTAGATTAGATTTGTTGCTCATTTTTGCACTGCACTCACTCCGCTACATTGTAAGTTATGAGTGGCCAAGAGAGCCACATGTCCACCCGTATTTCAACCATTTCAATCACTTTCATTGTTGGTCTTTTCCAGAATGCATTTCATATCGGCCATTGTGGTGGACTGGCAGTGGGCCCGTCTGACAACTGAATAACAGATTGCGCTTGTCATATATTTCGCAGGACATATTGCAGACAGTTTACAGTGCTCAGGAGGAAACCCTTTTCGAAACTCAATTCGTTACTTATTGTTGTTGTTGTTTTTTACTGTATGTCTGCAAGTTGCCAAACAAATAAAAATGACTTTATTCAATTGAGTTTGTGGAGGAGCAGGAGTCTCCAACGAAACGAGGACAACACGAGTGACGGGCTGGATGTGTGTGTGTGTGTGTGTGTGTGTGTGTGTGTGAATACTGAGAATACAGTGATGAATATGTGAGTGTGAGTGTGGCGAGCAAACTGTATACATTTTGTCATATTTTTCCATCCACAAGCCCAAGACTCTCCCACTTGACATTTGACCAGAATACTGGTAATCCATGGGGATTTCCCAGAGCTCTGCGCCAACAAGAAGGAAAACAGAAATCAGTCGAGTTCAGAAATGTGCAATTTGAATTATTGATAGACCGTTGGAGTGGGCAGAATAAGAAAATGCAGTTAAGCACTAGCTGTTGCACGACGCACGATGCACTTATGAAGGCTGTCTGTCATCTGGTGGATGTGGATCCTGCCTGTCCTGTCCCATGAATATGTAAATGGCGCACATAAGTATGCTATGGAAAACATGATAAATCCTTAAAATCAAAGGCAACAGCATGGCAGGACCAGGCAGGCGGAGGCGGAGGCGGGGCAAAAGTCAAAGGCAAAAGACTTTTCAAAATCGAAGCAAAATGCATGGCATGGGGCGTGAGGGGGGTTGGGATGTGGACGCAGTTTTCTCGAGAAGAAACTTTGCAAATTCAAAGTGAAAGTTGGGGGTCTGCTGTGAATAGAAATGTGGGATGAGGCAAAGGCACGAGTGTGCGTGTGTGTGTGTGTGTGCGTGTGTATCTGTGTGAGAGTCGTTGCTGTTTGTGCGCTTTGAGTCTCTCGTATGCGTTTGCAGCGATTGCTGAGACTTGACGCCACGCCATGCCACGCCTTGCCTCGCCTTGCCGATCCTTTGGTCCTTTCTGCATTTCGTTTAAACGGTTTTTGGGCGCAAATTTATGCATTTCTGCTGCAGCCCAAGAGCGAGAATGTGTACATATGTGCGAGTGCATGTGCATGTGCATGTGAGTGCATTTGAGTGCACTCTGCCAATAATGCGCACAATTTAAGTTTAGGCAAACACGCCCAAACACTTGCATTAGAGAAGAAAATTGAAGGGGTCCTTTAGAGCCCACTCCCCAACTCTCACTCCTCACTCGGCCCCCCAATCAGCAGCTCCCATTGACGGAAAGTTCTGAGGAAAGTTGGAAACTCTTTGGACCCATAATTCATTGCATTTAGTGGAAGCGAAATACGTATTTCATAAATCGCCTCACGACCCTCATAAAATTTCACCATAGCCGTAGACAAGCACTCATATATTATGCACAAACACAGCCCCATACATTCACATTCATACACTCACACTCACTGTGGTGGAGAGGGGAAATACGGGGGCGCATCAGGGGCAGGTGGCTCACATTCATTTCCTGCTTCGAGCTCATGAATAAATGAATTTATATCGACTCCCGCCTGGCAATGGCACTGCACTGCACTGCACTCCACTTTACTTGCCACCGCTTATCATCAAGGCGGGGCTGAACGTCGGGAAACCCATATGCGACACACCGGAAAGGGGCAAAGAGGCGAGCGGGGGGTGGCTGTGGCCCGTCTAGCCAGCGCACAAGCCCGAATGCAATCGAAATTCGACCTGAGCCGTTTGAAGTGTTTTTTCGTAAATCAATTTCAGTTGCCAAAGCATCACCACAGACATCCATTAAGCTGCGAGATGTTCTCGATCTGCATATAATATTGCGCGGACTGCTAGCCAGGACGAATCCATTACCGAGAGATCTCAGTACATTATATGGCCATATCTATTTAATTTTCCCAAACTGTTTGCTGTGCAGTGGCTTTCATCTGAAACATAAACTGTGTCCCAGACAACACTTAACTCTTAACCAGCTTATTACCGTTAAGAGTTTATGTCTACAAAACTCTCTCTCTCTCTTTTTTCTTCTCTTTTTTTCGCTGCTCTGCCCTTTTTTCCTCACATGCATCGATGTATGGGTGGCCTTTGGAAGTGCAACTCGTTGCAAATTCAATTCAAAAAACTTTTTAAACTTAATTTATGCCAAATATCAATAAAAATGCCAGCTAGAGAGAGACAGAGAGAGAGTGAGTGAGTGAGAGAGAGAGAGAAATGGTATATGTGCACTTCTCATTCAATAGAGTGCCACTTCCACTGCCACTGCTCCTACCACTGCCACTGCCACTGCCACAGCTTCTGCGGATGCAAATGGCAAACGTTTTTTTGTGCCAACGATGGCAATTTTTTCTGATATGAAAATCAGCAAATTTTTCTTTGATTTGCCTTCGCTCCGGTTGTCATGTCCCACAAGTCATCCCCAAAAACCTCCATTCTCCATTCTATTTTCGCTCCTCTCGTTTTGGCAACTGTTGCCTTGACTTTGAGATTAAAATGGAAAATTTCAGAATGGAACCAAACGAAAAATGTCTTCCTTTTGGTTCGGCTCCTGCGCCATCGATTTGTGGCTGCAATTTGTTGCCGCCATTATTTTGTGTAATGCGCGTAATGAAAATTTTTTAATAACACAATTTGAAGGCCCCTCTCTTGAATTTAGCAATGAAAAACATGTCGAACAATGGCAAACTGTTGCACATCAAACGTTTGATGTCAATGTGCCACACACTACGTATACGCCGCGTGCGCGTTCGCCACAAAACAACGAGCCAGACGCCTTGGCATTTTAATATGAGTGCCGGCCGGGGGGAGGGGGCATGAGAGCGAGCCAAGTTTGAGGATGGCATTTCTTCATTGTTTCCATTTGCTTTTAATAACACTTTTTATGCGAACAACTTAAGCGTCCTGCTCGCCTGGCCATTCATTCGTATTCGGAAGGACCGGAACATCGCACACCGGACCCAAAGCAATCTGCGGAGGCATGCCGCGGATTTAATGGCAAGGATTTTGCGAGCACAGCACCCATGACCAAGTACCCGTAAATGGAAGGCAAAGATCGGCCCGCAGAGGTGTGTTGCTTACGAGCATTTCCCAACCTAAACCATATGCAGAATCATTTTCAAAGATGCTTTTAGCCGGCTGCACTCTCGTGAAAGGCCGCTGAGGTACTGCAGCTTTTGTTTGATTTTCCATTACAGAGATGAAATCGTCAAAGTTTAATTCAAAAAAATTAGTTATAATTGCATTTCTAAGGAATTTCATGTTGTGTCAAGTGTTTTGTTTTTTAATATAGTTTTTACCGCAGCAAAACTTTTTTTTTAAATTGAATCAGAAATGCATATAGCATCCTTTTGAGCAGAGCAGACAGGTGTGACTTAATTTGCCTAATTGAATTTTTTCCTTTTTCCCCTTCTTGCTGCTGAAACTGTAAAATGATATCTGGCAGGGTATCTACCGTACATCGTCACCAGAAGACAGCCTTCCTTCGTTTCTTCAGCTAGCAGTTCTTTTTGTTGACTCTTGCTCTTTGTGGACTTCGACCAGGCCACAAATACTTGTAATGGCTGATGACGTGGGCCTGACTAATGGCAAACGATGGCGAAAACTGTTGCGAATGGGTTTGCACAGTTGCTAACAGATATTCGCCTGGTTATTGTTGCTGCTGCCGCTGCTGCTGCTGCTGGGACTGCTACTGCGGGCATGTCTCTGCACTTTAATCAGCCTAAGTGCCTGCCAAGAGCGAGAGAGATAGAGAGGGAGAGCAGGGAGCTGCCGGAGCGAGAGGGATAGAGGGAGAGCAAATGTGGTGGGGAAAATTAAAAAAATGGCAAAAGTTCTCCCAGAATCCTGCCGAAGGCTTCCAGCCGACTGTGACTGTGAATATGGTGCCATTTCAAATTGGTTATTACACGGAACTTGCCACACAGTCACACATGCACATCGCACATCAAATGGTCATGCATAAATGAAAGGGATAGAGACGGAAGTGCTTTTCATGTATCCGTACTTATTGTTTTCCTACCCACAATGCGAAAATGAGAGTGGCATCAGGCCATGGAAAGCGGATAGATGCACAACACGAACCTGGCTTTAAGCCTCAAAAATTTACAGTTTCCTTTAAGAGATTTTCAGTTTGATTATAAATTGATAATATAGTTTAAGACTGAATCCTCTGTAATTACTGTGTATTTTCACCTGAAAGCCATATGCTACGATTATCATTATGCCATCGGTGCATGTTGTGTATATTTTGTTCAAAATTGATCAATTAAAAGTTTGTCTTTACAAAACCCTCCCATTTGTGTCATCTTCCCAGGCCCAAAATATTTCCCACTTAAGCCAGGAGCAATCAACATCACTCTTCCCTCGGAGCCGGCTCCGATTAGTGAAAAACGAAGGCAACAGACAATTTATTTCTCACAATCGGATGGATACGTTTGATGCGTTAAATATTTGCGATAAAACAAACTCAATAAATGATAAATGACAAGAAAAAGTTTCCAAATTAAATGCAACATTTTTTATTTAAATAAAAAGATACGAACAGCGAATTGAAAGGGGGACCCAAATCAATATCGAGCATATATCCCTGTCCTGTCGCATATATTCGTATTCGTATTAATACGTATCTGTATCCCCTGTTCGGGCTCTGTCTCGACAACGGGGCAATTCATCTTCATCATTTTCATTTTTTTTTGCGTGCTTGTGGCTTGTATGCCATGCGTAAATCCGCTGCGACAACTCATGGCGCTGTTGGAGGGAAAATCGTTATGGAAAAATGAAAAGTAATAATCAGTAGGGAGGAAACTCGGGGAACTCCACCTACTCGTACAGGCTATCAAGAGGAACACAGGCAGAGGGATAGAGAGAGGGAAGCACTGTCACAGTGGCAGGCTGGGTGGTAGGTGGTTGGCGCTTTACCCCCCTGTTAAGCTCTCCTCTAATGCAGTGACAAGTGGTGCCACCAACACACTACTACCAGCTCGGTGAGAGCCCTACTCGCAGCCAATTTCCAGTTTATGCAGCGCACTTTTGTGGCACACTCTTTAATTGGGCAATTGCCATTCAAAATTTATGCGAGAGACTGATGTCGACCGTCTTTTCCCCTCTCATTTCGGAGCATTTTTTTATGGCTTGAATGTCATTTTCTTTGGAAGTGGCAATTTTATTTTATTTCATTTAATTTTCGCTGCTTTTGCACAATGAAATTAGCATTAGAAATTCGTATGCATGTGCCATTGGTGGCATACTCAATTCCTCTTTCAATTGGGGTTTTCATTTCACTTTTTAAGCGAGTTATTTCTATGCATTTCAATTATCATGGCCACAGCACGCATACGCCATGTGTGTCGCCGATATGTGCCTCTCTCGCATTTCTTAAATTGTTTCTTACCAACGCTTTGCGGCTGTCCTCGCCCATTCATGCACTCTCTTTCCTTGCCATTCGTTCTCTGGTTATCCCTTTACACATTCATTACGCTGGCTTTTGTGGGCACACACATAATCTCCGCCTCCTCCGGCTGTGTGGGTGTGGGTGAGCTCCTTTCGCGCTTATAATCAGCGCCGCCATTCGTGATGTGTGTGGGAATTTTTCCATTCTGCTCTCAGTTTTAATCACCGAAAGTTGAGCAGCAGGGCAATGCTTTAAGTGCTAAATTTAAACGTGTTTCAAGCTGCATGACAGGCAGAACAGCATGCTGGAGCAGACATCAGCAGACACGATGCTAATTGATCGATGTGAGCACAGCAATTTCAAGCCAATTCCAAAGTTCAACAATGGGCCAGAGGACAATGCCTGGGGAGGCTGGGACCAATGCAGATGCAGACTGCAGACAGACGTCAAGATAAATAGAGGGCAGAGTTGGGCCAAAGAAAGGTTCGTTCTGCTGCAAAATCCCAGCTTCTTCAATGGATTTTTTTTCTCGTTTTTCTGCTTTGTCTGGGCATGAAAAGAAGAGGTGATATGGCAGCAGCAACAGCCGCTACTAAATGCAAAACAATTTTAAGCCAGACTAACGATGCACACCGCAATGAACTCATTAAAACTTTCTACCCGCCTCTGCAACAAAATGATATTAAAAGTGCAACCATTTACCGCAGCCAGAGATGAAAATTCAAAAGTGTGCGAATGTCTCAGGCTCAGCACCATTCGTGGCATTTCTATCAGCATTTAATTAATTTAATGAGCAACTCCAACCTGTTTCCCGTCCCTCTCCGACTTTATCTATATATTTCCCGGCATGTATGTGTTCCATTTCCCATTTCCCTGCTGTTAATGACTCATACGTTCAGTTTAAGAGCGGACAGAGCAGGCGACTCGTTAGCATAGAACCCCAAACATTTTGTGAATGAACGAGGCGTCCCATGGTGACGTGGCTAGAGCTGGCGCTTAGTTAATTATTGGCTCGCGCTGGCAGCTCCTGCAAAGTCTATTAATTTATAGCGTATACGCAGTGTTGCGCTCAAAGGCCGCAAGGGCCATGCCACGCTGTCACATGCATCGCTGCGGCTATTTTGATGCGGTTTTTCGATGAATTTTGGCGCCAGCAGCATAAGGGATGCATCAAATTAACCCTGAATTGTGACTCTTTTGGAAGGTCTATTTGCTTTAATTATTTGTGGATAATTTTACTGAACAACTTGCCCATAAAATCTGTCATATACATTTTCTGGCATTACGCTAAGTACTTCTTTAAGTTGACCCAAAAACAGCAGCAAGCACTTTAAAGCAAAGAGCACAAGCAGTTGAATTCGAAACAGCTGCGCCAACAAATTTAATACAAGAACACAAAGAAGAAACCATAGAGGCGTATTCCGGACTGTTAGATACCCTTGAATCAGAAGAGAGAATCATAATGCTTGATCGGATAGGCACCACACAAGTCTTCATGTTGAAGGTGGTTCCTCATCGCTCTACGTTGTCTACAACAAAATTATAAATTCTGTTGCGAGGTATTATAGAGTGTGTGTGTGTGCCAATGTTTGTGTGTGTTTTTGTGTGTGTGTAGGCCAATGGTCGCATGAATCAAAGGCGAGGCCAGACACTCATTTTTGGTGGGCAGAGGACAGAGCCACGAGTGCGAGTGCGGCGAACAATGCAACAATGCCAACAGAAGCGCCAGGGAATATTCAGTGCCATGACAGTGAGAACACATATTTGCACTCAAATCGAATTGAATTTGTTTTCGGGGCACATAATTGAATAACAGCCGTAAAGTGCAGAATGCAAAGGCTCGGCCAGAAAAACTGCCGAAAGTGAAGCGGAAGTGCACCCAACGGATGTGGCTACATCGATATTTGGGCTGGGGGAGCTGTGGGCGACCATAAATAATTTGCCAGCTGCGGGAATTAGTTGCGGCGGCAGGCAGCAAGATAAATCAATTAACGCGCCGTGCCACAAACAAAACGATTAATCAAGATGCATGTTTTTAGTTGGGTACATCGAATGTTACCAATCCAATGTTTAGTGGCAAGAGAGCAACGGAAATGAGAGGTAATTGAAAGGTCATCCATTCAATGACACACACCCCGTGCTGTGGCTGTGGAGCTAGAACGCGCTTCGGTCAACAATTTGTTAAAATTTAACGCTTTATTTACTGCTTCTGGACCTGGACTGTGGGCATGTGGGTCCCGGTCCCTGTCCCTGTCGCTGTCCCGTCCCCCAGTTCCCCAGTCTAGTGGCCTCGGCACGTATTGTAAAACTGCAAAGGCAACCACGGACCTGCTCCTGTACCATGTATCGTGTCCATGTTGAGCGACAGTTTGACATCTCTAAATAAAGTTTGCACTTGCCAGCTACGTGGGCGGACCCACCACATGCAGAGAGATACTGAGAGACCCCCACACACATACAGAGAGATAGAAAAAGAGAGGAAAACGCGAGCCATCGAAATAGACAAAGAGACATCTAGATAGACACCAACCCCCCACCCCCCTCCCCCCCACAGAGAGGCGCTCAGCACGTTTGACAATTTAATGGTGTTGAGGTTATTTATACAATACGCTGCCGGTGCTCAAATATTCAGTGGATTGCAGCCAATGACATGTCCAGCCATAGGTTCTTACCCAGCCCCTTAGGGCGTGGAAGAGGTGGGCCATCAAAGCTTAAACTTACCGGTAATAGCAGAAGAAATAGGTTCAACATTCATTTTAAATATAAACAAAGTCTTTGGCTAAAACATTCATACATATAACAAAATTTGCAGTTGCAGTATATAAATCAAAGTTGATATTTTTAGGAATAAATAATCCGAATCATACAGCAACAATGGCAAATAAAGTTAAAATGCATATTTTTATTAACAAACTAATCTGCATCCAGTCTTTTCATACAGAAACCTTTGATGAAGGCATTTCAACAGTTGCGGTGGAACACACACAAAATTACAAACCTAATCCGATCCGATTCCATACAAAAACTGTGAATGAAGTAATTTCAAGAGTTTCAATGAACTAAACGAAGACTGCAGCTCATTATCTGACTGAAACTGGATATCTTTTAAACGAAATAATTGGGAAGCAGCAATGTACATGCCAGGAAAAACAGAATATTGAGTATCCGTATTGTGTAAGGTGTGAAAGCGGATTCAAATGTGTGGGATCTGCGTTCAGCGTTTGTTGATGTCGTGCACCATTTGCCCAGAAATTACCAGCAGAGGTAACCCATAATTCTCTGGGAGTTCTCCACTTTGCTCCTCTGCTCCACTTGGAAGCAGCTCTTTGCTGGCCGCCAATCGACGCATTACTCTTGGCCGACCCCAACGCAGTTACAGTTTATTGCGTTTCATTTAATTTCAGCCGGAATGGGCCAAAGCTCGAGAATAACGATCTGTTTGGTTGCATAAATGCGATTACCCGGAGAGATAGCACTTGGGAATGGGGCTATAAGCGGGGCCAGAGCAAACACTCGGCAAGTTATGGCATTTAAAATGCAGTTACTGGTCTCCAATTAAATATAGCACAGAATTCGCAATAATCTAGCATTACATATAACTAACTGAACCTAAAAGCCTGACCGTCGATAGAGTAAAAGGGTCGTGCCCCATGTCGCATACGCAACGGATTAATTTCGCACATTTGATTATGGCTCTTGATTTGCATGGCACTCGATGACGAGTACAATTTTCGATGAATGCAACTGTGGCATTTCGGCGGGGCCATAAATCATCCAACAGGCAACACGGGAATTACAGAACACAGAACACCATGAGGAAAGCAGAGCCCGATGATGAGGCTGTTGACGTGCAGTGCGAGCGGAATGACCTGCCCGGCAGGCAGAACCGAAATGTAAGGCTGCTAGTAAATAAAAGTATACGATGCGCCCAAAAACATTTACATAATTTTGATTATTTTGTGTGGATGAGAGATACTCGCAAAGCATCGTCCTCTCCGCATGCATAACATTTTCAGTGGCATTTTCGTTGGGGGAAAACTGTTGGGCTGGTGATGGAAGTGCTTTGTATTATGGAAATTTCCGTTTGTCATTTTAGGCGCGAAGCACGAGTCTCTTTACCCATACATACATACACATACATACATGAATGCAAATTGAGCTGCAACAAGCTGGAATGTCTGCCTCTCTGCGGAGAGGGTGTTTGTTTGGTTTTGCATTTGGCAAATTCAATCTTAACAAGGCTTCCTGTCTGTCTGTCTGTCTGTCTGCCTGTCTGCTTGCCTGCCTGCCTGCCTGCCTGCCCTGCCAATACATTAAATTGCAATTTTAATTTGTTTAGCATGCGGCAGTCCACGTCCCATCTGCCTCTGCCTCTGCCTCTGCCTCTGTCTCTTCCTGTGCTATTCCTACGCCACATGGCGTATGCGTTATAATCATACACATTCGTACTCGTTGTCTCGCTCGTATGTGCATTTTTAATGCTGCCCCTGCTGTCCCAGTTCCACCTGCAGCTGCGGCCGCAACAACAGCCAGAGATACTTTTGCATTAAAAATTTAAACCACATTGCAGGCATGTCCCGGGAAAAAGAATGGAATGATTCCGAACGGATATTGTACACGGTTAGGGCCAGAGAAACAGACAAGTGTTCAATTGCTGGCCAGCTCCTTTTATGGCGAATGGCCTTGGCGTGCCTTGCGGCTGGAATTGTATTCAATTCTATAAATTGTTATAATCCCCAGATACATATGTGTGTGCAGATAAAATGTCTTTTAATATGCCTGGTCCCAGTCCCAGTCCCAGCAGGTTCAATAAATTATCCCTGTCTGAGAGAGAGAAAAACATAAATTCGGAAATTTTGGTTACAAGCCAAAATCACAAAAACATAACCGCATTCATTCTCATTCATTCAGTACTCAACACACGCACACTCACACTCACATTCGCACTCACACTCTCGATATACAGAAAGCTATATCTATGGGATATAGCTGCCAAGAAACTGAGGAATTCATAGAAAAGTCACAGAATTTGGGAATGCTCAAAGAAAAATCACACAATTTGGATTCTCGTAGAGAAGACATAGGAAAGAAGAGCAGGAAGCGCGAAATATTTACATAATTACTTGACAAATAGATAAATGATCAAATCGGGTCTATAGCTTATGGTCTAGATGGTCTAGATGCCATTAAACAGTCCTTATGTACTCGCACAAAGTAGAGTACAGAGACCCCGCCGGCGCCGGCTACGATGAGGCAGAGCCGAGGAATTCGCAACGTCAACTGAAGTGAATAGCAACGAACGACCTTCAACATGAAATGCGACGTAAAATAAATTTATCTCAATTATATATATGTATCTTGAGATAGGTACCTATATATAAAAGTCTCTCGATGTGCGTTTGTGGTCTGAGGGAGACATGGGGTGTGGGGGTGAGTAACTTTCAAGACAGCATGTGAAAATTCCTTCGATTTTCGGCTGTTTGTTTCACACTCACCTTGGCAGCGCAGTACGAAAAATTAAAGGCAAAATACATATAAATTTAATTTTTGAATATTTTCGGTGGCGGCGTAAAAAAGGAAATGAAAAATGTTTCCCCTATTGAAACAGTGAATGTTCGCTGTGTTGAAAACTATATTCCTTTGCTGAATTTCTTCTCTCTTAGCGGGCACACACTGTGGCTGTTTCTTTATGTAGAAATATGTACATTCTGTTCGTCTAATGACGCCAGAACATCGCTGGCTGGCCAGGATTTTTATGCAGATTTCGGTTTTATGTTTATACAATATCGATGCCTGCTCTCCGTGTTTCCTCGCCCTCCCCCAAAAAAAAACGATGGAAATTTTTTTTATAATAATCGACTGTATTTCTAAAATAGTATACACGAAAAATAATGCACAGTTTCAAGTCTTTCTTGCTTGATTTACGATTTATCTGAGTATAAACAGAATGGCGAAAAATGTCCAATATATTTTCATTATAAATACATATGTGGAAACGATTTGAATTTCTCTGCGGTTTGGTAATTTCCGCTGCGAATGCTTTCATTTCCTGACTGATTAAAGCTCGGGAAAGATTCGAGCACATAAGATATCCCATAATTACGCAGAGAAAGGAAATTTAGAAATCAGCTCATGTGTCATTAGCACATAATTCAGCTGAGAAAACCCCAGAAATACACACATCCTATATACAAATATATGTGTGTATGTATGCATGTCTAAGGGTGACAAGAAACTGTGAAAATTTGCCAGAAAAGGTTGGCCAATCGGTCAGGTTTCCACCTGCCGCCACCTTCTGCCCCATCTGACACCTTTGCCGCAGGTAGACAAGTATTTCCGTTTGTTGTTATTTGCCAATTTGGGGAAAACTGCCTGGGAAAACGGGACGCGTAACCCTTTACCTTTTTCTTTCCTTCTTTTTGGCCTGTGAAGGGGGTGCGGTTGTGTGAGTGGGCGGCACTAAATCAGGATGCCTCTGTGTGGGGTATGCCACCCGCACCGCTTCCCTTTCCTGAAGTCGCTCTCCTCGTGTTACGCGTTTGGCTTTGGTTCCCCGTCTGTCGAAGTTTTTCTCCTTTTGGTTTCTTTCATTTCTGGAATTGCCCGCCGTTCGCCATTTTTCATGCTACATGCTTTTGCCCACTCTTTGGGCCGTTTCCATTTTAACCATTTCCCGCTTCGTCCAACTACTTGACACTTCCGTTTCCGTTTTTTAGGGAGCTTGCGAATTCGGGCTTGCTTTTGTCTTTGGGCTCCACGGCAGATACTGTTACCACTGACTAACAAGCCATCCTCCCAAAACTCTTGCCCTCTCTTAACGTTCATCTGGTGTGACATTTATCCTTCATCGCCTCTTTTTTCGTACTTTTCGTACTTTCTTTTGGCTTTCATTTCAGCTTTAATATGGCAAAAAAGTGAAAACAGAAAAAAAAGAAGAGAGAAATTATTTGGCCTCTCTTTTGTTTTATGCGTGAAATTTATTGTTTCTGACAATGGAAACGGCGTCGCAAATGTTTCCTGATCACAGTCCCGCCTTATCTGGACACCCTTTTGGGGATGGATGCCTTCCCCATGCCTTCCCCAACCAGAAGCCGGGGCCCAGAACTCAGTGTCGGGCATTGTCGTATTTTATTGAAATTCATGTATTTTTAAAAGCCCCCTTGCCCATTGGGATGCGGCGCTAAATCGTTTAAGCATTTGTTTTCACCATTCACAGCTTGATTTTAACAGATCCGTTCGGTTCGGTTCGGTTCGGTTTGGTTTTTATCTGGGCATAAAAGTTAATGTCTTGCATCAGTATCAGCATCATGGGCCGAAAATGTTTATTGTTTTGGCCCTTTATTAAAGCGTAGTTATCCGCCGATACTGATAGCTGGGGCGGGAACAGCGAACAGCGAACAGAGACATCTGCTAAGCCATAGAGTTGTATTGATTTGATTTGTCTATTTGCAGTTTGGCTTTTAGGGTTTTTTCTTTTGCTTTTTGGATGGGTTGAGTCTTTGGTAAGGCAGTGCAGAAAAGGAACTAATGGAAAAGAACAACCGTTCGAGGCCTGATTGAAAGAGTCATAGAGTTGAGCTCTTGAAAATACAATACAATTTATAGTAATTACAAAAGTCCCCTGGCTTTTATCTCTGGGTGCATTTATCGGAGGCTATATACACGAGTCTACTAAGATAGAACCCCTGAAATATATACTCTTACACAGAAATACTAGATACAGATAACTGCTGGCAATAGAGCGCAGTGGGAGTAGGCGACCCTTATCAACGGTGATACACAGCACGAATACGCAGCGTTGACAGCGGCCTGTTTTCTGTTGGCCTGATATCGGAGTGCTCCGTTAGGTGGCCTTTTTTTGTGGCCGTGCCACGCCAATTAGTGGACTGCCATGGGACTTACCGCCTTCCGGCTCTGAGTCATCAATGTATATCATGCTGCTGCGTCCTCTGGCGCTGGCTTCCCGCAGACGTTGACCCGTGCTGAAGCTGTTGCACTTTTCCTTTGGCTAAGAACAAATATTTGTGTGTATTCCTCGAGTGTAAATGTCTGTGGTTTTTTCTTGTTTACGCGTTTGCTTTCATCAACAATATTTAATTTATTTAGAATTTTCCGCTGTTTCGCTATTGCGTTTCAACTTTTGAAATCAACTTCACTTCACTTTTGACTGGAAATCAAAATATACATATATTTGGGATATTTCTTTCTTTTAGCTGATTCTTGTATTTTCTGCGCACTTAAAAAATGGCACAAAAGAATTGTTTGCCTTTTGCTTTTTGCCTTTTGTTTATTTATAGCCGACGGCAGCGGTGGCACACCACGTTGCGTATGCTTGATATTAGCGCGAAATTCGTTCGCCTGCGCCTCAGCGTGCTATTGTGTCATCGCGAGCGAGCGCCTTGCCTCAAACTGTTTTGGCCTGGCCACACATTATTTGATTTGAGCCATTTTCGCCGCGGCTGCTGCCTCTTCTTCAGCCATTTGCCAATTTTCGTATGTGTGTGCGTTTCCTTTGTGGCCGCTCTTGGCGCTCCATTATAAATGTGTTTTTGGCTGATAACTGGCAGAGGCACGGGCCTGTGGTTGGCACGACTTGTCGCCGATCGACTCTCGCGAGCATTCAATATGTATCTATAAATAAGACCGCACAAATACAGCCGAACTTCACTCGATTCCGCTCCCAAAAGCTATATGCACTTGCACGAGTATTTGTGTTTTGTCTGTTCTGTTTTGGTATGTATAAAAATAAATGGCAAAGCAATTTGTTTGCTCCCCCATCTATCTGTTTTCTCTCTGGTTTTCCGCTCAGTTTTCGGCATGTGTTTGCAGGCGAGTGAAAATCATTTTCCCCGCTGTCGTTTAGCACATTCAATGTAGTTTCTATCCCGCCTCGCCTTTGGCAACAGCCAGCTCCAATGTATGCACTATACAGGCAGATCTATTGGTGCCGTATTCCCTGCTTTATGGCCCTCTCTTCCTACTCACAGTCTGTCACTTTTTCGCAACTTGTTGCCGCACCGATTGTGTCACGTTTTTGGCTAGGACCTAAGTCTGTTCTCTCGGCCAGTCGCGGGGCCATACGGCGATTAACTGCTCGTTGCATCACACAATCCCATAGTCGACCACCGCGGATACTGCCACCCGACTGATGCGAAGGGAAAAATATGTTGTCGGATTAAATACTCGTAAATCTGATTAGAGGTAAACAGAGCCTGTCGATGGGTGCCAATCTGGCAGACGAGGTGGAATTATAACTTCGAAGTAAGTGCTTTGAAAGATCTCGTTTAAATATATTTACAACCGAATTCTAAGAATTTAAGTCATTCGATTAAGTCAAGATCTTGGCACTTCCATCCAACTTTATTGTACTCGGAACCATTATAAATCTCACCTAATAAATCTACTTGCTCTCGTATTTCGTAGTCTTTGTCTAATCTCAAAAGCATTCCAGAAACGAGTGTATAAACTCTGGTAATGTGTGAACTATAAATAATTGCTTGGCAAACACTCGTTATTAAATTACTCTCTTCTATTTTTATATGGGTTACCGGCACGGCCTGTCCGATAAGCAGACACGCCTCCTCCGCTCCTCCGCTCCACGCTCGTGGCCGTGGTCGCAGAGCCGTATCTTATCAAACGGAAGAGAGTCTAACAGCCGGACGCGACGACTACGACAACGACGCTATAAGAGGCCATGCGTCATGGGCAGAACCGCACCAGAAGAGGGGTAGAGGAAAGGAGGAGCACTGATTCGGCTGTCGGTCTGACTGTCTAATTGGTCTGTGGATGGAGAGTGGTGGGGGCAGAACTTAAATAGCTTTAAAAACGCTTCCAATCCCCGTATAAACAATAACAGCGACTGAGCCGAAAACGTACAGTCCGAAGCCTTGGCCATAAAATTACTTATACGCGCCGCTGGCAGCTGCAGCCATAGAACTTGCCACTCCACCTATCCTTCTTCTCCTACTCCTACTCCTACTGTCCTCAGTCCACTTAATTCCCCCTCCGCTGGTCAGTTGCCGCACGTTAAGCCAGCAGGCAGCAAAAGCAAATAAACAAAACGCCTGCCAGGGCAGGCCAGGCTGGGGCTGTGCCACTTGATGCGAACGTGCCCCGACAACGGTGCGGTCTGGCACCGGAATCCGTGTAAACGAAAGCACCTTCCCTTACCATCCTATCCAAGTCCTTTCCAGTCCTAGCCCCGAACCAAGGCTGGCTTTAAAGTTTTCAGCCAGAGTCCAAAGTAAACAGACTGGCTGCTGAACTAAGCTGCGTTTTGATTTTGGGCAGGGACTGAATGGCTAGGCTGGACCTGTACCAGCACCTGCACCTGCACCTGTACTTGCTCCTGGAACTGGACTGGCTTCCAAATGCAGTCTGCTTTGATGTCACGGCTCCCGCTGACCGCTTCCGCCCACGGCTTTGCCTCGAATAATGCAAATCCTATAAATGCGCTTAACGCTGTTGGCGCTCTCCTCGCGTGCTTTTTTCACTCCAATGTAAAATGGCGGCAGGCACGTTTTGTTTTTAGATTTTACCCTAACTAACGCAGCATCAACTTTTCACTTCAGCTGAGGAAAATATATGATATTCTATAATAACACACCAACAGGGTTACTCCTGAATAATTCTTATTTCAGTTCAAAGAGTTCCCAAAAGAATGCCTATTTCCTGCTCTGGAAAGGGCATCCAAAGTGCTGTTAATAGTTAGAGCCAAATGTTTTGCTTTGTTTCGTTTGATTTGCTGTTGCCTTGGTTGTTATTGTCATTGCTGTCGCTGTTGCTGCTGCAGTTGCCGTGACTATTGTTGTTGCTCCCCCACCTGCACCCGTTGCCACGCCAGTGGCAGCTCCATTCAGGAATGGCCTGTACCCCAGATCATCCTCTTTCTCTGGTGGGACGCAAAGTCTGTTTGTTATTTAGTGTTCACGGAATCGTTTAGCCCTCCCCCGTCTGCCGCTGAAACGTTGTATTGTTTGAAACAATTTTTTGTTGTTTTTTTGGCACTGTTTGCACTCTTTTCACCTTATAAATGTTTACACATCACTGCGAATTCCTGGTTTTTTCGGGGAATATTTTGACAAATTGTGGCACTCCGATGTCTGATGCGCGATGCCCGATTCGACTCGACCCGTCTCTCCGCTCGCTCATTGCACGCGCAACTGTTTCGGCACGTTCGGAAATATTTTTCAATTTCAATCAAGTTTCGGGGAAAATTTTGGCTCTCGGCATTGTCCGCCTCTGACAACGCCTCGTTGTGCGCTATTTTCGTTACGTATTGTTGACTCCGAGCACAATTTTCGAAATTATTTTTCCCGTTTTCCGCCGAGTTTTACCCTGGCTGCAGGCGCAACATGAAGTTTGTGTGTTTACCTCGCTAAACTTCTTTGCGGGCTAATAATAAACTATGTTGTCCGGCGGGCAGAGGCCAGAAGCCAGAAGCCAGCAGCCAGCAGACGGCAGCATCAGCATCATCAGCAGCCAGGAACCGGCGTACAGCCTCATTCCAACTGCAACACAGCATTGGTCCATTAGCCCCAATTTGCTGGGAATGTGGCAGTGGATGGGAGTGGCGGTGGCCGTACGTGAGGAGAGGCAGGCAGGCAGGCACTGCGGGCAAAAGGCTCGGGGTTACTGCCACAGGTTGTTGCTGTCCAGGGGGAGAGCGTTGAGTACAATTATAACTTTAATCAAAATATTATGGAAAGATACAAAAATTACATTTTGATGGCCCTAGAGGTTGTGATTATGCCTGCATTGTAAATGATCATCATTGCTTTTGATTTATTGCAAACTAAGACTAAAGTCTCAAGAGTATTTGATTTAAAAAAATCTATCCGAGCAGATTCTTCTCCAAAAGCATGGTTCGGAGTACTATTTCAGGGTTTGTTTTCTAAATCAAATTTCATGTTTTGAAATGCAGTCACACCATTACGCAGATACCATCAATTGTAATCTAACATCTATCAGATTTGATACACAAAAACCATGTTAATGGGCGCAAAACATGCTACGTTCATTCCCCATTGAGATATGTATAAAAACAGGTGCCCAAAGAAGAGCTGAAAGTTGTGGATAATTATTTTCAAACCTATCTGAAGATGTTCTCGCTCTGGCTAAAGGCTCTTGCCCTACTGTCCACATTGGTAGATATATAACTTATTTATAATTATATGACGATACGAATCGGTAAGCTAAATCCCAAATTCTCCTGCCAGTACTTCGCAGCACCCAGCTTCGAAGGGAAGATCGAATCGTTCGAGACCCTTCCAGGAGACGAAGAAACATTATTTGAATACAACCTAAAGCTGGTGGGACGCCAGCGGTCGCTAAATGGAACGGTAGTCCACCATGTTGACCTCAACGAGGACTATGAAATGTGGTTTAATGTCTGGACATGGAAGAATGGAAAGTGGATGATGATGAATATAATTACGCACCAAAAGCCCTGCCACTTTTTTAATACCATTTATGAGACGTATTTTGAGCAAACCCTTCTTAATACGAACCTCCCCACAGGCGACGACAAGTGTCCGTTCCGAAAGGGAGAATACTATGTGAAGAATGCTGAGCTAAACACTGATAACTGGGCAACATTTATTAGCCAAGGGCGGAACAAATGCCGTCTTTCTATTAAGAAAAATGGCAAAGTATTTGGTGGCCTTACAATTGTGGTAGATCTTGTAAATCGAAGAACCTGATCTTGAAACAACTAATAAAGTAGGATACCGCTTCGATCCTTTCATAAATATATGTAGACAGGGTCTATATGATCCGAGTTGCCCCTTGGATTCCGCATTCTCTTATAGCCATCGACCTTGCTCTACACATTTCTCCCACACACACACATACACACACACACAGACTGAACGATCGCGGATCGCTAGCTGCGATCGAGTTGTCTAGCATTTAGCCATCCTTCCAAATCAATTAGCTCGCCTTTCATCTCTGTGCTTCTAGACATTCCATTTTTCAGCAGCTTCGAGGCAGTTCTATTTTCTGGGTCATTAATGGAAAATATGCAGAATGCTTAGACAAATGGCGGTATAAATTATTTAATTCGTACAAAACAAAGTTCGCCTTAATTATCTGCTATGTGGAAAGTATTTCTGGCTCTTCTCTGACTTGGCTCTTGATATGTCGAAGCTGCTACTAAGGTCGTTGCGGTGTCGTTGACTGGCCGCTTCTGCAGTGGCTGGCGCCACATTTGATGATATTTCACAAATATATGTATGTACATATGCACAAGTATATCTTTGTGTGGGGATGGTTTTTATTTATTATTAAAAATAAGCGGCATTTGGCCTTTACACGGCTCGTTGACAGCCAGAGATCAATGTTAGAGAGTGGCGGAAAGTGAGAATTTATAGTCGCAAGCCCCTCAGGCCTTGCCGCTTGAACTTGTGTCAAAGTGGAGCAATGACAATGCTGCTGATGAGATGCGATGATTAATCAGTTGAAGACTGAAGAGTGAAGACTGAAGACTGGTGCTTCTTCAGAACAGATACATGTTCATTCGTGTTCGTTAGATGATGCTGAGACCGATGTTTGGCCCACTTCCGGCGAGACTTGTTTACGTCTAACCGACTGGCTGCGTAAACAAATGCACAGGTGAGTCCTATTTATACCCAGACGCTGGCCAATTTGGATCCGATTGGACCTGATTTCATGCCGTCAGTGGGGTGAGTGGTCTTCCGCCTGGTTCGCATCACTTGTAAGAACATTTAATTGACATTTTTGCGCGGCAGCTGGGCACTCGTCTATCATTATATTTAAAAATACACAAACATTTATTTCTGCTCAGTTTCTTTGACATTTGAACTGTAAAGCGCTGACATGGGAGCGGGACAGCCTCGTGGAGAAAATGGAGAAGATAAAGTACTGTTGCGGCTAACCGCAAAACAATTAAATTTGATTGCCTTTTAAACCCTTTGAGAGGCTGGAACGTGCGTCGCAGGATGGTCTCTGAGGTGATGGAACATCCCCTGCCCTCGACTTCCTAATCCGTTTGGCAAGTTTTGTATCTCGGCACGTACACTCCGCTCCCAGCCACTGGTCCCACAGCTCGCCCGGACACCTCAGACCCAGCTGCGCTGCCGGAGCTGTCATGAGTTGCACAAAATTTATTTTACCGCAAGGATTGCTGTTTGATGCTGCTGCTCCTTCTGCTCCTTCTGCTCCTGTTCGTCTTCCTGCTCCAGTTTTGGCCTGTTGTGGCTGCGGTTGGTAGGGATTGTGCCAACACAGGCAGCAGCCCAACTCAGCTGCTACTAAAAGTCGGACCAAGAATTTCATTGATGAAAATTTCGCATTGTTTAAAGGGAAAACGACTCAATGTATTGGCATGCTATCTTCTCCCGGCTGCTGTATACGCAACCAGCGAGAAATAATTATTTAAAGATTGCCCACATGCCAGTTGATGACGTAACTCCCACACACACTCCCACGCACGGGCCTTGGATGGCATGGCGTACGATAAATATGGGAGAGGAAGAACAAGGAGAGTGAGAGCGTTCATTGTTCATTGAAATAGCAGTGCGGGGCTAATTTAATTTTTAAAAATTTTTAAAAGCAACAAATGAATTTGTAAAAATTGCCATCAGTAAGCTCAATTTACTTATTGAATATATTGATGAAAGTACTTTTTTTTTTGGAGCGTAAAGGAAATCGTTGTTCGGTCCAGAAGAGGACACTATTGTATTTAACCCAAATAACCATAAACAGTAGAATGAAAATCGAGTTGGTATGCGAAAATCGACTCTTTAAGAGAATGGTCGAAGTGATTGATACAGCACGACCAAGCCTATAGTAACCTTAAAAATTATGAACAGGATAATGATCCGAAACACTTACGAAAGCTGTAACAACTGTAAATCCGTCAACCAGAACTAATTTTTGGCAAGTGGCTTAAGAATTATTGGCTCAAATCCTGTTGAAACTTTGGCAGGACCTTATTGAGCCATGTCAGGCCGGGTAGAGGCCTTTTTGAAAACAAAATTGATTATGAAGTAAATAGTAAACCTCAAGAAACATGTAGAATATCTAGCATATGTTTTAATTTGAGTTTCGACACACCAAAGTATGCAGCAAAAAGCTGCTCGCCAGTAAATTGAGCTACCAAAAAGCATTGCATACTTTTCAGCTGATTCGTTTAATTATTGCATAAAACAAAAATAAATGGTAAATAAATGGTTTTGCGTCATGTTCAAATGGATTGCATTGAAAAAAAAAAGACAAATGATTGAATCATTCTACCTTTGAATTGTTTTCATATATAATTAAATTTATATAGACGAAGAGGGGAAACGTTTGTTTCGTGAAAATGGTATTTTCATCTCATATTCATCAGCGTTTCTCCTTCGCAGGACCATTATTATGCGGCAGCATACTTGAAATAATAGAAACGGCACACAGTATAGGGCCAGTGCAGCAGACAGCAGCGGAGCCATGAATATAATGCAAGGAAAACAATTTTTGCAAGGCGCTGGAGCAGTCTGGTGCTAGGGGAAAAAATCTCATCAACAAGGAGAGCCAAACGGGAAGAAATATTGAATGCAATTTTATTTGCCGCACACTGCTGCTGTGCTTTGGAGCAACTGCAGCAGACCGCTTGGCGAACTGCTGGGTGAATTATGGAAATGTATCATATTATCCTGCTGCTGCCGCTCCTCTTCCTGGATAACACTACAAGGGGGAGTGTGTGAGAGCGTGCGTGTAACTATGCTACTTACTGTCTGTCTGTCTGATTATGTTTGCATAAAGGTCTTCCACACACAAACACACACTAACACAAACACTCTAGACAGCCACGTGGCAAACATTCTGTTCTGCGCCAGAAGTTACATATACTGTAAAGGATTGGAAAATCTACTGTTCCACCGCAGCCAGAGCATCGCGGGAGCCAGCCAGCCGCGGCTTTAAGGGCAAACAATACCATTCCCACACACATTTACGAGTATCTTCCCCAGCTCCAATCCTCCTCTCCACCTGAGGTCCATTCCTTTTGGCAACCAAATGCAGTTTGATAAAAGACGCAGTCATGGCAACCCACCTGCCACTAAATGAGTTGGCCTGTGGCAGGAAAGTCTGCCACCAGCGTCCCCGCTCTCCTCTGCACCACCGAGGATATTTGTTTGCTTGGCTTTCCATGTTTTCGTGCAGTCATGCGAGGCTCCTGCCCCAACCCCGACTACATATGACGCTAGAATCTGCTCTGATTGTTCGCTCTTCTCCCTTCATCTACCCCTACCCCTTCCACCCTTTGGTCCTATTTCTTTGTACGAATATCTCATCAAAATCCAGTTTGAGATTTTTGATTTAATTTTGCTTGTGTTTACTGCTCGTACCGGATGCAGACAGAGTTACATTTTGATTTACTTGTGTTGGTCTCAGTTGGTTTTGGTCCTATTTACGCCTGTCAAAAGGCTGCCAGAGACACAAACACATACGAGCAACTCCCACCGGCTGTTTGCTCTGTCCATCAATTTAGAAATGGCCTCCGAGCCGGGCAGTGCAATAAAATGAATAAAATGCAAATTGAACGTTTGGAAAGCCAAATGTTTGTGGCACTACATATCACAAATGAAATGCAAAGAAATTAATTAAGGAAACTGTAAGAAATATCATAAAATAAAATCAAAAAAATATTCCCAAAATGACTCCAGTTCAGAATGAATTAGGAAGGAGAATGTAAGGGGCCATAAAACTAAACAATATGAAATAAAAGCAATTTTTCATTCTGCAATATATAAAGTCATAGGTTTTCCCAACAGTGCTCTGCAATGCAAAGTATCAAAGTAGCACACAAAGGTGTGGCACGATCTATCCAAAACTAGACATTTTGTTTTCAAAACTAAATTAAATTACATGGGGAAACAATATTACATTTATGAACAAGTACCAGCGCAGCACAAATCAAATCACTGCTAAATTAGTTGTAATTAAATTGCCAACAGTCGCTAGCCGCTGTCCTAGTCATTGACCGCAACTTTCCACATGCTTGGGTCCTAATCCCCTTAGAGAGCCAGTCACCAAAAGGCAAAAACTTGTTGCTAGCCCTGCCACCCCCAACAAGGTGAAGCGACGGCTGTGGAACCAGTCTGCAATTCATAAAAACAAGCAGGCAGAGGGGTGGCTGGTGAGGACAACCTCCAGGTGTATCCATGCGCTGACAAATATTTGACGTTTTAGTCTAATTAAATTAGCTACAACGCCGCTGCCCGGCCTGGCCTGGCCCTCGGGAAAGGTATAAATTTCCATGTGGCAGTCGCAGCGTGTGAATTCCGCAAGTGGCACGTTCTCGGTCGCGGTCCCCGTCTCGACATTATCGCGCTGCACCCCGCCGTGTTCGGCCCCAAAAATGGAATACTAATAAAAAACATTTTACTCGAACACAAAGAGCATAAAGAACGAACAGTGCGGTTGGCCTGAGCGTATGCAACGGGCAATTGTTATAAAGTATATAAATTTATATTCCCAGTCCCTGCCTAAGCCGCAGCACATCCGTACCCGTATGAAGCCCCAGCGTCCATTGTGCGACCGTGTTGAAAAATTGCACACGTTTTTATGCGCTGGAATGCAAGAAGTAAGTGGCTTAAGCGCAGTCCGAGAAGCCAACTGAATTGTGTAGCCATAACGATGGGATGGGCGGGCAGACGGGGACACTGGCATTCATTGTGCTCCTTCCGTTCGGGAATGGCTGCAAAGTTATGCCAGGGCCTCCTTCCACTGAGAGTTGTCCGTGGAACTTGGCCGCAATCAAGATTAACACTTAGACTCCATGCAGATTACAGTTGTTTTTTTTTGTATTAGTAAAGTTCCACTTACCATAATTATGGCACCTCAACGGATCGGAAGTATCTGTATTTATATATCCTGAAAAGCGAACCACTAGTATAAATCCAAATTTAAACGCAGTGTTTTTTCCCTTCCTTTCCTTCCATCAACTGGCATGATAAAACCGAATTTATGGCGACACTTTTATGTCCGAATATAAATGTATACTCGTATTTATCTGTTAAGCGCCAAACGCCACCACTACGCACTTATATTTCTATCAAGTTAATTAAACAATTCCCTCTTTGTCCGCTGTACACAATGGTAGACCAGACAGGAAGGGAAGTGTTTTTTTATGCCACAACCCTCTCGATGGGTCGGGTCAGGGCATTTTTTCCGCTGCCTTAAGTCCGGCGGAATATGCAACGCGTATGCATTTTTTATGCGGCCTGGACTACCAGCACTTTTAAATGCGTCTGAACATTTTAAAGCAAAAACGTGTAGTGCGATTGTCAAATTTTTTCCGACTGCGGCATTGGAAACACTTTATTTTCGCACTGATGGAAAAAGCCTTATTAAAAATTCATTTCGCTTTGATCGCGAGATGGGTGGAGGCAGAGGAAGTGTGGAAAAATCCCACAATGAATTATAGAAATTATTTCTAATGGCCAACCGATTGAAGGGGCTGTAAACAATCAAATGAGAGCCAAAAGAAATATCAATAAAAATTACAGCAGCGGGAAATGCAAGAGAAAATCGTCGAGAGTGAGAAAATTTGAATGCAAACAAATGAAAATAGTTCAATTTGTAGGAAAAATAATAATAATTCGTGTGTGGAAATGAGTGAAATAATTTCTTTGCTGAAACACATTCTGATGTTTGCTCTTCTGAGTAGTTCCGCGACTGATGCTGTCGGGGGCACGACGAGTGCGGAGTCCAGTGTCCGATCTGATCCGGCGAGTTCTCTAATTAAGTTTGCAAATTCCTGAAAAGTTGGAGTGCTGAACTCAAAAAGGGCTTAGTCGAGGCGGCCAAAGAGAAAAACATTATAAACAGCTTAAATCGAAACTTTTTGCCAGCAGCCAGCAACTAGAATCCAGAATCCAGAAACCATAAACCAAGACAAAAACCCCCGGACACGGACACGGACACGGACCCGGACACGCACACACATTCACGCATATGCACACACACAGCCGACACAGTCAGACATAACTATAAAGGCAAAATCTACTTGAAAGTTGCATTTGGCCGGGGCTTAGTGCTGGACTTTTTTGGCTTAGCCTTTGTATATTTAAATATATGTATTTAGTTCTGAATGGCTGTGTGGTAAGCCGCCTGGCATTTGACTGGAGCTGCAGTCTTGGATCTGGAACTTTGCCGACGACAGAAAACATTCATGCTGCACACATGCACCGTATAGAATATTAATTACAATCAGCTTTTTGTCAAGTGAATTATAAACCAAAAATCACACACAAAGAAAGACAGACCGATCCAGCATGGGTCGCTCGAAGAAGAAGCCGCCGACAGGTGTAAGTACGAGAAGCATTTCAAATACTACGCATATTTCTTAGAGGGTATTGGTATTGTACTACTCCCTGCCAGTCGCCTTTTGAAGTCGCCAGCCATTAGTTGGCGCTAAGCTCAAATGTCGGAAATGGCGCATTTCATTTCCATGCCATTTGGTCGGCCGACTGTCGAGACAATCAGCCACCGAGCAGCCGCCACTTTGCACTTAATTTTCCTGTACAAAAGTGTTTATTTTTTATTTATTTGCAATTCCGTTTACACGCACGCACACAAACAGCACCCACCCGCCCGCACTCACACCTGTATCTGTTTAAAATATGCCAGGTATCGTCTGGAGGCGCCACACGCAGTGGCAGCAGCCGCACGTCAGCCCCCACAACAATGGTGGGTGGCTGCTGTATTCCACTGGGATTACCGCAACCTTTGCTGCTCGAGGAGAAGAAATTCCTGCTGGCTGTGGAGCGCGGCGATATGCCGAATGTGCGCAGGTGAGTTGCTCGCTTTTTGTGCCCTTTACAGGGTATGCCATAGGAATATTAGCCTCGTTTTCTCTCTTCCAAAACGCTTTCCTCCGTGAGCGGTATCACCCGCTCGATAGCTGTTCTTGTCGTGGGCCGGGCCGGGCCGGGCGTGTGGCTGAGGCAACATAAATCGCATCAATTGCTGCCGCTGAGCCAGTGCGCGGGGTGGTTTCAATTATTTGCATAGCCGCCTGCCTGCCTGAGGACCTAAAACGGTTACCTAACTTGTATCTTACATGCCACTTAAAAAGTATTACGAGGGGGATCCAGCACATATTTATGTACATGCATGAGTACATAAGTACATACATATGTACGCCTGTTCGCTTACAGAATTATTAAATTCACAATTAATGGCGTTTCAATGAAAGTTATTTGAAAGGTGCGGACCTCGTAAGGATCTACTTCCGTTACATCTATTTGCAGCTTTCTGAAGGTGCGAGAATCGCCCTGCTACTGTCAGCCAGGGCTGGCACAATCCGAAGCCTTTCAATTAATTGTGATTGCTGCCCTGCAACGAGTCATCAGAAAGCATTGAATTCGGTGTCATTATTATTATTATTTATTTAATCGAAAGGGAATCGACGCATCTTCAACATGGGCCGCACCCACCATGGGTGGTGTGCGTTGCGGTGTGCTATGTGTGTGTGTGTGTGTGTGTGTATGTGTGTGTGGAGCAGGCATACATGCTTTGTGGTCCGCTGATCTCTGGTCAAGCGTAGTGTGGTCGAGTAGTGTATGTATGTACGGGGCGAGTGTCAGTTTAATTTTCGTGATTGACTAAACGATAGGGATTTAGTCTCTTCATCTCGTCTAGTGTGTAGCGGTAGGGTGGCTGGAGTGGCTCCTTATCGGGTGGAGCCGCCACATGGGGTTCGCGCTCTGGCAAGCAGCCCTGACGGATTCCCTTCAAGCGGCAGGCCCGGCGGTAGAGTTCCTGCTCGCGGTTCATGTAAAACTGGCTCGACGACGATGATGGACGGGGCATGAATGCCTGGATACGCCCCAATTGTTGGCCGGTGTAACGCGGGCCCGCGCTCTGATAGGCTGCCACCTGGGCGAACCAGTTGTTGGGGTCCGCCTTCACGGTCATGGTCTGCGTCTCTGTTCGGAATGGAAGATGAGGCTGGCATCCACAGCCGTCCTTGGTTGCAGCTTACCCTTGTTCTTCTGGGCCATCTTGATGACTAGTTCTCGACCCTCGTCGATTTCCATTTTAAAATCAATTTGGAAAAATGGTTTACAAGTAATTTAATCGCTAAAGGGTTTTTTTTTTGTAATTTCTTAGAAAAAAATTTTCTTTTTTAGTCTCTTTGAATTTTGTACAACAATTTATGTTGGCAAACGATCGTAAACTGACGATTTTCGTCTCCACAGCCTGAAAGGTAGACTCAAATTCTGACAGTCAAAATTCGTGGCTAGCTTCGATTTTGATTCGGAATATGGAAAAATGTTCCCTGCAACAATGTCGGTGGAATATTTTGAATGGAAATGGGAGGAATCGAATTTCCACATACCCATATTGATTCCCTCGACGGTTCTTTACCTTGGAGCCCAGTTCTGATGGAAAATGAGCTGCTTTTTTGGCACTCGATTGATTGGCAAAGTTTTTCCTTTCCTGGACCAATGTCGAGTTCCGAAATGTCCGCAGGGCCGCGCTAATTAGAAACTTTGGCTTTAACTTTGAAATTACAAAAAAAAGTAAAAATAAAAAATGGTGGAAGGGACAAAAGAGGAAGCTCTTTTTTCATATTTATTCGGGCAGGAGGCCAAAATTTCCTTTATTTGCCACTCCCCTCCAGCTTCAATGGTTTTTTCAATAATTGGGAAATGAGATATTTTTATTCAGAATCCTGCAGAAGGCGCTGCGACATCACCACATCAACATCAACTGCATGGATCCACTGGGCCGGCGAGCCCTCACTCTGGCCATTGACAACGAGAATCTTGAGATGGTGGAGCTGCTCGTCGTCATGGGAGTGGAGACAAAGGACGCCCTGCTGCATGCCATCAATGCGGAGTTCGTCGAGGCCGTGGAGCTGCTGCTCGAGCACGAGGAGCTCATCTACAAGGAGGGCGAGCTCTATGTAAGTCTTCCCCCGCTCTCTGGCCCTGCTTGAATGCTGTGCTCAGCTAATTTGTGGTCTGAACGGGACCCCTGGCCCAGAGTGGGTGCCAGCTTAGGCAGAATAAAATGGGGCTAACACGATTTTAATCAGTTTCCGTGGGTCGCCGACCCACACTCGGATCACGTACCGACATCTTCTCCAGGCTCAAGTGATTGGGAGTGTGCGATAAGCGGCCAATGCCTCCCTCTGCCGCCACCTTCCCGCTTATGCTCCTTCCGAATGGAGTTGTCTGGGCCCAAAGTCCTGGCTCTGCCGGCTCATATTTATGCACACGAGCACGCTTCATTAGGCAGCCATTGGGCGCCATTGGAGCGTGAAAATTACTGTTGTAACGCATATGCAATAAAACGTTTAACAGGCTTAATGTCATCCACAAATACAAATGAAGCGATGCTGCGCGACTCGACAGTTCTCGGAAGTTTCTCAACAACCGTTGCTGTCCAGATACTTAACGCAGAAATCGAGAGTTGCGTTTCGTTTCTGATCGAAATTGACAGTCTGCATGGAGTTGAGCAATTTGACAATTTAATTTCCTGGAGAGTAGGAATTTCCAGAGTAGGAATTATTTCGGAAATCATATATAATTATATAATCATATATACATTTGCATAATTTACAAACCAAACTGTTTGAAATAACTGCCATTAGAGTTATGGCTTTTGAGGAACGTGACAGCCCTAGAAGTGTTTTGAAAGAGGGTCACACTATTCTATAAGTAAACAAAAAAATACATTTAAATGGCATCAAAATCTGGGAAGAATGGATACTTTGCCCCTCAATTTGCTCTCTAAGAGACCTAACCACTTAGCACCCACTTCTCACCGCAGAGCTGGCAAAAGGTGGACATCAATACGGCCATGTTTGCCCCGGACATCACGCCATTGATGCTGGCGGCTCACAAGAACAACTTTGAGATACTGCGCATTCTCTTGGATCGGGGAGCGGCTGTGCCAGTGCCCCACGACATTCGGTATGTTGGAGGCACTTACTGTGGGATTGTGTATAACATTTTTGTCCTCCCAACAGTTGCGGCTGTGAGGAGTGCATGCGTCTCATGGCCGAGGATTCGCTGAGGCACTCCCTGTCGCGGATGAACATTTATCGGGCCCTGTGCAGTCCCTCGCTGATCTGCCTCACCTCCAGCGATCCCATCCTGACCGCCTTTCAGCTCTCCTGGGATCTGCGGAACCTAGCGCTGACGGAGCAGGAGTGCAAGGCGGAGTACATGGAGCTGCGACGGCAGTGCCAGAACTTTGCGGTGGATCTGCTTGACCAGACGCGTACCTCCAACGAGCTGGCCATCATCCTCAACTACGATCCGCAGATGTCCAGCTACGAGCCAGGGGACCGCATGAGGCTGACGCGTCTAGTCCAGGCCATATCCTACAAGCAGAAAAAGGTTGGTCGCTCTGCTGCTTGGACATTGGATGGGCGCTAACCAGCTTTGTTCCCTTTGGCAGTTTGTGGTCCACTCAAATATCCAGCAACTGCTCTCCTCCATTTGGTACGAGGGGTTGCCAGGGTTCCGCCGCAAGAGCATCGTGGATAAAGTCATATGCATCGCACAGGTGGCCGTGCTCTTTCCCCTGTACTGTTTCATCTACATGTTTGCCCCCAACTGCCAGACGGGACGGCTGATGCGGAAGCCATTTATGAAGTTTCTCATCCATGCCTCCTCGTATTTGTTCTTTCTTTGTGAGTAATACGATTGGAAGGCTCTGGCCCTGGCTCTGGCCCTGGCCCTGGTAATCGTCCAAAGCAAACATCTGGAGCTAAAATTAATATAGATTCCTTGGCCGGGACGCACACTCATTGCTGTTTGCCTTTCAGTCATCCTCATCCTGGTCTCGCAGCGAGCGGACGACGACTTTGTGCGCATCTTCGGTACGACGCGGATGAAGGCGGAGCTAGTGGAGCAAGAACTACGTCAGCGGGGCCAGGCACCCAGCAAGCTGGAGCTGGTCGTGATCCTATACGTGACGGGTTTTGTGTGGGAGGAAGTGCAGGAGATATTCGCCGTGGGCATGAAGAACTACCTTCGCAACTTGTGGAACTTTATCGACTTCTTACGCAATACTATGTATGTGAGTGTCATGTGTCTGAGGTGAGTCCCAGTCCACCCAAGACCTCATTCTTTAGCTAACTGCTTTCTCTTCGCTCGCAGGGTCTTCGCCTACATTCAGCAGGCCACGGAAATAGCCAGGGATCCACAGATGGCTTTCATTCCGCGCGAAAAGTGGCAGGACTTCGATCCCCAGCTTATAGCCGAGGGCCTCTTTGCAGCCGCCAACGTCTTCTCCGCCCTGAAGCTGGTGCATCTGTTCAGCATCAATCCCCATTTGGGCCCGCTGCAGATCTCGCTGGGCCGCATGGTCATCGACATTATCAAGTTCTTCTTCATCTACAGCCTGGTGCTGTTTGCCTTCGCCTGTGGCCTCAATCAGCTGCTCTGGTACTTTGCGGCTCTGGAGAAGAGCAAGTGCTATGTCCTGCCGGGTGGCGAGGCGGACTGGGGCTCTCACGGCGACTCCTGCATGAAGTGGCGACGCTTTGGCAAGTAAGTCCAGTCACCAAGCCAATTATCCGGCCAGCCCTCATAAGCTTGTCCATTCATTCAGCTAATTATGGTCGGTACTCTTCGTGGCCAAGAGTATATCGGCTGCTTGCAACGGGAAAAACCAATTACTCCATTATTCTGGAATTTCACAGCTTCTAAGACCAATTGGAATTATTTGTAATATGCTTAGCTGTTGAAAATGCACCATTTCTTAGCTTGATAGCTTTATCTTCTTCTCTTCCTTTTAGATTCACGTTTCATGTTTAAGGAGCATCTCATAGTCTACTACCGCTTTCTGACTTGCTTACCTTTCCTTTCGTTTCGTTTCATGTGTCAGCCTGTTTGAGTCCACGCAGTCTCTGTTCTGGGCCAGCTTCGGCATGGTGGGCCTGGATGACTTCGAGCTGAGCGGCATCAAGTCCTACACCCGCTTCTGGGGCCTCCTCATGTTCGGCTCGTATAACATCATCAATGTGATTGTGCTCCTGAATCTGCTCATTGCCATGATGTCCAATTCGTATGCCATGATTGATGTAAGTAGCTGCTCCGCTCCCGCTCCCACTCCGCAACCCGCTCAGCATAAATTGGTCTCGTGTTTGCAGGAGCACTCGGACACCGAGTGGAAGTTCGCCCGCACCAAGCTGTGGATGAGCTATTTCGAGGACAGCGCCACCCTGCCGCCGCCCTTCAATGTGCTGCCCTCGGTGAAGTGGCTCATTAGGCTGTTTCGAAAGTCCAGCAAGGCCATCGATCGGCAGCGTTCAAAGGTAGTTCTTGGAATGACTTTAAGGGGCGATGCACATTCTGATTCGATTTTCGATTTCTGATTTCTTGCCCCCCCTCCCAGCAGAAGCGACTGGAGCAGGAGGAGTTCAACAAGTACGACAACATCATGCGCTCCCTGGTGTGGCGCTATGTGGCGGCTATGCACCGCAAGTTTGAGCAGAATCCCGTCTCCGAGGATGACATCAACGAGGTGAAGAGCGAAATCAACACGATGCGATACGAGATGCTGGAGATATTCGAGAACAGTGGCATGGACGTGTCCTCGGCGAACAAAAAGGAGCGACGTAAGTAGATGTTCGGATTTCCCTGCCTTGCCGGGTCCTTTTTTGATTTGACATCTGTGGAGCTATTGCAGAACCACGACCCCGACGCATCAAGGTCTGGGAGCGGCGCCTGATGAAGGACTTCCAGGTGGCTCCAGTTCAAACAAGCGGGGAATCGGATGCCTTCTGCAATGTCAACGGCGAGGGCGACATGCGGGAGATCAAGGTCGAGAGCATACCCTCCAGGCCAGCCAAGGAAACGGCCCGCGAGCGATTCCAGCGAGTGGCGCGCACAGTGCTGCTGCAGTCCAGCACCCACAAGTGGAACGTGGTGCTCCAGGGCACGCTGCCAAACTCCCAGATCGGACGCTGCACCAAGAACGAACGCAAGAACCTGCAAAATCTAGGCAAGGCCATCGAAGAGGCCAAAAGGTGGGTACAATCATATGTTCTGGGTCTCGTATTTCAAGGTGTTCTCTTGCAGGCTTATCATGCTCAATCCAGGCTGTTCCTCGGGTCGTGAGTCACCCATCCGCATCGAGTTCGAGGATGAGAAGTCGAGCACCTTGCTGGAGCTGCTCAACCAGATCAGCGAAGAGATCAGTGACCGCGAGCGTCCCCGCATTAAACCCACCTGGCGGCCTCCTCTGAAATCTGTCACCGCTCGGGCCATGGCAGCCAACAAGGGCAGGTCCCACACTGCGCCCGAGCTGAAGATCAGCAGGAATTCCTGGCCAGCGCCGCCACCCGCACCAGCTACAGCTAAAGCTCCTACTACAACTGCCATTTCTCAGCTGGCTAGCAATCGGTCACGAGAGCTGCCCTTGTGCCCAAGCAAACTAGTGACAGCTGCTCCTGCGCCCGCTGCCCCTCTCCTCAAAAAACCAGCACCTTTAGCTACAGCTACAGCTACATCCTCACGCACTCCCTTCTCCGTGGAGTGGAAGGGGCGAGGCCATATCTCAGATGGTGTGCCGGCGGACAATCCAAGCTCCTTCGACATCCACGTGGTCGATCTGGATGAGGGGGGTAGGCGTCTCGTCGGGGATAGTGTATCCGATATAAGCTCCATTGCCAGCACGAGTCCCCAGCGGCCAAAGAAAGGAAACCAAATGTGATTGTGACACGGATACTGGCTCTGGTGATAAGTCTCCCTCCGAATGGGGCCAGCAGATGCCTCACAAATCTATCCACAAATACTTTACTTACGAGTACACTCGGCAAACAACAAAATTATTTAGGCAAATTCAATTGAAATGCTGCTATTCATTGTAATTCAATACGAATGGAGCTAATTTATTCACACAGAATTCACATGAATGGCCATGAATAGGCTGAAATAAACTAGGACGAGCCGAAGTGGGTAATACCCTTTTTCGGTGCATTTAAAATATATTTGAATTAAGTGTACCTCTTTATTGTCCATCTAAAGACTGTGGAACTCCATCAAAATAATTATTTTAAAATTGTCCTATAATCAAATTGTATTCGAGTTTTGATACCCATTTGGAAAGAATTTAAATTTGATTTTGAAATAATTTAAAAACGTTAACTGAATATTCCTTAAGATAATTAACTGATCGATCCCTAATCTTCATATACCCGTTTGCAATTGTCGATTAAAATTGGAGTATACCCATCCGTTTATAATCCCCCTGACTTTCACCCATAATGCCATTTACATACACCCAATGAAGCGTGCATAGACATAGCGGACCCTTGGGGCTTAGGGCCCGTTCCTTGTCCTGTCCAGAGTTTTCCGGGGAAAACGTGCGTAAACTCGTGAGCCGGAAGCATCAAAGGCAATTGAGACACCGACATAAACAAGTCGCCGGCTAAACGCTCCCTGAATTTCGGGGGAAAAATTCGAAAGAATTATAAATTCAATTTGATGTCATATCAATTGATTTTGTGCTACATCTTCCTCCACTCACCATCCTCCGTGGGCACTGACATTGTGACTTGGTTGTTCTGGGTATTTCGATGGGATTGGGGCTGAGCTAAGGTCCTTGACTGACTCTTGGTTTGAACGGATCAAGAGCGAGTGTGGGGCTGGGGGCCGGGGACTGGGGTCTGGGGTGGCTGTGGCTGGCATTTGATTTTGATGATGCGTGGCACTTTGAAATTTATGCGCCACTCTAAACACACTTTGTATGCGCCCAATGCCTCGGAAAGATGATGAACGTTCCAAGTTCGAGAGGGTCCTACGAGTACGTGTGTATGGTGTGCTTGTTTGTCGTGGAGAAAATGTCTTCCCCCGTTGCCCTGTTTTTCTGTGTGTGTGGAAATTGAGCTTGAAACTTGATGCTTTTTGGCTGACATTCACGGGGGATAAGCGGCAGGTATTATGAGTATTATTATTATTCTTTTTTCTTTGTTGATGCCACATTTCGAGTTTCTTGGGGCAAATTAAGATAAATATAAATATCATTTTGCCCATGCTTTTTATGACATCGGAGCGCTCCAATATAGGGCTATAAAGTACTTTATGTGAATGTGATTAGGTTACTCATTATGCCGAGGAGCTACCCAAATACGAGTACGAGTATATATGATGGATATGCTGAGCAAAACTTTGTCAACATTGTTTCTGCCAGAGTCCAAGAGATGTCCAGGTATCGTCATATTTCGACGCATGCCAGCTATACGGATTGCCTATTTAGCATGCAAGCAGCGTCCACAGGAGCTATTGAATTGCCTACAAGGGGCGCAGGAAGGACATTTCCAAATTTGCAAAATTCCATTTATTTATTTACACAAATTCATTTGAATCTCAGACAACATACGAGTTCTAGGCAGACGAATTTACATTTACACAGAGACGGGGCTAGTTGATGCCTAAATTTACAGTACACTTATCCTAGAATGTTTCAAGCACGTGCAACTGGGGGTGTGCCATGGGAATGGCTATTGATTAGTGATTAGTGATTGGAGGAGCCTTTTCTGGGTCCAGTGCGGGAGCTCAGCCTCAACCGGTTCGGGCCAGCTTCAGTCGCACCGCTATCCTTCTGCACTTCCACATCAGCTGCGTTTCGAGGATGCTAAAGGACATGGCCACCAGGACGAGACCGAGCAACAGGTAGGCGCAGCAGGCGTACAGCTGCAGCGCCGGTCCGTTGAAGCTGCGGGCGGGCACGAAGTCCCCGTAGCCGATCGTCGAGAGCGTCACGAAGCAGAAGTAGGCCCCGTCGACCAGCGACCAGTCCTCCCAAAGTGCGAAGATCACGGTGCCCGCACTGATGTAGCACATGAGGATAAGCAGCACCAGGCTAATGGGCACCCGGTGCTGCCGCTCCTCGCACTCATCCTCCGTTTCCTCGTCCAGCCCGTCCTCGGACTCGCTGTGGTAGCGCAGCTTCCGCAGCACGAACTGCTCGCTGCCGCTGCCGCTGCCCTGCTGCATGTACTCCTCGTCGTCGGAGGTCTCCGTTGTGGTGGCCGCGCCATCGTAGAGGGCGGCCGTGGCATGCCGCTGGCAGCGGCGCGTGAGCAGCATCTTCTTGCGGTTCAGTGGCTGCATAGTGTGGCGGTGGAACGAGGCAGCCGTGGCATTCAACAGGCCCCGCGAGCCACTGCCCCCACAGCCTGCAGTCCTTTCGCCCGAGTCCTGGGGCACACTCAGGGGGCTGGCTATCAGCGGCACCCGAGAGGGCGTGCCATGCGGGCAGTTGCTGTTGACGAGAAAAGGGAATAAAAAATGGTAGGAAATTCATATATGTTATTTTTACGCTGCAGCTGACCATAAAATAAATCAATTAGGTATAAAAAACCATCCCCAAGCACCAAGCCCCAACCTCAAGCCGTAAAAAGGGCAGTATACGGGGCAAGAGAGACGTTTGCCTGGTCTGGGCCAATCAATAAGGCATAAAACGTCCTCTACGTATACGTGCAATATCGGGCACACGCGGCGTATACGTGTGGCCATGAGTGCCACACAAGTAGCTTTCTCTTAAGAAAAATATCAACATTTATTTTGGCAGCAACTTGCTCAATTTAACCCACATGCAATGGGAAGCTGCCAAACTGAATTTGATTCCAGTCCGACTGTCAATCCAATAATCTCTTAAAGCAACAGCCTAGATAAACTGCACTCGATCTCTGGAGTTGACTTTGTCGAATCAATTTGGCCAAACATTTATTGGTCTGGCCTCCTCTCTGGCAAACACTTGCGCAGATGCACTTCAACTCCTCCCAGAAGGCGCACACGAGGAGCAGACGGCATATTGGGGCCTTTTCGGCCTTTGAATTCGGCAGCAAAATGGGGATTCAATAGGAATTACCTCACAAATTTGGAGGATCTGGGTAAGCGAATCCGGCTGAGATTAATTAATTCAGTGCGAGTGAGTGCGCTGCTCGGCTTACAATTAATTACAGACAGCGCTGAAACTGGAGTAGTCGCATCTGCAGCGCCGCGGGCACAGGTTCACTGTCAAAATTAATTACCAGCTGACGCTCCTCCCGCTGCTTTTTATTAAATAAAATCCTCAAAATGCACGTTCAAAAGAGCGAAGGAAAGCATCATCATCCGAGGCGAGGTTCGCGGCACTCTGGCAGAAAATGGCACCCCCCTCCTCCTCCCACACTTCTTCGCCCCCCACAACCACCACAGCGCAGAGTCTGTGAAAGGGAAGCGGAAGCAGGGATGAGATGCACTGTGCCGCGTTCTGGTTCTGAAGTGTTGATTTAAAGCATTGCTGGCACACAGAAAGTTTGTTTACGGAATTGAATTAACAGTTTGCAACAACATTTCACTTCCGATTGGTGGATGCAACAGAGCAAAGAGTCAGCCTATGGAGGAGGAGGAGGACTTTAAGCAGTGCTTAAATTCGCGTACCGAAAGCGATTTAGGAATTAGCCTTAGCCTATTTCCTGCTGGCGACAGCGGCACTTAGCCTCTGACCAACTCATTTATGTGGCCATTATACCGGTGGTCTGCCACATGATACATACCTCAGGCGCTCTCGCTCCTGCTCATCCTCGTCCTCCATGATGTCCACGTTTCCAGTGGCGCTGGAGCAGAGCAGGGTCGAAAATGTGCCCGCAGCACTCGACGATGTTGGTGGTGTTGTTCCTGCTCCTGCTGCTGCTGCTGCTGCTCCTGGTGCTCCTGGTGCTGGTGCTGGTGCAGCCATGCCACAGACACCTGCGGCTATAAAACTGTTATCGGACATTGTTGCAGCCCCGCCTCCTGCTCCTCCCGTGGCAGCTTTAATGCCGCCTGACAGTTGTGGGCTTGTCGCCGCCGTTGCTGCAGCCGTGTAGGTCAACAATGCAGGAGAGGAGGCTCCTGCTGCTGTTGCATGTGGCAATAAATCATGCCTGCTGGATAAATCACCCGCTCCCGAAACGGGTTCGATTCCCGCCACCGTTCCAGAGTCCATCAGAGCACTGATCTCGTGCGGCAACGGTTTGGTCACGAACTTTCCACGCCGCACAGCTGCAGGGATTAAAAGTAAAATGAAAAGCTAAATTAAATACATTTCAATTTGATTCGGGGCACACAGAGAGAACAATATCATTAGCATTAACCAAAATATACACAACTCCACGGAAAGCTGGCCAAAAAGTTGGCGCACAAATTGGCAAAGCAACTTCCGGCAACTGCCACACACGGTTAGCCCCGTTAGCCGCCAGTTTCGCCCGGTGGAAGTGGCTTTGGGTGTGGGTGTGGTAGTGGGAGTGCGAGTGCGAGTGGCAGATGCAATGGTGCAAGTCTAGCTGCATTTAGCGAGGGGGCACACAGCGGATGCGCAACAAAAATTATTTGCTTTGCATTTGCAAAGTTCGCCGAACAATGCAACAATGTGGCCAACGGTTTTGGATGCCACATCCACTTTTCCACCACCCACAAAAGTTTGGCGTTGACTTTCATTAGCGGCTGGCAGTGGCAGTCGCAGTGGGTGTAACAGGCAGGATGTCGGAGGCTGTAATAACATCTGGCGGCGCATACAGTGGGCAACCATCGAAGGCTTTAACTACTAATGGTATTCCTCGTATTGAATACATTTGCGCAATAATTTCTGGGTTGTAAGAAAAATTTCAACAAAATTGTGCTTAAAAGAAGAGAATCCAATGCTCTCTGTCAACTCTGAAGGAGCAAGAACAGAAGGACTAATCAAGAGCTGGCTCCCATCTGGCACCAAGGAGAGAACGAACGGAAGGAACTCTTGGGACATCTTTCACTGCGGATCTGTCAGCAGGACGTTGGCAAAACGCGATGCGGTCTCGGGTCCGGACATGGCCAATTTGAAAATATTTACTCTAACTTGGATGGCACTCTGACACACACACAAACACACACTCACACACCCGCACACCCACCCACACACATGCAAGGAAGTACGTTCACAAAGATTCATTAGAGTGCATGGAATGTGGCCCCTGAAAGTGACTTTGGTCATGTGGCATGGCTGCAGCAACTTTGGCAGTGCTTTAATGGTGTGGTCTGCCACGGAGGGTCGTTGTTGGTGTTGGTGTTGCTGCTAGGGTCTGGGGGCTGAAGACTGGGAGCTGGTGCTGGTGTCAGTATCGGGGGCAGGACACTGGGGATGACTATCCCTTTTGATCTGTGTCCGGGTGCCAGTTGAGGACAATTAACATGCATAATGGAATCAATGGAACTCTCCGCTGACAAATGGCCAAATCTCACGCTGCAATTTGTTGCGGAATTAAACGGAATTCCACGAGGAGCAGTACTTGCTCAAAAGCGTCACGTGCCGCAGCAACTGCCACACGAACAGGACCAGCAACAAGAGCTGTTAACTTTAATGAGTTTTGCATGCGTTGCACAAGCTGAAGACGAGCAGACCGTGGAAACGCCCACCCCACATTCGCTCCATCGTCGTTGCTGTTGCTGTTGTCGTCGTCATCGTCATCGTCTTTATGCCAAGTGCCAAGTCATCATTATCGTCAATAAAACTGTCGCACATGTCGAAAGTTGCCTCAAGTGCATGTTGTCCTTGTCCTTGTTATGTCGCCATCTTCTCGCGGCGTGTCAACCGGCTTAAGTTGAAAACTTTTAATGCCACAGTGGGTAAAGTATTTCTGCTTAACTCTGTCATTTTAACACGCTGCTGCTGCTGCTGCTGCCGCTGCTCCTGTGCCTGCTGCTGCTCTTGCAGATGATGATGATGATGCTGGCAACAAATTGTTATATAATTGAACGCGTAAATGAGCCCAGGGAGCGGATGTATGTGGATGGAGGGGGTAAAGTGCACGGTATTGCTGGCGACAACTGGGCGTATGATTGATTGATTACAGTTCGGTTTTGTTTCTGGTCTCAGGTTGGGGCTAAAAGCTGTCAGGGAAAACATTTTGCGGGCTTTCCATTGCCATGTGCACAAAGCTGGCACAAATTGTTGATCCAATTAAATTCAGTTTTCATTGTTCGATTTATGCAAATTTTCCGCCCGACTATCATTATCGTTCATTAGCTATTCTCCAGCCTATTCCGGCGGAATCGAAGCGCATTAAGGTAAACCGTTAACCGTAAACCGTAGAGCTATACGAATGGAACAATACCCACCATGAATACTGGCTGTTTGGTAGGCAGGCGGCGGTGGCAGTGTTATGCCCTCCAGTGTGGCGGTTGACTCAGTGCTGCGGCCCACAATGGGTGGCTCGTCCGGAGCCGGAGCCAGCAGTCGGTGCTTCGCGGAGGCAGGCTGCAAGTGAATCGTGTGGTACTTGACCAGCGGCTGCTGGCCAAGACCAGGCCCAGACCCATTGGGCCCATTGGGTGACTCTGTCGTCCCTGCCAGATGGTGCGAGTGCTGGGGACTGCCCGCTGCAGACGCTGCAAATGGAAAGTAAATCGTGGCAGTGGCCGGCCCATAACAATTGGGCGGCATAGTCAGAGGCATTGACCGTAGCATGCTGCTCGGCACGGCGACAAAATTCTGTTGCAGTTGCTGCTGGGGATGTGGATGTGGATGATGTTGCCGAGGCAGAGTCGCTGTCGATAATTGCTGCTGTTGCTGCTGTTGCGGTGCATATTTCAACATTGCACTACCCGTTGTTGTTGTTGTCATTAGCATGACGTCCGGATGCTGCTGCTGCTGCTGCTGCTGCCGCTGTGGCTGGTAAAAATGCTGCTGCTGCGGCTGCTGCTGTGCCATATGCTGCTGCTGATTCAAGTTGTGCAACAATTGACAGGCATCTGGTGACCGAAAGGAGTGTAAACAGGAGCAAACGTGTTAAAAGATGATTAACGACATGCCAATTGTTAAGCTGACAGCACAATCTGCATACGTTGAGTCTTTCACTTACCTTCCCCCTTGTCCGGTGGCTGCTTGCCCCTGGCCGCCGCCTGGCCTGGTCCGTATTCGTAGCACTCATTCAGACTCGTCTCCGTGTTGGCCGCATCGTATTTGCAGCTCCTGCAATTGGCCTGTAATTGGATGGGACATGGCTTTATTAATTGTCCGTATTCATTGGAGTAAAATGAGGCCGAGTGGCATAATCATCAGGGAATGGATATTGTTCCCTTGATTGTGCTCAAGTGTTCATTGCGGCTTCCTTTCAAGTCTGTTTTCAGTTTTGATAAAATGTCAATAAAACACGTAATTTGCATGTCCTGTCCCTGGCGACTTCTGAATCCTGAATGGCAAATGCCCGCAGAGCATTGCCCCGACCCGCCCCGGACCTTCCCAGGCGAATGATGTCAGAGTCGTGGTCCGCCCACAAAGCTGTTTGCGGCTGATGCCTGCCATCATGTTCGTTGCGGTTCTGTGGCATCATCATGATTTGCCAGAGCAATCTGATGGACACACACAAACGAATCGTCCTGTCCCTTGGCTTGTGGTTGGACGGGGACCGGCTACAGCATGCCGACGCATGCTGATAATTGCAAAAGACGAAAGCCAAATGCCCGAACAGAGAGTGGCAGCAGTCAACGCGATGACGATAATAATTCAGCCCTTAGGGGCGACTCCCCACAACAAACCGCAAGCTCCGGCTCCAGTCTTATCGCTTTACATACATGCATGCACATGCCGTGTCCGAAAAGCCTCAAAAACACTGCGCGCCACTCCAAACGATTTACATTTCTGATTTTGCCCAGGTTGGATTACGCCCTAATGAGTCGATGCATCTGAGAACAAGACGTGGAAAGCCCAAGTTCTGCCGCACCTGACAAATGCACAAATCTTGTTCTACAAGCCAGAAGGAGTGGCACTTGACAGGCCTTGAGTGGCTTCCATTGAAAATGCACAGCGCCTTGAAAACTATTCTGTTCATCGGTTGCCACCTTCGAGTTCCGTGGTACTTTTTCTTAGCTGTTTTACCTTGCCAAAAATTGAGACATTCAACGGCCCTACTCCATTTAAACAGGGCCCTATATACATATACTGTATACCTACTGTATATGCGGTAAGTATATAAGTAGAATTTAAGTAGCTTTCGGCGACTGCCGTGTAATTGTTTATGTGGCGGAAAAACTTTTACCCTCGTGGCATTAAAGTGGCTCGCACTCATTTCAATTTACTTAGCACGAGCCCTGAAAGGCGGAAACTTTAAATTTATGCGGCAGGCATTTGACCCAACTCAAACTGCAACAGGCGGCAAAGTTTTGGCCAACTCTTAAAGTGTCGAATGGGCGAAAGCAAAGACCAGTGAAGTTTTTGTTGGGGCCATGAGCTCACCGAATTCGAGGCTGAGCTGGAGTGTGCAGTTCATTAAAATCGACAGAGTTTGCCTTCAAAATGTTAAGTTATGAAATGAACTTTTTGTTTGTCCGCGCGGTACTGTCAGATGACAATCAGGCGATGGCGATGGCGACTGGCATCGCGTTCAAATTTGCTTTGGCGACCGCAAACTCACTTATTTATTTATTTAACCAAATTGTGATGACCTTTTTCACCGTTCTGTTCTGGCATTCGTTTTTGCCACACGACCATAAAGTGGCAATTAAACATAAATTTGACGACGCTAAACCAACAAGCGCCGACCGGGACGAATAATTGAAGGAATTCTGAATGCAAAATACATTCATTCTTAAAGCCTTAAAGAGTGAAAGCTGATAGTGAACATCTAGGGGGGAAACCGTACATGGAAATACTGGAACTTCCAGCTCTAGCGGGGGTCTCCGACTGGGGACTCCGGCAGAAATGTCATTACGGGAGGCCAGCAAATCACTTACAAAACTTATGCACGAATGCACGGAACACGCAAACAACAAAAAGGCTCGGGGCACCCCGAAAAAATATGTATATATATAATTCTATACTGTATACAGCGCTAAGGAGTTCTGTTAGCACAGCAAATAAAACGCAACCAAAAACAAAACGGGGAAACGAAAATCAAAGCTCAGCCCAAAGCCCGACCGGAACGGAACGGATAACAAAAACAGTCCGCCGCACTCTGCAGGAAAAGTATAACAAATACAATGGAGAAAAAACCTTAAAAAAGTTTTGTTGTTTTTGCCCAAATCAATTACAAACTTTCAGTTTTCCGTTAATAGAAACCGAGCTTACAACCCAGAAACCCAATCTGAGGACCGCTATCCACTTAAAAGGCTTCTGGTGTCGTAATTAAAAGTCGTAATAGGAAACCCGAAATGCAGTTTGATTTTCCAAGGCTACTGAAGGCAGAAGTGTGAGAAAAATCGAAAGGAACAGTAACGGAAATGGCCATAGGGAAAACAAGGGATAATCGCAGCATTTACGGAATTTGTAAGCACACCCTCTCCCCCTGCCAAAGTAAGGACACCATTCTTTTGAGAGTTTAAAGATCCCTATCACATCCTGGCAGGATTAGGATTACCATATATCGCAGAGCAGGGTAGAGAGCAACACTACAACCAACCCACGCGGACGCAACTTTATTTTCGGATAAGTTTGGCAGCAGAACTACAACCAGAGCAGGGAAAAACACTTGGTAAGTAGTGGGAAAAGTTGGTGCGAGAAAATGGCAGCCAGCTAAACTTTTGGCCCTGCAACTCTGGACAGGACACATGAAAAAATGTCGGAAGTTTGGTTTGCAATGGAATGGCTGGCAAATAGCTGGATTTCCTTGGTGGATCGACGTCGACGACCAGCAACAGTTGCTCCTGCTCCTGTACTGAGCGAGTGACGGGTCCTTACAGCCATCGAATTAAAATCCATAAAAATGTCAGCATGATGAAGTTGCAGTCAACTTTTGCACTGCTCTTATAAACTGCAGCTGTTGCATTCAGTTAAATAATATCAATCATACGCCATGTTTGACTTACCCCATTGCCAGCTGCCGCTGCCGCTGCCACTGCCGCTGCCGCTGCCACTGCCGCTGCCTGGCGTCGTTTTGTCGCTGTCGCTGTCGTCGTTGTTGTTGGTGTCGCTGTCGCTGTCGTAGCTGTCGACGCTGTGCCCCGCTGAGCTGGCGTCTTCCTCTGCCGATGCCTTTGCAGCTGGCAGCAGACTCGCATGTACGTGCACTGCAATGCCTCGGCGAGCCCCGCGCCCAGACTGGACAGGCACATCAGCATCAGGGGCACCCCGATGAGGGCGTAGAAAATGGTGGCCAGCTTTCCAGCGGCTGTGCGGGGAGTGAGACTGCCATGACCTGTGCCAGCGAAAGAAAGTGTGTGTGTGTGATGGAGATAAAATATTTATTTTACTTATAAAAATTGGCGAGCACTAGCGAGCTCTGATTTATTTATGTAGTTTTAATGGGAAAGCTGGAAAATCCCCCCAACAGATGCATCCTCCATGATCCCCTAGATTTGTGTGATTATTTTGAAATTCCCGGAGAATAATAGCTACTCTTAGAATTATGATGCGACGGAACGATTGGGAATAGTTTACGTAGGAGGATTTATAGATTAATCGAATGCTTAAAATCTCGTTCAATTAAGTATTTTCCCCACGTTCCACATTAACAATTCGGATAATTTTAAATTGCATGGCGGAAATGTTAATTATTGTCCCGGTATTCGCTGGGAGTTTAAATCTTTAACCACTTTAATGGTTGGCATAACAATTCTCACGTTTAATCCTTGCTTAATCATTTCTCACAGTTGATTTACGCCTCCCCCTCCTCCGTCCCTGACAACGGACGCAGTTAATGGCCACTGGATACAGTTAATTTGTAACAACAAGCCCATGCCATGCCCTTCGCGCACTTCACATCGTTCGGCATATGCAAATATTTGGAATAGGCCCACGGGGCGTATACACAATGTGTCGGCTTCTGCTTCTGCTTCTGCTGCCGCTGTAGTTTGTACTCGAAGGCGTCGGCATGTTGTCTATTTGCCGGCATTGGCCCGCAGTGTAAATATTTGCAGTCCTCCCCACAGGATGCCCCCAATCATAATAAGCAGCTCCAGCTCCAGCTCCTGCTTGGGCGCCCCCCTAAGATGAACATCAAACATAAATCTAAGCAGCTTAGTAGCCGCCTGGAGGGGCAGACGGCAGAGGGCCAAGAAGGAGTGTGTGGAAAGCGAAAGCGGAACTTACCAATTGTCGTTATCACAGTGACCGAGTAGAGCAGGGCTTCGCTAAAGGTCCAGCTCTGTGGATCGCCTGCATCGTAACCAAAGTGGCCCAGGGCACTGGCGCTGGCTGGCTGGAAGCTGGCGCCGCCACCGACTCCGGCGACTCCTTGGCGCGTGGCAGCCACAATGGATCCCTCGAAGCGACGCAGCTGCTCGTGGACCAGCATCGTCCAGTTGCGTTCGTATAGAACGTTTAGTTTCTCTGCAAGACGGGCGAAGAGAGGAAAAGGTTAAGTGCCATTGAAAGGATGTCGAGGACAGGCCGAACCCTTGTGGCAATTATGCAATTTCATGCCAAGTGCAGTGATAACCTCTGTCAGCCTTCGACCCCCCATCGACACGGCCGACAAGTGCTGGCGAATCCCTTATCCCTTGCTCACCTTTTCCCTCACCCACATCCACCCTCTCCCCCATTGACTTGGGCCGAATGTCTTGAGGCATTTGAGACTAGCATTTGATGTCGTGTTCGGGTCTGGCAAATTGCAGAGGTCGCTTGTTAACAACAACGATAACAGTTACGAGACTCGTGTGCTGTGTGCTGTGTGCTCTGTGCTGCGTGCTCTGTGCTCTGTGTTCTCTGCTGACGCCCCATGGCCTTGAAGGGGCGTTTGTCAGGCATGCCTCGAGGGCACAGATTCACCATCCACCCATGGGCCCACTCCAATCGAAGTGTTACACTCTGAGAGGAAAATATTCAGAGCAAAGGTTCCATCTATTATGTGCATTTCCACAGGATTAAGTGCTTTTTGCCTCTGGAAATGCTTTTACCTTTTCTTTGCACAGCTGATTTTTTTTAAGAGTGTTTAATTAAATTCATGTTTCGCGCTCTGCCGGCCTCACTGACGAATGGATTAAAAGAATTTCATTGATGCTCTCGTATCAAAGAATTTGTGATTGGATTTCTCTCCTTGTTATTGATGAAATGCATTCCCACGAGATGGCGTCAGATTAAATTAAGATTCATTTAGCAAATGTTGTGTGGGGAAGAGCGACTTTAATTCCCTGATTAAATCTGAAAATCCTGAAAAATCCCAGCTCATGTTCGCGGCGAAGATAAATGAACTATGTAATGGGTAGGCAGATGTTGGGCGAGTGAATGGATGGCTGCTGCACATCATTAAGCTCGCGGCTGAGGGCTCGTCGTATTAATCATACGCCAGGTGGGGCTCTCCACGAAGACTGATGCGGAAGAGCTAAGGTTAATTGGTTTGTTTACGATGTGGAATTTTAATTAAACCCATATAAGCTCTAGTACTCATGAGCAGGGTTTCTCAAGGCCACCATCGCGTGCCAATGGCAGGTGGGACAATGTAATTAATTTCGAGTAAATCAATTCCGTGCAACAAATAAGCCGCAATAAGCAACACGAAAGCAAAAAGCAAATGGGCGGCAAAATTATTGAAATTCCGCGCCTGACCAAACATTTGGCTATGCAAATATTTGGCCATTATTCAATTTGGGGAATACGAGTAGAAAATGCAATTTCATTCGATTCAGCGGAGTGTACTGGAGTGGGGTGGAGTGGGGTGGGGTATGGTTTGTGGTTTATTCTAATTAAAATATTTGCACTGGCTCTATTTGCTCGGCACTAATGGGCAAACGGTGTCGCGTTGCCACTACCATTTACCGGCATTAAAGCCTTCGGCTATTTACAGGAAATCAAGCATAACTGGCCGAACCCGCCAGCAATTTATGGCCAATGCGGCAGAATGCGGCATGGAATGACGATTTGCTTACCCAAATAATATTTAGAGGCCGCCAGCTATCGCACTCACCCGTTATTATCCAGAGCTCTCGGAGACAGTCCTCGCGGCTCTTGGCTATGGCCGCCGACTTGCTCAGGTCTTGGGGCGCCTCCAGCAGCGGGAAGATCAGGGCGCCCAGCACGGAGTAGGCCGTCACGAGCAGCATCAGGCCGGGCGTCGAGAGCACCAGCTTCAGCAGCTGTCCGAGGCAGCGTCGCGGGCAGCTCTTCTTCTTGGCCATCAATGTGGCCGTGGTCTTTACCCCCACCGCCGAGCACGGCCCTGTGCCTGTGCCTGGCCCTGGCCCTGGCCCTGGCCCCGCCTCGTCAGCAACATCTCCGTCATCCTCTGGCAGGCGCTGCTTGCCCATAATCTTAATCGCCTTCTCAACGTCGGACATGATCGCGCGCCGTTCCATTAGTGGCCTCCTCCGTCTCCGCTGAGTGGGCCGTCTGTCGCCTGCATTTCCGCTTCCGCTGTGGGCCAGGCCTTTGATTCATACGCGCTTTGGCAGCACTAATTACACCAACGATTTCTCGTCACTCCCAATGTCGTTTTCCTCTCGCCCATCACTGGGTGGCGCTCTCCGTCTGTCTCAGTCTTGTCCTCCCCCTTTTCCCGGTTTCGCTCTTGCTCTCTGGTTTCTCCTCTTCCTTGCCCTCTATCCGCCTGTTGCCTTTAGACAGCGGATTATGTTTTAAGCTGTTGTTGACTCGTTTTTACGCTCGTTGTTGCACGTTTTTGCTGTTGCTGTCGCTGTCGCTGCTGCCGCTGTGGTTGTTGCTGCTTCTGCTTCTGCTTCTGGTGCTGCTGCTGTGGTTGTTGCCGCTTCTGGTGCTGCTGCTGACGTGGCATTTACTATTGTTCCCGGTCTATGCACTTCTCATGATGGCTCTTCCTCCGCTTGTACTTTTAAAGTTGTTGGCCCAGTTTATTCCCCTCCGTTCTGTTGTATTGCCTGCCACGCCTGCTCCACCAGCTCCTGCTGCTGCTGCTGCTGCTGCTGCTGCTGCTGCTGCTGCTGCTGCTGCTGCTGCTGCTGCTGCCGCCTGTAATTGAAAACATTTGTATGCTGTAGTAGTGGCAGTATTCATCATGTTGCATAGTTCCCCGCTGCCCGTTACCCGCCTTCGGTTGCCCCTGTTGTAGTTGCAATTGCCGTTGCCGCCTGGCTGCTTCTGTTGAAGTGCACTTGGGAGTAGGTTAAGCGCACACAACTGCCTCGGCCAAAAGGGAAAACGTACTTCGTACTAAATTTGACACTTCACTTAATCTAATTAGCAACTCTTTAAGCCACCACCCATTGTTGGACATCTGTCGCTGCATTGTTCTACATATATGTATGCATATGTCCATGTGTGCGTGTGCGTGTGTGTGTGGCTGGTAATCAGTCAGCTGACAAATTTATCGTAAAGTTGATTATGCATATAAACTCATTAAAAAATGCCAACGATTGTTTATTGGCTCTGGCAAGGCAAACAAAATCAAAAGTAAGCCAATAATGTGTCTTAATTAAATTATAACTTTTTATACATATGTACAATTAATGCAAATGAAATACGTGACTGTGGCATGTGAATTATCATAGCCATAAAAAGAGATGCATTTAATCATGCATTTCACTATTAAAATGTTAATCAAATAAGTCAAAACCAATGGTTAAAGACCCTTAAGCGTGGTGGGTAATGGATTGTGGCCATGCAATGTAATTTGTGATTTCTGCGCTCCTTTTTTGACCATCTCCTTGGACTGCTATTTCTCTACTGGCTCTCCATTCTCTCATAGTTTTCTCGCACAAGTATGCTGATTGTATAAGCATGGCAATACAGTAAAAATGACTTAAATATTTTGAAGAATTCTCCACTTCCTATCCTAGTATTTTCTCTTAAGCTAATTTGCTCGGCTTTTACTCCATTTGAATGTCTATTCGCACTTCAGTGGCAACGTCTTACCACACACACACACACGCATATTGTTCGTGGTTCATTTAACCCGCCTCAGCCACAATGATCTCATTATCCCAGCCCATCGATTAAGCCCATAAAAATGATAACAATGCTCCCTATCGCAGGACCACAGAGGCATTATGCCATACAAATTGGATGAGCGTCTGGCAAGAGCAGTGACAGACAGACTGGCAAATTGATGTTCCCGACTCCATCTTCAATTTCCATCTACAACCAACTTTCACACATCAAAGTCCATAATCGTAATGAAGCCGACTTCGTGTGGGTTGCTGGGTAATGTGCCCAGGATATTTAGACATTGAATCAATTAAAGCCGAGCCACAGACTCGGCGATTAGTTATTGAAGTCCTCGGAGGAGGAGAGCTGGCGTGGGAGGGCGCCACACGCAACATTTATTGATGTTCAGCGCCCAGAACACACATTCGTACGTACATACACTCAGGAAAATCGAATATTAATAGGGTTGAATATCGGACTCTAGCAGATTGGAGAAGAGCGGATCTCAAGAATATACGAATCAAATTGCATAATTCTGCCACTTGTATTACAAACTATATTCTGTGGCACAATTTTCCGCAGTGTAGGTGAAACGAAACACATGCTTTTTCCTCGCCACCCTTCTGTGATGTATGCCACAAAGAGAGAGGCGTCTTCGTCTTTGTCCGACTCACGCAATTTACTTAATTGGAAAATAAAATAAGCCAAAGCAGGGTCTGGCCATTGCACTGGGACTGGGACTGGGATTGGAGCTGGGACTGGGACTGAAACTGGGTGAGGGAGAGGGAGAGGGGGGACCCGAACCGGAAACTGTTTGGCCACTGAAACAATAGCCCCTTGAGCTGCCTTCTTTTTATGGGTGGCGCGCATAATTTAATTCGCTGGATAACCGGGCGTATGAGCGACGTGCCGAAGGGGGCCCGGCAGACTAATGCAAAATTAATGTCAATCGCTGATTCCGCCCTCCTCCTGGAAATGCCAATGCCCTCTTAATTGTGCCCTGGCCGACATTTGAACTCCGATGGGGACACGCACAAACACACACAGGCCACACGAGGACGGGGAAAACTGGGGCCCAGATGAGGGCAAAATGTCTGCCGGAAGTTATCCTTTTAGCCAGATTGAAATCAGCTTGGAGTCGCTGCTTAATTGAAATGTTTGCATTTCACTTTAATTAAAGCGTTTCTCCAGCCTTACGATTCAGTCCCAGCCGAACTCCAACTGGCAAAAACCCTTTCAGGGCCAGGACACCAGCAATGGGTCCTCTCTCTCTCTCTCTCTGGTACCTTAGTTTGTCTTAGTTTCTTTCATTCACTTTGCTTATCCGCTTTTCGCACGTCTTTTTATGAAGCTCCCTGCAAAAGTTTTTAATAGTTAAATATAACAACTTGGTGGCTGCTGCAGGCAGCTTTCCATTCCTTTCCATTCATTTCCTCTCCGCCTTTGTCCTGCCTTTCCCTATTATGCAATATTTATGATGATTATTTTTAAATGCAATGACAACAAACGCAGTTTAATTACAATTTTCAAGTCATCAAATGCAGCCCCAGCTCCTGCCCCAGTCCCAGTCCCAGCCGCAGACGGGACTGCCGTTGCTGCCGTTGCTGGCTGAAGCGGAAGTGAAGAACAGGACAACAGGGACATCCAAGCAAAATGGCGCTAATGGCACTAGCATTTCCCTCTCTGTCCCTCTCCTTCCCGGCCTATTGGGATCAGGGGAGCCTGCCCGTTCTTAAATCCAATTTCGCTTCATAATTTTACAGCTCCCCATCTCCTGCCACTAACATCTCTGTCTTGGCCAGCTCGCTGACAGCCAGCCTGGCTCTCATCGTTCCCGATTTAATTGCATTGCTGACATTTAGCACCCAGCGCAGAAAACCCAACCAAAAAACGGAAGCTGAACCAGGACAAAATGGTAAATGAGCGGATGGCAAAAGGGACGACTGCTTCGCGGGCAGATACATATTTTTTCCGCTGCTGCCTTGGGCCAAATAATATTTGCTAGTTGGTTTTGGTTTTGGTAATTGAAATCGGGTCATCTCCCACTCGAATTGGTAGTTTTGGCCAGCAATAGAATCCACTTCCGGCCCACAATCGAGATCCTTTTAATTGGTTTAAAACTGGTGACAGAAAGGTGCCACCCAAATGAACACAAAGCCAACAGAATTTTCCACCCAATTTAATGATAATCTATTCAGAATGCTTTTTCCATAATAATACCACTAGTAAATTAAAACGTCACAAACTGCAGCCCAGTTCAATTTTAAACAAAGCATAAAGCACGGTTTTTAAGCAGAATACAACTTAAACAAAAAACAAAAGTCTTTTAATAGCGCAAATCAAATTAAATTTAATTTTAAGATTTTTGTATGGCTTTTAGCGCTAATATTTCAATGAATGCTCAATAAATGTTTAATTATATGTGACAATATTGCATAGAAAAGATAATTATAGGGTACACAAAGAGAACAAAAAACATTTAAACGTCTAAATAAAAATAAAAAATTAATTGGAAAACAGAGAGAAAACACTCGCTAATAAGCTAAACAATATTTATACATAAGTAAGAAACACAAACAATTGTGCAGTCAAGTGACGATAATGAAAATTAAATGCGCCACTATTTAAGTGGGTTGTGGGTGGCTTGGTGGGTGGTGGGGTCGGGTGGGTCTGTGAACTCGTAGTTCTCACTGCTTAGTGGCCATAAAGGCAGTGGAGCGTAGAGCAGAGAAGTTTTAGCACATTAGAGCCGGGCGATTACGAATGGGAGTACTATAGATCCTCAGCCAGAGGTGCGAAACAAGGGGATAACATGACCACAGATAAACAGATAAACAGCTGCAGATATGGATGCGGCGGGATATCCGCATAGAGCCCTCGACAGCCATACACGAGGGCAGTATGAAGGGCAGGATACCACTTGAGAGAGTGGCGGACATAATTCATAAAGGAGCTAGAACAAAGAGCACTGGGAGAGGTCCCGAAGAAAGTGGCTGGCAGATGCAGGCCAACGCCAGCGCCAACGGACATTAGATGCAGCCACCAGGAAGGCAGGATATACATAATGACCATGTTAATGCCCAACACAAAAGTGCACTGAAAGGAAATGAGCAAGATAAGTAACGAGCCCGAAAATTCTTCAGCTGCACCTCCCCAGCACCTCGAAAAAGTTTCCACAAAACAAACGATGCTCCGGACGCCGGCGCGGACACGGACGAGGGGCAGTGCCAGTGCCAGTGGCACAGGCACGGGCTGGGCTCCATTTCTTGGTCGGTTCCTCATTAAACGCACTCAAGTTTCTTGCAACATTCTTAATTATGTTGTAAACTCCTTTGGCCACGGCAGGGAGTGTAAAGCTGAAAGGGTAGCTGGAGGGGGGGTTGAACGAAAAACTGCCCGGCATCTGGAAAAGTATGGGAAAGGAAAAGTTGGCCAACGCTGATTAGTTTTTCGAGTGCCTCAAGTGTAAGTCAGCCAGTCAAGCGTTTTCGCTCAGTCTGTCATCGAGGCAGTCAGTCGAGCTTCAACAGCAGCAGCAGCAGCATCAGCAGCAGCTCTAAGAAGGGAACGTGAAAACTTTGCCAAACTGCCTGGGAAACAACAAAAACTCATTAAAAATAGCACAACTGCAGCAGAGCCATGCCCCACGGAGCAACAGCGGTGCGAGAGGCAGAAGAAAAAGATCTGGAAGGGAAGGGAAGGTCAGGCCAAGTCAAGCAGGAAAATGCAAAACTGGCCAACAAATGCACAATAATTAGACGCAAATTTGAAACTCGTTTGGCTGCTAATGAAGGCTTCCTTTGTGGCCCAAAACTTAATGGCCAGCAACAACAAAGCGATGGTTTTAGTGGCAAAGATGCCCAACAATAAGAAAATTCTGAGAAAACTTTTAAATTCCGCTTGCGGTAATTGTAATTTGATGTTCACTGCAGAAATATGTAAGTGCACAAATTAAACTAAAAAAGCTACTCTTTGTTTAAAGAATACTACCTCTAGAAGATAAATATAAATTTTTAATAAATACCCTTCGACGCTTGCAAAAGGGTGTTTCAGGTTTCACAAAAAACTCCAAAATTGTTTATAAATTTCGAAACTGAATCCCTAGAAAAGTATGCACAACTCTTTAATGCTTTCAAAAATATTTGATTAAGAATATTTATGAACTATTTTGAATATTTATAAGCAAACAAAATTCAATCCCAACCAGGCAAACACAGTTGACCGAGGCCCAGCCACAAGTATTCCACTCGAGGAGCCACAAATATTGTTCTGTTGAGAGGTATATCAATATACGAAAAAGCAACCCCAGGCAAGTTTTTCCGCACGGCTGGGAAAGGAGATTCTGCCCTTGGCCGTTGCCTTTGGGCTGTAGTTCAACTTAAACTCGTTAACTTTCATAATTAAATTGTTAAACATCAGTTGGGTTTTAATTGACAGTAGTAGCAGTCAGAGGAGTCAGAGGAGTCCGGCTGAGCAGAGCCACGTCCTGGCCTAAAGGCCAGCTCAGCACAAAATTTCTTAAGTGCCAATTTAGTGGCAATTTGCCTTTGTCTTAACACTTTTCAGACTGCTCCGGGGGGCTTTGGCAACAGCAAGGGGCATGCGGTTCTGCAGGGGTGTACACGACAATTTAATGTTAATTAAGCAGAACGTTGCCAATGCCGTTTTCCGCTGGCTATGAACTCAATTGGTACTCGTCCACTGCTGCCACTCTTCTGTTTCGGCCAACGTGTGGGTGTGTAAACAAATGTTTGAACAGTTGGCCTAATTGACTTTCCCAAGCAGCAGAAGCAAAAAGTGTTCATGCCACGAAAGAGACAAAAAGAGCAACCAAATTAAATCAAATAAAATCGAATTGTTATCAAATTGAACGGGGGATAAAAACCAAAAGAGGGAAAAGAGAAAACCCAATGGTAGGCGAAAGGGGTGGAGGTACAGCGGACAAGGGTATGCATAAAATGCATGCAAAGGTTGCTGGCTAAAATTTGCATAAAAGCTCGCGTACTCACGTACTCAGCCTGAGGTCCTGGGACAGACTCCCCTTTTTCCCCACAGCCACTTCTATAGCCAAAGCCACGTGCGTTTGTGTGTGTGTGTGTGCGCCTTAGTGGCTCTGATAATGCCATTTTGAATGCACTTTATGCGCACTTTGTCTCAGGGTCTCGCTATCATTAAAAACATTCCCATTTCGCAGCTAATCCCATGAAATACCGAGTGTCATTGCGATTTGCATGGATATGAAGGGATATGTCTGTATATGTGCAAATACTCCCATGCGGATGTGTGGAGTCCTGTAGCTGCCAACATCCAACTAACCAACGAGGGTTAGGGGTTCACTTCAATGGAGCCAACTATTGCGGACATGTGTCGTGCGGCCGGATTTCGCGGCAAGGGGCGTAATACCCGTAGTTGCCTCTGTGCGTGTGTGTGGCCAACCACAAACACATGTCAACAGCATAGGAGTTTACAATGCAACTAAATGGAGCTAATTATGTGGTTTACTGTGGCCTCTCTCTGTGTTGGCTCTTCCAAGAAATACTCAAGTTAATTACGCTTTGTGTGCGAATAAAATGCTGTCCTGCAGCTTAAAGAGAAATAATTAATACTCGGAGTATCCATCCCTCTCTTCCGACCAGTTCATCGAACTTCAGCAAGCCTCAAACTTCATCGCAGAGTGAATCGATTTGCTGTTAACAAGTGTTGGCCACCTCCTGCTCCTCGCCCACACTCCTGGTGGCATTATAATTGCCATGTTTTGCTTACTAATTGTTTTGTGGCTAGAGCGGCAAATTAACTTGGCCCGGTCCCTTTGTCGCCGACACTGCGGACACTGTGGACAATGCGGCTCGGCTCCTCAGAGTCTCAGTCCTCGGCAGAAGGCAGACAAGTGTTATTGATGTCATTCCCGTTTTGTGTTGCGTATTAATTTGATGCACGAGTGGGCACTCCGCCGCCCATTGACAGGGTGCTAATGGAGCAAACGTGTGGCTCAAGAAAAGAAATCGAGAAAATCGAGAGTGCTCTCGGTGCGCGGGGCGTGTAAGGGATATGGAATAAAATGCAAACCGAGCGACCCCAATGCCCCTGGGGCTGGGGCTGGGTGTCCAGTCGGAATGGGCTTTCAGTGCGCTGAAACGGCGGCAGTGGAGGCATGACCGCCCCGACACATGTTTGCAGAGGGGCGGCTGCCCTGGTCACAGATGCAAACACTCAGATATGCAACGGAAAGCACACTCACGCACACAGATGGACTTGTTGGCACTAGCACACAGATTCCCGAGCAAGTGTGTCATGGACATGGCGAGGCTGTTGGCAGAGGAGACGACGAGGTACACATGTTCCACCAGCAACGACAACGACAACGCCAGCGACACAACGACAACGACAACGGCAACGACAACGATGATGACAACGATGATGATAATGATGGCCAGGATGGCGATGGCGATGCCGATGGAGATGGCTGCCTGGGATTGCTTTTACTGTTGATGCTGTAAAAAAGACGCACACTAAAATGGCGATTCGAAGGACAAACAAACAAACATGCCCAATACACACACACACACACACACACACACCCGCCCGCCCACACAGACTCACTCATTTCGTGTGCTGCGTAATTGTGCATCAAAAACTCGGGCGCACGCATTTATGCAAGATTGCAATTATGATATAAACCACCGGTTGGAACGATAAAACCCACAGATACTCTCGCACAGAGAGAGAGACGGAGGCAAGGCAGAGGCGGGGGCAGGGGCAGAGGTAGCGAGTGAGACTGAGAGTGAGCTCTGCTGAATAGATGTGCCCGTCCATTGTCCCAGGTCTACATTGAATGCCATGCCCCAGAGCCGTAAGCCGTAAGCCGAAAGCCCCGTCCAGCCACGACCCAAAGAGCATAGTTAAGGATTTTCTTTGGTTGTGCAACCGACTGCTGAAGGTCGTTAAAGATTCAAATTTCTTAAAATATTTACCAAAGAACTAGAGAAAGCTGATTGATAGCTTTACAATATAAGCTCGTACACCCGGAGAAAAAATTCCCGACAACCGTACTTAGATTTAATAACTTCGACCAATAAATTTGCACTGCGGGGGAAAATTGTAAACAGAAAGTGTTTTTATTTAAATTGTACCATTAATAGATGCAAAGGAATATTTTATTTAAATACATTTTATTTTCCTTTATTTTATTAAATGTATTTAAATTAAATATTCCTTCATTTAATTAAAATAAATTTTATTTACTAAATAAACGATTATATAATTTAAATATAAGTAAAATAAAATGTATTTTAATAAAATATTCCTTTATTTATATTAATATTGTCATCAATTAATGGTCAAATATATAATTTAAATACAAAATTAAATAAATAAAAAAATAAATTAAATAAAGTACAAAATAATTTAAATAAATAAGAAATAAATAAAATAAAAAATAAATAAATTCGTTTAATTAGATTAAATATATTTAGGTATCTTTAATGCTAAGTCAATTCTATTTAATTTGAGTACTTTTTTATTTAAAAATCGAATATTTAATTTCAATATATTTGTGTTTCTTTTAACTATGCCACTTTTCTCTGAGTGTAGTTATACAAGCAAATTACCAAGTGAAATAAAGGAATAAACGATTTTTGGATTGCTTGCTGACTAAAGCACATAATGCTAATCGGTAATGTAATCTGCTTTAAGTTTCCTGAAAAGCATACATATGTGCATATATATGTATATGTATTAGTTCTACTTCGATTGCAGCAGAATCTTCTACTGTCGATAATCAAATGCAACCCATTCTCTACTCTAACAATTACACCTCGCTAGCTCGGCGTCAAAATGTTTTCTGAACTTGAGTTGACCGCTGGCCTGCACAGGCATTCGCTGACCCCGATCCCGTGTTGCTGTCGAACAGTGTCCGGACGGACAGTGACATCGACAGACTCCCATTTTGGCCCTGCAAAACTGTCAAAGCGTTAATTGAGTTTGACACTAATGAGCGTGCAATCGCTGCATAATTGATTTATAAATGGCGAACCATCGTGCCACGGCCCCGCCCCCTGCTGTCATTTGCCACTTGAGTTTATGACGTTGTTGCAAATTTCGACTAATTGGGTCAGGCAAACACAATGGATGGTTGGGATGGTTGGGATGGCTAGATGGCTCGATTTGAGCATCAGCTCTGGCAGCTCGCATAATTCGAGCAGAATTAGCATTTCGTTAAAATAGGAATTGAAGAGGACAGACACAGACACAGACACAGGCCAGCCAACAAAATCTCTCTCGAAATGTAGGCCGAGCATCGTCGACAGCATCGACCCATCTTGGGCTGGAGATGGGCTTCGAGATGGGATACGGGGGACTGAAACCGGGGTCTGGGCTCTGCCTCAAGCACTATTTCCACACAAATTGTAATTAATTTGAATTAATTATGTTCCACTTTCCACATGCAGGTTCAGCTTCCAACGCAAACAGTGCCCGGCCAGGCCCCCAGACAAACATCACGTGTGGGCGTTGAAGGGGTGTGGCTTGCGGCATATTTTTTGACTCGGCCCGAGCCACAAATCCGCCGCCAAGCGGAAGGATAAAATGGGGAAACGGAGGCAAAGTCGTCTGTCTGCCTGGTGGCTGCTTTCGTCTTCATTTATCTTCCTTGTTTTCGTTGCACAATTCTGGGCGCAAATTTAAGCTAATGAATGAGAGAGGAAGGCAGCAAAAAAGGAAAAGAGAAGCAGCTTAAAACTTAAAGTACAACGGAGTCTGGAAGAAGCACACAGACACACAAACAGAGCCAAGTAGGCCATAACATTTTGAGGGCTTTCCAAATATGTTTTTCATTTTATTCCAGAACTCTTTTCGCATTTAGACAAAATTAAATATTTTAAATATATTATTTTGGCCCTCTACGACCAAATTACGCTTACAGTCTGCAACACGTTCAGTTTGGCAGAGGAACAGGCACCGGCACCGGCACACAACACCCAAGAGACCGCCAAAAATGCATATAATAGTGATAACCCAGACGGGGGAGACCGTGAAAATTAATGTCCCTGAGGATGAGGATGAGGAAGCGGAAGACATTGACGGAATTCGGAAGCAGCCGATCCCTGCGACTCTGGGCAAGGAAACCGATGACGAGCTTCCCAGCACCTCGAGTCAAGCGAATCAGTGTAAGAACCAGCTAAAGCCATCCTCCAATTGATTAATCCAGATTCCAGGATTGATTTGAGCAAGAGGAGACGAAAACCGGCAAGCGCCGAGCCTTATCCGTCTCAAGCTATCAATCCAATCTTCCAACTGACAAATCCAAATGTTATTTCCGTTCATAATCAAAACTTTTGACAATTCCATGGAAATTGTACCTTAAATATACATACGATGCCGCTGTGTCTCATATTCTGTGGGAACGTGTGACACAGCACTTCTCATCTCTTCAGCTGCCTAGGCAGTCGAAGAGTAATTGCTATAATTTACTAAGAATATTCCTTAAATGCCATATGTAGTGTCGCAATGGGCTCCGGCATCTCATCTCTCCATATTTCAACGAAAACGGAGCAGCCAGCACGGCACGTAAGCCGTAATCTCGAAAGCATCAAGTCAAGGACTTTACCACTTAAGACAAATGCAAACAAGCACACACACTCACACACACACACACACAGGCATAATCACTGGGGCCCACGTGCTAGGGAAATTAATTTGGATTCCGGCAGTGGATTTTCCAGAAAAGCAGAAAAAAGGGAAAACCCCAAAATATCCCTGTAGCCGGAAGCCGGTAGTCGGAAGCCGGTATTCGAGAGCAGTAGCAACAGACAATGTACTCCTACTCTCGCAGAGGAGTGAACGGAATGGGGGAACGTTGACAGCCAAAATTTAACGCTTAAAATGCCAAACACACAAATATTTTGACATTCAAAGCACAGATACAACACCCACACCCGCACTCACACATGCATATGCATATGCATGGAGAGGAGTGAACCCATGTGTCAGTTGTGTTGTGTTTATTCTTCTCTTTCCCTCCCTCTATCTCTCTCTCTTTTCTGGCGAAGCAAATTTTCCATGAAAATTGCATGAATTGCAGATTTGGCTGCCTTTCTTTTTCCATACGCACGAAATGCGCTCCACTTGGACCCGGTATGGGTCCCCGGACTTGATTCCAGACCCATAGTCGCACCCGAACTCAAGTTGCGTGTGCTGTAGTCATTTTTATGGCATGCAATGTAACAGCCAGAGCCAGATGGCAGCTGCCGCCTGGCACTTGGCGTCAAGTATGGCAAAAAATGCTTTACAATATAATAGAATTTGCCAGAAATGTGACTTTAACAAGCTCTTAGAGAGTCCATGCAACGACCCGTCTCCTCTCCAAGCGATACAACACGACACAATGACTTAATATACTGCAACGCTGATATGTGGACAATGTGACGTATGCGTGATATGCCAGGAATAGAGAGGAGGGCGAGAAGAAAGAGCAGCGGCCGCAACAGCTCAATTAAATTGTAGCCCACGCACATGGCGTATGATTAATATTGTTTATATTTAAATGTGTTCGCCGCCCGAAAGTATGCAACAATAAAAGGCCCCCGAGCACCTGTAGCATGTCAACTGCAGCGTGCATTTTCACACAATTTGGAATGCAGCCAAAAAAGATGCAATTAAAATGAATACTTTCCTTCGCAGATCAGGGTTCATGGTGAAAATAAATTGAATTTCCAAGGAATACCAAGGAAAACAGAGAAGAGAAGCAGGAGCAGGGGCAGAAGCAGAGTAATCTGGTAAATTGGCCAACTGCAACACAAGTTGCCCTATCTAACCTATCTGTGAAGTAATCCAATTGGGAAAGTGGCTAAAGTTGCACAGGACTGCGAGTAGATTTAATTAAGCCAGCCTGAATGGATGCTCGCTCGGTTAGTTGCAGGAGTTTTAATCAAGTAAACACGATGCAGGTGCCGTTGCAGGCCAGTGGGCTAGGCTGGCCATGGATAATCATAAAATCAAATCAATTCAAAACCGACCAACTTCACGCTCGGAATGGCACCCAGAAGAGGCATTCGAAGGACGGCAACACCTCCTCAGACAGAGGTGGGATTTAATTCATCAATTTTTCATCTTTCTGAACTGCATAAATCAAATGGCGAGAGCTGACAACGTGCCAGGATGCCGGGATGTTGCCGTGTTGCCGTGCTGCCAAGCTGCCAAGCTGCCAACCTGCCACGTGCCATATGCCGCAAACACTGACCCACAACAGCAATAGCAACATTAACCTGGCCCATTGTCCTTTGTCCTCTCGGCTTGTGCGACATTTGTTGTCTCTTGTTTTTAATGTCCAACAGCCAACAGCCAAATGCCATAAAATTTAATGCCTGGCAAAGACTGCCTTCCTGCCCGTCTCGTTTCACCGAGCCAGAGGCAATTGCGTGCCGCGAAGCATTTTGGTTGCGGCCTGGATTTGTCTCTGGGCCAAGACCCTGCCTCTTCGCTTCCCAGTTCCGCTTACCTCTCAGCGGCCAGAACATTTGTGTGTTGTCATTGCGATTTGCTTAGACAAGATTTATGCCCCGCTAGCGCTTGATAAATTACTGGGAAGATTTGTAAGTGGCTTTTACTTTTTGTCAACTCGAATCCGAACTGCTCTCAGGCCATAAATTTACAGCTGTACTGCTCCCGCCTGCCAATGGCTCATTAAAATAGTAAATTAGTACAGAAAATTACACAAATAAAGAATGCTTAACTACCTTGAACCTTGAAACAAAACCGGAAATCTATTCTCCGGACCCAACCAATGTGAAATACTTTCTCCTTCTAGAGTTTCCGTGATCGCGAATCTGAAATCAAGCCAATTCATTCACTTTAAAGCCAATCAATTGAGTGCGCACCCACGCAGTATTTTATTGATCGAATTTACAGCAAATTTTATATTGAAACGTTCCCGCTAAGCCTTTCACCCGAACAATTACCGGTGGGCGAATAAGTAAGCCACAGAAGCACAGGCGAAAGCAGATAAGCGAGAGGAAAACCATCCATAAACAGACGGATTAAACACATCAATGTCGCCCCTCCCAGTGCGTGTCATTAAAAATTAATTACATTTTAAAGGTGACAAATACATATGTATGTGTTGTATGTGTTTCACATGAGACGATGAGCGGGGCGGAGCCTCCTCTGCTATCACGGCAGATAAGTGAAAAGCAAAAATTCATTTACGCAGGAGCCCGATTTGAGCGCACATTTGCTATTAAATTGTGAAGCACCTATGGGACTGAAAATTTTAATTGAATTGTTTGCATCGCCCCAACACCAAGCACACTGCTGCTCACTGGGAATATTTCGGGGCTTTGTTGCGGTCAATTGCAGTGTGGGTTAACGTTAGCCCCAGCAAAAACCAAAATTTGCTGCCACTCTGAGTGCATTATGGTGCCCCTGCTACTCTCTCGCCCGCTGTCTATCTCCCGCTGAGCCGCAGTTGGCAAACGAACCGCAAACGGCTGCAGCCAAGTGTCGAAAATTTGCATCCAATTAAAATGTTTGCTCTGCCACACATGCATACATATGTATGTACATATGTAGGTGTAGTACGTGAACTCTCAGCCGCAAAGCTTTTACTTTCACAGCCAACATTTTGGACGGGGTTACCAACTTTGCTACGCTTTTCACCTGAAATTGCAATTAACTAGTTGCACCACTTGCCGAATGACAATAATAAATGAATAACAATAAATGTTTTGTGTCCGAAAGGGCAGAAAATCAAGGGTAAACATATTAATTGCTCCCATTTCATATGGTAGCAATTCATTTGATCATTTATTACCTTCTTTTCGTAGAATCGCCCCAATAAAAAGTAACAATATGATGTTTTAGTTTTCTGAGAATCTGATGTTTGATTAGCCGCTCCAACTTTTCCCCAGTCCAAAGCGCGAGTCTTAACTGAATGATAAGCACTGTGGGCAGATTACACGAAAAGAGAGCAGAGTTAAGCATCGGCAAAGGCAAAAAGCCAAAGAGAAATGAAAGTGAATGAGCATGCACCGGTTCAGGCGACAAAAGAGAGAGAGTTATGAGAGCTTAAAGAAAGAATGAAATGCGGAGAGTAAAAATGCAAACTGGAATGAGAGAAGCGAAACTGCTGAGAGCAAGTCTAAGTTGCGGCGCAAAATGCAAGGCAGAAAGCGAGAGTAGTGGTGAGAGAGCATGCGTAAGTCCAAACAGAATGCAAAACAGAATGCAAAACAGATGAGAGTTGCAAAAGCACGTGCGCATGGGCAGACGAAGAGAAGCGATTGGGGCAGAAGACAAGGAGCGACATGTGAACAGCGCAAAGTGTTTTTTGGCATCGAACAGCAAGGCGCATAATTTACGAAACTTAAAACAAAAGAAACAGCCCGGCCAAAGCAATTAATTACACTTCTCCAACGGGCCAAACAAGAGCTCAAATCATCTATACACAATCTGTTATGTCATTGCCTTCTTTGTCCGCAGGCACGTCTCCGTCTACAGGCATGGCCACCTACATAAGTGCGACGCGCAGGCACTGCCATAATGATTATATTTTCATTTTTCACCTACCTTGGCTTATGTCAAGTCCAAGCGCCGGTTCCCCCAAAAACCCAAAAAACACCTTTTACACGTTTCTGTTTTGTTTTTGGCAGTTTTGTTTTGCTTCTTTCTTTGTTTTCGGTCCCGTCTACGAGTGCGAGTCGGAGTGGAGTACAGACGCCGCTGGGCCTGAGCGCCTGCCTCAGTGAGCTTTTGACATTCGCGGAGATCGGTTCGCTGGAGTATTTTATCGTTTTGCGGAACCAAATCAATTGTTTACGCTCAAACCGTGCTGTAAAGAAAAATAAATTAATTAGAATACACGAATACAATTTTGGCAATAACCCACAAGTGTACCTGAAAATGAGAACTGACCATAAAACGCTACCGTCACAGTCCTGAACAACGAGATTAACGTGATCGGCGGAAAGTGAAAAAATAATAATAATGTAATAACCCAAATTAAGTTTAAAACATTTCCCATGGGCTGACGACACTAATTCCACAGATAAACAAAACATAATAGAGATCTTTGAAAAAACGGGTCAAGTAAACATTTTGTTCGGGCTGCAATCATATTTAACTGCTTTTTACAGCCACAGCTGGCTAGTCGTCCAAAGTCATCCTACATTTCCATCTATAGAGATAAATGAGAGCCAAAATAAATGCCAAAATAACAGGTGAAGTCATCTCCTGTTCTTTTTGCAATGAGCAATGACTGATGGGTTTAAGAGAAATAACAAAAAAAGTATGGAAAACATAACATCTCAGTAAAAACAAAGAACTTTTGTTCTTGATATCTTTATGGATACCAAAGAGGGTAGATTCTTTTATGCAATTATTTATCAGCAAGATAAGCCCGAAAGAAACTTTCATCTTCTATCGCATACCTAGAGTGAAATATTTTATCATCTGTGACCCGTTTTTTTTACAATAAACAGACAGCACTGGAACAAAGGAAACTGCAAGCGCTAAGGGTGCAATTAAATAATTGACGCTTGTCAATATAAAATAATAAAAACTCATTTAGAACGCCAGGCGCAGACAGCCAGGCTTTATAGCACCTCCACGGCAGTGGGGACCGTGTGCTAGGTATTGCCGCTATCGGGTCTGGTCTTTTTGTTCGGGCCCAAGTCGGCGGAGCGCGTAATTGCAGGTTTCTCTGACATTTTCAGGCAACGCTTTGTTGCAGCAACAGCAGATACACCTTTACTTTCCAATAGTTGCGAGAACAATCAGACAGCGTTGAGGCAGCTGCGCATGCGCAACGTGCGACAGACGAGACATGGGAATTCCAAGAGTGTGCCAGTGACGACTGTTTCGTACCCTCTCTCTCAATATATTGAGCATGAATAAATAAGCAATGATGGGTACATGCTCTAGATTATTATCTGTCGTACAAAAGACTTCAATTATCGCATAGCTGTTAGATCTTATCTTACAATGACACGAAGCATTTCTTATGCACACGGAATTATCTCGAGGAATTCTTTGACGAGTAGGTGGTGGGGTGGCGGAGTCTTTCAGCTTCTGGCATACATTTTGATAAGTGACACGACACACATTACTTCGATATCAGTGAATTACAGAAACGGTCTATAAAAACGAGGCCATAAACAATTTACCATTAATTTTTCCTGTTTTACAATGCTAGCAAGGCCAAATATCTTGGACTGCTTTTCGATAGAGTTGTAATAATTAATCAGCTTCCTGTACTAGCACTAGTACATGTACGTTAGCCAGCAACTCTGATGAATAAACAAATCGAATAGCATTCGGAGCCTTATCGAGTAGTTCAAGGTCTCCATCGACCTCTCAGATTTCCTGCTTTCTCTAGCACTTCCATTTGTAGTCTTTAAAGCCTCGCAAATGTCCTTATATCGGAACAAGTTGCTTTTGCAATACGATCTTGGCAATAGATGAACAAATATGCACCTAGGCACGAACATAAAAATCAATGGGTTGGCATGGACAGAGTCAAAATACCAGAGGGCCTTAAGTAAAACGTCAGCTAGACAATGGAGACGAGACCTTTCCCTGAATGGGCCAGGAAACTGGTTTTGGCGGAGACGGGGTGGCAGCCAAAGCCAAATGGCGAGTGGTTGCCCATGTTGCATTTACCAGTTCGATGCAGTTTTCGCTGACTCAGAGGTGCGGCGGCACCGCTCCGTTGTATTGTTTCTTTACGTGCATTACGTAAGTGTCTAAGTCAGTGGGTCAGTGACTTCCCGAGCCAGTGGAGCTGCTGCTGGCTTGGCTATGTCGCACTGAACCGGTAACCGAACGGAGGAAGGGGTTGGCACTTGGCACTTGGCACCGCACTTTTCCATCAACGGCATAATTGGGAAGTAAGCCACAAAACTTGACCACCAATCGAGCTAACCTTAATCTGAAGCCTTGTCAGTCACCTGCGGCTTGTTGAAGGTTAGTGCAACCGCATTTTTGATTGATTTGCAGCTGCCATGGAGAGCAGAAACAACAACAACAACAACAACAATAATGGCTTCGTGAATCAGTCATTCGTTGGCTCACGGAATTCCTCGACCATATCCATACCTGGAGCGTACAAATCAAAAGATCTCACAAATGGCAGCAAGCCAAATGCAGCTGCCCCAGCGGCAGGAACGGGAACAGGAGCTGGAGCAGGAGCAGGATCTGCACACAACCAGCCCGAGGCGGAAGCGGGTGCGGGCCAGCAGGGTAAACAGCGCGCCAGCTGGAACAATGATATTGAGTTCCTCATGTCCTGCATCGCCTTGAGCGTGGGCCTGGGCAATGTGTGGCGCTTCCCCTTCACGGCCCTGGAGAACGGCGGTGGCGCCTTTGTCATTCCGTATCTGATTGTCCTCATATTGGTGGGCAAGCCGGTGTACTACATGGAGATGCTGCTGGGACAGTTCTCCAGTCGCGGCAGCGTTAAAGTGTACGACTTTTCACCGATTATGAGAGGTGAGTGTGTGAGTTTGAACAGCGTGGAATTCTCGCTATCGATGGGCAATCGATTAGCTTTAGGGTAACGTGAATTCAATTAATCAACAAGTGCATTCCAGATAGCGAAAGAATCTCTAAACCATTGAGTAACGCCTATCTATCGTTTCAGGCATAGGCTACGGCCAAGTGCTGGCCACGGGGATTGTGACGACCTACTATGCCACACTAATGGCTCTGACGCTGCGCTACTTTGTGGACTCGTTTTACCCCACGCTGCCGTGGAGTTATTGCCGGCCAGAATGGGGTGCGAATTGTTTGGACTCGGGACCGCAGGTATCGAGCCTAACCAACGCGGCTCAGACGACGGTGCGGACCACCTCGGCGGAGTTTTATTTTACGTGAGTTACCTCTGCCTCTGTGTACGAGAACGCTCCGCATATTCATCATTTTCCCGGCAGGAATATCATTCTGCGCGAGAAGGCGAGCATCGATGACGGCATTGGCTATCCCAGCTGGAGCCTGGCTTTGGCTCTGGCCATTGCGTGGGTCATTATAGCCGGCATCATGTTCAAGGGTGTGAAGAGCTCCGGCAAGGCCTCCTATTTCCTCGCACTCTTCCCCTACGTGGTGATGCTCATATTGCTGGTGCGCGCCCTCACCCTGCCCGGCGCCTTCGACGGAGTGCTGTACTTCCTGCGGCCGCAGTGGCACAAGCTGCTCGAGGCCCAGGTGTGGTACGCGGCCGTCACGCAGGTCTTCTTCTCTCTGGCCATTTGCTTCGGCAACATTATTATGTATTCCTCGTACAATCGCTTCGGCCAAAACATTTACAGGTGAGTGCGGACGCACCAACAGCAACAACATCGTGGAGAGCAGGGCTTATCATTTCACCTCCAGGGACGCGAACATTATCACCACCTTGGACACCTTCACGTCGCTGCTGTCGGGTATCATTATCTTTGGGATCCTTGGCAACCTGGCCTACGAGAACAACACGTCAGACATATCCAGTGTGGTGAATGGGGGGCCGGGGCTGGCCTTCATCTCGTACCCCGATGCGATAGCCAAGTTCAAGGTGCTGCCCCAGCTCTTCTCGGTGCTGTTCTTCCTCATGCTCTTTGTGCTCGGCATCGGCAGTAATGTGGGGATGGCCTCCTGTCTCACGACGGTGATCAAGGATCAGTTTGGCCACATCAAGAACTGGATTATTGTGGTGGCCATTGCCGTGGTTGGCTATCTGCTGGGTCTGCTCTACATCACGCCCGGTGGACAGTTCGTCCTCAATCTGTTGGACTTCTATGGCGCCACGTTCGTGGCTCTGGTGCTGGCCATCTTCGAGCTGGTCGCCATCGGCTGGATCTACGGAGTGAAGCGGCTCTGCCGCGATGTGCAGTTCATGCTGGGCATCAAGACCTCTTTGTACTACCGCCTCTGCTGGGGAGTCATCACGCCGCTCTTGATGTTTACCATTCTCATCTACACGCTGGTTCAATACGAGCCCCTAACTTACAAGGATTACACCTATCAATCCGGTGTTTACGGTAAGATTACATTCTCTGCATGTCCTTCCCAGCTAATCGAATCCATTTACAGTCTTTGGCTGGTGCATGAGCGCCTTCGGCGTGGGCCAAGTACTGTTTTGGGCCATACCCGCTGTGCGGCGGCAACCGTCTAATCTCAGCCTCTGGTCCCGCATCCGTAAAGCCTTTGAGCCACTGCCCAACTGGGGACCAGCCGACCCGGGCACCCTCAAGCGGTATCAGCTGTACGTGCAGGAGGGCCAGGCCAGCGCCATGTTCCAGCGCAGCAGTATCTGGCACAAAATCTATGACAATATCTTCGGTTAGCTTTGAATTAGCAATAAAACTATATACCATTTAATGCCGCCGACTCTGACGCTTTACGAGGATATGATGTGTGTATCTGCGTGTGCTTGTGTGTGTGTGTGTGTGTGTCTGTGCTTGGGGCAGGAGTAGAGTTGCAGCTACAACGCAACCCTTTTATAATAAAAATCAGTCCCAGTCCCAGCTTAAGTGCCAAATGAAATCGCAGTTGGTAGTTGTTGGTAGTTGGCCTTAGGCGATCATAACACCAACAGAGATGGCAACGTGACAGGAATGAGAATTCTGACAGACGATAGGCCAGGATTGAGTTGTATATGGGGCAGAAGGCTACTAAAATCATAGACTCATACTCACATGAATCCCCAAAGTAAACATCTATCAAATATCGGTTATTTAATTTTATCGAAACAATGAATATCCCAGTATCACTGCTCAAGCTGCCTTCGCATCTCTATCCTGCACTCGCAACTGGCAAAACTACATGTAAATGATAAAAGATAAAAGACAAGACAGTTGCAGCCGGAGGGGCTCTTACTCCAGCCGTATTCCACAATCTCCCGGACGGGCTCTGGCTCTGGCTCGTGTGCACTGATTATGCCATAAAGGGTAAAAAGTTCTGATTTTATGATTGAAAGAAAAAGTTCCATATTCCGGGTAATGTGAATGTGTCTCCTGTGGGTGCGTGCTGTGGAACATTTCCGCGTAACAGCGGGCGCAAAGTATTAAAGTAATTTGTAGAAAGGAAACAACGGCTTTGGGCAGGAAAAGGACCGAATGCCTGCTGTGCAGATAAGCAGAAATGGCAGCCGGTCCTTTGAGTTCACAAACGATACAGAGTGCTCTCTCCGAGGGATATGCCCAATAAATCAAGTAGATATTTGGGGAGAATGATTCGTCATTGGTGTGTAAGCCGGCGTGGACAACAAACAGATAGGGAGCTGCACACAAGTGGAAGGCGACACACAAATACTCGTACACCTGAAAGCAGTTCTATTTCTGGGTCCTTGTCGTCGTCGTCGGCCAACGCCGCATGAGCCGTCACCTGCAAAGATGTCAGCCTAATGAAGATGGCAGACCTGAACGGGATGGATGTAGCCCGTTTTGGTCTCTGCTCTGTTCTGTTCTGTTCTGTTTGGGCGGCTTGTAAGCAGCATGGGTGCGTAATTACATTGATAAAAGGCATTTCAAACAGAGCGAAGCGACACTCGCTCACGCTGTCATGAGCACACCACCGCGTATGCGCAACGCCCGTGCGAAAAGGCAATGCATTTCGAGTTATTTGTCAAGCCATTGTGCCATGTTAATGCGTTTTTAATGGCCAAACTTGAACATCCACCCGCACCAGACAGACGAAGCTCCAGCGAAGCTCTTTGTGCTGTCCGCCGAAGTGGTCGCTTGAGTGCCTGCCACCCCGTTGCTCCGCTGTCTGCTGCCCGCTGTCCGCTGTCGGTATCAGCTTAATTTCATTGTTTTCCAGCGCAAGTCAAACATAATGAGACATTATGGCCGCGTCAACAGTCCGTATGGTTAATTGAAATACACAGCCATCGATCCGAACCGGAACGAGTCCTGCCCCGACCATTATTGAATTTAATTTCCATTCATTTGTCTGAAAAAGAGTCTGTGATTTAGCACTGAGCGAATCGGGAATGGAAGCCATAAAAAGATAGGTTAATTGCCACAGTTTAACAACCCTGGCCCTGGTGCCAGATATTTTTTTATCATAGACTGATAAATATTTCAATAATATACAATAAATTTAAGCTAAAATATATGACTGCAAAAAGGAAAACCGAATATATGTATGTAGTTCTTTTAATTTTGATACGGAATAATTCCTTATAAAAATCGTGTGTTTCCCAATTTATAAAATATTCAAATTGATTGAAAACTGAGACAATCTCTTTCCTGCTCACTTTGCAGGGTATTGGCGCCATAGACCCCTGATAAATAATAAATAAATAATACATTTTTAATCAAAAAAAGCTTGTTCAATATCCATTAGCCATTAGGGTTCGGGAAAGTGGCCTCTTGAACGTGATTGTTGTGTCAAAGATTCATTTTTTATGGAATTAATTATTAAGTATGAAGGTATTTATTAGGGTAAAATATCTTGTGGAGAGCTCTCATCGGGTGACCAAAAGAACAAGCTTTAAACCTGAAATAAAATATATTTAAATAGTTATTTAAGATGACGGTAAGGCCCCGTCCATGCTGGTTTATTATAATTTACGTTTATTATTGAATGGATGCGATGATTTATGGCCACGTAATAACAACGGAAAATCATAGCAAACAGTTTACTGAAGAGGAGGAATCACGACAGAGCCAGAGCCAGCCCAAGAGGACGGGAATATAAATCAGACGGCGAGGCAAACAGAAAATGACAGGACAGGTACACACCGTTTACCTTTAACGCACATTTCCCCAAAGTAATCAACACAGTGGCCGCAGACAAAGCAACCGATCCGGGACGGGAAGGTGTGCGGCAGGTTTGGGACAGGCCCGGACCCAGGCAGCAGACGACAGGAGATAGGATCCGGCAGTCGGCAGTCGGTAGTCGGCAGCTGGCACTTGGCGGATGTGGGCCATTTGGACGCCTGCGGATGGCAGTTGGCCACCCAAATGGCTTCCCCTCAACGGGTGGGAGCCGGGCCAGGGGTCGTCCATGTGGCTGCTACTTAGGCACACATTAACTTTTGGCCTTTTGTTGGCCCCGGTCTCTTTGTCTGGAGGACCCTGTTCTTATCTTACGGCAATGACTTGACTAGACACAGCTGCTATTATTTCGCTTTGTTTATTCTCGGGCCGCGGGGTCTCCCCTAAATTTTAAATTATTTAAATAAATTAGACCACATTCTTCTGCTGTCCGAACAGATTGCCCGCAATTTAGCGTGAATGGCATTTAGGTGGATTTGTTTTTGAGCCACTCGCCGAATGTCTGCCACGGGATGCATTCTGGGGCAGGTGGCAGCCGCAGATCCTTCTCGCCCCAGACTGAAGGTTGTAAAAATTTACAGCCAAAGTTTATAGCCCACAAATGTGCACCGAATGCCCCGAATTTGTGTGTGGCACGGAAATGGCTGCCTAAATGCCACTTTGAACTGTTCTGGAAGACAACTTAAGCGAGTCTTAGTTAACTCTAATCGCTCTGCAATTGTCAAACATTTACATATAAATTGGGGAATAATCAAATAAAAACAAAAAGGTGGAAAGCATACACGTGGCTAAGGAGAAGAACTGTTACACTTGGGCCACGGGTACACTCAGAGAAAAGTGACATAGTAGAAAGAAACGCAAACATATTTAAATTAAATATTCTTATTAAAAGCATGTGGAAATTTAAAATAAAATAATAAATAAATATAATATATTGCATTTTAAGAAAATATATTTAATCGAAATAAAAGAATATTTATATTAGATATGATATCTATGTGTAGAACTGTGGATACTGCATTCGATATCTATAACTATAACCATTTTTTTTTAATTGATGTAAAATGGATGAGCTTCTGTTAAATTTTGTTCCTAATGATGGCTAATTAATTAAATTCCAGGGGACACCAAGTTGAAGCCGTCATTCGCCAGGAATCGAAGCGGAAAAGTTATGAGCGGGAAAAACATTTCAGAGACAGACATTCCATCAAACGTTGCCTTGACGAGGGACAGACTGTATCGTGTACCTGAACAGTTTGTTATGTCGATGGTCGAGTCGACGATTCGAACCCTGGATGTCAACTCATGTATACTTTTGGTACTCCTCGTATACGAGTATGTATGTACATAGTTTTTGGCCTGCCATTTTGTGTGTGTTTCATATTTATGGCAGTCTGTCAATGGCAGCGCCAGCGAAAGCAAACTAATAATACGACATACAATGAGCAAGCAAGTACTATACGTCCCTACGTACATGCATACATAGATAGTCGGGTACATATGTACATATATGTACACATATGTACGCATATGTATGCCTACTCGAACTGTTTTTATTGTTGCTTGGAGTGTGGGCCATGGCTCTTCAGCCATCGATTGGCCATTTGAAGTGGAATGTCTTTCTCCGGGAATTGCCGATTTTATTAGCTGTTTATAGTGCCAATTAAAGCATACAAAATTAAACATCACATCGGATATCGGATATCAGAGGCCATAAGTATGCAGCGCAGCCAGGAATCGCGTGTTCTTCATTGCATACTTTGCCGGGCAACAAATTTCTGCTGGGAATTGGTTTATTGGTTTTTGCTGGATTGCTGGTTTGTTGGGTATTTTACCATTTTCCTGCTTTTAAGTTATTTATAATTATTTTTTTTTTTGGCCAACCACTGCTCGAACAAAGATGGAGAAGGAAGAGGCAGGCAAATGACAAAAACCTTGACAACTTTGCAGTTTTACCAGAAAGTTTTATGATAAGTTTTTCATCAGAAGACGTAAGGCATGTCGTGCCAAGAAACCAAATAGACATTAGGGTACCCGAGGGGTGTGGGTGTAGCAGGCGGAACAGGCGGAACAGGGACAGGGGCAGCCAGGCGTTGCAAAAACTGACATCACAATGGTTGACTGTCATCCCATTCTGCACTATGGGTCAAAATATACCACCAACTGGCACGCCACGACCACGGGGGCACCTCACCACACGACCACACGACCACACTCATATCCCAGGAACACAGTCAGGCCGAAATGGGAATATAATACCTATAGATGGGATGGGATCTTTCTTAGACGACCATACAAATTGGTCATTTGTTTTTACATTCCGTTGGGAGAAGGGACCGGTGGCTAGGTGGCTCTTCAATTCTTAACCAGCTTAAAGGTTTAATTTGGCAGCATGTAAAACAAATATCAGAAGAAGCCATTAGTTACACACAAGAAAGAAGAATGAGAAAAGAATTTAATTACAATTATGGCCCTCTATAATTGAAAGCACACATATGTACCATACATACATATGTATAAATAAGTACATATGAATGTGTATATTTGCTTTTAAAAATGCAATGCGCCCACAGTGCCAGTGCCGTTCTGACGTGCCATCTGATGCGGCGGAGACGAGTGAAATGCCTGTGAAAGGCAGAGCAGACGCAGTGAAAAGAAATGTCTCCGGATGTCGTCAACGCAACGACGATGAAGGCACGGCGAAATTGTGAAAGCCGCAGATGGCAGGCAGCACCACAGAGTACAGAGTGGGGGAAACGAACGAACCCATAGCTCCCATACTAGTTGAAGTTCATGAACTTGTTAAACACGTGTAAATCAACAACAGCTCCAGGAAACTTTAAGTCCAGGCAGGGCGATAGTTGGGAGTCGCAAATCAAATTACTGATTAAAAATTACTGACATAAGCGGGTTGGCCCTAGGTTGGCATTCAGATTAAATTAAGACATTACTTAATTTGATTTTAAGCAAATGGCCAGCGGCTCTGGCGCAGTAACCCTTTTGAGATGCCAACTACTTCAAAGTTTGCCACATGACGCCTCAAATCTCTCCATCTAAATGGGCCAACTTCCAAGTCAAGTGGAGTTCGGCACGAATTTATCTTTCGTAAATTCCGCTCGTAAACTGTTATGAAAATGCTGCTGCACAACCAAGCGCTAGACAGCCAGCGAGACGGATCTGTGTGTCCCTGTTCTTTGGCCTGGTTATAGACAGGCAACAAGCAAAATATTTCATGACCCCTTCGGGGGGGGGGGTCTTTGGCATAATTTCTAGGGCATTACACCGCCTGGCTTGTGGGGCCCTGACTGCCGTCACGAGTCAAAAAGTTGGGCACAATCAACATTAACATTCATGCGTGCATCAAGCCGGAAAGTGTCTATAAGATCTAACCGCAATGGCCTCCCCATGTCCCCATGTCGTATAAGTAATGCACGGTGAACCCATGGCTCCCTAGACCCTCCTCCGACCCCTTCATTGTACTGTGAGGACAGCCCCCGGGTTCAGGTAAGTGTCCCTCTTTCAGCAGTTAAATTTTCGTCCATCAACACACAATCCATCATCGGGTGCGGGCAGACAGAACATCATTTTTTGTTACTCTTATTTCAGCTTTTTTTTTATGTCTATCCGCTCGGAAATGTCAATACAAACCGGAGTCTGTCCTAATTATGTGAGCTGTTTTTTGTTTTCCCTGAAAAAAATATCCCTGAATTTATTTGTTTAAGCGAAGGCATGCCCCTGACCCCGTTGACAGCGACATTTAGATGGCTTTCTGCCATCGAATTACAGCGATGCGATGTGATGTTTGGGTGAATTATCTGAGAAATTGATTGATGGCGAGCGGCACATCGGATGAAATATAGACGCAGACACCTGGCAACGGAAATCAGCAGAATCATTTACTTAAGCCACTCCTTCTACCCATATTTGTATCTCTCAGGAATGCCACAAAGATACAGAGCAGCGTGACAGCAGCGGGAAGTCATCGGGGAATACCACTCAAGAACAAAGCCAAAATACTATGTATTCCAGGTTTCGATGTCAGAAAATGAGAAGGTTTGATGAATCATCCTAACGATTGCTAAATTAACAGGGACACAATCATTTTTCTTAAGACAAAACTCACCAAAGATGTTCGCAAATCGTTCGCTGGAAGGCCTATGGAAATTTCTCAATAGTATTCCGAATTTATAAGCTGTTCAACAAATTATTAGATGCCCCGACAAATACCCTTACAAACGAGCCAGCCACAGCTTCTGTTCTAGAACGATACATCAACATTTAAATTAAATGAAAACAATGTTTTTCCATCCGATTGCAAATCTGTAAGGATAACTCTTCGAATGGCAGAGGCAAATGGGAAAGGCCCAAGGATAAGCAAACAGCAGAAGGAGATGGGCGTGTGGCTATGGGTGGGGCTGGCCTATCTCAAGAACTGAGAGCAAACAAACAAAGGAATAGGCTTGGAGACGGAGATAGAGATAGAGATGTGGGGAAACAACCGCAGAAACAATTTATTATTTGGTGATTCACCTCCCCGGAAAGTGGAGAGGGAAGTGGCAATATGCAAGTTTGCTTTTACGAACTTGAATAAATAATGAAATCGGTGAGCAAGTGGTCCTAGATGGCACAAGTTCGGACTTACTTGGCCAGGCTCTGGCTTTCTCTGGCCAAATGGCCGCAATATTGACTGGAGTCGAGCCAGCACAAGCAATTTCATATACTCGTAGACTGGCTGTCACACTCGCTGCCCAGAGATGGCAAAGAGATGGCCCAAAGATCGACCACGAAAAGCGAACATTCTCCCTCTGTCTCTCCGGGACACTCATTCGTCATCTCAGCCAACAAGGGGTTGCTAGAACTAAGGTTAAGCTCCAAAAATCTGCCACTGTGTGTACAATTTCTCAATCACTTTTGTGCACTGGCCAGCGGGCCAACTCCGACTGCAGCACCAGCAGCGTCAATCCCCGTTAGAACCTTTAACCATCGACCTTTTTTTTCGCCCCTGAACTTAATAAAATATGAAAAACCTCACCGAAAACGGAGAGGGCGGGGCCGGGGCCGGAGCCGGGGCCGGGGCTGGGGCTGGGTGGAAATTCATACAGCAACACCAGAACAGAAGCTCAAGCCACTTGGCCTTTGGGAGTTTATGGAAGAGCTTAGCAAACAAAATTATATTCAATTTCCTTTAATGGCCAACATAAAATAGCAGTCAGCAAAAGTAAAGCCGGCCAAAAGCCGCCAGAAAAAAGTAGGCGTTGCGCCGCGAACTTTCCCAAGGAGAAAATCAGGGCTCGAGGAGTTTTTCTCCACTCACCATCGTCGTATCCCAGTCTGCCATTTGGTTTTTGGTTTTTGTTAGGTAAGCAACTTGTTTGAAGTACTGCCAGTGCTAGTACTTCACAATGGATTATGTTTGGATGTATGTTTATCACCAGATATGAATATTCCATATTCGAGTAGCAGCAGCAGGCGTTCCCAGGATGTATAGTCTACTATATACGTGGCAACCTATTAAGCATACGACATGTTGTGCGGCCCTGTCCATTCAAGCATTCCATTCTTAAGAGGCACTGGCGAAGTGGTAGCATACACTCATATTTCACTTGTCCGGCAGTGTGCCAGCCAATTTGTTCAAGATGATTATCGATAATCGACACTTGATCAAAATTATGCACAATCCACATTTTAAGGAGGACATATTTGAGGACCCGAGCTGGATAGAGTTGAGTGTATTTGCATGTGTGTGTTGGCTACGGATTGAAGCCTTGGCGAAAGGATAAACTTGAATACAAATATACATCACGTTCTCTTTGAGCCATGATAAAGGGGAAATTCCGCAAAACTTTTGAGAACAAGAGGCGAAACCTTTTTAAAATGTAATTTTAAAATCAGCTTTCAATGCCGCATCTTTATCGATTGAATGGGTTGGGTGGCCACGTTTATGGCATTCCAATAATTTCATTCCCTTACCCAAATCATTTTGTTTTAGATTGCTGATGATGGTGTGGAATGCTTAAAGTATTTCTCCTCCCAAACCATGTCTTGGTCCAAGTCCCAAGCTGTTAAGCTTCGTGTAAGAGACAACCTAATCCCACAGATAGAGTCAACAAAGGGAGATGTTTACTATTAGGTTTATCGGCAGCCAAATAGGCGAATTTAATGTGGCTCGTCCACAGTCCGCTGTCGGCAGTCCACAGTTTTATGGTCGATTTCAGGCTCCAAGCAAAGCCTGAAGTTACTGCAGACAAGCCCAACCGTTAATACATCAAATTGCAGCGTCTTGACAGCAAGCGTTCCAGTTCTTTTCTTTGGTGCCTTTTGTGTGGCAAAGATAGCGACACTTGTCAGGGGAAGCCACAGCCAGAGACAATTCGATTGACATGAAATGAATTGTGAAATTAAACAGACTTGCACAATGACAGCCGCAGAAAGGAAGCCAGGGAAGGCTGAAAAGGATTCCCCACAAATTGCTAAGTGATTTCTCTTGAATAAACTGTACGGAGAGTGGAGTGGTAGGCAGACGGAGACAATCAGTTGTCAGTTTCCTGAAAAATACCGATGTGGCCCCGCTTAAAAGTCAACTGCGACAAGCATGAAAACACAGGAGCACAGGAGTACGTGTTATGTTGTCGCTCTGTCCGATCTGTATCTGTCCGATTCATGGGGCCACTTAGAAAGGATCGTCACCTGTTTGCTTAAATATTAACCCTCTACACACTTACCCTATGCGAATCACAAAAGCCAGATCCAGATCCAGATTCGAGCTGACCATTGAGCCATTGAGCAATTAGCGAGATTGGGAGCATTTATCTTTGCAGAAAAGGAGATTTTCCGATTGCATAGAAATAGAAAGCGATTCACGCGCGGGCTTTAATCAAAAAGGATTTCAATCACACACACACACACACTCAGACACAGTTGCACCGCCAGCAAATATCAATCAACAATTGCGCCGCCTAGAAGCATGCAACAATTTCTATTTTCCTGCTCTTTGTGCAGCCAACGCGGCGTATGAGCAATCAATTTGCATCGAGTTCACTCTACAATAATGTTCAGCACGCGTTGCTTCAATTATTCAAAAGACCGTTGGGATTGAATTGGATTGGATACGGATTGTAGCCGACAGGATTCGACGATGTTTATCCCAGTTCACTGCTAAGGGAGCCGACAGAAGCGTCCGGTTTGAGAGCCGAAATCGCACTGAGGCGCCGAGACAAGAACAGCGCTTAAGAGGACAAGCCATCGCCCAATGCGTTCCACTCGAATCGGCGCAGGCGCCTACGCCATGGTCGTCTGAGTGGATGCCATTTGGAAAACAGTTTGCGAGTTTTTCAATTGTTGCCCAAAAAGGCAACGAAAGAAATTCCAGCGCTGCATGGTGCTTGCTTCTGGTCAGAATAGAAGCACGAATCAGGGATTTCAATTATGCATATACATCCCTCACAGCTGATCCAGCTGCCAGCAGACTCCTGAGGGATGGGCTCTAGCCTCGTCTGCCCTGCTCTGGTCTGGTCTGGTCTTTTATTGCATCTTAAGTCGATGCATGCTGTGAACTTTCGTCTGCCAAAGGTGTCCATGGCTCCGGCGAACATTTTATTTGAGACAAAAACCTAGCACAGCCCTAAGGTTGCTTCCAGAGATACGTGTGACTAGACTTGGCAAAGCTGCAGCTTCCGCTGTGCATTCATTCAGAGTTTTCATATAAGTATGGTTATTAAAATGTTCCTTGCTGGCTCTATTTTTCACAAATTAATACGAGTATGTTAAGGTCCGTCAAAGAAGCACTAAATACATCCCTAAGGTTTCTTGCAGAGTTACCTGGGACTTTGAAAAATGAAGACTTTAGAATAGGGCTTTCATAGTTCAAAACGAATCAAGTACGAGTATTACCATGAATATTTATTGGCTGTGAAAGTCCAAGAAACCGCATTTAATGTGCGCATTTATTCCATTCAATTTCCTTGACAATCTCTGGCACAGTCCTAACATTAATCTAATGCTTGTGTATGCAACACCTTTTGTGCACCCTGGCCTTCGTTTCCCAGCTCTGTGGGTGGTGGGTGGTGGGTGGGGGTCCTGGTCCTTTGCTCAATGGCTGTATAAAATGCGTGCACAGTTGGCGACAGTCTGCCTAAATGCAATTTCAGCTTTGCTTTTACCTCAGCTTCAGTCCCCACAGCCATGCCACATCCACTTTATATGTATATCATTACTACCGCTAGTGGCTGTTGGCTGTTGGCGGCAATAGCCGGAAGAAATAATTGAATTTGGCGCAGACGAGTTAAAAGACGATTGCCGGCAATCGCGGTGCTCAATTTATTTTGTTACATTGTAGCCGCATTGGCAAACATGGCGTTTGAGGAGGTTGAATCAAATTGCTTTAAGGACTCCCCATTGCCAGCTGCACTCTTTACCGTGCCGTCGCAGGAGCCATAAATCGCCACCTGGTCAATTGTCACGCTCCGAAGGATAGACTGATAGAGCGCCCTGATACACTGATACCATGATTCAGAACGGTAGCAGCTCAGGCGTTGCTAATTATGAACCTTGTTAGGGAAAAACACAACCAGGGAGAGACGGGTAGGTAAGCCGATCTATCAATTGATGACACACTCTTCACAACGACCTGACCCCGAGAGCCATGCAGGCACTTCTCCTGGCAGCTATGCTGATAGCAACTATTGACCAGGCCCCAGAAACGAAATCCAATTTATAAATGTACTCAGACATAAATCACAGTCGTGTCAGGGATTAGTCCGTTTGAATTTGCAGTGTCTCATCTTCAACTTCCAGCATCATTCACCTCGTCTGTTAGTACGCTTGCAGAAATGAATGAAAATACTTCGCAGGATACGGCGAAATGCGATTATTCCACCCTCAAATGCTTTCCCGATATCAAATGTATTTCTAATGCCCATTTGTATGGTTTTCCTGGTATTTAATTCCTGTTCCGTCACACGTTCACTACAATTGGCCCACACATTACTTTTTTTTGCGTTCCTTCATATGCCTTGGACTGACGTTTAACTTTATTTACGTCTCCTGCGACACGCGCCACTGCCTCAAATTGTGGCTCAGTGCACATCGTTCACATCTCTGGCACTTCCCCTTCACATGTCCGTTCAGCTGACAATTACAACCCATTTGTTGCTGTTCCTCTTGCTGTTGCTGCAACTGTCGCCTGGTGTTGGGGCTGGCTTATTTAGCATGCAGCTGGCAAGACACGCGCGTCAACGTCCATTGAGTTCTATTCCCCATGCAGCTAATGGCTCCATCGTGATGGAATACTGAGAATAGAGCTTATGTGAGAGTGTGTGTGTGTGTGTGTGTGTGTGTGCGTTGTGTAGTGGAGCTCAGGCCCCTCCAGGTCCAATCAGTGGCTGACGCTTAAAGGTTCCACCAAATGTACTCGTAATCGTCATTTTAGTAGGCCGAAAATACACACATCCCTTTTTCCTAATTGCTCACACACGCGCGCATTAAAGTTTTGAGATAAAATTAACGCCGACGGGCCACTGTTTTGCCTCGCCACGATGCGATTGTAAAAGGTTTTCTTAAAAACGAATTTTCCTTGAAATAATACCAAACTTCCCGCAATAGCGAAGCTTATGAAATTTTAAGAGCAATAACAATAAACTCAACGATTGGCGGAACACACTGCGAAGGAAGATTGGTCTTCCCGCTTAGCTGCCGCTGGGGAATGGCGACCAACATGACCGGAACGTGGCCGCACGCCATTTTGTTTGGGGGTAACACGAGCTTGGCGCATGTTACAGCATGATTAATTCGTGTTGATAAACAGTTATTTTAATTAATCGCCAGGTGTCGGTGGTGCGGCTTCAGGTGCTGCCCCAGCTTTTGTGCTCAAAAACATTTAAATTTGAATTTAAATCGACTACTGCTCACATCGCGGGTTATTGCCTGAATAACCCAATTGGGGTGACGTTTTGTCGGTTTGAATAAATTTGAAAAATGGCGCCTTCGCCTCGACGACGACTACGCCCGCGCTGGTGGAATGGAAATGCATTTATCATTGCTCCATTGGTTAGTCAACAGCCAGTTTATCTGAAATTAAAAATCGTTTCCACCTGAATTTATGCCCAGCGCCCTTTGCTGCCAATACTTTGCACTCTGCATTCTCCTTTGTCCATTCAAAGTGGACTGGAACCAGGACCCTTTAAGCTGTTGCAAGTTACGGTCATTTTCTAGCCGCAACAAAACTTTTCTCTATAATTAAAAGCTAACGAAACTTTTAGCTGGTGCTTAGAAAAGAGAGTTCACAGAAAATAACAGCTAACAGCTGAGAGCACAAACATGAGTAAATTTCTAATTTCCGACGTGTTTCGGTCAATTTGTATAGATCTCAAACAACTGACGTTGAACTTTTCACCTTTGTACGAAAGTTCTGCCTGTAAGCATGGTTGCAATTTTGGAATGCAAAGACACAAAAACGAAAGCCTGCAAGGGATTTGAAAATAAGTATAAATACAAAATATTGAATAAAGTTCCCGTACCAACTAAATTCCGGCATTGAATGGGACTTTACAGCAGGGTGACCGTTGGTGGTACCACATATATAAATATGTTATATGTTATATGCTAATAGAATTATAATAGCTTTTGGATAGTTGTCATGTAAAGTTGTGCACTTTGTCGTGGTCTATTGATCAACGGCTTGTTGTGGATATAAGCTGTGCATGAAGAACTGTATACATAGCTTAAGTACCATTTTTCTGAAACCGGAACACAATTATTTACTTTCCAAGGTCCATTAACATTCTAAACATAGTAGAGATGCTGCATTCAAATGATATTTTAATGAGTTAAAACATTTAACATTATTAACATTTATTGATAATAATGAATATTGAATAAACTTGTTTCTTCCTTCGAGAATGAGAGACCAAGCATTCAGGAAAGGGTGAAATATATTTTAAGCACTGCACGCTTGATGTCGTAAGCCGTATAGTGCAATTCGATCAAGTAATCGCCCTCGGGAAAGGGAAGAACATTCGTGAATCGGTTGTTGACATGCTCCGTGGTAAGCTTATCCAATACTAGATCATGCTATAGAATATATAGATGTATATATAACTCGTAAAAGTTACTGGTGTAAGAATCAACTCCTCACTTACATTGTAGGGACACGTATGATTCATGTTTGATCGATCTTTGATGAACTCAAAAAAGTAGTTTACGATGGGGAATGATTTTTGACGTTTAAGGAATTGGCAGCCGTCCACAGTGAAATTGTAAAGGAATGGTTTATATCCACTGAATCGCTTGTATAGTCCCAAATTCACCTGATATGCAAAAAATGAATATAAACAAATTCGGTGAGCTCACCTATACATACCATGAATTTGGTAACCGGAATTTGAAGCAGATTGACTTTCAGCGATATGTATTTGTAGCTCCGGTTCACAGATTTCAGATAACAATATTCGAAATCGGTGAAATCCATGTCCAAAGAATTGCACTTTACATTCGTGAACTCCACCCGAGTAGCGATCTTTGAGTTGTTGGTAATTGGTTGTACAAATATTTTACACTTGTAATAATTTATCCTTACCTCGACGACAAAATAGGATATGACCAGGAAGTACACCAAAACATTGAGAGTAGAACACATCACGCACATGAAACCACGACGACTAAATTCGATTTAAAGCTGTTTACTAGCCAATACTATATATATAGCTATACAGTTTCGGTCAATACTCATTTGAAATAAAGTACTTAGTTGAGGTCTAATGATCAAGGGTTAGCTCTGGATATCATCTTTTCATAAAGAACTAACTAGCTTTATTACCATTTTGCTGAAACGAGAAGGCAATAATTTTCTGTCCATTGTCCATTAATATTTTTAACATAAAAATGCTACATTTAACTGATATTTGAAGGCACATCTTTGGTTTGACATAATACATTCGAAAAATGCAAACATGTTTTGCATATATTCGTTCTTCATTTAATTGCCTGAATTAGATTCAATTTGTCTTCATTATTACATCCGGATATCTTCATTTAATTGCCTGAATTAGATTCAATTTGTCTTCATTATTACATCCGGATTGCTCCCTTGCTTCCCTCTAATTTGAATGTGCCACCTGTTGTCGAGGAAAAATATAATATTTGTATATTTCGTTCGTGATTTTGTCACGATTTTTCACGATTGCCGTTTTGAAACGGCAAAAATATTTTAAATGATTCTGGGGAGCCACCTGGTGACGCGACGCTGCCAGATGGAGAGAAAACGATTCCTTCTTCTTCCTCTTGGATGCTATCGATACGATAGTATCGGAAAATATGAAAAAATCATGTCACGACAATGACCCAACACTAATGGAGCTGCGCAGCCGCAAACATGTCTTGGCCTGGAAAATTGTTAATTACGTTTGAAAACTTCACCGCTGGCTTGCCAGCCTTGGCAAATGAAAAAAGTGCATTGCCCTGCCACAGCTGCTGCGATTGCAAATGCAAATGCTGTCGGGGATTAAGTCAAAAGTATGTTGCCTTCAATGGCGAACCTGTTTCTTCCTCCTCCACTGCTGGCGATGTCCAGAAAATGATGCGGTTCAGCACAGTGGACATGATGCTGTTGCTACAGTCGGCACAGATGCGCGAAAATTTCTGGACGAATAATTACTACAAGGCCAATCTTCACGAGGATTATGAGGCGATTGGTGAAGCCTTCGCATCGAAGCGCAGACAGGTGGATCTTGGGAAGCTAGAGGGGATTATAGACACCATTACGACTGGTTACCGTCGCGCTGTTGGCCTTCTTGCCGGGACCGAGGCCTATGCAGCGCTCCGACCAAAGGCTGTTGCGCCATCCTATCCAGGACTGCGATGCAGCTGCCTAGATTGTCAGAAATGGCCCTGGCGAACACTCAAGCAGGTGGAGGCGCATCAGCGTGAGCACAATATGGGCGACAACTGGCACTGTCGGAACTGCTATCGGAGCTACTACCTTCAACACATGCTCTCCTCCCATCTGAGGAGGAACGTGATGCGAGGCGGCTTTGGACAGCTTATGGAGAACGAGACCTACAAACAGCTGCTGGAGGACCAAAGGCAACAAGAAGTGGAATCGAACCAGTCGCCTCCTAAGATCCAGGAGATGATTTTCAGCATACCCCAGGGCGTCCACCTTGATTTCGTAAAGGAATCAGTTCCTCTCACTCTCAGAGTGGGGCCTTTGAAACGTAAACGTTGCCCTCTTAGAAAATGTCCGCGATGTAATCAGGAGTATCGCTTTCCTTTCAGCCATCAGCTTCACATGCGCCGTCATCAAGAAAAGTGCAAGGATACCATCAGGTCGTGCCCCACCTGTTGGCGGTCATTCCGTACGCGTCTCTGTCTTCTGAAGCATCAGAAAAGAGCTCGCGCGGCCTGTCGTCTGCGATACCGGACGTTCAAGTGTCGCAGCTGCCCCTGGAGATTCCAAATATGGTCTGCCCTGAGAGCCCATGTTTACCGGCTGCATACGCGAAGGAAGCCATGTCTGATATGCCAGAGGCCCACATTGAGTCGATGTTGCTGTGCCCACTCTGCCGCGGAGTGCCGTGAGGCCATTAAAAAGCATCGAGAGCGACTCCGCCCGCAGCGCGGTCCCCCGAAGGTGGCCAAGCCGGTGTGCAGCATCTGCTCCCAAGAGTTTGGCAACAACTTCCTTTTGAAAGTGCACATGAATAAAAAGCATCTACACCGGCGGGATTTTTTGTGCGGAATCTGTGGACTGGCCTTCTACAGCCAGGGCTTGATGCAAGTACACCGAAAAAAGGTCCATCTAATGGAGAGCAAAATCCACTGCGAGGTCTGTGATCTCACCATTAAGGATAAGAGCAATTATAAGCGTCACTGCCTGAGCCGAAGGCACCTGGAACAGTTGCAGGACCGGGGCGAAACCCTAGAGGTTGAGCCTTTTAAAAGCCGGAGATCAAGTGTTCCAGTTCACTGTGGGCCGTGTGGTGTCACCGTGAATGGCAACATCAATCAGCATTTCCAGACCATTATCCACAGGCAAAATTATACGAAATCAAATTCAATTGAAACGGAAAGAAAAGATTCCGAGGAACAATCTAATGAAGGACAGGAACCTGTTGGCTCGAAGCCTTGTAGATTCCAGAAGCCTGAAAAAGTTAACTACTGCGATGCTTGTAATCACTCAATCATTGGATCTATGTACAGACACTTTAAATCCAAAAAGCATAGGGATAATTTGAAAGTCCTAGAGAAACAAGGGATCAAGATTTCGTGATTCATATTTTTAAACGTCGATAGATATTTTCAAATTAGATCAAAACCATTCAAATAGACTAAATTTCAGAAAATCACTCTTGTTTTTTTGTTTGTTTTAAAATCACACATTCTTAAACGTTAACAAAAGCTCTCCCAAAAACGCGCGCAAGAGCGATATTGTTCTTTTCGAAAAAAGGTGCCGTTATCGCACAAACACATCGACATTTTCAAGAAATTCTATGCCAAAATACCGATGACATGTTTCGAAATTGATTTGGAGGTATATTTATGGTATATTCTCGGTATATTTAATTAATTTGGTGGTATATTGGCCTGTCTTCACGGTATGTTAGGAAAATGGGGTGGATTTTACCTTGCAGGCGTTGGATTTTCTGGGGCGTTTTGCCTGTTGTCCATACCCGCTTTTTTCTCTGTTTTGCAGCGGGAAATTTTTATAAACTTCCTTTCACGGGGTAGATATTTCCCAGCCCGGTGGATGATGTTATCTTATTACCCTAATTTATGGTTTTCCTTCCAACACGATTCTAGACCCAATTATAGTGTAAAAATTGGGATTCATTTCTGAAGAAATATCGTATCTCGAGACATCACATTTTCCAAATTTAAATATCGCCATATCGAATATGAAAAAAATATCGCACCGACTGTATCGTATCAAAAATAAAAAATATCGCCCATCACTTTTCAGCTTGCAGCTTGCGTGTGGCCATACGAAATTGAACTGAAAATAAAGGTTAGTAAAATTAACTTGAGAAGTAATTGCTAGGCCATCCTTTTTGCTACTATTTGTGATCGAAAGCGCAAAGTGAAGTTAGGTAAAAAGTGAATATCAAATTATAGCCTCAAAATTTTCCACGATGATTTAGAGAAAACCGATTTTTTGTGTATGTACATATGTGTCTGTGTAGCACGTCCTCGTTTCTTCATGGCGAAAAAATCATGCTGTGAAATCAATAAAAGTGAGATAGAAAATTATTAGTGCAATCTGATTTTCGGTGTGAAAATTGAAAATGTATATACTGAAAAAGGGCTACAGGGAACCGAACATTTAAAAGACAAAGTAAATGAATCAGTCGGAAGTACAAGCACAAAGAAAGTTACGTGCGTTCGTGAGTGTGTGTATGTATGTACACATATTCATGCAACAAAATGGCGGAGGCACATCGGAAAATCTCAAATGCTGTTGACGTTGCCTCTAACAGTGTCTTCCCTCTTTGGAAGGCCCCGCCACCCCTGGTGGATGAGTTTGAGTTTTTCGATTTTCCTTCGGCCAGCTTCACTTTGTGTGTTTTCCGTGTGCGCCGTATCTTCTCGCTTAGATCTGCGAACAAGCACACATACACACCCATATGCATGAGAATTGCGTCTGTATTGTTGCACTTTGTTCGCCTTGTGTCGTCATTGAATGAAATTAGGAGGAGGCGAAGGCCTCTGGGATCGGTTCGAGATTCGAGATATTCCATCATACAGCCCCCACACAGCCAAGAGAGTTTTTATAATGTGGGTGTGCCAGTTGGTTGGTTAAGTATGCACCTCTCAGACCAGGCAAACACTTGTACACGGGCCACGCGCTGGAATTGAGGTCAAAATCATCCACAACTGGGTCTTTCGCCAAGGGGAGAGGAGAGGAGTGGGTGAGCCCGAGGCGCGGTCGGGTCGGGGTCGTCGACGCCTCGTTGCAGTGACTCTGGCACGGGGTGGATTTTCACATTGGCCACTTTTGGGGGGATGTTTAGAAGACACTATTGCAGGCAATACTTGCGGGTCGAATATGGATATACATACATACAGACTCGAGGCTCGGCTTAGGGCCAAAGACGGGCCAGGGTTGTTCAGGCTGCCTCGATATGCACAGACACACACACACACATATTGTACACAGATAGACCGCAATCAATTAAGGCAAGGCAAGCAAATTCAGCTAAATAAACAACGTGACTCATGACAGAGTGTGCAATGTGGTGGGGGAATGGTTACCACTCTGCCGTTGACTAAACACGCTAATCAACGCAGTGCGCCCCTTGCCTATGCCTAGTACCATGTATATGCGTATCGGGAGCGACTCTGTTTATTTCTTGGGGTCAAGGCACTTTAATTCGATGGCGCAGAAGACCAGCATCGAGCGAGCGAGATAGCTAGCAGGCAACCGAACGAGCTCCAAAGCAGAGGCCATAAACCTCAACACAAAGAAAGGACACTGACACTGTGGTGCGTCGTTCTTGCGCATCGGCGGAAGGCAGGCCCGAGACCCAGCATCTAGCAATTTGGTTACTTTTCGTATCCCCATCCCGCTCGCTCCGTGGGCCGCATTCCTCCAGTTTCCATTGTGGGGCATGAGAGTAGTACGAGAGCGTGAGAGCAAACAAAGAAAGCTGGAACAAAGAAGTAGAGAGAGAGGAGAGCCATCATATGATGATTTAATTCGAGCGAAAGTAATTCAAATTCGTTAACAAAAAGTACATACTGTCGTTCGGATACATCTAGAAAATATTGATTTTTCCACAACACAACTCGACTCATAAATTTTTATTCAGTGGAAGCGCAAGGCATTAATATTTTTAAATATCACTGTGCTAAATTGCCAACGGATGGCAACGCCGTGCAAGCAAACAAAGCAAGTACGAAGAGAGAGAGAGTGAGTGAGTGAGTGAGAGAACAGAACGGAAAAAACATTGAAATGAACTTGAATTTGTTTTATTTGGCGAGGCTATTTCCATAAAGTGCTTCCAGTTTGCATTGACTATTTGTTCCCGAATGCAGGTGCAACAGTTGTGTGGCGAATATAACTGTAATTATCTGTGTGGAAGCTGCGTTTTAGAAGCCATATAAACTATAATTTAGTGAGTCGATTAGTTTTCCTGTACATTTGTGTCACAATAGAACGTGCTAGTGCTATCGTAAGCGCTGAATACGAACGAATACAGTCTATTTGATCCCTTCTCCAAAGTCGGTTATAAATTTGTTTTGATTTTGGTTCCGAAATTCTTTCATTGCTTGACACAGGACTTCCAAATACGCAAGGCAGCCCAAGTGTAACGGAACTGAGAGACTAATCCCCCAGTTACCACGCAGGCCTCAGCTGAAGAAGAAGAAGAAGACTACGACGAAGAAGCAACCCAACCGAACGGAAGGAACGCCTCCACTCCAGTCTCAACGCAACCTACAAACCTACTGTCTCTGTGTGCGTGCTCGTGTGTGTTGTTAGATTTGTGTGTGTGTCCCGTTTCTGTGTTGAAGGATCAGGCCAGATCCGACCAGGAGGAGCAACCAGCGGTATCCCCCAAACGAGCGACCACCACACACCAGACAGAGCTCGCTCCTTGCACCTGTGTCCACAGCTGCAATTTATATTTCACCCCGAGTTGATCTAGAAAAATCATCACCATTCCTCTATCAACGTACGACGCCGCTCCCCTTTTGCACTCTTACGACGACAGTCCGCAACGTTGGGAGCACACCAACGGGCACCAGGCAGGCGTCATCATAGATCAGTTTCGGAGCGGTAAAACGATCACCATTGAGGGAGGCACCAGCACCGGTGATACGACGAGCATCGGCGGCGGCAGCGATTTAAGACTGGTAATAACGGCGAACCCTAGCGAGATCGAGCGCAATTACGATCAGCTTACCAATCGTGGTGGCGGCGGAGGCGGTGGCGTTATAGGCGTCAGCTGCGGTGGCCAAACCCCACCAACACCAACGGTCGGGAAAACCCTGCTCAATACCAGTCCCAATCTTTTGCCAATTACCACAGCTACAGATACGTTCAACAATCTTAAGAATCTGGTGAAGATCGACAAGGGCTCAACACCCGCATCGAACCAAGGAGGCGGCAACTATCGCAAGGGCTCGAACAGTTCTAGCTACAAGTCCGGCGGAGTATCCCCAGCCATAAGCAGCAGCAACGAGGGTTTGGGTGGTAGAAACGGCAGCCGTTCATCTGGTGGCCCAACTGGACACTTTTCCACTGGCTATAGTAAAAATTCCGCCAAAATTCGTCAACACGATAGTGAGGTGAGCCCAAGACCTCGACGATCTTACCAGGGTGACTCGTCGTCGTCGCGTTACTATCAAAAGAATAGTGACATTTTGGGTCAAAGCATCAACAACCAGCAGCTCGGCAGCTCCGACAGCTACAACGGCTCTGGACGATATTCTTCGAGTGATCAGCAAGGCGGAGCTCATCGTGGTAGTCGCAGCTATCACTCCAACTCCGATGGCAGCTACAATAATCGATCAATAAACTCCAACTCCACCGGCGGTCCTGCTGGAGGAGCAAGCGGCGGAAGTAGTGGCGGCGGTGGCAGTAATTACCGCTCATCCCGCAACTACGAAAACGGCAATGGAAGCAACGGACAACAGTCGCGTTACGGCAACGGCAACTCCTCGTCCAACTACAACGGAGCCGCATCTAACTCAATTAACAAGTCGTCGTCGTACGGGCATTCGCGTGGTGGCAACGATGGAGTCGTGAGCGGAGTTCGTCGCGAAGAATACCCCAACAACTACCGCGACAGCTACGAAGACTCTCCCTCACATCAACGATACAACAATACTAACAGCCAAGAGCGAAACGGAGGTGCTGGAGCAGCAGGCCCTCGATCTGGCTACAACAGGGCCCCCGAAGCGGATCGCTACGATCGTGGAGCGGCCGCCAGTCGTCCTACTGCCGTTCGTAACGGAAATGCACCTGCTCAGGTTTCAGCTTCCACTTCCAATTCTTCGAACCATTCTTTGAACAACTCTGCCCACTCGGCAGCCACTTCTCAGCAATCGCAGTCGTCGCAACAGCAACACCACCAGCACCAGCAGCACCAAAACCAACCGCAACAACAACAACAGCAGCAGCAATCACAGGCAGCAGGAGGCACCAAGGCAAACACTCCGCCGCCAATTACTGGTCGTTGGATACCACCATCGTTGCGTCCGCAGCATGGACTTACGCAGAGCGAGAAGAACGATGCCGTGTTCCGGCGCGTGAGGGGAATACTGAACAAGCTAACGCCCGAGAAATTCCAGGAGCTGAGCGATGAACTGCTGCAACTTGACCTCAATTCGATTGTCATTTTGAATGGTGTGATCTTGCTGATCTTTGATAAGGCATTGGATGAGCCCAAGTACTCGTCTATGTACGCACAGCTGTGCAAGCGCCTGTCCGAAGAAGCACCATCGTTTGATAAGGAACCAAACAACTCTTGCACTTTCCTGCGACTCCTGATTGCCGTCTGTCGCGACAAGTTTAACAATCGCCTGAAGCGTGACGAGAACGACAACAGCAGACCGCCGCCAGAAAATGAGGCCGACGAAGAGGAACGCCGCCACCTGGCGAAGCAGCGCATGCTCGGCAACGTTAAATTCATTGGGGAGCTCAACAAGCTCGACATGCTGTCGAAGACCGTGCTGCATCAGTGCATCATGGAGCTACTGGACAAGAAAAAGAAGCGTACGGCCGGTGCGCAGGAAATGTGCGAGGACATGGAATGCCTGGCTCAGTTGCTCAAGACTTGCGGCAAGAATCTGGATTCAGAACAGGGCAAAGAGCTGATGAATCAGTACTTCGAGACGTTGGAACGTCGATCAAAGTCAACTGAATATCCACCAAGGATACGCTTCATGCTAAAGGATGTCATCGAGCTGCGACTGAACCACTGGATTCCACGTAAGGTTGGCACCGCCGAGGGACCCGTCCCCATAAAGCAAATACGCTCGGACGACGACTCTATCATACGCACCCCCTTCCCCAATCGCAATCGCGATATGCGCAACAACGATCGCGATTCCGACAGCTGGATGAATCGATTCCACTTGAATATCCAGCCAGGCTACAATGATATGTTCAGCGGGCTAAGTGTCACCGGATCCTCTCCCATTGTGTCCCCGTAAGTAGAGACTTTCATTCGCTTGCATTCAAGCTGTTTTCGATGGAATTCGATTATACCTAATATTAATGCTCTTTTTCCAGATTCGCCACCAGCTCGAATCGGGACCGAGATCGCGATAATCGCCAGTACAACAATCGCGGTGACCGCAATCGTGACCAGAATGGAGGCGGCGGCAGTGGTGGCGGAAACTACAACAATCGCTACAACAAGCACAACCAGAACGGTGGAGGAAATGGCGGCGGAGGGTCATCTGGTAACCGGGACCGAGACCGGGATGATTCGCGCAGGAACAACGACCGGGACAGGGACCGCAACGACGGACAATATGGCGGTAATCAGCTGCTGGGCAGCAAGGAGCTAGCGCCGCGTTTCAAGCGTAATTTGATCACCACAAACCAGGATGCGGTGGAGAACTTGCAAATGCGCCCGGCGGCCAACTCCTTGCTTTTCCGAGCGGCCAACCAAAACCAAAAGTTCCCAGCCACGTTGCCCATGTCGACACCACCCAACAGCAGCCAGAGCAAGGACCAGGGACAGCTATCCAACTCCCATTATCCATTGCTGGGCACTCCCACATCCCATCTGATTAATCCCACACGTCCATCGTCCACTCCGTCTGCGGAATATGCCGATAACAAGACACTCCATGGAGTTCAGCAAGAGAAGACCCTTAAGGCGACCTCATCATCGCCCAACTTCAGCTCGAGTGGTTCCCGGGAGAAATTAAATGATCAGAGCGCGGATGCCCAATCCACGAACTCTTCCAACGACGGCAAAGAACAGCAACAACCGAAGAGTGGTTCCATGGAGCGACCAACCACACCAGCAGGCAATGGCTCTGCCAAGCAGCAGAAGAAGGATAAGTACACCAGCAAGGAGGAACAGGGCAAGAAAGCCACCATCTACTTCAAGGAGAAGTTCTTCTACGAAGAGGAGCCAAAGGATGAGGAGACAGAGGTGGTCGAAGCTCCAGCACCAGCTGCAGAGCAGGAAGGGGAAACACCAATACCCTCTATCAAATCTGACCGATTCACTGAGCTAGTTGACGGATTCCTCGAGCTGAAATTGCCCGAGAAGTCGCTGAAGGATGTGTGCATTAACTTGCTAATGGATGTGTTGGACCGTGTAAATGATGTCTACTTGGAACGCGTCGTGCGTTTCTTGCAGACACTGCGCAAACAGTCGAACATCAAGCCGAACATTGTTGTCGAGGTCTTCAAGCAGTTGGTCAACAAAATGAACGAGCGCGAAGCTCTCAATCCGAGGATCACGGCTCTCGTGGCGAGTGTCCTGAGCAAGACCGTATGCGAGCCAGCTCTGCTCAAGCTGAACGACATCGCCAACTACACGGACAATGGACAGCACTTCCCACTCTTCCTTTTGGTGCTGCAGCAGCTGCACAAGAGCATTGGCAAGGAGGCCTTGGAGGAGAAGTTCCGAGCAAGCAAAATTGACCTGATGAACAGTCTGCCAGAGGTTGATCGCAACAAGGAGAGACTGGCCGAAATACTCGAGGATCGCAATCTTTCCTTCCTTTATCCGTTGTTGAAAGTGCAGGCCGAGATGATGAAGCAGTTGCTGAGCGATCCCAGTCCGACCAACTTCTACAAGTGGATTAAATCGAATGTGGACAACAAATACTACAAGGACCCGGGCTTTATTCAATCCCTCATGACCGTAGTGGTCAAATATATAACCAAGGAGACGACACTGGCCCCCAATCTGGATCCAAAGGAAGCTCCGGAGAAGTCTGTGACCCAGAAGGAGCAGCAGCTGCTGGAGAACTATAGTCAGATGCTGCAGACCTTCCTTGGACAAAACGAATTGCAACTGATCGCGCTGTATGCTTTGCAGGCGTTCTGCTATGCCGAGAATTTCCCCAAGGGTAAGTCCACGAAGAAGAGATTACATATTTTCATTCCTATTTGTTCCAAGAGTTGCCTCCTAAACATTTTCTTTGTCCGCTTTAGGCATGCTGTGCCGTTGGTTCAAATATCTGTACGAGTCCGAAATCATTGAGGAGGAAGCTTTCGTCTCGTGGAAGGAGGAGATTTCCGACAAATATCCAGGCAAAGGATCCGCTCTGTTCCAAGTGAACGCCTGGCTGACTTGGCTACAAGAAGCCGAATCCGAGGACGATGAGGATTAAGAAGCGCCGCCCCGAATAACAAAAACAACTCTATTGTATATCACCTTAATTTATATTCACAAATTGATTACATGAAAAAAAACAAGGAAAACGCCACAAACAAAAAAAAACACGAAACAAATTCAGCTGGAAGAAAATGAAAGCTTGGAATCGCGGTTGCAAATCTTAGTCAAATTATAGTAGAAAAAACCACAAGTTAATCAAAATTATTTGATATTCCAAAAATGCAAACAATTAACAACTTATTAACAACAAATAAAACGCAATAGACGCAAACATATAGAATATTATTCCATGAATTATAAACGCAAACGAAAGTAGTAGATTTTAATTGACATTTAAAGTCACGAACGCATACATACAATACAATTTTTAATTTTAACCGGAACTGAGAACTGATCTATCGAATAATATATTTCCCCTATTTTTTTTGTTATCTCTATTCAATTTCCACTCGCACATTTCTCGTTTTTGTATCCACCTTAAGTAGTTCAAATCAAACAAAGCTAAAAATATAAACATCAGTAGATATGTGCAGTAGATGCGAAACTATAAAATCTGAATGTAATTGTGAACAAAATATCGTACATATGTATTTTAACCTAACAAAAAAAATCCATAAAAATCTGCCGACATTAATAAGAGCTCTAATAAAAATGCAACCGACACTGCGAACGGCAAAACCTTGTCTTTTTGTTATTTCAATTTAATTTGAACTGGACTGGGCTTTTGGCGCCATGCAAAGCTGTGGATGCCTATCGAATGGTTGTACAGCCCTGGTCAGCTTTCAAATCGTTTCCAACACTGTTTGCCCACGCCAAAATCTGCATTTCATTGTACATTTCATCTGTTTACCTTTTTTAAAGTGGCATTTCTATCATAAATTGATTTTAAACAGTCAAACACTGAAAGTTCGAATTGGAGAGATGGAGAATCTAAAAATTTCGGACCCAGCAGCAGCCGGAGATGCCGGGCGTGTCCAGCTGAATGGCCATAGCCAGGACGCCGGTGGAAATGCGAGGTTCACCTCACACATGGCCGTATTGGACAGTGGGACGGCCCAATTTATACTGCGTGTCCTCAAGATGAATGGCAGCACAATGATGATTATCAATTCAAAAGAAAGTGAGGTTTTTGAAGAACTGGCTGTTGGCATGCCTGGACGCGACTCCAGCAAAAGCGATGTACTTTCCTCGACCATTATGGGCGGATATGGCCAAACTGAATCATCCGTTCTGGCCGCCAAGCTGAGCAAGCGCTACCGCCGCCAGTTCTTCGTGAGCTTAAACATTGGTGGAGATCGTCTGGTGACTCCGTTGTTCGAAAAATCGCTCGTCACCTACATGCAGAACCATCTGGATCAGTTCGTATAGGCCTGTATGTATGGCTGTGATTAAAATTAAACCAGCAGCAATATTTATTTATGGTTCATAGGCATAGCCGGCAATTGATGACACTGCGCCGTGTGGGGGTCACAGGCGTTGGGTGCGTTTATTTTGGTGACTGCTGGCGACCCCACGGACGCCACACTCTCGCCGAACCGAACTCCATTCTCCGCTCAGACGACGACAACAACACAACCCGCGCGACATGCGTCGTTCGAGTGAGCGCGAACTTTAAAAGTACAACGGAATTATTTAGTCTAATAAATTTATTACCCCAAAAAGTAAGTTTACATTCGTTCGTTTTCCCATTCTGTGGGCCGTTCTCCAATCAAGTGTGCCGTGATAGTGTTTCTGTGTAGGGACTAGTTCACACTCCATAGGTGTGCACGGTCGCATGATCAGGCCTGTTCTGTTCACGGTTGAGTCTCGTTGCCGCCCTCCAAAGTCTGGGCCAGTTCGTCTGCACCGTGAATATTGATTGCCACGTGATTCCAGCAGTCCTAAATTTTCCCATTTCCTATATTTGGTAGTTGCTTTGAGCACAGATTTGGTTGGATAGCTAAGCTCTTAGTTTAACTATAACCTCCAGTTTCACTTCCTGCCTGACTGTCGTGATTCGAAAAGTTGTGTGATAAGCCTTGGTGGCTAAATTACCCCCCTCAAGAATTCCTACCATACAATATATAAAAAGAAAAGACCCCAGCGGCCTTACGTAGTATTAGTTGTTGGATCCATTCCTACCCATGGTGGGGTTTTTATTACATTCAAATGTATGTGTTATCAAAACTTTTCCGTTAAACTTCAACAATTGGGCCTCTCATGAGGCCCAGTCTAGACGAGATATTGTCAGCCGTATCAGCGGCAGAAACAATAGCATATAGCACCTAAATAGCAACACCAATTCAATATATAAATAGCGCCACTGCCGAAAGGTCTGGCGGCTGGCTATGGGCTCCCACGAATGTCTGGAATGCTTTTTTTTACTTGTTAGCCATATCAGACTGTCTGGTGATGTTGTTGGTCGATAAGGCATATAAATAATGGATCAGAATCTCCTTTACTCGTATTTCCATGCCTCTGGTGCATGCAAACTCCTCCTCCCCACACCCAATTTGGAGTTGGGTGAGTCTGGAGGGCTGGAGTCCCGGGCAGCTGGCTGGATCGTGGACTTTGGAAGTCTGTCGTTGTCAGCAACAAAGCAATTAGCCATCCATTGGACTCTGCAGTAACCATATCAGCTCGCAGTGGGTCCACCGCTGCCAACGCTGCCAGCGTCGCCACCGTCGCGACAAGATAATGGCAATCAACAATGTCCACATGCCTTGGAGCATTCTCGGCTGTCTCCGCACGCCTCGGAGCGTGCATCTTCAAGATAAACCCGACTTGAGCGCACGCCCCAGAGTCGCGATTGGGATCTTAGACCCAATCCCCGGCTCGTTCCGAACTTGCTGGATCACCTTTGCCAGCCCATCAGACCCCATCCCGTCCCTTATCAGTCGAGTGTTGTTAATTTGATAGAAATATTGAACATCATCCAGTTGCCCGGAATCGCAACCAGATCGAACTGGATCCAGTCCCGCATCCCAGCTTCGAGTGTCTAGGTTCCCCCCCATTCCTTCTCGTCTTTCGATTTTGTTTTTATTTACGTTCGGATTCGGACCACGGAAAATTAACAGGCGCACACCACACGCTCCCGCAATCTGCTCTGCTCCCCAACCGAAATTCGCAAAGTTTTTTGGTTTTGTTTTTTTTACTAGAAACGCAGCAGCCTTATCAGCCCCGCCCCTAGTTGATGGACTTTGGGTGGATCCTAGGGGGGAAAGGAGGATGACTGGTGTGTGCATACTAAGTACAGACATCTGTGGGGTTGGGGGTAGGTGGAAGGAAGGAAGGAGGGAGGGGACTGGTCGAACGTTCCTTATCATCCGCCGCTCGCGCCATACAAAGTTCAGAATCGAAGTCAGAAAATCCGGATTTTTGTTTTGTCACCGCCGGGCCGCTTCCATTCTGATGATATTTCGATGATTTGGATTATATGACCGTCAAACGCATGCCAAACATTAAATTAGGTTGCGCCTGGGGTCCTTCATCGGCTGCTGGCTTTGGCAAGCGAATAATCTATTCTACTCAGAGACCCAAGGCCGAGTCGAGCTCTGAACTGGTCTCATTGCGCGCAACTGTACTTTCTCCACGAGGCAGCAGCAGCAACGGCAGAAGCAGCAGCAGAAGCAGTCCGTGGGCTGATTCCTCTGTCTATTTATAAATGATGATCCCATTCATTCTCCCCCTCGAGTCGCTCCCGGTTTGGGTTTGGGTTTGGGTTTGGGTTTGAGTTTCGATCGAGTGGGGAATATAGGAGTGGCAATGAGTACACCTGTTGCTGAATTAGCGGTCGTTACATTGCTGATAGTGGCAAGGGCTTATCAAAGTCCCCCGTGTCATGTACTTTATGTAATGCAGAGACCCCACTCGTTGGCCCGTGCAGGCCTTGGGATGCGGACGTTGGCTGTAAGGTAGAGCGAAGGTTGCCTTGCCCGTGATTCACTGACTCTCGGATGGCCAGACAGCGCCTGATAGCGTGATAAGAGAACCCACCAGCACCCAGCAGAGCGTTTTGGCCTTAAGAATCGAGGCAGACGATTCCCGTTTGCCGAGTGCGGAACGTCGTTCCATTCACGTCATGGCGCAGAAACTTGGCCGAATCCGATTCCGATTTAGCCAGCGGGCGGAAGATATGGAACGGCATGTGTCGGCTATTGTTGACTCGCCGTGAGATAACCTGGCGACGCGACAGTGACTGCGCCTGCTTTATCAAAGCGGTGCGGAGCGGAGCGGTGCACAGGCACGCATACACACCGACGTAGTACACGGTCGCAGCTGGCACCTGGACTCGCGGCGGGGGGTGGGTGAATGGTGGGATGGTGCTGCTAGCAGGCTGACGGGGAATTCGCTTTCGGGTACGAAGTGCATTTCAGACAGACGAGCCGAGCAGAGTCGAGGCGATAACGCTTGCCCCCCAAAGAGCTTGAGCTTCATTGCGGTCTGATCATCGGGCACACACATGCGGCACAGCACAGAACACCAGACCCGACCCGACGCTGGGTTTCCACTTGTGCGTTGATAAGCGGACCGGACCGGACCCCAGAGCTCCTCCCATACGTCCTCCAGACCAATCAGAGCTCATGGCACGACGCTACACTCACGTAGTGTGCGCCTTTGCCCCAGATCCACTTGCCCCAATGGAGTTTTCCCATCACATCCCCACGCACAACGCACCTGCCCCGCTGCCCGCCGCCCGCCGCTGTTTTGGTTCCGATTGCCAACACCACCCCCCGGGCCAGCCACACCGCTGGCCCGTCTGCAGCCTTCAGCTGATAAGAGCAGAGCCTCCGTCTGGGTGCCCTTATCGGGTGCCAAGTTTCGAATATTACACGAATGTCTGCAGGCGAGCGGCTCATTCGTTTGGGAAACGCGTTAGCGAACGCCTCGCCACAAGCAAGCTACAAGCAAGCCACATAGCAAGAAAAGAAACCCCCGAATAGTTTTCCCCTACTAGAGCTAATCAGTCATCAGAATGGATATAGTAGTACAAAAGTCGATCTTCAACAGCGGCCGAATCGGGGAGATATACGAGCCGCCCGCTGGCTACTACACACCGTACAACACACCGCCGTATATAGCGCCGTATTCGGACCCCGGCAGCTGGCTAGCGGAACAGCAGATGCAGCAGCACATCAGATTCCCCACTCCGCCCAACACACCGCCGCGTCCGGCTCCTGGCCTCTTGGACTTCCACGCCGAGCATCAGCCTCATCCAACACATCGCACCTACTCCGTGATCATGAAAGTGCACAGCCAAGGCGACCTGTGTCGCAGTCCCGTGGAGTTCCAGGACGAGAGCAAGTCCTGCAGCAGCAGCAGCAGCAGTGAGTGTGGAGCCGGCAGCGACTTCATTTGCAACTGGCTGGAGTGTGAACGGTGAGCATTTATCTCTCGCGGTTGATCTTTTGTTCATGGACTAACGCTTGGTCATCGCTTCTCGAAATTTGCAGGGTATTCGAAACACTGGAAGCTCTGGCCCAACACGTCACCCAGAGGCATGCCATTGCCTCCCTGACAGACGGCCTCTACTACTGCCGCTGGGCGGGATGCCAGCGCAGCGAGCGGGGATTCAACGCCCGGTACAAGATGCTCGTCCATACGCGCACCCACACCAAGGAGAAGCCACACAGCTGTCATCTGTGCGAGAAGTCGTTTTCGAGGGCGGAAAATCTAAAGATTCACATACGATCGCATTCGGGAGAGAAGCCATACAAGTGCAGCTTCGAGGGCTGCCAGAAGGCGTACTCCAACTCCTCCGATCGGTTCAAGCACACAAGGACACACTCGATGGAGGTAAGTCACGCACAGTCCTCCCATCGAGGAAATATACTAACTGCCGTCTGCTTGTCTGTTTCAGAAACCCTATATGTGCAAGGTGGCTGGCTGCCAGAAGCGCTACACAGATCCCTCCTCGCTCCGCAAGCACGTCAAGACCTTCAAGCACAGCATCCACCTCATTGCTAGTCAGCCCCTGACTCTGCCCCATCAGACCCGCGCCCCCTACCTGCTCGAGGCCAGTGAGGCCCCGGCACCCTACACATGTCTGCCCGCGGGCAGCGTTGAGTCCTCCTCTTCCTCCAGTCGCTACTACCTGGATGTGTCCAGCAATGAGCCCAGCGACTACTCGCTGAAGCACAAGCCAGAGGCGGAGTATTCCTCCAGCTATTGGCTGAACGAGAGACAGCACACGTATCTGCAGAGCGAGGATTACTTCATGAGTATGGAGGTGGACTCGCCGCTCGATCTGCGCATGCACCGAATTTGAATTTCCAATCAACTGACGCCGATTGGACACTGACTCTCTGCCTACCCTCTAGTCACTGCGCTATCCTAGCTCTTGTCATTAATCTTAGACTACCGCTTAACTGCAAAATAAAGACTGTTGTATTTGAAGAACTACTCATACCATTTTGATCGATAGAGATACAATACGTAAAGTGATTCCTTGCAGCACCAGATGACTAAATGTATAAGAAAGCGTCACGCTTATGGCGAAGAAGAACCAGTTTTTGGTTTTATTTATTATTTTAACACATTTTCTTAGTCTTTTCGATCTATTATATTTTTTAATTGAGATGAATGCTGATCGTCTGACTGCGACTTTCTGATCTGATCTGGTCCTTTTAGCCCAAGAAATCGCTTTCCTCTCCGAAGAATCGGTCTTGAAAGTGCTCTATAATATAATGGTGGATTATCTTGAGCGATCTCTGGGGTGGGGTGTGGCATGCCTTTTTATTCAATGCCAATCGAATTTTTGAAATTATGTATTGCGCAACGAGCCGTCGATGTGTTTCACAACTGTTAATAATAGATTGAATCTTCTTTCATCTTATAGGAATGTTAGTTTATCTAGATAACCTCTCGTTTCTTATACAAACAACAAGAACAAACTAAATATATAGCAAAAGTAATTCCAAATTTCAAATAGATAAATACACTTTGAAAGCGGTATCTCTGGTAGGGGGGTGAGTATACATATACATACGTATATACTATATAGTATACAAGCAACGTACTAAATCGTAAAACATAAAAACCAATTTCTGTTTGCACTTGCATCATTGTACAATCAAAGGAAACAAATATGCCTCCCACTTAGGCTTGGGCTTGGCGTACAATCTCTGGGCGATGTACTTTGACCTGCAAAGGTGGAGCCCCCCCATCACGACTAACACCAGTACCAGTAACCATATTTGAAATCAAAATTATGCCCTAAAGAATCTTACAACTCGTACAATGTATTGTCGGCAAATGGGGCACTCGTTCAGCACTTTGCCACATTTCGTGCACGTGGCCATGTGCCCGCATTCCAGGAATACGCACTCGATCGGCGCATCCATGCAAATCTTACAAAGCTCATCCGTAGCCAGTTTTTCCACAGCTGCAATGGATACATGTTAGAGGAAATACGTCAGGGAAAGCAGGCAAAGAGTACTCCTCTCACCTGGCGTGGAGCGCATTGTCTTCCAGAGCCTGCTCACACGATCGAGCAGTTCCTGTTTCTCACAGCAGCCTTTGTAGTCGACGCGATGCAACATGAGGACCTCCTTCAATTGTTTCACCGTCAGACTCTCCAAATCATTTCTGCGGAGCAAACCGAGAATAATTAGTATAATTCGTTTACCCCATTTCCATAGAGCACAGAGCTCAGATCACATACAAATCTTCAAAATCCTGCAAATTAACAAATCGCGAATCAATGCAGGCCGCCGGCTCATAGTCCGATGGCGCTGCATACACATGAATGCCCTCGTCATCGTCCCAGTGAATATCATCGTCCTGCGTTGGCGAGAACTCAATTGTTGGCGTTATTGGCATACCCGAAGATCTCCCCCCGGCGGCCACGCTCATCGCCTCTCCACTCAGAGGAGACACAGCGTAGCTGCCCGCCTCGGAGCCGTCCACAGACTTTGTGCGGTGTTCCAGGTACGTGAGGAAGTACTGAAGTTCTCTCTTGATATCCTCCTCGGACATTTGCGAGTTCTCCAGATGACGCCGCATCTTCTCCACTTGGCGACGAATATTTGTCTTGTTCTTACCGCAGCGCTGACAGCTCTGGCGCTGCGAGTAAGTGGATGGCTCGGGCTGTTCACTCAAGGTGGAGAGACCCAAAGTAAGCCCTCGTCCCCCGGATGCCACGGGCGATTCATCGTCGCTGGAATGGTGAGTGCGACTCAAGTAGCCATCGGAACGTCGTCGGGTGACTTTCTTAGAGCGTTGCGGCACAGCGGGGCAATGGTTTGGCGGAACAGAGCGCTGCTCAATGTTGAGGGTCTCTGTGGCCTCCGCCTCTTCGTCTCCGTCCCGGGATGGTCGGCTGCGTAAAGTCACTTCAAGAATTTCCTCCGCGTTGCTAGTACTGGGTGTATCACCTGCTGGGTCGATCCTGTTCACCTCTAGCACTTGCCACTGGTCCATGTTGCTGCTGTTGGTGTCTGTGGTGGTCTTGCTCTCGTCGGATATGCCCCCAATAGCGCCCAGCTCCTCGAAACTTGACTGTGAGGAAACATCTGCCCCGCAAGCATCCTTGCCAGTATCCTCCAGTATATTCGAGTAGCCTGGACTCGTGTTAGTGGTTGCCATGGTTCTGGTTGCTGCTGTGGATGGACCCGGACCCAATCCAGCTGAGCTTGGCTCTGGCGCTGGATTGGCTTGCCCGCCCGTAACGCGTTCACTGAACGTGGCCATAATTTCATCATCAAAACACTCGCACTCGGATCTGTTATCATGGACTTCTTCAATCGCTTGCTCGTTTTGATTACCACGGCCTCGGCTGTTTTGAGGAGTGGGCTCAGCCTCACGGCTACTCGATGGCTGTGTGGAAGTCGACGGACTATTGCTGCTGCGGCTGCTGCCGTTCGTAGTGGCATGAACATGGACCCGTTCGGGTCCACTAGAGCCGTTCACGGCACTGGCATATGTGGGAATCTCCCGCGTGGACACTCGCGGCTGCTCAAATATGTGCGAGGGTGCTTCAGTGCCCCCGGCGGCTTGACGACCACTTTCCGGCGGCCTTGAACTTGCCTTTGTATCGAAGGAAGCAAAGGAATCACTTAAGTTGTCGGTTAGATTAGTAAAGAAATTTTGGCACGATTGCTTGATGCTATCAATGGGGTTGGCCTGTCCACGTCCAGGACTGTGAGGACCATTGCCAGCACGACCCGTGTCCACCTGGGCCACATGCGCCAGCACCAGACCGACAAGTTCCTCTTTCTCTGCAAAGGGCCGTCTGTGTAAACTTTGGATCTGGTGAAATAGCATTGTCTGACTCACCCAAGCAGCCATCAGTGGAAATGTGCTTGGACTGCAAGTAGAAAATTAGATCCTTCGGTTTCAGTTTCAGCAAGTCGGTCCGCAGCAGCGGTCTTTGAGCAAATATCGCACATCGCTGACACCGTCTGGCTTCTATGCAGTTGCCGCAATAAAAGCGCCTTCAATTCAGATAAAGAAAATGAAAACAATTATTCTCGTACACCAATCCAATCCCATACATATGTACGTATGTATTGTATATATGTATGAATGTTTGTTTGCACAGATGTAATTACATACACAGATGTATATATACAAACATATGTACTTACTTGCAATCAAAGCAGGCGCGCTTCCGACGAAATACGGTGAACTCCACTGCACAACTCTCGCAGGGCATAATGGAGTGTTCACTTTATGAGCTTATGTACTAGTCTGATCGACCATTTACTTTATCCTTGCCCTTCCTTCTCACACCCACTGTGTTGGCATTGCATTTGTTTTTCAATGTCAACTCTCTGAATCACTGGATAATCGAGCCTTTCTGCGCCGTTATCATATCTCTGTCGATGGAAGTGGCTTATGGACGCAGAAAGTCAGCCAAATACTTACTCATAAGCAACCAATAAAGCTTGAAATGATTTTTATAAATTTTATCAGGCAAATAGCAATTGAGATTTTGATACGATAGTATCGGTGCGATATTTTCCCTAATTTTGCAGCCAGAAGGGGCACTCCTGCAATGCTTCCAAATGGCCCCAAATACGAAAAATAACGGTCTTTGATATAATCGTCGACAAAGAGAGGTTTTTGTTTTGGTTCTGACGGCATGTACAAAATTTGTTCAAAAACTTTGCAATTAAGAAACTCTTTCCACACCATCCAACAGGTAGAGTTTTGTTGCGTTTTTTTTAAAGTGGTGTCCCCAATAGGCCCATTCGGCCCAGAACTCCGACTATTCTAGACATAATGTGTATGGCAGAAGGTGGTTTTAACAACGCTTATTTAATTCTTCAATAATTTGAAGAATACTCTCTTGCAGTATTTTCCAGCTGTTCTCCAAAGAGAGAACCAGCACCTTCTTCATCCTATTCAACTCTCTGTCGTAAGCTGCGCTAAGATCGGTGCGATATTTTTGTCGACAATTATATCAAAAATCGGACAAAACACATCATTTTATCACAGAACTGGCTAGGTTTAGATAATTCCTGTTATTTGATTGTCATAAAATAGGTTTAAACAAAGAAGGTCGACATATGTCTCTTTTATTTGTATACCCTATTTCTGAATGATGACTTTTTCTCGTATTGACTTGTTTTTGATAAACTAATCAATTTTTACAACAATAGCTCCATTTTAATGCCCACTTGTATTCGATTTTTTATTTTTTTTTCAATAATAATTCTAATAGCAATATATGGCAATAAAAATAATAATGGCATATATGTAGCCAGGGCTGCAGCGAACTACATATATGTAACGTCTGCTGCAGAGTCGCTCAGAGAGACGTAATCGGCTATCGGTAGCGAACACAAACCGATACACGGGCGATAAATTGCCGCCGGGTTTAAATTCACAGAATAATTGAACACTCGTTTCGTATTTAGTTTTTTTTTTTTATTTAATTCACATCCACTACTTACATTTAAGTATTTAATTATATGCATTTAAATAGTTAAGTGCCATAAAATGTTGCAATCTTGTTTAAAATAATACATTGTTTAATTGCTAAATATTATACGTTTTGCCTTTCAAGTCATTTAGTTATATACACATGGTTTCCGATGATTGAGCTTTTCCGAAATTCTTCTTGATAAGTCTTTAATTATATAAACAAATGCCATTGTCCGTTGCTCTTGCACAGGGACCAGAAAAGTGTTTGCAAGCTATTCTAACTGCCAAGAGAGTGATGAGTGTTGTCTTGGAATCCTTAAGCAGCGCCAGCACCGCAACGTTTGTCTAATGTGGCCCACAGGTGTGGTGTGGTTTTGCGTGTTTTTTTTTTTGGGGAAACATAGGCAACAGCAAGGGAGAGCAAATGAATATTGAATTTGAAAATGTACAGTTCTTGTTATATTGTTATGTTGGCGAGTTGAACGCTGCCTTGCTCTCAAGACAGACACGATACTACGAAACGTCAGGCAGATCCCCAGCCTTGACGTGGCTCTGAAGGAGATCATCATTGTTGTTATCATCGTCGTGAATACCAGACAATTCCAGCGCCCGATTCTTTTCATATTCCACAAAGTCGTCGAAGAGACTGGGCCACGCTTCGGTGTCATCGTAATTGTTTATATCACATTGTTCCGTAAAGTTGAGGTACATGTTCCATGTATCCTTCGGTATGCGGCGTATATTCGGGTGCTTTTCGAGGAAGTTTATCCAGTTGGAAAAGAGATCAGGTGATTGTACAGTGAACACTAGTTTCCACAAATCGATTGCCATCTCCAGTGAGAGGACACGCTGATCGGGTTCAAGGCCAAAGCTGAAATCAAGCAAATAGTAGGATAATATCGGGCATATGTCAATATACAAAATAATATTATGTATAGGAAATTACCGAAAGGTGAAACGATATAGCTGCTTGAACATCTCAGAATCCGCCTTAAGCATCTCAATTGTTTGCTCCAGGCGCAGGCGAATGTTAGCTATTGTGTCCGCACGCATCTTGTGCAGGCCATCAATAAATTCCGTCTTGGTGAACCGGCACATCTGGGAGGCATCCAGGCACCAGGCCAACACAAGAATTGCGAACTCATCGGGCTGATAGTTCAGATCATTGCACAAACGTTCGATGCCATCAGTGAGTATCATGTCTTCATCGTCAGGGTCTTTGTACACATCGAACAGCTTGATTAGAGCTTGGTGTGAAACCTCCATCGATTCTTTGACAGCTGTGCGAACGATAGAGTAGGACTTCATGTAGAAATCTTTCGGCAAACTCACTACTAAATGACTCACCAGTTGTTATGATATCGCTCATCGTGGGTGCGCTTCCATTAAGCAAACCTAAAGACTTAAAACTATTACGCTTAGTATCACAATTGTTTGCTTTTACTGGCTTGAGTGGAGTTCGGCTAGAGAGCAATTCGTCAGTTTCTGAAATTTAAAATGTGATGAGCACGAGAAATTTGACTTGAAAGTGAAGGGCAGGGCGGCTCTGGGCAGTAATTTTTATTTCAATGTACATACCGCGTGGCCGGTCGTTGTATATGGCGCAACGCTCATTCGCATTGGGATTATTGGGGCCGGCCGATTCGTAGCAGTTGGCGAGGCTGGTGGTTTGGCAGGCGTTCGAGTGCGATGCGTTAGGAGACGAGGACGTTGGCAACGATTGTTCGGCAGAAGACTGGAAGCATTTCAGGCAATTGCCCATAGTGCGGGCGGTTTGGTGTCCTCCGCGACTTGCCCTGGCCCCTGCACTTCGCATATGCTTCCCCAGCACTGGCTAAAAGGCTGACACTTGTTTCTCACGGCCTCTGGGGTTGCGGATCCTATGTCTACTGCGATTTCGCCCTATGACGCTCTGACGCATCGAACATATGGTGAGTGAGACTTCTTTGTTGCTGCGGCTGCGACGGCTACTGGTATGGATATTGCTTTGCTGCGCTGCTGTTGTTATTTTGGTGCCCTCCTACGCAAACGCACTGCTGCGTGTGTCTGTGTATACATACATATATTGGACACACGTCGTGCATGTACATGTACATCCAGCTGCAGTAATCACCTACCACAAAAATACTCGATTCGAGTGGTTTTCACATTTTATTTTATTTCATTTTTTCCCGCACTCAGCCATTAGTGTGGCGTTGCACATTTCTCAGAGGTTGATTAACAGCAAGATTTTAAGCTAAATTTTTTTAATTTAATAGCAAAATAGCTGGCAACTAGAGATGGCAAAGAAACTATCGGTGGCGCAGATATCTGCATCGATACCATCGATATTCACATTCTTCGCCGAGTCTGGTAACGCCACTGCCGCTCTGCTCACAATAACAACGAGGGAGAACGTTTTGGGCCGCGGTAAAGGCCGCGGCTCTACTTTATACCCAGTACTCAGTGGTAGATACGGGTATTTTCCATGATTCTGCGTTTTGGGTATATCTTTCCGTATCTTAAAAATTATGGATTCCACAGATTTTCATCCTTTGTGGGGGCGGATGGGGGCCTGGCAAAATTTTGAAATACACTTGTAACAGTGTGATAAGACAGAAGTCTGGATACAAAATTTGGTTGCTCTAGCTTTTATAGTCTCTGAGATCTAGGCGCTCGTGAAGACGGACAGACGGACGGACAGACATATATAGCTATATCAACTCGGCTATTGATGCTAATGGGGTCGGAAACGCTTCCTTCTCGGTGTTAAACACATCCATTTCTACAACAAATCTAATATACCCCTAAACTCTTCGAGTACCGGGTATAAAAAGTGCGCTCTCAGGTTTAAGCCAACCAGTTACCAATTTCACTCACCTTACCATCTTCAGTTACCATTACCATTTCAGCAGTGCTTCCGGGAGTACGTGCGCGTCGTGATCGTGTATTCTAGCGATTGTAAAAGAAAACTTTCAGTCAAGTAAAAAAAGAAAAGAAAAGTGTTTCTTGCTCAGCGGGAAAATCCCACTTGTTTCGGTGCAGTGCATGGGAAAAGCGGTCTTGATCTCTGCCAAGAAACAGCACATATGTATGTACATGTGTACATATATGTGTACATACTGTGTGTATACGTTGTAAATGGTTGACTGCTTCGACGGACCTGCACAATAGATGGTTTTTGGGCAATTTCAAAACCAGCCAGCAAGGTTGACTGAACTTGGTAGTTGGCTTGTGTTGTTCGGCGGGTATGTAAGCCAAGAATCGGTGTAGTATATGATATGTGTCTGTTCTTTAGCCAACAACCAACAAACGTGTGAACATTTGGCCGCGTATGTGTCCATGTTGGTATGTTTGGGAAAAGGTAAAAGCGAAATATGCTCTGCGGACTGCTTGGATGATCTTTGTTTTAACTGGTTTTAATTAGCCCTGTAATGAGAGAGAGTTTCCTACTTAAACAAATATACCTACACGGTCTCGTTATTAATAAAACGGAGCATACTCAAGTGTACCCAAAATTCCGTAGGAAAGTTCGTTGTTCGTTTATGTTCACATTATGGAAATCCAGGAATCGAATATCCCATCTCCCCCAGGGCCTGTGCTCTGCCACTGTCTAAATGTGAAAGTTGGTCCACTCATGTTTCGGGGATTCAGCAGCTTGTTCCTTCAAAGGCAACTCAGCAACTCAGTTTCTGCAGCTCGGACGAAAAATACATAGTTATATTTGTTGTTGTTTGATACTTGGGATGATGTGTGTTCCAGTTATGTTTTTCGTGGGTCATCAAGGATGGGGAATATATTAAAGTACTCTCTAACACGTAGGTATCTCCTTCCAGTTCGATTATAAAAGTCGCATCAGCGGAACAACTGATTGATAAGGCAGCTGGGAATGTCTTCAGACCGGTTTCACAAGTGAGTGTAGTTTGTGGCATACATGCAATTAATTTCGTTCTATCTTATCGCCTTGGCATGCACAAGACTCATTAACTTTTCGAATCTGCTCTCCCTTGCTTTCCGCCGCCAGAGCCGCCAAAGATGGGCTGCTGGACGTGCTGTCGGCGACCACTCGCAAGGACACGAATGCCAAGGACAGTGACTCAATGACGCCGGTAATGTGGGCGGCCTTTGAGGGACGTCTGGATGCACTTCGCCTGTTGTGTGGGAGAGGGTAAGCACCATTTCCCCCCATCCACACTTTTGTTTTGACGTTTTCTCTTTAACTTTTTAGTGGTGACCCCGATAAATGCGACCAATTTGGCAACACAGCCTTGCACTTGGCCTCGGCCAAGGGACATCTGCATTGCGTTGACTTTTTGGTCAAATTTGGAGTCAACATTTACGCCTTGGACATCGATAAGCACAGTGCCAAAGATCTGGCGGCCATCAACGGACGGGACGAGATCCTGCGCTACTTGGACGCGGCCACTGCCCAATTTGAGGCCAATGAAAAGTATACTCACATCAAATCGCACAAATATCATCTGTGTATCCATACGTTTTCCCTTTTTAGAAAGAAATCCAGGGCTTTGAGGGAACTGGCCGAGAAGAACTGCGAGAAACGTGTCCGTGAGTACATGAAGCGTCAGCAGCAACGCCAGGACACCGACTACTGTGATGCCAGTCCAACAAACGCACCGAGCTACGGCACCAGCAAGCCCAGTAATATGCTGTCCACGCTCAAGCAGAAGATCTGGTCCAGCCAGGGTAACTTGAATAAGACACCACGCGACCCAGCACCAGCACCAGTTCAGCACCAGCCGACAAAGTTCAGTGATCTGGTGGGCAGCGGGAGCAGCAGCAGTGGTGGCTCCACCATAGCCAGTCGTGTGGGAACAGTACAAAAGAGACCCTCGCACTTGCAGAGACAACACACCAGCGCCTGTCCCCACTCGAAGGCTGGCGAAGGAGACGGCGGCTTCAAAGTACGCGAATTGGAGCCGGATGGTAAGCGGACCATCACTTCGCTGACTGGCCTGCAACGGGACTCCGAGGTGCTGTACGTGGGCACCTTCAGCTCCACCGAGGAGAGCGTTGGCAAGCGGGGCAAAATCACGGACGTGTTTGAGGTAGAATCAAGTTTCGATGAGCCAGACCACAACGACAACCGAATCGGCTACAGCTCGGCGCTATCGCGTTCCTTCTCCCAGCCTGACATTCTTGGTGATAGTCCCTTGACGCAGGAGCTGAGCGAGGATCTGGGTCGCCAGAGACCCGTCGGCCTCTTCGACAGACCCACCATGTTGGGCAGCATTGCATTCAGGCGCTCGGTGACGGCGGCTCTCAGTCAACTCCAGCTGCACACGGACACCAGCTCAACCTCCACGATGCGCAACGCTGGCGGTGGCAACGGCAACGGCAATCACACCAAGGCACGTTCTGGCGGCAGCAAGGGGCGCATGTACCTGAATCTGTCCGACGACACGGACTCCGAGGGCGGCGGCAACGACATATACAGCGAAGATGAGGACGACGATCAGGAGGCCATGTGCAGTGCCCTGCAGCGGTTCCTGGCTGTCTGGGCCTTGGAAGAGTACCTGCCAGTGTAGGATATATATTTCCATTATCTTTCTGCTCTCATTTGACCTTTCGCGTGGTGTATTTCAGATTTCAGAAGCAAGAGATTGACCTGGAAACGCTGATGCTGCTTACGGAGGGGGACATCAAGTCCCTCGGCCTGCCGCTGGGACCGTTCAGGAAGCTCACATTTGCCATCCAGGAGCGACGTAACGCCTTGGCAAATCCTGGCCCCATGCTTGACAGTCGTCTCTAGTTAGTTTTTATGTGTTCTATTCGAATCGAATCCCAACAATTAAATTATACAGAGTTTCATAGCAGCCAGCTTTAAAGCTAATAGCCACCTTGACTTGGTTGTGAACCTGCAGGGCTGCATATTGCTGATCGATCTCTTGGCATACGGTCACACTTATCTCAGAACAGCTGATTTTGGCCAAGCTTTTGTTGTCATTTTGCATTTTGTGAATCACATTTAAAGTCTGTACCGTACCCCCCTCCACGCCCAGTAGGCTTCGTCTTGGATCTCAAAAAAGTAATCTGGAAAGAAAATTGCTTGAAATGGAGATGAAGGATGGCAAGTTCGCTCGCAGCTCCCCGGAAACCACCGACTGGCGAGACCTTTCATTCCACATGGTTGTCTATGAGTACTTCGTAAAGAACATGTCGCTTTCGTCGGACCTGGGAACGCTCATAGGCTTCATACTGCTCTTCGTGATCACTTGGTATGTGGTTATCTGGAGCGTGCGGTTCGTGCTATCGCTGGTCTGGCCAGCTGCCATGGTGGTGCTTGCCGTGTTCCTGTTCCGCTTCATAGCTACATTTGAGGGCACTGATTTGGTGGACATGTTTTTCCAGGCCGTAGTTGTGGTTGCAGATATGGTAATAGCAGTCTTGGCCAAAATCCTAGAGTTTGGCTTGAGTTTTTTCAATTAAATAGAGCTCCAATAGTAAATTTGAACTAAGTATATATTTTGTACATTCTAAAGTACTCGAAGAGTATACACAAATATAATTAAAGAGTCCATATGTATATATTTTTAATGTTTCGTTTCACTGTTTATATTTTTATTGCTAGCGAGTTGCAACCCTTTTTGATGGCGCCTCATTTTAAATCAGTTTCTACACTGTGTACACACTGGCTGGATACTTTTCCATTTTTATTTTCACACAACACAAGTTACATGTCGCCTGAAGTTTCTGAAATTTTTCATATTTTTGTGAAATATTTGTAAAATTTTCTAGTTTCACCGTGTAGCAGAAGACGACCCTTGCAGCAGCTCTTCGGTTCAAGTTGAAGGCGACGGAATCTTATTTTTAGCCAGTAGGCCATAGCTAAGGTGTCGGCAGTGGCTGGTGCTCTTTCATATATTTTTGGCGGCTAAAAAGTACATACACATGTAAGAAAAATGGGAATACGGCCCTTTGTGGATAAAATTTGATTAAAATTGTTAATATTGCAGCTATTACAATGCCCATTATTCGGCTGGAATCATCGGATAAAGAAATCTTCGACACGGACCAGGAGATCGCCAAATGCTCGGAGACCATCAAGACTGCTCTCGAAGATCTGGGCGATGAGAGCGACAACAGCGTGCTGCCCTTGCCGAATGTCAACTCGCTAATTTTGAAAAAGGTGCTCCACTGGGCCACCTACCACAAGGACGACGCCGAATTGGCCGAAGAAGACGAAAACAAGGAGAAGCGCACCGATGACATTTCGTCGTGGGACGCCGACTTTTTGAAAGTGGACCAGGGCACCTTGTTCGAGCTTATTTTGGCCGCCAATTATCTGAACATACAGGGATTGCTGGACGTCACTTGCAAAACCGTCGCCAATATGATTAAGGGAAAGTCTCCCCAAGAAATTCGTGACACCTTTGGTATAATGAACGACTTCTCGCCCGCTGAGGAGGAGCAGGTGCGTAAGGAGAACGAGTGGTGCGAGGACAAGTGAACGCAATGCAGGCTGAAGCCATTGGCATGCCCGAGTGAGCAAACGAAACAGCTATGCTACAGTTGATGGGGCATCTTTATTGTTCATGATTTTTACCGCTCAATAAAAAATATCGTATTTCACTATATAAATATTAAAGTCATATCGAATATATCATATCATATCGAATATATATACCAATATCGATATAACGGAAAAAATTCAAAAATGTTTCAGTTTTTTGTTGACGTTTAAAGCTAATTTTATAAACAATCCAATACAATGCAATTCTTGTTAAAAATTGATTAGCTTATCAGATAAAACTATGTGATTAAGGGTCTTGATTAGCTAATAATTTTAGACGGAATATCACGAATATGTTATATTTTCGATGTTTTGCGATGTATTTCTATGTTATGTTCGCAACATTCGCAACATCATTGCAGTAACACGTCGTGCTCGACTCCCACTTACGCATTAATTTGTATGGGCCAGCAACATGTGCCGTGAAATAGGTGACAATGTCCCGCAACATGGAGCAACATGGTCACGGCATGAGCAACATTCTGCACACCCCTTGGAAAAAGTTAGGATAGAATTAAGGAAATGTTTGTCATCGGTCCCATGAATGTAAAAATATCTCAACGAAATATTGTACTTAATGATCCTCTTACAGAGAGCTAACCATAGAAGCACTATATCGAGATCGGGATCGCGATATATATACAGGAAAAATATCAAAAGCATGAAAAGATAAAAAAATATCAATCTGTGAAAAGAAATTGTTAATTACGTTTTAAAGCAGCTTTAAAAATACAATTTCAATATCAATTAAAGAAAAAAGGGTATCCAAATGTCCATACCACTGGTCAACAAGCAACAAGTGTTCAAATGACGTGACATTCGACTCTCACTTACGTTCCCCTCTCACTTACGTGCTGCGGTTGCTTAAGAAGTACCTTGTGCGTATGACTACTGTGGTTTTTTAATGACAATCGGGATGCGCACAAGGCATTCGTTCATACAACCGTATGCCTGTTTTTCGTGTGTGCCCGTATTTGCTGTATGCCCGTATTTGCTGTATGACCGTACTTGCAGAGAGAGAAAGAAGGAGACAAAATCCATTGGGCCAAAATATAAAACATTTAATTCGAATTGCATGCATTTGCAATATTTGAAAATCTAAATTACTGTGAAATTGGACATTAACGGTCTACACGTGCGCCACCCAACAATTGCGTGGCATCTGGAGCGGGGAGAATAAACCGATTTTCTGGCTGAAAAAACAGGCGGCGGCGTCAACACGCGGAAGGAAGGAAGGAGCCGGGAGCTGGTATATGTGCATAACGTCTGGGGATAAATATTAAAGAGCAATGGACGTGTACGACGTGAGCGACGACCTGGTCAAGAAGCTCAACGACTGGAAGCTGATTGGCATAATTTCGGGGAAGTTTAACGAGCTGAAGGAGAACTACTCAAAAGTGAACTTTGTCGAGCACGCTCTGATCGACTTCAAGTACATGGAGAAGATCTTCGTGAACGTGACCCTGAGGGAGGACAAGTGCAACAAGAGGAGTGTCGAGTTCCGGATGCTTGGAAACGAGCAGTTCTCCCTAAAGAACAGGAAATACTTTCAGGTGAGTCAACCCTCATCCCAAATCCAGTTGAACTAACCTCTTGGCTATTGCATTTCAGGCCTTGGAGCTGTACAACAAAAGCATTTGCTACGCTGAACCCAACTCAGAGCATCTCTCCATAGGCTATGCCAATCGGTCGGCTGTTCTCTTCGAATGGAAGCGCTATAGGGACTGCCTGGCCAATATTGAGCTGGCCCGGAAGGCAAATTACCCGGCGAGACTAAGCCACAAGTTGGACAAGCGAGAACGTGACTGCCAGCAGCTTTTAGAGCAACAACCGCCCGATGTGATTCCTCACGAGTTCAAGCTGAGCTTCGATTCGCATGCTCAGGTCCCGTACATTGCCGACTGCCTGGAGCTGAGGGAATCGCCCGACGAGGGGCGCTTCGTAGTGACCAACCGGGATCTAGTGGTTGGCGATCTGGTTGCTGTCGAGCAGCCGTTCTGCTCGACTCTGCTGCCCCCGATGCGGTACATTCGGTGTGCTACCTGCAAGCGGGAGAATTACCTAACCCTCATTCCCTGCGATAGCTGTTGCTCTGTCATGTTCTGCTCCGAGGAGTGCAAGCTTCGGGCCACATCCAGTTTTCATCGCTTCGAGTGTCCAATCATCGATTTCTTGCACCGCATGTTCAACAAGATCCACGGCATCGCCCTGCGGACCACCATGGCTGCCCTGGACCTGTATCCCAGCATCGAAGAGCTGATGGCCTTCTGTGAGCAGCCGCAGAACCAGCACAAGTGCGCCTTCGACTTGGACTACAGCCAACTGTCGGCCCAGGAGCATTACCGGGCCATCCACGGACTGGTCACCAACCAGCATCTGCGATCCGTCTCTGATCTCTTCCAGCGCTCGGTTGTCTGTGCCGTGCTGAAGCACTTTATCATCGAGTATACGCCGCTCAAGGACTTTCTGGGCGGCGAGGATGGACGGAACTTTTTTACGGACCTACTCTTCAGGCATCTGCAAACATCACCCTCGAATATGCATGGCATCGATCTTGTGGAACAGGTGAACGAGACCAAGGACGATCAAACGCACTCATCGGGTGCCTACGCCTTCCTTTCGCTGCTGAATCACTCGTGTGCGCCCAACACGCTCCGAATTTACGAAGGAACCAAGGCATACCTGTTCGTGCTTAGACCTATCAAGGCGGGGAATGTTCTGTACGACAACTATGGGTGAGTAATAAATAAGCCATCCCTGCTATCAATTGGCCCGACTAAGCCTTTCCTTCGCCTTCTCAACTGCAGCGCCCACTTTGCCGTCTTCAGCAAGCAGCAACGGCAGGACACTCTCTCCATGCAGTATAGATTCGATTGCAAGTGCGAAGGCTGCGAACTGGACTACCCGACCTTCGGTCGAATGCCGCACAATGCGACAGTTCCTTCGGTTACCGACGACACGGACATGAAGTCGCTGGGTGCCTACAACTATGACTTTGCGACGAGCAATTACACAAAGTACTGCGAATTCCTTACGCAATACGGCGCCGCATATCCCTGCGAGCAGATCAGCTCGGCCGAGGAGTGCCTCAAAATGGCCCTGCATATCATGGTGGATGCAGTACCGCTCAAGGCGAAAATGTAATCTGACTAAACATTAACTTAACTCCCTCTTCCTCCTGTATCCTGCATCCTGTATCCTGTATCCTGAATCCTCCTGCCGCATACCCCACCCCACCACATACGGACGAACTCTTTCGGAGCTGATTGATTGAAAGAAGCGTATTAAAAACAAAAGCAAACAAGTAATTAATTACGATACATTTTGTTGCCATAAGTCTAGACTCTAGGGCAAAGGCAACGCCAGCAACCACCAGGAGCACTTAACTTTTATTGTAATTTGTAATTGTACATTTCGACCGATATCCTTGGTTCTATTTTACTTTGCACCACAACAAACAACACAACCAGACACCACACTTTGCACAGTTGTCGCAAGTCGCAAGCTCAAAATTTCAAATGTTGATTTATTTTGTCCACGTCTTTGAATGTCTTCGAAGAAAACATTCATTCAAAGCATGATAACAGAGACATACAAAATGTAATCCATACAACCGAAACATGTTTTTATAATTATTTTACAAAACACCCACTAAATGAGAAATACAATATTTTTTAATTGTAAATATCTCCTTAATTTCTAAGCCATCTTGCTGTACAAGTCGATGAGATTCTGATTGAGTATGGAGTCCCGCCTGCTGTGGGGAGCTTCTGTGTGTGCCCCTGCCGTCTGGAGCTGCACAAACTCGCAACCTGTTGAGGTGGATGAATGACCCTCATCGAACCGAACATTGCCAAACGTCTGCTCAAACTGCTCCTGGAACTGACGGGCATTTATGGGCTGCAGATCCTCGCCTGCTGGCAGTGGATTGATGTTCAGCTGGGCAGCCAGCTGGTCCATGCTGTTGGGCTCCCGCTCCCTCTGCTGATGCGCCTCCTCGCTCTTCACGTACATGTTGTCACCAATGGTCTGGACATAGTCACCGAAGTACTCCTGATCCACGTCCTTGAAAAAGCTGCCGTCCATGGCCTGGAAACCTAGACGAATCAGCAGCGATATTTTCGTATTGAAGCACTCCAGCCAGGCCTTGTTGGTATTGTAAATGGACAGCTGCGCCTCCTCGCCACTGGCGTTCCAAAAGTCCAGCAGAGTGTTCTTGGTAAAGTCAATCAGCATGTGGCGCTTAGCATCCGGATACAGCTTGTTGATGGCCTCTAGGTGCCGGAAGGTTATCTCGAGCAAATGGTGCTGGTGGCGGGAGACAAACAGCTGCCATTTGTACAGCATGGTCATCAGGTTCCACAGCTTGCCCATGGACTGCTCGTCGATGCGCATCACGGAGCAGGTGGCAATATCGTTTAGCATGAACTTGCAGTGCTCAGCGGTCAGGAGCTGGGCATTGCTGTGCTTGGAGCCGTTCAGCAGGGAGTCTATGAACTTGGGATCCAGCAGGACTGCAGTCACATCGTGAATAACTGCCAGAAGCGGACACTGTAGACTTGGGCTCAAACGCATTAAAGGAGTGCCATGCCACCCACTCACCTTGAACGGACTTGTCCTTGGCGATTTGTTGCGCCTTCAGCCGCTGATCAATCACATAGAGCATCTCGCAGCCCAGGTTGACCAATATGAAGACATTGGCACGGGGATTCAGCTGCTGGTGCTGCTTCGGACTGAAATTGGACATTGTTTAAAGGCTACTCTACTGCCATGCACAAGGGTCGAATCTAAACTAAACTTAGCCAAGACGGCGACGACGGCACGCAAGCCTCAAAAAGTATTCACACATACATTTAGTTTATTGGATTTTTCGTTTCCGTGCAGAGAGGTCCCCGTGTCCTGCCATGTTTGACGGCTTTATGAGAGCCCCGGCAACGTCTTTCACTGCAAACAAAAACAACGACGCCGACGACTGGCGACGTGTATAATTATGGCCACAGTGTGGGTAGTACGGCGGCCTCCTGGCCTCCACCTGGGGTGGGGAGGGGGCTTGGACTCCATTGCATGGAGAGTTATTGATTAATATATTTCAATGGCAAACGCAATGAAATTATTATGGAAATTATGGCAGCAGGCTAACAAGTTAAATCGTTTTCGCGTTAGTAGGGGGAACTATTTAGCTACTCGTATTATAGGAGCAGCGCAGCATATGGTATGTTCCCTGAAATACACTTGAAGGCTAATTCGACGGCTTCCTATGTGGTTTCCTACTTGTGAATCAAACACATGCAGTGAAGGGCAGCAGGAAGTAGATGCCGGAAGTTGCGTGATTCTCCCACGCAGTCCTAGCGAGCTCTAGAAGTGGGGGTGGATTGCTTTTAAAAGAGCATGCAAGGCGCCAAAACAGAATTCTAGTGTGCAACAGGCGTCGTATCGTATCGTATGTTCCAAGCACTCATTATCCAACACTGCTCTGAAATTCTAAGGCAAATATAATTTTTTTTGTATAAATAATGTTGCGTCAAACGCTTCGTCCTGGTCCCGCTGCCCATTGGTGCCGGCAAATGTCCGTGGTGGCCAAGTCCTTGAAATACACCCAACACGGAGAGCCACAAGATGTCTTAAAGCTGGTCGAAGACCAGCTGGCCGATCCCAAGGATAAGCAAGTGCTGGTGAAGATTTTGGCGGCTCCCATCAACCCCGCGGACATTAATACCATTCAGGGTGAACCAAAACATACATACAGCGTATTCTGGTAGACAGATTATAATTAAATTACTCTATTCGGTAGGAAAATATCCCGTAAAACCAAAATTTCCAGCCGTGGCCGGCAACGAATTCGTAGGCGAGGTCATCTGTGTCGGTGAGAATGTCAAGGGCCTGCAAGCAGGGGAACACGTTATCCCTTTGGCCACCGGTCTGGGGACGTGGACGACGTATGGCCTCTACAATCAGGATCAGCTCATGACGGTGCCAAAAAAAGTCGGCTTGGCAGAGGCGGCTACCGTCACAGTCAACCCGTGCACTGCGTATCGCATGCTAAAGGACTTTGTAAAGCTGTCGCCGGGGGACACCGTCATACAGAATGGAGCCAATAGCGCTGTGGGACAGGCTGTCCACCAACTGTGCCGTGCCTGGGGCATCAAAAGCATTGGCATTGTCCGCGATCGCCCGGAGATATGTGAGCTTAAGCAGCTGTTGGAGTGCCTCGGTGCCACGGCGGTGCTAACAGAGACAGAGGTTCGCACCAGCGACATCTTTAAAACGGGACAAGTCAAGCGCCCAAAGCTGGCGTTCAATTGTGTGGGCGGCAAAAGCGCCACGGAAGTGTCGCGCCATCTGGACAATCGCGGCGTTATGGTTACCTACGGTGGCATGTCCCGGGAGCCAGTTACGGTGGCTACTGGACCACTCATTTTCAAAGACATTGCATTTAGAGGCTTCTGGATGACGCGCTGGTCCAAGGAGAACTACGATGCACCCGAACGCAAGCAAATGTTCAAGGAACTATTCGAGCTTATAGAACAGGGCAAATTCGTGGCTCCCACCCATGAGATGGTGCCCCTGGAGAAGTTTAAGGACGCCGCTGCAGCAGCTCTCAACTTCAAGGGATTCACGGGCAAGAAGTTTATCCTAGACATGAGCGAATAATTAGATTAATTGAGGCTTAGCCTTTGGCTTTATTGTATAAACTTGATCGTATGTACTATAAGTGGAACAAATTTGTTGTCTCTTGTGATTGAATATGATTCAGTTCATCTCCACCTCGTTTGCTTGAAATTTGAGCTGTATGGTCATGGCCGAGGGAGAGGTGGGATCGGTGACCGTCAGTTGCTGTCCATCCTGCAGTCCCAGTTCGCCCAGGGATTGTGTAAGGTTCTTCTTGGTGGCCTCCTCAATACTCTTTAATGTGGACATGTACAGAGTCCGCTGCTTGCCATCCTTCATTACTGTGGTCAGAGCGGGGCTCTTGAGCTGGAAACGAGCCGAGTCGCAGAGTGACTTGATCACGTCCTCCAGGGTGGTGGTATTGGGATCCTCGATGGGCAGCAGTTGCGGCTTGTTACTACAAGCCAGGCAGCTCTCAGACTTTTCCGCCTCATAGGTGTAGGTGTAAATGCCATCCAGATCGTTGAAATTCAGGTAGTTCGACATGCTGTCGTAGCAACTGGTGGCCAATTTGAAAACCTCCAGAGCACAGGCAGCAGCAATTACTGCATTGGTGCTGGCTACTGCAGGAATTATGTGCTTGATGACGCCTTGGACGAGGCGATAAGTGACGCCAGTTATGTTGAATTCGTTGGCCCTCTCCAGCGCTCTTTCGTAAACCCAGCCAATGTGCTGGGGATCGTCTCCGTCTAGCGGGGCACTGAAGGGGTTTTCCTTTTCCCACTGTATCAGCTTCACGAACTCAATGCAATGCTCCGGCAGTCGGGGAGTATTCGCTATGGTACACAGGGGATAATTCACCTGGGGTGGGAACAAGTCGAGAGTGCACTCAATGCAGGCTGTGAAGCCTGGCAAAATAACACGAGCATTCCCCTTGAAGCCCTCAGTACCGCCATCAATCATGGGCACAATTGAGCTGACATCTATGGTTCCGTCATCCTCGTAGCGCAGCATCGATAGCAGCATGCCATTGATCCATCTCCTGGCCACAATCGAGTCCAGTCCACAAACAATCAGGTGAAACTGCTGATAGAAGGACTCGTCGAAGTCCTGGATTTTCTTGAAATGCGGCGTGACTCGGCAGGTGGGAACTCTTCCGTTGATGAAGCGCGCTGCGCATTCCGCCTTCGACGATCCAATATCCGTTCGCCGGAACAGAAACTGTCTGTTCAGATTAGACAGTTCAATGGTGTCCATGTCAATCACATGCAAATTACCAAAACCCATCAGAGCCAAGTCCTTCAACAGTTCACAGCCCAGACCGCCGGCTCCGATGATTAGAACTTTTGATTTCGTTTGCAAGAAATCCAAGTTGTCAGGAGAGGCTGAGAAGTCATCCTTGCAGAACGGTCCCTCGCGCTCCAGTATGTGGCGCAGGCCATTCCAGCGCTTGCTGTTCAAGCTGAGACCGGGATTGGGAGAAGGAACAGACATTTTCGTGCTCTTAAAATCCGAATCGTTTCAGATAAATGTTTTCCCGCAAGTTCTAGTGCTGTAAGCCGCAGCAAATACATAAGTAGTGCAGTACAGCACTGTCAATAAGCCGCATGCAGCCCTGTAGCCGCGTGTTATCGATAGACAGCTGCATTGAATTGAAAACAACGGCACTTGGAAAAAAATTATAGCGTCCCTTGCAGCGTGCCTGGCATTTGTTGTGAAAAAATACAAATACAAGTAAAACATTATATTAAAATAGGCTTAATCAGTGCGTGTGTAGCAGCTGAACAGAGTTATATATACAGTTGAGAGGAATACACTGAAAATGACGCTTTCTACCTTGGCGTCATTTGATGATCTGCAGCGTTGCGTGCAAGTTCTGACCGACGGGACCGCTGAGGATGGTGAGTTTATTAACTCGAATGTGTGTGGAACGAACGCTAGTTATAGGTTAATATTGCAGAGTTTCTACGGTTCCTGCGGATGTTCGAGCAGTACCATGAAAAGTGCGCAGGGTATTCGGCGGAAACCGCGAGGCTGCAAAATGAACTGGATAAATCCCTTACCAAGATGGGTGATCTGGAGGGAAAGCTGTTTCACGCCCGACGCATCATCGATATGGAGATCAAGGCTCGCCGCCAGGCCGAGCATGAAAGAGATACCATGGAAAGCAAGATAATGGCTGTGGCAGATCTGCTGCGGCACGAGCGCAATCTAAACAACGAGACGCGCGATAAGCTGGCCTTTATTCACACACTGCCGTCAGCCCGGAAGCGCAAGTCCCTGAACGCTGTCAGGGAGGACAAATCCTATGGAGATATCAACTCCACAGGCTCGATGCTGTCGGACATGTCCATCACACATTCGGAAGACGACTTTCTAGACGTGCGCAGGTCCAAGTCCTGGCGCGAGCATCGACCCTCGTTGCCCAAGAACACGATCCCCAGTGTTGGCAATAAGAGATCGCGGATAAGTACCGGATTGAATGGCAGCATGTCGCACACGCACGCGCACACGCCAACAACGAGTAAGATGCGGCGCTCGGGCGCTGGCATAGGCGTGGAACAGCATACAGTGAATGTGGGTCAGGGCGCTGAGCGCTTTTGTGCTACCACCAAGGTCACCATACCCCAGGATGGGCAGGGAGTGATCCGTGCAGAGTCAACCATTGAGTCATTGCCAGTGAATGGGGCCCCTGAGAGGATTGCTGATAACTTGGTATCGCCGCCTCGACGCTCCGCCTTTAAAGAGGCTACAGCTCCACCACTAACTCCGCTGAATGCCATGGCTCCGCATGTGCTAGCCGAATCGGGTACACCCGGTCAGCACCGCCCATTGATGAGGAATCACACCTTCAGCCAGAAGACGTTCTTGCGCGGTGACAATTGTGTGACGTGTCAGAGGCGGTAGGATTAATAGATCTATTTTCCCCCTGTAATAAGTTTATATATTCAACATTACTCTTTACAGCATTCGGTTCGGCTCTGTTGGCTACCGTTGTCGGGATTGTCCAGTGCGCTGTCACATTGACTGCAAGTATCTGCTCAAAGTCAGCTGTGTGCCACAGGCGGGGACACCAACGACAAAGACAATGACGGGCTACATCAGTGACTTTGCACCGTCGATTGCTCCCATGGTTCCAGCACTGATTGTGCACTGTGTGAATGAGATTGAGGCGCGTGGCCTCACCGAAGTGGGCCTTTATCGTGTGTCCTCATCGGAGCGAGAGTACAAAGCCCTCAAAGAGCAGTTCTTGCGAGGCAAAGTCACCCCACATTTGGGCAACACGGATATCTATGTGCTTTGCTGTTGTGTGAAGGATTTCCTGCGGTCTCTCATCGAGCCTCTCATCCCCACCGGCCAGTGGAAAGATTTTGCCAACGCTGTGCAAAATCCAGACACTTCAATGTCCCAAGAGATGCTCTACAAGTCTGTAAGGCAGATGCCCCAGGCCAATCGGGATACGCTGGCCTTCCTGATTCTGCATCTGCAGCGCATTGCTCAATGTCCTGTAGTACTGATGTCGATTGAAAACATCTCTCTTGTCTTTGGACCCACTATTGTGGGCTATTCATCGCCGGATCCCGATCAACATGCTATCTACACCGAGGTCTTTACGCAGAAGCAGGTAATGAAATCATTGCTCGAGCTGCCAGTCTCATTTTGGGAGCAATATGTTGTCATAGACTCGCCCCATACGCCAGCAACCGTTGTCAAGCGAGTGCCCAGCAGCAACAAGGACTTATATGGTAAGTAGATGAATGACCTTAGCCCACTGCAATGAATAAAATACTTGTATTTTTACAGCAGCTCCCTTCAAGGGGACCATAAAAAAGCGTAAGTTCTACGGGACGCCGCCCGTATCTGCCCACAAGAAATGAACATAGGTCTTTCCGCACCGAAAGTTCTTGACACGTTACTTAAGTTTACTACAAGTATTTCAGTTTTTGTTTCCGGCCAGCCATACCAGAGGAGCTGTAGTTATATGATCACCCCAATACTAACACTGTCTAGAGAAGGTTTTCCTTATAATTAACCATTTCAATTATAAAATTGAAGACTTTATTAACACTAACATAAGTATACTTACTCGCAATGAGAAATAAAGTATAATACGAATCGAAAAAGGCACCGAACTCCTCTTTACAATCAATGCTAAAATTAGCATGTTGGAGTAGCATAGGTTCTCTGTTGTGGGCACAGCCCCAGTCCTAACCGAAATAAACCCGTCAAACGTCAGATAACCCGAGGGAAGTCCAGCTGATAATTCAAACATGAACAAGCTACGCTTATAATATGCGCTGGGAGCACTCGAAGCGTAATCATTGAAGCCGCTTAGAAAATCCCATGCCATGATATCGTCATATCACCATCAAACGGGTTTTTCGCTTGCGAGGAGATTCCGCCATAATAGCCTTGAATATCAAATGGAAACGGCAGTCTCAATACCGAAAGCCAGCCAGAATGAACACCGCGCATCAGAATCGATCTATTTTGCTGCTGCTTCTCTTCTGCGTAGTTTTCTCTGGAGCGCACAATACCAGCACAATGTGCAAACATCGCTGCGGGAGCGGCGAGTGCATTCAACTGGATCAGCTATGCGATGGCAGGGCCGATTGCTTGGATGCCTCCGATGAGACCGTCGAGATCTGCGGAAAGGTCTGGTGTCCGGGCTATAGTTTCCGCTGCAGTTATGGGGCTTGTGTGGCCAGCACGGCAGTGTGTGATGGCCAGCATGACTGTGTGGATGGATCCGATGAGGAAAGATGGCTGTGCCGGGCACAGATGCAGCAGGCCAACTGCGACAACTGGGAGCTGTACTGCCAATCCGGCCAATGCGTACCCTATTCGAAGCTTTGCGATGGCAAAAACGATTGTCTGGATGGGGATGATGAGCTGGCCACCTTATGCGAGGGCGTGACAATAGCCAACTCAACAACCAACCAAACTGCGACTAAAGAGAACGACATGGTATTGACGACATCGACAACGTTGATGCGAGATCTGCCTCCTCGCCAGGAAGACGACGAGTGCGTGGTGCCCCAGATAGCCAATCTAATAATAAAGTATTCAAGCAATGCAGTCCTACATGCGGGCACGAAGGTGCCCAATGACACGAGGATTCACTATGACTGCCCAGCAGATCATTCGCTCAAAGGAGAGCTCGAGAATATCTGCAATGCACCCACATGGCTGCATCAGTTTCCATACTGTGAATGTAAGTGGAAGGTGAACAGAAGTCAAATATATATTAATATATTTTAATTCACTTGCAGCTCCCGCAGCATTAGTTTCTAGCCTGGTCATAACAGTATTCGCCTTCCTGATCGTCGTCCTGTTAGTGCTGATCTACAAGGTGCGCAAGGACGACTATAGGCCGCGTGAAGAGCAAATTTGGCTTGTGGACACTACAGGCAATCCTCCAAGGCCGTCGGACATAGTCAAGGTCTAAAAGAAACTCGTTATGTTATTGTAATTTAAAACTAAATTATTAAACGCTTACCAAATTTAAACACAACAGCAACAGTTTAGTGTTGGGAAGTGCGGGTAGCTTTAGTGCTGTAAGACGATATTAAATAAGAATCATGTTTATCTGGCGCCCCCACATTATTGTTCCAGTGCTCCAAGCGTAAGCATCATCTAGCTCCAAACCTGATCCCTGCATCATTAGATAACGAATTGCATTTGCAGCCGGCTACAGTTTCGTTCAACATGGCCAACATTGCTAAGATCTTCGCTTCCCGCGCCCAGAACGTGCTTCAGGCAGCCGCCAGACAGCCACAGGTGGCCACCAGATTCAGCCGCAGCGCTTCCTGTAAGTATCAAATGCATGGGATCAAAGTCCACGATTCACGACTGCAACGAACTGCTGCAAGCGACCATTTCCCAGTTTCCCTTTTGCCGGCAACTTCGGCGAATTTGCGGGTGTTTTTCCATTGCCGGTCACAAACATTCTTCGTTGCGTAATCAGATCACCTCATAAGGCCATCTCTTTCACTCCGCAGCGGCCAGTAACTGGGAGTTCATTAAGACTGAAGTGACGGGGGAGAAGAAAAATGTGGCCGTGATCACACTGAACCGTCCCAAGGCATTGAATGCCCTCTGTAACGGCCTCATGAAGGAAATCTCCACCGCCCTGCAGGAGTTTGGCAAGGACAAGAACATCGCCGCCATTGTGCTGACTGGCAGTGAGAAGGCATTCGCCGCCGGCGCCGACATCAAGGAGATGGTGGGCAACACCTACTCGCAGTGCATTCAAGGAAACTTCCTCAATGACTGGGTTGAGGTGGCACGCACCCAGAAGCCCATCATTGCTGCTGTTAACGGCTACGCCCTGGGTGGCGGCTGTGAGCTAGCCATGATGTGTGACATCATCTATGCCGGCGACAAGGCCAAGTTTGGCCAGCCTGAGATCGCTCTGGGCACCATCCCCGGAGCTGGCGGCACCCAGCGTCTCACTCGCGTCGTGGGCAAGTCCAAGGCCATGGAGATGTGCCTCACTGGCAACATGATCAGTGCCCAGGAGGCCGAGAAGTTGGGTCTGGCCAGCAAGGTCGTCCCAGCCGATCAGCTGCTCGCGGAGGCCATCAAACTGGCCGAAAAAATTGGCACCCACTCGAGCCTGATTGTTCAGCTGTGCAAGGAGTCTGTGAACACGGCCTACGAGACCACACTCCAGGAGGGTCTGAAGTTCGAGCGTCGCACCTTCCACGCCACGTTCTCCACGGTAAGTGAACATCTCTTACGATACTAGTATCTATTTTGTAATCTTATCGATTCTTTGTTTGCCGCAGGCCGATCGCAAGGAGGGCATGACTGCCTTTGCAGAGAAGCGCCCAGCCAACTTCACCAACGAATAAACTCAACTGTTTCTGAAATCTGAAATCTTCCCAGCCAGCATTGCATTTATATCACTTGTATGTTATTTGTCCGCAAGTAAAAACGTTTAAATTTATATATATAAAAGTGAAATGTACATTCGATGGATGGCGGAGGCAGTCTGGCCATCTGGTTTCCAGCTGAGGTACTAGATGTACTCCCAGCTGGCAATCAGAGTTCCGGTCTGCCTCTGGTCATCCAAACACACAATTTTAATGAAGCCAACGTTGTCCAGGGCTGAGACGATACGTTCCAGGGAAATGCCACGCGAACGATGGATATTTTACAATCCCTGACTCTGTCTGCACTTCTAAAACGTTCCAAGCTCTAAGCTAGATGCTGAGCTGGCAAGGGAATGGGACTATGACCAAACAAAAGACAATAGGGAAAGGAAGTCACAGGAGGCAAGACGTCGTGATTGGTCTTTTAACTTCTCGATCAGTGGAAAAAATGAGCTTGTCCAAAGGATAGTGGTATGAATGAGAAGCAAAGGCTTGCAGATACTGTATGATCCCCATGAATGGCTAGGCTATCACCAGCTCCTCGCTCATCTGACGCATTTAGGAGGTGCTTCGAGAGAATCCTTGTGCTTCAGGAATTTGGCTACGGGGAGCAAATAGGTTCACATAGCGACGTATCTTCACAGGCTTTATCGGCTCTATCAGCGGATATTCCCAGACTTCGGACTGTAGTTCGTCCTGGAACTTTGGACGGGTCCGCTCAGAGAAGGATGGCCCCCTCATTGGCTTGGGTACATGGAGTACCTCTATCTTAGTGGGGAACTTGTCCTTTGGCTTCGGCTTTGCGGTGAGGAGATCTGGCCTCTTGTTTGGCGGGGGAACATATTTACGCTCAATGGCCTCGGCCACAAAATTACGTTTCGGCTTGGGTAGAACGATCTCACGGACGGCACAGTACTTCATGAGCTTCTTGATTTTCTCCTCCAGTACGGCGCGCTCCTCCCTTGTGTTATCCGTACGGATAACAGTTTTACTGGGTTGCCTGGATATGATCAGTGACGGCATTGGTGAGGACTTCCGATCGTTGTCGATGATAAAAGGATCTGGCATGTTCCTGAACATAAAGTCGAATTCGTCGAATTCATCTATTTCTTCCTTCTTTTCTTCCTGCATGGGCTCGTCCTTGTGCAGAGCCACTAAGGTCACCACTGACCCGGGTCCTATCGAAGACTGACTGACTTCGCTCTTCCTGCTCAGCCAACTGGACCGGCTAAGCAGACTTTTCGTGGGCGACAGGTAGCTAATGGAGTGCTTCGAACTCTCTCTCCTCAGTATTTTCTGATCCGGTTTCGAATTCCTGATGTAGTGCGAGAACTTTTTCAATTGCGTCTTTTGTTCTACCGGACTGGATGTTTCACCCAGAAGAGGGATATTCTTCCCCGACGATTTGGAGTCCGTTCTTATCTCATACCAGGGGCTGCGCTCAGGCTCCGCATTCTTTAATGGCGATTGCGGTTTCAGGATCGATTCGAGTGAGCCGATAGAGCCGATTGAGGAAGGTTCAAGAAGACTAACCACATCAGAACGTAAACTTTTGGGGACGTGATAGTGTGCGCGTATTTTCGAAAAGATATTTTTTTTGGCTGCGAGATCGCGTTCGGGTATTCCTGTAATGATTTTCCCATATTTCGGGCGATGCGATCGCCTGTGTTCTCCGGGGAGATCATTAACAGTGGCCATTTTGTGGAAACTCCTTAGGACTGGGTGGAGCTCTGGTATCTTAGCAGCTTCTCCCGTTAGCATTTCCTCGAAGGTGCTGAGTTTCTTCCCCCGATTCTCGAGGGAATCGGATGATTTCTCTCTTTCCTTAACTGTGGGCATTTGATGGAAGCACCTTAGGGCCGGGTGGAGCTCTGGCATCTTTGCAGCTTTTCCCGTTAGCATTTTCCCGAAGGTGCTGGAAAACTTTGGATCTACTTTGCTGACATTCTTCCCCCGATTCTGGAGGGACTTCTTCTGGCGGGAGTCGGATGATTTCTCCCTTTCCTTGAGGAAATTCTTCAGACTGACGCTGGCAAAACTGTCAGATCTTTCCCCTCCTTCCCTAGGTCTTTTGTTGACGCCAGTCGTTCGCTTCCTCTTGAAGTCCTGCTCATTTTTTCCGCTATCTGCAGCTCTTTTCTTGACTTCTGCCGACGTTCGCTTCCTCTCATCATTCTCTGGTTTCTTCTGGAAATCCTCTTGATGCCCTAACAGCATTTGGTGCCAGCTCCGAAGCATTGTAGTCTGCTCTGGCACGGTCTGGCCGTGTAACATTTCGTGTAAGGGTTTTGTGAACGAGCGCCTCTCGTGTAATAGCTTTGAGCCTTCCCTCTGTGGAATGTCGTAGGCCTTTTGTCCCTCCTGTGGCATTTTTGGTTTTCCATGCATCTTAAGTTTTTCCATATCTTTCATCTCTTTGGCTTCTTCGCCTGTTTCGATGTATTTTCCAAAGGGCGTATGTATCGAGGCACCTGATTTACGTTTGGCAAAGATGGTCATTAGGTTCCTTTCATGTAATTGTTTCTCCACTTGGTTATCTTCCGGTTCCTGGATTTGAGGCTGATCTGGAGTTGGATTACCACTAGGTCCAGAGTCTGGGCTTCCTTTAGCGGCTCTTGGTTCCCACCTTCGTTGAAGGTTTTGCCTTTTGTTTTGCTCCAGAAAAGTCCGTATCTTTTCCCGTGCTTCGTCTTTTCTAGTGTCCTTCTGCTCACTCTCCTGCTGATTTCTCAGATCCTTTTCCTCTGCCTCATCTTTGAGGCGCCACTTCGGCTTAGCACGGAATGGATGACGGTACTTCTGCCCACTATCCTGCTGATCTCTCAGCTCCCTTTCCTCTGCCTCATCTTTGAGGATTTGCTCCGGCTCAACGCTACACTTTGGCTTGGCATGAGGTTTGGTTTGAGATGACCTATTTTTTCTGGTCTTGCAGCACGCTGCATAGGCTGCATCTGCGTTGGGGCCAATCTGTGCTTTGCCCTCGACGAAGCAGCTCTGTATATCGGCAAAGAATTTGTCCAAATACCACAGCATAGAAAATGCACCAAAGCCCATTTTGGTCTGTGGCTGTTCCTGTGCCAGCTTGTCCATGTAGATGTCAATCACTTTGTGCAGACATTCTCTGTCCAGCAGCATGGGAGCAGCCAATTCCTGTGGGTGGACGTCTCTGACCGCCTTTGACCTTGGATTTTGTTTGGATTTGTTGCTAAGACGTGACCGCACCTCTCTAAAGCCGTTCATTTTAAAAATAACTTAACTTACTACAAACAATTTTAAGGCAAATAAACAATTATTCAATGAAATTTGATTTAAAATGCACACAACGTGGTCGGGTTGAATATATTTTAATAATGCTTTGATTGGATTTATTTGGTGGAATCACTTATCTGAATTCGGTTAAGAACGGGCACCGCGAACGGGCACCAAATTTCCGTTGTTTATTAACGATTAAAGTCGAGCACTTCGCAGCACAATTTGTGGTCAGGCTTAACAGCACAGGCACACTCTGCGAAAAGTTATATAGACATTCCTAACGTAGTGAAATGTTAATTGCAAAATGCAAATGCAGTTTAAACTACATTTTAAGAATTCTTAAAAATCTTGTCCTTTCATTTGAACCTCTCCTGTCTAAACATACGAAATGCTCCAATGTAGGTATATAGTATAAATGTTTCATTTTCCGGCTAAAATGTTTTTTTTTTTGAATCGGAAATTGCTCGCGCTCATCAAAGCGTAATGTTATGTTAACAGACTCCAGCTGTTTTAAAATGTTAGAAATCTAGGTATGCCCGCATTTGCTGTATGACCGTACTTGCCGCGAGAGAAAGTGTAGATTCAAAAACATGCGCTGTCGTCCTGCGCGTTGATAGACCGTTGAGAGGGAAGCAAAGCTAGCAAAAAAGTAAAAGTGAAAATCTGGCCCTTGAAATTTGTTCATTAATTATGCAGTGATAGAATACAAATGAACGGATAATTTTGTGTGCGCCCCAAAGGACAGGCCGCGTGAAGAGATTTCAAAGAAAGTGCGTGCATCTGTAGGAAAAGCGAAGGACATTTTCCAAGTATCTTTTATTGTGGTCCGAATCGGATGTGCTGTAATCCATTATTGCGAGATATACGACACACACATAGACATACACATACATCTCCGTGTATACATACAAACGGCCGAGACGCCCGCGCTTTGCCCTTGGCTGCATTCGATTTTTCACAACAGGCCGTGAAAAGCGACCGAAGAGCTCGCCACTGAAGAGCCGTCAGCACCATCATCAACATCAGTGGGAAAAGCAAAGGCCGCAAGCATGGACATGCTCAACCAGATACTCAGCATTAATAATGGCGGCGCCTATGGGGGCGGCAAGGCGGGCGGAGCCTTCGATCCACTCACGTTCGCCATGAAGCCCCAAGTTGTCATCAGGGCGCTCTGCTGGGTAAGTGTCAAGTGGTGCTGGGAATTGCTGGGATTGCCAGTGTCCCCACACACGCATTCCACACCGATTTGTTTATAGTGTCAGGGGCGTAGTGGCTTACACTTTTAGGGGGGAGATTATTGGATCAGCTGCAGGACAGTCATAAAAACTCTCACGCCCATAAAAAGTTTATAATTAAATGCCATAAAGGTGCCCCCTCCCCACCCCATGCACTTGATGTGCACACGTCACCAGCAAACAGGACTCGCGGGGGGGTGGGAGGGCCAGTGAGTTATAGTTTGCTTCTCTTGTCAGTGTACGTAATATTTGCACAGACCCCCCAGCCCCGTAATAGCACCATTCCCCAAGGCCTGCTCCTGGCCAAACAAACCAAACTTGGCCTTCAGCGGAAATTGGGTCACAAACATAGGTCTGTCCGTCTATACAGATGTATGTCTGTTTTTCTGTGTACTTGAACTTTTGCATTTGTTGCACCTGCTTATGGAAATCGATGCCAGAGTGGGGAGAGTGGGAGCTGGGAGTGACCCACATATTTTAGATGATGATACTGGGAGTGGGAGTGGGAATGGGAGCGGCCTGCATCTGTTAACCTCTTGGAATTTCCATTCTGCAGCTCTTTTCAGTGGTGGTCTTTGGCTGCATTTCCTCCGAGGGCTGGGCGGAGAAGGAGGGCAAGGAGTACTGTCTCTACAATGGCGATGGACTGGCCTGCAAGTATGGCAACATGGTAGGCGTATTCGGTTTTTTGGCCTCCATGGGCTTCATGGGCGGCGAGTTTCTCTTCGAGCGGATGTCGTCGGTGAAGAGCAGAAAGCGCTATGTCATGGCCGACATGGGCTTCTCCGGTAAGGGATCCCATATGGTCAAAATCCACGATTGGGTGCAGTTTTAATTTGAGTATCTTCTACAGCTTTGTGGGCCTTCATGTACTTTGTGGCGTTCTTGTACTTATGGTCCCAGTGGAGCTCGTCGCCGCCACCACCTCTTGGCATTGGAGCCGGCAGCATGCAGACGGCCATTTGGTTCTGCCTCTTCTCGATTGCCACTTGGGTGGGTCCCTGTCCCTGTCCCTGCCCCATATTTCGGAGGCGTTATGTAATATTCCTCTCTATTGTCTCAGGCCCTGTGCGCGCTGATGGCCTACAAACGATTCCTGATTGGAGCCGGCGATGAGTTCACCTCGGCCTTCGAGACAGACCCCGCCAATGTGGTGCACCAGCAGGCCTACGGATATGCCATGGACAATGACAACGATCAATACAGCGCCTCGCCCTTCGGCCAGGGCCAGCAGGGTGAGTCGATTGAATGCGATTATTCATAATCACAAAATTCTGAATGATTCTGACTATCTACAGGCGGCATGGAGCCACAGCAACAGGCTGGCATGGAGTACCAGCAGCCCACCTATTAAGGCATTTTCACACCTGCTCCCGCTCCTACTCCGTTGTCCACACACTTGAGAGTACTTGGGTTTATTTTGTAGTGCGAATAGTTTTACACGACTAATAGCAAACACAAAGCGTTGGCTTTTACCAAATACACCGATGACGAACATATAAAACCAGTAACAGAAACAATAACGATACAAAGTAATACAAATTACAACAGCAGCAGCAGCATTTGCTTTAGCCACAAGAAACAGGAGATATACAAGCATACAATACATACGTTTGCGTATCTGAATAATACGAATAACTTGAGATTGAGATGATGAAGATAACTTATAAGCTAGCCCCCTAAGTTGAGTGTGCAGTTTTTTGTAGTGGAAATTTGTTGCTGTATACAGATATACAAATAGCTTATTTGTCGTATATATATCCTATGGGAACACTCGGATATGCTTTCAACGTTGTTAGTTATTTAGTGTTTACATGTACTTGTACTCGAACCGTATGTATTACGATTTTCTGTTGTGCCAGGCCCTGGTCCCCCACAGCCACAGCCAAAACCACAGCCCCATATCCTCGGCTAGAGGGAAGGCATGAGGTATTTTAGATAAATTTACACACACACGGACACACACACACTCACACACACACACACACACACACACACACACAGCAGAGAGCGACAGCATCAGAGGCAAAATACAAAAGGAAGAGGGGAGAGAACTGCTCAAATCACATATCCAATAGCCATCTCAAGTACGAATATACTCGAATTGTAGTCTTAAGGCCAGGGCAGGGGGCCACCGCTTGGTTAGAATTGCAATAACTATAATATTAGCGCCAAAACTAAATTCTAAACTACAACAAAAATTGATTGTAGATTTGTTATGTGGAAAAAATGTAATTGAATCATAACTTGAGAGAACTGCAGGAATAAAGCAAAGAATTGTTAGAGCGACTCGCTTTCACCCAGGCTTGTGCCCTAACAAACGATTTGTATAGAAAACCTTAATACATATACATAAATTAACTGGAGGATGTGTCGGAGAACGTAAGCATATTGATTACAAAATAGCAGTTAATTCAGTTAATGCAAGTTGCAATAAACTACAACAAGTATTTGTTAAACTAAAACCATATACTATAAACCATATAATATATTATATATATTTATGTATTGTATTTGTAAAGCGAACATTAAATTACCAGTTAATGCAACACAAGCAAAAGGAAATCTCAGTAAACATGTATACATATACTATATATAATTATACACATATATACCTAAATTATTCATGTAGAATTCGTGTGCGTTCAAATGATAGAAATACAGCAAATTATCGTATTACTCATACTCGTATTTAAAAGAAACAAAAGAACAAATTTTGAAGGAAAACACAAACCGCAAGAGGAACTAACCCGAGACCCCGAACACTTGTGAGCCATATTGTACCAGAGAAAATTCTAAAACAGCAACATCCTATCCTCTTAACTGAAAAATCAAAACCCAAATAAATATAAATATTTTTAAAAACTATCGGTAAACGTTGCAATCATTTAATTATAATTATCAAACAAATGGGTCCTTAGAAATCCTGATCCATAACAACGGGGCGCGGCATTTGCTTTATCCTCCATTCCTCGGACGTCAGATCGCTAAACTGATTGATACCCAATTCGTGGGATATCATACCCTGTTCGAAAAGTTTGTTGTGCTTCTTGATCGATTTCCAGTTGTCGCAGAACACAGTGCGGCGCTGCTCCTTCTCCACTTCACTGTGATAGCGGTTCCCGAAGTCAATCTTCGAATAAAACACAGCCATTAAATACAAATTCCGAGAATTCGCTTGTTATCAGAACTCACCAAGAATTTGTCCCAGGCAGCCAGACATTGCACTTGGTCATTTGCCTCTTCCGAGAGCTCTGTTTTGGACTCAACTTTCGAGTCTTTTCCTTCACCGTTTCTTGATGGCTTTGCAATGGACTTTTCTGTGGAAGTCTGGAGATTTTCCTCCGGAATAGTGATCTTTGTGGTCTGTTTCGATGTGGATTCCTCTGGAATGGCAATCTCAGGTCGTCGCATTTGCTTCATCTTCCAATCCTCAAACGTCTGATCGCTAAACTGATTGATACCCAATTCGTAGGATATCATACCCTGTTCGAAAAGTTTGTTATGCTTCTTGATCGATTGCCAGTTGTCGCAGAACACAGTGCGGCGCTGCTTCTTCTCAACCCCACTATCATAGCGGCGCCCAAAGTCAATCTTCAAAGAAAACAATGCAATTATATAACAAATCCGAGAATTCGATTGTTACCAGAACTCACCAAGAATTTGTTCCAGGCAGCCAGACATTGCACTTGGTCATTTTCCTCTTCCGACTCAACTTTCGAGTCTTCTCCTTGACCGTTTCTTGATGGCTTTGCAATGGACTTTTCTGTGGAAGTCTGGAGATTTTCCTCCGGAATAGTGATCTTTGTGGTCTGTTTCGATGTGGATTCCTCTGATGTGACGATCTCAGGAGCCCTCTCCGATGTGAAGGTCTCCAACTGGTTCTGCGATAAGGAGCTGCTCTCTGATGTTCTCTCAGAAGTTGACCTGAACAAGCTCTTTCCAGTGGTTGTGGGTTCCAGCGACAGCCCATGCGTCACGGGCTGCATCTTAATGTTCGGCACGGAAGGAGGGGTCTGGACGGGGAGGGCGAGAGCCCACGGCACACCCACCAGACACCCGCAGAGCCAGAGCCAGAGCCCGAGCCAGAGAGAAGTCCACGAAGCTGAATTCATTTCAATTTATTTTCGTGCACTGAGCTCCGCTCACTGCGGATGCGCTATATAAGGCATTTCTGTTAGGCAACTGGCGCTGGGGTCATTAAGGGAATTCCGAGAATTTTTCGCGAGTCTGGAAGAGGGTATCGCTTACACTCGGTCAGAGCGAGATCAGATCGGATCAGATCAGAGATTGTTTACTCTTATTATCGTGAACAGATTAGAATTTGAGTGGGTGATAAGAAGCTCATGGTCTTTGATTATCCAAATTAAAAGTGAGAGTGTACCTACACCGAATTTACTGTGGATAGCGATGTTTGTTTCAGTGCAAAAATATATGTACATATATGCCGATAAGAAGGTAATTGAATTCTCCGTACGGTACGTGATCTCATCGGAATAAATAAAAATAGAGCAACGTAAAAAACGTTTAAAATTTATAAACGTAAATTTATTTATTGTTTAATTGACTATCTAGATATACGGACTAAATGGGCTTCTACTTATTATAGGATGGGGTAACTGCACTCGCTGGCGATGCCGCAGAAGCCGCCGGCATTGCGCAAGATTCGCATGAAGCCGCCCTCGCCCCAGTTCTGGGAGTACGAGTTCTTGATGATCCAGTAGTCTTGTCCTCCCTCGGATCCGTAGCCGACAACGACCACGGAATGGTTGACCTCGTCCTGGTTGCACTCCTCGTCCGCGTAGATGCCGCCCTGGTACTGCTCGAACGAGATGGGGGCAGCGTTCATGGAGCAGGCCAACGGACCCAGTGTGGCCACCACCTCCTTCATCTTCTCCTCGTCGCCTGGTCTGATCGTGGCATAGTCGCGAATCTTCACGAGACTCTCCCTGGGTGGCTGGCCCGCCGTCTCGTTCTGCCTGCACTGCATCTCGAACTGTGTGTACGGATACCTTTTGGCCAGAGTGATGCCGTGATCGCGTATGTACTCGAAGCCGTATTCCTGGAAGCCACCGTCGCAGCCCATGTTGCCGTAGTCGTCGGCACAGTCCACGAGATTCTGCTGGGAGAGCGAGACCAGCACACCCGTGCGCCGGAACAGATGACCCTCGAGGGCGCCCGTCGTGGCGAACGACCAGCAGGAGCCGCAACCCATTCCCTGGAATCCTGGCGGCGTCACGCCCCCCTTCTCGCGCCAGTCAAAGGATTCCGGCAGGTTGGCAGCATTGGGATTGGGAGCAGTCACAAAGTTGATGTGGCCATTGGTGTATTTCCTGAAAGCAATATGAATGAACTGAATAAGTGCGGCGCTAATTGTGAATGAAAGATGGATGATGAATGCATAAACTTTATTCTGAATAAATACTGCAATAATTTGGAACAATATTCAAGCAAAGCAAACCATGAGCTCTAATGGAACACCAAGATTGAGTACTGAATAAACCAATTTAAATCACTCTGATTTATAGCTAACACGAATATCGTTCTAGCAGTACCAAAAATGGATCGCTGTTTCGGATTAGAATGAATAATTTGGAAATACCCAAACAGAATTCATTCAAGAGACCTCTGAACTAGTTTTGTAGAAACAAAAAGCTGATCCTCTCTCTCTGGCCCGTGCTTATGCTTCTATGCGGGGGAATATGCCCAGAGAACCAGTTCGATATTTATGAGATGGGTGCTAATTATTCAAGCGCTGGACTGGACTCCCCCTGTTTATGGGTTTCGATTGCGTCATAAATTGTGTGCTACTTACTCGCCACTTTCGGAGACCTTCGAGCCCAGAAGCGTGGCAATCTCCTTCTTGGTCAAGTCGGCCAGCGGATTGAGGTACAGGCGATAGCTGGCGAATCCACTGTCCGCGTTCTTATTGCTCAGGTCGATCAGGGACTTCTTTGCCGCAAAGATACTCTCGCGGTACGCCCGCTCGGCCTCGTCCGCGTAAATCTTGCCCGTTTGGGTCAAGTAATCATCGAAGCTATTCACGTCGCACAGTTTGGGAAACGACTGGAGCGACTGCAGTGACACGGCACCCAGGCAGGCCAAGCCCCAGACCAGCTGCAGCCACATCGATGGCGACTTCAGCATCTGCAACAAAAAGAAGATGGAATGGAAAGGAAAGTGTTAAGTATTTGGTAATACATTGTCGCAGCGCCACGTGCGGTAGCCAGGTGTCAACATTCACCAGCCGCGCCTCTCCAGGGGTCATTGACGCTCGATCGATCCTATTTGGGTTAGGTTCTGGCGAATATTAAATGAACTTGTCGCTGATTTATGGCACGCCCTCTAATCTATGTACTAATAAATATTCATGTACTACCGATATCATAAAAATCTCTGAATGGGATGGATACATTTTCTTATTTGACTGCGGAAATTATGTAATACACATCAGAAAATCGTTTCAAAATCACAAAGATACTACAATTTTCACTTAATGGATGAATATCTATTCCGTAAATATTATTCATTCTGCTGATCATCTGCCATGCTCCACCTGTCACCCAAAACAGGTAATTAATGACATTAAAGTTCCGTAACTTCAACTCTTTCTCTACCCAGCCACATGATCGATCGGTTTTAATTGGAGAGCATTCGAGGCTTTTTTGTTTGCTTTCGAGTTCGGCATGCGATTGGTCAATTTCCTGATGGATGACTTATCATTAGAGGTTGAATAATCCCATTTGGACGTGATTTACATATGGTTTGTGTCCCAGCGAAACACACAAACATAATCCGAATGCATTAAATTAGCTTGAAATGAGTGTTTTACGACTCTTTGGTTTCTTTTCGTTGTGGCCAAATCTGCGTTATAGGCCAACGAAAACGGAAATTTCACTTTCGATTTCAGAAACACGCTTCCCATGCTGGGCTCGGGTGAAAGGCATCCATCTCTGACCACATGTAAGCCCTAATTGCAATTGCAGTTCTCTTCTCTTCTCCGCCCACCCGTGACTGTCCACTTGATTTGTTTGCAATTATGCTTCACAGTCGGGCGGCTTGGCCTCCCCTCCACAGCACTGAACACACAAACACACAAACACACAAACACACATAGACACACAAAGACACCCTGTCGCCGAACTGAAGATGGAGCTTAATCACCTTTTACAACGTATACGTATTCGAGATGGAGATATCTCTTCCGCGTTCACAGATCTAGCCGAAGATGCTGCCGACTCGGACACCGCTCAGGTTATAAGCGAAGCTAGACGATGGGGCTTAGGTTTTTATAGTTGGAGGGGTAACCGTTACCCCCTCCGCCATCGACTCGGATACAAAACTTGGATTGGGCCAAAACCAGATGCTCGCGAATATGAACATTTTCGAACACAACACGAATCGGGCATGAGCCATCGCATGGCTATTTGTAAATAGTTTAAATGTAAAAATGTATATGTTTTATATAAAATAAATCAGGGATCGTAATTCTCATAATAAAAATCATGAAATACAAATTTTATAACAAAAATCCAAAATAAAACTAATTTTTTATTTTTAATGTAAACGTTTGTCCAGCCTTGATTTTTTTAAAACTCATAATCACATTTCTAACCACTGCAATAAATTAAACAGATTCTTATTGAATATTAGACGAGACTGAATTTCTGTCCATTTGTTGGCCGCTTACCATGGACAAAGTGCTGGATATTTTCAAATATTTTAGCTTTACTGATATAGATAGCATATGATAAAGTTTCTTTATTAAATTGGTAACATGAAGACGCCAATTCGAGCCACTTGCTTTATTCGCGATTCATATGCTCTCTCCTTATAACAGACATTTGAATATCGTTAAAACTAAATTGCGCATGTTTAAACATTCTAGTAATTTTCTTTTAAATTGTAGATATATATAGGCTGTGCAGAAAAACCGATTTGTCAAAAAAAGAACTCTGGCTCTGAAAAAAACTAATATAGTACCGGGTACACAAATGAATTAAAAATTAAGTAAATGTTGAGTGAATTACAAGAAAGAAAGTCTAAATTCGGTAGAAGCACTGCACTGATTGAATGCTAATTGAATCGATTCATAATACTGCCAGACTCATTCATTTATCCAAATTTATTTTTATAAGCATTTTTTCCTATTTAACAGGTTTTTTTGGTCCATTTACTAAGAGCAGATGCCGAAAAGTTCATTGACTTTTGTGACTTTATTGCATATTGGACTCTTCCCCAAGCCTCGTCTCAAGATGTACAGTTTATCGTTAAATTACGCTCACTAATAATTTGTGGATTGCATAATTTAGCACTTGGTATTCAACAATTTAGACAAGACAAGAAAAGACAAGACAACAAACAAACAATCGTATAAATGTTGCAATATTTATGAGGCCCGTGAATAAGAGGCCCATGAATATGATTAATCATGCCTGTCCCACAAAAAAAAGAGGGAGAGAGAAGCCCCTAAACGGGGCGTGATTAGAGCTAGCTGCTTTTACGATGCTTGGCTGGAACCAGGCCAGTGGGGTTTTCAAATTAACAATGATACGAGAACCTGGCTGGAATCGAAACGGAACGGGACAGAACGAGGGCTCATTTGACAAGTTTATTGGGCAAATAGTGCGCCGCACCCTGGACTCTTCTTGCGGCTTATCGTCACGTTGCGAGTGTCTTCTATCTGCCTGGGGGGCAAGTGCGAATTCGAGGCTGTCCGGAATGGGGCAGAGGCAGGCGCATAGAAATCTATTTGCACTTTTCTTGCGAAAGTGACTTCTATTGTATTTGCGTTTGCAATCAGAAAGAGAGTTACCACCGACAACGGTCCGTATATAAGGCCCGTCAACTGATTCTTTCGGGCATCAGTGTCCGGAATTCGTCATGCTGAAGTTGGTGCTCTGTTTAGTTCTACTCGCCGCCGGCGCAGGATGGGCCTTCAATCACGGCCAGGATTTAACCGATTTCAACGCCTATGTGGTAGGTTGAAACCATTTACGTTTCCCGTTCTTGCAATTAGACGAAAATCATATTCCCAGGATCTATATGTAAAGACCTACCCGACCGCTTCGGCGAGGTCCTTAGCCAACTATTACTTCATCTATAACCGCAACCAAGTGACTCAGAACAATGCCCAGGCGGACAGGAATCGCACCACCTACCGCCAGGCGGTGAACCAATTCTCGGACATACGACTGGTCCAGTTCGCTGCACTGCTGCCCAAGGCCGTGTTCCCCACCGTTTCGAATGCCGTGCCTCCTGTGGCCACGCAGGCGCCTGCCGCCGAGTACGACATCGTCACGGACCTGGGTTTGACCATTGCTGTGGAGGATCAGGGCGTTAACTGTAGCAGCAGCTGGGCCTATGCTGCGGCCAAGGCCGTTGAGATTATGAATGCCGTTGGATCCGGAAATCTGGCGCCGCAATCGCTGTCCGCTCAGCAGCTGATCGACTGCGCCGGTATGGGCACCGGCTGCAGCACGCAGGCACCGCAGTCGGCCTTCGACTACCTCACCAAGTACTCGATGCTATGGGCAGCCATGGACTATCCAAACACCCCGGCCCTCGATCGCCAAGGGATGTGCATGCCATCCCCAACGGTGGCAGTGGGCGTTCCGCTGACTAGCTACTCGGTCCTGGCCGACGATACCGCCCTCATGCGTTACGTGTCCAACGACATACCCGTAGTGGTGGAGTACAATCCGGCGACCTTCGGCTTCATGCAGTACTCGAGCGGCGTCTATCAGCCGCCCACCAATGCCGGCAGGGCCGTCAGTTCTCAGTTCCTGGTGGTGGTGGGCTACGGCTTCGATGCGGACACCAATCTGAACTACTGGAAGTGCCTCAACTCATTCGGCGAGGGATGGGGCGAGCAGGGGTACATCAGGATCGTGCGTAGCGCCAGCCAGCCGATCGCCAAGAATGCCATTTTCCCCAACTCCTAACTTGGGTGTGAATCATCGATTGTGAATCATTCAATAATTAATATAGATGCAGAAATAAAGTTGAATTTAAGAACCAATCAAAGCTATTTGTGAAAGTTAGCAACTTTTCAATTCATTGCTTTATTCGATTTCCCTTTGTATTTAGTTTATTTATTGAGTTTTCATCTACAAGCGGAGCTTTACAGACTTAAATGCTAAAAATTAACAAGTTCACATAATTTTTTGCTTTTTTCTTTCTCAAAGATGTTGTTCAATTTTTCATTTAATGCCTTGTGTTTTGTTTTTGTTTTCTGTCCTGTTATATTTCTGTTTGCATAATATGTAGGTATTTCCTTTTGTGTGCTGCTGTTTGAAAGAAACCTAAGAACCAAATGGAAATGGAATCATTATATATATCGAGATATATATATGGAGAATATTCAAATCAGGCAACGCAGCAAAAAGCATACATTTGTTGGTGTGTGTTCTTTCATTTTGTAGCTGTTGTTGTTGGACTTCTCGAAACTTTCTTTTGGGATTTATGTAGATATATCTTTTGTATTTTTGTTTTCCTTAAGTTGCAGTAACTTGTTTCGCAAACGTTTTGTGGTGTTATTATTACTCTGTTTCATTACATCTCAATTGCATATAATAATTTGAAGTATCTGTTGGCCTCTTCCACGCCATATACTCGTATTCCATTTAGTTTAAATGTTAGTTTAGAATCTCTTCCCGCCTCCGTGTCTGGTAAAGCAAAGCTCAATGATATGATTCACGCTGCCAATTCGTATTTTATTATTATCCTTTTTATATTACGAGTATTATCATTTTCAGCGTGTTTTCTGTTTGTTTTTGTTACGTTGTGAATGTGCTCAAATGCGTATTGAAGTTTTTCAAACTTTTTCTGTTTTCTTTTTGAATTTTTTTTTTTTTTAATTGCAGTGAGAAACGAATAAAATGGAGCTCTGAGAATTTTGAATTTAAATTATGTTCGTGTCTGAGATTATTCAACTTGTTGGAGAACTGTGTGTTTTGTTTTCTTTTTATTCTCTGGTTTCCTTTCCTTTTTTATTTTTTTTTTAATTACGGTACAACGGCTAGTGTTTTGTTATTTGTCTTTGGTTTTTGTTTTTTTTTTATAAATTAAAATTAGTTAAGATTATCTACATATGCTCACGCTTTTCTCATTATTTTGTTGTTGTTGTTTTTTTTTGTAGTTTTATTAGCTTTCCATATAATTCTTAATAATATTTAACTAAATAAATATAATGTTATATATTTTATGCAATTTCTTGTATGTATACGATGATATATAAATATAATTAAATTTGTTTGTTTTGCTTTTCCTACACAAAATGATGTGTTCTTAACGGCTCTCATGTATGTGTTGGCTAGTGTTTTCCTTCCGTTTTGTTCATTTTTTTGCTACCGTTTTTTGTGTTGACTGTACTTTTGCTGGTGTTTTCTGTGTCTGTATCTGTAACTGTGTGTCTTTGGGGGGAGGCCTGCCGGATCGGATCAATGATGATAATGAAAATTATACCGCATAAGACATAAAGTTTGATGAGTCTTTTTGTCTTTTGACAAATTTTAGGAAGATTTATTTGTTAGTTTTCTATTTTGGTTTTGGTTTTGGTTTTCGTTTTTGTTTTTCGTTTGTATGAAGCTCAAAATGGACAAAATATGATTTCATAATTTAGTTGCTAATTTAATGGATTCTCTGTTTGGTTTGTAAATAGTTTTCCCATTCTTTCTATTTACTGTATGAATATATATTTATTAATTTTCCTTCCTATACTTTTCTTGAGTTACATATAAATAATTTTTCTGGTTTCCTATGAGTTCGGAATCCTAATTATTTCAAATACTATGCTCTATAGATGTTCTCAATTAGTTTACCTTCGTTTTTTTCGGTTTCTCGCATAGTTTATACGAAGGGGTTACCTTCTAGGGTTGGGTTGCCGTTGCCCTAATCTGTCGTGGTGTTAAATTATACAAATATTTTTTTTGTTTTTTGGGTTTCCTCTCTTGTTGGGCTTCTGAGATGTTTTGCCGCGACAAAAATTTGAGGAACCTTGGAAATCATTTCGATTAATTATAGTTTTTGCTTTGTCAAGTTTTAATCTGGATTAAAGTTTTGAAATTTTTCAGGCGGAGACATTTACTGGCAGTTTCTCTGTATTTTGTTTTCAATTTCGAACATAATGTTAAGGGAAAAATGTGGATTTTTTTCGTTTTTGTATTACTGCCCCCAATTTTACTGCTGTATTTTTTTTGAATGTTCGGTTCGGTTTTTCTTTTTTGCTGTTTATCATGCGTGACCATAAGATAATTTTCACTTTATTGTTAGTTCTTTTACACTTACGAACACATTCAATTAAATTTAATTAAATTATGCAACTAAATGGGCATTAAGTCCGGACCTGAACCAGGCCAAGGAAAACCATCGAAAGTAAGGCGAAAACAAGTGGATACAAATTGGAGGTGTGAAAGCGCTAAGTCCCAGCTAAATTTATGAGCTCTGGATTTTTATTGTGTGCCCGGAGGTCAGCAGGAGCGCACAGCCGGCGGCCAGGGCGAGGGGCAGTGTCATCCACGGGGCTGTCAGCGAGTTGCCGCCGTTGCACAGGTCCTTGGTGCAGGAGCAGTAAATGGCGGCCACATCGTGGGTGCCGGAACGCCGCACGCACTCCACATCGGTGCGCTCGTCGTGAATGTAGCCGCAGCCGCGCACAATGCGGGTCTTGCCATAGACTGTGATGGGAATGCACAAGGATTAACGTGATTTTTATTGGATTATTGGGATGTTGGGGCCATAACTCACTTTTCTGGACAGTTTTGCGGCACAAGGTGGGCTTGTACTTGTCCTTGAGATGCTCCAGGGGCTCCTGCTTGCTGCAGTTGACCTCGCCAATGGAGTACGGCTCGAAGGGATCGCCGCAGCGAGGATCGAATTCGCTGTTGCAGTCGTAGCACATCAGGGCAGTGGACACTGCGGATGGGTAGAGAAAAGCAACAGCGGGTTACACCGTTATAAAGTACAGGTACACACACACACAGGTACAGTTTGCCAAATGTCAGGGCTGTCAACTGTCTGCGATTGTGTGTGTGTGTGTTCGTGTGAGTGTCTGTGTGTGTGATTGTGCCTCTTTTTGCATTGCATAAACTGTGGCGCTTACCTTGTATGCAGCAGAGCACGCCTAACAGCAACAACATTTTCTCCATGAACGGCGACATTTTCTCTGCACTTTGGGTTTTTCCTTTACTTATTGATGCGTTTGGTCTCTTTTAAAACTCTGCTTTCTCCAACAATTTTGCTGGCTGTCGTTGAACAATTCGTGGTTTTCCCTTGCTGTTAGATTATCATGTTAGCCTGGAAAATGAGAATGCATTTGCTAGTTCTGTGTAAACAGTTTTCCCTTTGACGCGCTCGCTTCGCTCTCAGCTCTCATCTCTTCACCCCGACGATGAAAAGTGAAAATCTATTGGGCAAAAATAAACCGAAAGCTATGCGGAAAAGGGCAAAGAGGAATGGAAATAACGGCAGAGCAAAGTGGGACGCAAATAGGAAAGAAAAAAAAAACCCCAGAAGAACGAAAGAAGTGCAGTTCGACAGCATAGTCTGGGGGGTACGGGGGTTTTGGGGAGGAAAGTGTGAGGTAATAAGTGCGACGGCGCAATGCATCAGATGCACTCTCTCTCTCTCTCTCTCTCTCTCTCTCTCTCTTTCGGTTATTCATTTGCACTCCACTTGCCGAGGGAAAGAGAATTGGAACGAAACTGTAATGACGCGCTCTGTGTGGAACCCATTCGGACGACCCAATTAGTGGGCCTGTGGAAGCCAATCCAATGCTCTTGCTGATCACTGCACTGGCTCAAAGTGGGCTTAAAATGAGCATTTAGTTTTAATTATGATTCCTTTTAGCCTAATCGAATATTTGCATTGGCATTATGTGAGAATTTCATAAGAAGTAGGATTTCCATGATTACTGTCTGCGAGTCAATTGTCAATTGGCAATTGCTTGAACATTGATTTTCTTCCGCGTAGCGTGGGTGTTACGGCTGCTTACGCGGCTCTGTAGCTAGGTAACCCACTGCACCCACTGCCCCCCCGCCCATGCCCGCCGATGGGGTAATCTTTTAATAGTTTTGTCATCGCAAGCGCTTTTCCTTTGCCATTTCATTCCCCTTAGGCCTGGCCGCGTTGGCCTCGGGTGCCGCCGCCTTGAGCCGAGGGACTTGTGATTGTGGCCCGGCCCACAGTTGATGGTGCACTACACACAAGCAATTGACGGGAGTGACATTTATCGAGGGGGGTAGAAGCAATTCACCGTTAATTTGTTGAGCATTCAATGCTTTGATACGGTAAACCAAAGCTCAAGGGATTTATTTCTGGAATTACCTTTTAGATGGAACATCAAAGTGGTCTTAAATGCAAAATTACCTGATGTGAGATGAGAAATAAACCAATTCCCCTAAATGGAACAATATAGCAAATAAAGTATGGGCATAGAAACGGATTAAACGGATCACAGTTTCTCCTTTCAACATACATACATATATCATGTCATGGCCAAAAGTAATTACAAAATTACTACCGTCACTCCTGTGAGGGAAAAATCAAATTCTAGGCTTCAGGCACCCCTTTGAGCGTCTCTATTAACTTTTCAAAGCACCAAGTCGTCTACGTAATAAATAAAAGTGCAATGCACTGAAGCCTTAGTAGAGCACCACTCTAATTGCTTAGCTGCTGCTGCTGGGGAAGATCAGAGTTGGAAATATTACGCATACGCCTCGAATTCGGGTTTCTGGCACACACAGTACAGACGTACATACACACACACACACACAAAGCATGTGAAGAAGGCAAATGAAAAATGGACAGCCTAACGAATGAAAAGCCAATCAATATGGTAGTCAAGGGGCTGTTGTCATGTCGGACCCGTCAATCACAACAAAATACTGTTGTCGGGCGGAAGAGTAGAGTAGAGTACCCCCGCCACCCCCCGCAATACGGGAGGGGGTCTTGGGTGTGTGTGTCTGTGTCTGTGTGTGTCCATTATGCCACTTCCCCTTAAATATTGGATGTGCCTTTTTCCGATTTGATTGCATTCTCTGTGGCATGCAACACTCCACACATATTCGCATATCCGTCTTCATATCAATCTCCCTGCCTGCCTCCCTCCCGCTCTGTGGCTTCAGAAAATTCAATGAATGACCTAGTTCAGTGGCTGTTTAACCACCACCCACCCACCATACCATGACTCCACTCCCCCTGCGGAGGCAACCCATTGTGCTGCATGTTGTCAAGTGTCTCCGTCTTTTGGCATTTCCTGCGGGAAATGTTCCTTCCAAGCTATTTACTGGCTTGCGTCTGGTCTGTCAGGGTCTGTTTCCTACCGTTTTCTTGGCTGCCTTTTTTCTTTTGTTATGCAATAGTCAGACAATTGGCATAGAGGCATACCCTATCGATTTAGCCATTACAAAAAAAAGAAGGCTACTGGGCAGAATAAGTGGAACGAAATAGTTACTCAGGTGGTGGTTCAGGTGCTTCAGAAATGGGGTTCGGTTCGGTTCGGTTCGCCTGGGACTGGGACACACTGGGCAGATACATATCTGCTGCACTCTCGGTTGTATAATATAATACACATATCATATATGCATGGGCTAACCGACAATACATTCTTTTCTTTCTCATTTAAAGTACTTTCGTTTGTTAAGATATGAGATTTTCATCAAAATAATTGAAGGGTTAAGTAATATACATTTTTTTTTTCTTTTGGTTTGGTTATACAAGACTTTGGTCCTTCAATTCAATTCAATTGGGATTTATTACACTCCATTTATACAGATACCATGTACAATATACATATAAAGGTTTTGTCATTTTTCCAAACTGTTTTGTAATCACTTTTCGCTTTTCACTTTTCAGGTGCCTTGTTTTGAAGTCACTTTTCACTTTTACTCTCACTGTTATATAATGCCCAGGCCCTTACCACTATTTTAGATAGTTCTGAAATGTCCCTCCTCCCTATAGCCGATATGTTCTGCGAGTATATGTTTTGTTGTGCTGGCGTTCATTTACATAAGAGCGGATGGTGATGTGGGAGTCCGGAATGGAATTAATTTCCTTGGGGTTTCTTTCGAACTATTTCAAGCTGACGTCCGACCAGAATGGAAATGAATGGCCCGAAACTCTTGAAAACGAAAAGAAGGGCTTTGTGGGTGGATGGGGTGGTCGAGTGGGTGGAGTGAGTGCGATTTCAGTGCAAATTCTCTCGCAAGGACGAAGCACAAAGTCAAAGCGTGGACGGAGAGAGAGCGCGCGCGAGAGAGAGAGAGAGAGAGTGTCAGTCAGTCAGTCAGTCACCCAAGGTGTATTTATACAGGGTGAGTCATTCCCAGAGAGCGACAGTATTGCCTCATATATGTTTCGCAATATATACATATGTACACCCTCTGCTGTCTCCCTGAGCTTTGGCAGACCGACCGACCGAGAGAGAGAGAGAGATAGAGCTTGAGAATGAGCGCCCTAAAAGAAACCAAGCGAAAAAAGTTAAATCGATAGCAAACCGCGCCGGAGCCCGTGCCCCAGGCGGGATTATCTAATAGTACGGCTTAATGGCCAAACGATAGGCCCTCGATTGCGGAACTGCCAGCAGGCTTGGGGTTTGGAAAGTGCACTTGATCGATGTCGGGGCAGCTACCTTTTTTTTTTTTGGTTCGACAAACACACGATTTTTTTTGATATTTTGCAGTGTTATTATATTTGGTTTGCTTTTCTGTGCGGTCACGCGACGCGATGCAACCCCAGACACGGTGAAATTCTTTCTGAGCGCAAAATCTGCAGCTGTCCGCAGGCCACCGCATCGGCCGGCAAGTTGGGAGAGCGGAGACTGCGCACTGAGACAAGGAGCATTCAGTTCCAGTTCTACAATTATTTAACTTAACAAACTTTTGAAAAACCATTCCCTCCGCTCTGCCAACAGAGCATTCCCATTAACATTGTACATTTTGAATAGCCGTTTCGGCCCTTAACAGAGATGTGTAGCTGTACCTAACAGTCTGGCGCCCCTTCTTAGCTCTTGATGGCTGCCATGATTTGAGACCAGAATGCCTGAACGTCGGGATCTTGCATTAGGGCACGCTTCTTGGAGCTCAACACCATATTGAGTATGTCCGCATTCTTATAGCGATCTCGGCTGGTGGACTTATGCTCTGCCGCCTCTGGCGAGCCCACTCCTTCAGTCTCCTGCTCGTCCAATGGCTCCGCTTCCAGCGCTGGGCTTGCGATTTGTGTGGCTGAAATTGGGAAAAATTAGCGATCTCTTCATGGACTCTCCACCAATCTACCTTTCTTGCACTTTGTGGTCTCCGTTTTAGTCTTTTCGGCCCGCTTCTGATAAGTTTTTCGTTGTTTCTGAGGTTCCTTCGCCTTGCCACGCTTTCCTTGCCATGCGGACACATCAGGGAGTAGCTCGGTGCTATCTACTGGGGTATCTGCATCCTGCTGCAGCCGCCTCTTGACATGCAAATTCAGACGTTCCTTGATATTAGGCTGCTCCAATTTCACCTGTAGAATCGAATCCATTTCTTTTGCGTTCAAAATAAATTGCAAGAAATTCCAGCTGGATCAGCTGATGCGCATAACAGCACGTTTTACTCACAGATTTTGGCCACACTTGAACTAGTCTTGGCTATTATAGCCGTATGACATTAGACTTTGAAGCTGCAAAAAAAATGGAGACTGATAATAGAGATAGAAAAGATATATGATTCTGAGCATTCTCTGGCAATACGTGCACCAAATTGGTAAAATTTCCAATATCTCAACGAAATGTATAATTTAATCAAATGGATGAATAGGTAAGAAGTGTCAAACCGAGTAAAAGTGATTCTTAAAAGCAGCTTCGGAAACAGAATTTAAAGATTAATTAAAGGAAATAGAATGGAATAGGTTGATCAGCAACAAGTGTGAAATGAAGAGCACCAAATTGCCAACATTTCAAATATCTCAACGAGGGGGAACGTTATGAGCCGCGTCTGCGCCGCGGCTCTACTTTATACCCGGTACTCAGTCAGTTTGTATGTATGTGAGCTTACGATATATGTAATTTATTACATGTTCGCAAAAGGAAAAAATTAAATTTTAGCCAAAAAAAAAACAATTTAAGTCGAACCTTTTCGGAGATTTTGATCTATTAGATGTTTCCATATTGGTTAACATAAATTTTTTACATCTGCCATTTCTACATGTTTTTATCTACTTCCTACATATACATACACGGCTGTGTGCGAGAGAGAGAGGGAATCAGTCTGCGCTTGGGAGGCCACTGAAATTTCATTTGTTCCTTCTGACTATATTTATGATCCGATCTGACCCAAATTCAATACTCTGATAGATATAGTCATTTTCTATGATTCTGCGTTTTTGGTTTTCCCGTATCTTCAAAATTGTAGATTTTCATCTTTTGTGGGGGCGGAAGGGGGCGTGGCCAAATTTTAAAACAAACTCGTCTCGGTTTGATATCACAGGAGCTTGGATAGAAAGTTTAGTGGTTCTAGCTCTTATAGTCTCTGAGAACTAGGCGTCAAAAAATTCGATCAGGCATAGCGCCTACCCCTGTGTGTGAGAGAGAGCGAGAGGGAACGATGCATTTCGAAATTGTTTTCTTCATTGTGGCTATATTTATGATCCGATCTGATCCAAATTCAATACTCTGATAGATATAGTCATTTTCTATGATTCTGCGTTTTTTTTTTTCCCGTATCTTCAAAATTGTAGATTTTCATCTTTTGTGGGGGCGGAAGGGGGCGTGGCCGAATTTTAAAACAAACTCGTCTCGGTTTGATATCACAGGAGCTTGGATAGAAAGTTTGGTGGTTCTAGCTCTTATAGTCTCTGAGAACTAGGCGTCAAAAAATTCGATCAGGCATAGCGCCTACCCCTGTGTGTGAGAGAGAGCGAGAGGGAACGATGCATTTCGAAATGGTTTTCTTCATTGTGGCTATATTTATTATCCGATCTGATCCAGATTCTACAATCTGATAGATATGCTCATTCTCTATGATTCTGCGTTTTTAGTTTTCTCGTATCTTTAAAATTGTGCATGCCACAGATTTTCGTCCTTGGAGTGGGCGGAAGGGGGCGGGGCGAAATTTTGAAATACACTTGTAACAGTGCGATAGGACAGGAGTCTGGATACAAAATAAGGTTCCTCTAGCTTTTATGGTCTTTGAGCTATAGGCGCTAATGAAGACGGACGGACGGACAGACGGACAGACGGACAGACGGACGGACAGACAGACATAGCTATATCGACTCTGCTATTGATGCTGATCAAGAATATATATACTTTATGGGGTCGGAAACGCTTCCTTCTGGGTGTTACACACATTAATTTTTTGCACAAATCTAATATACCCCTTTACTCTTCGAGTACCGGGTATAACAAAATGCATAATATAATCAAATGCTTTAATGGTTAAAATATATCAATCTGTGAATAAAACATTATTTAATACATTTCAAAGCAGCTGGGAAAATAGAATTTAAATATTAATTAAACAAAAAAGGGTATCCCAATGTCCATACCACCGGTTGACAAGCAACAAGTGTGAAATTACGTGACAATTCCTACTCACGTTTTGCTGCGGTTGCTTGAACGAAAGTACCTTGTGCGTATGGCTACTGTGGTTTTAATGACACTCAGGATGCGTACAGAGTATTGGGTGCATACAACCGCAGGCCTGTATTTCAAAAACATCGTACAAATATCGATGACAGCGATGTTTCTCCAGGACAGGGCTGACAACATGCTATGTTAGGCAGATGGGGTGGATTTTACCTTGCAGGCGTTGCATTTTCTGGGGCCTTTTGCCTGTTGTCCATACCCGCTTTTTTCTTCACTTGCCCAGCAATTTCCCAGCGGGAAATTATATAAATTTCCCAGCGGGTGGATTTGAATGCACGAGAAAATAACAAATATAATAGACAAGAGTTGCTAAAATCAAAGTCAACAGAAGTAAACAGTTTCATCGGGTGATTAGTTGTTCGATGGTGTTATCTTTTTACCTTAATTTATGGTTTTCCTTTCAATTATAGATAGTAGACAATAGTTGACAAAAATATTGGACGGATACTATCGTACAGTGCTGCCAGAATCTCCTAAGAAAAAATCGCTAGATTTGCGAAGAAACATTACAACAATTTTTGTAAAAATTGCCAAAAAAAAATTGCTAGACCATTAAAATTTTCATTTTCAACAAATATACATATGCATGTATTTTGAGAAACATAAAAATTAGGCACTGCTGCGTTTTCCAAATCATCTTTTAATATATTGATATCACAATCTGGTGGTATTATTTTGGATTTCAGCGAATTTATGGCAACTATTACATCTGAAAGTATTTGGGTTTGGTTTCCATTCCGGTTTTGAAAATTTTTGTTTAGGCTTTTCATGTCCTTTAATAAGGGCCTTAAAACCACAAAATAAATATAATTTATTTAGTCTGTTAAGAATATGTGCTAACTGACACTTCTAAATCGAAATGGAGCTTCAACTCTGTTTACTGATACACGATACGGAAAACCGCACTCTTCATCGACAACCATCTTGTGTCATTTACTCTCGGTATTTCCAAAGGATTCTAATGTAATTATTCTTTGAGAACCACTATTAATCGTAATTTATGCAGTCGAAGACAAAAAGGTATACAAAAGGCAAAAACTCTGAAGAAATATATAAAAATTTCTAGTTTTATAATAAAATTGCTAAACAAAATTAAAAATTGCTAGATTTCTGGCAACCAAAGTTGGAAATTTTGTTAAGAGTTGCCAGATCTAGCAACTAAATTGCTAAACTGGCACCACTGCTATCGTATCAAAAGTAAAATATATCAACATCGTAACTGGACGCCATGTTGTTTTAAAATTTTTGCTTGACTGTGTCGTTTGCGTGAAAAAATGTAAAATATCGCCGTAAAAGTGCAAATAACAACATAAAAATATATAAAAAGTGATAATAAATGAACAATCCACCACGTAATCAATAAATCAACGTTGCAAGTACGTGAAAAGTACGTGTTTTAGGCATCTGTAAGTGGGCAACGAAATTCTGTCGCTCTTGCCTCCGCGTCGCCATTGGTGTATTGGTGTGTGCGCATTGGCAGTGTGGTGCATCCGTGTGTAATTTTTTCTGCCCCATATGCAAAACAACGCTGGCAAAGGACCCCCAACACGAACAGCAAGAGCCGTTTGAAACCGAGTTATGAGTGTCGCTGCAATGACTATGGACGATCAGAGACCGCTGATGAACAGTTACGACAAAATGTCGACAGCCAAATACGAGCAAAACATAAACCTTATAAGCAGTGGCGCCAGCAGTGCCATCAGCGCGGGAGGTGTTGGTGGAGGGGGCGTGCCGCCCTCTGGCCCGGCATCGCCTACACCCTCCGGGTCCGAGGAGTCGCACCACCATCCGCATCATCCGCACCACTCGCACCACCACCAGCACCACACCACCCCCAACCAGGAGCAACAGCGCCAACAACTGCAGCAGCAAGAACAACAGCATGCCGCTGTTGCAGAGGCTGTTGCAGCCGCCGAACAGCGCCAGCGTCTGCTCGAAGGTATTATACATAACAGTAATCAAAGCTCCTATATACTCTATCTTTATGTACAACAACAAAAGAGCGGGAAGAACAGAACCGAAAGTGTAAAAATTGGTGTAAATTCTGTATTATAATTTCATAATTTGACTAGTTCCCATTCTTGATTTGAACTCTCTCTCTCTCACTCTCTCTCTAAATATACCCTGTAAGTATTCCCCTATCCTATCGATTCACCTGCACTCTCTTTTGGTTTGTGCGCAGGAGAAAAATTGTTTATGAAAAACACTCGAAAAAGAACTCCACGTGTGTGTCACGATATATGATTATGATCCTCGAAGCGAACACTCTTTGCAGAAGAACAGTTTCCAGCAGCGTTTAGTAGTAACCTTTTGTTATTTTTATTTTTAAATTAAACTTCAGGAATTGTGAAAGTGCCAGAGAAAATGAACGTTCAACGAGTATATAACCGAAAAATAGCCAAAAATGCATAAATCATTAAAAATATTCATTGAAAAAGCGAAAATGTAATGAACTTCATGAATAAAATAAAGCAAAAGTGTTGTAAAGTGTTGTGCAAAAGAACAATCGAAGATAAATCTGATAAAAATGATAACAAAATGTAAACCAAAAAATATAACAACATAACATCTCGAAAATCTCTCGCGTTCTCTCGTTCGGCGTCGCTGTGTACAGTTAGTTTTGCGTTTTTGTTTCGACCACTTTTTCGTTTGCCTACGTGCCAGAGCAGAGCCGCCAACGTGTCTCTGGCCCCCCCACCGTCCATCCATCCATCTCTCTCTTTCTCTCTCTCACTATCTGCCACTCTCGTCTCTCTGGCATACTCTCTCCCATTTGATTCCATTGAGTCCATTAAAACGAAAAGAAATTATAAATTAATAAAGCGCCAATGAAAGGCGAGTGTATTACATATAACAAAAGCACAAGAGAGCGCACAAATAAATCGCAATTATTTTTCTGTTCAAGTTTTGTGTTATCCCAGTATACAGTGAATGAGAAAATATAATCCAAAAATACATATAAAATCATGTCCAAAGAACTCTCAAAGTTGTATAAATAAATATATAAAAAGGCGCCAAAGAGCTCAGCCTGTGTATTGTGTGTGTTCGGTGTGCATGATTTGGTTTTGTTGCTGCTGCTTCGATAAGATAAGCAATTAAATAGTGTCGTTAAATAATAGCTGCAATAAATCTGCTAGCGAAAGAGCATTTAAAAGCATTTAAGCAGTTAATTAACTGTAATTCAGGCCGCAATCACACACACACATGCACGCATACATGCAGGCACCTCTGCGAGTTCTACAAAGCAATTGTTTGCATAAATTAATTAATTGTATAAATAAATACAAAGTGTGTTTGCACAACAAGAAAAGAAAATGTCAAATACAACAAAAATACCAAAGTCAATAAACTTTTTGTATATCACAAAAGAGTGTTCGAAAATGCCTGAATGAATGGAGAGAAGAGAGTGGAAAGCTTTCTTAGAGAGCTTTCTGAGCAAAATGTGTGCGTGCATCGAGTTTTTTGCAAGTGTTTTTCAAAATCATTTTCCGTTCTGCCACAATAAAATCTGTTCAACCGTGCAACGTTTGTTGCTGTTTCCCCACAGTGTTTTTAAAAAGAAAAGCGAAATCGAAATCAAGAAATAATGCAAGTAAAATCAAGAGCCCAAGAGAGCAAGCAATATATGATCTGATATGATATGATATGATATGAATAAGTGCAAGATAAAGAATGAATCGTGTTCAAGTTTCCCAAAAAACCGTGACTCGTGACAACCACCTCCGCGCCCATCAAGAGCCTAGCGAAGGACGGCGGCGGCGGCGGCTGCGGCCTTTTCCACCAACAATGTCACGAACTTACACGAAAGATTGCAACGCATTGGTATGATCTCGCATTAAGTTCCCTTTAATCAAACACACACACTCTGTCCCCAAAAACTTGTAAAATAAAATGTATAATAATTGTTATAAAAGACAAATGGCAGTGCAATGGTATATGTGTACAAGAATTGCATTGGCCGCTTTTGGCCGTCTTTGAGGCGAATGGCTTTCACGAATAGCTCCGAAAAGCTCTGGCTAACACAGACCCTAACTTTGTTTTCCGTCCTGCAGATGAGATCGAGACCCTCAAGCTGGAACAGGTACGCATGGGGCAGATCTGTGCCGATGCCCAGCGTCGCGAGAAGATCCTTATGCGGCGGCTGGCCAACAAGGAGCAGGAGTTTCAGGACTATGTGGTAGGTCAGCAAAAACTCTGTTGTAGACGCAGCTAATTCTAATTCCCAAACAGAGCCAAATTGCCGAATATAAGGCACAGCAGGCACCGACAGCCCTGGCACTACGCACCGCTCTTTTGGATCCGGCTGTCAATCTGCTCTTTGAGCGACTCAAAAAGGAGCTAAAGGCCACCAAGACCAAGCTGGAGGAGACTCAGAACGAGCTGTCCGCCTGGAAGTTTACGCCGGACTCCAACACAGGCAAGCGGCTGATGGCCAAGTGCCGACTGCTCTACCAGGAGAACGAGGAACTGGGCAAGATGACATCGAACGGAAGGCTAGCAAAGCTAGAGACTGAATTGGCCATGCAGAAGAGCTTCAGCGAGGAGGTCAAGAAATCGCAATCGGGTAAGTTGAGGTGTATTTTGCTGTCTTTTGCTGCTTTGGCTGACATCTGTTTTCATTCTTCGCAGAGCTGGATGACTTTCTGCAAGAGCTCGACGAGGATGTGGAGGGGATGCAGAGCACCATATTGTTTCTGCAGCAGGAACTGAAGACCACACGCGATCGCATACAAACGCTGGAGAAGGACAATGCTCAGCTGAAGCAGGCCCACACGAAGGACGACTCCGTTGTGATGGCACCACCCACCACCAACGGCACCAACAAAATGTCGCCGCCACAGACGCCCACTCCCTCAGCGATAGGAAAACTAGAGACGATCGACGAGAACGTCACCCTAGAGAGCAAGCCCGCACATCCCGACTATCTGAACGGAGAGACCAAGAGCGTTAACAACAACGAACAAATCTTGCCCGGCTCTATTCCCGGAGAGCATATTCTGCCCGATGATGTTAACAATAGCAATAGCAACGGCAATGGGAATGGGAATGCGGCGCGATTGGCACGCAAGAGGAACTACGAAGAGGAGGCGACCACGACCATGGTGACACCGACCCCTGTGAGCTACAGTGTGGAGGAAGTGACCACAGTGAGGGAAGTGAGTGCTCCCAGAATACTGCCGCCCAAGAAGTCCAAGCTGCGAGGCATGCCGACTCGACGCGGCTCCCTATTGGAGGAAGAACTACATGTAGCAGCGACTGTAGCAGCAACTCCGCTGATCCTGGAAAATTCTGCTGCTGGACTGGCCAACGAGGAGGCGGCAGCAGTTGCACAGCCAACATTGGCGAACGTGGAATCTGGAGCAGTGGGCCCTGAGGCTACTGAAGCGGGAGTAGTGGCGGCGCCTGGTCGCATCTTGACGCGACGTCGGTCCGTGCGTATGCAGCAGAACGGAGCCGGTCCCGTGGACTACTCGACCTAAGCGGAATCGGGCCTTTTTCAAAGGGGTCGCGCGCACTTTATGATTTTTTTGTCATATTAATCGTTAATTCCTGACGTTTATTTTGGTGAATTGAGATTTCCAAACAGAGAGAGACTTCTTAAGAGTAATATGCTATTATAATTTACTGTAATCGACCAATTTTTTTTTACACATTTGTCTTGTAAAATACGTTTGCATTGTGTTTGCATTCACCATATAGGCATAATTGCACAGAAGTCCCTGATACACATATGATCTACTGCTATATAAAATATTAATATTTAAATATAGAGAGTGTATCCCCCCACATACTATACATATGAACGAGCTAAAGGATGAAGCAACTAACGATTACATATTGAATCAGCTGAATGAAATCTTGCACATAACGAGACTCGTCATTTAGCTAAATTAGATTTTAATCACTAGCGTAAGGTCAGTTTTTGTAATACCATGAAAGTTCTGTAAAATAATATAAAACTTGTGTTAAAATAAATTGTTAAGCATAACGAAAATTTCAATCCCACTGTCCTTTTCGATTTGATCTCTTAAGGGAATTGTTAATTTCCAAAACCAATTTTTGTGTCTCTCCAGCTCCCCTTCTTATAATTGCTTTCTTCCTCTTGTAATAAAGTAGGTATACATGTATATTCTTGACCAGCATCAAAAGCCGAATCGATATGGCCATATAGATCTCAATGACTATTAAAGCTAGAGCAATCAAATTTTGTATCTAGGCTTCAGTGATTATTGCACTGTCACAAGTGTATTTTAAACCAAAAACGGAATGAGAGAAAGACTATGTTTACCAGATTGCCGAATCTGAAGGATTATTATAGCTACAAAGGGAGAAACAAATGTCCAGAGGCTCTCTCACGCACTCTTCCTCGTCCAGGATGCCCTTAGCTCCAATTGTCCTTCCTTATCAATGTTTTGGATTCTTCTACTACCCGATCTGTCATCTGCCATATGATATATCACAGTTTCATTTTCCTTTGACCTGCTGCTGGTCAAGGTCAATTTTTGCTGTAGAAACGAGACGCATAAGGGATTAATTGTGAAATTATTTCGTTTTTATTATCATTTTCTTCTTTTAGCACAGTAGACAAATGTTTTTATTTTATTTTTATTATTATTTTTAGTTTATTTAATGTAATACAATTGTGGCTGTCATTAGCGAGAGTTGTGTGTGTGTGTATGTGAAAAGTTGTACTAATTAATATTGGAGATCGGAGAATGGGGAATGGATCTATCCTAGTGTAGTGGTCGAGATTGGGGAATGTGTAAAAGGTGTAAAAGGGGTTTCTTAGAGAAGTGTAGACTGTCTGTATTAGCTGGGATTCAAACGGGATTTACAAACGATTTGGGTGTGTAACAACCTGTGAGAGGCGAGGATGATCATATGAGAAATTTCTTGAGGATATTTGCTAAAATGATTGAATGACCATCATTTTGATTAGTAAATAGTTAATAACAAATTCTAGGCAGTTCAAATGGCACAAGTCGATTACACTACCAATGGGGGAACAAGTGGGTGGCTAAAGCTTAGTACGTTCCAATCCGATCTGAGGTGAGATCCCGCTCTGTCGAGGGTATTCATTTTTTCTTTTTTGCCTAAACGCTAGTAAGAGAAGATTCTTAAGAGCGCAAGTTTTTGGTAAATTTCAACTAGTCAATGTTCAAAATGAATATTAGTACGAGTATATCATACTCGTAGTTTAGTCACAAGATGCTGTTTTTTTTTCTAACACCAATCAGCGCTGTCCGCGGCTCAGTTCTGTGGCTCAAGTATCAAGTAGTTAGTAATAAAAAGTTGATTCATCCTTCCGTCTTGTCTTCCATATATGTAGGTACTTGTGGGTTATGCTACGTATCATCGTCATCGTCATCGTCTTCATCATTATCGTAATTCGCATTAACTAGATATATATAAAAACATTGCATTTATATGTAGGTCTGTTTCGGTTTAGATCATTTAACGAATCTGTTGTTACAAAAGTATGTATGTAATTCTTCAAGGCAGAAATTTCGGTCAGTTTCTCCCACCCCAAATGCGGGCTAAGCTAAGCAAATATACAAAAGCTACTTACATAGATGTAGTATGTATGTATTGTATGTATTGCATGTATTGCATGTAGTATATATGTATGTATGTATAGTAGGTAGTATATCGTATAAGTGTGTGGGTGTGTACATACATTATATTTATATATAATTAATGGTTCCATTATTCTCTTTATCGATAGTGTTCTTGATCCGCTCATTAAACATAAACCCATTAGCTAAGTGTTACTTACAAATGTGGCCGTCTTAAATTAAGATTAATTAACAACAAACATTCAAACTTTCATTCAAACGAAACACTCACTCACTCACTCTCATAACCATGGGCAGTAGTCGGCATTGGTACAGTGCGTGCCATAAGTTCTATTGCGTTCAATTACGTTAATCGCGCTCCTGACGGCGCTTGGCGTTCAGCGTATAATACATATGTATGTATGTATGTATGTATGTGGTATTTGCAAGTCGTTTAAGGCCGTTGTTGGATTTGTGTAGTCTCATATACTCTACGTAATACTCGTAAGTGTACATTTTCTAATTAAGTTTGTCTATTGGAAGGTCCACAATATATATCTATATGTGTATACATATATATAGGTATATGTAAGCTTAAGCCTGGCACCCAACCGTCACACCTGTCACAGTCGGCACGCACTTTCCCGGTATTCAATTTGGTATCCTCTCCCTTCTCCGCCTCCTTCTCCTCCTCCTCCTTTCAGCCACCGCAAACAGATACATACATATTTAGCTACTTAAGAACTAATTTGGAAAAGTTTCTCTAGGTGACCAAAAATATTGTTATGTATTATTGAACTGCACTGCGCTCAAGCATTGAGAGTAAAAAAATTCCTTTGTTCTGGGGATTGCTTTTGGGTCGTGGGTCATAGGTCGTGGGTCGTGGGGGGTCCTATACTCGTACAATATATAATATAATACAAAAAACGTATTGCCTAGATTTAAGCTAATCTGGTCGATTACAGCCGTTACAGCCAGCGACTCAGTATGTGGCAGAGCAGTAAGAGGGTGAGGTTCGCATAGAGGGAGCAGCCCTTGCCGCACAGCTTGATGTTGCTCTCCTGAAAAACGTATCCAAATTTTAATTATTATTGTCCATTGCGGAACATCATCCATCATCCAATATCCACTCACATTCGCATGCCGACTGATGCAGCTCTGGGGCCGCACGCGATTGAACTCGCGGGCGTGCTTGTAGCAGGCCAGCGAATCGTTCACCGACAGATGATAGTCGATGGTCTGCGGATTGACCGTCAGGACGAGGGCAGCGTCCCGCGGACAGAGCTGGTCGACGACCAGCAGTATGAGGTTGCTGAACGGTATGGGCAGGACGACAAATGGCCGCTCGCATGCGTGCGCTGTCATATTGTAGACAACGTTGTCCTTCTCGTTGTAGAGCGTGTAGAGCTCTCGCTGCATGTCGCAGGACTTGAGCCGTGTCCGGTGCAGCGTCAGATAGCGGAGCCAATGCTCCTCGGCTTCCGACTTCTTACCGTGCCCATTGTGGTGGTGCTCCGGCTCCGGCTCGGTGCCGTTCATGTCGCTGTACATCTCAGCGTAGTGGGCGGACACCCCGGGCGCCAGTTGCATTAGTTGCACAATATACCACAGCGCCGTATGCAGCAGCCATTTGCCCAGTCGAAGAACATGATACAGCGGCTGAAAAGGGCAGAATGTGAGTCGATATCGAGATATACACATATATTGTGCACCTACCGATAACAGCATGCTGGAGGCATTGTTGTCGCCCCTGGACTCGAAGCACACTGCCTGATAGTCATAGACGAAGACCCGCTTGTACACGTTCTCCTCCAGCAGACGCTTCATAATCGCCCCATTGACCTCGCCAAAGAATCTGCCCGTTTCGTGCACTCTCGTCGAGATGATCACATAGCCATTGTTGTCCAGTATATAGCAGTCTTTGTCGTCCACGGCACAGGCCTGCCAAAATGAAGAAATCCACAACAGATGTACAGATATAGATCGAAGGATCGTAGATAGTTTACTCACGTTGCCGGTGATATTGTGGAAGAGCTTGTAGAGCGCCGAATGCTGAAACTGGAAGCCCACAACGGCCGCCGGTGCGGATTTGCCGCCCTCATTATGGAAGATGGCATGACTGGCAGTTACAAGGATCTCAGAGTTGCTTTCTAAACGACAAACGGGAGGATTATATGGAGTCCAAAGTAAAGCTAATATCAGCAACATACCGCCCGCATCGAAGGGCACGGAGTAGACAAAACTTTCCGCCCGTACAAAATGTTGGTCCACGGCACGCTTGTACCAGATCTCATCGATGGCGCGTTTATTGTTCTGGCTGAAGGTCTCACTGCAGGAAGGAGAGCCGTAGGTATGTGTTGGTAGCATTTTAACTATGGAATCTTACCCGACACTTGGCTCCTCGGCCATGTTGAACTCGTGCCAGCGTGTGAGGCCGCTGTGGGTGGCCAGGAAGGCGACGGTGACGCCAAAGCGCTGCTTGAATTCGTTTCTAAGCGAACAAATAGAAAGTATATATTAGAGACCTGTACGAGGTGGGGTAGATATTTTGTCGGACTAATTATAAGGAAGTATTGAAGTAGTAGTACTGTAGTATTCGTTTACCTTGGCAGCAAACCCATTAGAACGGCTATTGGGCTTGATGCGCTTGTGCTAGATTTGTGAATGTTTTTATATTTTTTTTTGTTGGTATTCATTATGAAGAGGCATTATGTTTTTGTGGTATATCAAGTTCATTCAGGAGATATATTCAATATTCAGTAGATATTTTGGGGTGCGAAAAAAATTCATTATGAGAGAGACATCAAATATCAAACAACAGCGACAAAGACGACAGAAAGTATTCGTATAAAAAAGTGCAAATAAATGTGAGAAAAAGAAAGGGCGTACACAGAAATAAAACATAAAAATATGGTTAATACGAGTATGAGCTGTGCTGCCTTCGATCTGTAGGGATCTGTACGTGGTTGGGCGTTGACTGTACTTGAGGTGTCAGCCCTAGGCACTATTTCATACCCTACGCCCCGCCGCGCCGCTGCCCAGTCCCCCACTTACCTCTTGTCCTCCTTGGAGTTGAAGCTGGTATTCTTGGAGAACCACTCGGTGGCGCCGGCATCAAAGACCAGGGCTTGCATCAGCTGCCTATCGCCTGCAACACAAAACCACACGAGAGTCAAAAGGAGCCTCCAAAATAAGGACATGTACATATGAGTAATCCGGAGAAGAATCGGGATGCTAATACTAGCCCCAATCTTTCTCCAGTTACGCGTATTTTCAGAAGATTGGCTTGGTGTTGGAACAGATCTGTGACGACACATAAATGGGAGCTGTATTATCAGAATCCTCTGTGACATGCAACGATTGTAAGGTGCAAATTCCTCAGCTAACTACAGTGGGTCTCCAGACCATAAGACACCAAAACAATTAACAATTGATTTTCAGTACACTCAGAGAAAAGAAAACCCTGGGAATCGAGGAGTAAATTTAAAAATGTATACCAATATATTGGCATTAGATCAATAATATGAAAATATTTGATCTAAAGATATTAAAACATTTAATATTAAGATATTTCATATTTAAATTGAATATTTTTATATTCCGATTAAATATATTTTCTACAAATTTAATAGATGCTTTTTTGTTTTTAAAGTGGCTTTAATTTATGAATTTTAAATACGGGCACGAATTTTAATGCAATTATTTTTAATTCAAAGTGAATTCTATTTAATTTTGAAATGATTTGTATTTAAGAACATAATATTTAGTTGGATGTTCGGCCTAGTTCGATTTAGTTTAGTTCGGTGTTTTCTCTTTGGCTTAGTGTCTTACAGCATTGAAACGCACTATACATACACATAGTTGGAAAACAGTTAATACGAAATGGGTACAGAAAATGCATAGGTACGAGTATTTCAAAGAAATGTCGGTTCATCGGTTCACAGCCAAGTACAGTACGGACCATGAACATCTACGGGGCATATCCACAGGAGGTGGATAGGTGCAGGTGAGAGAGAGAGAGAAATGACTTGGGTGCTACTGGGTGCTACTGGGTGTGTGTGTGTGCGTGCGTGTGTGGGTGCACAACAGACTGTGGCTGCGGCTGTGGCTGTAACTGTAACTGTGACTGATGGCTTGAGGCATTCGTTACTCACAATAGTAGCTTTCTTTTTCATTGATTGATGGATAGCGGCCAGTTGATGAGTTGTTAGCTGTGAATTTGCATGAATATTGAGATTGCAATCGTAATTTTCGTATGTCTAGCCATAGGAACAGAACATCGAACACACAAAATATGTAGGCATAACAGAGAGATGTTTGGAGATAACAGGAGGCGCGGCTTTTGTCGAAGCGTTTGATATGGCAACGTTTGAGCAACGGAAGTCGGATAGGGATAGGGGGGCCTAAGGCTAGAGCTGGAGCTGGAGCTGGAGCCGGGGATATACTTACAGAACATGGCAGCTGTATGCTCCGGGGGCATAGCGCTTCGACTCGCTGGCCATCGCCAGCCAGGCTCAGTCATTCGCTCGAGAAAGTACAAAAGTTCTGTCTCTGGCGTTCTGAATGTCCTGTTGCTGTGCTTGCAAAATAGCCTGGAAACACACACACAGGATTATATTTTATATTGCGAATTGTTACCCCTTTAGGATGTGTCTATGTAAACGCACCAATCTGGATGTATTTTCCATCGCTTGCCATCGAAGAAGCTGCGTATGTTCGTGCCCTTGATATTGACGCGATGGATGTCCTGCTCGGACCGTATATCTATGCGACTGACACCGTACTGCTCCGGATAGGAGATGACCAGTGTGAATGGTGTGTTCTTGATGGCTGTCCAGTAATACTGGCGCTTGATGCGAGTCACCCGTTTCTGTGTATCAAATAAAATATAATAATAACAATAATAAAAATAATATCATTTATTGATTGCTTACCATTTCATCGAAATGATTCTTGACCAACATCCATTTGCTGCCGGTCGATTGGTTGATTATAGAATCGCGTATCTGTTCAGAAATACATAGACTGCTTTTAGAGTTCCGATAAAAAGATAAATGATGGATTCGTACCGTCATCAGCACTGGATTGAAGTCTCTGGCGGGTCGATCGTCATCCAACAGCTCCACTTCAATCATGTCCACGCTATTGTATGCTGGTTTCAGTATATAACCTTGGAACTGGAACAAACCAAACCAAACCAAAGGATTAACCAGTCAGAACACGATCGAGGCAGCACACTTACAATTGGACGAAAGTCTGGATGGAATAGTACATAACCATTATTGGTTACTATAAACGCATAGCCATTCACGCCCAGCTAGAGAGAGAGAGATAGAATTATATATTCCAGGACTCTAGGCAGTGGAAGGAAGAAAGGAACCTACCATAAATGGCGACAGCAGCTTTTTGATTTCATTGATGGGCACATCGGTGCCGGCCACGCCCAGAATGTTTGCAATCCTTGTCTGCGGCACGATCGTGATTGGAGGTGGGGGAAGGATAAGTTTTAGGATAAGTTTAGCAAAGTGTCGATCCGATAGGGGCAGTGGTCAGAAAAACATATACACAAGTTGGACTTTAAATGTTTACAAGTACAGAGAATGAGATTTAGTTAAATGTTTTTTTTGGTTTTGGTTTTTGCATGTTAATCAAATACTGAAAAATGAATTTGAAATTTGAGTTTGATAAATGGCATTGCTATTACAAAACGAAACTTCGATTCGGCTTACGCATTTTATTTTAAGGCATTTCAAAGTAAAATACAAAGATGTAAAAACAAAACGGAAACGAATGTTGAATGCAAATATGATAGAAGCATCGTCTACTACGCAAGAACTTACGAGTACGAGTACGAGTACAGTCAAGATCAAGAGAGTTCTTTTCAAAAGGATTCAAAGTTTTTTGTTTTTGTTTCTGTTTTTTTTTGTATTGATTTTGATGTTTACAAAGATTTGTTCTGCTTGTTTTTGGAATTTTGTAAAGCGTTTTTGGACGGTTTTATTCTTTTTTAGTATTTTAGCGGCTAATTACATGGCTAGGCAGAGTAGTACTAAGAGCGTATGAGAGAGCGTTTGAGTGAGTGGTGGAAGAGTGTGAGCCGAAATGATGAACAGAGCGGGGCAGAGTAGTAGAGTAAAAATCAAGTATACGTAATAGAGAGAGAGTCGGTAATAGAGAGAGAGAGTTACTGGGATAGAATCAACTGAAAAAGTGTCGGAAAGAAGCTGTTTAAAGAGTGTAGATGGCGGGGGGCTGTGAATGGGGTGGGGGTGTGGGTGTGGGTGGGGGCTGGCTTTCTGATGGCAGAATGTACAGAGTTGTGAGTGTCTGTTTGCGTTGTTAATGTTGGTATTTGGTATTGGTATTGCTGTTGGTGTTGGCGTTTTTGTGTATATTTTTACAGTTTTTATACCCTTCGAACACACACATTTTTGTGTGTGTGGGATTTGTAGTGTGAACACAGAGCTTGGGTTTTCTTTTTACGTTTCTTCGTTTGTTTAATAGGGGTACTACTCGTACAAGACAGCATTTGCCACAGCGAGTGAGGGTTAGAGAGTGAGACAGACAGTTAGTTTTAGTAGAGATATGCCATTGCCCCAAAAACAGTATCCGATCACGGATATATTTCACTGATCTGGAAGCCCATTCGATACAAGCATAACACAGAGACAGAGAAACACAGAGAGAGAGAGAGACAAAGAGAGAGAGCAAGAGTGACAGAGAACTTAGACTAGGTTTGCAAAAATAAGTCAAGGCATAAATATTGGGTTGGGGTGGGGTGGGCTGGGGTGCGGCTCTGGATCCCACGGGCTACAAAATCATAAAGTGGCATGGCTCTGGGGGCGGTGGAGGGGTGCATCGAGGATATGGATAGAGAGGCATACAGAGAGAGAAAAAAAAAGGTGGAAACTAAAAATCGAATCGTCGGTGCTCCAATTAAATCAAAAGAAACGAATTTCGTTCAATTCACATGCGGCTTAGAGCAAAAAGAAAAGTTGGAAAATTTTGCAAAATATTTAATAGGGATTTGCTTTGGTTTTGGATTTTGGTTTTTGGTTTTTATTTTTTGTATGATTTTTTTTTGCAGTTGTTGGATTTGATTTAGAAACAATTTACTCACAACTTGAAGGTTTATTTTCGCAGCCGGATTTATATCGGTCGTTAGATTAATGAGCTGTGAATTTGTATTTGTAGTACATATTTAATAAATCAATTCTCTAGGAACAGAAGCAACTTAAATAGGGTTTATTCTAGGGGTGGGCTCTTGGAAGGAGGATATGGGTTAAGGCCGTGGTGCCAGTGACAGTGACAGTGGCGGGTGGCGGGTGGCACAGTGGGCGTATCGGTATTGGTGGTGTCGCTGGTGTCGGCGGTGAAGATGGGTCCTACAGACTGCTGCTCAATCGAAGAAGGGTATAAAAACTCCGTCACTGATTCAGAATCGATGCCCTCCCATTCCCATATTTTGGGGGGCGGGGGTTAGATATTTTTGTGGTGGGTGGGGTTGTTCTGGTGTGCTCTATATAGGTCCTCAGCAGTAGCCTAGTTCGGATTTCACTTTGGTTGGTTTTCTTGTCAATGATTGTACTTACTAAACATCAATCAAGAGTGTACGTTGTACGCTAACATTTATTAATTGGGGGGAGGGTGGGGGGAATTGGGTTGGTTGTCGTGGGTTACCAATTGGCACTATGTACGAGTATATAGAGCTAGTCGATCGCGATCGTTACGGTACCCGCAGGTAAATAGTATGTATATTCTTTCTTAGTTAAAACAACAAATGTTAAATTCTACTACTCAAAATGCTAGATAAAGGAGTACTATTTATACGTTGAGTAATTAACTAGGCATAGCTATTTGATAGTTGGATAACTTGATAATTAGATAATTAGATAATTGTTATAATGGTACGAGTACGGTTATATGTATAAAGAAAATCAATATCTAATTATACTATACATATGTATTGTACGCATCGTTAAATAGTTACTTGGACCAATTCGAATTGAATTTGTTGTTACATTTACAGCACAGTACAGTATCTGTATACATACGAATGAATTGATAAACGTACATATTATGTATACTCGTATTGCATGAACTTTTATCGGATTGGGTTTGGTTTTTGGTTTTTTTTTTTCGATTTTTTTAGATTTTTCGGGGATTTGATTTGATTTGATTTGTACCCAAACGGTGTAACGTGGTCAACTATAATGTCAAAATGTTGCTAAAGAATGCCCATGGTCCTAGACCATGTTTAGCTAGAATTTTATATACGAGTTATATAGTATTACTATAATAGTTAGTTATAGGATATATTTTTGATTGGTTAAATATGGATTAGGTATGCATGTATGTAGCGCAAAGTATAACAAATCGTTTACTTTATTTGTATAATATATATAGATATATACTATATGTATATATATATTAGGTAGGTAGGTGGAGCTCAATACGATATGCAATTAATTAATTGGCGTATATAAAACTTTTCTCAAGAGCAGTAGGATACGATTTACGCAACAATTTCATTTAGAAATTTGATTGGGTTTTTGTTAGAATTTGGCATTATAGTTTGTACCTCACGTGTTTGCAATTCCCAGAGTGCTTCATTTATTAAAACTTCTTCGGTGATATTCTGTGGTATAGTTGTGTATAGTTTGGTAGTAGTAGTAGTAGTAGTAGTAGTAGGTAGTAGTAGTTGTGTGTTATATATATAACGCATAAAATATTAATATAGTAGTAGTAGTAGTAGTAGTAGTATAGGTGACTTGTTACAGAGATAGATTTCGATTTCATGGATTCTTTTGGGTATTTCTGTATTTCGGGCTATTCGATTTCTTGCTTCGAATGTAAATTGTAAATGAGTCGAGGTCAAAATGAATGGCGGCCCTGGAGCTGAGCGGCTGCTGAGTGGGGGGACTGCCACGGATTCGATTTTGATTATTTTGTTTGTTGTTTTTTTTGCTAAGAATTTTGCAGTGCTGATTTCTCGCTGATTGAGTCTCTGGGGGTCTCTTTATTGCCTGGGATACACTTACCGCATTCTCGCGTCGATCGTAAATGGGCATCGAAACGGTGGTCATGAATTGATAGACATTCGAGTCGACGGGCTGGTTCCAGGTCTGCCACAAGGGAGAGATGAGGAAAATGCTTTAAAGAAGAGTTCGCTTTGGGTAAAAAGGATAACTCACTTCCTTTATGCGCCGATACTCGCGTCTGTGCATCTCGCTGGGCTCCAGCATCCGGTCGTGCACCTGCCAATACTCGAGGACGTCCGCCTTCTGCTCCTCGCACTGCTTGATCTCCCACAGATGGTCGGAGAGCTTCGTATCCTGGATGCATAGATCAAAGGAGTGTGTTTTTTTTGTTTGATATTATCGTTCATGGGTTCCCCCTGCAAACACGCACACAGGGAATGTTGCGTTTACGCACCTCAATATCCGCATAGACCTGGGTCCAAATGACCGGATGATCGTGCCTACCCAAAACAAGGGGCCTGGCCATAACCGGTATATAGTTTAAGACCATCTCGCGGACCTCAGCGGTGTCGCTGAGATGCACATAATAGCCCTGATTCTCGCATGCCATCCACCGTATATCATCCCAATTAGCCACCTCTTTGCCAATCAGATAGGTAAAGACCCGCACCGGCTTATAGGGCGGATCCCGCCAATTGTGCAACTCGAAGACCTCGCGATTATTCTCCGGCGCCCCATCCCCAATGATCATGATCGCCTGATTGCATTGCGCACCGCGCGACGACGACTTCGCCTCTTCCAATATCTCGAATGCTCTTGTCAATGCAGCGGTATAATTGGCGATCGATTTGGGTCCAAAGTTTTCAATCCCTTCTTTCAGTTCACGAATGTTGCCCAAAGTTGCCTGGATGGATTTCGAAATAGTATCGGTTGTGTATCGGTTGGGGGATGGTTTGGAGGGTTTTGTGGTTTGGAATTGAATTCGAATTCGAAATTGAAATTGAAATTAATAAGAAACCAATCGAAATAGAAATCAGACAGAAATGAATATGGAAAAAGGGTATGATTGTATTGATATATACTTGAATCAGTGTATCCTCGAAACATCCGACAACTGGGCTCACTTCCTTATCAAAGGTGAAGATGTTCACAAAGTCATTTGTACCTAATGTATCGAGTATCGTATTGACAACATGCTTTGCGATATCTAGCCTCTGTCCCAACATTGAACCGGATCCATCCATCAGGATGACAATATCCTTTGGACTCGTCGCCGCCTCCATATACCAGGAGCGTAACCGGCAATCGTATAGATCGACCGGTACGTCCTTCCTCCATTTGGATGCAGGGAATTGACGCATAAAGCCGGTCGAACTGCCAAAAAATTGCCACGACAATGTCGGATCATTCTTGTAATTATCGCGGAATATCTGATCCAAATTCTCCGACCATTGTATCGCCTTTATCACATCCGGTGCTGTGTTTAGTGTTTTTTGGTGTGTTTTTTGTTGTTTTTTTGTTGTTGTTTTTTTTTTTTGGCAAGAGAAAACGGGAAGAATTTGTACAGAAACACAGATTAGTAATCCTTTTTCGTAGCGTTGGTTCGTTGTGTTGTCTCTTCGGGCAGGACATAGCACAGGAAAGCGCAGGCACAGACAGGTGAGAGTGTGTTTTTCTTTGGGTGTGCTTGGACTCTCCGTGTTATGTGGCTTTGGGTTGGGTGTTATACGGTTTCTGGCATTATTATCATTATTCTTATCATTATTAGTGTTACGCGTATCGACGTAGCAGCTGTATCAGAGCATTCATTCTCTGCGTCCGACGCGTGCGAGTCGGCAACGTACGCAATGCGCCACCAACGGCGATCGAGTACAGTTACGTTACGTTACGTTACGCTACTGCTTTGCCGACTGTTTGTTGCATTAGGTACAGTTGTGTTTGCCGGGCGGCGCAATGCGGTGCTTGCTGCGCGCACGCGTTCGGGCGGGCATTGACCAAAGCGATTTGTATATTGAAAAGGAAAAAGTAGGCGCACGAGAGGCACAGCGGTTAGCGGGTAAACGGTTAAACGGTTATACGGTTAAGCAAGCAAGCGTAGAGCGATAGAGAGAGAGAGAGCGAGAGGCGCAAAGTGTTTGACAAGCTTTGACCTTCATGCGCGCGTGTGGCTTGAAAGCTTTGCAGAAGACAGGCACACGGTGTGCTCAGAAAAGTAAAGTTACAGTTGCATACAAGGAAAGGAAGATACATATATGTATTTAGAGAGGTGAGAGAGAGAGAGAGGTGGAAAGAGAAGAGATACACGGATTATATCGGGATATCGAGCATAGTTCCAAACCTCGATCGAACACATTCACGGGCACATGCACCGAGCTAACACTGAAGTTGACCGGTGTGTTGTGGAACTCCGGCCGTGGCTCCAGCACCACCACCTTCGGCTGCACGTAGATCAACGGCTCCCCAATGTCCTTGTCCATGTCAGGGGCTGGCGTGGGAATCGGTGGCACGGGATCACCCGGCTCTAGCATCTCCTTGGCATTGTAATAGGAGAACATCTTGTCCGCCATATCGTTCTGATGGGACAGAGCCGTGTTCTCAGCCGTGTCCATAATGCGCTGAACGTAACATTCCAAAAACGTATGTGCATATAGTAAATATTGTTTTAGGGAACGTGGACAGCACTTACCCGCACAGCGCTGACCTTCAGATCCATCATCATTTCTATTTCCTTGGCCATCGAATCGACTATGGAGGCTCCAACGCGCTGAACCACTTTGGCATCCTTGAAACTCTGTGGGAACGTGAATGAATCTACTTAGGCATGTGGCCAGAATGTGTCTGAATGGTCTCTGAAATCCCTTCCGGAACATGAGCATTAGTTCTTTCCCTCAAAAATATTCCATTTCTGTCCTAAGCCCATTAGGAGGCCCCAATGGGGCGGCCATCTGTCCGAATATATGTAAGTGCCTCTTTACACATACTCGGACACATTTGCCATATATAATGCACATAAATAAACAGTTGGCGGCTCAAATGAGCTTGTAACTCATGTGCAACACAATTTCATTTGTATATCCAATTGCTTCGCCTAAAAATAAATTACCAGCTGTCCCGACCAGCGTCAGATACTGACCTCATATGGGGGGAGGGCAGACACAAAGGCGGACAAGTATTCTTTTGGAATGGAATACCCTTTCAAAGGGTCATGGAATTCCGATGCTGGTGTAACTCTTTATATTCCAATCTAAGTATGTACACGAGAACTTTCGTTTCTTAATTCCACTTAAAAAGGGTATCTAAACATCGACTTACTGACTCAAATGGTACCATTACCACGATTTCAAAGTGTCACGATAGGACAGAGAACTGAATTCTCCATGTGCCAGAATATGTATTAATTATTCCATTTTAATTGAATTAATCTGTAATCCCTAATTAAAATTTCAAAGCAGATCTGTATATCCACTCAAAATGTCTGGAAAGTGTATTAAAGTATCGTCCTGCTGATCCACACTCCACCCATGTTGTTTTTCTTTTTGTATTACTTTATAATTGCTGTGTTCGGGGCAGCCTTTAACCCAAATACGAAGCCGAAGTTGGCGTCGCCGTCTCGGCAGAGGTAGAGGCAGAGGCAGAGGCTGAGAGACGTCAACAACAACAAGGGCAGGAAAACAGGCACAAAAACAGAGAGCGAAGAAGCTTTGCCGAGCATGTGGCCAACGGAGCGGAAAAAACGAAAGACGGCGGGCGAGTGGGAAAAATCAATAAAATTCTCGCTGGCACTCACCTCCTGCACCTCCTTGCGCCTGGTGATAAAATCGCCCAGATGAAACAGTTCCATGCCCAGTTTGTCGGCCCAGGAGTGAACGCTGCATGGGGGATAGCGGTGTGATTATCTATCTCTGATTTCGAGGAGGATGGTTGCCACTCACAGATTGTAGTTGATGTTCTCGGCAGGCTGCAGATGGGCGCAGGGGGCATGCCAGAGGAGCATGGAGATGAGGCTCAGGCAGAGGCGCCACCAGGTCCATGTCCAGGACCACGTCATGTTTCTTCCTGCTGCTCCACTTGTACTAACTGCTGCTGCTGCTGCTCCGGATCCTGCTCCTGCTCCTGCTGGCGGTGGTGCTTGAAGATCGGGCGGAAGCGCGACATAAATACGAGCCAGAACTTATTTTGTAGCCTACTTTTCAGCACTCACACACAGGCACCGCACACGCACACACAGGCACCGCACATGTACCACACAAACCATTCCCCGTTAGCCCGTTAGCTCGGCTCAGGCCACCTGTCCTGGCCATCCACACACATATCCTGCTCACTGTATGCACAATCACTTGAAATCGGAGTCCCTAAACTCAAGCTCGAGCTCAGGCTCAAAACATTTTCCGACAAACGATTTCCCGACAACAAGCTGCAGACGTTTTTTCCCGAATTTTCTCAACGTGCCTGCACTGTGCTGCTGCTGTGTGTGTGCGTGAAAATTTCGTGTTGTTTGGCAGCGAAAACTTTTCTCTCTACACTGTCGACGATGTCCGTTCTGACGTTTCTTTGGCGTTTCTGTGTCAGCGATGAGTTCATCGCCTGGCAGCCATTAGCCAGAGCAGGACCACAGCCAGGTTCCAGCTTTAAGCTCTAGCTGCACTGCTCTCGGCCACCACTGCGCCTGCCCTGACAGTTAACGCTTCTGCGCGGTGGCTTTGTTTACCTCCTCGAGAGTCCTACAGGTGTCTGTTTACCCTCCTTGGCGACTGCGCAGTGGCCTTGTTGACAGGCGAGCATTAACAGCTGGCCGAACATCTGTTGCTCCAGCTGACACTTTGGCAAATGAACTGGGACCAAGGGTCAAAGAGGAACGTATACGTATACGATTTTGAAAAATATTTGTTTTAATATTATCCTCTAGCTGGTGGTACACAAAAACCATTGATCCTCCTCATATTATTATACACTCTTCTGATTGTATTTTATTAGATAGCATTTAATTTAATTTAATGTTTCATATATGTAAATTCCTTTATCTAGCGCGAAGAAACGTAACATCTGAAATGACGTAAGCCGCAAAAGCTTTGCCTTAGAAAAGCTTCTATAGCTTTGTGTAAAATAACCGCTAGAAGTCGCACCGCAAAAGCTTTCACTAGCTTGAAAAACACACGCTAGAGGTCGGTTTAGTTTATCAATACTTTTTATTGGTACGGTACTCTCGTATATCGTAAATTTTACACGTTTCTCAAGAAATCCACACTCCACTCTTAGTACTTGTAACCGCCGGCGCCACCGCCACCGCCCCCGCGCGCTCCCGGCTGCGGGCCCTGGGGGAAGGTGGCCTCCCCCTCGTAGCTGACGTCCGCATGGTAGCCGGTCTTCCAGTCGGCCGTGTAGCGCACCACCTGTGTGCGTCCGTCGGGCATCTGCACGCGGTATTCGCCGGTCACCACATCCCCATCGCTGGACGCCTTGTGCGCGTAGTCGTTGGCGGTCTCCGGATCCTGAACGGCGTACTCGAACTCGTAGGGCATGCCTGGCATATGCACATGATCCTGCAGAACAATGAAATGAAACGTTAGGAGAGTGGATTACATTATTTGAAGGAATACAAATACTCACATCGCCTGGCTGGCCGGGAATGTTGCGTGGTTGGCCAGGAGGTGCTGGTGGACGCGGTCCGGGCGCCGGTCTGCCTGGTGGACCAGGTTTCTGTGAAGTTTTGGGAAAATAGTGGGTTAAAACGATTGAAATAGTACTGAAAACTCAGGTGAATTTATTTTTTCTGTGGAACTGGACGGTTTGTATCCCTTTTTGTGATTTATCTCTTAGCATTTGGTGCAACGATCAGGAAAGGTTAACTGCAATTCATCGTAGGCCCTTCACCATTCGAAAATGTTGCACAGCCGACAAGTGCAACATCATTGTGGGTCGACATTCAAGTTGCCCATCAAAAGGTGGATGCCGGTGGATGAGGTGGCAACATTTATTACGGCCTGATGCCCCTTCTGCATTGTGTCCCTTGCAGATTGCCAACCGCAGCTGGAGTGATAAATGTGGCGACAAGCCAACAGGGAGGCCAATGGGAGTGAAAGGGCCTATCAGCCGTTCCGTTCAGATTCCTCGTCCAAAAGCCACCCGAGTGATGGCTGCAATTAGCCTGTTGACTTGGATTCAATTTTGCAGTGGTTTGCCAGACAAAATAGTAGATGTTTGCATTTGACATATTTAACTATATATATATTTAATACGCTTTACTTACGAATGGAGTCTGCGGCTCGGAGTAGTCGTAACCATTCTTCGTGGGCGGCAGGTACGCATTCGAGCCTGGGGCAACCTGGGCGTACACATAGGCACTGATGGCAGCGAGGGATAAACTCTGAAAGCATAGAAGAGGCAAAAGAGGCGGAGTGCATTTAGTGCAACATTCTTGCGGTGACGTCGACTTAAAGGTTAAATGAAGAGTAAACCACAAAAAGTGAGCGGTGGCAAATGGAAATAGAAGCTGCGATAAGATCGCGGCTGACATTCAACCGGGGCCAGAGCCATAGCCAGAGCCAGAGCAGGTGCACCATCGCCAGCTCAACGACTGGGCTGCAATTTATTTAGAACGTGCCCCAGAGGCGTCTTCTGTTCGATGCCCCCACAAAAGGGCAGCAAATGGCGGAGGTTATGCCGCATGCGGCACGCGGTAGTGCAGTGGCCCGTCTTTAGACACGGCTAATTGACACATGCACATGACGGCAGCAGCCCATCAACGCGTTCACATTGCAGCCATCCAGCCATCCATTCATCCATCCATCAAGCGGTGGACAGCCACTGACCAAAAGCCACTTGCCTCTAGGCTGCTGACTGTCATCTCATGTCTGCTGTTGGCCATTTGTTTATTATTATTTTCTTTTTTTTCTTTTGTGTAGCGGCGTTACGGACTGCGGAAATATTTGCAGTCTCTTCGAGAGCACTAAATCACTCGAATGTTGAATATATTCTATATTCTATGAAAAGTTATGTTGGAGGGGCATTGGTTGTCCAGCGGGAACTGCTTTACATTGTTTGCTGATTAGTTGCTGTGGCAGTGGAAGTGGCATCGCTTAATTACACATACGACGTGTTGGCCGATCGTGTAATTTCAGCCACATGGGAAGCGATTGGGTCAAGGAAAGCTGGATTTTTGCCAGAGACGATGCGAGGCTTTCTCATAGTTGTATTTTGTATTCAATATGGATAGAAATTAACTTGAAATTGTTATTTATATTGAGGGAAAATGTATTCATGAAAATATTCATAAATTCAATAGATATTTATCCAGTTTTCATAGATAAACTCCCCGCCATCTACATCTAGATGTACTCGTATATCTCGTAAATTATCTGTTAAATTTAAATTAATCAACTGCACCGAAACTTCATCGCAATTATTCTAGCAGGGGGGTCCTAACCTTCAAGATCTTCAAGTACAGAGCGAGCAATGCACAGAAATAACGAGCAGAAAAGAGAGATCCAATGAGCATGTCAACGGTAATTTTCCGTGTTAAACAAATGCAATTACCGCTGGCCTGGCAACAGCATTAGCTCCAATAAAATAACGGCCAACGATTCGCGTGTAAATTAAATTACAAATAATTTGCGGCAACTTGACGACAGCCGAAAAGAAGAGCTGCAACAGGCGCAGAAACAGACGCAGACACAGACACAGACACAGATAAAGATAAGAGATGGAGTTGCTGGAGCTTTCAGTTCGAAGATTGAGACAGAGATTGGTGCTGCGGACAGGCACAGTGGGTAAAAGTTGATAGAAATGGGTTGAAAAATTTACTGAGCTATAAATATAAGATCAAAGTTAAGTTTATGAGTGGAACCAATACAACCAATAAAAATCATTCATTTAAAATTTCATTCAAATCGGTAACACACAGTCTTTAACTCATACTAATATGAATGGAAATAAAATGAATTTAATAGCTAATCTTTATAGTTCAGCTTTTTCCATTAATTGTAATTAATTATATATTTGCCATATAAATTTCTGCTCCTATTTCCACGAGTATTCTGTGTGGTTTAGGTTCTGTTCTCATTGTAATTATTCTCAAGTTTGAAGGTTTTTCTTTGGCTTTGTGAGTGCCCTCCTTTGTCATGGTCTGTGGTCACCCTTAACACCTTCAAACAGAAGACCGGCAGAAGTTCAGCAGACATTGATCTTGCCTACACTTTAGAAAAAAAAACTACAAACATGTACAATTGTACATACATATAATTATTTCCACTGGCACGCAGTCTGGCCCCCGGGATACTTGTACCACCAGGGGGACATTGCATTGAAGCATCATTAATCGCGCATAATCTAATAAATTAACAATTGTTTGCTTTGTCCGGCTTATTATTGTCAGCTGGCTGCCATTATGCTGCTGCTGCTGCTGCTGGGATGTTAATTACCCGTACATCAATGAGTATTATACAAATAATTGATTTCGATTTGTTCGATTTAATCAACAAGTTTTGTTCAAGCATTTCCATACCATAATTAATCAGCAAAGAATCGCAGTTAAAGCGGAAGTCCGTAAAAACTAAATAATTGAAAATGTTTCAAGTAGTTGTGTGCTTCAACTAAGATACGACTCTTTCTGTCTCTATCTCTTGCTACATGCCACACATGCCACAAAATATAAGAAAAGATACACAACAAAAATAGTTTAATTGAATTACAGAGTAGCCACTGGATGAAAGTTAGTTTTTATATATTTTTTAAGTTTGTTAAAAAGCAGAAAAGCAGGAAATAAATATTGCAAAATATTGCATAGGAATAAAAGAGAATTGGCATAGAAGAACCATTGGTAAGGAATCTGAAAGAAGGTTTCTTTAATCTGATAGCCATAATTATCTCTTGACAACAAGCCCCAAAATGAATGTCCAAAGATCAGACAGCCTTTCCTCAACTTACTATAAGTCACATATCTTTTTTTTTCATACGATAATCGTAAAAAAGTAATATAAAAATAGTCTCTGAAAATGCTCACATTTGTCTGCTGGAGAGCCCAGCTCCCCGTCCCCCTCTCACATTACAGCACGACCCAGTTTACAAGGCGTCTGATGCCGAATTAAAAAAGCAGCTTGGGGCGAGCAGAATTTATGACAATTGCATTTTGAATGCAGTCTAAATGGCAAATCCGAGTGTCTCGATCTGCCGCCTGGGAGTTGATTTATTGACGCTTAGCATTTAATATGTTGAAGCGGATCGCATCGGATTAGATCGGGCAGTCAGAGCATTTTCAAGCACTTTATGGTGGCAATAAAAATGTTTACGCCAAAATGTCTTCATAAAGATGTGGACGGGGTGGCCGGCCGGTGCTTCGGTCGTTTCTGTCTGGCGTGTTGCATTTATTTTAATTAATTTAATTGGTGGTGCACTCTGGAAAAAGAGACTGACATCTAAGTTCGGTAAGGAATTCTGTGAATCCAATGTTATTTTGCTACATCTTCAGACCGTTTGGGCCCCGCTATTAAGCCATCAGCAGAGGAGGAAGGGGAGAGACCTGGATGTACATATATGAATTTTTGTTCTGTTGCATCATTTTGGAGCGGCGGCACCTTAGACAACCGACTGCCACACATTCAGCAACGCCCACAAAAAAGTTGCTGCCACTGCCACCGCCACCGCCACCGCCACCGATGATGCAGCTGATGATGATGCCTAACGAGGTTCGGCCCGGGCTTCCTACTTGTGGCTGCAACGTGCTGCAGCGTCTTAATTTATGGAATTTGTATATGTAGATATTTTTTTGTCTCGTTTTTCGTACTTATTTTATTATCTGCTTTTCTGCAGCTGTTCCCAGCAATTACCAGAGCAGCATCAACTGACAAAAAAGTCCCCTACATAGATGTTAGATTAACATGCACTTGCAACACACGACACGACTCTAGCAACTCTGGGACTCGTTCGGTAGAACAACAAACATTTGGTTGACCTTTTCATCGGCAACGCCATCTCCAGCGCTGCCCTGCTCTGCTCTGCTCTTCTCTTCTCTGTTGCATGTTGCATGTTCCATGTTCCAAGCTGCTCTGTGCTGTGCTGCTTTTTTGTTTTTCTTCTTTTTTTGTTGCTCTCCCCCACTTTGGGGCATTGAAATGCAAATTTGGCAAAATAAAAGTTAATGGGCCATGTGAATGGCAAAAGCGCGGGCTCGGAGCCGAAGAAGAAGAGACCCCAGCGGGGGATTGGAGGCCGCCGCAATGGGAACTGACTTTTATTGCCCCCGATCGTTGCAGTTCGTTTTTCGAATCTTTTGTTGCAACCCGCCCGATTTCAATCAACCGAGAAGCATGTAAATATCTTGCTGCAACACAAATGCTTCCCGAATAGTCACGTGCCCCAGACATGGCCGGGAGGGAGTCCTCCCACAGCCAAGGACAATGCCAAAGATCAAAGGGGGAGACTGATCTCCTTGGGGTCTCTCATCAGGGGGGATCTTCTTGACGGCTTCCCCCCACTTGGCTGCAAATAGGTAGACCCACGCGAAACCCATAAATCCCACAAATATGCCTCTTGCCTCTCGTGCACCACATTAACCCTACTTAACCCGAATTTATTGGCTCATAACCGCCGCCAGCAACCGCATGAAGATATTAACCTTTTAAATAACTTTCAAATTATATGTTACTTAACAATCTGTTGGGCTGGCGTTGGCGTTGCGAATATCTCAAGTAGTTGCAAATTGTTCCACGAAAATTGCCAGAAAAATGTTAAAGGAAAACCAGCACAGTGTGTGGTTTTAGTTTTCAAATTACTAACAAATAATACGTCCATTTTAAGCCACATTTAAGTCGGGAAATTGTTTCATTTTCATTTTCAATTGAAAAATGAAAAACTAAGTCTAAAATGAGGCGAAAAATTCCAATGAACTAATTTTCCAAATTCCCAGCTGTGGTTGGGATCCGGGTCCCAAAAGACATTGGCCAAATTGTACTTGCAGCCAGAACTATGCAATTAAAAAGGCCTGGCCTGAAAAGCGCGGAACGAGAGAGAAAGAGAGGCAGACGTTGCGCATACGCCGCGTTGGACGCTGGTTGGGCAATTAGCGGAGGCTGTGGAAAGGAGAGGCGCAGGCGGTGGAGATGGCTCTGCTTTTGTAATCGGTGGAAATTTCGATTTAATTAGATTACCACACACACACACACACATACACATACACTTAGACCCAGATGGTTGGCTGGTTACCACCGCCACAGCCTCCCCATTCCGCCCGCTTTTTAGCTTTTCCGATGCTGCCGCTGCTGCTGCTGCTGCACTTGCCGCTTGCTCAAGCGTCATTAATTTTTTGCTATTTGTTTTTTTGCTTTTTTGCTTGTTGGGATTTCCAAGCCATTGCCAAAGACAATAAAAACCGCACAAAGATACCACAAATATCGTAAAACCACAAAAATTGCATACATCCAAGCGTAGAAGCAGAATAGCTCTGAACCGACGACCCACGGCTCAATTGCCGACGGCTTTGATCAGCTCACAGAGGCATCCATCGGCATCAAATCTGCAAATCTGCCAAATTATTTCAATTAAAATTGCATTTGTAATGCAACAATGAAAACCAAACGGGAAATGAACGAACTTGAAATACGCTTTCGTGTACGAATTTGAGCCCAAGAAACACTGAAAACTGGATAGAAACTGCCTGACGATAAAGTGGGTATACCCTCTACATCTCCACCTCTCTATCTCTCTATCTCTCGTTCTCTCTATTTGAAAAGCCATATCAAACATGCTTTGGCCGCACAATTGGGTAATCATTCACACTTGAATCGTCAGCAGTCAACAGATGCATAGGGCTCTGGCCCCGGCCTACGATATATTGGCCATAATCAGGCGTCTCTAATCAGAGGCCAGCACAATGCAGAGTTGCGCCTCGTTGCATCCACAAATTCACAATTCGAATTGCCAAAAATTACCACAATTCAGCATCGACAGATGGAATGCAGATGGAAAACCGAAACCGAAAACTGAAACCTCTGGCTGTGCCTTCGATTCTGGTACTGGCACTTGCACTGGCTCTGGCACTGGCACTGCCTCTGACTCTGCTGCGGCATTAGGTTGCATTTCAGGCTTCATCAAAGTCAAATACCAAACCGTGAATATTTTATGTTTGTCATTTGAAATTCAAAAGCGTGCCCGAGCTGCAGTCATCCGTCGGGTCTTATTCCCGTCTCATTCAATCGTTTTCCATTTCGGGTGTCTTTCTTTTTCGTGCGAAAATGATCAGCTGTGGAGCAGGAAAATTAATATGCAGGCGGAGCAGGGGGAGCAAGAGGAGTGGTCGGTTTGATGGAGGAAAATGCGAAAATTAACATGTAAAACATGCTCGTTCTGTTCAGCGGACTCGGCATTCAAGTGGCCAGCAGCCCTTTGTCTACCGAGTGTCTGGGCTTGCTCTGGCACCCCCCTTTTCGCATAGGTTTTGTCCCAGGGGTAACCTGCTTTTTGGGCGGTGTCTAGCCGACAGAAAAACGGTCCAAAACGGAACAAAAAGAAAAGGCAGGCATAGAGAAACAGGAATCGCTAGCGAAAAAGTCAAAAAGTTACAAGCGGCAAATTACACGCGTCTGGCTGGTGGTCGGAGTCGGAGAGTCCTGCCCCATCTTCACCTTGGTCTGTGTCTGTGCCACCTTTTGGTAGTTATCTGCTTGGCAACACCAGACACACGAAGGCTGGGAAAGTGGAAGCGCTTCCAGACATTCAGAGTGGAGCTGTGTGTCTGCATTGCATCAGAGTGTCGCAACAACAGGCTACCTGCCACAGCAACAACTACAACTAAAGCGAATTTCTTTTGGATCTCATTCTGTTGCCTGCTTTGGGGCGTTCCAGGCGGAAAGAAAAACAAGTGAAAGTTTCATGGCGTTTCAGCTGAAAAACGGCGGTTCAGTAGCATGGGTTTCGGAAAGCGATATGGCATTATTCTTTAGTCCTTTAAATACCCTTGTAGAAATAATTTTCTCAGAGGAAAAAATGTCCTCCCTTTCGGCTAAATGTATGCTGGAGAAAATATAGCAAACATGTGTCCTTTCATCACCCTACCTCCTCCTGGTCCTAGAGAAATGTTTAGTTTGGGGCAACAATCAAATAATATTGCTTTTGCTTAGATTTGGGTGGAAGGGCATATCTTACGTGGTTCTTGCGAGGCACAGATGCTGCCTGCCAAATATTGTATTGCCAGCTTAGGCCCGAACATGTACAATGTACATATACATATATGTTAAGCCAGTGAACGGAGGGGAGAAGAGGCACTTAAGTGTCTTTGATTATTTGCAATAAGTTCGAATTTGTGGGAGGCACTCGCACGCACTCTGCCTTTGCCACTTCACAGGGACTGATGTTGATCGGATGATGATGAGAGCCTCGATGGCAGACGTGTGGCAAGTTATGCAATCGTTTTCGTTGCCATTGACGGCAAGTGTTGCCCCAAACCCCAGCCCCAACCCCATCCCCAACCCGAACCCGAACCCATACTCAAACAAAACGAAACGAAACAGTTTGCTGTGCCACTTGAAATCCGGCACTCGATGAAGAGTTTCCTACGGTTGCCCCACCACCCCACCACTCCACCAACCCTCCCCGGCAAATCCCATTTAAAGTTCACCAAACATTTTGCGAAATCCGCAAAAAAAACGAAGGAGAAAAATGACATTGGAGGAGCGCCGAGCGTCTGACCATGATGTGTCCTTTGCCTGACTCTCAGCCCTATACAAATTTGACATATAACAAGCTTAACTTGTTGTCCTTTCCGCATTCGTGGCTCTTGTTTTTAGCTGAAGGACATCCCAGGAAAATCTCATGTGATTTGTTTTACTGATTTATGTGGGCTTACGAGTGTATGGAAATTTTATTATAATGCTATAGAATGTACTTACAAGCAGCATAAACGACTTGAAGGACATCATACTGACTGCTGTTTTAGTTGAATTTCTCAGCTTCGATTGAGCTTCGATTGGAATGGTTTTTGTATCCACAAGTCCGCGTGCTAAATAATTGAATTGTATAGATTAGATTTTGGCTTTTTATGATTCGATTTTAGTTGGATTTAGATTTTCAATTATATTCAATGTTTTCCGCACACAATTTCAATTTGATCGAAAGTCCTTTTTTCACGACTAATATTTAGGGACTCTCACTTTCCACTGGGGGGAGGCGTGCGTGCGTGTGGGTGTACGGGGGAGTGGTTCGTCTTTTAAACTATTTTTTCGTTGGATTATTTTATTTTTTAATTTTATATAGGTATATTGAATGGTGTATCCAAGACAACCGCACAAAGTACACGAACGTTTTGAATTAGGTTAGACAATGGAGATGCGCTGGCTTTTTATAATAAACGCTCGAGACGCTGGCTGAGCGCTGGCAGTGACGCTTACTGTGGCAGAGGAGGTGGCAGAGATGGTGGCAGCGCCTGCCGCGTTGCCAACTGCACCTAAAAAAGTAACAAAAAAGTGGTTTGAACAATTGAGGCAGGTCTCGCCGTCTAACTTCTAGATCATCTTCCTCTCTCACTCTTCTTCTCTGTCTCTGCAGGTCTCTCTCTCTCTCTCTCTCTCTCTCTCTGTCTGTCTGTCTCTATGGAGATATGCATAGCTCTCTCAGAATGAGTCAACAATTGAGCGCTCAGACGATGAGCGGGAGTCTCACAGCAGCGGCAGCAGCAGCAGCCGCAGCCGCAAGTTGTGGCGTCTTGGAGTGTTGAAAAAGTGAAAAATGTTGCAGATCATCAACAGCAACAACAACAACAACTACAACTACTCGTGCAACAACAAACAATTGAACACGATCATGAGCATAATGATGAACAAGTGAATAGATGATTCAAACGATGATCATGATGATCATGATGATGTTTGTGTATTTCAATAGAAGCGGATGTATAACAAGACCAAAGCCTGCAACGCCCCAAAATGACTTCATTAAATCTTTTAGCCACAGCAGAAAATTTGATATTTAAGTTTTTATGAGTGGCCCTCGCCTGTCCCCTCGGGCACTGCAGCTGGAATCGAGATGGCAGAAAATGTCACTGGGAATGTCAGACGAACGTAGGGCGATGCCCATAGATACGGCCGATCCAAACTTTCGGCTGAGAGCCCTTTTATTTTATTTCATTTTATTCTTTATAGATACCTCCATACATATCGTGTATTTTTAGTTTGTTTTGGAAAAACTCAGCAGAACGTAGCTGAAGCAGAACTTTTGTGAGAGAGGGCGAGAAAAACGTGATGCGGCTGCCAGGGAAAATTGCACAAGCAGCAGACGTGTTCATGTGGCGTCTCCTGCTTCCCATTTCCCAGGCCCTAACCAAAATGCAATCTATGACGTGAGGCTCATGCCAAAAACCTAGAAACATAAACTTATCTATTGGCTGTTGATGTTGCCCCTCTGTACTGTGTGTATGTGTGTGTGTGCCGCTGTTGCACAAGGCTGGCGACGTGTACGACGTGTGTCGAGGGCTCTGTGGGCACTGGGGGCTCCTTCCTTCCGTCAGGCATCAGAGCCCCAACCAATTAACCTTGAAAATATGATATTTTTTTCTTTTTTGTGGAACCATTTCATATTAAATAACAATTAAAAGCAATCTATTTTTGACGACTGATTTCAGCGAGTTTCTTCACATTTTTATCGACCACTTGAGAGGTGATGTGATGCTGTGTCTGCGTGAGCGCCAACCGAAGCATGGACAGCCTCACTGGACAGGCATCAGCCAGCCAGCTGAATACCGCATTGAACCCTCTTCCGGGAGGGTAGGGGAGGGTAAGCCAAGTAATTGAACAACTTTTTGGTACTTTTAACTTTTGATTTCCGTGACACTTGAGCCGGCCACCGACGACCGACGACCGGCGACCGGCAGACATGCGAACATCTCCGCACGGAGGGAACCCACTGTCAAAACTGTCTTAACAACATAATACCCGTTAACAATGGGGCCAACAGCATTTCGTACGCTCGCCCGACACTCCATTGAAAATTAATAATTTCTTTGAGCGCACTCGAGTGTAAGTTGATTATTTCGGTGGGGCTTCGAGTGCATTTTGTGGTAGCTGCGATTACGAAAAGATTTCCACTTAAAATGTTAATAATTAGAGCAATATGATGGGGCGAATTTCTTATATAATACCAAGTGCAAGTAATGGCGATTTGAAGATTTTCCTTTGATCCGCTTTCAGCAAAAACTTGACATCAATTGGTCAACATTTGATGGCCAAACTTTTGTCATTGCTGCTGCTGCTGTTGCATTTTCTCTCTGATTTTCCATCATTTGTCAAAATGTCTTGAGTAATAAACTTTGCCAACATTTCCCGCTCAACTCATCAATGGCCTGGCCACTCGAGAGAGCCTCTAGCCAAAACGGAAGCAGAACCTATTCAGAATCCATTCTTCTTGGCAGCAACATTTTTTCCCCATAGCTGTTGACATTTTAAAGCTGCTGCTGTTGCCGCCGCGCCGCTGCTGCTGCTGTTGCTGTGCTTATTGAATTGTTGCAGCCACAAAATCAAAGAAACAAAGATGAAAAAATTAACATTTAAAAGAACAGACTCAGAAGCATTTAAAATGATTTTTTTTCCATCGATTTTCCTCGAATTTGTTTAGCGCATTTCGTGCAACATTTCAGGCGAATCACCTGTTGAATGTTGCTGTTGTTGCTGCTGTTGCTGCTGCTGCTGCAGTAGAACCAACAAACATTCCTCGGCGATGCGCTGCCGCACCTCTTTCCGAGCTAAAAATGAGTGAATTAGAATAGCCAACAATGTAATTGCCGCGTTTTATTGCCACCAGCAACAGTTGCTTGTGTTGCAGCCACCTTCTGCCTCCGGTCTGAATCTGGTGGGAAGTGGTCGGCGGTGTGGCGGTGTGGCGCTGGCGCTGGCTTTGTCTGGACGCCAGACGCGTCGAATGATTTGCATTTTTTCGGCGAGGTGCGGAGTCTTGGCGGAGTCTTAGCATTTGCTATTTATAGACCAAATGTCTCGGACCGGACTTCTCTTCTAGTAGATCTGCGGTGAAGGGGAATCAAATGTCGTTCGATTCGCTTGGTATTTCGCATACTCGCAGATCGCATCTTTCTTTCTTGGTCTTCAGACTCTCTGATGATTTTCGTGGAAAAGTGGTTGTCTTCTGAAGGCATTATTTTAAGGGAATAGTTCTCTCCACTTGATTGCTCTCATTATCTTGCTTCAGATTTGATTTGATCTCCTTCTTTGCCATTTCTTTCCCCTTCTTTAGTTTCCTTTTGATTGCTCTCCTTTTTTTATTTGCTGTGCGGAGCTCTGATAAGTTTTTGTTTCCCTCGCTTCAGCTCTAGCATCAGCAGTGCTGCAACTTAGCTTGAGCTTTCCCTGTCACTTGCCACACTTGCCACCATTTTTCTTAATGGAAATTTCCATGCGCTTGGCTTTTCTTTAGACAAATTAAGCGAATTTTTTCTCCGTTTCGCACCTTCCCAAAAACTTTCGTCCTTCCCGCCCATTGTCAGAGCGAGCGATGATATCCTTGGCGTCTTGAGTCGCTGCACTTCCGTTCATTGCACCCAAATTGCACAAAAAAAGGACAGCAGCCAGAGAAAAGTTGTGGAAAAACTTTGCACCCAACATAAATCACATTTCAGCGCACGCCCCTCGCCCCACGACCCCCGACCACGCCCATGTCGAGTCCTATCAGAGTGTCGTGTGAGTGTGCGTGTGTGTGTGTGTGTTCCAGGACTGCACTCACTGGATTTGCATATTCCAATTTCCCATTTAATCAATTTAGCCAGCGAGAGAGAGAGAGAGAGAGAACGAAGGAAGAGCTTCGGGGAGGAGAATGATGGGAGGTATCTCCGGTTGCCGCTAGACAATTACCCCCATTGTCTGCCATCGACTGCCTCTGCACATCATTTATCCTTGTTAATTTTTATTTAGCCGGGCCACGGAGAAATCTCAGCCATCTCAGCCATCGCAGGACCCTGAGCGATTGAGCCGTAACCTGCGTTGACGTTGTTTACGTGTTTACCAGTGCACTCAGCACACGCTGTGGCACACAGATACACAGATCCGAGTGCGGATCCATTGTCCCACGAACTGACAGCTCGAAGACTGTACCAGCAGACTGCAAACAAGTTAAGCGAAGTCAAGGGAATGAGACACGAAACACTGCGGAGGGTCCCCTCCTGTGGCAGGGACCAATCCGCTTTTATCCAGGAACCAATAAGAAGGATCTCAATACGTGAAGGCACCTTAAACTGAAAAAAACCTACACCCAGAGAAAAGGGCCCTCAAATTTTACAATTTCCACTTGGATTTCAACATTTACACCAATGGATTTGCTCTGAGAGTGGAAATTGTAAGAGGAAAAGGTTTTCACTTGCATTTTGAAATTAATATTCAAATATTGGATTTTTAAATTGAATATATTTTATATTTGAAGTATTTATTTTATTTTCCACAATTTTAATTTACTCTTAAATCAAAGTGAATTATATTTAATTACTCAATGCTTGCATTTAAAAACCGAATATTTAATTTAAATATGTTTGTGCGTAGAAATGCTTGGAATATTTCTGAAAAATAATTTCATTTGAACTCCAACACCATCCTCTGTAGGCTTTCTGCCTTCGAAAGGTTTGGAATCTGGAAGTTTTCTCTAGATCCATTCGGAAACTCCCATTTAACGCAGAGTTTCCGTCATCTATTTTATTTCCCATTATTATCCACTATAATTGCCTCTGACAGAGAGACTTCGAGAGCCATTCCCTTGCACATTTATCAAAAACAGTCGGCGTCAACCTTTAGCCAAGTTTTGGCAAGACATTAGCCACGCCCACGCCCATGACCCGACCCGACCCGACCCGATCCAACTAAAGCCTCGCTCATTGCTTATCAATTGGAATGTGGGCCCACCAAAGTTGGCTCATAACTTGCTGCTCCTTAAAAAAAATAAAAGAAAATTCGAAAAAATATATATCCATTCCAAAAAGTAAAAAGAAAATCCAAGGCATTTAACTCCCAGTGACAGGCCTCTCGCTCTGAGCCCCTCTGGCAGCCGACTAATGGTCAAAACTTATCGTCAAACTTAAATGGGATTTTATTATCGTCGCCAAAAACTTCTACTTACGCGTATTCGATGCTTCCCCCTGCACCGCCATCGCCATCGCCATTGCCATCGCCGTCTCCATCTCTTCGTCTCTGCGCGGGGGCTTCACATGCAGCCCCGAGAATGGGCTTGGTCTGGGAGTTTTTGGAGCTTGGAATATAATTTTCATCCTATGATTATTCTGCCTTTTTTTGCCACGACTAATGCGCTGATTTATATATAATACCATAATTATAATGCACTTGGTTCTCATGGCTCGGCTCACAGAATTCATAGGGTTTTTGGGGCCAGGCCATCATAAATCTTGTCAAAACAGTGCATTCTTTTACGCTGGCTTCTGTTTTTAATTAACTCGAGAATTGCTTAATTATCAGAGGGGAAAAAAACGACACCACAAGAGTTGCAGCCATGTGAGCGACCTGAGCGACGTGTGCATCTCTTGGCCTGGTCGCGTTGGCAATTAATGTCAATCACGCTGAGAGAGTCGCCAAATTGGCAAGACAGGCCCGAGAGCCAGAGCCAGTGCCACAGTCTGAGGCTATAGAAGGAGTCTCTAACAAATCATTTTTTCCTGCCTTCTGAATGTCAAAACAATTAAACCATCGAAAATTAGAAACCAAAAAGATCATGTTCTTAATTGTTCGCCTATTTTCGGGGGAGCGAACAGTGGGCACCAGAAGTACATGCATAAATGTACTCGTATCAGTATTAGCACTCCCTCAAGGTATATTTTATCATAAATTCTGCGAGATTTCTATTCATAAATTATTCAATAGTTTCGCTTAACGATTTATTCAACACCTTAAAGATCAGCAAATAAATAGTTTCCATTTATAATTACTCTTTTTAATGAAGTATAAAATGTTTACAACAGGCTATAGACTTGCACCGCTCACTGTTTTTGGCAGTAAAAATTAGTTAATGAGCTCTGCATGAGTTCGGTTCGTCGTGGAACAGCCGCAAAACCTTAAGCACCAGAAATACCCGCCATCTGACAAACACAAAAATGCAAAGACAATGCCTGCGCAGAGCAAATACAATACAATAATTGTACAGAGAATAATGGCAAAAGCAAAAGTTAAGGTGCGGACTCGAAGTCGGTGTCGGTGTCGGAAAGTGGCAAACAAATTGGCCAAGAGATGCTGCCGCTGCCGCTGCTGCTGCTGCTGCAGTGCCCCTCGTGGAAGTATTTTCAAATTTGTTGCTTCTACAACTGTTGGCAACATTGAACTTTAAATGGTAGCACAGGCAGAGCCAGAGCTAGAGCCAGAGCTAGAGCCACATGTGATTGTGATTGCATTTCTTGCGTATATCTGCGATGACATCGAACTCGTCTCGGGCCAAGTACGTCACGTTGCCCAAGCCACAAGCTCCATCCACTGCCACTGCCACTGTTTCTGCTTCTGCCCCGAGCCCCGGGCCCCTGATGATAATGATGATGATGGCGCATAAAAAAATCATTGCGATCGATTTTCCAAGCAGGCAAATTAATTAAAGTACAAACTTTTGGAGTACAATCCATACAAAATGTTGTTGAGAGCGAACAGCGAACAGCGAACAACACCTTGACCTTCGGTTATGAATGAGTGATAAATGAATATTTTGGGCGAAGATCGCAAGAAGAGAAATTTCGCTACAATTTTAATTAAAATTGAAACACAAGCAGAAGCAGATCGAAGACTTGCCCCTGTCCTCCCATCCCATTGGAGTCGGAAACAATGACCGAAAAAGGCCAAGCGGAAGCGAAAGGTCACTGGCAAGGCTTGAATAATTGTCGGCGGGGTTGTGTGTGCGTTAAACACACAATACCGAACACTTAAAACTCAATTATGGACGGAAAGCGATGCCCCGCGGCTAACTGTTGCGAAACGGAGTGGAGCGCATCTGCCAATTCGAAGGTTTTCCTCTCACCCCAACCCATTCCATCCCATTCCATCGCATCGCAGCCCCTCGATTCGCATCCGACATGCATTGCCTTGCGGAAAAGTTGTTCAATTTGTCAGAGACCTGACACCGACCGTTGCATATCCGTTTACGCATTCTGTAAAGTGATTGCACACAGTTTTCAGTTAATTTATTGATTTCATTTTATTGCACATCGATTGAGCACATTTATTTGCCTGGCCAGGCCTGGCCTGGCCTGGCCTGGCTTGCATTCAATATTTAATTGGTTTCCTTAACCTAAATTACATTTTTCATGGGCCTCAACTTATTTGAGAATTACTCGAGTGACCACATAAATGAGATGGTAATTAATTCACATTTAAATTCACATTTTAGCAACAATCGAGAGCATCAATGAATATTCTGAATATGAATGGCTTGATGGGTTGTTTTCCCACTCTTGACTAATCAACCATTTCGCTTATTGGCGAAAATCAATAGTCAAAAGGGGATTGGAAACTACTATAATCGTGAGGGAGTCAATGTCAGAGGCTCATGCACGTATCGGTGAGCCTCCACTTAACTGGCTGTTCTCTATAGTTTGGATTGTAATGAAAGTCCTTAGAGCTAGCTTAGATCATAGATTGCACATTAGGCCGCTCTTCACGCTGCACGTTTCCCCTCTGCCTAGGATCCTGACTCAGTGCTTGGCTCCGCCCTCGAAGCTGACGTCCGCATGGAAGCCCGTGTCGTCGGCATGGTAAATCACATTCTGGATGCGTCCGTCCGGCAGAAGAATATGGTATTGGCCGCGTGTCACGCCATGGAAATCCCGGTTCTGCTTGTGGCCAAAATCGTTGCCGGTGTGGAAGTCACGTATGCGATAGCCGAAGGCATACTTCGAGGCGTACTGCTGCAACTGCAGGCGGAAGACACAGAGAGTGGGGAAATAAGTTAGTTATACTATGAATGTGCTCGTTAAAATGTGTGTATGGATTGCTCAGTAAACCGATAAGTTGCATGCAGCAGCCCACACTCTCGGCTGCCGCAATTCGTGGGCATGCTGAAAAATATGCAGTGGAAAATGTATTAAGCACGCTGTCATGTACAGTGAAGACAGCGAACAGCAACAACTGGCAGATGCCACGCCATGCCATGCCCTGCAATGCGAGGCGAGGCGACAGTTCCAGAGAAAAACAACAAACAAACAATAATTCGTAGGGGATGGTGCTGTGGTGAAACTGTAAACACCCTGATCGAAAGGCAGCCAGACGGGAGCAAAGGATCTTCGACTTTGATGGAGCAAGAACTTCCCATGATGAGTATAAATATTTCCCCTGAATATCTAAACAATATAAGATTACAATCTGAATGAACTTGATCGCAGGTCCTACTGCTCCTTCTTCGAGAGTATTTCCAGGGGGCATTCGAGCTCAGAATTGCGAACGGCATTCGGCGGGGCCTGATTGGGAATGCGCACGGTGGGGCGGAGGGGTGAATGGGTGGAGGAAATGTCACTCGCACTCACATGCCACTGTTTGCTATGCATGTGATTGTAAATTGTGTATCGTGGCAGGAGGCGCGGGAGTAATGAAATTTGCAACAATATATCGTACAAATCTAGCGCCCTCCTTTCGACACACTCTGCTATGCAGCGTTGATTTACCCCCGCCCCCCCCTACCACCCGTCCCTCCTATTGTTCTGTCGTCTACGATTTGGGGTTTGCCTTTTTATTGTAAGTATTCCCGCTGCAAAGATGGAAACAAAATGTGACAGACAGAGAGAGAGAGAGAGAGAGAGAGGAAGAACGAGACGTGGCAGTAGCTTGTGTGCGTGCGTGTGTACGGGTGTGTTGGTATGCGTTTCCGTTTCCGCTCATTCAAATGCCAGAACAGAACAGAACAGAGCAGAGCTCTCTCTCTCTCTCCCTCTCTTTCTCTCTCTCCATTTGTCGTGCTGGCGACAACTGTTGGTAACTTTTGCTACATGTTTCGGGCTGTTTCTCTGTGGCTTTTATGGCCTACCCAAGATATGTACGACTGTGCGTGTGTGCCCGTGTGCCTGTGTGTATATTATATGGGGGCGTGGCAAACTTTTTGATATGTTAATGAGTTGTAAATTAAGTTTAATTAAGTTACATTGTTGACTAGATTTTTACTTTGCTTCCCTTTTTGGTGATGGGCTGAGGAAGAGAACAAAAGTTTTCGGGGCTTTGGCAGATTTATAGACCTGATTGCATAGCACTTGGAGCTCCTTTGATTGGCAGTTGCTTTAACCAGAGATTATTTCTGCCTTTAAAATCAAAAAAAAATCTCTGCAGAACTCCACGCCAGCATTTTCCCCCACTCTTAATCATAATTAATAAATTCTCTGGTCCAGCGATTTGCCAACATTTGCGCCAGCATTTTTTTCATGCCTTTCCATCATTCTCCTAATGGAATCCAAAAGGAAAATATGCATTTTCCTGCTGTCCAGAATTTGGGCGAGGGGTAGCGGCAGCAGCAGCTTCATTAAGAGAATGCAAAAATGTTAATAGATTTTAACGTACAAAGCAGCCCCAGATCCGCCTCCATTCTACTTCCGCTGCATAAAAAAAACAACAGGAAAAATCTGCGGAATATGCAAATCCAAGGGAGGGGGGGTGCTGCAGTGGAAAATTTTCATTACAAATTGATTTGATTAAAGTGAACATAATTACAATGCAGATGGAACATGTCCAGGGGGTCGGATGGGCAAACTCATACTCATCCACCGATGGGTCAATGTTCACCATAAAAAAAAACAAAAAGAAAAAAAAAAGGAAATATCAAACCCATCGAAGTGGAAACGGTATCAGCATCAAAATCAGAGCCAAAATCAGATCACGTGCCATTCCCTGAATAGAAAATGCATCTGCCGTAAATCCAATGACGTTGCCCAATGTTTGTGCTTTGTCCACGAGTGTCCATTAGTTGGGAAGTTTGGAAGGACACGACACTCGGAGGATTGGGATGTCATGCCCCATATTGACTGGGGGGGCGGGGGCCAAAGCAATAGTCAGTTTTGGCTCAAAGTTTTTTCGCAACGTAACCAAAATTCGTTCACATAATTCTTTAAAGAATTATACTGAATCTTCGGGATACTGCTGCAACACTTTCTCCTCTATTTTGCGATTCCAGAACTCCGAATCCCCACAGCAGATAGTCGCTATGGTTTCTAGAGTTTCCGAGAGATGCCAAGATATAATTTCTGGCAGTCTGGGACCAACCAGAGAATCGTAAACCTCCAGAGTGCATCGCAACGTAAATAATAAATCTCAAGACTGTCTTGTTTATTCCTTGTTTATCATGCAATATATATTCATATAAGGATATATGTAGGTGTTGAAATGCGAAAATCAATGTCAACAGCGAGGGGATAGTTTTCAGCAGAATATGACAAAGGAGCTCTTCCTTTGGGGTGGGATAAAAGTTTATAGCAGAGCTCCTCCAGGGGGTCAAGACACGGACTGGCTGGGTGCAGGAGAATTTTTGCATTTAACACGTTTCCTGTCGTTGGCTTTTAGCGAATTGTGCGACGAGGAGTCGAGTGCAAAATGCAATTTGAGGCAAAACTACGTGAGTTCGTTTAGTTTAGTTCGGAGTGAGCGATTGGCTGGATGGATGTCTGGCAGAGATGGGCATGGGCATGGGCATGAGCTTTGGGCAATGCCACATCCGACCCGCTCGGAACTTTCTTTCATGGCGAAAAGCAATAAGCCAGCCGCTCTCCGGCCATTGAGCGGAACAACTTTCTTGGTAATTCAATGCGAATGCTGCTTGGGCCTCTCCATCTTGCACTTGTTTCGGCCAATTGTGGAGCCAAACAACAACAGGCCAGGAGCTGCGCGTGGAACTGGATGCCCACTAACGAGAAATGCCTTTGAAACTGCGGACCTTTGTGTCCTTTAATTTGCATATAATCAGCATTGTTAACGGCCTCTCGACGCTGTGTCGTCTTTTAGTCATTAAAATGTTTCCTGACTCTGGTACTTGCCTGGGGCCTATCCATCCCCTTCTGACCTGGAGGGATGGCAATCATAGTAGCCATAATCACTGTTGAAGAAGAAAATCAAAATTGTTGGCCTTTGATTTATTTTCATTCAATTTTCCGCTCGGCCAATGGGAGGGAGGTGTCGGATCATTCAGCCTTTGCGACCTTTTGAATGGGGATTTCCATTCGAGACAGCTGTTAATGCCACACTGTTGCCCCACTCCCAAATCAGAGCCATGCCATGCACTTGGCAGCCTCTTCAATTAGCTCATGATTTGCACTCAGCCGGAAGAGATTTTGGTCCCCCATGCGATGCCATAACACTAATCCTTGTTGGGTAACTAAGGATGCGTCGTCCTGCTGCTGCTGCTGCCACCACCCTCCACTGAGAGTGTGGTGCGTTTATTATTCACACAATTCGTTTAAGCGCTGCAAACACCTCGTGCCACACCCAAAAACCTCAGGGGACACAGGCTGGCAGAGAGATTGGGCAGAGTGGGCAGGCATCCAGTGTGGCATCAGTGGCATCAGTGTGGCAAGTGCAGCAGTGCCCCAATGCTGTATGCTCATTTAAAATTGAACAAGTGTGGCACTGAGCTGGGGCCTGGACCAGGAGTTGGGCTTGCAACGAGGTTGGATTTGAGGCTGTTGGGTGTGGGGCAGGAACACCAACAGCAGCCGAGTCGAGGCGAGGCAAATCGCATTTAAATGGAAATAAATGTTGTGTCCAAACAATTTACAAAAACCAATTTTACAATGTAATGCGTCCAGAGCTCCACTTGGATTTGAGTGCATGTGTGTGTGGGGGCACAATGGGGCACAGCCATCCCACTGTCCCCCTGCCACCCTGCCCCCCTGCCTGCGCCCACTTCTGGCCATGTTCTGGCCAAGAGTGGAGCGAACGTGTTCAACAGCGTTCGTCAGGCAAATGAATGTCCTGGGCTCGTTTATGCCACACGGCAGCAGCCATTGACACAATTGTCGCTGTGAAACTTTTGGCCACACAATTATGAGGGGGAAAGGATGGTGGGGGGAGAGTAACGGGGAAGAGTGTGGCAGTGCCCCAACGTTGATGATTAGACTACGAAATTGTTGTATAATTTACAGAGTGGGGATCCGCCCAGGAGCGACAGCAAAATTGTGGAGGAAGGAGGAAAGTCAGAGCACAGAGCACAGAGGGCGGGAAAAATTTTAAATGCAACCCACCCACAGTTTTTATGGCTCGCTTGTTAGCAATTTTCGTATCCAAGTTATGGCTAACAAGGGGGTACGTGGCAGGGGCATCTCTAACCAAAATTGAGTTATCAGTTTGTTGGCTTTGCCCTGGCAATGCGCTCGGGCTGATTGCGTGACAGCTGCTGCTGCTGCTGCTGCTGCTGCTGCCCAAACCCATCCGCATCCGCATCCGTCTCGAGAAGAGCCAGAAACAGGAGCAGGACCAGAACCAGGAACAGGAGCAGCAGGAAAAAAATCCATCTAACGAAATGGCAGAGCAGCAGGAAAAATGTCAAACTACGTGATTTTTATGCGAATGTGACTGTCAATAGCACGTTGCCAACAGCATTGGAAATGGCAATAGGAATCGGAATGTGAATGGGAATAGGACTGGGACTGTGACTGGGACTGTGGCTGCGACGGGGGGAATGGCGTATGGCAGGCCCCACCATACCGTTTTAGTTTTCATCCATTCTGCCACGCCCCAAGAGCCATATTAGCGGGTAGGTTGGGCGGGATTGGGCAGGATTCCGGACTGGCTGCGGTTTATTACGTCCAACGGATGAAGTGGAGCTAATTTAAAGTCAACCCCGGGTCAGATATGTGCTGAGGCAAGCGACACCGAGGAGAGTCAGCCAAGGCCAATGGTAATTCTATCTATAATATGAATAAATACACTCAAAAGAATACGCTGGAAATTTAGAAAATCATCAATCAGAAGACTCCTGCAGAGCCTTCTTTTCTCACAAAACTGATCGATAAAAAATTCAAGAAAAATCATAAATGGTCTGAATTGATAATCTTTTCTCCGATGGCTTGATTTTTTTTTTTTTTGAGTGTATGGCTGAAATTCCAGACACCCTTTCCGTGCCTTAACCTATTCGTACTTTAAAAGTGGGACCATCAATTGCACGACTCCTTTTCCGTACAGAACAAAGGCCTTAAGAACTCGAGGACATTAGCCACACATGTTGGGGCCCAGGAGGGATCAAGGATCTGCAGCATTAAGCTGTCCCCAGTCTGTCCTCCCACCATCGTCAGCTCGTAAAATAGTTGAACAGTTCCGTTTGGGGAAACCCTTTTGTCGAGTGATTTTCAATGCCAGAGCCGAACTAATAATCAAGACCCATATGCTGCCGAGAGGCAGTGGAGCTGGCGGTGGAGGCTCCATCAAATAAAACTTAAATCTCTGCTTAGGAAAAGACCCTTTCCCGACACAATCTCTTTTCAACACTTGCAAAAATATGTTGTGCTCCCACATTATAAAAAAGGGTAAGGGGAAGGGGAAGCAAACACTAACACAAACAACGAAAGGGTTGAAATAAAAATGAAATTAAAATATGTGAGTGGAAGCCGGAAAATATTGCACCTGCAGATGTTGAACCCCCCGACCAGCCCGCACCCGCAGCACACAGGACACAAGCATCAAGCATCCTTATACATAGGCAGCACCGTTTTGGGGAAAGAGCGAGAGAGAGGGAGAGGGAGGACCATTACCAACCATTTCGGCCACAATAAAATGACAAATTCCCAAAAATCCGACCATGTTCGCACACGTTACCAGTGGCAGCAGTGGCAGTGGCAGTGGCAGGGCCTGTGGCAGTGGCAGGGCCTGTGGCAGGGAGAGCAAGAGCAGCAGCTGCTGTCAAACAAGTCCCATGACGAGCATTGCAACGGCATGTCGTGCCACAGCCACTCCGGCTCTGACACCCACTTCCGCTGCTGGACCCCAGCCTAACCTCCACCTAAACTTGAGCCTAACAAGTGTCGTTTGCCTGTCAGAGATGGACAGACGGACGGACAGAAGGACAGACGGGAGCAGGACAATGTCCAGACGGGTGCCTTTCCCAGCCATGTCCTCCCATCTCCCATCATGGTCATCAGGCGTCGTTTCTGGGGTTTTACAACAAGACCGAGCAACGAGGCTCAGTCCGGGATGACGACAAGTCCGACAGGGACAAGGCAAAAGCCTATTAAAAATCATGCTAAACGGCAGTAAAACAATGTGTGTGTGTGTGTGTGTATTTGTGTGTGTGGCATCCCCTCCCCTCCCCACCAGATCCATCAGCACCAAGCACCAAGCACCAGCCGGATCAGTACCACGAACAGAAGCAGGAGAACGACAAGTTGCAGGGATTCCTGTAAGGATTTCTGCTGGAAGTCCTTGTTTACCGGATTCCCTGCTTAATGCGCATTAACGCAGAGAGGAGAAGAGTGGAGTGTGACTGTCAGATGACCGTGGATGCAACGCTCCCCCAAATGCACATTTTTCGGACGACAAATTGCCAATAAATGAAATGTAATAAGCTTTCCCTCCAAATCGAATAAAAGTGCACGGAAAAACAGCTACGAAATAAAGGAACAAAACGTCACAGCCAACTTAGCTTGAAAGCAATTTTAAGTCGATTTTCGACAACAGAAAAAGGAAGGAAATGTGGAGGAAATGTGGGAGTGGTCCTAGGAGAGGGCATATTATTTTGCAGTACTTCAGTGGCACTCGCTTATGGCATATTGCAGCTCAAGTTTCCAACAGCCACTGATGGTGTCGGGCCTGGATACGGCGGAGCTCTTCCAAATTCAGTGGGTGGGTGCCCCACTTTCTTGAGGAAAAGCCAACTGCAAGCTTCTGCCGAAAAGCATCCGCCACGTTGCACTGTTTTTGTTTACCAAAACTGGCCGAATCACTGAAGCAATTTGTTAATTCAGGACTTCAGGAATTCGTATTCCCACAGTTGTATTGGTTCAAGGCTTCCTCAGTTCTAGTGGTATTTCTTTCGAGACAAATGTCAGTTCTTTTGGGTTCGAATATAAAAGAAAGAAACTGATAATCACGATGGCCTTGAAATTTTCCATGTCAGTTTGCCAGCTAACCTTTTTCCCCATTTCCATTCAGTTTCGTTTTATCGTTCACAAGAGTCGGAACAAAATTTAGTTCTCCGTAAAACAAAAATAAATTTTTTTCGAATATTGTTATTCGGTGAAATCTTTGATAGGTTTTCTAAATTATTTTGTAAAATTCCCGCGTAACACTATTTTGTACAATAATTCCTCAAAATTTCTCCGTCGGACAATTGCTTTTGTGAAATATATAAATAGTTTTTTTTTTGGTAAATCGTGTTCGAGCCATCCAAAATGAAGATGGTGAAAAAGTTGCCAATGCGGAGCATGGCCTCCTCCTGCGTGAGAAACGTCCTGCGGTCAGTCGTGCGAAACAGCTGCGGCGATGCCAAGGCCAACACGAAGGGACTCGTGCTGGGGCTGTACCAGAAGGAGGACGCCGGCAAGGACCCGAAGCTGACGATCACGGGCCAGAAAGTGGACGGGCGCTTGAACGGCAAACTGGCGCAGCTGATCTGCGAGACGAAGCTGGACGGACGCCTGGGCAGGGGCAGGATTTTCAACGGCGTCGATCCGGAATACAATTCGGTGGCTGTAGTCGGCGTCGGCATAGAGGGCATTGCGTTCAACGAACTGGAGATGCTGGACGAGGGCATGGAGAACGTGCGCATTGCGGCGGGAATTGGCGCCCGGTCCCTCCAGAATGAGGGTGTTGGTTCCATCGCGGTGGACAGCATGGACTATGCGGAGCAAGCGGCGGAGGGCGCGACCCTGGCCGTTTGGCGCTTCCCGGACAACCTGAGTGTCAAGAATACGCCGCATATCGCGAGCGTCAGTCTGTTTGACTCGCCCGATGCCGACGGCTGGACCCGTGGCGTCTTCAAGGCCGAGTCCCAGAACCTGGCCCGCCGCCTCAGCGACGCCCCTGCCAACTGCATGACTCCGACCATGTTCGCGCAGGCCACTGTGGACGCCCTGTGCCCTTGCGGCATCACGGTCGAGGTGCGGACCATGGAATGGATCGAGCAGCAGCAGCTGAAGGCCTTCCTGATGATCGCCAAAGGCAGCTGCGAGCCACCAGTGTTGCTTGAGCTGAGCTACTGCGGCACCTCGCCCCCGGAAAAGCCCATCTTGTTCGTGGGCAAGGGCATCACATTCAACTCGGGGGCCATCAACCTGCGCCCTTGCAAGAATATGGACGAGTACCGCGGCAGCATGTCGGCGGCAGCCGCCTGCGTGGGCATGATGCGCGCCTGTGCCGCCCTCTCGCTGCCCATCAACGTGACCTGCGTGATACCCCTGTGCGAGAACATGCCCTCGGGCATGTCGTGCAAGCCCGGCGACGTTGTCCGCCTGCTCAACGGCAAGACGCTGGCCATCCGTGACTTGGACAGAGCGGGCGTGGTGGTGTTGTCCGACGCCCTGCTCTACGGACAGAGTACCTACAACCCGCGTCTCGTCGTGGACGTGGCCACCCTCGAGATGGGCGTGAAGAAGGCCTTCGGCGGCGGTGCGACTGGTGTCTTCTCCAACTCCCACTACCTCTGGAAGCAGTTCCAGCGCGCTGGATCCCTCACAGGCGACCGCATGTGGCGTCTTCCGCTGTGGCAGTACTACCGCAAGCAGGTGACCGACGAGCTGGGCTACGATCTAAGCAACGATGGGCGTGGCCTTGCCAGCTCTTGCCTGTCGGCGGCCATCCTCCACGAACTCGTGCCCTGTGCCGACTGGGTGCACCTGGACACTCGGGGCACTGGACTGCTCACCACATACGGGCTCATCCCGTACTTGACGGCCAAGCGCATGACGGGACGTCCCACCCGCACCATGACACAATTCGTTTATCAAATGGCATGCCCCGAAATGAAGTGAGGCCCCCCATCCCGAGTCCTCCCATGCTGACGTCTTCGACCCGAATGTTCTAGCCGTTGCAAGTTTTCGAAGTAAATTATAATTTCTGGACCCCAGTTTGGATTCGTTTGAATTATTTAGTGCGCAGCTTTAAGATTATTTTCCCCGTTCCACCGGCTTGCTATGGCTTGTGTCTATCTTTGAGATACTTTTCCATGCCCTTTTCGCTGGCTGCGCACAAAGACGCGTCCCATTGCCCACGACTTTACTTTGCGGAAGGGGTGGTGCAGGGGAGCTTGCCATAGAAATACGGATAAATTAAATGCAAGCGCACCCTCCGTGCCACAGAAGCCCAGAAGACCAGACGAGGGAAAACTTCTATTCTCCAGTGAAAGAAAAATGTTAATTCCGACGGACGCATGTATCTGCCGCCTCAGAGAAAAGTGCATTTCCTATTTGGAGGTAAGGAAACTCTTCAAGTGCTTGAGGTTGAAGCCATGAATAGCGTGTACGTATCTATAGCGCATCTGGATGCTATATATCTATATCAATTGGTCCAGACAGCGCCGAAAACCAATCCGAGGGGAAGGGACTGCTGTCTGCAGTAGTCGGGCGCATAGTAATGAAGGACGAAGTGCTCCTGTGGCGGCTACCTGGGGGCCAGACGGATGCCAATCTGTGGCAGGATTGGCCAGGAGATGGGAGTGGTTGGTGGGTGGTTGGAGGGCTGGCTCTTGTGCCTGGCTAACGACATTGAAAATGCTTGTCGAACTTGAAAATTATTCGATTAAGTGCATTACCGGCGAGACATGGATCGAACGGAGTGGCACACACACACACAGAGAGAGAGAGAGAGAGAATGCCCCTGCAGGGGATTCCATTGTTGTGACTGCCGCCGCATTGTCGTGTGTGTGTGTGTGTGTAGAGGATGTGGCAAGTGTATGTCTGGGGCAGCTCCTCTTATTTATGTTGATTGTGTTTTTGCCTATGCCAATCAATGGAGCCATCCAACCGCTTTCAGGCGAGAGCGACATGCGACATGCGACAATCCTTTTGTGGCACGCCCCAAGGTGTGCTTTAATTTAATGCAACGGAAGGTGGGGGGAAACGAATCCCCGAAATGGGTGATACGGGGTATCCACTTTCCAGCATTAAATATTCATTTTATCCGGTAAATTGGATCCATCTGCAAGCCTAAACTAGAACGGAAATGGACATCGGACCATATCCAAAGCGGGACTCACCGACTTGTCCTCCTGACTGCTCACAAAGTGCAGGCCGTTCACACCCTTTTCCGCATCCAGCTCCGCAGGAAGAGAGGTGGCCTGGTAATGATGGTGCTGCTGCTGCTTCTCCGGATGCTGCTGCTGCTGCGGATGCTGCTGCTGATGCTGATGATGATTATAGTTCGTGACCGTGGGGTGATGCACCACATGCTCCACTGTGGTCACGGGCTGCTCATCATCCCTTACCCCCTCGTACCCGTGCGACAGCCCATGGCCGGGGGTGTAGTCGATGAAGGAGCTGGGAGTCGGCAGCTTTGGGGCCACGCTGCTGGGTACGGCGGGCAGCTCCTTGACATCGTTGTTACCCGACTCAATGATCGGCACGTATTGCTTCGTCTTGGCCATGCCAATCAGTCGGCCTTGGTGCACTCCGAGGGAGCCCCCGCCCAATTCCGCCAGCGTTTTGAGGGTGGGAACGGCAGCCGGAGCCTGCACCTGGCCGGGATGGAAGAGTATGGGGGCCGTGCTGTCCTGGGGGCGATCCATCATCAGCTGCTTGCCCTGGCGCTGCAGCTTGGCCTGCATCTCCTTGGCCAGGAGGTAGGTGAGGCCGTGGATCTGGTCGTCCGGCGACTTGCCAATGAGCGTCGACAGCTGCTGGAACTCGGGCAGCTGCTTGTAGTGCTCCTTGAGGCTGTCCGCCTGGGCATGGTACTCGATCTTGATCAGCGGCGCGGCCGAGGGGCCTGCCTCGTGCTGGATATTGTACTGGTACGGCTCCAGGGCCTTGCCATAGATGGGCTCAGCATGGTACTGCTCCTGCAGCGGATCCGGCTTCGAGGGCCGAAACTGTGGCACAACTACGTCAACCGATTGGGTCGGGGCAGGGGCAGGGGCAGCCAGCTCCGCCGTGTACGTGTGGTGGTGCACTTCCTCAGCCTGCGGCACTGCCTCTTGCACCACAATCGGGTGCTGGACGATGTTCGCTGGCTGAGCAGCGTAAACATTCGCGTAGCTCGGCTTGTAGTGGATATACCGCAGGTGCTCGACCACTGGCACGGGTTGAATGTGCACCTGGACGGGAGTGGCTGGAACTGGGACTGGGACTGCGGATGGCGATGGTTCCCCCAGCTTGGTCTGCCCTGTACCGGGAATGTACTTCATGTAGGAGCTCGGCTTGAGGCCGTAGCCCGAGAGCGGGGAGAGGGGCTTTATCTTGTAGTGTTCGTAATCTGATTTCTGGGCCGGCAGATACTTGATGTACGCCTTGCCGCCGTGCCCCTCCTTCATTAGCTGGCTGATAGCCTTCTGCACCTCGTGGGGCAAGGCACTGATGGACTTTTTGCTCTTCCCATGGGCCGGACTGGGTGGCGCCTCCTTGTACACAAACATTCGCTTGGTCTCCGCCGTGGACTCGCCATCGAGGATCGCATTATCCTCCAGCCGGGGAGTGGGAGTGGTAGGCGTCTGGCTCTGGGTCTGGGTCTGGGTCTTGTTGATCCCCTCTGGGTGGGTCTCCATGGTGAGGAGTGTAGGCGTGGCCTGCAGCTGCTTCCCGGACCGCTGTGGCCGGGGCTGTGGCTGTGGCTGGGACTGTGGCTGGGACTGTGGCTGCGGCAGGGCCGCCTTGGCGTCTGACAGCTCGAACTTGAACATCTGCAGGGGGGCGGCAGCCGATCGCTTGGAACGCTTTGTCTTGCGTATGCGCACCTGGAAGCCATGCTTTTGGGACTTCTTTGATGGCTCTGTCCTGGTGGCCTGACTCTGCAGATCCAGGATTCTGGCCTCTCGAATCAGCTTCGCTGTAATGGGATCGGGCTCGCGGGCATCGGTCTCTTGGAAGGGAATCATCATCGCCTTGAAGTCCGCTGGCTGCTGCTGCTGCTGGCCAATGGTGGATCGTCTCTGGCGGCGTGGCTTGCGCTTCGAACGCTGGCTCTTTGTGGCTTGACTGGTGATGGCTGGCGGGGGGCTCTCTGTGGTGGGGTTCTCCTTGAGAGCCCTCGCATGGTACTGCCGCAGGAGCTGCTTCACCTCGTCACTGGGCTCCACCGCATCGGAGATCTCGAATCGCAGCATTCGGGGGGCGCTGGGCAGCTTCCGTTCCTCCCGCTTGGTGCGGGAGTGATGCACCTGCGATCGATCCTCCGACTGATCGTTGTACTGGTTGAAGGCGGCCAGGTAGCTGTCGTCTGTGGGATTGTCGATGTGCCGCATGCTGCGCAGATTCCGCTGATCAAAGTAGCGCTGCATGTCCTACAAACCACACAAAAGAGTGACCATCAGATGGGGGTATTAGTTGAGGGGCGGGGCATCATTACCTCATAGCTGGCGAAGGTGTCCAGGGAGGGTAGGCGGTGCCAGGTGTCCATGGCCTTAGCCAAGCCAAGGCCTGCCACCACAAGCAGTAGCTGGAAAGAAAAATATCCATGAATCTCTGAAGGATCTCGGGTAGCCGCCCCCAAACTCATAAATAATCCACCCGTCCCCACTTTCACTTTCCAGCTAACCAAAAAAAGAGTCTCTGTTGCCACAGCCAGAGCCATAGCGACTGGAACTGGAACTGGACTCTGGTCTCTGGCCGATTCTCAGTTCGGACACAAAACGAGTTGCGCACGCGCTCTGCCTGGCATTGCATTTGCCGCCCCGTGGGATTCCCCACTTCAGCTGGGTGTCTGTCTGTTTGTCTGTCTGTCTGTCCATCCATGCAACCACTTTCACGTCAACAGGTTGAACTTGTGCCGTGGCCTGGCTCTTATGGGCATTAAACTTATGGCCAAGCGTCTCCTCTGTTCGAATTCAATTGCATTTCTCTGGCACTTCTCTTGATTTACGTAAGGCCAATTATGGTGTTGGGATTGGTTCGGCTTCGGTGATGCAACGGCGACTTATCCATTGGCTTACATTTCGCGATGGATTCCGAGATAATGAGATATTTGGTAGCTTAGTATGGGTGTGCAAGTAATCGAATGGCTTAATGAACGAAAGCAAGGAGTAGCAGGGTGCAAGGGTTTCTGCGGGATAGAATGCAGTTTCGATGGAAGCTACAGATATACAGTAAAACAACAAAGTATTATAGTCAGGGACTGGTAGGTTGATCATGAAAATATGTAAGGATTGGATATAATCGATGTTTATTTAACAGCGAAAGGTTAAGCGGCTTAGTCATGACATATGTAGATCGGAAAATGCAAACGATAACTTTTCCTTATGCAACTGACAACTGACGAACACAACTTCTTCTACCTTGTTGGTGATGGTACTATCGCCAACTATCGGTTGATGGGATACTTGTATAGGACATCCTTACATATATATTTATATAGACGTTTGTGGAATGTGAAATGGCTTAGAGGAAGCATTCCAAAAGTGTTTATATTTGATGATATTATAATATTCAAGTCAGTGGCAGGTCTTAAACTTCTTTAAACTTTTCCAGCCTAAAAACAATGATTATTTGACTAACTCGAATTTCAACTTATACACTCAGGTACCCCTATTTAAGTTAAATATTCTGTTTTTGAACACAAATCATACGGAAATTAAATACAATTAACTTTGCTTTAAACGTAACTGTATTCAAAAACCTTTTATAGAACTGTCCATATTTAATTTAAACAGAAAACAGTTTTAAGTAAATATAATATGCTTAATTGTTAATTAAACTGTGAAATATCTCTTCATTTGAGTGTCAAAATGTAAGTGAAAATACTTTCCTTTTACATGGTTATAGATTTTTAAATCTAAGAGTAAATATTACAACTTGAGGACCTTTCTTTCTGGGTGGGTGTCTTTAAATTCTTTGAACTAAGAGCAGATATCCATGCTGCCTGCTTCTCCTCTGGTGGTTGATCATGTAATTCAATTTCTCTCAGTAAAATGGCTTCATTTGCGATCCATTCCATACCCCAAGGGGGCCAGACCTGGCTTATCTCCTGCCCCGCAGCAACAGCAACAGCCATTTAGCAGCCAGAAGCCATCCAGCCATTCAGTTAAGGCTAAATCCAAATGAACTGTCAACGGTCGTTAAAAATGCAACCGCGTAAACATTTAACGGCCGTTAAAACTGCGCCCGAGTGAATTTTTATGAACTGTACTCAGCCAGCCAACCAACCAGGCCATCGTGCCCCCTAACCCGGTGGCAAAGCCAAAGCCCAACGCCCAACGCCCAAAGCCCATTCCGCATCCGTCCCCCAGCAGGCTCCTTCTGAGCCTACAAGCCTGGGATAAAAATGTGGTGGCACGTTGCTGGGGCTGCCCCACTTGTTGGATGAGGCGAGAACTGCAGTTTCCTCGTGCTCGCCCTCATTCGCCATCTCTCTACGTGTAACCCCTGCCACCTCTCGTGCACATGCCACTATGTGGTGCATAAAATTTTATGTGTTTTCTATTTAACACTTTGGTGGGGGTTGCGGGTGCAACGATACTGCAGGGAGGAGGGAGGAGGGAGAAAGGAGGTGAGGTGTTCGTTTTATTCCGCTTGGAAAATGTCTTTTCATATTGGACCGGGACACGCGCAGGAATCGTTTTAAAATTCAATAGGAAACTACAATAAAAGATTGTTGCTATTTTCCCAGGGTTTTCCCGGTGCTGCACTGCTGCTATGGGGGATTTTATGGCTTTAAAAGTGCTCTGCAAACTAGTTAACAATTTTTTTATGGCACGGGCCAAGGAAAAGTTCTCCCCACGAAGCGCTCTTTCTATCTCATTTTGGTTTTCCCTTCAGTTTCTAAATTGAAATTCAATACTTGCCAAAAAACTTTTCCAACCAAGGCAACAGCCTCAATTAAAGTATAACTATTTATTTTGAAATTTATTGTTGCATTTATTGCAACGAAAGAAATGCTGTAAACAAATAACTTTTACGAGTTGTTCTTGAAGCCATTTCTTACCAGAGTCTTTCAACGGAAAAACTATTTCCCGGGCACTGGAATAATTATGAAATAGATTCTTAGGAAAACAACTATCGTCCCGCACTAGTTTGATTTCTTCTGGGATTCTTCTTGCTGCTTTTATTTCGAACCGAGAAGATGGCTTCATTAACTGGCTGTAATTGCTGTTTGGCCACAAGTTTGTGTAATTGTTGGCCTCAATATGCGCTTACAGCTTCCTCTGCTGCTGCTGCTGCTGTTGCATGCAACAAAGCGGAAAAACGCTGCACACTTTTGGAATGGGCGAGTCTCGGCCAGACCGAGACCAAGAGCAAGACGAAGACCAAGAGCAAGAGCAAGTCAAGACACAAGGCCAGGAAAATGGAGCTGGCAAAAAGGCACAGCTTGAGCTAATTGTTGGCTGGCATGCGAGGGAGTGAAGGACGGGGGTGGGGCACGCCTTGGGGCAGTGGCAGTGGCAGTGGCAATGGCAATGGCAGTGGCGGTAAGAACCAGTTTGGTTTTTCAACTACAGCACAAGCACACCTGCCCACCCCCATACTCACCCCCTCCCAGACAGAGTCAAGTTCAATGCACATGCAATAAAAGACTGAGAAAGTGTGGGAGGAGATGTGGGAAGTGCAGAGGGGGAGCAGTGGCAGAGTGGAACTTCCTTAGCCACAAGGAAAACCATCGGACTCAAAAGAAATGCCTGAAATGGCCGCAAACTTTTTTCCATCCACTTAAATTGCAAATTTCCCGTTTCGATGGCAAATGTGTTTTCCTTTCGTCTGGCAGTGGGATACGGATTCCAATTCCGATTTCCCGACTTCACGACTCCGATTCGCATATGACTGACTGTTGGATAACCGTTAAATGGAAGGCTTTCCATGCAGTCGAGGTCATAAAAGACAGCATAATATCCACTTCAATGGCGAGAGTGTTTTCCTTTTCTTTCCGCACCACCCAAACCGCACATCGAAGCACCCGAATTGCGTAACATAAATATTTTCCAAGCCAGCGAAAAGCGGCTTGAAATCAAATGCAATGCAGTGGAAAACATTTGAAATATTCGCATTCGAATGCTGATTTCATATGAACGGTAATTAATGTTGTTGGAGGGGGTGGAGAAAGGCGGCCGCTAATTGAAGTTCAAGTGCCAGGGAGCAGGCTCGTAAAAAACGTACGAAAATAAACCGAAAATAAATGAGTATTATTCACGAGACGAGTATGGTATGGAAAGCAGTATGCACGGAATGGGATGGCTGGATGGCTGGATGGCTGGGGGTGGAAGTGGGAGTGGGAGTGGAACTGTCCATTTCCTGGCCAGGGCAGGAACCCACTCTTCAATGGCAGACACTTTTTTTCTCGCCTCTCCTCTCTTTTGGGGTCTTTTGGCGCTTGTTGTTTTCACGCCTCAGTTGAATTTGCAGTTGTCTGTTATTTATATTAAAATTTCGGAATCTGAATGATGACCGGCGCCGCCCATCCCGCACCACCCGCTGGTGCTACTTTTGGACTTACCATTAAGGTGGGGCCAGCATCAGAGATGGCCATTTTCCTTCAGTTGCGGGTCGGCTGCGTCGCCGGAAGTTCAAGTGAGGCAAATGAGGCTTCCCGTTGCCCCTTGGCAGGCAGCACGTTGCACGCTGTGGCAGCACGAAATGTGGCAGCTTAATTTGCAATTGTTGTTCAATTTCTTTCTCTCTTTCTCTGGCTGATGTTTTTCAGTGTGGATATTTCTTTATGCAAAAGTGTTATTGTCTTTTAAAGCCGAGGGGTTTTTTCGCTTTTATCGAGCTTCCCGAAGGTCTTTCAATTATTGCTGTAATTGTTTACAAATTTAGTTTGATTCAATACATAAAACTGCATATTTTAAGACAAAAACTAAGGAACTTCAGTGCATGTCTCTATAGCTTTACACCCCTGAATCAATTTATATTCGTTTAGTATTCCATTTAGGATGCACTTTTAAATATTTGATTGCCAGGCTCTTTGTAAATTATATTTTTATAGTCCTCCGCATTAAAAAAAGACGGAAACAGAAACTTTTGTCTATTCAATTTAACTTTTGCTTTTGCTTTGAGCTTTGTTTAAACTTGCTTCTCGTGGTAGTCGCAGTCGTAGTCGTAGTCCTTGTCATAGTCCTCGTCCTCGTTCGTTTTTCATTTATTTAATGCGACTTTTAATTTGAGTTGAGTTTTCGTTGGTTTTTCCTGCTGCTGCTGCTGCTACTGCTGCTGCTTCTTTTGTATGCTTTTATTTTCGGCTGTGGAAAACTGTGGAGGAAAACCGCACGCTTGCGCGCTGCTGTTGCAACTGTGCCTCGAATTTTCGCGCCACTTGAGTTTTGTGTGTGTTCGGCGGGGTTCGCCTCGCCGTTTTTCGCAGCGACATCCAGCCAGTTTGTTTTTCCCTCCATTTTCCCCATGCATTTCCCGCCAGAGTCGGCTTTTGGTTGCAGTTGCAGACCGGGGCGGTGGGGCTCGATGCGGGGCTGTTGCATTTCTCATATTTCTCTTTTCACTGGCGACTCTTTTAGTGTGTGCGCCACTGGGACGGGGGCATAATGGGCTGACGATTCAATTTGTTACGCTCAGAAGGAAGTCGATTCGTGGACATGTATCTAGCTGGAAACTATGAAAATTATCTCTAGTAAATACTTGAATGATCCATCAGCGAATATCGATTTAATGATGGATAATATAATCACATTCTGTGCATAAGAAGTACTTGGAAAGGACTCTCAACAAAGACGGGTCCCACCTGGATTCTGGTCTCGGTCTTATGCCAATAGAGCATCCCATCTTCGACCATCTTTAGCTGATAGTTTTCCCTCATCTCGTTTGCTTGTTTGTCTCTTTGAGCAGCTTTTTTGGCCATGGCTTTGGCCACTTCAGCAGACGGCAACTTTTGACCATCAACTTTTGCACAATATTTGTTATTGTGGCTCATGACAAAAATGCTCAAGTTTTTTATGTTATTTAAGTTTTTTTTGTTTTTGTTTTTGTTTTTGTTTTTTGTGTTAATTCAAGTTGATTATCTTGTGCGTGCGGCTGGTGCTCAGACTCAAGCTGGGGCTGGGGCTGAGGCTGATGCTGAGGCTGACGCTGAGCCCGGCTGCCGTCATGGTTGTATAATTAATTTATTAATGCATTTCCACGCATTTCCTATGAGAGTGCACAGCCTGCGCCTGCGCCTGGTCTGGTCTGGTCTGGGATTATGTGATTTATAGGAAGAATTTGGCCAACTGCTAGACAATCCCCCAATACGGGCAGGGGTGGCGGTTGCGGATAGCCCCCATGTGAAAGTTCAACTGGAGATGTTATGCAACAGGCTGCAGCAGCCGCAGCAGCAGCCGCAGAGACCACGGGATCCACAGCACGCGCTCCGCGACTGTCACGCACGCGCCGCGGCTGACGAAGTAGCTGACAAATTATTTTTATTGCCACCAATCCCAGACAGCTCCAGCGCCAGCTCCATGGTTGAGGTTGAGGTGGAGGTTGCAACTGGAAGCTGGGCCTGCCACGAAGGTACAGCAGCCATCTATTCGAGTGCATCGGACGTGGAACTGCTGCTGGGGCTGTATCCGCGGTGGAATCTATGGTTTTTCTGGCTTATCTTCGGCCACATCTCTGGCTGAATCCCAGTCTCAATTCGATGGTGTGGCAGCAACGATTAAAGGAAAATGTTTGGCGATGATTGTCGGCCACGAGTGGCGGCAACTGACTTTGGCACTTTCACATTTGCTTTTGGGGCTGCAGGGGGGCAGGCGCTGCTGCTGCTGTTTGGGTTGGTGTTGAAATTGAGTTATTACAGGGGGAAAATGGTATAAGCGAGGCTAAGGCTCCGCCTCTGAGTCCCTCCCTCGTTGGGCACTGTGCCAAGAGACGGAGCCAGAGACAGAGACAGGGACCCCCCCTCAAAAGCCACATAATTGCTGTAATCGTGGCGGAGATTCACAATCTCGTAATAAATTGAGGCACAGCACACACAGAGGGAAGATGCGCCAGAAGTTGCCTGCCACCCGCTCTCTCCCTCCCCGTGCGTAGTGGGGGGTGATTGCAATAGGCGGAAATCTCACACCGAAAGTTGCATTGCGGATGCAGTCACCATCTCCATCTCCATCTCCATTTGCAACTCCAGCTTCAGTCCCCCCCTCTTGCTGTGGCTGTTCCTGTTGTTGCTGTTGTTGTGGCTGGTGGCAAACATTCGCATTTCGTGCGGAAGTTTAACCAACTAACTAAGTGACTTCAACTTCCAGTCTGGGCCTGAATCAGGGGCAGCAATTGTTCGGCCAAATGTGTGTGCGGGAATGTGTGTCTGTTGACGCTTCCAATCTGTGTCCGCTCTCCGGCAACTGGTTGCCCGATGGATGCGATGTTCCAGTTTTGACAATGGCCAAGCCTTCGATTAAGCCTTCCACTTAATTGCCTTTGAATCGGTTTTACTTTGTGGTCAGTTTTAAAACTTGGACAGTTGGTCATTTGGCTTTGAGGAAATCGCCCCAGGCCCAGGCTGCCGCATCGATAGCGATCGATGCGAGTACATTTTAATAGACTCATTCGTTGCTTCCTTCATCTGGCCTGGCCTGGCCAGAGCAGGATCTCCCTCCTGGTCGAACGTTGCCTTAATTGTCCGACACTTCCCGTTTCGTGGTTTATTTCCCCAAACCCAAACCCATCCCATTCCAAACCATACCGGACCAGACCAGTTCAGACCAGAAACCATCTCCGAAACCATCTCCCGGACCATTCCGACCAGGCTAGGCCAGGCCAGGCCGAAATCTAATTACGCCATCGCAGCCAGAAAGCCAACGAGCGCAGCAAATTGACAACACAATAAACAGTGGGCCACAGAGTGTGTGAGAGGGAGAGAAAGAGTGATAGAGTAAGAGAGTAAGAGAGAGAGAGAGAGGTCGAGAGGGGGCGGGCAGCAACCGGCAAGAGGGGGCGAATATGGGGACTTTTAGGGTGTCACACATGTGCGACAGTTTCTGATTTATGAACACAATTTCCACTTTGACAATGAGCGAACTCCATCCACCGATAGCTCCCCAAGCAGATGAGCTAGGAGCCCACCGCCCCCCACCCTCCCCCTTTATCCCTATCCCCTATCCCTATTCCACGTACCTCCATCGCCCAACCTGAGCTCATGTCCGGGTCTTGATTCGGCTCCTGTTTTCGGGGGAAGTTGCCTTCTGCCCTCTGCCCCCGGCCATGCGCTGCCCTGCCCTGCCCCGCCGTGCTCTGCTATCTGGGGGCGACAATTCCTCCAGAAACTGTTAGCTTATGAGTGGGTGAGTGGGAGGGGAATCCCTGCTTCCTTTCGGACTAGGTGAATTATGTTAATTGAGATTCGGGTGCTGATAGAATCGGCAGATGCAGCTGCGTCTTGGCTGAAGGTTGCTTTTCATTTTGGCTTTAAGTTTGGGTCCAAGTGCTTCGTGGCCATATTTCAGGGGCTAATCTCGGCCAGAGGGATGCACATAAAAATCAATCCAGATAAGGGATGCAAACTGGGCAATGAAATCTATGAGAGTGCTTCGATTTGGCCCGAACTGAGAATATAAATTTACCCATCGAAAGAAGGATTCTTTTAGTGCGGGAGATGGGGCGACAGGCAGACAGACAGACAGACAGGTATACAGATATACAGACGGACGCTTTTATAAATCTGCAGCATAAAAGCGAAGCATTTAATTTTATTTCTCTGTTTTCCCCATTAATGACCCAAGGCCCGGCACTTAAAAGGGTTTTCAATCAAAATTGAAGTGGAGATTGGAGACTGGTGGAGACCAGCAGAAAACCCCATACGAAGTCAACTGAAAACTCATTTAAGGCTCCATTTCACAATGCGAAATATCAGCAACAGGAGAGATGGTGGAGGAGGAGCAGAAGGAGGATAATGGAGAAGGGAGAAAGGAGAAAGGGGAATAAGGTCTGTGGCATGACAATGGCAGAGAACATCGAACGCCTGCCTCTTCGAGACAATTTGCCACTTTAATTGCCGCAATTTTTTGCCCATTTTTGAGTCAAATTCAGTCGATGGCAAATGCCTTGACTCGAGTCGACTCGACTCGACTGACTCGAACTGGGGTCCGTCCGGACTGTCTCTCTTGGCCTGGCTCTGGTCTCTTGTTGTGCCACATTCTGTTATCGTTGTTATTGTTGTGGCTGTGGCTGTGTCTGGAGCTGTGCTTGTGGTTCAAACTGGCCCCCAAACTGGGCACCCAGTGTCTGCGTTCCTGTTTCTGCATGTGTGAGAGTGGGTCTCATGTGTCGTTCCATTATATTGTCCGGGGTCCTCTGTTGTGGCACTAAAATGCTTGGTAATTGCAAGCAATTTGATATTAAGTACGATTTCTAATTGTGCGAATGATTGCTTTTCATTGACCCGTTCGAGAGGGACAGAGACTGCGACACCGAGACCGACAGGTCGGAATGAAAAAAACTATTACAAATATTTATACCCAATTGCTGCTGGCAGAAGAAAGTTAACAAGTTACCAAATAGCTTCACGTCCCTGCCCAGCCCAAGCCCAAGCCCAAGCCACTGCAGTTCTGTAGTTCGTCGGAGACCAGCTTAGTCCTGGCCAAATTAATTAGCCAATGGCCGAATGATAAATATGCAGGCAGCCAATGGGAGCTAATCAAATGCGGATACAATAAACCAAAATCACTCAGTGGCCATATAATTAATTAAACTTTTATCGCCAGCTGTCCAGCGATTCGCCACAGGAGACTCTTTGTCCTCTCCTCCTTCTGCTCCTTGACAGCGCTGAGACGAGACATTTAATTTGCTTTAATAGTAAATCCTTGTTTTATATGCTCCGTCTTTGGTGGTTGGGGGGGAGGGGGAGGGAAAACTGAGAAAACAGAGAAAACAGCAGGAAGAACCATTGCAGACCAACGGAAGTCCAAAATCTTTTAATGCCACACACAAAATGGCAACCGCAAAACGAGGAAACTAAAATATCACTCATACGCCACAGCGCACCAGCACCCCCCCTCAACAAGCCCAAGCAGATTTATGCGCGTGCTGCTGGCTGCATTGCATCTAGCAGGGAGCTGAGTAGAGATGTCCTTCGACCAGAGCCCGGGCTCCTAATCTAAATCTGCATGTCAACTCGAAGACCGCATAAATCACAAAATAATCCCAAAGTAAAATACCAAAATACCGAATGGCCAGCTGCCCCCCAGTCCCCTCGCCCCCCCAGAGCTATTGGACGTGGCCGGTGGCTGTGGGGCTGTGTGGTTGTGCGGCAGCGGGCGTGGCAAGTGTTTGGGCGCACATTAACTTCAATTGTCTTTTGTGTGCGGCCACGCCCTCAATTTGGTTAGGGTTCTTGTAAATTTGCCCCGACAAGCTGCCTGGGGTGTGCGGGGGAGGAGGGTAGGACAAATGTCACTTTTGTCCTGCGTCCTCGCCTCACATGTCTTCAGCCTCCCGCTTTAAGCCATTGTCTGGAGGAGGCCTTTACCTAGTCGGATTCGGCTTTATTTCGATGGGGAACAATGCACAGCTCGGCCGCAAAAATGTAATCCGCATCGCAATCCATTCAATTTTATTTAAAATTGTTAAAAAACCTCGTCTGACAATCGAAAGGGGTCTAAATGGATGGCTTGATGGACACTCTATTGAATTGCTGAATTACCAACACATTTTCCATAATATATAGTCGCATTATCTCTGAGGAATTGCGGCATAAAATCATCCTATTTATTAGTGATGTTTGTTAGGACTCTTTTCTGGCAAGAGTATCAGCGTTTCGACCATGTTGTGGCAGTGAAAAAAGGTTTGGATTGGATTGGAATGGTAACGGTAATGGTTTGCAGTGATTTGCTTTATCGTTTGCGGTCCTGGGGCATTGTACGATGTGTCGCCTGTCGTCTGGCTCGGGTTCTGGTTTTGGGTCTACATCTGGCCCGGGTCCGGGCCCGGGTCCGGGTCCGGGTCTGGCTTTTGGCTGAACCCAAATAAACGCCCAATGCAGCTAATGCTGATTTCATTTGTTGTTCGTCCCGTTAGCAGGGAGGCAAATATTGTAAATGAGACTGCGACAAAATCATCAGACAAAAGCGGCAATGAGACAAAGCCTCGCTACCATTTCACATCTCTCTCCACAGAATACACACACACACACACACGCACACAGTGATGCGAGAGTGTCTGTGTGAGTATATGTATATATTGTAAAAAGCTGTTAACGAGATGCACACACGATAGGGGGCGATGGGGAATGGGAGCGATGTGAAAAAAAGGTAAAATGTACTCCTATAAAAAGCATGCCGCTTTCCCTATCCCTTTTTCCGTTCTCCCTGGATGGTCACAAAACAAAAGACACTCAACGAGAACTGGGAATACTCGGGATGAAGAAGGATCCTGTTCTAGTCCCCTGTCCTGTCCCCGCCCCGTAGGACGGCAGCCTCAATTGAAATAATTAAGTGTCAAAATGGCGAACACACACGCACACACACATGCACGGGGTAGGGGTAGGGGCTTTCGCACAGAGATTTCAACGGAAATGAAAATGATTTTTCGTGAAAATTACTTGGCAAATGTAAAGCAAAGTTTTCCTCTGCGGCAAATGTGGGTGGAGGAGGAGGGGTATGTATGGAACGGTATTTCAGCGCCGGCAGCCAGTGACACAAAGTGTAAACAGTTTAAAGTAATTTCTGGAAAATCTGGCTTCCATAAGTAGATGGGTTTTTCCGTGGGCAGGGGGCGTGGGGTTCAGAGTTCTGCGGATTTTGCGGATTTTACGGATTTGGGGAGCACTGCACTTGACACGCCCCGCTTTGAGGAGGGTCGTTAAATGCTTAACTATTGCGTCGGTCGTTTGGGGTCGTTTGGGCTGGGCCCCCGCCCCCTTCTGTTCTTTTGGGGTAGAAATAGGATTACTCTGGTAATGAGACTCCAGACTCCAGATAATGCGTGGAATGAAGATTGGATTGGAGTCTGGGGATGACCAATAAAGTGAATTAGTGGCCCAAAGACAAAGAGCCAAGATATTCAATGTTTCTGCAACTGAGGAGACCCCGTTGTTTCTTTGCCGGGTTTTCGCAATTTAAATAATTTACCACAGGCAAACAACCACTTGCCTCTTGTGGTATAACACACACACAGACACAGAGACAGACACAGACACACACAACATAAACACTTGGTTGCCGCTTTTCCTTGACTCGCTTTCCTTAACCCATCCTCGGATGCCGCACACTTGAAAGTCGAACATGAAAACTTTGCCAATATTCTGACAGCAGTTCCAGTTGCCAGTTTCGCAGTCCTGCCGTTTCCCTCGCAGAAACCAATGCCCCGCCAGGTCGATCCATTGTCGACCTGCTGACCGCGCTGCTGCTGCAGCTGCTGCTGCTGCCCGACAACCGCACGCATGCTAAAAGTGTGGCCAGAGCAGCTAAGGCCAAAGCCAGGCCATTGAATGGATTGGATTGCTGTGGATGCGGATGTGTATGCGGATGCGAAAAGTTGAGTCCGGAGTTTGTTGTTCGGTCTCAGAGTGCTGCTGTTGTTTTTGACAGAATATTTTGCAGGCCAACGCTGCAGCGGTGGAGCGTAGAGCGTAGAGCGTGGCGTGGCGTGGCACTTCTCCTGCGGAATGCAGTGGAAGTTACCTGCAAAGAGACGAAGCCCGGCCCGGGCCGGCCCGGCCACCCGCTGGGAGCATTTTCCCTGCCAGCTACTGCAGTTATGCAATCACAAAGTTGCTGCTGCCTTCGTCAGTGATTGAAATTCCTTGGACCGCCATCTTCACGTGATTTTCCCTCAATTTTCAGCATCATCTCAGCAGCAGCAGCAGCAACGGCAGGATCAGGCTCAGACTCAGGCTCCAAACTTGGACTGGGCTAGTTTTCATTGTAGTAGTAGTAATCATCATTATTGTTGTTATCATCGAAATGCATCTATGCGTGTCCTTCGTTCATTTTCTTTCCAGGTCTTTGCCTGCACAGCTTGCCGTCGTCCATCTTCCGCACTCGCTCATCCCTTTCCTGCTTCCCTGCTGCCCTGCTTCCCCGTCTCCCTGCCTCATTGTCGGATGCCCGTATCCTATCCTTCTGGTTATTCTTCTCGTAATTATTGTAGTTGGGTATTTCATAAAATTGGTTGCTGCTGCTGCTGCTGCTTTTGAATTCCATTTCTCATTGGGACTTGCCAATATATTTCTGCCTTCTGTATTTATTCCAGCATTGCAATTGAGGATTTTGATTAGTTTTTACTCTCTTGTTGGATGGCTCGTCCGTGAGGGGGGCTTCCATTGTGGCAGAGCAGAGCTCAGAAAGAGAGGATGGAAGGAGAGGGCTGGCCTGCCATTCAATTTTACATGCACTTTACTCCAGGTTTACCTGCGATACATCTCACTCCTCTGCTGCACACTTTCGGGCGGAATTGTCTCTGGGAATGGAAAGCCAGCTTTAAAAGCTCTGTCTAATCGAGCTTTAAAATCTCTTGGGTGGCAATGAAAACTACATACCTTGGCTAGTATCCAGTCTTTGATCTTGAGCTCTTGTTATTGTTGTTTGAGCTCTTTGTATTCTCTTTCCTCACACATTGTTGTGGTTTCCACAAAATGTTTGCCATTGTCTGGTCTCTCCCGTTGCCTCTCCAGGGATGTGATTGGGAATCTCCTCTCTGCTCCTCCGTTTTCCCAATGCAGCAATGTTATGATTGTTTGCCCTGGTAGCACGTGGCAGACTTCTTTTCTGCATGGCCATCTCTTTGTTGTAACCGCCCGCTGACTGCGCCTCTGCCAGTGTCTGATGCTGCGGAATTGATTGAAAGGAATTCTAGGTTTTCCCTGCCTTGTTTGAAGTTGTCGTCGCCCGTGACATGTCCGGAATACGAGTCTCCGGTCCAGACGATTGCAAATGGAAGAGAGCTCTCCCCCGCAGGAAGAGAGCAATTTGCCTGCCGGAAAAATTGTCAACCATTAGTGGAGTGGTTGAATCAATAAAAAACAACAGATTGGTGCGACTAGTGTGATTTGTGGGAAATATAGATATATATATATATATATATATAAAAGTTCTCCCAGAAACTCTCTTCAATTATTTCAAAAATTCCAGAAAATTGGGACAATCTTCTCTGTTTCGTCTTCGTATTTTTCCGAATAAATGATTCTCGATCGGGACGATTAAGACCAGGACCAATTCTCTCCAAATAACAAAAGATCGAAGGAGCAGAACCGTCCTAGAATATAATGTCGTCATCATGCGGAAAGTGCTACTGCTTTCTTGCCATTTATACCCATTTTGGCGGCGATCATTCACCTTGCTTTTCTTACCAAAAAGATTTTATCGTAAGAGAAGCTTGAAAGCTGTAAGAGTTACAAAGGCAATTTAATGTATTATAATAACAAAGGCCAGTATTAGTGAAACGCTTGACTGTTAGTTCATTTTTGTTAATAATAAATAAATAGTAAGAACAAAATAAAAAAAATTGGGATTTATAAATAATAAATTAAATAAATAATGAATAATAGATAAATGGAAATAAAATGTGAGTTACATGTGTGTAAGAGTTACAATGGAATCAGAAATGAATATTGTAAGTTAAAGTCATGGAAAACTACCAACACAAAGCTACAACAATGCAACAAAAAATAAGCAGCAATTAATATTTTACGCTTCACTTTATAATTATGGGAACAGGTGAGTCATTCTGTTTTGTCTTACTCTGTACACTGTTTTTCTTTCGATTTTCTTTTGCTTTTTTGTGGGTTCTTTATTTCTATTCCTTCCATATGTATTTATATTTTCTCGTTTTTCCTCTTTTCACTCCTTTCTCATTTAAAGGTTTTTTTGTTTTCGATCAGTGAATTTATTCTGGTGAGAGAATCTTGGGAGTACCAACCGTGTTCTATACAATTCTCAAAAGTTTCACATTCACGTAATGTGGGGCTCTTTTTAGGATTTACTCGTAGTACTTGTATTAATCGTATTAATTTAAACTGCCGCAGGGCGCAATACGGCGCATTGGAGTTTTCCAGCACGCATTCGTAGACGTATTTAAACGAATTTAAAGGATCTTAGATTTGAAATCGAACCACAAATGGTATCTGCTGGATACAGGACATATTATATTCGCTCATTCAGGACATATTGTATCCGCTGGATACGGGAAATATCGTATCCGCTGGATACTTGATCAGAAATAAGTAGGACCGCTCTGTGGCATATTTTGAACAGATGGTTTCAGACGATTTAAGCGATTTTAACAAAAGATTCTGAAATAAGGCACTTTATGTTTTAAAATGATTTTAATCAAATATTCTCAAATGTGGCACTGCATGTATTTAAACATTTTCAATCCGATTTCAACATATTTAATTTTTTTTGGGATTTTTCAGTAGAATTGTTATTAGTATTCGCAAATTAAAAATTGCCAATAAAAACAAATTCAACTACAAATGAAGTCGGTCTGTCTTCAATTGTATGAAATTGTATTGTGGGAACGGAAGCTCCTCCATTGCAATCCTGTACAACACGTTTTTATACGATTTTTTTATTTGTTCTTCGCTGCAGGGAAAACAGCGGGGAGGACATTTCTTAGTAGCTGGTGGTTTAATTTTGTAGGGTACCTCCGGTTCTGTTCTTTTCTGATTTCACTCATCTCTATGCAACTTTTTCCCATTTTTTTTGTCGGAGAGTAAACTATTTTACTACCGTTTTGCTGCTCTTTATTCGCTCTCCCTCTCTCTCTCTCTTTCTGTGCACTATCGTTGTGTGCTTTTGACATTTTTGCGTTCATTTTTGTGTGACAAGTTTTCTGTGGTTCACTGGGGCCACTTTGCGGCATGTCAGCCTCATCCACCACCCATTCCGCTCTCCACCTTCTTTCACGCTGGCCAAGGGGTGACGGGGTGACGGCCTATTTCACACTTTTATAGAAAATTTTTTGCCAATTGTCTGGCGACGCTCCGACGTACTCGTGGTTAGCCTTTTTTCCTCCCGCGCTATCTCGCTCTCTCGTCTCTCGCTCTCGCTCTCCTTCACACTTGGGTCGGAAGTTTGCGCAATTTCCAAAGCGGAAATGCAATTTTCGGTTCAGCTGCATTTGTCTCGCATTGCCACGCCCCCAACCCGTGAATCGACCGTGCCGCCCGTCCGCCAACTTGGGCTGCCTGCCAACACATCGTATATCAAATGCAGAGTTGGCAGCCCCTGACAATGACATGCAGCGAGCAGCAGCCAAACCAGAAAAGGCCGACAGCCTCGTGGGTTCGTGGGATGGGGCTGGGGCTGGGGAGGAACGGAACCTCTGGATGAGGCCGCCGCCGTCGCCGCCAACAGGGGAACGGAACCAAAAAAAAAAAAGAAGAAGGAAACTCGAAATCGTCGACATCGCCAATAGCTCCCAGCAATCGTTTGTTGTCCTTGTTCTTGTTCTTGTAGCCGGACCCGTGGTAGTGTGTGTTACGCCTTTTGTGGCCAGATCAGAGAATTTATTTCACACGCGTTTTTATGCATAGTGGAACACTGGAACACAGGGAACACCGAACACACTTGGCCACAACTCTTGCAGCTCTTTGTGCCGTGCCGTGCCGTGCCGAATCCTGAATGTCGAAGAGTACTCTTATTTATTTGCATATAAATTATTCAATTGTTCCTTTGCTTATCTTTCCCGTTGGCTGACTCTGACCCCCTCCCCCTCCCCCTCCCCTTGGAGAGTCTATCAAAATGCCGGGATGCGTTTTGCGGCTGCAGCTGCAATTGCAATTTCAATTGATTTTTGGATGTCTGTGGGCGTGGCATTGTGCAATCTATGATTTATGCCCTGGAATTTGGCAAAAGCTGAATAAAATTTGCTGACATGGCGTGGGAGCTGCAATTGAACTTAAAGAGTGTTCGACTCGCATAAGTTTCCCCAGTGATTTACGGACCCAATACATGTGAAAGAAGTACAGTCAGTGGAAGTGGTTACTTATACACAATTATCCCATAAATATTGCTCGCAGTGAATAAACCCAAATAGAATCCAGCTGGAGTGGCCATCTTTCTTTCGTATACCCTTTTGCAGGTTGCCGTGCACTCTTCTAGCATCCCACATGCCGTCAGTCCTGCGCCAGAGTTTCCGTTTCCGCTCAACACGTGCGCTAAACGGTTTGCCTGCCCCCCGCCCTGCCCACTCCGTCAGTGTTAAATGTCAAATGTCAACTGCAGCATCCGTTGTTGTCCCTGCTGCTGCCGTGACGTGCCTCTCGAGCCGCTGCGCAAACATTTGCCAAGGTCCGCCCCACTCCCTATTTCCCCCTATTTCCTTTCTTATTTTCCTTCTAAGAGGCATGCCTCTCAATACTCGACGACTCGTAGCATTCAAACGTGTGAGACGCAGGCCGAGGCCCCGGCTTGTCACCGAAAAATATCTCCTAATACTCGTATCTGCTCTGCTCTGCTCTGCTGCTGCTACATGTGTTGTAAATTTATTAGCTGTCATATAAATCTTTGCACTCGGCCGCCTTTCTTTCAGGACGTGTTTGCCATTTCACCAGCTGGTAAGGGGCGTGGCGCGGCCGCCTGCTTGCGTGCAGATAAGGGATCGCTATATGTATGTAGAACCCTTTTCCCTCCCTCCCTCCTCCTCCCTCCAGTGATGGTATTTTTCATTTACATAAATGCTACTTAAGGAAATTCATAATTTTTCTTACATTTCTGCTCTGCGGCTCACTCATAATTGGTACAGTCTCCCCCTCCGTCCGAGTGCCAGGGTTGCCACTGTCATTTGTTTAATTAATATTGCACCTAGGGGTAAGTGTAGGCTGTGTACACAGGACACATGTGTCCTTAAGGGGTCTCTGGGGCTTGTCAGCAATTTTCACTGAACTTAGCTCATAGAAATTGCTGAAATGTGGGGTTCCCTCGTTAAAGAAAGAATCAAATGTATGTATATTTTATTAAATGCATTACTTTAAATACGTGATATAAATACATATATAATAATAATTACTATTACTATAGCTCTATATATTTTGGCACACTTTTTCCTCCTTCTGCTCCTCCTGCTCACCGCGTCTCTGCCTCCGCCTCCTGCTTGAGGGGATTTCCCTTGTCGTCGATCTCCATGGACGGCACCAACGGGGGCTTGAACCCGTACTCCAGGTGCAGATTGCGTCCGAAATCGGGGCTCCGCTTCAGCGAGTGGCCATTCCGCCAGCGCTGGAATTCGTCGAACTCGATGCCCGTCGATGGGTCGGATGCCGCATTCGCCGATCCGGGAACGGGTCCAATGTACGACTTGACCATCTGGGCGGGCGCCGAGGCGGCGGCAGTGGCCAGGTCTGCCGGCAGGGTGTTGTAAATGTAGCGGGCGCCCTGCAGCCAGGGCGAACCCTGAGGCGGCGGCGGGGGACGCAGGTCGAAGCGCATGTCCGCCAGGCTGAAGGTCGCCACCTGAGGAGCCTCGCCTCGCACTGGTTTCACCGGAGGCTTCACGGGAGACTTCACGGGAGACTTGGTTGCCTTGGACTGCGTGGCCTTGGACTGGGACTGGGTGATCTGGGGCAGGAGCTTCTTCAGCATACGGGTGTAGTAGTTCTGCAGCACCTTGGCCGGAATGTGGGCCGCCACCGAGTGCGACCAGGGGTGCAGGGCATTGGGATGGTGGTGGCCAAACGAGTGTGAGGAGTGGTGCGGCGGCATGGGCATATGGATGGCGACGGGCACGTGGATGGGTATGGCCATGGGGCGATCCACGAACTTCTCTACGATCTTCTCCACCTCGACGGGACGTTCAACAATCCGCTCCACCTCCACGGGCACGTGCTTCTCCACTATCTTCTCCACGACGGTCTCCACGGGATAGGGCACAGGATGCTCGACAATGGTCGGCACTGGATAGGGTCGGTCCACGTAGTGCTCGACATGGACAGGCACTGGCACCGGCTGGTGAACGGCATACGGAACGGGAATGTGCTTCTCCACAAACTGCTTGACTGGACGATCGACATGTTTCTCCACCAGATAGGGCTGGGGCACAACCTTCTCCACAACAGCCACATGCTGGGGCGGGTGCTCATGATGATGATATTGCTGCGGGGGATGGTATTCGGGGACGGAGTGCGATGGCGGGTGGACCGTCTCAAACTGCTGGACGGGCGCGGAGTGGATGTTTTCTGCAGCCTGGTGACCCGTTTCCAGATTGATGCTGGCATGGGAGACGGCCACCTCTTGGGGCGAGCTCTCGTGCTCCGCCTGCTCCACATTGATGGGGTTGGTGGTCAGCGAGAGGTAGCTTTTTCCTGGACCCGTGGCTGGGGGCGCCAAGGGGGAGAGGTGATTCTGATTCTGCAAATAGGGTTGGTGGTAGATGGTCTCGTGCTGCTCTACGAGGCGGCCGTCCTTCTCCGTGATCAGCTTGTTGTGGATGTTCACGGACTTCTGCACCTCCACGAATGTGTAGCCATTCGGCTTGCTCTCGGCCTGCTGATCGGGCTTGGGGCTAAGGTGAGAGTGAGGGTGAGGGGCGTGCTGGATGTGCTGCTGGGAGGGCTGAGCCGCCGTCTCGTACTCTTCTGGGGATGGATGATGGACCGTGATCTGAACCGCTGCCTCCTGCGACGTTGTCGTGTGAGCAGGCGCTGGCGAGGATACGGATTGCGGAGGAGGTGGAGGTGGAGGCGTGTTGAGGGTCACAAAAACCAGACTACTGGGCGTTGGTCCACCGTAACCTGCGTAGTGCTGTACCTCTGGGGGCGACTGGGGCTGGAGAGGAGCAGCTGGCGAGGATATCGCTTGTGTGTGCAGCTCCTGCTGATATTGCTGCTGCTGCGGTGGACCCTGTGGTGGTGGCTCTGGGAACTGTGGGATACCATGACTGTATTCCGGTTGATAGGACAACTGGGCAGCAGGTCGCACAAAATGGGCGGCGTAGTCAGCCTCCTGGGGTGGCCGAGGTTTCGGCGACTGCGGAGGATTCCCGGCCTCGTAGTGGAAGGTTCCCTTGGCTATCGGCCCGTCGCCGCTGCCCGATATGATCGGCTTGAAGCTCTTGAGAAACTGTCGAGAGGGCGCCTCCTGGGTAGGAGATTGGAATCGCTGCTCGCCGTGGTTCTGGTAATGGTCAATGGATGGCTGGGCCTCCTGCTGCTTTTCCGCTCCGGTACGCCCTCCTTCCTGTGCCTTGGCCAGGGTATCATCGTGGACGATGTGCACATTGATCTCCTGCTCCTGGCCGGGTCCCTTTCGATTCGTGTAGCTCTCGATGCCGTTCTGGGATGCCGGCGGGGGCAGCCGTTGCTGGTAGACACCTCTTTCCGCATGACGACTCTCTGCTATCTGGTTGTCCTCAAAGTCCTGGCCCTCCTCCAGCTCCGTTTCGTGCTCGCCGAGGATGACGATGGGCGCACTCTCGGCCGCCACCAGCGTCTCGTTCCCGTCGCTCTCTGGGAGGAGCAGGAGGCTGGGCAGCACGGGGGCCGCCACCGCTGCCCGATTGATGCGGAGCAGCTCGTCCCGCGAGATGTGGTTGCTGCCATCCCGGAAGGGATGCTCCCCCCCTGACGGCTCATTCCTGGTGATCTTCTCCACGACGATCTCGGTGTGGCCTGGACGCAGCTCCCGGCGGTACTCCTTGGTGACTGTCGTTTGGTAGCTGAAGTACGTTTGGTTGCTTTCCTCGGCAATGGGGCTGGGACTGGGACTGGGGACTGGGACTGAGACTGGGGCTGTGACTGGGGCCTCAGTGCTTGGGCTTGTGGCCTCTGTGGTTATGGCTGCGGCATCAACGGTGGGCCGCACCACTGCTTTGTTGGTGGTGGTGGCAGTGGTGGTCGCTGGCTCGGTGTTCGTGTCCCTGCCGCTGTAGCGGAAGATGTCCGAGAAGCCGTTGGGGAACAGATTGGACAGGACCTCGTTGACTGTTTCCGTTCTGGATTGGGTCACAGTCTGCTCGATGGGTCTCCGGCGACGGACAGCCTCCACTGGCATCTCGTCGTTGATCTCGAACTGAATGTAGCCATGTCCATTGGTGGGCGGTGGCACGACGGTGGGCAGGAAACCAGGTACTCTGCGTGGAGTAGAGAAAGGGAATGGGAATTATGGAACATCCCCTAAAAGCTGGCCACCCCCTGACTTACCCCACGAACTCCTCCTGCTTTTCAGTAGGCGTAGTGGTTGCCGCGGCTGCGGCTGTGGCTGCGGCAGAGTCAGTGTCCTCCTCTGTATCCACCTCACTGCCGTAGTTCAGATCCTCAATGACCTCCAGCTCGCTGCCAGTCTCGGCTGCCTGCTTATTAAGCTGTCAAAAGCGACGCTCATTGCCTGTCAAAATCTTTCACTAAGCTCGGACGGACTCACCTCCTTGGCGCTGTCACTCAGGGCCTCGTCATCGTTCTCCAGCCGCACCACCCGCACCACTCCCTCCATCGCCATTGTCACATTCTGCGTGGGAGGCTGCGTGGGAGGCCGGACCGGCGCTGGCAGTGGCAGTGGCAGCGGCAGCGTCTGTGGCAGGTTGCTGGTGGAGCCAGTCGGGCCGGAGGTCGAGAGAGCCGGCTGGATGCTGGCCAGCATGCAGCAAATGCCAATGAGAGTCGCTGCTAGCAGGGGTTTCTGTTGTTGCTTCTTCCACATGGCGCTGCTGCTGGATGCAAATTGCGGAAATGGAAATAGAAAGAGTTGAGTGGGTATGGTCTGGTGTGGTGTGGTATGGTGTGGTATCGTAGTGTGAATAACCCCGCATGACAAATTCCAAGCGACAAATAAAAAGCCAAACGAAACATTTGACGGCCCCGAGGATGCCGAAGTCGTCAAGCCAGTTTGGGCCCACTTCGGCCCCAGCCTCCTTCAAAAGGCACTCCATTCGATTCCACTTCCCTCCCCGTCCCCTGTACTCTTGGCAGCGGCGGCCAGCACTCACTTGTCGGGGCTGTTTGATTTTAACCGATAACCGAGTCTTATGATGATTTTTCCTAAGTGGCTTCGGCCTCAGCCTCGGCCTCGGCTGCCTTGGCATTTTCATTTTGGCGCTTTTCTTTCTCTTTCGCTGGGAGATTTTCCCTAAACGTCGCGCGTTGCCTGTCGCTGGTGTGTGCTGTGCCGGTGGTCCGTCGGTCGTAGCCAAGTTGTTGAACTTGACGGCATTTGCTTTGGGCTTATGTCATTGCTACTGCCATTGGCACAGGCACTAGCACTGCCCCGGCCACTGGCAACGTAATGAATTATTAATCACCCCCTCCAGGCGGGCCTGGCCTGCGCTTCGCCACGCATTTAATTTGGAAAATTGAAATTGATGGCGTTTAAAATGGTTCGTACGGGTTTTCACATAGTTTTCACATACAGGCCTCTGCTTCTGACTCTGCCTCTGACTCTGCCTCTGCCTCTGCTGTAGCCGTATTTTGATGGGCATTAAATATGCATGCCAAAACATATTTCACTTGTAATATTCATGGCTTTCCAGGCCTAAGTGCCCCGAGGTGCTTCGTCCCCTGTCCCCAGCTAAGTGTGGGGGGGTCTATGTCTGTGTCTGTGTCTGTTCAAGAAAGTGAGGCGGCTTTACATGGAAAATTTCTACTTTAATTGGGGATAGATCATTATCGCAGTCGGGAAATTAAATAGGGACAACACTTTGGGCCTATTAAATATATATGGAAAGTCCTTGCATTCACAAACAAAATGTTCAATTGCTGCCAGTCATCCGATTACGCGTATCAATTTCAATTCTCCACCATTGCACCATTTCACCATTTAAATTGCATTTAAAATGTTTTCTTCTATTTGAATACACATTTACCTGCATCCATGAAGTATGAAGCGATGGATGGGAGTTGGGCTGTGCGGGTTGGGTTGCGGGGGGCTTGGGAATGCGGCGGAATGAAAACAACACTCAATTATTTATATTGATTGCCGGCCAATTAAAAAGCACTTTTAATCACTTTTCTATTCGATTAAAACTATTGTAATTAGTGTGGCAAATGGAATTGGTTTTTGCTTTTGCTTTTGCCTTTGCCTCTGCTGTTCTGCGATCATCGAATGGCACAAAAGTTGTGGGAATCGGAATCGCTTTTTCTCTCTGCTGCACTCTCGATGGCTGCTGACTGCTGACTGCTGACTGCTAGCTGCTGCGCGACCCTGACAGCTGCGCGTGCGCGTTGCGAATGAAAGTGAAACCGTCGGTGCCTGGGCATTTCGTTTTCTTTTCATCGATTTCTCGTCGTGGGTTGTTGCTGGTTGCCTGCTGCCTGCTGCCTGTTGCCTCTGCTGCGGCTGCTGCCACGGCTGACGCTGCCGCTGCCGCTGCCGTTGCTGATCCTTAAAGTGTAGCATAAAAGTTGTCCAGCCAGCGATTGCGCAAGCGCAGCCATCTCTCTCTCTCCCTCGCTGTCCCCTTAAAGGCAATGACAATTTGGTTTTTATGGCTTTCTACAGAAACAGCAGCAGCAGCAGCAGCATTGACCCTGCCGAAAACCATGCGCGGGAAAACTTGGCAACAGGTTTTTGCTTGGCCAATTGTGTGGAAATGATCGTCGGGCATGTGGCATGGGGCATGGGCCATAAGGCAAGGGGCATGGGGCATGGGGCATTGGGCATGGGCATTTAGTGCACTCAGCATTCCTCGCTCCTCGCAAGAGAAAGCCCTTGGCTGTGGCCATCTCCTCGCTCAGTTGACACAAATTTCCATAGCCGTTTCCTTGCCTCATAACGATTATCGCACTGGCTTCACACCTGTCGATTGTGTCGCACCGCGTCGGTTCGATCACCTTCGTTGGCATTGTTTTCACGAGTTTTTCCTCCAGTCTTTCTTGCTACAGAGATATTTTCATTCAATTTTAATGAGGCGGCGGCACTCGATGGCTTTTTTCTGCGGACCGTTTGACATTTACTGATTGATTAATGTCGATGCGGTTTGTGGCAAGCGATTCGGCAGGCAAGCGATTCGGCTGCACTTGTCTTTTTTTCTCTCGCTTCTTTCTGATTTATTAAAATGCAATTTTTTATTTTTTATTTTGCGTTTTATTTATGCTTTGGTAATTCATTTTATTTATTGCATATTTAATGTTATCGTATCGCTGTTTTTTCTTTGTGGGGAAATGTTTTTTATGGGGAAATATTGGAGTTAATGGAGGATACCATTACCATACCAGTCCGTGATGGACAGGCGACTTTAATCGTTGGAATTTATTAATTATCACATTTAGAATAACAAAAAGGATTTAAATATGGCTTAACATGTACCCACATAATTTAATAATATTTTATATTCACATATCATTACATTAGGTGTCTATACATAAAATTTCACTTAAATGGGGGAAAGCTGGCGTTCTATCCCAGCTGAGAGCTATCCATCCAGCCATGGAAATGCACAGATCATGAGTGGCTTAATCACTTGCCTGCCTTATCTGCGTGCATCTCATTACAGACATGTGGCATGCCCCATGCTTTCACCACTTGGCTGGTGCCAGAGCTGTAGTTGGAGTTGGAGCTGGTGCTGGTGCTGAAGCTCTGATCTTTTTTGGATGGCATTTCCCCAGACGCTTTCCGCAGCGACAATTACGGAGGAAAATGAACGGCAGAGTGCCAGAGATTGCATAAGCGAGGCGTGGACGGGTGGACGGGTGGACATGCCGAATCCAGACAGGCCAAAGTAAGTCAAGACGAGGCAAATGAAAAACCCAAGGCGACACACACAGTTTTTTCTTCAAGGAAATGCGATTCATAAATTGGAGCTGGAAAGGAGCCCCCCGTGGAAATGACTCTGCCTCCCCGATGCTGTGGCGGCACTGTGGCTAATTTTCGCTACAGAAGTGTAACAAAAGCCGACATTTAGTTGGTCGCCAGCAATTGACTTCCTTCCGACCGTATTACAAAATCGTCGAAAAGTTGGCAAAGGAAATTGCTGAGATGCCTTGACCACCGCAGTAGCAGCAGCAGCCGCAGCAGCAGTCACTCTGCAAAAACACTGAAAATTGGAATTGGAATTGGAATGGAGGGGGAAAAAAAGAAACCTCAGAAATTGCGGAAAAATCTATGAAAAGCAATTCACTTAATTTCGATGATGGTATTTCGCATATTCGCTGTATTGTATTTCCCCGAAAGCGCATTCAGGCGGAAAGCGGGTCGTGTTTGGGTTGGGGTTGGGGTTGGGGATGTGGCTGGGAGTGGCGCTGGGTCTGGGTCTGGGGGATCCACTGCTAATTAAGTGCGCAGAGCAAATGAAATATGAGTGAGAAAGGTAATTACAATCAATGGGCTCTGGGCCTGGCCCGGTCTCGCCTGGCCTGGCCCTGCATCGGTGTGGCTGCGGGGCCACAGACCGAATGGCAATTTCATGCAACAATCAATCAAAAACAATTTTTAATTTTGCGTTAACAATTTTCCTGATTCGTTTTTTTTTTTCTTTTCTTTCTTCTTTTTTTTTTGTTTTTCGCCATGTATCGGCTTTTTCGCCTGTGTGTCGTGCCTCTAGAGCGGTTCGACTGTGGAAGTAAATTGGAAAATAAAGTTAAAATTAAAATGCATTAATTGAACTGTGAAATTTCATAAAAGCGCATTGGGGGCGGGAGCAGTAGGCTGGGTGGGAATTATTGCCGCCGCGCTCAGTGATGTGCAATGAAAACGGTTTTAATTGTCAGCGTTTTCTGTGCGCTTAAAGTCGCCAAAGATAATTTCCAATGAATGGCTCGCACCTGCAAGTGGGCGACTTACAATAAGCCAACGCGTTAACTGATTGATTCTGGCCATCTGCGACAGAAACGAGCTGTTCATTAAGCGTTTGCTGCGCCACCTGAAGTGTTTTATTTTCACAGAATGACTTGAATATTAATCAGGGGAATGCACCATAGCACCTGATTCGGCGTTAGGTGAAGCTGCTCCAGACTCGAGTGGCATCATCATTCGAGGGAGAAGCTCTCCCTGTATGCGAATCTCTCTCGTTCAAATCCCTCTAATTGCAGCAATCTTCCTGCCTCGCAGTCGGGTACCACAACAGGAGGCAAAGGCCCGCATCTGTTCATTTGTTTTTGCAACATTCATTTGCTGGCACGCCCATTTTCCAACTGCATAAAGTCTGCGATTTTATGGCCTGGCCTGGCTGCGGCTGCGGCTGCGGCTGGGACTGACTTTGATTCCTCAACGTTGGCGATGGCGCCTATCATAAGCGCACTGAAATACGTGGTCTCGAGGTTCAGGGTGGAGTCTCCGATTGGCAGTTGGCGGAGCCGGTTTTATCTCTTCTTATTTGGCTGCCGTTGAGGCAACAATTAAAAATGAAATGCGCACAGTAATGCCAATTGGCAATCGCGGATATCTGCTGGTCCAGCTCCCGGACTCCGACTAGGGGGGGGAAGGGGGGATCCATTAGCCGTGGCACCTTTCGCTTTGGCGCGTGCGTCGACATTGGCCAGGCACATTACAAGTTTATTCCACTCGATCACTGTTTGCGAATTTTGATTGATAAAATACACTACCCCGCACGGGCTGGGCAGAGTCCATGAAGGATCGCTATAAGGGATCGCTATTTTCGCTCAGTGCACTCGTGCGAGCCGCACTGTACGGTACGCCCCCGCGCTCTGTAATCACGCCGGGCGCCTGTACAGATCCCAAACATCTCGCTGTCATTAGCGCCCCGCAAAACCGCGAAACCGGCCTGGTTATCGCTGATTGTGGCCTGGCGTTGCCTGTGATGTTGTCAGCCGCCAAACAGGTTGCCGCTGGTCCGCTAGTCCGGCAGCCCGGTTGCCATTTCGCCCCATTCGGAGCGACTCTTTAGGCCAAAAACTGTAGCAGCCAGGCCGTATCCATGCTGGCCGTATCGATCCTCCGGTGTCGTTGTACTTTTGATTTCCAACTAATAAACATTAACCACAGGCTGTTGCTGCTGCTGCTGCGGCTGCTACTGCTGAGGTTGCTGTTGACAACGCAACTCTTAGATTGGGCCAATGGACGAGAGTCAAACCGGAATTTCCTTCACCCAAAACGAGCCGAGCCTGCGGTCACCCAAAGCTTCACTTGCTCATTCACTCACTCAATTCACTCACTCATTCCATCACTCGACTGGATGGCCTTTCCCTTTCGTTGGCCTTTTGGATGGAAACTGTCTGGAGAGGCTGTCTGCAGTGGCAGTGGCCCCAACCGCAGCACTGCCTGCACTGGATGCACTTGTCAGCTTCCAAAGCATTTCGTTTGGGCCAGAGTTTTGGGTTCCAGCCTCAAATGCTTTGAATGCAGCACTGAAGGAACTTTTAGCTGGACCTGAAATTCGATATACCAAATCGCAGATTTATCGACAAGATTTCAACCCATATTACTATTGTAATATCCAGTGTTTATATGGAACCGAAATAGTTTCAGTTGTAGCCATATTTTTTAATTTAAAATCTCCCATAGTCTCCATATGAGATAGAGTATCCGCCGCTTTCGATTGGGAAGGATCCTCTGAAAAGTCATGCCTTGCGAAGATTAAAAAGGGGTCTAGGAAAATGGGTTGCATTTCAAAGATGGCCGAAAAGTATTCCTAGCAAAGAAAGGATAATTTTGAATGCACTCAGTCGGTCGATGGATGCCCGCATAGCCACGGCAAAATGCCACTTTGGGCCAATTGTTGCCAAGATAAGTTAATATTTTATCCAGATTCGATAATATTAAATGCCACCCCGCACTCCACCCGTTTAAGAAAACTCTCTCTTTGTTCCATTTTCTCCATTTAAATGTTTTATTTTTATGTTCGTTTCTGTGTGTTTTGTTTTGTTTGAGTTGGGTCTTGCTCTTTGTTTTTGGTTTTTATTATGTTAGTTTCATTTGCATTTTCATTTGCGTTTTCCCTTTGTCGTTTGTTTTTTTTCGCTTTGCTTTGCTCTGTTTTGTTTTATGCTAAATTGGCTATGTTGTTGTCTTGTTGCTTTGTCACCTAAACTTGTAAATGTCCTTGGAGGGGGCGTCATCTTTATGCTCTCTCTCTGCCCCCCCAAGTTTTGATGGCTTAAGTGTAACAGTTTGTTGTGAGCCTGGCCAATGGTTCAGAGGCTACTCTATGGGTTATGGGGATACTCTTTTGATTCTGTATATATCTGGTAGCTGGTGGCTCCGACGCCATCTCCCTCTTCCATCTCCATCTCCTGGCCTGCTCCGAGGCTTAGTTTAGGGCTAAAAGTGTTTTGTTCTGTTCTTGGTGGTGGTGGTGGTTGCTTACATGTCTCTTGGGCCGATAACTTGTTTAAACCATTTCTGCTTATTGTAACACGTATTTATGTTTTCTTGTATTTCTTGTATGTATATTTATTATTTTTATTTTTGTTTTCTTTGTATTTGTATGCATACATAGTGTGCTCCTCTCCGGCTCAACAACTTTTGCACTCTCTGCCACATTTTAATTACTCATTATTTTAAAATTAATTTGCCACATTTTTTTTGTTTCGTGTTGCACTTAAACCCTAGATTGTTGTTGTTTTTCTTTTGTTTTCCATTTAGTTTTTGTTTTGTTTTTTGTTTTCCCCCCATCATGTTTGCTGGTTGGCAATGCTATAAATAATATTTTTCAAATATTACCTAATGAGTAATGAGTCGCAAATGAGTCCATTCATTTGGCTAGTAGGTATGTAATTTTTGTAAGTTAACATGTCGACGTGTTTCGTTTGCTTTTGCTTTTGCTTTTGCTTTACAATACAATTTGCAAATGTTTGCTTGATAAAAACGCAAAATGAAAACCAGAAAAAACGAAATAACTTAACTCAACTTTACACATGGCACACATACAGCTAGGCATATATTATATATTCATATTCATTCGTATTTATGTATAATCCACTCTCAAATAATATTACACTCTGCTGGAATTCTTGGAACTCTGCAAAGTTCTGGCTTAAATTGGCGTTAGGTTCTTCTAAGTATTTTTGTATCTTGTTTTTACACTGATCTCTTAGCCTATGGTTATGCATAGGCATACAAATATGTATGTGTGTAGTTATAGATTTATTTGTATGCATATATAGTTTGCGCATAGGATAATGAATGCATTGTGGCTTAGATCGTCTATGAAATAAATTACAAAAGCTTCGGCCCTATACAAAGCCCCAATCTGGCTCTGAACGAGGCTCAACTGAAATATTTTACAACAGCGGATAATTGAAATGTGTCTTCCCCTTTCTCTAATATTATTTCCCTTTATAATACATTCATGTTTTGTTTCTGCAGATATTTATGGGGAAATGCTACTTGGAGAATCCGTTTTGGCCTTCTGCGTTCCAACAACATTCCATTCAACACTAGGTATATATGTATGTATTTCTATATCATTATGTCCTTAGGCTATTCCCCTTTCGGTTGAGCAATTGCTAATTTAACATTTATGTACAACTATCGCTTATGTGGAGGGTCTCTTATTTTGTTTTAAGATTACAAAAATGGTTTTTGGTTTTTGGTTTTTGCGTTTTGTTACAAAAATATCCCTGGCTTAAGAAACGAAGTGGTTTTTGGTCCTTTCAAACTATTTGCGGCATCAAATGAACGGAGTAATAAGGAGACAAATATGGATGAAAATGAGTAGATATTGGGGAATTGTAACGTTTTCTTTAAATACAATTTAATAACTCGTTTTTGATCGTTTGCTTAATTTTCTTTCTCAAAATATCTTACAGTTTCGTTGCGCTGGGGCAAACAGTTCAAATGGAAGGAATTTGTTCGTGCCTGGTATATTCTCCATCCTTCGTCTTTCTTCTTTCTTCTTTTGTCATTTACAATTTTAAACTATAGGTCTATCCGTACTCCTCTACAGATACATACATTCACATGTAATGTATGGGCTCTAAACATTTTCAAAATATTTAACAAAATCAGTCGCTTTGTAAGAGCACTCCGATGATCTCTCAGTGGCTCTCGGTTTCGATCTCCCTCCGAAAAGGAACTTAAAGTATTCGTAATAACCAACTGTTAACAATGTTTTTCTCCAAAAGAATTGCATGATTTGATTTTCATTACTTTTTTTTGGCATTTAATTTTACGCACACACATACACATTGACATACACCGATTCAGTTATAGCTGCTACAGTTAGGGGCTACAGTAAAAATATATTCGAGTAGTTTAGGGGGTGAAGAGTCGAAGCCTTACCGCCTTTGGGGCTGGCCAACAATTGGGTAGAGGGTAGAAGCAGCTAAGTGTGTGGATGGGTCTAGGCCCCAGGTCTAGGGCAATTTTGATGCTTGGCTAGATCGGCTACAGATACAGATACAGATACACGTACATTTAGTATAGCTAATAGCTATATAGAGTATAGAGTAGTAGTTGCGTGGCATAGTCCACATGGTAATATCGAGTAACATACGAGTTCGGGTATGCATACGCTTAGTGGTAGTGGGTTAGATTACATAGAGCATCTGGTTGAATGAGCGGGTCGGGGCCCGCCAAAAACAAAGCACTCACTCGGCACTCACTCGGCACTCACTCTGCATTCACTCACGCACTCACTCACACACTCAATCATTCGCACTTAAAGTTAATGGCAACAGAACCGAGCCAGAGCCAGAGCCAGGGCCAGAGCTAGGGCTAGTTGCACGACTGTGGAGCCACCGCGGCCAGTGGCGGGGGTGGCGGTGTTGCTGTTGAAGACGGGGAAGTGGATCTGCTCGGGTCGGTTGAGCTCCTCCTCCTCGTCGTCATCGATGGCATTGGACATCGTGCGGTGGCGCTTGGTGAAGTTCACATTGAAGACGGCCTCGGCCACGCCGCCCGGCGACGAGACAATGAAGTAGAAGGTGCGCGGCACCCGCTCGTGCATGCTGACGTAGGTGAGGCGCGCCTCCTTGCAGTAGGGCGTGGGTAGATCCTGCAGCGGATTAAAGAGTGTGTTAGTTCCGTCTACATCTGGTTCCATCTACATCAAGGAAAGACTCACCTTCACTGAGTAGGCCAGAACGGTGCTGCCGTACTGGTTGCCGGGCGTGAAGACACGATCACCGTGCAGCCAGCGGGCGGCATGGGCCGGCGGATTGGCACAGAACTCCACATTGAGGTGCAAGGGGGAGCCCGGATAGGCAACGGGCGTGGCATTCAGAGCCGTCGCAGTGGGGGAGCCTGGAAATGGAAAATGGGAAATGGGAAATGCGAAATGCGAAATGGGAAGGCATACGGATTAGTAGAGCAAACTTTTGTTCATCTAAGTTCGTTAGGCAGCCCGGCAGCCCCTGTGAGAAGTTTCGGCCCAAGGACACACGGAGATTCGTTAAGTAAACTTCCCTAAGCCCCGGCTCCGTCGCACTTCACACATGCTAAGCCAATTCCAGCACAACTGTACTCAAACCGAGACACTCACCCGCATCGGAACCCCCACTAGCACCCGCACCCTGCTCCCTCCTCCTGCACAACTGTACTTTTATCCCAAGTTTGTTTCGCCTCGCATCAGCTGCAATTAAAGCCTTGGCGAAAAGTTTCCTTCCACCGCCATCTACGCCATCCACAGCGCCATCTCTGTAGCTCTTTAGCCATTGCCTTCGCCACTAATTAAAAGCGTATCACCCGACAAATGTGCCACTTACTGCCGTGGCTTCCCTTGCCCCCCATCACCCATCACCCCCCCGAGAGGCGCCTCGCCCTTCCCACCTTGTACACCACTGCGAGTGTACAAACGGTTGTCAGTGCTGGAAAAATCAAAATAAATAGAGAACAACATGTCGTGGGGGCCAAGGGAAAACTTTTTAAGAACGCCGAAACTTCATTAAAAAGTTTACGCCAAAGCGAATTCCCTGGATCTTGTGCGGATGGGCGGAGGCCGTGTGTGTTGCGAGCTGAGGATTACCGTATCTCTGCGAGAGTCTTCCGATGCAGTGCAGCCGCCTGACGACGTTAGCCAACACTAGCGCTGGCAATCCAATTAGTCACATGTGCTGTATCTCTGTATCTCTCTCTCAACTCCTAACTCCGCCTATCGCTTCGGCATTACCTCTCTGTGGGTGGGAATATTTAATTATCGAGAGGCTCGAAAATTTTGCAATTTTCCTCATCATTGCCTTGAGACAGAGATAGAAATACGGGTAGATAGCGAGAAAGAGAGATACAGGGGCGAAAATAAACTTGGGCCGCAATGGCGACCCAGGCAAACAAAATGGTGAAAAGTGTTAAGTGCAAATGGGTGTTTGGGTGGTAGCAGGGGTGCCAGGGGGTGCCAGGGGGTGCCAGGGGGTGCCAGGGGGGTGTACTCCGGCACAGACACAAACCAAAAAACCAAAACGAAGAACTCGTTCGACACTCGCAAATTTATAGCCCGAAAAACCCCTTTCCGGCGGTCGACAAGGGAACGAGCGAACGGATGGGGAATGAGGGAGGGACTGTTGGGGCGACTAACTGTAAAATCAATTAAAGCAAGTGAGTTCCCCCATCCCCATCTCCCTCCCACTACCACACTCTCATTTCTCTGCGTCTGTCTGCCAAATTATGCGTTCAGCGCCATTTTGTACGGCCGTACCACGCCCGTCCCCCTTCGGTCCCCCCACCAACCAGGGGAAAAAGTGTAATTTATTTGACAGCTAAAAATGATTTTTGCATGGTCCAGGCCGTGGCTGCTGCTGGCCCCCCTCCGACCCAGTCCGCCGCACACCGCTCTCAAAGAGATTTAAATTCTATTTTCATTTGCACTCAGTGAGCCGTGTGCCAGCATTTTAGCCCAGAACCAGAGCCAGAGCCAGGCCAGAGCCAGAGCTCAGGTGGGGCCGTGGCTGTGCCCCCAAGGTCAGAGCTCTGGTCATTGGTGCGACTTTTAATTTGATTTTCACCCAGGGGACTAAGGGAACTAAGGGCGCTAAGCTGAAATGAGTTTCGAGAGCGTTTCCTTCGGAGCAGGGGATCAGACATCCAGACATCCAAAAGGAAAGCAAATCGGAGCAGACCAAAGATAAAAACAAAGGCTATATACAAATTGTACATATGTGCCGACTACAGACTGCAGACTAGGGTCTCTCGAGATCGTACGTACAATATATGTTATAGCAAGCCGAGAAAAATCACAATTTCTGCAATGGAAAGTGCTCAAAAGGTCGCTTATTAGCGGCGAGAGAGGGAGAGAACAAGAGAAGCTTGGGAAGCTGTATTTCCCCTACTAATTGCAGCACCCAAATGAAGGAGAAAATTCAATTACTTTCGGCCATTATTATTGCTGTTTTTCCAGAAGAATTTCGAGTTTTCTGTGGCGTTTGTCCATGTCCATGTCCTGCAGATGCAACAAGGCAACACCGAAACGGGGAAAACAATTTTCGGAGACGTGCAATGCAATCAATGGGGCAAGGTCCGCGAGGTCCGCCCTCTTGTTCCGCTCTGCATACTCGGTCTCAGGCCAGGCTCATTGTCTCCTTTGGCAGGAGGAAGGGCGGGGCGGGACGAGAGCAGGAGTGGCCGCCAAAGTGTTGCAAAACGTTTTCTGCTGTTGTTGCCGACGCTGACGCCGACGCCTCACCTCACCTCTTGGCCAAAGTTTTCGCACAAAAGGCAACTACGAGTACGAAAAATTAAGTTAACTTTTTCAGGCAACGGGAATTGAGTAATTTTCAGCCGTAAAACTTTATTATTTTGGACTGCAGGAGGAACCCCACTCCACTGCACTCCTCGCCAGACCTCCTGGGCCCCCTACCCCCTACCCCCACCCCGCAATGTTGTTGCAACAATTGTAGAACATGCAAAGTTGTTGCTATTGTTTAAATATTTATTTTCAGCTGTTGCAGCTGTAAATGTTGGCAGCAAAACTTGCTCTCTGCTGCTCAAAAGTGGCCAAAAACATGCAAATTTCATTGCGAAAACGAAAGGAGGGCAAGGCAAGGCAAGGCGAGGCGAGGCGAGGAGAATGTGCGCTGCCGAAGCGACACCCCCTCAGGCGGCAGCGTGGCAAAGCAACATGTAATTACATTAAGAGACCAACTTCAGAAAACAGAAAACAGAACAGAAAACAGAACACAGAAGGGAGGAATGGAGGATGGAGGAGGGAGGAGCACAATAGCTTTCCTTCGAGTGTTTACCTACACTGAACCGCTGTGTAATTCAATTTGGGACTGACCTTCTGTCGGTACAAGATCTCCATTAACGTGGCTAAAACTCCATTCACACTCGACCATTTACGGTCCAACGTTAGGGAATGCCAAGGAATGATCGGTCGGACTCTCTCTCTCTCTGGCACATTCGATTCCCACAAGTGGAATGTCGGTCTACATTTTGATGGGAGCAAATCGAATGCATATTCCAACACGTGGCCACTGAGCTTGGGTGGCCCCGAGAGGGGAGGCCAGACACAGCATGGGAATGCCAAGGAAATGGACAGAGCAAGGCAGTGAAGGCCGAGTGGAGAGCGGGGGGTGGGGAGTGGGGAGTGGGCAGCAGATTAGAACAGGCAATTACAGGTGAGCGGCTTTTAAAGACGCAAACAAGAGCAAAACATGCCCCAGGGGCCAGGGCCAGGACTCCTATAAGCGTTATTTAGTATGCAAAGGCTCGAGTGGAGGAGCACCGAGTGGAGTGGAAGGAGGCACCGAGATAACAGGCAATCCGACAGGCAGCAAGTGAAAATAACAATCATAATATTCAATTATGCAACGGTTGCCCAAGGAGGTAGCACGGAGGCGTCCGTCCGAGCCGGACTCGAAGCGGAGAGCCCAGTCCGCCCGCTCCATGTTGTGTTCCTGAATAATTAATAAACATTGTGTGCACTTAATGCAGAAAGCTGCAAATAAAATTACCAACGAGACAAAGGACATTCCACAGGAGAGCAGGGGAACTGGGGAAATGGGAAACCCCCGCACAAGCGCTCCAATTGAAAATACGTGCTCTGGCTGGGCAATCAAAGAGGGATTAGCGATTCGTTTTGTTTTTGCTCTTAGCGCCCCCCATTTGTCACCTGCTCATTGGTTATGGAAGGGAACTGGGACTGGATGTGGCTCTGTGCTCCTCCTTCGGGCGATTTTAATTGAATTTATTGTCAGCGCTGGCTGCGCTGAATTATTGATGGCCGCGATGACAGGTTAGCTTGAACCCGAACCCAACCCAAACGAACTCGATGGCCAGGCTTTCAGCATTTGTCTTAAGTTTTCGGCCAGCCTAAGCGGGCCAAAGTGCTCAAATATTAATGAGGGGCGGGCCAAAGGGTGCGGTGCGCTTCTGCGGTTTGCTTTGGTTTCGGCTTGGGTTCCTTTGCCAGTCCAGGCACGCGTTTCGTGGCGGCTTAAGGCGTGTCGCTCGCGGCAATGGGAGACACGGACTTGCCACACACTTTTATGTACAATGTAGGAGCCAGGCTCTACTCAAAGCGCAATCTTTAAAAGTAATTCCACTTCAAAGTCAATTGCTTGCGGCTCGAATGGATGGCACAGGAAGCTACAGAAAAGCTACAGCCAGTCCTAGAAGTGACCAAACCAACTTTGATGCTTCCTTCCATGTATGAGTATTGCGGTGACCTTAAAGTGCCAAGCGAAGCAAGGATATAAAAGGATATACTACAAACACAGTCGTACCATCAGGTAAAGTGCAGTTGCAGGGGGGTTGCCTTGCTTGTAAAAAGTGACAAAGTTATCCCAGCCAGACTGGTATCTCTCTCTCTCCCGCTCTCTCTCTATTCAGAGTCTGTGTATGTGTGTGTGTGTGTGTGTAAATATCTCTAACCCAAATCTTGGAAATTTACAAAGCGCGCTTTCATTGGACCAAACCAACTCGGAGCCCCCTGCCGCATGCCGCATGCCATCCTGGCCTCGTCCTTGTTTTGCCTCGATGTCAACACAAATTAAGCTGCCATGTAAAGCTGAATGTCTCTCTCTCTCTCTCTCTCGCTCTCGCTCTGCCCTGGCCCTAGTTAACGTATTTAAATATGCTCTTTCACTTTCAATACCAAATGAGTGGCTGGCTGGCTGGCTGGTTGGCAACTTTTGCCTGGCAGCGCGGTAAAGATTGCAGCTCGTAGATACTCCTAGTGGATACAAGATGCGGGGATCCGTAGTTACTCTCGTTCCCGCCAGCAAAGTTTGGCATGTGTGTGTGTGTGTGTGCGGCTGTTAATAGAACCAAAACTTTGGATGAGCAGCAGCAACCCAATTTGGGCTCCAAGCTCCCCCTTTTCTCCCTGCTGCTGCTCCCTGCTGCTGCTGCTCCTCCTGCTCCTGCTGTTGCAAATTGCACAAGTTGCCAAAAATTGCTTCACATGTGCCACTTAAAGTTTTTGGTTTGGCTCCGGATCGTCCTCGTCCTCATCCTCGTTTAGTTTTTGCCAAGTTTCAAGTTTCCCCTGCAGGATGCTCTCTGCTCCCTGGTTCCTGTTCTTTTTTTCTATTTCTCTTTTTAGTTTTCTTTGGGTTACCTGTACATTTAATAAATTTCTGTATTTTTGTTGGTCTTAGTTTACTGCGAAAGTGAGATGTTGGAAAACTTTTAAAGTGATGTTGGTAAACACACAAAATTATGAGCAAACAACCGGGCGGGCGGCAGCTTCGTGTCAGACAAGGATTCAGGCGAATGGCTCAACTCCTGATGCAATCGAATGTTCATATACAGACTGACATTATTGACATTCGATTTTGCTATAAAGGGAGAGATGGCTTCGGGCTATCAGTCGATAAATCGATAATTTCCGTGGCAGCGCTGCTCCCAGCTCTAATGGAAAGCCAAGCTGAGGCACATACATATTATATCTCTCACTCGATCTCACTGCATCCTTTGCCCTCTCCCCACTGTCCAGTGTTGTCCAACCCAGAACAGTGTTGAGTGGAAAAAATTAAACAATCTATCCAGCCACAAGAAGGACAAGGAAAAGGTTTAATATAGGTATAGCATAGAGCAGTGTTGGTGCGGGGGGGGCGAAAACAATTTTGATGCAATCAATGTCCTGTCGAACAATATTTGAACAGAGCCCACTGCTGGACACGGCTGACTGGGCATGAAAGCCTGAATCCTGAATCCTGAATCGTGAACCCTGAACCCTAACTGGCGCCATGACCCCCACTCGACCCTGCCGTGCTTCGAGTGCACTCCAAAACGGCGCCTCACCAAATTGCGGCCAATGGAACGTCTGCGGTTAGGGGAATGGCCAGCCAGGCATTCAAACTGCCACGCCCACACACGCATCTACATATGCGTCCTATATATTCGTGGTCCTTTCGTGTGCGTGTGTGTGTGTGTGTCAGGCCTATGGTTTATGGTCTGACATTTGACATTTTTATTAGCTTTGCGGCGACGGCGTTTAATTACTTTGTGCGCTGCGAACAATGTCGGACATTGCACGTTGCAGCAGGAGCTGGCAGGAGCTGGCAGGAGCTGGAACTGCCACTGCACCGAAATGCAATTAAACTATGCATTTGAGTTGTGAGCTGCATGCCCCGGAGGAGCTGAACAAAAATTACACATTTTATGCATGACCAGCTCATTAAGCGAGCCCGGATCCGGCCCCGGCCCCGGCCCCGGACCCGGTCCCAGGAAGCAGGACTCGTGTGCAGTTGCTAATTGGGGCATCGCGAGAGATCTCTTTGCACTGATCAAATCCCCACCTTCATTGGCACTCTTCCGAACCCACCATGAACCCTTCAAGATCACCCCTTTTTTCCTGCTTTATTTCCTCTGTTATTTGTTATATCCACTTGAGGAAAAGTAGCAGGGGTCCCAGTCCCATTCCGGGCCCTTGACATCGCTATAGTATATTGTAGAGCAACTCGGCTGCCACTCAGCAGCTGCTTATTAGTAGGTTGCTGCAAAAACCAGCAAATGTGGCTGCCGCTGGGCACAATTGGTGGCCTGGCTCGTGACCATCCCCCAACCCAACCCAACCCATCCACTCGATGTCTTGTGGTGCTCAAAATGTGCCTGTTCAAGTGTGCGTTGAATCAAATGCATTTTGCTAATATTTTCCTAACTGAAGCACGATTTGTTCCCCCTTTCGCATTGGTCAAGAGCCCTGTGGAATTAGTTTTGATTTCTCCCTGCTGGGGGTCAGAGCAGAGGTGGCCGCCTCGCACACGGCTGTCAGCTTGTTTTACTGCTTGCATCCGGTCCGGAGGCAGACAAGTGGTTTGGGCTTGGCCAGGGCGTGGAGGGAAGGAGTGGCAAAAGGGTTGCGCGCTGGCGACACTGCGCCGTCTGGTGGCATCTATTTGCACAACTTTTTCAGCTCATTTCCGCTGCAGTTGCAGACAGGCGACCGACCCACCGACCGCCCGCCCGACCGACCGACCAGCAGCACAGCACCCACAAAAGTCAGCACATCTCTCTCTCTCTCTCTCTCTGTCACACTCTTTTTGGGTATAGCCATCCCTTTCGGGCGAATGGCCAAAAATGATTTCTGCAACTGTCTGAAAAGTTTTGGCTGCTTCTTTTTCAGCACATCATGGGGTGTTTCTGATGACAAGTTTTTGAGTTCATATTTTAACTAACGACTGTAGACACATAGAAAGGGACAGACAGACAGACAGACAGGCAGAGAGAGAGAGAGAGAGAGCACACAAACACACACACATATGGAAAATTATAATTTAGTCAACAGTTTTTCCCACACCCCCCTCAGCTTCTGTTGGTCTGCTCTCGCTTCCCATTTGTCAGGAGCGCTGTGTCTCTCGCTATCCGTCTCTGTGTGTGTTTTGTGTGAAAATTGAAGCGGAAAAATTAATGCTCGAGTGCATCTTGTGGAAAAGACAACACACAGAGGAAGGACCAACGAAGAAGCAGTTGACAAGGAAGTAGGATCAACAGAAGTCGGAAACGGCAAATGGTAATGATTTTGGGATGGGGGGGGGCGAGGGCTTGGCCAAGTTCTGGCCATTCATTTGACAAATGTTTTTCTTTTGCAACGCATTTTGTATGCATTTTCCCAGGAAGCAGGAAACTCCCGGGGAAAAGCTTGAAATTGAAGAATCGAAATCCAATTTAAAGATTGTCTTTAAATTTGATTGAAATATTTGGAAATTAAATTGTTTTCACATCCCCCCGCGTACAGGACTTCAAAGTGTTTTGCGGGGCTTATCTACGCAGCCCTCCCACTCTGGAAATCGGTTAAACTATTTACGAAAATTATTGAAAATTCCCCTGGGCCTTCATTTTTCAAAACGAAAAAATTAGCGGCCAGACTTTGAAGTTGCATCTGACATTGGTCTTAATTCCCATTCGAGTTTCCTTTTTTTCCCATTTTGCTTTGTGTGGAACCACCCTCGGAAAACACATTTGGAAAGCGTTTATCTAGTGCTCAAGATCTATGCGGCAGTGGAGGTGGGAGGGGGGCAGCATCATGGCAAACATTTAACATGCAATTTGGCGCAGCTGCTGTGAAAATTCCAGCGACTCCCACCCCCAGCTCCCCTTTAAAGCCTTGTCGCAGGGCATAATAAATTGCCATTTAAATGAGGCACAAATGAAAAGAAAAGAATAAAAAAAATTCTTTCGCATATTTTATGAAACGGAACCCCGAAAATTGCCAGCCGCCCCCCGCCAGCCCCGCCAGCCAACCATCTCCGAATCCGGAACCCCAGCCTAATGAGTAGAAACAAAGCAATATTTTTGCCAGCGAACGAACGCGCCAAATTCCAAGGGAAAATTTGCCGAGAAGAAAAATTACGCATGGAAAACGGAAAGAAATGCGTAAAATATTTCCTCTTTTGCTTTCTTCTCCCCTGGAGTGCGGGGTGGGGAGGAGGGCGTGTCCCCCACTCGTATGTTGATCAAAAGCGAAAAGGAACATGCATATAACAAATTAGCATGCATAAAACAAGGCCAAGAAAAGCGGTGGGCCGGGCCGAAAGCAGGAAGGCAGGGCAGCAGGGTGGCAGGGTGGTAGGGTGGTAGGGGGGAGGGTGCTAGATGGCAGGAAGCAGAGTTCGAGTGTGTGCCCAGGCATAAAGCAATATTTATGCTCATGTATTGCCCAGGGGCGGAGAGGCACTCCACTCCCCACTCCCCACTCCCCTCTCTCTGAGCTCTCTTCTGCGTTCCAAATTAAGCGTGGAATATGCGTGGAGATGGTTTTTATTAATGAAAGAGTGGCAGCAGAGTGGGCGGCACACCACTCCTTCTCGGAGAAGTACTTGGGGGGTAAGCCAAGGCGGTTTGCAATAAAAATTCCGCAAATAATCATTACTTGTGGGCAGTGGGGGGTTGCGAGAATTACTCGTGATTCTGGAGCACTCTCCTTTGCTTTTCGTCCTGCCATCATTGAGGCACATCCTTCAAGGCAATCTTCATTAGAGAACTGCACTGTGGGTCGTCTGGGTTGCCCAGCTTTCGGCAACTTTCCGCTGCATTTGCTTAAAGTACTTAAAATAAAATGCAAACAGAAATTGCAATGCATAGTAAATTCCCCCGAACATCATCAAGTAGGTGGGCAGGAAAGGCGTCGAATGGAGGCGGTGGCGGAGGCGGAGGCGGAGGCATGGTCTCCTACTGAGCCACTTTTTCCAACTTCCAGTTAACATATGCAGAGCATGAGACGCCCTACTCCCACGCACTGTCAACAAGAACACGCCCACATAAAGTTAACGACAGGACCAAGGATAGAGAGAGAGAGCGGGAGCGGGCACAGCTAGAAAAAGGCCAAAACGAAAGCCATAGCCAAAGCCAAAGCGAAATTGTGAGGGAAAATTGTTATTTAATTTGTGTGAGTGCTGAACATTTTTGCAGCTGCTGCCGCTGCTGCTGCTGCTCCTCAAGTTCTGCTAGGGAAAACTTTCTGGCCAGCACACGCACCAAACTTTAACACAAGCATAAATTTTGGCCCCCACACACACACACACACACACACACACATGCACATACACCCTCCTCTCAGCAGTTTTGCTATGTGTGTGCGCTGGTGCAGGGGGAGGGAGGAAAGAATAAGTAAGTGCACTTTGCATTGGGGGCGCCGCGAATCCTTTTGGCTTTCTTCAAAATTCATATGCACATTTATTTTATTCTTAGCTGCTGCTGCACGCTGGCTGCTCCCCTGCTCCCCTGTCCCTTCTGCCACTGCCAGGGCCTCAAGTAGTTGCATATGCAAGTAGGTGCTTCTGCCGCCTCCTCTTTGCTTATTTGTTGCATAATTTTACCCCCCACCCACCCATTCCTCTCACTCTCTCTCTCTCTCTCGCTTAAACGAAGCGTAAAGGCAACACACACAGCGGCTGCCACGGGTTCATTAGGAGTGCAAACTGGAAAACAAAGCAAAACAACAACAAAAAAACAAAAAAACTTTCATATGCATAATGAAAATATTCTCTGCCTTCCCCTGCCATTCCTTTTCTCTCTCTCCCCCCCTTTCTCTCTTTGTCTCTTTCGCTTAGCGAACTAATCAAAAATGTCAACGAAGCAAATGATTGGGGGCCGGGCTGGGCCGGGCAGCTGTCCTTAATTTTCCCTTTGTCATCATCGCTTTCTGGCCCAAACCATTTGACTTGATAATTAAGTGGTGGTGTCCTGGCCAGGTAATCAGAGGGCTGAGCCAGCTCCGGAGCTCCTTCAGGTGGTAGTAATCCGTTTGCAGAGCTCTCCAGCCATGCATTAGACCATAGATTACTTGTTACAGGAGTGTACTAGGACGAGGACGAGTATATTTATTTTAAAATGTGATTTCTTTCCGCTCATTCTTTTGGGTTTCTTTTCGCTCAATGCACACAAAAGAAGCGGAAACTTTTCAGACAGCCTAGGAGCCTGGGATCCTGGGATCCTGGAGTCGAGTCGTCCTTGCTTTGCTTTGCTGAAGGAGTTGTTCTCTCGTTCCTGAATTTTGTTTAATTTCATGAGCAAACACAAATAGTACACACAGCTCCTAACTCCAAGCAGCTCTAGCGGAGTTCTCAGAGGCTTCGCATACCTTTCTCTCTCTTACTCCCTCTCTCTCTCCCTCTCTCTCTCTCTGTTGTATGTACATCTAATCTACTGTGCGTCTGAGGAAGCTCCATCAGACTCGAGTGGTGCCTCTTGGCGCTGCTTTGACTGGGAGTGCATGCCTGGGTATCCATCCTTTTCCCGGATGCCACTTGATAAATATGACTATTTCACGCTTCCTACCGCCACCCATAAGTCTCCCCAACTCCTTTCTCTCTCTCTCTCTCCGTGTGTGTGTGTGTGTATTCCATGTTGCATATTTGCGTTAAGTGTTAGAGAAGCAACGCCTCGGATGGTGGATGGTGAATGGGGAGCCCATCTCCAGCTCCATTTGGTATTTTGTTTATCCAGCACTCAATTTCGCAGTTTTAATGACAAACTGTCTTACCTTGAAATTGCATGCGGGAGGGAGAGTCCTACAAGCATGTCTCTGTATGTCTTTGTGTTCGCACACCCCTGGACCCTGGACCCAGGACTTGAACGACTTTGTTTGATTGCTTGGCTTGGCTTGGCTTTTCTTGGCTTGGCTTGGCCTGGCCTGGCCTGGCTGTGGGGCCAGGAACTGCTCCATGTTTGGATTGCACTCAAGGGTATGCTTGTCCAGATCTCTCTCTCTCACTTTGTCTCTCCACGCCCTGCCCTGGCTGTCTTTGTCAGCTGACACTCCTCTCCTGGCCACTGGGAGAGAGCACTTGGCAAGTTTTATTGTCTCAATGTCCACTTGGCTTTGGCCCCAAGACAACTTAATGCGCCCGAGGACGAGGAGAGGACTTCAAGAGGAAAAAGAAGTCGCAGCAGCAGCAGCAGCAGAAGGTGATGTGAAGTCAAAGCTAACGCATTTTCCTTAATTTCCGGGAGCATGATTTCCAAATGTTCCCCGTAACATTTTCGTACACTTGTCGTATACGTAATATCGTGCAGAATAACGAACCAAAAGAGCGAAATGGTGGAAAAGGATGAATGGATGGGAGGATGGAAGGATGGGAGGATGGAGGAATGGAAGGATGAAAGGAATGGAATGGAAAGCAAGCGAAGCAAGCTGATTGGAATTGCCTTTTGCGATGTCATCAATCATGCGTCGTTTTTCCACACGCCCAGGCAAAGATTTTGTGACAAGTGTCAATGCGACAAGAGAATGAGAGATAAGCCAGAGAGCTGCGAGAATATAAAAGAGAAGACAGAGGGACAGCTGGGCGGAGTGGGGTGGGGGGTTGGAAAATCACATGCAAAGTAAAATGTCGAACTTCTGACAGCAAGAAAATAAAACTTTTCATTTGTTTTTCCCTCTCTCTCTCTGTGCCTCTTCCTGTCCCCGAAACTGCTGTCAAAGTTTTAAATGTTTTCAACTCCTCGCTCAGGTGACAGAGCAGGTGTCTGCCCGTCCACCCACTGGTATCTGGGGAGTTGCAGCCGGAGGCGTGGCAGCTCCATTTTCGTTCGAGATACATGTGTAGATCCCAGATATAACCAAGAGATTTGACACCCGACTGCCCGTAGATCCCTGATCATTGGGACTTACCCTTCACTGAGACGGTGACACTCTGCAGGACCTCCAGCTTCTTCTTGTTGGCCAGTGGCTGGCCCACGCACTTGTAGACGCCCGCATCCTGATACATGACGTCCTTGAGCGAGAACTGGCCCGTCGGCTGGCTGCTCCCGTAGCCGAGACCGCGCAGACGTGCCGAAATGGGATCCAAATGCGACCAGCAGCCAAGGGAACCTGGAACAGGGAGAAAGTGGGGGAGGGAAGATGAAAGTCGTTTCGTAATTTAATTAATCGACTCCACTGGAGGGGCAGGAGCCAGGAGCCGAGAGCCAAGTGCCAGACGGTGGCACGCAGGCTTTAATTTCTTTAATTGATGCGTTCTCTGGCCCACAATTGTCCTGGCCCCCTCCATTTGTCTATTTGTCGCTCTGGGCCAAAAGTGGGCAAAGTAAATTGCACGCATAATTAATTTTCTATTGCGCTAATTAATGGAGAGGCCAGTTAGCCGTGGAGAGGGAGCATCGATTGGGCCAGAGGAAAATGTAAAATGTAATTACAAGTCAGACACATTTGTCATCCCCCCATTTCCCTTTGATGTTTTGGGGCCTACAGAGGACCAGGATAAGGAGGCGGAGGAGGAGGAGCTAGCCCCCAATTCTTACCTTGCGGACACTGCAGGGTGACGGCACCTCCAAGCTGCACTTCCAGCTGGCCCTTGGGATTGTGCGAGGCAGCTGCCACGGACACATCCTGATCGTCTGGCTCCGAGGTCACATCCACCGAATCATCTGCAAAAAAATCAGGGAAAAGGCGAAATCATGATTTAAAAGTGCCAACATTCAAGCTCTTTGCCGACAACGACATCAGCCGGGAGGGATCAGGATCAGGCTGTCGGGAAATGTGTCAAATGTGACGATATTTCAATGACAGAAAAGCAGGAAAAAGCAGGGGAAAGCAGGGGAAACTGGGGAAACAAATTGCCGAGGCGCAGGGAGCACCTGAGTCACCGTCGCCGCGCAATGAGTTGTCACTTCCGCTGGGAGTCGGTCGTCGGAAAAGCGAAAATCGCTGCTCTGCCAGCTGGAAAATTGGCCCAGTCTGAGCTGGCTGCAATCTCCTTGGCCGCAAATTCATAAATATATACTTTTTATGAGGCAAGCCCGTAACGATGCTTCATTCTAATTTCAGCGAAAGCACAGAATTTATGCCACACACACACACACACCCAATCCTGTGTTGGCTCCTGTGTGGCAGTGGCAGTGGCAGTGGCAATGGCAGGACCTGGCTTTAAATTCCCGTCTGCCCTTTGTGTCGCTGTACTTTATGGCGCTGTTCATATTACGATATAAATAACAATTTGCCACGACGTGTGCCCAAAAGTATGGGGCGGCCCCGCCAGCCGCTGCTTTGTCTGTGGGCTCCGGATATCATAACAATAAGTTGCCAAGTGCCACCGGAGCTCCTGTGTGGCAGAAAGAATGGTGAATGGTGTGGCGATGCCGATGGCGATGACAAAGGGCAGAATGGCAAGAAGCAAGCCGTGCACCGTTAGCCCCACAAAGTGTTGCACACTTTTCAGGGCCTCAGAATCTCTCGTTTCGTCTCGGGCAGAATCGGGCCTCGGAGCAGCCATCAAATTAGCAGACCCAAAAGTGAGCCTCACAATTAACAAAAACTACTAATTACCAAAGGCCCAGGACCTTTGATCGTGGAGAGAGGGGGGCGGGTAAGGATGGGTAGAGGAAACCCTTAAAGTTCCCCACAAAACAACTGAGATTTCCAGCTGGGCAGAGGGGGGGCGGGGTGGGTAGGAGGGAGAGTCTGTCGGCAACAATTAATTGTAAGCTCATTTCGCTTTGAGACCCCTCGTCGCATGTCAATCAGCTAGCTGCCTCTGGAAGCCCAGGACAACGCAGGACAACGCAGGACAAGGCCATTCAAGCCATCCATCCCCTAGGCCATCAGTCCACCCCTGTCGAGGATTTTATTGCTGACAATAGCGCAAAATTTCACCCCCCGAACGGAGGGCGTGTTACTTAGTCAAAATCACGTAGTTATAAAATTTTTTATTGCCCCCACACGAACAAAGGCAGACAAGGGCGAAGACGACGCCGACGTTCCAATTGACAGGAGGTGGGCGTGGCTGTGGGTGTGGCACCCGAGTGGGTGACCTGCCGCCTTGACAGACATAAGAACTCTCTGCGAAAATGTCTAATGAGCCCAGGGCTCAACTCCAGTCAGAGATTTGTCAATTCGAGGCCTGGCGATAAGGATATCCAAAGAGAGAGAGAGAGAGAGAGAGAGTGTCGCATCCTTCTCTATAAAGGAGGAAGTTTATCATTTGATAAATGCACCCAAAGACAGGAATCAAACTATGAGTGGGCGTCTCCAAGCAAAGAACTCAGACCTAACGATGCCCCAAAAAACGGAGTGTCTATCCCCAAAAACAAACTCATTCAATATTTTCCCCCAAGCCAGACACAGACACAGATACACACACACCCACACACACTCATAATTTCCAACACTTGTTTCACGCATATTTTACTCAATGGCCATTCATAAAAGTTGTTCCACCCCCGCCCCGGAAGATGGGAAAGGAAAAACAAATAACGAAAAGCAAACAAATGTGCCTCAAGTACCGCCCATATGGCGACAGCGAAAGAGAAAAACACACTCTGTATCGAATCGTAGAGAGGAGAAAGTGATTCTCCGTTGGGGCAGGGGAAGGGAAGGGGAAGAGGCCTAGGCATAGGCATAGGAGGCATATAAATCTCGACCCATGAGAACAGCAAATATGAAGGGCAAACAAGAAGAATCAATATGCCACAGAGCGGAGGCACACACACACACACACACACACAGACCCACAGACACCCACAGACAAGAGGTTGAAGAGGTTGCTCGATTCTCGCCACCAATCATTAATCATAAAGCATCATCATCAGCCATGCCATCGGAGTGGGAGGGGGACGAGGGACGGGGAATTGTGGGTGAGTATTTGCCTGCCATAAACAGGACAGTCCCAAGTTCCTGGGATCTCGGAGTCGTGAGAGAACTTCCCTCCGAACCGAACCCCACTCAGTGTGTTGTCAGGGCCATCGTCAATGCATACCCTCTGCCTGCCCTCCCCCCCGCCAACCCCCTAGCTATGACCAGGCAGTGAGTGTGTGAATATGACGGCAAGTGCGAGGGCGAGTGTGAGTGTGAGTGCGAGTGGGTGTTTGTATGAGTGCCATTCATAATACCCAAAACAGCTATGTGCATATGCCCTTTGCCCGTTTTCAAATGGGGAGGTTGCACGGGATCAGTGCGGCTTTCCACCTACGCTGCATGAAAAAGTACACCTCAAAGTGGGGATTGTCGGATTGTATCTTATCATATTACAGGTGCAACCGCACCCGCACCCGCATCCGCGAATCGCTCTAACCCATTCATTTGCCCTGGAATTTTAATACGAAATCAGCTTCATTTCACCCACATTCTGCTCAAAGAAGAAGAGCCACTCATGAATATGGAATCCTGCTGCATGCATCATCATGTTTAGCAGCAATCCTCTTAACTTACAAGCTCCATAAACAGACAGCGGAAAGGAAGGGAGGAGCAGCAGCAGCGGCAGCGGCAGCTTTGATTGCGTTTGTGCCTTGGTTATAAATTTTAATTTTTTGCCCTCCCTCCTTGCCTGCTCTCTGTGCAGTCGAGGAGGATTTTCCTTGAGGCAATGGCATGGCATGAGGCGATTAATTTTCCATGAGCTGAAATTGAAGATGATTGCAGTGGAGGCGAAAACAAGAGCGGATCCGGCCACTGGAAGTGGAAGTGGATGCGCTGCATGGGACTGATTGGAAGCCCAGAAGATGGGGCTCAAGGAAATGCAAATTAGACGGAGGGGGAGAGGAGTGGAAAGGACTGGTAGTCGAAGCCCTATCCATTCGAGATAAGCTCTTGACAAATTCTTGCTTATCCGAAAACTCCACAAAAACTTGTGGCCATAAAGAAATGCTCTCTCCTCGAAGACATTTGTCCCGCAATGAGTTTTTAATACGGGAACTTCTTTGGGCCCCCGCAAATGAGATTCGATACTCTCGCGTTTCATTTGAGCCAACAACAAATAAAATTTTATTGAAAGTCCTTCCCCCCACCCAGTCCATCCCGAGCCCTCACAACACATCCCCAAAAACATAATCGCCGGCTATAAAAACAAAGGCAGTGCAAACAGAAAAACTAATAATCGTGCGCCCCGATAAACACTGGAATTCGAAACTCGGACGACGACGACGACGACCAGGCACAGGACCAGAAGCAGGACCACTTATAGGGCTAAGGGATAAGCGGGAAATGGGGAGGATGCGTGCCCCATATCGTTGTCGTTGTCGCTGCCGTTGTGGCAGCAGCAGCAGCAGCGGAATAAACAATAAAGTTAAACCGCGATAACCGGCACGACAAAGGATAATGTATAATACGAGCCAGGACATTTCCGATTAGCCAAAGGAATGCTCGGCCGCTCTGCTCTCGCATGAAATGCTATTGTCTGGAGCGGGGCGGGGCGGGGCGTGGCGGTGCGGGGGCGGAGGCGGTTGTGGCGAATGCTTACGATAGCGTGTAAAATTAAATTTTATTGTAATTCTCCTGCTCCCATTTCCCATTTGGGGACTCCTTACTCCAGGGTCCGGTCCTTCACGCTGCTTCTTTAAATCGTTTTGTTTCGCTTTGTTTTTGGTTTCGGAATGTTTTTCTTTTGGGGAAAAACTGGAAGGTGAATGCAATTCCAAAGCAGTTGTCGTAGAAAATTAGTTTAGGGGAAGGAAAATGCAATTTTCACATGCATTTTGGGTGGGGATTAGCCGCAAGGGAGTCTGGGCATCCCAGAGGAACTGAGAGGAGGAGCAGAAGGGACGTCTTGTGGCAGAGTACCTGACTCTTGAAGCCACTTGAAGGCCATTAATAAAGTTTCCACATACAGAGATCCTGGCAAATCCTAACAAATCGATACCAGCGCTTACAGCCCCCTCCCCACCCCTGCCCAGCAAGGACACACAACTTTCACTAATTGCACTTTGTTGGGGCCAAACGGAACGGAGGAGTGGCGCTCACTCAACATTAATTAGCCTCAATGTTAACTTCAACTCATTAATGAGGCAGGCAAACAAAACTTGCACGGAGGGCCCTTCCCCTGGCTTTGGCTCTGGCTTTGACTCTGGCTCTGACTCTGGCTTATGGCAGCACCGAGAGTGTACCTGTGTGTGGGCCAAGTCAACAGCAATCCATCGATCGACCCTCGCCCCCTTGGAGTCCGTCCGCATGTTGACGTACGTGTCAAATTAGCGACGTTTTAACAAGCTTGGCGCGTCCTGCGTCCTGCGTCCTGCAGCCTTCAGATGGGCCAAATCAATCACGTGAAAGTGGCCGAGCCCAGAAAAGTTCCAGCCACCGCCTCGAATTGCCTACTTTTGTGGCACGTCGTGTCCTACAGGCTACCCTCCCCTCCCCTCCCCTCCTCAGCCCACCCATCGTCCAATCGCCAATCCCCAACCGCTCTCTGTGTCCTGCAGCTTTTGGTTTGGCATCGCTGATTGCTTTTTCATTGCATTTTGTCAGCGTTGTCCTCCGGTTTTTTGTCGACGGCAAAGTTTTCTTTTTCGCCGGCTACCTGTTTTCGCCTCCATTTTCCAGCTCAATGGATGGAGCTTTTCCGGGACGGGTCGTGCCAGCGGGGGCCTGATTGGAGGGAGGTGTGGGAAGAAGGAACATATCGTCAGCAATTAAGCCAGCATTCAAACTTCTGTCTGGGATTTTGGTGTCGCTTTTCCCGGGCCTGCCCCCTCCCCCCCCCCCTCTCCTCCTCACGAATGAGATTTATCAGTTTTTTCTCTGACTCTCTTTGCCTCTCTCTCTCTCTCTCTCTCTCTCTGCGGAGCTGGTGCCGGAAAAATGTAAAGGGTAAGAGGTAGAAAAGCGCCTTAAATTTTTTGCAATTTTCTTCAAAAATATTTTTCTTTTTGCAGCCATTTATCATGGTCGGGCAGCTGTTTTATAGTTTATGACAGGCAAGTCGTCTCTCTCCCTCTACCATCCCTTTAATACTATATCTTATAGATATTCCCTTCACACACACACACACACACACACACACACACACACACACTCTCAGATGTATGTAGCAGGACGACCGGTGTCGTAAATGGGGTTTATATGCCGACTGTTGCCAGTTGGATTTGCCATTTCGGCAGTCCTCCAGTCCTCGAGTCCTGCAGTCTTCCAGTGTGCGCTCCTTCAGCGCTCGACTTCGATAAAACGTTTTACAAATTGATTTATGTGCTTAACATGTTGCCAGCTCAGCAGCCCAGCAGTACAGAAGCTCAGCAGCCCAGCCCCTGCTATCCCCGCCTGAAATCCTGCAGATCCCACAATTAGATTTCGGTGGAAAATCCACTAGAAAAGTTGCTCCTTCTTCCGCTGCTGCCATCAATCATCGATAATGTCGATATGGCGGAGGCCGGACGCCCGAACGCCCGGACGGCCGACCGCGGCGCTCTCTGTCACTTCTTGGCCTCCTTGGGCCCTTTTTGTTTTTTTGTTTTTTATTAATAAAGCATTTGTTTTCCCCATAATGAGCAACGACAGGCGGCTGTCAGGGAAGTGCCAGAAAAAAGTGAGAGGAGAAGAGAAAAAAGAAAAGATCCCTCCCCTGGGAGAGCACCAGTGGGAGGGGAAGGGAGGGTTCAAAACAAAAAAAAAAAAAACTGGCAGCAGCACTTTGTCAAGTTGCTATTACCAATATTTTATTCCATTTTTTGGCGTTTGTCTAGTTGGGATTTCGCAGCCGGCATTCCGATTGATTGATGAGACCGTTTTTTCTTTGAAGATTTGAAGATGAATCTAAGGGGCGTGGCTGGGCGTCTTCGATTGAGGTTAGTTTTGATGGCCGGTCCTTGGCGCGATTGCATTTGCCGTCTAATGAGGCTGCAAATGAGTTTGCTTGAGCCCCGAAAGGTGATTCGATTTGGTGGAAATCTTCGCTGCTTTTAGGCACATATTTTCCAAACAAAGTGGCGCCTGTCAGCTGGGGAAAATTCAATAAAAATATTTACCAGCATTAACACGCGTCGGGCGCGTAAAATTCCATTCTCCCTCCCCCAAAACGGGAAAATATTGACAGCAAAATGGCGCGTAAGCATAAATACTGGCACGAGGATGGGGCGAAAATGGCACAGACACACGGGGTTGACACGAGGCAACGGCACTCTCAGGCACCCACTCAATGCCAATGCCGCTGCCAATGCCACTGCCAATGCCAATGAAATTTGCCACATTTTGCATATGGCTCTGAGGGTGGCGCCCCAAGCGCCTCAGCCACAACATCCCCGAAAAAAATCGACGAAAAACCCAAACGCCATGTGCGAGTGTCGTAAAAAGTTTCTTCTTTTTGGTGTGCGTGGTGGGAGGGGTAGGGGAAAAACTAATGGGGAAAATATTATCACGCGCCATTTTTAAGGCAATTTCACGCATACGCGATCTAATTTATACTTATGCTCCCCCTTCCCCCAAGGAGGAGGAGGAGGAGCGGGAGGATGACGGAATGACTACTCACATCGCACGCTGAGGTAATAGCCAATCGAGGAGTACTGGAAGTTGAGGTGCCGGGATGTGCACTTGTACCAGCCGGAATGCTCGCGCCGTATCGATGTGAAGTTGAGGAAGCCATCGCCGGTCTGTGGCACCTGCAAATATTTGAGAATCAGAGAACGGTATAAACGGCGGGGCGTGGCTGATGGGAGTGGGGAGTGGGGAATCGCCTCGTTATGCGTAAACAATTTTTGGTAATTAAGGCAAGGCAAGAATAGTTTCGGCCAAGTTTAGTCAAGGTAGGCGCCGGGCGACAACTGCACGAAAATCCATTTAAAACTTGCTCCTTTGCCGCCTCTGCCAAAAATTATCACACAAAAGGCCGAAGCCAAAGCCGGAGCTGGCCTACCAAGTCCTGCCCAGAAGCAGTTTTGCCGGCCCTAGACTACTTACCGGCGTGTCACCGTCGTCCTTCTGCCAGCGCGGCGTGCTCGGGGGATTCGAGTCGACGTCGCACTTGAGGCTAACTTCGATGCCCTCGCGGAGCGGATACCCAAAGCCAGGTGTGCGCGAGATGGCAAAGGATGGCGTATCTGCAATGGATATTAGATATATATATATATATAGTGTGGAGTATAGAGTAAAGGAGATGGCAGGTGGTTATTTCAGTTTGACTTTGACTTTGGCTCAAGATTTTCGGCTGATTCTTCTGAGACTCTGTGGCAACATCAACAGAATAGTTTTTTAATTAAAAAATTGCACTGTCGTGATGGAGAAACTTTTATAATTAAACTAAATGCAAATGTCTGGCCTCCACAAGAGGAGTGCCAAGAGGATGGATGCAAAGGATACGAGTACGACTACGAGTACGAGTACGAGTATTCGTATGAGTACCTACTATTCAAAGCTGATGCTGAGCGAATAATTACTGTATATACTGTGTGTAGAGTACTGTGTGTGTTGTTTGTCATGTTACAAGTTAATTACACCAGGCTTCATCATCATTGCTCTAAAATGGAGATCCTTTCAAATTATAAATGCCGTTATGCTGACCGAATTTCAGCTACAAATTCCAATCCCGAAATGCCAATCTAAAATCCATTCGCCCTGCCCTGTCTGTCGAGTATGTTTCAATTCATTGCATATGCATTGGGCATAAATCAAATGTTTTTTAATTAGAATCTGCCATTTGAGGGAGTGCAGAGACAGTACAGACAGTGCCTGCCAAAAATACACTACATGAATGCGCTCGCATTGATTTCAATCTTTTCAATTTTTCGGCGCATCAGTCGCCTTTGTGGGCTTTTGTAACTAATACAATTTGATTAGGTTTCCACCCGGGCAGCAGGTCCGTACATGGACATGGGCAGGGGCATGGACAGGGGCATGGGCAGGGGCATGGGCAGGGGGGCAAACGACAAATGAAATTTGTTTGTCGGTTGTTTGCCAAACTATTCAATAGAGATTCGGTTCGTGTCTGTGTCGGGGTCTGTATCGGGGTCTGTTTTTGTGGCAGTGTCTGTGACATGCAGACAGCCGTCAGTCGTCAGACATCATACATATGTATGAATGGCCTTTTTTTGGGGGGCAGCATCTATCCTTTTTGTGTGGTTAACCAAGGGGAAACAGGCGGACAGGCGGAAAGAGGGGGACAGACAGGCAGAAGAAGTGTGTCTACCAATTTGTTGGCTAAAAATATTCAAAAAAGAGAGCCAAAACTCGCTCAACTTGTAGGCCCTTGATGTTCCCTTTTTTGGGCAGATTGTGTGCAAACAAATTTCAATCTCATCTTATGAATCAATTTGATTGAAACAAGCTCGATATGAAAGCCACTCCATGAGGATGAATTCCCATCACCAAATGGATGCCAAATTTAAATGGAAAAAAGCCAGAAAACCAAATATTTCCTTGGCCTTTGCCAGATAACATTTTTCAAACATTTGCCAGGGGGACATTCCGACGGACTGGGCTCAGGGGTTTTTTTCTCGTCTGTCAACTGTCTGTATAAAAATGCGCAAATTAAAGGCAACAAAAATTACAGATACAGATACAAATGAATGCAAATACAGATACAGATATACGAGCGGTGGCAGCAGCAGTAGCAATCCCTTCTCCCCTCCTGCGACTGGCAGCAGGCAAAAATGCTTTCATGTGTGTGCATTTTAATTTATACGACGGCCCCATCAGCAATGCCTCTCCCCTCCGGCCCCCGGCCCCACCACCCATAATAAAAGGCAAAAACTGAATGAATCGGGGAACTTGTTCCTTCTTTTGTTGTTAAATATTGTGGTCGGGTGCGGGGAGGTGCTGTTGCTCTTGCTGTTGTTATTGCGGTTTTTACAATTTTCATGCCTGGATAAAGCTGCACACACACACACACACACACACACACACACACACACAGGCATGCTCGTCGCAGTCCCTGGCAAATCCCATACGGCTTTTCTACATTTTCCAATCATTTTGCAGGCCAGCCAGCAGCATCAGACCCTCGACAGGCTCAACTACATACTCGTGTACCTTGGCATTTGTCATGGCATTATGCGGGGCTTGACGGGCATTAATAAAGCAAATAACTTGTGGCACTTTGTTCTATGGCCCGACCCGACCCGATCGTGGCTCCTGGTCCGTCCACAGACCACTGCCACTGCCACAGCCGCTGCCACCTCTGTTGGGACGTGGTTGCGGCTTTGTTACTGCCAATTAGTGTGAGTCCTTCTAATTGTCGCCTCGCCTCACCTCACCTCACGTCATCGTCATTCCGGTGTCCTGCCATTGATTTCTCCTTTTTTGTTTTTTTTAGTTGCATCACTTTTTGCGGTGGCTGCCACCAGCTGCCTTTTTGTTTCATTCTTTTTCGTTTCGACGAGTGGGGGATTACATCTACATCTGGCTGGGATTCTGTTTTGATTCGATTTCATATGGCATATGCGATGTGCGCATAGCTGCTGCTGCATGGCACAAAACATTGATTGATGGCTTATTGAGAGAGGGCAGCAGGGGCGGCAGAGGGGCAGACCCTCTCCCGCCTTCAGATGTGCGCATATGTGCATGCATAGGAAGAATACGTGCAGCGGGGCGCGATGTGTGACTCGTCTAATGAATGAGTATTCAAATACTCGTAATCAGATTATTATAAACTCCGACGCTTTATGGGGCATGTGTTTTGGAGTGACCTCTGCGTTGCATGTCCAAAGTTAATTTAATTAAAATCGCAATCAAAGTTCTGCTTCCTCTCTCCCCTCCAGATCTCACCTTTCTCGCACTCATTAGCAGCATCCATCCTTTGTCCCTTTGTTATTTTTTCTCTCTATTTTTCGCTCTGCTCTCTGACCATGACAACACTTTAAAGATTCCTCTTCAAACCTCCACACTCCAGACTTAGAGAGATGTCCGTGCCATGACCTGTCACCCTCCATCCGGGTAGCCTTTCTCTGTTTTCTCACCATTTTCCCACTGCACTTTCAATTAATATAATTTCACCTTTGCTTTCCTTTCTTTCATTCCTTTGTATATCTCGCTTCAGCTGCATAATATTTCTGCTTCCTTCCATCCATTCTGCCGCTTGCGCCTGCCCCCCACCACCCACCACCCACCTAGTGGCTGTTGGCGTGTGTTAACTTTAGCAATTTAACTTTTTAATCAACATTTGCTTTTCGGTTTTTACTTTTATTTACAGCAGCCTCCAGTCCACTTTCGCTCTCATTTCTGTTCTCCTGCTTCAGCTTCAGCTTCAGCATTTGCTAATTAAACAAGGTGAGATATTCACTTTGTTTGGCTTTCAGTCAAAACTTTTCCCCTACCCAGATCATAAATATGCTGAATAAATGACTGACTGATTCCCTGACTGACTGAATGACTTTTTGGGCATTTGTTGGTCAAAGTTAAATGTAATTTAATTATGAAACATTTAATATGAGTTCTTTGAGTGTTAATTAAAGAGGCAAGTCTTAGGTATGTGAATATCAGAGAACTCCATTGAGTATGATCGAACCTGCTGTATGTATCGGTGCTGGGATCAAACAAGTTCGAGCTCAAGTTCAATTGATTTGCCGGTTGGTTCGACGGTTGGGTATGGAGCGAAACGAATAACAAGAATAATCTGCCTTCCGGTTTCTTTCTGAAACTATAATCCTACTATAATCCATGATAATCAAGACTGAATGACTTTGGCTATGGCTAAGAGCTTTGGCTATTTCCTATCTCTATCAAAGTGATCTTTATTCTTAGAACTTACATTGCACGTCCAGCAGGAGGGAGGCATTCTGGCGTATCTTCAGGGTGGGATGCTCCATCACGCACAGGATGCGGGCGTTGTGATGCGCTCGATAGACGGCCGCCAAACGGGCCTCGCTCTTGGCTCCGCTGTTGATTTTGTAGCCATTCTTGTCCTGCTAAGAAAGAGAGAGGCAGAGAGAGAGAGAGTAGGTGAGAATGATTAAAATTCCATTACAATTCAAGGCTAGACCCAAACCCAATTTTAGGCTGTGACGTCCTGGTTATGGCGCGCGCGGGGGCCTGTGGGTGGTATGGCCAATTAGTCAGGCCTGTTATCAGGCAGCGACATCATTAATTTAAATTAAATTGACCCCTCCACCCCCCCCTTTTGTTGGCAAAGTTTTCAATCAATCATCAAATCATTCGGGTGTGTGGTGGTCCTTTGCGGCGTGGACTATGACCAGCTAAACACGCAAATTTGCGGCATTTAGGGTCCAAACGACAAACACACACACCCCCACTGGGACACACTTCGATGTGCCTGACAGGTGGTGCCCTGGGAGGGGGGAAGGGCAGGACTCTGGCGCATTGCTTGACCAAAATGTCTGCTTTTCATTATGCTCGAGTGCCAGACAAACAAATTTTGCGGCCTCAACCGCAGCCAGAACCAAGACCAATCCAGCTCCTGGCCACGCATACGGAATAACCGCCCGGAAGATCCATTATTTGAGCCAAGAGCCGCCTTTATCCACACTTAATGTGGGTGTGTGTGTGTGTGTGTGTGTGTGTGTGTGTTTGCCATCCGTCTGTGCAGTGCAGTGGCTGTGGCTGTGGCCACCATTCCCACCCCACCAACCACTAGTCCAGCAGACAGTTGCCACTCAATTTGTTTAATCGATTCGGATGCCAGACACCGATGCCAGATGCCTTACCTTCTCGTTCTTGATCTCCTCCAGCTCGAGCACTTCGGCGGACACCTTCTGGGCATGCCGATCCACGCCCGGACTGAGCAGCACCTCCCAGGTGAGGGTGGGCCGTGGATTGCCGCCCTCGCTGATGCAGGCCAGATTCAGTTCGGAATTCTCCTTGACGGGCACAAAGATATTCCCAGCATCGAGGCGGCGGGAGTCGATAAGCAGATACGGGGGCTTGGGACGATCTGGAAACACACAAAATGCAAAACAAAAGATCTTGAGTGTCACTTTTCTTCTTGGAAATTTGTCCTTTCTTCCTTAATATTTGTCTAAACTTTTTTGGCCATCCAAGGGGCTGTCCTCTTCTTGGCATTGCGAGCACTTACCCAGAACCACCAGCTTGACGGGTCGAGCGTTCTCCGTGTAGCGTCGCGTATTCTCCGCCTCGCACTGCCACTTGCCGTCGTCCTCCAGCATGACATTGGTGATGGTTAGCGCCCCATTAGCCTCCTTGATGAAGCGGTAGTCGGTGACTCGGCTGGTGCGGTCCATGGCATGGACGACCTGCAGTTGGTGAGATGAGATGAGATGAGAATAAGCTGGTTTTCCCTTTTCTTTTTATTTCTTTTGCGGCATAAAAACTAATGTCGCTGGCGGAATTATGCAGAACGCCTTTTGTGAAAGTTTTAATGCAGCGCATTAAATGCTCATAAATATGATGTTAAATGCAACGATCCCGCTGTCCCTCTCCCCCTCTCTCTGCCCACTAGTTGTCTCTCCTCGCTTAAGGGAAGCCTGAGGCAAACAATTGCTTTTAATATTTTCATATCCATTTATTTGCACTCCGGGCATCGTTGGATTTTTATTACATTTCGTTTCGTTTTGTTTCGCTACGAAACAAACAACACACACAATAATGACAATTAAATGAGGCTGCACCCCCTCCGCACCCTCCGCCCTCCGCTGGTGTTATCCACTGATAATGTGGCAACAATGAACTTATGGCTTAAAAACTGTAACCAATAGTCGTGCGATGTCCATTCTCCCGACTGCGCCCGTCTGCTCGGGGCTTAATGCAAACGGAAATTTATGACCGCATTCAAATGCTCCTCAAACCCAACAACAACAACAACAGCAACAACAAAGGGGAATTTTATAAAAATAAATTTATGGCAAAAAGTACTCGAATACGAATACGAATACGAGTATGTGGCAATGTTGCACGTGCTTAATGCGTTTAAGTGGCAATTAAATGTCTGGCCAGGGGAGGGCCAGACATAATTTTAATTCCATTTGGAGTCGAAATGATTAACTTTTGGCCTTTTCGATTAAAAAAAACAACTGAACATTCCGAGGGAAAGGCTTTAGCGACAGATACTGCAACTATCCGAAGAGGATCAATGGAAAATCCAGCAGAAACAGCATCCAGTTCCTGGCATTGGCGATTAGTCGACGCCTGGCCATTGGATGCCCACAAAAACAATCCTGTGACTGGGAACGGGAAGGAATCGGAATGGGAATGGAAATGGAAATGGGAATGGGGATCAGGGATATAGAAATTCCTGTTGAAATATGCAAACAAAATACATTCGAGTGAGTATTTGTTTGCTGCACTTCCGGTTCCGTTGCGTTTTTGGTTTGAGCTTCAGTTTTATGATTTTTCCATGGACACTTTCCCCCAAATGCAGTGCAAATATTTATGCGTATATGAATTTCAGTTCCCCCTCCCCTAACAGCCCCCCGTGTATATCCTCCTGCCACCGTTGTGTGCAACTTCCGTTGAGGCAGTTGCCGCAGTCGCCACGGCGGCGGCCATTTGCTGGAAATTTATTAACCAGCGACGACTGGCGACTGGCGACTGGAAAACTGGGAAAACTGCGAAAAACAGTCAGGGCGACTGGCAAAGTGGAAACTGGATTTTGCTGTGGCTCTGGCTGTGGCTGTGGCTGTGCCTGTGCAGTGGGGCATTCAGTTGGAAATTTATGAGGTCGATGCCGGAGGTCCATGTCCATGTCGCTGTCGATCCGAGAGTTTTTGGCCGCCAGCGAAGGCTCAAACCCGGCTCAAGCGCCCTTGCCACCTGTCTGCGTTGGTGTGCGTTACTGTGTGTGTGTGTGCGTTATTGTGTGTGTGTGTGTTCTGGCTTCCCAACATGGCCACACGAACAAAAGCGTTAAATGAGCGTGGCAAATCCTTGTTTACAGCGCCAAGCGCTTGCCGCCGGATTACACGCTCGATTGTCCCATTGTCCATTGTGGCATGCAGTGCCAAATGGCGATCTGTACGCTCCACTGTTCGGTACGAGTACCCCTCGTGATTATGAATGCTGGCCCTCTCCCCCCTCCCCCCTCACCACACCACTCTTCCCCTTTCCTTTCCTTCCCATTCCTTCTTTTGTTTTTTGGCCCTGTATTTGGTATCTGGTATCTGGTGGTATCTGTGTGATGTCAGCTGCCTTGATTCGCATAAATTGTTGCATATTTGAAGGCGCGCACGCATAAATTTGCATAATTTGTGGCGCCAGGAAAGGCAGAGGTGTGGCCGCTTTCTCTCTCACTCTCTCTCTCCTCCATTGGTTTTTGTAATATTCTAATTGCATTGTGTTTTTGGTAAAACTTTTGCCAATTTTCGATTTACATTTCATTTTTGGCCACCAACCAGAAATCAGAATAATAATGCAAATTATGGGTGTTTTTTTGATGCAATATTAAATTACGTTTAAAGGGATATTCTGACATAGATATTCACGTAGCAGCTATGCAATTTCGAGCCACAGGGCCACAGTGCCACAGGGTGGAACCCCATGCAGAGCGAGGATTACACGCTCATAATTAGCTCCGTGCTCTCGGCATTCGTTGTCCCATTTTTTCCAAGGCACATATTCGCATCAACTAAAGAGGGAGGGAGACAAAGAAGAGCAGCGCTCTCTTTCTCTCTCCATATATCTGTTTCTGTTTGGAGAAATGGCTACTTATCTGTTCCCATTGCTCCGAGTTGCAAAAATCTTGTCAGCAAACATTGCTCACTGCCTGTCCTGCCCCTGCCTCGCACCACCTACCACCTACCCCTTAGTGGTGCAACCAGCTCCTTCCAGCTCCTGTGGATGGGGATGGGGTGATGGCTGCCCCCAAAGCTACTAACTTGAAATTGCTTTCGGCAAATATATTAGCCTCTTGATAATTTTCAACAATAAATTCCTTGCCACACACACACAGACACAGAGAAACACACACAGAGAGAGGACTGGGACTGGGGCTTGCTTCAAGCTCTCGGGGACTCTCTAATGCATTGTGCAACGCTCCAGAAAGTACAACAAAAGTCGCTCATGTTGCAAGCTGTCAGTGCAACACTTGTCGCATGTCATTGCCGCAGTTGCACTTGCAGCAGAATGGAGAGACCGAGGAGTGCCATAGAATGCAGAAGCAGGAGTCGTGTGTGGGAGCACCAGACAAAAGTCAACGCGAGCTGGAAGCTGAAATGGAAGAGGAGCCTGGTCCAGGTCCTGGTCCTGGTCCTGGTCCTTGAGAGAGAGCGGCAACTGGGGATAATGTTGTAGGGCCCCGGGAAGAGCAATGCTCTTTCCCCCTGAGAAATCTTCATTAACACAGAAGGAGAGAAGGAAACAGAGAGAGAAGGAGTGTGTGTTTTCTTTCAGGCTGCAGATAAGCAGGGCATTCGCTTGGCGGCGTGTAAGGGATCTGCTTCCCTTTCCTTTCGGGCGCTTGTCTACGTCTACACACGCCCTGTCCGTGGCCCTGCCCCATTGTTGCTGCCTCATTGTTGTAATTGCCACCGCCTGCGTCGTGGCTCATGTCTCTGTCTCTATCCTTCTCGTGGCTGCAGCTGCGCTCACACATGGCTGGCTTTTGTTTTAAGCACACAACTAATACAATTGCACCGCTGGGAAATGCTCAGCGCGATGGCGGCTGCTGTTGCTGCTGCAATGGCGGCTCCTGCTGCAATGGCGTTGATTTTATTTGCCATCGCAGAGTCCGACCAGCAGAGATGAGCCCGTGCCCGTGCCCCCCTGCTCGACAATGTAAGTAACTCAATAAACTTGTCAAAGGTACAAAGTGGGCAACTTGCGGCCTTTTCCTCTCGTTTTCAGCCACCCCCGCCCCCCTAAGTGGTGCCGCTTTGTGGCCTTTCTTCAAACCGAGACGCCGAGTGATTAATTTGCGGGCTTGATGTGATTTACTTGCAGCTGCAGTTGCAGGACCCCCAGGAGAGAGCCAGCTGTCTATTAATGTTGCATCTTAAGTTCGCTCCTAATTGACTAATGGAGGCTTAGTGCGGTCTTTTGACAGGACAGGCTCTGTGCTTGATGAAATTTATGGTAACCAAGAGTCAGGGGAGGGCAAGGCGGGGCAGGGCAGGGCAGGGCTGGGCATGGGAAGGAAAGGAAGCCCTGTGCGAGTTTGTTGAACTTAAACTTGAGCCACGAGCCATAAATCTGTTTGCCAGCGCCACAAAGTATGCAACACGGCATCAGCGGCAGCAAGCTGCAACCATAAAACCGTTATATCAGTTGGCCTCTGCCTCTGCCTCCGTGCTCTGTGCGGCTCCTTCATGTTGTCGTGGAGGGTGGTGGGGGGGGGTTAAAGTTTATGTCTGGCAATTGTCGCCAGGCGAGAGAAATATCGCCAACAAACTGCCGTAAAACAAAAGCCAACCCGGGACCCCAGGGGAGAGGATATCCTGCGGATTCGGTACTCCTTGTGCTCCTTGGAATCGAAAGATTTGACAGCCTGCAATCGATGCAGCAATTGCATCATTTTCGGCGTGCTTGTCGAAGTTGCTAGCGACCAAATAAAATCCGTAGCCAGAGAGATTCGGGAAATGGGGAATGCAATCAGACAGCCAGGACAGGACAGGACAGGGCAGAACAGGACGTGTCTCTCGTATCCTGTTGCAAGCTGCTGACAGGCAATTTAGAGTCTGCAAACGGAATCTAATATAGAATGCAAATGCAACCGCAACGAGTAGACAAACAACAGCAGCTCCCACTCTGCCCTTCTGCCACTATGCCACGCTGCCACTCCATCTCTAGCTGCAACAATGTTAGCATGCGTTTGCCGCAAGTATGTGCAACACACACTTTTTTCCTTTTGCTCGCTCTCGCTCCGGCTGGGACAGGTGCAGCCACAGAGACCCGGGCGGGGCACGTGCACAAAGTGTTGCTAGTACGAGTATTATTTGCCCATCAACAACTTGGCCTGCCAACTTGTTGTATTTACAGGAAAAACAAGTGCAAGAACAACAGGCTGAGAGCCAGCGGAAGAGAGAGAGAGAGGCAACGAGTCACAATGGTTAGGGCAACACACACACCACACAAACACACACGCATATATTTGCAGCAACAGATGCAAAGCCCAGGAAAAACTATATGCATATGTACATATGTCTCTGGTCTTCCCTTATTCTTTTTTATTTTTCGTGTGTTAAAAGTTGTACAAATGTTATCCGTGTGTTCTGTGCTTGGGGGAGCAATCAACGCACTCTACGAGCGCCGCTGCGTTATAATTGCATGACGCCCGAAGGTAGACTACACTTTTCCCCCACAATTGTTTGCCCTTTGCAATTACAACTCAATAACTTTTGCTCCGCCATGCATGGTGGCTCCATGTTCGCCCAACTGCCATTTGTTGTGTTCCTCCGCCATCCCCTGCTTGGAAGTTGCCCCCTCCCCTAGTGCTGCATCATAATGAGGCACGGCCATGAGGCCACTCGACTCGCAAACTGAAAGACAAACTCCTGCGCGAAAGCGCCAGCTTTTGACATCAGAAACTATGGAATAATGGCGATTATCCCATTTGCATAATGCGGCAGTTAGCGCGACAAATAAGCGATGCCCGGCAGACACTCAGAGCTGGGGAAAACTAGAGGAGGAAAACTGCCACTCGAGACGTCTCGGGGCAGAAGAATACTCGGTAAAAAAAACTAGCGAGGGTGGGAGGGTGGTAGGGACATCCAGACATTCCCCGGATGTAGAAAGAGGGAACAAACAGAGGAAGCTGAGGCAGTAGAGGAATGCAGATGCAGATGCAGATGCGGATGCGGAGGGGACAAGGGCTCAAGTGAAAGGCTAAGAATGCAATTAAAGTCAAAAGGCACTGGACAAGTTGGCAGCCCTGACAGCTCCACTTGAGAGACAGAGAGAGATGGGGAGAGACTCTAAGGGAGATAGGGAAATATATGGTAGTGGTAGTGCTAGTGGTGGTACACTCACCTGGCCATTTTTGTACCACATGCTGGAGGCAATGTCCAGATCCACCTCGCACATCAGCCGAATCTCCGAGTGCTGTTCGGCGTAGACCACGGACATCTCCTCGTCCTCGTAGGGATTCGGCGGCACTGGCCGCAGCGGCAACACTCGCGGCTCGAGCGGCTCCTCATCCTCGCTGTCGTCCGCGTCGTCCTCGTGCGGACGCTTGCGCCCGAACACGTCCCGCACCCCTGTGCCGCTATCGAACTCCTCCACATCGTCTATGATGACGACCGGCTCCTTCTGCTTGGGCTTGAGGTCCTCGGGCGCCAGGTGGAGCGTAGAGCGAACCCGCTTGGCCTTTGGCGTGGTCAGACCCGTGGACGACGACTCGTTGGCATACGGAGAGGAAGAGCTTCTCGTGGAGGTCGTCCAGGTGGTGGCCGCCGTTGCCGCAGTGGCAGCCGTCGACGTGGACGTGGAGGCTAAGGTGGGCCTAGATGCCGGCTCCAGCTCCTCCTCCTCCGCGGTTTCGCGTCGCTGCCGCCGCCTGGCCGCGCGATGGGCCTGATGGACCTTCAGCTGGTCCTTCCACCTGGCCCACTTCGACTTGGCCCTGCTGCAGTTCTTGGCGGCGGCACATCTGCTGCTCGGCTTATGGTCAACTGTCTCGTGCTCGTCCTCGTCTTCGTCCTGCCGCTGCTCGTGCAGCTGGACGCTGTGCGGCTCCTGCCTGGATATGCTCAGCCACTTGCTGACTGCTCGATGCTCGGCGGGCCTTTGCTTCTGCATCTGCATCTGCGTCTGCGTCTGCATGGACTTGCCATTGATATTCTGTGGTTGCGTATAGGTGGTACCTGCAACGGGACACAAAGGGTATTCCATTCGATTAGTTACGAGAAAGAGCCAGTTTTGTGGATTCCAAAAGTGAAAGAGATTCTTTGTTAGCCCAAAGGACAAAGGATATCCATGGGAATGGGCGTATCAATTACATGGCATTCCCTCTCCTGTAGACTGCAGTCGAGGACATAGCTCATGCATTTATTTATGCACATTTTGGGACGGTATCGAAGGGGGGCTAGAAGGGGCAGGAGGTGCAGGAGCTGCAGGAGGAGGGGAATAAATCTCTTTCGGAATGTTTTCTCTATGCATGCAAATCCCCTGGTAATCCCCTCGGCACACACCCACACATCCAAAGCTATTTTCATGCCTAACTTTGTGCGACATGTTACTCGTGCCCAACCCCCTACCCCTACCCCTACCCCTTTCCCTTGCCCTTCTGGTGATTGTCTGTCCCACCGTCGTCCCTTATCAGACCTGAATCCTATTGTCGTGTGGTGTGGTTCTTGTTTTCCTGGTCCTGCACTCCACACCATTCCAATCCACTCCCATTCCCACTCCCACTCGCATTGCTGTTGTTGTTGTTGTTGATAAATTTACACAAGTGTATGACAAGCTTTCAAATGGTAATTAATATTCATCTGAGACGAGACGGAAGAGCGGCGCAGAGGGGAATGGGGATCCCATCAAAGGACATCTACAGCACTAGCTCTAGCTGCAACTCCTGCTTCAGCTTCAGCTTCAGCTTTGGCTTCAGCTTTGGCTTCAGCTCCAGCTCATCCTGTGTCCCTGTGTCTCTGTGTCTGTGGATGAGTCAACTGTAGCCAGAGCCACTGTCTGCTGTGCTGCTGTGCGGCTGCCTGGCAGAGGGCAGAGGCTGGGCGGCAGAGGAGTGCTGGCAGTAGACTCCTCGTCGTCATTGTCTGCTTGACGCTTTTGTCTTCCAGCCCTTTTCTTGTTTTTTTGGGGGGGATGGGACTGGGGGGCCTGCGGAGCCTGGCGGCCTCTTCTTCATCTCTCTAAATTAAAGTTGTCATTTTTCAAGTGAACGCACAAAAGTATGCATTGGGCCTAATAAATTTCTGCCTGGCATATCCTGTGAAGCACTGCCGCCTGTACCAGGAAGGGGGAAAGGGGAGGAACCTCTAGCTTTGAGTTAGTTAGAGGCTAGTCCAGGACTACCTACTCCCACTACACACACCCACTACTCCCACATGTACATGCGCTAAAATGTTTTCGCAACAGCTTAAAAGTATGCAGCACTTTTCGCACAGCCCGTGTGGGTGTGTGCGTGTGTGTGCTCTGTTCGCATGCATGTAGTTTTGTTTGCAGTTGTGTTTGTGCTGTAACTTAAGTTGTAAATGAAGATTGCGCCGGAAATTACACAAAACTGACGTTGGCTTTGGCCTCCCAGACTCCCAGCCTCTTGCCCACCTCTCGCCTCAACTGCAGTCGCCTCTCAAGTGGTGTGTGTGTGTGTGTGTCTGTGTGTGCGTGTACATTTAATGAAGCTGCCACGCCCACACACACACACACAGGCACAAGCGCACTCAAGGACTGGCTCAAGTTCGTGTGTGGGCGAGTCCCTGAAAATGCTCTATGGCATTGCATACGCTGCGGCGCATAAATTGCTCCTGGCACTCTCTCCAGATCCTTGGTATGATATTTGGAGGCCACTCCAGACGTTGCTCGTCGATTAGTTTCTAGAGAGAGAGAGAGAGTCATATTCGTGGCCTCCATTCAGGTCGCTGGGCATTTGTGAATGGATCTCTGCCAGATCGAGGGGCATGCATTATGTTTTTGCTAATTAGTTTTTGTCATCATCTATATGTTGATCCCATATTCTAATAGTGTCTTTATAAGGATTATAAGGATAGTTATGTGAGGAATAATTGTCATTTAACACAGTCTCGTCTCCATGGCTTTGAGCTTATGGTAATACTCTCTCTCATGTCTCCACTTCGAGATGCATTACAGTAGACTCGTGGCATTGCAGTCCAAACATTAAACCATAACTCACAGAGGCAGTCAATACTCGTACCCATACCCCCACTCGACTCTGCTCCACCCATCTCAGAAGTCAACTGTCAACACACTCCCCAGGCCCGTCCTCTCTCTGCGTGCCTCGCACTGAGCGTTGATTAGGTTAATGTCCTTGAGGCATACGAACAGCTGGCAAGTCTCTTAGCCCTGCGCCGACATCCGCCCAGAGAGCAGAGTATTCCAACTCCAAGTGCTGCCTCCGCCCTGTTCGTTTGTGTGCGTGTGTGAGTGCAGCAGGGAGGCAGCTGCAACTTGCACCTGAACAGGGGGATAGGGTGGACAGAACGGGGAGCCTACACACCTTAGTGGGAGGGGTACATACATACATGTATGCAATCTCTTGGTCGTGTGCTTTGTTCGAGTTCCACAACGTCGACAACTTTGCCAACCGCCACTTAATGCAAGAGTCGAGTGGCAAGAGCTGCGCGGTGGGTCAGGAGAAGGGGGGAGGGGAGGCTGCACTTTGCCTGCCATGCGGTAGCGGTGGCGGTGGCGGTGGCGGTGATGGGTGCGGCTTTTGTGGCAATGCTGCGTGGCAAGCCAGTAAACAGCAACAGCAGCGGGGGCAGGAGCAGGAGCAGCAGGAGCCCCGTGTGTGGCATCCTCATTACTGCCATTTGGAAACTAAAAGCCTTTTAATCGTCTCTGAATGGTCTATAAAATTATTGTCTTAATTTGAATTTGAGTTTGAATTTTAGACAAGAGATGCTGCCACATTCTACCGTACGGAGCACTCGCCTAAGTGGCATGAATAGATTTTGCTGATTATCAATTAATTCATTTACTAAATGCAGTGTGAATGCAGTCTCTTTTTCCTCTCCTCTCTGGAAAGGGAGCTTGGTCGTAGCTTAGGGTTTTGCTTGCCTCGCATGACTCGTTTTTTGTGCCACACTTGTGGAGAGGGGAATGCGACTGATGCGAACCTTTGACCTTCTGCGGGGACGTTTCTAATGTTTTTGCCAATTACTCAGCATCTCACTCTGTCTGGCTCTTTCACCACTGCACACGCCACACGATGCTTCATTACAGAGACCCACACATGCACACACCACACAAACACACACACACAGACGCAGAGAGGAAGAATGTCAGCGACATTTACACATTTACAATGTCACACAACTATAAATGCATTGCCAAAGGCACGACGGGGCAGGGGCAGGGGCAGCGGCAGGGGCAGGGGCAGGCGAAGCCAGGAGCCAGCTGCAATTGGGGACACCTTTGGTCAGGTGCGGCATGCCTCGTCCTTCGCTCGGTTCTGTGGCCTCCACCGACTCTCGACTCTCGACTCCTGTGTCTCTCTGCTTTGCAATTGTGTCAAATTAATTGTCAACTGTTGTCTCTCTTCTGCTGTCTCCCTCCCTCTCTCTCTCTCTCTCTCTCTCTGTGTATGTCTGTGTTTGTTTTCCATGTGTGTGTGTGTGTGTCTGTCGTCTGTTTGATAAATTGCATTTAATGGTTGCCGCCAATTAAGAGCAATTTTTGCTCTGCCGCTGACGTTTTGTTTTCCCATTTTTCTGGCAGCATTTCCCCTTTTCCTCTTTTCCCCTTCTCTAGTGTAGGGGCGTTGTTTTTTCTGCTCTGAGGCAGCACTTTAAAGGAGTGGCAAGTGAACGTGAACGGGCCTAATAGAAATTGATAGCCGCCTTAGGTCTGACTCCCAACCCATCTCAGGCCCCAATTCCATCATCCTTCATGTTGACCACGTTCCTTGGCCATATTTCTCACTTCAGCACGCGCAGCATTACAAAAATTAGATAAAACATTACGGGGTATGGGTACTCATGTATACTCGTATTTAATGCAAGAAACTCGTTTCGTAGGTCATTTACCATCTATAAAAAAAAGGAAGAGCTTCTGTCCTTGTGCCCCGACTGCTTCCGTGACTTCTTTCGTATTATTTATGTCGCCTGGCAACTTTGCCAAAAAGGTCGGCACTTTGTACCATCATCATTTGAAAGACAGAGAGAGAGAGAGATACCCCTTATAATGGGGCAAACGGTATGACTGAACTGGCGACTCCCCGGGCTATTTATCCGCAGAAGTTCTCTATCTCCTGCCAAAAGGGAAACGAAAGAGTATCCTCCCTCTACACTCCGCACAGAGTCCTTTTATTTTCCTCTATGCACCATTCGTTTCTACTGGTCATTAGGCGTAGCGCACTTAGCGTCGTCGTCGACGTGCTGTGTGACCAGTGCCAACCGCAAATTAAGTATACGTCGCGTTGCTCCTGCTCCTGGTCCTGGTCCGTCGACTCCTGAAACATGGCTGCAGTTTTGCGCCACAGTCAACAAACAAATACTGCGAGACAACAAACAGCGCGAGAGTCCTGGGCAGAGAGGACATCAGAAGAGCAGTCAAAAAGCCAGCCAGCCAGCGAACAAATTTCATTCTGTTTGTTTGCCTATCTCTCTCTCCCTCTTACTCTTACTCTTACTCTCTATGTCTATCTCTTTATCTTTCCCTCTGTTTGTTTGTTTGTTTGCCTCTCTTTCTCTGCCCCTGCCACCGCTCAAACAACATGAATTAAGCGCCAAAAAATGTGCGCGGCACGTAAATAACTCCACACAGAGAGAGAGAGAGAGAGAGAGGGAGAGGAAAAGCGTCCCCCAGTGACTGCATTTTTTTCGGGTGCGGAACGAGGCACGTGACCAAATTTCGATGGCAACTTTGTGGGGCACGCTTCCACTTCCTGTTCCGCACGCCCATCACTCCCCTCTCTATCTCTCGTTGGGAGGAGGGGATGGTGTGCGACTTTATCATGTTTTCATTTCGAGGCGCTGGCCTTTTAATTTTCCACATTTAACGGTGCTGCTCTGGAGGGAGCGGGGCGTGGCACTGCCTATACAATTTCACTGCCACTGTAGCAGCGGCAGCGGCAGCACCAGAATCAGCAGCAGCAAATGAATGCGAATAAAACGAAGCGCAGGGCAATAAAATGTTGTTTCTGGCTGCAGCATAATTTATTTACTTTTGCTTTGACTTTGCAGCTCGGTTTTCCCGGGTTTTCCCGGGTTCCCCCCACTACTTTTTATTTTTTTGTTATTTTTGGCGGAGTGGCGTCGGGAAATGCGCAATTAAAATGATAATTTTCCACTGCCCGCCCGTGCAAGTGCATTTCGCACGTACTGTGAATTATAACCTGCCGCATAAAAGTATGCTATAATTTAGCGCTTAAATGATGCGTGCTCTGCGCCACACAGGCAGGCGGGAGGCACAGAGGAGTCCTCCGCAAAGGACTATGCCACTTGGCTATGGGATAGTTTTTGCGGCTACAAGCCCACACCCCCTCCCCCTTCACCCCTCTCTCTCTCTCTCTCTCTTCCTACATCCTCAATTCTCGTTGACTTTATTGCATTCCTGCCACTCGACCATTTTTTATGGGCTTTAATTAATTCCCCCCACAAAATTCCAAAAAAAAAAACAAAGCAGAAGAAACGAAAGGAAACTAAGCAAAAGCACACACAAAAAGCAAATCTTATTAACTTTGGCAGTTCTCGCCTGCTCCTCCCTGCCCGAGGCTCTCCTTCAGACTCGGACACAAATCCAATAAGACAGCAAGCCCAAAACCCCAGCAAAAAGAAAACAAGCACTCCTTGCATCCAATGAAAATCAATAATCAAAGTGAAGGCCAGCCACCGGCCATCGATGGGAGATGGGTGATGGGAGATGATGAAGAAATAGCCGTAATGCTTTGCTTATTACCTTCCAATTCATTAAACGTGCCGTCAAGCCGACCAACCAACCACTCAACCCCATCCACCCATCCACCAAGTCCCCGCCCTCCGCCGCCTCGAGTGGACAGCCCTTTTCACTTTTCCATTGATGTGGAAAGCGGAAAGCGCAAGGAGAAAGAGAGAGAGAGGAAAAGATAGGAAGAGAGATGGAGAGAAAGTCGAGAGGCTCTTTTTCTTGCTTTCCCCCATTGAGTGATTGCGGGAGGTATTGTATGTGTGTTTGTTTTGATTGTCTCTACGGTTCAATGGGTTCTTTTTTTTGCTTCACTTTTTGGGGAATGCGGTGGGGGATAAAGCAGGTGGGGGTTGGGGCTTTGGAAAGTGAGAGTGGAAACGCACTTGGCGGCTCAATGGGATGATTGATAAAATAAATACAGATTTACGTACGCATTTTGAACTTAAAGTTTAGCTTTATTTGTGCAGGAGGAACTGAAAATAAACCCTAGGAAAAAACACTTTCCTTCTCCATCTAGAGCTTTTCCATTTGGCATTTCACTAAATAAATCACACAAGACATTGTGTTATTCGTTTGTCTAACCAAAAATATCCATTTGGACACCAACACACGCAAACACAGACACACAGATATGCACATACGATTATAGAAAAGAGAACAAAGCCATAAGGAGAGCCATCCATATCCACATCCAATTTCAGGTCTCGGACTGCGAGTCCAGTTCGGCGCATTCAATCATTTTTACACCCTCCAAAGTAGACTCTGCCGCTGCCGCTGCCTCTGCCTCTGCCACTCTCTCGGCCCACGGCGCCCTGCCTTATCAGGCGTAAATAATCACAAACGTTGGCCAAATAATAAATACATGTGTGTGTGCTGTATCCGTGTGCATTGTGTCTGGGCAGCCTCTGCTGACCAATCAACTGGCATTAATAGCCATAGCCACGGCCCTGTGTGGCACTTACGACTCTCACGGACGGCGGCTGTTGCCTAAAGGTGGCATGAAAAATGATGCAAGTAGGGCCTCTGCCTCCACCCCCAACATGAAAATAAATATTAAATAATCGTTTATTTACAGAAAGAAAGGTTTTCTCCTGCACAACGCTGCGTATGCGCGTTATTCCATAAGATGTGTAAATGATTTTCTGCTTAAGGGCCACAGTGGCTCAGAGTATGTACAAATACGAGTATATATGTGTGTGTGTGAGTGTGTGCGTGGGTCAGAGGACTTTATTTATTTGTTTTTATACAAATATTGTTGCCCAGGGGGATGCAACCTTCGCTCTGCCACTCCCAGAGCCAGGCATTCCTCCGAGAGGCTGCATTCCTCAGCAGCCCGAAATAGACGCCACAAAATGTGGCAAAACGCTGTCGAGAAATGTGCACAAATTACATGCAAGGTGAGTGTCGGGGAGCGTCGAGAGTGTTGAGAGCCCATGAAATGGCAGGTACGTAAATGGGTCGAGAAAATAAATTGTAATAAAGAGAGAGCTCAGGCACACACACACTGGCACACTCTCCTGCACGTAATTGGCGGCAAAACAATTAGTAGCATTTTAGAGTTTACAATTTTCCAGCCAGCTACCCAGTCAGTCAGTCAGCCAGTCAGTAGTTTCCCCGCAGAACCTCTCTGTCGTCTGTCCTCCGTCTGTGGCCTCTTCAAATATATTTTGCACACAAATTGCGCACAAAAGTATGAAGCGCCAAATGTGCAACAGCGAACCAAGTGGCAACAACGATGAGTTCCCAGGGAGCACAACGGAAAGGGAGGCAACAGTTGGTGGCAGGTAGAGCCAATGCAAAGAGCGATGAAACTTTTGACACACTTCTGCAATTGCAATGCATTTGAAGATGAGTAGAGCAGAGCACATGCTGTAATAAATTACGGTAATTTAGAAAACACTTAGTTCTCCCAAAAAAAAAGGAAAAAAGAGACCGAACACTAAAGAGAGAGAAGCAGAAAGATCCACATGGATGTGCCTCATGTTGTAAAGCAGCAGAAAGTGGCAGAAACAGAAATAGTAGCGAAAGCCGAGAGCGGAAAGCGGAAGTTCGGAAGTGCGGGGGTGGCACGGAAAAAGGCAATATGTATGTCGCAATTTCCGTTTGAAGTGCACCCGTTCCTGGCATTCCTGGCGAAATGTCATGCACCTGCCCCTGCCCCCGCCCCTGCCCTTACTCCCACCATTCCCATGCGTCAGTCACGAGTGGGGCGGGGGGGCGGCATTCGCTGATTGCCCCCATAAGCTGCGAGATGGAGAGCAGCTCCTCTTGGCAGTTCCGTTCTGCTCTGCCCCGTTTAGTGGCAGCTGAGCTAAGCTTCTGCTCAGCGACTTAATGGAAAAGCCGTGTGTGCAGCATGTACAGCCAATTGCATGTTGCAGCATGAAGACATGTGGCAAGTGGCCTACTTCCAGGATATCTCAAGAATCTTCACATTTATTTCATTTTGATTTTTCGCCTAACGATGGAAATACGATAGAAATATGTATATAATCTATAATAAATCAACTGCAGATTTTCCGCTTAATTTTGCCGCCCCCCCCCTTTTGGAATTCAATTTTGATGGCATCTCTCGAGAAAACTGCAACAGCTGCCAGCATTCTCCAGCTCTCTTTCACCAAGCAGACGAAGGCAGAGGATATTTCGCAAGGGTCCTCCTCGCTCTCCTCGCTCTCTTCTCTCTCATTCATGTATTAGTTCTTCTCTCGAGAGATGCCTGCAACTGCAACTCGAATGGCCACTTCAAGTGCAACTGTTGCACATCACAAAAGTGCAAACATGATGGAGAGACGGATGGAAGTGGACGCGCCAAGAATGGCAAAGAAACCGACTCGCACTGCCACTGTTGGCCAAGTGGTTTGAACAGCTTTCAGAAGGTTAACAGTCCCGGCCAGGGGCTGGGGTTGGGGTTCAGTTTCCACAGGACACTCGACAACAAGCTCATCAACGTGACACAGCAACAGCAACAACGACAGCATGAATGTAGCAGACATTGCACTGACTGGCAGTGGCACTTGCAGCACTTGCCGCACAGCGCAGCTCATATCCGTTCTGCGGACCATTCACGCTGTCATTCACATTTGAAGACGTTTCGAAGTTGTCCAGGCACAAAACGGGACCAAACAACTCGATCGGAAATGCCAGTCCGCAACGTGAATGCCAGATGACAGGCAGAACGAGGCGAAAGCGAGAGAGAGAGAGTGGGTCGACGAAATTAGACAATCAACCAGGACTACGATAGAGTTGTTCTTCAAATATTCCACGGCGAAAAACGCTTGCTTTAATATTGAAATATTTCCAAGGCATCTCAATCAGCAGCCCGACCAGCAGCAAGCGCCCAGCGCCCCGCCCCATCTTTTCCATAGCAGATTTTCATTAAATTGTCCAGCCTCATGCCATGGATCCATGGAGCTCGGAGAAAATAATGAAAATAATACGCCAGTGAATGTAATAAAGAGGCAGCCTTGAAGGCAGTCTCACACATGTGATTGGTATGTGCGTGCGTGTATGTGTAGGTGTTTATGTGCCCTGCATGTGTGGGTTTTTGTGTCTCAATGGCGCTTTATTGTGATGTGGGATGGCGCCTTCGGGCGGCTGAATATGTGTGTGTTTTGCCTGCCGTTTCATTTTTACTGTTTATAAGCTGACAAAATTGTTTTCTCTCCTCTCTCTCTCTCTGGTTGCACATTAAATGCTTTTCTCCGTCTCCGCGGAGACTCGTGTAGCGTAAATGGGCCAACGCTGCGGCTACGTAATAAAACGAAAGAGCCACAAAACAATAATTGGCTCAGCCAAACAGAAAGAGAGGAGGGAGGGCTGGCTCCTGTTATGGCCTTGTCCCTATCCCTGTCTCTGTCTCTGTCTCTGACGGCGAATTAGTTTCTTTGAAATTCACACCTTTTTTTTTGTTCTGTTTTGTTTTTGGCAACGTTTTCCTTACTAACCCACGAGAGACTTTTTCCAATTCTCTGCACTCGACTGCGGCCGATGGGCAGTGGTCGGGAAAAGCCGTCATTTTCATTTCCCCCTCGCTGTTGCTGCTGTTGCTGCTGGCAATGCGTGTTTTTGCATTCCATTCTTCTCTGATGAAATCTGAAGTTATGCATTCGCTTTGGGCATTCGCTTCGCTGAATTTCCACACACACACACACACACACACACACACAAAAAAAAGCAAATGAAAATGCGAATGCGAATGGGAATGGGAATGGATTTCGTTGGAATGCACTCCCATATCTGTGTCAGTTATGCTTTTGTTATCAATTTCTAGTCCCCCACTCTCTTCTTAGGGCTTTGAGGCATGCGGCTTGCATTTCATGGATTACCCTCCGGAGAAGACGGATGCGTCGCCACTCGCCACATCCATATTGTAAGCCTTAGGCCAGAGGACATACTAGTAACTAATCAGACCTTCCCTCCTGCCCTTCGATCCACTCAATCTATCCGTTTTCGGGTATCTTCATTAACATGCCATAAGACCCTCCGCGCGCCAGACGAAAGGTGAGAGGTCGCGGTTCATTCGCATTTTTTATGCGCCCATTGTTAACGTGCAGAAAAAAGAGGCGTAAAGAGGAGCACACAGAGGAATGGGGAATGGGGAAACTCTGCCAGTTGGCAGTACAATTTTCCGTGACAAATGCGGCCATAAACAAAAATGGCGACAACGATACCGCTGCTGCTGCTGCTGCTCCTCCGTTCTGCCGCTGCCGGTGGCGGTGCCACAGCCACCAGTTTGCCATTTCGCCATTTTCTAGTGCAGCGCCAACAAAATGGCTGCCGCACAAGTCTGGGATGAAAATTTGCGACATGGACTCGACCTCTTTTGGAATTTATCACACGCGAAACCCGTCTGCCTGTCTACGTCTACCCGTGTCTCTGCCGCTCCTCCTCGACTGCATTTTGTCTCGTTTACTCGTTTTTTGGTAATGAAATTTCGGTTGAGCAATTACGAGTATCCTGGGATGCCCGCAGGGCCCCCAGCTAATAGCTTTGGAGAGTCTGGCTGGCTGCATAAATTATGGGGAGCAACGGGATAGCCCGCTCCTCGCAGAAATCAATTTCAGGCCTCAGCTTGGATATCGACAAGCCGGCAAAGAAAAAACCAAAGTGAAACTGAATCAGAATAAACTCCCGATTGTGTGCTCCTTAAGGGAGGAAAATATGCAGAAAGAAAAACACGCTTTACAAAAATATTTTCATGCCTTGCAGCTAAAATGTTATTAAAGTCAATAACATAAAGCGTCAGGATGGTGGGCGAGGGGTCGGGGCATTCCTTCGGCTGCTGTCGTGGGTGGAGCTGATCTGGGGTGGGGGAGGGGGAGGGAGTGAAACTTTTTGTCAAATGAAAATAGCTTACAAATAAAAACAACTCGAGGCGGAAAAATAAAAATAATCAAAAAGGGGCAGGAGCCGGGGCAGGGTAGAGGACATAGCGAAGCTGACCAAAGTATGGCAATAAAAATAAATAATGTCTTTGAGTAAAAATAAACGATGGCATCGGAAAAGTTTGAATATTTATGCGTTTTTTATATCTCACAAAAGTCAAGGGAATAAGACAGACAGACAGACAGAAAAAAAATATGCAAAAAGGATAGAGACAGAGTCAGAGAGCGAATAGTAATCGTAATAATTGATAGAAAATTTATTTTGGAAAACCTTTTCCACAACAAAAAATCACTTTGTGTCGCCCTCTCAGTTCCGGAAAACAAAGACAGTTGGGATTTACATTACTATGTATCAGGTTCTCATTATTGGTTCTCATCCAGAGCTCCACAAGTAACGAGTAACGAGCCTCACACGCACATCGGCGTAAAGGAGTTGAAGCAGTTCTGGGCGACGTTGGACAGTTTTTGTTTCGGTTGAAGGAAAAACACAACACACAATCAAACAAAAATAAGATAAAAATGTGTGAGTGTTTGTGTGTGTGTGTGTGTGGGAGGAGGTACGGGGCGTATGGCTAAAGATATTACTTCGATAATAAAATGTGAAAAGGAGGGCGCATCAGAAGAATATATCACGTATCGATAAAATTCATATAAAAATGCTGCAAGAACTGCAAACTTGGCACAAAAAAAGAGAGGAAAATTGAAGGGCAGTCATTAAAGGGGTGTGGGGGGAGGCACGCGTGAGACAAAAGCTAAATGACACACAAAGGGGCCGTTGGTGCCTGAGCATACATACTTATGAAAGGCACTGTACGTTCCACACACACATTACGTAAAACGTAAAACTGTCAACGATGCTACCAATGATGTGGTGGAGGCAGGCCGTGGGCTTAGACTGGGACGGTGTGGTGGGTGGGAGATGGCTGGAGGGAGGAACCCAATAAAAATCACTGGGGAAAATGGCAATTTTCATATATGTATGTACGTATTTAAATGAAAATGCGTGCCAAGGCAATTGTATGCGATGGTGTGCGTGTGTGTGCTTAAGGTGGGATATGAAGCAATTGACAGGCGATGAAGGTTCGAGACAAAACCAAGGGACCAAATGAGACCGCCACAGCCACAGTGGAGCAAAGTGAAAGAAAATTCTAAGAAAATACTCAAACTAAGATGAGAGATTCAAAACAAAGATTCAAGATTTTGAAACTGCATATAAAAATATATATAAAATTCGTTTTTAATATTACTTTATTTTATTGACTGTTCGCTCTACTTCCGTTATTTTTCATCCCATTGTCTGCCATGTGACTTCGGCCACTTATTGGCTACAGCAGCTACCCAGTCAGTCAGCCTTCCCTCAGCTACGCCCGAGCTCTTCCGCCCGCCCGACTGGCCAACAGATAGCAGATAATTCGCCATCTTACGCAACCCGGCCAAGACAAAGGCAGGTCCCGCGACCCGTCTCCGGAGAAGGGACCAGGAGGCAAGAGGCAGTAGGCAGGAGTGTGGAGGAGACATGTGTGAGAAAATCGAGTTCCGTCGCCAGTATTCAATTTTATAAATTGAACCAGAGTGAAAGTAAAGAAGAAATTGAATTCGGATGGCGAGGAAAAAAGATATTCGAGAGGCTTAAAGGAGGGGGAGTGGAAAAGTAAGAGCACTGAAACACTTGGCTTACATCATTCAGAGAGAGAGAGAGAGAGAGGGAGAGAGAAGTGGCGATGGATGAGATTTTGTCGCGGCAATTAAGGTGACAAGCCATTTTCCAGGACTCTCTTTTATGTCTGGCAACTGCAAATGCAGTAGCTATAAATCCAGGAAAAGCCGTTTCCATAAATTCTCAACCATTCTGCATTTCCCGGCCAAAGCGAAATCTGTCGCCGCCAAACGGTTTGATCGAAATCCCAGGTTGTCTTTCCTTTTCCATGGAAAAGTTTTGCATTAATTGGCAATGCCAGAGAAAGTAGTTGGCATCCGGCGAACGGGACGAGGGTCGAGAGGCTCCATCACTGAGATTTTCCTTTGCAAATGTTTGAGTTAAATGTGCGAAAATTGAAAGGATATCATCTGGTGGCATTACAGGCATCTTAAAACTGATTACACATGCGCTCGCAGGCGGCCAGGATACAGAAGCAGATGGCAGGACAAAGTTTGTTTGCAGAGGAGCCAGCGCTGTGGAAACTGGAAAAGCGAGCAGCGGTGCCGCATAAATCCCCAGAACTCCGAGCTGAAGCTGAAGCTGAAGCAGAGGCAGAGTTGTGGCAAAGTTTTGCAGTACACACACACAACGGAGTAAAAAGTCAACTTAAACATCAAATGCAAGTGCCACATGTGGGAGTTGGGGGCGGGACCGGGAGCGCGGCATCAATATGGCGGCAGCCGCAGCGAAGCCAAGTGGAAAAACCAATGACAGCAGCAACAGCAACGGCAGCAGCAAAAGCACTGCATTGACAAGGACAACCAGGACAATTGCTAAGAACTTTTCCCACGACCGCCATTTTGTTTGGCTTTGTTTCGCTCTGCGCTCGCCACCATTCGGCTTTTCTTTCTTGCTTTCGCCTGCCAATTGCCTGCCAGCATTGAATGCATTTCTTGTGTCCGCTGAATGCACTTTCCACAGCATCCGAAAAAGTGACTCACATACGTGGCCAGGGAGGAGATTCGTTCGCAGATCAGCATCGGAATCGCGTTTCTTTAGGGATTTAATTCCATTAATGAGAAGTGCATAAACAAAGAACGTAATGGGAGTGCTTGGGGGAGAGCAATCCAACCAGGCAGACAATTTCCACAACCAAACGAACCGGCAAAACGAACATGAAAATGATTCGCATATATTTCCCGCTACAAGTCACACACAGAGCACACAGGAAAACTGTGGCATCCACAACCATTCGCACTGGCACTCGCACTCACGACTCGCATTCTCGCATTCACAAAAGGAAGCGGAAGCGGTGGGCGGTGGGCGGTTCACTGAGGAAGGTGGGGTGGGTGGGTGGAGCTGGTGCGGTCAGCGCTCGTCCAACTTTTCAACTTGTGCCAATCAAACAAGTTCAATAACGGTAATTAACAGTCGAACGGTAAATGCAGTTCGAGCAGAGTCCTTCCAGCAGAGTGTGGCAGGAGGGGGTGCAGCATGGGGTACAGTGCCTGCAATTTGCGAAAAGTTCAAAGCTATTAACATGTCGATGCTTCGACCTGAATCACTGTGGGAGTGGGATGGATGTTCATGTGGCTGTGGATTGCCGTTTGCCGTTTGTCGTTTGTCGTTTGCCGTTTGCCGTTTCCCGGAGACGGAATTTTCACCTCCTTCTGCCCTAACGCATCTCCGTCCCTGCTCCACCCACCCACCAGTCTAATGATGCAACTGTCCGACAGTTAGAAGCTATTAGCGTGGCTGCAGGCAAGGGCCCGCACCCTGCCCTTTCAGCCTTCCGTCTTGCCATTCCGTCCATTTTTGTTGCGTGACGTTGAGGCCGAACTTCTCGGTGGCCCTGTAGGCCACTTGGCATGTCAGTTTTGATTGAGCTGGATGGGAAGCCACGCCTCCACTCCGCTCTGTAATGCCATTTAATTGTGAATAATGCGAAAGAGCAGCCACACAGTGGCTATGAGTGTGAGTGTGAGTGTGCGGCGGATGGATCGAACAGGTCTAATGGTTATTAATGCCAGCTAATGAAAGGGAATGGAATGGCTCTGGGCTCCATCACTAATGAATGGAGGAGAGTGCGGTTAATCTATGGATATTCCCCAGCTATGAATAGCCCTGAATCGTTGATGCATAATGATTCGCTTTAAGCTGGCATTCAGATCCATTCTTAGGCATGCTCATCCATGCAGCCAGCAGCCCCGTCCCAGCACAAGTACATATGTACGTGCATATATTCCACCTAATAGCCAGATAGCTTGCTGTTGCTGTAGCTGTTGCTGTTTCTGTGGCCCAATGTGTTAGCGGATCTATCAATTTGTAGCATTTTCAAGCTTATATAAGCCACACACACACACAGCCATGTACCAGAGGAGTCAGAATAGAGCGAGGGAGAGCGAGAGAGAGGGCGTGCTGCAACCTGATGGCCACATGAAAACATGGCCAAGATGCTGTGCTATTTGAAGGGTTAGAGGCAGAGGAATGGAGGCGGATCTGGCAAACTGGAGCACTGGTCTGGGGGTCTGGGGCAGCTCCTCGCATCCGTTTCACTTTACTCTTTACTCTTTACTTTTTACTCTATTTTTTGTCTTCTTTTTTTTGGAGACAGAGAGACGGAGGCAGCAGAGTCAGAGGCAGAGGCAGCCACTTTGGCAACAGAACTTGAACATGAGTGCAATCAAATGTATTACATTTTGTGCAACTTAAGCGCCGGCTGAAGTGGCGAAGACAGCTGGCAAAGAGAGTGTGTGGAGTGTGTGGCAGGAGGCAAGGATACACACACACATGCATACATGTATATTCGCTCCTGGGTGCAATGATTTCCTGCAGAACTTGATTCAAGGCTGATGCAAGGGAGGATGAAAAAATGAAAGAAGAAAAAACTGAGCAGATGAAGTGGCAAATGCGAGTGGATTGGGTGTGGGTGTGGGTGTGGCTGTGGCAGAAAGGAGTAGGCTACAGGCAGTGGCGCATGCCGTAGAGTATGCAACATGCACCAGTATACAGCAGCAACAAAAATGAGGCCAAACAAGGAAATTGCCAGAGAAATGCATTTTGTGGCTTATGAAAGAGGAAGAAGGAAGAAGAAGCGCAAGGAGGGAAAGCCCCCACCTTGAGGCAGGGAAATCAATTGAGTTTGTTCGGCACACATCCGCACATCAAATGGAAATTGACAGGGGAAACGAGATTGCGATAGACATCGAGAAGCATCGATAATCAACAGCGGAGAAAAAGAAGAGAAGAGAAACCGAGAACTGCGCAGTGTTGAAAGGCAATTAAAAGTCATGGCAGGAAAATTAACTTTGAACAAAACGATCTTTAACCATGACAAATTCAAACAATGTTTGCTCAATTGGCTATAATGCCATGATTGATGGACATGGAGGCTAAAGGGGGAGAAATGGTGAAACAGATACCACAGATAAACACAGAGAGAGACAAAGAGAGAGAGAGCGCTGCGATGACATGCCATGATATGATTATCCAACAATTTTAAACTCCACTGCAATGTTTGCCAACTAATCAATGGGCGGACGAGGGGAAGTCGCGCAGTCAAAGAATCAACTTGTGCACTTCTCTTTCTCTCTCGCTCTGTGCATATCTCTCTCTGTCTCAATCGCCTGTCATTGTCCTTGGCGTTTGTCAAACAAGACAAAAAACTTGCTAAATTCTCGGCTCAAAGCAGTTGGAGCACACAGAAATGTAGAGACAGACAGAGCGATAGAGAGAGCGGTGGCAGCCAGACGAAAGGAGGAGTGTGGCATGGGCCATGTGGCAGACACAAACAGGGCAGTGGGGAGGGGGTGGTGTAAGCAAAGCAAAGTGGAGTGGAGTAAAACTAAAGTAAAGAACTTTATACCTAAAAGGGATTTATTTGATGACTTGTCTAACTCGTGCTTTTCACTCACACATCCGCACAGTCATGCCTCCAGCTCTCTCTCTCTCTCTCTCTCCCTTCCCTCGCCACTCTCTGTCTCTCTCCTTTCCGGCATGACGCAGCACTTTTACAAATGAAGTTTTATAACTTTTCCTCCATTTGATTTGTCAAAGGTCTGAGGCAGAGACGGAGAGACAGCCTCCAAAAGTGAAATGCGACAAAATGGAATGAAATTAAATGCATTTTGAAAAATGATTCAAGTTCATTCAGACAGAGGCTTCAATATGTAGAAGCCATTTTGGATACACCCTGACTTTTCCACATTCTCTCGGATGAGGTCTGTGATTTTTCCGCTGCTTTCAATGAGTGGAAAATGTATAAATACAGTATCCTTCGATATGTAATATCTATTCTAGAGATTCGTTGCGAATGAGTCTGTTCGATTATGGGAACATAGTTGGAATGATTTCTAGAGCAAATTACGTATTCAATTTGATTCGAAAGAGGTGCTCTTAATGCTCTCAATGCATGTTGATGATAATCGCAGGATATTCCAATAAATATTACTGATATCTGACTAGTCTATATAGTCGACTATATTTTCGATTCATTTATTTTTAATAAACTTCTATTCCCTAACTTTTGGCTCTTCTTAATTTCTGGAATTTTTGCAATATTCTCCCCATTAAAACTAACGCTGACCATGTTGCTCCACAAGCTGTTGCAGGAACAGAGGGGGCAGCGGGGGGAGAGAGAGAGATGGGTGGGGAGGGGGGGGAGAAAAGTTAGCGCTAAAGGAGTGCGAGTATATGCTGTGTAAAAAACCCCAATTTGACAAAAGTTGTGCCTCCTCTTGGAAGTCAGAATGGCAACTGTCGAACGGGGTCCATTGTTCTGCTTCCTCCATGCATCCTGGTCAAAAGTGGCGTACCATTATGGACACACATACATATACACATATGCACACATACACATACATATATATATGTATGTGTGTGTCGTCTGCTGGTCGCATAATTTTCACAGGATATGAAAAAAGTTTGTAGTTGACGCTTCCGTTTAGTTGGCTCTTGGCTGCAAGGACACCCGACGACAACCTGCCTCTTCCTCTTGTGTGTGTCCTGCGGCATACCATTTGAATGCCGTTTCCCCTACCCCTTCCCCTACCCCTTCCCCTTTCTCTGCCCAGCATTCTATTCTGTTCCATTCTCTCCCGTTGTTATAGTAATTGGACAAGTCACTGGCTAAAGTGGCGTTGGCAGCCAACTTGCCACAATGTGTTGCAACAACAATGACCTCACTCTTTTATTAATATTTTGCACTGCATTTTCCATCCTTGTTTTTGGGCTAATTGCAATTGTTGCTGCTGTTTTCTTTACTCCAGAAAGCGCTCAGATTTGTCGCACATGTTGGCCCAGCAAATTGTGAATTACTTTTTTCATTAAAATAATTAAATATTTTACATTTAGGGGAGACAAATCTGCATCCCGTCAGCACACATCGTACATAAATCGATCGCATTCGGGAATCGCATTCTTCTAGTAGATTAACTTTGCCATCAGCTTGCATTTCGTATAAGGATATATTTTGTGCAGCCCTGGCGTTTTTGGAGCCTTAACTCTTCGGCTTAATGTCGTAAAGTATCTTTTTTGGTTGGGCCACCGTCTGCGTTTTTCTTCCTTTTCTGCTCTGGCGGGAACCGACAAGCCGAACCGAACACGGACTTGCCACAGGACACGTAGTAGATGGAAGTGGAGGTGGAGCCGAGTCGATGCAACGCTTGGGGCATAACTCACGCTTTTCAGCGCCAAAGTGCACTTCACCATCTCCCATCGTCGTCTCCTTGGCCTCCTTTTTTCTTTCCCTTTGGCCCTTTATATCCCCTCTGCTGTTGCTGCCGCTGCTGCTGCTGGTTCTGCTGTCCATTGATGCTCCTTTAAGCCAATAATAAATTTCTGCAACAATTTTTTGCCAAAGCTGCACTTTGTCAGCATTATCTGGATGAAGTTTGCCCTCCCTGCCATGGAGATCGAACCGCCACATCCCACAGTCCCGCCTAATTGTGCCGCCAATGTAGGAGGCGGCAACACGTTGCCACACACAAATGTATTTATAATTAACTGGAATTCACTACTCACTCAGATAGAGAGAGAGAGAGATAGATGGAGGGGGAGAGGAGAGGAGAGGGATGACAACTTATTCGAGTGCTGTTCTTTCTACTGCCACACACACGCACAAACATTGGCAAAGTTTCTGATAGTCAAATCCTTGGAATATGTTAACTTGAAGCCAACTTTTTGGCGAGAATCTCACAAATCTTTGACAGCATCTGAGGGCGAAATTCCCACATGACTTTCGGAGGGGAGGGGGTGGAGTGGTTGGAGCATTTAATTAATGGCAATCCCACACGAACTTCCAGTTGAAACACAAAGTTGTGTGTGTTTGCTCTATGACATGGAGAAGTACTAACTTCCGAGCAAATGTACAGCTTCTGCAGCATATATTGCAGGCACAGTCATTCCTTTCTTCCAAATCCCCAATATTGAATAAGGTCATAATCTTCATATTCCGTCAGTTTCAAGCATTCGAACAACAATCTTCATTGGACATGGACACAATTTACAGGCAGACAGCACTGGGGCCTGGCCATAGCCCAACCAAAGACAATATAAATATTTATATTTATAAATGGGACTGTCTTTGGTCCAACATTAAATTTCGCAGCCTGTGAGGAAGTCATATTGCCATTCAGACAGTCATTGTACAAGTTCAAAGAGTATCCATCTGCGAGGCATCATTTAGGTATCCTTCAAATATCACTTGAAGCTTAGAGTCTATGCTGGCACGGGTATCAAGGACTACCGGAACGAAAGGCTCGTCGTTTGATCCGCCGAAACCTAGTAGAGTCAAAGGATAGCCTAAAAGAGTATAGTACCCCAAGCGCCTGTATCACGGAGCGTCGAGCGAAAATTGAAATGGAATTTGTTCCTGATGCAATATCTTGGTATTGTTTAGAATATAGAAACTTGTTTGAATTGAGTTAAATATGAGCAGAAGGCGAACATCAGCTTACATGAAGAGCTGTCAGATATGAATAAGGATCCACCTTTCACTCTTCTTATGTTTCTTTTCATTTTTGTGCTACCACTCGATGGACCCTCCAATTAATCGATAAATATGGAGCCTGGCAAGGCTGGTCTCGGCTCGCAAGTGTCCCTTTCATCTTGTACACGTGGCACATATTATTCCAAGTAATTTAAAGACATATTCCTATAGATCTATAGTACTTTCTCCACTGCTTTGACTCTCCAAAAATTACTGTACTAGTTCCGACTCGTAAAAATGGTTTCCTTATCGAGTATAAAGATTGCTGCAGCCTCTCATCTGCTGCATGGCCCAGTCCATCCAACAATGTTTGCCCCCTAATCTAGGGTTTTTTTTTGTTTTTGTTGTATCCCCAATGGATTGCTTTGTCAGACGAATGCAAATTTTTGTTGGGGTATTATGTATCTTCCCACAGCCGCCAAAACGAACAGAAAACAACGAGAATTGCCTGCCGCTGGACTGCATTGCGGGGGAGCAGAAGACCCATTCGGGGAACTGGCATTTGAAAATTCCTGTCTGGACGGGATTTCCTACGAACGCAACGCATAAATGCAGCGGCTGCGTTGGGTAGGGGGAGGGATGAGGGTGGAGGGTGAAGCGAGTGGCAGCCATAGCCGCCATTCCATCCGCCCGATTATGCATGTCCCCTGTTTCATATTGATGATGTCCCTCCACAGTCGAGCCGAGACCCACATTCCCCCGTCTGGGCTCTCTGGGGAAAATAAACCCCAAAAAATAGTTTCGGTCCTGTGGCTCGGACTTGCCTCTTGCCACCCGCCCCACTTGCCACCAGCCTGCAATTGAGTTGCATAGTTTTGCTTTTGGTTGGTTTTGGGCTTGGGTTTGGGCTTGGGTTTGGGTTCGGTGATGGTAGAGTTTATTTTGCCAGCATTTTTTGGGCAGCCAGAAGGGGTTCTGGGCCTGGTCCGGGGTCCGGGGTCTGGGGTCTGGGAAGATTGGGAATGATTGTGCGAGGCGGCTACCATTTTGCCAATTGGCTGCACAAGTGTCCAGTTTCTGCTGCCTTCGCCCATCGAATGCCCCCAAATGTGTTTGTGTGTGTGTGTGTGCGTGTGTGTGTGTGTTTTTAGAGGAAATCCTCTCCAGCATCCGCGAGAGCCGCCAGAGATTGCCATTTCTGTTCTAATCAATTTTTGTTGATTGCCAAATGCAAAGTTTGGCTCGGCCAGAGGCTTGGAAGGACTTACGCAGATCGCAGATCGGCGGCCAAGGATATACGGTAGAAAAACACAGCCTGCCACAACAGGAAAATGAATTTGCATCTACATATATAGGATTGATACAGCCAGATGCCGAATTGACTTGGGAATCGGTTGGGAAATCCACCATCGGCTGCGCTTTTTTGTCAGTCAATCGATGGATGCGCACTCAAATGTCCTTTGGATTTCATTTTGTGGTTTTATTTAATTAAAATTAACTTTGTTTGCATTACTTTGATGGACTTCGATTCGTGTTTCCCTCCCCGCCCCCTAGTCAGTTGATTGGTGAAGTATTTCCTTAATTTTGTATACATTTCCACAGATTTTTCTTTGACATTTCCACTTTTTTCATGCGCGTTTAATTGCAGCTCATTAAGCATACGCATATTAATTAAATCACCGCATTTATGCACTAAAGTTGCGGTCAGATACAGATAAAGGGGACGGGAATGGGAAAAGGTAAAGTCAATTAATATGAAAAAAAGAAAATTTTCATTTGCATATTGCAGAGCAAAATAAATAAAACGAATAGCGCCAGGGATGAGCTACACGGCTTTTCGATACCCTTTAATTGGGTGGGACGCCAACTCCCAGGCGAGAGTCGAACTCGAGCTCGAACCCGAACACCAAGCGCGCAGCATGCCGTTGGTTGGCTCGAGCACAAGCGCACAGTTTGGTCCAACAGGTTTGATTTCGAAGATCATGTTCGATTGGATATTCTGTCCGAACCAAAACGCATAAGCAGTAACAATCATGTATGAGAATGTTTGATCATGGATACCACGAGTGACTCGATCTTGCCCGTTCGCCTAGAAGCTGTTTGATTCATGAAAACTGCAACGAAATTATCGGGATTATATATCCCCATAGAGTTAGGTATCACACCAGGTGCATTTTTTCTTCGAATTTGTTGTTTTAGCCGAATCAAATCAGACGGAAACAGTGCTATTGAGATTTCTTTTCTGTCAAACTTTTAGCCTGAAGGAATATCATAAATTCTAGTACTTTCCCCAACAAGAGTTGCAGTTGAATATCAAACATATTGCGGAATCAAAAGCCATCTAGTTTGTATTCTTCCGAGGTAATGAAGTTAATAATAAGTACCAATCAGAGAGTTTACATTTTAAATTACGCCAAAAACTACAAGCAAATGAAAATAATAAAAAAAAAATTATGAAAATAGCAGGAGCAAAATGAATGGGGAAAAGAAAAATCATTTTCATTCGGGGAATGCATATTTATTTGCAATGCAAATAATGTTGATTGATGGAGAGATAAACATACATACATACATATTTACATACAGTGTTGCATAGTTGCAGGCAGGAGGTGTATGCAGCATGTGGCATGTGGCACGTGTCCTACCCCATTTATTCTCCTGCTTGTTGAGTGGGTTCGCGCATGTAATTAGAAAAATGTCAATGCCAACAAAAGGACTCATCCTTCCACCCAACACCACCCCATCCCACATGTCCAGGACCATGACATTGAAAAGTTGTCGTGGCACTGTGGAAAATTACCTTTATTAGCAACATGCCACCACGCGAAGGGGAGGGGGAAGGGGCTGCAAAGCGGGAGGCTGTGCCACGTGTTGCTTGCGTAATGCGCAAGGGAAAGGGTGTGGCACGGCCCCCAAGCCTAGGTCAGGGTGGGTGCTGCACCGAGAGAGTGTGTTGTCAGTCTCCGGGATTAGTTACGGCAAACGAACCCAAAGGACCCCTTTCCATTAAGCAGAAAATTGAGTTGCACAACCCGCCAAAGCATTTAATATGACGGATTTGGACGGGGCTTTCGAGGGAAGCGTAACCAGATTTTCGTGCTGTCAAGCGCTGCTGGGATGTCACTGGGCTGGCGTTATCCCGCCTTGATTTATGGCCAAAACGTTGCGGCAGGGGGAGGCTGAACAGGTATGGAGTTACAACGGACATTTTCCAATCCACTTTCCACATGGAAAAACTGTCTGACGACATTCCAATTCAATTTGCAAACATTCGAATAATCAAATGTCTTCTTTTGTTGGATCTTCTATACATGGTACAATATTATACATACATTTATTCAATGTTTAAATACTGTATTGCATTCTGCATATTGTTGGATGTATGTGTGTCCCTGTGGGTGTGTGTGTGTGTGTGGAACTGCTTTCATAGTGAAATTTATAGCTTATTTATATAACAATAAAAAGCACAGCACAGCACAGCGACAGCACAATCACAGAAATAACAACACGGCAACGACGACCAGCGGCGGCAGCGGCGGCCGCACAGACACAACATGGCCATGTCGTCCCTGACAAACAATAAAAAAAAGTAAAAACAAGAAGAAACGCTAGAGCGGATGTCACGACCATAGGGATACCCACTACTCGGTGTTTTTTTGTTAGCTCGGCAGCAAATAGAAGTTCGAGTAAGTTGAATAGATTCAGATGCTGCAAACAATATACCCCTGCAATATCCTCGAGCAATGGGTATTCCAAACGAGCTGGCGATGAAATATTATGCAAGTCTGTCTGTGTGGGTGGTGGAGGGCGTGGTGTGGGTGTGTGTCCGTGTCCGTGTCTGTGTGCATAAAAATTAAACAAGATGCAACACTCAGGCGGCTAACTGCCTGCTCGCGTGTGTGTGGCGCAGCACAGACAGCGACCGTTCTCTATGGGTCTGGTCCGTTGTTGTGGTTGCCACATCCTGCTCCTGCCTCTGCTGCTGATGTTGCAGCCGCCATTAAAAATGTCCAACAGCCTGCAAAAACCAGATCCAGGCCTTGATTTTTTTTGTATTATTATTTATTGATGAACAATGGTAGCAGAGTCTCCACATCCCCCATTCAACGACAATCCCGAATCCAATTCGGAACGAATTTAATTTAAAGCAAAGGCTAAGTGTCAAGAAATGGATTCAGTTTATACAGAGATTATGTGTACTATGTATACCGATTCCTTTTCTATAAATTACAATAATAATTGGTGGGCTGTTTCCGTACGTTGATTGTTTTATTGGCCACTGCCTGTTGTCATTACGAACTGCCTAAAAAAATATACATAGGTTCTCCGCTGATGATTTATACGACCTGAATAGGAGGCTCTTGCAACACTTTAAATCGTGACATGCCGCCACAGTGCCCTCCTGCCCCTCTTGGCCCCTCTCCCTTTCTCTCTGGTGGTGGCTGTCATCCGTTTTTTAGTCGGTCTCTCTCTGCTTTTGTCACATTTATTGCCATTGCATTGTTGGCATTTTGCAAATTAAACGGATTTCCGCAAAAGGCCATTTCCGCAATGGCCCTGTCACGGCGCTTGCACTTTTTACTGCCTCATCTCGCCGCCTCTCAACACGATTCTATTCGATTCGATTTCTATTTCGATTTTCTATTTCCATTTTCATTTGCTTTACGTTTTCCACTTTATTTAGTTTTTTTATTGACAAATGTTTCTCTTTTTTTTGCACGCTTTTTGCTGCTCAACTATTTGTTTTTATGTTTTATTAACGGAGAGCCAAACAAGAAGATGAAGAGGAAAATGGATTTGCAGTGCAGTTTATGACAGTTTTCCGCCTAGAGCTAGACTTTGATTTCTTTTATTAATCGAAAGTTGCCTGAATTACCCCACAGAATATTCATTTTACTATTCTGTTCACTATTATTAACAACAAACCTTTACCAGATATTCCCTGCAGCTTTTGAGCCAGAATTTCATTCGGAATCTTCAGAAAAGTGTACAGATTTATCTACATTTTCGTTTCGACTTATAAAAAACTAGGAACAGGAAGTCTGATACTTTTGCAATAGGAATATTTGCATTTGGTTTGCATCGACTGTCATTTATTTACTATCTGCTTTTTGACATTCGATACGTTTCCATAGGTTCTATTTTTGTGGGCATCAAAGGACAAAAGAACGGATTACGTTATCATATAATAATAATAATAGTTTTTTGCCGCTTCTCTGGGGTCACGTTGTAATTTATGTCGCATGTTAATTAAGCGGGTTCGACTCCAATGAACTGTGCAAATGAATCACAATTAGCAATCGCTATTCGATTTACAATAATTATCAAAATAAAGAGGATAAAAAAGATATGCATGGATCTGGCACACATAATTATGGAACAAAAAGCAGAAAAATGTATAAATTAAACAGCCAAACCAACGAAAAAAATAAATAAATTGCAGATTAGTGAGTTTTGGTATTCTGGCTTCTCTCTTCTCTCTCACACTTTCTTCGCACCCACTTTCTCCAAGAATTCCGGCAAACAAATTTAAATATCCCCGGAGCTTAACGAACGATTCTCTCTCTCTCTGCCTGACCTTGTGGCTGTCCTCTGGCGGGAGCACCTGGCGACCGTTCATTCAGAGAGCGCTGAGACAGGGGCAGGGACAGAAGCATGCCGCTCATTAACATATTGAATTTTAATGTCGTGCCAACACACAGAGTCCCCGCAGATACGACTCTGGAGATCCTGCTGCTGGCGCTGCTGCTGCTGCTTTGAAGGTCCTGCAACAACAGAAGGAAGGAGGGAAGGAAGGGAACGAGCTAGCGAAAACATCCCTCGAACGAGCCGCAAAATTCTAAACTACTTTTGTTTGGCATTTGCATTTGCATTCCCGCCCCGACCGCTCACGAAACCCCAAAAGAAATTACTGCGGCAAAGCCAAACAGGACGAAGGGTCTCGAAGGGTCTCATCTGCATATTTCCATCCTCTTCAATGGAAAAGCATGATTAAATGGCTTCCAAAGCCCTCAATAATGACGTCAAAACGTATTTGCATTAAAATTACAATCAAAAGTTCAACGAAAAATTTCCACCAAAAAAAATATAGGAATATATGTATAAAAAAAATGGGCAGATGAATTTTTGATTTTGGTCTGGAAATTGATTTTTAACGAGATCCTGCAAGGAGGTGCTCTGAAAATATGGGAAATTATACTACTTTGTAGGGTTCATTAGGAATGGACTCGGAGCATGAGAATGTGGCCCTGATGATTGAAGCTTCGACAAATTCGAGCAATAATTTATTGATAGTATGCATCGACCACAAAAGACATTCTCTTCGCTTTTGGCAGAGACTCATAAATCAGACTGAGACTTCACATAAATTTCCCTCGACAAGTGTCCGTGTCCGGTTAACGGGCGCGAGTGTATTCTCCTCCTCAAAAAACTGGAACCCCAAAAGTTGGCGACACACACACATGCACAATTTGTCACTGGGTCATTTTGCACATTAGTGGAGTCCCTTTTCCTTCCAAAAAATAATATAATAAATCATGTGCAAAAAAACATTAGAAGATGGCACCACAGTCCATTCATTCTTGGCCGAATGCCTGGGCGCCAGGAAAGTTCTTTTGCTTTTGACACAGTTTTCAATTGGCAACCTCCCGGCCAAGCTCGCACACACTGAACAAAAATAATTGAAAAGAAAACTGAAATAAGGCTTTCGATTATGTTTCTGAAACGAACTCTTTCTTTTTTTTTCGAATCTTTTGTAAAAAAAAAACAATCATTCCATGTGATTGAAGCTGAATTCTGTGTCCTTTTTTTCTGCCACTTTTGATTGTTTGACATCCTGAAAGAGTAAATAGTTATTGGCGAGCTCTTGAAGAACTATAAATCCCTGGCTCGTGCACTCCGATACTCTGAATAATTTCCACAAAATACCATCAATCAATCGGGAAGAGGGAGGAGGGAGGAGGGATGCTTGGAGGCCAAGTGATGGAATTGAGCCGCACACAAAGGAGGTGTTTGTTGCAATTGGAGTTGAGTTCTCGCATGCGAGACCAGGGTTAATCATTCAACGTAACATTCTGCCTGCTGCTGTTCGGGTTCTCAATTATATCGGCAATTAAATTTCCATTATGAGTCCACAGACACTCCGAGAGTCCGAGTGTCAAGGACTGGCCTCCCAACGTACAGGTCTGTATAATAATTATCTTATTGTTGCCAGGGATCGTCGTGGGTTGGCAGGAAATTCAATTTTAGTTAGACGCAATTATGTAATAAGAGAGCGGGAGTGAAACGGGCAGCCAAAGTGTTGGTTGATGCACTGCCTGGGAGGCATTCAAATCAAGTGAAAGATGATAATAATTGCATTGGAATTTATGAGCGTGTGTGCGGCATGCATCGGATATACACACTATATGTGCATATTCCGTTAACTTTTGGCATTTTATGCCATTAAGTATTTGTGTATTAACTAATTGGAAAATTGATATCGGGCCAAAAGCCAGGCAAAATCCGAACTCTTTCCAGTGCTGAACACCATCATTTCCTGATACATTTTCATTCACTTAAGGGGGAGTGGAGTTTTTCGGGCTCAAATTGCTCGCACTTCCTCTGCGCTGCCACACATATCTCAAGTTATTAATTTTCCATTAAATAAAACGTTTTACAAGCAATTAAGCCCGAACAACGAGCAAAATTATCAACACGTTCCGTTCCGCTTATTAAATGCCTGCCAAAATGTTGTATTTATGCACCCGTGAATAAATAAATAAATAGAACTTCTGCACAGCATCGCCTTGCAAAATCTGTCACAATTTGGGGATTGTCTTTCGGGGAAACTAGGGAAAAGATTTTGCGAAAATTGTGGAAATATTTCTGGAGCAAAGCACAAATATTTTCTGCAAGGCTGGTGCGTAAATTTAACGCTTCCCTGAATACACAGGATTCACCACACACAGACACAGAAGCAGTCCGTATGTATAGGTAGAGGATGTGTAGAGCCACATGTGCTCAAGGATGTGCGTAAGGACTACTCAACATGATGATGATGATGGCGATTTTGATTTTCATTTGTATTTCTTCATTTTGCGCTTTGATTTAGATTTATGCATGATGCTAGACTTTAAAGCGGAAGCCAGCAGAGGAGAGACGTGGCCGCATATCCTTGCTAGGTCCTAGATCCCAGCACTGAGCCTGCGAAAGCTACCATCAGCCGTACAGCTGTGCCACTTGAAGCAATTTATGAAGCATTTTACTTACTTAGCTGCTGATTTACTCCCCCATTCCGGGTGTCTGTGTGTGTGCCTGTGTGTGGTGGCAAGGACCTTCTTCGAGAGAGCACATGTGTTTTGCGATTTTTCTATGAATATGAAATAAGTTTTCGCCTCGCATGTGCGTAAATAAACAAACAGCAGAAGCAGCAGAAGCAGCCGAAGCAGCACACGCAGAAACAGAAACAGAAACAGCAACAGAAATTCCAGCAAGGACCTCTCCCAGCGAGTCCTGGGCTTTGAGCTTGCGATCGAGTGTGTTTACCCAAGGCGTTGCCAGCAAACGGCTCCCAGGGCTGTAGCGAAATTTTATGTGCATTTTATGCAAAAAGGATGATCCCCGAGAGCCTTGCCAAAAGGTAACCTAACCCAACCCAACCGGCTCCAAAAGGGTGGCCGAACCCCAATAAATTCCGATCCCCGCGAATACATACATAAACCCCTAAGTTTTCAGTCCGAAGGTCACGAATCGATGGTTCTTCCAGATCTATGGCTCTTAGAAAAGGAATGAGACTGCCCCGCCCCTCCCGCCAGGCATAATTGCACAAAGCCAATGGAAGCAGCAAGGACTTTCGCTTCGTTAGGGCATCTGTCGGGGCGTCTGGCCTTTCCCAATGACTTGCCAAATTCGTCTGGGGCTTGTTTACATAGAAATACAGCCAAGACGCGGGGCCCAAAAGACGGGAAAAATATAATGAGGCAGACAACAGCACACAGAGTCCACGTCCACACCCCGCCGCGTCGGGGGCCCAGACACCAAGGAGACAGCGAGACGACTACTGGCTTTCCTGGCTTTCAGCAGTTTCAGCCAAATGCCAGACAAAGTGGTAAACAGACGGAAAACGCGTGACTTTCACTTTGATGTGCCAGCAGCAGCAGCAGCCGCAGGAGCAGGAGAGGGAGCGATTCGTCCTGCTGCCAGACAAATGTCGCAATCGTCTTGGGTTTTTTCAACCCGCGAAATGATTCGCTGTTTGCATAGGTCCTCTGATAGTCCTGGTCCACCAATGCCGGTTGTAGCCATTCATGCTCCATCGCAAAACTGACCAAAGCCGTTTGCATAGATGACTGCCGGGCACGACTGTCACAGGCAGAGACCTGCAAACTGGTCTTAAAGTTCTGCGATAACAAGACCTGCAAATGCAACACCTTGAGGCACAAGGCAGAGTCTGAGAGACACGAGTGAGCGACAGGCAGGAGGCTTATCAGGAAAGTGCCTCGTTTCGGCTCGGTCCCAACCACAACCCTAGTTTGTTTTTCAGACTTTAAGTCTAGAAATGAGTGCATTCAGCCGCAGGACATGTGCCTCGACCTGCCTGCCTCGATGTGCCTGCCACTTGCAGTTCTCCCAAATGACAAACAGCCAGTGCACTCTCTCTCCCTCGCTACTTCTCTTAGATAATGAAGCGTAAACTTGGTAAGAAGAGTGAACCATTACTTGAGGGGGAAAAATGTAGAAAATGCGATAAAAGTTTATGCCAAATTGTGTGTAAATATGTGCTTAAAAAGTCGTTAGGAGTGGACCACTGATAGGATGGAAACTGCCAAAAGATGCAGAAATATTCTCCACTTTGGCGTTCGATTTTAATGAGCAGCTCTCTCTTTAAATCTCTCCCTCTCCATCTCTCGCTTCGTCATCATTAAAAAAATATGCAAGCGGCGGTTATTCGATGCTTGATTGAGTTGGCTCCCACCCGCTCACCCCTCACCCCCCTTGAAGCGAGTATTGGAGCTGCGGCTGGCATTAAGTGCGGCTCAGAGCTCGCCGCTGCCATAAATTTGCTTAATCAAACTATTTAGGCCTCTGTGGATGTCACGCAGTGGAAGTCAAGCTGCTACTGCCAGTGGCAGTGCCACTGCTACTGCCACTGCCACTGCCACGGCATTTGTGGGGGCCATTAGAACGTGAAGAATGGATGGTAGGATGGCGGGAAGGAGCGACGACAACACATGTGTTGCATGCTTTTAGGCTCCGCTCAGACGACACACATAATCCTAATTAATTGCCGACATCGGCATCAGCATTCAGGATCCGGCATCAGCATTCAGGCTCCAGCAACAGCATCCAGGAGCTGAGTGTCTGCATCCTCTCTCTCTCTCTCTCTCTCTCCCTCTCTCTGTGCCACGCGAATGCATTTTGGCAGGTGCATGTGAGCACTTCGTGCGCGCCATTTGCCCCCAGAGCTTTTCATATGCGCCCCCCAGGCACCTCCCCCCTTGGCCAGGCCCTGCTAGTGTACGCCATTATTTCCCTTTGATTTGCTTTGGCTGGGAAAAGCCGTCGTCGCGTGTTGAATGGCAGAAGGAGCCACCGAGTGGGGTGGGGTGGTTCCGTGGCTCCAAAGGGAGAGCGCGACGCATTTCATGCACTTGGCTGGGCTTTTAAGTTGCTTAACGCTTTTGATGTTTGCTGGCAGCCCAGCCCCTGCCTCCCCCTTTGGCAGGCAGTGAGTGTGACGGGGCCGTGGAAAGAGCCCGTAAGCCCCCAAGACAGGAGGTGACACAGCCCAAAGGAGGGGGAAAATCGCAGGGAAATCTTTAACTTTAGAGCCAGCGAGGTGTGACAGGCTTAACATTTTCAGGTGTTCAATTCATCTGAATCGTAGAGGGGAAAACTGTCTTTTAAATTGTGAATAACCGTGGAAGGAGCGAATTTAAGCATACTTTAAGGTCCTTTAAAGTTACTTTCGGCCACAGCATCAGCCACACGGATCATCCCCAAGGGAAATACAAGTGAAAAATGGGGAAAAGTTTCCCGCACAAGACGCAATAATCGATAGCTGGAGTCGTCAGTGGATTGGCCTTTTCGCAGGGGAAAGAAAAGGGGTCTGAAAGAAAGAAGGCGAGGGAGCAAGGAAATGGTATCCTTTGGCGCGGCTCCTCGAAAGTATGCAACACGATTTTAATTAGTTTCGAAAAGTATTTTAATTTTTGCAATTTGTGTGCCACAAGGCACAAGGCTGAAAGGCAGGGCAGGGCCGGGCAGGGCGGGCAGTCTCTGCCTCAAATAATCACAGAACAGAATGCGGCACATTAATGATTATTAGTTGTACGTATAATGAGCGTCATCAGCGGGCTCTGAGGCGTGGCAAATGGCAGTGGGCAGAGGGGGGGGGGGGCCTCCTGCTATTCAAAAAATGCGTGCAAACCGAAAAAAAACCTCCCACAAAAAAAAGCCACCAAAACACCAAGTGGCACGAACAGAAAGCGAAAAAAGCATCGAATGAACGCAGCAAAAAGTTGAAAAAGTTCCGAGAGAAGTTTTCGCAATTATTTTTCTGTTCTAATGTAATAGTGGGGCGGCCCGGCCCCGGCCCCAGCCCCCTTTTTTTATGCTTTTGAAACGAAGGAAAGTTTGTTTAAACTATGTGGCCAGGAAAGGGGTGATTCTCCCCCCCTGCCGCCCGTCTGGGCAGCCGGACGGGCTGGCTCTCTCTCTCTCTCTCCGGATAGCTTAGCGGTTGCTGGAAGTATGCTTTGATTTTCGGCTCCGGCGCTTGACCGTTGCGTTGCGTGGAATGCAGTATTCGAATTGTTTGTGTGCTCCCCTGCCCCCATGCCCCCGCATTTTTGCTTGATCTATATGTACATATATTTCATGCTTTTGGATATTCCCCCCCAAAAGTTTTCAAATTAAAGGCAACCGGATTCTACTGGCCTCTGGAAAGTTCTGCGGTTGTGGATCAAAAGTCCATCCGGGCCCAACTATTAGTGATTGAGTTTTTGTTCTTGAAGTAGGTTTTCTTACCTGAAAAGAGAGAGAGAGAGAGAAAGAAGAAAGGTGTTAATTAGAATCTGCATTTTTATGGCGGAAAATACTAAAGAATATCAAAGCTGAAATCAATTTGCGGTTCGTATTATGCTGACAAATATCGTGTGGAGTGGAAGGAAGTCCTGGCTGGGACTTAATTACACACACAACTCATTTGTCGAACACACAAAAACCCACTCCCCGAATGCACATGCCACAAGGGACACGGACACGGAGACGGACACACTCTCCCTCTCGCTGCCCTGCTCTGACCTGCCCGCGTGCTGCTGTCTGCCTGTCTGCCTGTCTGTCTGTGTCTTGAAATGGGAAACCCAAAAACGAGACAGCAACCAGAGACGACGACACATGGCACACAGCAAAAGCTAAAACAGCAGCAGCAGCAGGAGGAGAAGGAGGAGCAGGAGGAGCTGCAACAGCAGGAACCAGTCAGCCGTGGCACCAGCACAGGACTTTTGTTTATATGTCATAAAAATTACTCATACGTTAATAATTTAAACGGATGGCTGTTGATGATGGCCGGCCCCAAGGCAGGACATCAGGACAGTACGACAGCAGGACACATGAGGCATCTGCAAATGTGTACTTTGGGGGGACGGGGAGCAAAGGCTAACTCGGAATCAATACGAAATGAAAACCAAATACCGCCCTGATCAAACACAAGGAGGCCCAGCCAGGCCAGGCCAGGACTGGCAGCACCTCAAGCCTGTTTCTTGCTGCTGCTGCTGCTGCTGTCCGATGATATTTCTCTCGTTATCAAGGCATAAAATTCATAACCAAGGCCCTGACAGACATTGAGTGCTGCCCCACCCCCTATACGGATGAATGTCTATGAATCTTTCTCTGGTGCGATATTTGTGTAAGTATATCCATGCCGCGTGTGTGTGTGTGTGTGTGTGTGTGCGTGTGTGTTTGGTGGCAATTTCATTATATCATCAATAATACAGTCAGACAGATGTACGTATGTCCTTTCTGTTTGCTTTGGCTCTGTTATCCCTGCTCCGAGCAGCTTTCATAAGGTTTCTTAGGACTGGCCCTTGGCTGACTTCGCCTTAAGATAACGTATTTTATTTATTAGCAATTTGCGCCCGAACCATTACACTCGGTGGCACTCCATTCGGTAAACAGTTTTTATTATTTCATTCCTCACACCGAACGTGAATGAACATGTCGTCTGCCATTCCATCCCATCCTCTCTCCTTCTCCCTCCTTCTGCAATCGCAAACAAAAATGTTGCATCATTTGTTTTACTCTTTTACAGAGAAGGCAGAGAAGAGGCAGGTGGCGGCCCCACAAAGTATACTTTTTGTCCGTATATTTGTAACAAAATTGAATCCTTCATTAGCTCCGAAAAAGCTGCTGTTTATCGCAGGAGAAAGCAGTCGAAACCATGTCAAGAAAAGCCTCCATAAAGTGTGAAGTTTGTCTGTATGAGAACTGCCAGCAAACCGGCAAGCGTTTTTTTTTGCGGGAGTCCCGCGAAATGCTCGCAAGCGACCAAAAAAAATACATATAAATATCAAAAAAGTATCGCAAAAGAATTCGAAAAAATCAATCAGAAACTTACATTCACTGCCACAAAAGTAGATATCATATTTGTATCATTTCCGGATCCAAATGCGAGCGTTTTGTTGGGTTTCTCGACATTCATTTTTAACCAGCAGGCGGCCAGTTATGAGTTAACTCTAGCTTTAGCCCTTGAGAAAATCAATTTTCGTTTTCGGACACTTTTTCGGTTCAAGACTTGTTAGCCCGATGTCGAGAAACCAGCCCTAATTGACTCCATTTTACAACTGGCATAAAAACTGCCATGTAGCTTAGTTTTAAAGAATACTGTACAGTGTACATTGAAACAAAAACCTAATCGAAACTGAATTGATTTAATTTCAATTTGTTAAACATTAATTTTGATATCGCATCACATTTGAGATGTAAAGGAAACAGTGGAACTCTTAATGGGACCCATCGTCGTTATTAGTCTGGTCTTTTTTCTGTTCTCGATTTTCATCTTTGTGCACTGGCGACCCTGCTTCCCGCAGCCAGTAGACCATCAGAGCGTCGTTGATGCCATGTTGCTGCACGTCGGACACGCGCTTGCGTGATATGATGGTGGATCCGAGGGCGGAACTTCGTGGTGTCGGAGGTGATTGGCTCTGTGGCAGGGTCTGCGTCCGGTCATCATACTTCCCCAGAAGTTTAGAGCTACCATCTAAACGTTCTTGGAAAGGATCACTGAACGCGTCCTCCAGGCCACGCGGCTCCAGGCCTGCCTGCATTTTCTTCCACATGGAGATGGCGGGCGTGATGACGATGCCGTGAGTGATCGAGTCCTGTGTAAGGCTCACACGACCCTGCTTCACCATTCTCTTAATATTATTGAGTCTCTGTTTGCGCTTCTTCTGTTTCCTCTCCAGCCTCCGGTTCTCCCCTTCATTAAGCTTTTCCTCCAACGATTTTTGCATGTATTTGAGCTTCAACAGCTGCTGTTTTGATAGAATATCCTTGCGCTTTTGCTTCAGATCGGAGATTAGGGAAATCCTTTGGAATGCCTCTGCTGTCTTCTTCCTCGAATCGGGATCGGCTTCATCTTTCCTGACGTGATCAGGGTTTGCCTTCTCTTTTCTGGTTTCGCTTTCCGATCGCTTTTCCTGCCGCCTCTCGTACTTTTCCTTCATGGCGGCGCACAGCTTGGAGATTTCCCCGATCTGCTGCAGTACAAAGCCATCGGAGTCGCTGTCAATCCCTCGACTTGCATCTTTCTCCGCCAGCTCTTGTTCTTCCCAGATCTCCAGGCAGTGTCTCACCCTTTTCAGGCCACACTGTGTCCTTTTCGATTTGTTCTTCGTATCCAGGAGCATCTTCAGCTCAAGAAGATTTAGGCACTTGGACATCCGTTGCACCTCTCGAAGCTGCAGCTTCTCGGTGAGTCCTCGCTGTGGGGCCTGCTCTCCTAACATATCCTTGCACTTTTTCTCCAACATAAAGATTATGTTTTCTCTTTCTTGTGCAGTGTCCGTTGAGATCGGACAGCATTTTCCGAGGTTTTCGTTCGCTTTCTGCTGGTACTCTACGGCCATGCACATTTCGATGTCCTTTAGCTCCTGGCAGCTCTGTACTGGCCAGCACACACCCTGCGTCTGCTGTGGGGTATCTCTCGCTTCCCCCATCAGCTCGGGCCGTGTGGTGTTGGCCCGGTATTCGGCAGGGAGGAGCTCCTTTCGCATGGCCTTGCACTTCATGCGGATGTCCTGCTGCTGCTGATGCAGCTTCTGCTCGTACTCCTGTTGCACCTTGGTCTGTGACATCATTTGCTCCTGTTTCTTCCTCTCCAGTTCATGCTGCAGAAGTGTGGCAATCCAGGAGGTGCTTTGGATGGTCTGCCACTTCCGTAGATAATCGGAATCCTCCTCGAACTGCTTGCTGGGCCTTCGCTCCGTGTGCTGGCTCCTGTGGCTCTTATTAATTTCGAGAAGCTTCTCCTCGCGATCCCTCATCGCCTCGCTGCTGGCGGAAGCAGATCCTACGCAGCATAGACAAGGAGCTGGAAGGCAGATGGGAGGTGGAGGACACATAGGAGCTGCTGCTTCCGACTGTTCCGACTGTTCCAACTGTTCCGACGTGGCTTTCTGCTCAGCCAGTGTTTCCAATGTCTTGGGTTTCTCGGAATTGCGGATGAAATCCTTACAACTATACTTGGTCACTGGCTTCGGTTCGTCATCCTTCGTGCAGAAGCCTCCCCTAGAAGCGGGCGACTCCTGCAACCAGAGGGTGGTCTTTCCCAGGCTCTTCTTCTTGAGGCAGAGTAATTCATTGCGCATACGCAGTATTATTAAATTTATCATTTCAAAAATTTGATTTTGAATTTTATTCTTATATGATGTTAATTAAAATATTTTTCAAAGCTGTATTGTTATAATTTTGAGGCAAAAAAAATTCCCATTTCGACGCAACAAAAAAAAAATTTACTCGGCAACTCTAGCTACTGCCTGACAGCAATCAACTTGTCAATTTTGTTAATTGTTAGTTAAAAATAATTTCTTTGTTATTTGTTGTTTTCCACACTCTTATATATCACATTGTTCTAAGTGTATTTTAAAATATTTCCACGCCCCGCAAAAACGCAGAATAATGGAGAATAACCGTACCTACCAGATTGCCGGATCTGGATCAGGTTGGATCATTATTATAGCCAGAAGGAACAAATTAAATTTCAGTGGCTACGCAGCGCCTTCCAAGCGCTTACTCATTCCCTCTCTCTCTCTCGCACACGAACCGTATATATGTAAGGACGTATATGTAGACAGGTAGAGAAGACAGATGTAAAAAACGTATGTAAACAAAAATTGAAACAAATAACATCTAATATATAAAAGGGTTCGACTTAATTTTGTTTTTAATTCTCTTTTTTGGCTAAAATTTATTTCGTTCCTTTTGCGAGCATATAATAATTTACATAAATCGTAAGCTCACAAACAGTCATGCGAAAAATAATAAAAACACTTGGCTTTGTTTCAGAAAAAGGTCATCATAATGTAAAAGTAAAAAACCCAAGAGTAGTGGTTCAAAAATTAATAGGAACAAAAATAATAGGGAATAGGAAAAATAATAGGGACATACACTGATAGAAAAAACCTACAGTGAAAATTTTAAAATTAAAGTGTTTTCACTTACATTTTGAAAGTAATATAAAAATATTTGATCTAAATATATTTTATATTTAAATTTAATGTTTCTTATTTATTTCAAAGTGTTTTTTATTCAATTTAAATATGACCATGTTAAAAAAATGATTTTTTAAGAGATTTATATTTGAATTGAAATAAATTCTGTTAAATTTGACTATGTTTGTGTTTAATTTAAATTAAATATGAGTGTACTTGGTTTTTCTGCTCCATTTTTCTATCAGTGTACACATAAGACATATTATATTTCGTAAAATAACCGGTTTTCCAAGAGTTGTTTGGCTTGAAACTATTGCGAGTAATTAGTGTTAGTAATTTTAGATGTAAAAACATCCATAACACAAAGTTCAGATACATAGGATAGAGATGCTGAGAATCGTGAGACAAGTCCCATTTAAATATTCTAGTAATTAAAAACACATTTTTTATGGAGGTTAGCCCCTCTAAGCTACGAGTAATATTAATATCTAACAACCTAAAGTCCAAAAGAACCATGTAAACATTTTTTCCTATCGAAGAAGGTTGTATTCAAGATAGTCGCTGTAGAGGCCTGTAAACAAATAGTGCAATACCCTGTGGTCTGGTGAGGCAAATATTTTATAACCTGATTGTTGAAGCAGTTAAAACTATGAAACACAAAGGCGGATCCATTATGGTATGAGGTTCATGTACATATATACTGTCTGAGTAACGGCAAAGGCCGCGGCTCACAACTTTCCCTCTCGTTTTTTTATTGTGTTTTATGGGTGCATTTAATCAAGTAGGCAACCGAAAAAAGTTATACTTTCTTTTCCACAAAACTGAACAAATCAAGTAGATATCATATTTGCATCATTTCCGGACTCAAATGCGAGCGTTCTGTCGGGTTTCTCGACTTCGAATTAAGGTGCCGGTTAGTTGTTGTACCGAAAAAGTTAAGGACTTAAACGGGTATTTAAATGGATAACAGTGTGCTGTTAAGTGTACAAATATGCTGTTGAGAGCACAAGTGTGCTGTACAGCGCCAACCACAGGATTGCTTCGATTATTGCATCAGCTGTCTGGCTTTCTTGAATCAGCTGTCAAAAGCCTCTTCTTCTTCATCTTTGTTGTCGAACCGAAACATTTTTAATCAGCAGGCGTCCTGCTAAGAGTTAACTCTCTCATGAGCCCTTGAGAAAATCAATTTTCGTTTTCGGACACTTCTTCAGTCCAAGATTTGTTAGCCTGATGTCGAGAAACCCGCATTACGTGAGTCCATTGAACAACTGGCATTAAAACTGCCATGTAGCTTAGTTTTAAAGAATATTGTACATTGAAACAGAAACCCAAAGAAAGTATCGAATAGAAACTGAATTGATTTAATTTGTTGAACATTAATTTTGATATCGCCTCACAGTTGAAATGTAGGAAATAGTGGAAGTCTTAATGGGACCCATCGTCGTTATTAGTCTGGTCTTTATCGAGGCAGGGGCAGTGGAAGGTCCAAAGGTTCAGGGCTTTTCTCATTCTGTTCTCGATTTTCATCTTTGTGCGATAACGGGGGGCTTGCGGCAACCTTGCTTCCCGCAGCCAGTAGACCATCAAAGCGTCATGGATGCCATATCGCTGCAGGTCGGACAGGCGCTTGCGTGATATGATGGTGGATCCAAGGGCGGAAGTTCGTGGTGTTGGAGGTGATTGGCTCTGTGGCTGGGTCTGCGTCCGGTCATCATACTTCCCCAGAAGTTTAGAGCTACCATCTAAACGTTCTTTGAAAGGATCGCTGAACGCGTCCTCCAGGCCACGCGGCCCTGCCTGCATTTTCTTCCACATGGAGATGGCGGGCGTGATGACGATGCCGTGAGTGTTCGAGTCCTGTGTAAGGCTCACACGACCCTGCTTCACTCTCTTAATATTCTTGAGTCTCTGTTTGCGCTCAGCCTTCTTCTGTTTCCTCTCCAGCCTCCGGTTCTCCCCTTCATTAAGCTTTTCCTCCAACGATTTTTGCATGTATTTGAGCTTCAACAGCCGCTGTTTTGATAGGATATCCTTGTGCTTTTGCTTCAGATCGGAGATTAGGGACATCCTTTGGAAGGCCTCCACTGTCTTCTTCCTCGAATCGGGCTCGGCTTCAACTTTCCTGATGTGATCAGGGTTTGCCTTCTCTTTTTTGGTTTCGCTTTCCGATCGCTTTTCCTGCCGCCTCTCGTACTTTTCCTTCATGGCGGCGCACAGCTTGGAGATTTCCCCGATCTGCTGCAGTACAAAGCCATCGGAGTCGCTGTCAATCCCTTGACTTGCATCTTTCTCCGCCAGCTCTTGTTCTTCCCAGATCTCCAGGCAGTGTCTCACCCTTTTCAGGCCACACTGTGTCCTTGTCGACTTGTTCTTCGTATCCAGGAGCATCTTCAACTCCAGAAGATTTAGGCACTTGGACATCCGTTGCACCTCTCGAAGCTGCAGCTTCTCGGTGAGTCCTCGCTGTGGGGCCTGCTCTCCTAACATATCCTTGCACTTTTTCTCCAACATAAAGATTATGTTTTCTCTTTCTTGTGCAGTGTCCGTTGAGATCGGACAGCATTTTCCGAGGTTTTCGTTCGCTTTCTGCTGGTACTCTACGGCCATGCACATTTCGATGTCCTTTAGCTCCTGGCAGCTCTGTACTGGCCAGCACACACCCTGCGTCTGCTGTGGGGTATCTCTCGCTTCCCCCATCAGCTCGGGCCGTGTGGTGTTGGCCCGGTATTCGGCAGGGAGGAGCTCCTTTCGCATGGCCTTGCACTTCATGCGGATGTCCTGCTGCTGCTGATGCAGCTTCTGCTCGTACTCCTGTTGCACCTTGGTCTGTGACATCATTTGCTCCTGTTTCTTCCTCTCCAGTTCATGCTGCAGAAGTGTGGCAATCCAGGAGGTGCTTTGGATGGTCTGCCACTTCCGTAGATAATCGGAATCCTCCTCGAACTGCTTGCTGGGCCTTCGCTCCGTGTGCTGGCTCCTGTGGCTCTTATTAATTTCGAGAAGCTTCTCCTCGCGATCCCTCATCGCCTCGCTGCTGGCGGAAGCAGATCCTACGCAGCAAAGACGTGGAGCTGGAAGGCAGATGGGAGCTGGAGGACACATAGGAGCTGCTGCTTCCGACTGTTCCGACGTGTCTTTCTGCTCAGCCAATGTTTCCAATGTCTTGGGTTTCTTGGAATTGCGGATGAAGTCCTTACAACTATACTTGGGCACATGCTTCGCTCCCTCCTCCTTCGTGCAGAAGCCTCCCCTAGAAACGGGCGACTCCTGCAACCAGAGGGTGGTCTTGTCCAGGCCCTTCATACTGAGGCAGAGTAAGTCGTTGCGTTTGCGCAGGCAGCACTCGGTCTTCGGCTGCGTGGCAAAGCGGCGAAGTCTTCTACCGAGACCCTTGGGGCTGGTGTCCGCTTCGGCTGGTGGCACTCCCACAAACGCACTCCACACAGACGAGCAGGTGGCAGAGGGGAGCCACTGTCGCCTGTCCGGCTTGCTTATTTCGCTGTTGGGAATGTCACAGGCCATAGGCGGATCCAGTTCCCGTTCGCTGACCGACGGCAGCCTGGACCGCAGTTCTATGTTCATTCGGCGGACAATGGCTGTGGAAGCGGGGGTGGCGGCGGGTTTGGGATCTTTTCCAATGCTGGGGCAACGTCTGAATGATCCTCCTAGAAACCGCCTTACCTGCACGCTTAGGTGGTTGTGGAACATCCCGGGTGCAACATTTGTGGCCAAATTTTCGTACGTGAAATAAAATAAAAACTGCCGCCTAATGAACGTGCGCCAATCTACGGGGAATTTTAATAATAAAATAATAGAATAAAACTGAAATTGAAAGTGAAGTCAGACTCTGATTGAAATCTCAGTGCTGTCTGGATCCTGGATCATGAGGCAGAGGGGAGGGGCTTACAAATGATTAAATTTTGATGCTACACTGGGCCTCCAGTAATATCTGCGCGGATTTCTGCAGCCTCTCCAGCTCCCAGTCGTTCAGTTTCGGCCGGCAGATCGCCGAGATTCCATGGCCGCAGACTACGCAGGGCATGGACATGAACACCTCGTCCTTCACACCGCAGATGCCCTGGACATTGGTGGACAGCGCCAGCACCCGATTGCAGTTGTCGAATATCGCCGAGACCACATCGGCAGCGGTGAGGCCGATGGCCCAGTTGGTGTATCCTTTGATGGCAATTACTTTAAAGGCCGCCTCCACCACATCCTTGTGCGCCGTGGACCAGTACATGGGATCGTCGTCAGTACCAATGACGGGAAGGATCTCCTGCAGGCGAACGCCGCCAACGCTCACTGTCGACCAGAGGGGCACCGAGCTACCGCCGTGCTCCCCAACCACATAGCCGTGAATGGATCGCGTCGCGATCCCCAACAGCTGGCTGATGAACAGGCGGAAGCGGGCCGTCTCTAGGTGGCAGCCGGTGCTGAAGCAGCGCTCGTATGGCAGATTCGTCAGCTTGCGGGCGACCCAAGTCATCACGTCCGAGTGATTGGACACAATTATGAAGGTGGCCTTGGGACTCTGCTCCAGCAGGGCTGGCATCAGCGTCCTGAGGATCTCCGCCGTCTTCTGGGCCACATCTAGGCGCGTCTCGTTGGGCTTGGGCCGTGCCCCGGCCGTCACCACCACCACACGGGAGTCCTTCGTGCCCGCCACGCTGGAGCACTTGTCGAGCCGCGGACTGTTGATGAACATCGAACCGTGCATCAGGTCCATGCGCTCTGCCTCCCCCCAATCTTTCTGCTCGTCGTAGAGCGCTATGTGATTGGTAATGCCCTTGCAGAGGAGGGCCATGGCACAGGCCATGCCCACGGATCCGACGCCCGCAATGGTCACCTTCCGGCCCGACTGTATGTCGTGCGGTCCGCCGAGCTTCTTGAACAAACAATCGCGGAAACCCTTCAGCAATTCCGGATTGACTTTGGTTCCTTTCTTGCATTTGTCATCCTTCGGGGGGGCCTTACCCTCTGATTTCTCGAGCTTTTCTTTGGCTTTCGCTCTCTCTGCTTCCTGTTGGGCTCTCTTTTCCATGCACTTTCTTTGCTGAATCTCTGCTTCCTGTTGGGCTCTCTTTTGCTCGCCGTATTTTTGCTGGATCTCTACCTCGCACTCTCTGCTCAGCTTGATCCTGGCACATTCGCAAATACCCGCGAGACTGGCAGTATCATTCTCGCTCAAACAGCTCAGAATTCCCTCAACACTCTTCAGTTTCGCGTTCAGGCACTTTTCCACCTCAGGACTCAGACATTGCTTTGCTGTGGTAGTAAGTTTTTCCCTGGGAATGTCCGCCTTCTGCCTTTCCTTCCGTGCGGCAATCTGAGTCTTGGACTTATTCCTGGGATGCTCCCCGCCCGCGTCCAGGCACATCTCTTTGATGACCTGCTTGCGGCAGTTCTCCTTGATCTGATCGCAGACGCATTGTTGCATGCGGCCCAGCTCCGCCTGCTGCTCCTGGCTGAGATTCTTGCGGCAGGCCCACACATCCTTCCACGTAGTGGCCATGCACTGCTCCAGCTTTTCGGCGTATCTGGAGCGTGTTGGCTGCTTCTTGCTTTTGGCCATCGCCGCGCATTTCATCTGGACAACATCCACCGAGTTGGGCTCTCCCTTTGGGTACTTTTTGGGGCATTTTTTCAACATTTTTATAATTTTTTTTGCGCCCGCTTCCGCCTTTGCCCTGCTGAACGCGCTCACGACACTGTCCTGGCAGATCTTATGGATGCCCGTCTTCAGGCAGCCCATTATTACCCGAAGGAGGTTCTGTTGCTCCTTATTGGCGGAGCCCTCGAAGCACTCGAGCGTCTTCGTCTTCTCGAGGATGCACTTGTCCACTCGACTCTTAATCATTGCAGCCTCCTTTTCGGCCTCCTCGGCCGCCTCGGCCAACTTGCGCTTCGCGGCGGCCAGTTCCAGTTGCTTTTTGAGCTTTAAAATATCCTCGCCGGAATTCTGGCAGCAGTTCTGACGCTTGTTCTTGGCCATGGCCAATGGGCATGGCCGTCGCGGCGCCAGGCCGCTGATCCCTCTCATACTCTCAGGGCGACTCCTTTCCCACTGCTTTACGTCTAATTTTGTGGGTGGCTGGATGGCTCTAACATCTGTAATTTTTTGGGCTGCCGAATTTTTGAACAAATCTGAATTTTGACAAATGATTTTCGTAGTCGGATTGCTAGTGTTTGTTTTTGTTTTCAAATCTTTGCTGAAAATTCAGGAATGACAAATAACAAACGAATGGAAGCCAGCGCCCTGCGCAGCCACAGCCGCGACACACAAGTGAGGCATGTGGCATGTGGCATCGCTACGTTATTTTGTCGAACATAAAATGGGGCAACAACTTAATTAAATGTTGAAAGCGCGACCGCAGCGCGTCTGTGGCAGGCCAAAGGTGTGAATGGGGCAGAGGGAGAAAGAGAGGCAGAGGGAGAGAGAGAGGGTGTGGCCACTGGTGCAAGTGCTCTTATCACACAGCAGGATGCTGACAGGCCCTGCCACACGCTAACTTCATTTTTGGGTTGGTTTTGGGGGGGCGGTTCGAGGGTGGAAATTAGCAAACCTGTCACCTGTCAAGCGGTGGGGGAAGGGGGGGCTAGGGTTTTCATGGCTCCCAGGCAGGCGGCAGGCGGCAGGAGGCACAAGACAATGCGTCGTCTCTCACCTGTGCTTCAACACCTTGCGCGCTCCACACCCTGCCATTCCACCTGCCATTACCCCTTGAGGAAGTTGCTGTACGAACTTTGCGACGTCATGAATGCGCCCCCGAGTGCCTTCAGAGGGCCACGAGGAGGCATCTATGTGTGTGTGTGTGTGTGTGGAGGGGAGTGTGTGGTAAATTATGGCATGTCTGCTTCCGCCTGCACACCGCTGCCACTCCTGCCACGCCTGCCAGCCGCCCATCGTCATTCCGTTGTTTGTAATTTGTTAATTTCCCGCATTTAGAAATTAATTTTCACTTCATGCGCCGCCAAGCAGACAACAGCAGACAGGCAGAAGAGTTGTGCCACACAACCACCCACCACCCACCCACCCACTCTCTGGCGCAGTCCCTCCCTGACGAAACTTGCGCCGCAATTACGATTGTGTGTGTACCTGTTCCTCCCACCCCCCTGACTGCTCCTCCATCGTCGTCGGAGGCGGGGAACGAGTTACATTTTATATTTACATTTCTTCATGTTGTCATTAATTCGTGCAACTTGTTTCGGCTGTTGTCGCTGTTAATTTTTGAGCGAGAGGTCGGGCTGGTGTTTGACACGGTTATGTTTTAATGGGGCCCACATGCCGCGTGCCACCTGCCACCTGCCACAAGCCACACGTGGAAAGTGTTCATTTGATTGTCAAATGATCTCTCTCTCTCTCTCTCTCTCTCTCTGCGGCAGATGGAGTGTCCTGCTTGTGTGTGTGTGTGTGTTTCTGCTGCCAGAACGAAATCATGAAGTAACCGATGACAAAAACGTGTCGATCCGTAGCGATCTTTCGGCCATACAATTCTCCGAAAACTTATAAAAAAAATTATCCAAAATTTACAATGATATGTGGGCGACCCTCACCCTTGCGCCTGCTAACCAGATGGCAGCATTTGATACTGGCACCAAGTTCGCACTTCCTGCAGACCCAAAACAGACTCTGGCAGAAGTCCGACAGGAGCTGCGACCCTCCCAAGCCCAAGCCGTCGGCATGCACAAGCTACAAGACGGATCCCTGCGTTGAATCGTGCGGAGCCCCGAAAAAGCCAAAGGGTTCCAGCACAAAGTCATGCAATTCGAGGCTCGACAGGAGGCGTAAGTTTTTGGCAGAGATGGAGAAAAGGAAGGCGACGAAGGAGTGTCGTTCAGAGTCGAAGGAGCCGAATCATTGTGCCAAGAAGCAGCCAGAGGCTTCGAAGAAGGATGCCTGTGGCAAGCCCTCGAAGACAGACTCCTGCGACCAGACGGAGCCTGAGGCTTCGGAGGAGAGCACCTGCAGCAAGCCGGAGCCGAAATCTTCGAAGGACTCCTGCGGTAAGGCTTCCAAGGAGGACCCATGCAGTAAGAAGCAGAACCCCTGCGTTGTATACAAAAAGTTCTTGGCCGATGCCAAAGGGAAAAAGGTAAAATATTCTCAAGGAAAAACCTGTGAGACGGCGCTGGCCAAAATATCTCAAGGACCAACCTGCGAGACGGAGGAGGCCTTCCAACCACAAAACCAACAACCAAGGAGCCAGATCGCCGAAAGGACGCCGCCGTCTTTCAATAAAATAAGAAGGCCTGTCCACTGGAATGCCATGGAAAGCGTCTTGAGCTGCATGATAACCGGCCTGAAGGTGGCCTTCACCCACGAGCAGCGGAAAATACTCACTAAATTGGTGGCGGCACGCGATAAGAGGCTGGACGATGAAGAAGCATCCCAGAACATCAAATGCGCAGACGGTGCCGCCGCGAAGAAAATGCCACCCGATGCTGCTACACGGGCCAAGAAACGTACAGAAACTGAGGAAAAGGGAAAAGATTTGCAGGAGGACCATGAATGATATCGAGGGAAAGCAAAGCAGTGCAAAGAGAGGGAAAATATGAAGCAGTGCAGAGTTGATGAAAAGAAAACATGCGGGGAAGACGAAGCAGCTTTAACTCTGATAATCTGATTAATAGTTAATAATCAAGATTATTGCTACATATTTACAAATATATTCATTCCATATTTTTAAGTATTTTTAAGAAGAGAATACATATATGGATACATTAACACCATCAAAAAAGAGACTTTAACACTATCACTGAACACAAAAGCGCATTAAATAGAGTAGAATTCAACATCTTTACATGCAAATAAATACTACATTTAATTTAACAAGTGCCCCATATATAAGGCCAACATTTATAGCCCCGAGTCAGTCCAATCAATCAGACCAGTGCAAAAGACACGAAGCAGCAGAAAAGTATGCAATACAAAGCCACGGAAAAATCTATTAAAAATGTACATTTGATGTACGTTTTACATTTTACTAGAACAAATCTATATCCAACTATATACCAACTTTATGCGATTCCATAATCGATTCTCCGATCCCATAACTAATTTGTTTGCTCATTTTAAAGCGCAACTTTAAAGTCAAGCGGCCATTTGGCTCCATCTGGCATCTACTACTATTGTTTGGATTTGGGGACTAACAAATGCTCCGCTAAGTAGAACTGGAGCCCAAGCAGCCATAATGATGGTGGAAGGGAGCGAGAGTGAGAGAGAGAGAGAGTAAAAAAGAGACTGGCAACAAACAATTGTCGTCACCGCTTGTCTGGTTTATTGTCATCCATCACGAGGGTTGGACAAGGCAAGGGCCCCGGTGCCCCGAAGGTGGGGATATGTCTTAAAGCCCCTCCCACCCACACCCACACCCGCACCCGCACCCCACCCGACCGATTTGCGGTCGCCATTGTCACTGGAGCCTAGAAATCAGTCGGAGGACTCGGGGAGAGTGGGGAAAGTGAGGAGTCGGGAGTTGGCTCATTCACTGGATTCCCTTTCCAGAATCCCTGGTCCTGCACTCATTTAGACATTCTGCTGCGCATTTGGCATTGCCTTTCCTTCAGCCTCTCTCTCTCCTCTCCTCTCTTTCTCTCTCTGTCTGTCTGTCTGTCTGTTTTTCCATTTGCTGCTGTTGCACAAGGATTTGTCAAGGATAAAACACTCGAGGGCAGTCAGTCGACATTGTAGTCGTCGCCGTCATAGCAGTCGTTGCTTCATCATGATTACGTTTATGAGTATGTAGCGACAGTTGTTCCACGTTTCTCTACTTTCCCCACTTTCCTCTCCCCACCCCACCCCACCCCTTAAATACATTGTCATCATGGCTGGCTTTTCCCCCTGGAGCCGCGTTGGCTATTGATTTTACGCTAAGAAATGCATCCGAATGCGGATCCTAAGTGCGGCAAGGTATGGCCTTGGGCCCTCACAGGATATTATATTGCCCAGGAGTGCGGCAGGGACTGTGATGCAAGCTTAAGAGCTGTGCTGTGCCGTGCTGTGTGCCGCATTAAAGAGCGGCCCTCAAGGTTGTGTATTCAGATTATAATTCGGTTGAAAGGTGGGAAGGATTTCTGACCTCGATTTTCTCTGTTTTCGTTTCGGCTAATGGCTACACAAAAAGCGGCACCGCAGCCAGGACTACATCCAGGACACAGACACAGCTGTGGTTGCCAAAAAATTATATGCCGCTGCGGCCGGCGGTTTGTTAAACAAAAATCCTGTGGCTGAGGCTGTGGCTGCCCCACAGAGAAAGAGAGAGAGAGAGCAGTGCCGAGGTAAAACTGGGTCAGTGCACGGAAAACTGTCACAGTGCCAGCAGACGCATTAAAGCCAAATTACCTAAAATACAGTTTACAGCGGCGAGCAGCCAGAAGGCGCTCCTTCCCTTTGGGAGCCCCCAACAGCAGTCAAAGTTCAGGCAAACAACAACAAAAACAAGCAGATATCCCTGCCATGCAATGTTACATCGTCTCGAAGCACTTGAGAAAGTTTTTGGCTTCACTTTTGTTGTTGTTCAACTTTCGATGGCTGCTGATTTCCCGAGAAGTAGAAAGCCCCCACCTGTTTCCCCCTGTTCCCACGCTCGTCCCCGGGAACGGGCTCGGCTCCCTCATCATGAAAGGTTAATGACGGCTGCTGTCAGCGACGAAGGTCACTCCCACACCCACTCCCGCTCCCACGTACCCACCACCGACTCCTACACGCTGCCACTGCCACTGGCACTGGCACTCTCCCATTCCCCTGTCGCTGTTGCTGTCGCTGTCGCTGTCCTTTGTTGGGTCAAGCGTGCAGCAGGTAAAAGTTTCGTGTGCCACAGATACGAGTACGGGTACGGGTATGGGCACGGTACGGTACGGTCCCGGTGCTAAATAGCAGCGCACAGCATGGACACAGGACCAGGGGGATTCCCGGGGCACACAGTGTGGAAGCAGAGCGTAAAAGTTAAATGAAACGAAACACGTTAATGGCCTCTGAGAGTCTGGCTGGATGGAGCATGGATGCCAGCCAGCCAGCCAGCCAGAGAGAGAGAGAGAGAGAGAGAGAGAGAGAGGGAGAGAAACCAGAGTAAGCTCTAAGGAGCGCCGTGCCGCGCTATGGCGCTGTTAAAGCTCGAGCTCGAGCGCTACGTTGAAAGTGAAATTCCCGTCCGTCCGTCCGTCCATCCGCCCGGTGCCTTGGCAAGTTGGCAGTTCCCGTGTTCTGGCCTCGTTTGTTGTAATAAAATGATATCGTTGGCTTAGTTAAGTAGCAATAAGCTGGAAAAAGCCGCCTCCCGAAGCAGTCCTTGTGGCAGTCCTCTCAATCACGGCGTTTCAGGTTGATATTAAGTTATTTAGGCTATTTAGGCGCCAAGTGGAATCCCCTCCCTTCTCTTCCCTTCGCCTTGGCCATCCCTGGTCATTAAAGCCAAATTACGGTATATTAAGTTACCTTTTAGTTGAGGGTGAAAATTTCCCTTTCTCTCTCTCTCGCCCTCTGTCCTTTTTGGGGTATAAAGTTTCAAAGACCCCCAACGACCCCTCCGAGCGCAGGAAAGTTCAATTAAAGTTTCGCATTGATTTATGTCGTCCTCCAGCCAATAATCGGGATCTCAAAGCGGGCGGCAGCGGCTAATTAACAGGCCCAAGAGGCCATCCCATCCCCAGATTAAAGCCAAAAGAGACTTGCACTCAATGATGAGAATGTCCTCCCCAAAGAGGACACACGAAAATGGAGGGACGAAAAACAACACAAAGAATTATGTATCACTTCGCTGCGACTTACTTCCACATAATTTATTTTCGGTTGCTTTTAAGACAAAAAATAAAGAGGCCAAGACCAGACCAACCCAGAAAGCCAAAAGAAAGAATCGCAAATAAGAAGCCACTGTGTTTGTGTGTGCGTGTGTCCCACAGTTGGTCAATAAAGTCCGCGTACAGCAATAAGAGGACAACAACTTTTAAAGCAAACTGCGATCTGGCACTCGAAGCTTAAATCAAATATCAAATGTGACGAGGAGAGCGAAGTTGAATTGAGTAACAAAGTGACGTCGTCCGCTGTGCTGGGGACCATCCACTCTCTCTCGGCGCTCTGAAAGACAAGGGCTAGAAAGAGATAGCAAGCGTTTTACGTTCTGAACGTTCTGGACAGATGGTCCTCGAAAGAGAGCAGATGTGGTAATGACTTCACCTACTTACTAAATTCATCTTGAGCGAGAGAATACTATTGCTGGGTTCAATTTACTGATCTTTCATTCAACAGCGAACAAAACAACAAAAGATAACGAACAAAAATAGACAATGAACAAAAAACAACGAAGGAAAACAAAGAATAAAAACGATCGAAGAACAAAACAAAAAGATTAAAATGAACTTATTCAGTTCGTTCACTACAAGGAATACAGTTCTTTCATGAACGACTCAACATTAGTAAAGGAAACGAGGGAAAGAAAATCCTCACTGTGTTTTCCCGATATCTATTGAGATTTCTCTCGCTCTCCGTAAGAAGAGGAAGAGGAAAAGAAACATTATAAGCGGTAGCATTATAATTCCTTGGGTCGTGCATTCCGATACTCTGAATATTTTCCACAAATCAGCATCAATCAATCGGATGAAGGGAGGAGGGAGGAGGGAGGCTTGGAGGCCAAGTGATGGAATTGAGCCACACAATAGACAGCTATTTGTGGCAATTGCCATTCCAGTTCTGTTCTAACTTATTGGTGCTAGGGAACGTCTTGGACTGGCTGGAAATTCAATTTTAATTAGACAATTATGTAATAAGAGTGAGAGAAACAGTTGGCCGAAGTGTTGCTTGATGCACTGCCTTCGAGGCATCCAAATCAAGTGAAAGATGAACATCTTCACTTCCTGAAACATTTTCATCCACTCAAAAGAGGAGTGGGGTTTTTCGTGCTCAAATTCTGCCGCACATTTCTCAAGTTATTAATTTTCTATTAAATAAAAGCTTTTACAAGATTTTACTAAAAAAATAAAAAAAATACTAAACAAATATTGGACTTAAACACACAAAAAAGGTGGGATCTATCGAGAATCCTTTGTTTTGTTTTGTTTTTTTTTTTATCCATCCAGTGGACATTGTTTCATTATTTTGGCAATTGACAGACAAAAGAAAAGGTACAGAAGCTGCCTTAAATTTCAGTAAATGCCATTGAAAATAATCAGAACAGAACTCTAGCTAGAGCCGTGCGCAAACTTCACAAGCCCACTGTTGGGCATGTTTGAGTGTAATCTTTTTTGTATTTTTCTTGGGTTAAGTAAAGAGCCCGCCACCAGGCAGCGTAACTTGAATGGGGCGCTGCGCTCTCCATCTCCGGCTGAAAAGGCATTTGACTTTTCCTTTGCAACTTGCAACAGCAGCAGCAGCAGCAGTCGGCTTCCTTCACTCTGTTGGCCTTCACACCTTTTGCTAGTTTGTTGCGGCCACCCAATTGGCACCCTCTATCCATTTCATCCCCTTTCCCATTTCCGCGTGCAATTCAACTTCGGAAAACGCCTTTCGAGTGCCCGCCGCATTAATTCCCAGGTGTGCAATTTAGTGTGCGGCCAATTTTTGTCGGTCTGTGGCAGCCAGAGTCCGCCTGGCCCCCCGGCGGTGCTGTTTGCTGACCACATGGCAGGAGCAGGAGTCCAGAGGTCCAGAAAGGAGGTTGCGAAATTCTAAACGGAAGTTCGAGTTTTATGCCCCGTTTTGGCTTTTATTGTTAGCTGCGTTTCCGCCTTTCGTGTTTTTGGCTCTCCGCTTTTCCGCTCAACCGTATGCCTTGCACATTTCCGGCTAAAGCTAAGCCACCCCCTCCCACTCTTAAAGCAGTGGCAACATTTTTCAATTTACCAAAACCCGTGCCACATCTTTAACGAAAACATTGAGGAGAACTTTGGCCAGCTGGAACTTTTCAATGGACTACATTTGCTATGCCATGTTAAACAGCAAGAAATACAACAAAAAAATACAACAAATTACAAAAAACAAAGAATAAGGCCAAGAACAGCAGAGGACGAGGCGCAGGAGCTGGAGGAGAACTATGGACAGCGAAGTGGCGCCGCGCCGGCTATAATTTTCAGTTCAGGACAAAAGCCCGAGAGAAACTTGAAAAACTTATAATAATTGCATTTCGTCCAAGGAGCAGCAACAGCAGCGGCAGCAGCAGCATCGACTCCCGACTGGCGGACATAATAAACTCCGTTCAGGGACGAGTCTCATCCCAAGTTCGGGCCACTCCCCACTACAGTCGGTGCATCAACGCCAGGACAATCACTGGAGAGAGTGAGAGGGGGACAGAAAGACTGGATACTGGAAAAGGATACTGATGCCTGCGATGCTGGGCGATGACTGGGCCACAAAAATAACCGAAAAGTAATTCCACCACAAAAGTAAACTTGAGCGCACAAAAGTCGACTTTTAAAATAAACTTGCAGCCAGCGCCAGTTCCTATTTTGGTTGGTCCTTTTTTTCGGGCATGGGGCAGCACCAAGGATGTGGCGGGGCAGGCGCCGGAGCGTGGTTAGCGTGTAGACAAAAGTCGGGGGCGCCACTTGAGGCACAAAAGCCGCATTTTATATAAAAGAAAAGTGGCTAACTAAGTCACAGACTCGGCATCCCATCATCGTTGCAGTTTTCCACCGAGTGGCCGACTTGAGGGCCATCCACGAGCAGACAGCGCCGTTCGTTATTCCTCCTTCTTGTGGCGATAGATGCTCTTGAATTTTCAGAAACTTTAACTTTAACTACAACAATCGCCGCACACACAAATCCACCATGCGATGAAGCGAGACAGAGGGCGTTGCAGCTACTGGCAAGACAGTTTTCGAGGCCTGTTTCCATCGATAGAAAGCTAGATATCCTTTGATCGAATGAACACATCAAGCATACAGAGAAGGAAATCCCAAATAGAGCCGAAAAATCAGCTCCCGAATCACCTCCATAAATGAGGGAATGTCCTATAACATTGTCATATACAAGTTATAGCCCCCACAAAGCAGCCCAGAAAGAGAGAGAGACAGAGAGAGACGTAAATAGTCCCAGAAATGGGCCGAAGGGAGATCATCTTTTGATTTCATCAGAGGAACGCCCTCCAATAAAGAGGAGCCAAAGCACCACTTTATTAAATATGAAACATGCTCCTCCTGCCGATGATGATGCTGATGTCGATGATGATGTTCGCTGTCGCCTTGAATTACACGCAATGCCATCCTTAGCATTTGGGGCACGTAGCAAACGCTCAACGCTTAAATACATGAGATAAAATGCCGGACATTAAGTTCCGACCCGACCCGATCCGACCCGGTGGGAGCAGAAGGAGGAGCACGGACTCCAGCTCTGTTCCGGGAATGCCATTCCACCTGGCATCATATAATTTCCATCGGCAGAGCGTGGTATATTTATCTGACAAATTTCACGCTCCACTTGCATGTGTCAAAAATACGAAACGAAATTGAAATGCTTTAAGAATGTAACAATTTTCTTCTTTTTCAAGAGAAGAAGAAGGTGGGAGAACGGGGGCATACAGATAGATGCAGCTGCCAGAATGTGGCAAGGAATACCCACACCCTCTCCCCCTTTTATGTAAAAATATTTTGCATGTCACTTCCATCTGCGGAAAACGTGCAACGTGGTTGAAGGAAAGGAAGCATGAGCCAGTATCCCATGGTACGCTGTTCGGTTTGTGTATTTGCCACAGACTTTTGCATGCATAACAAGTCAGCAGACGGACGGAGGGACAAGCAAACATGGGGCACACACATACACACACACACAGGGAGAGGGAGGGCCGGAAAAAGGCAGCGCCGCGCCGCGCCAGTGCCGGCAGCTCGCAGGAAACGCATACAAAAACTTTAGCCAGCGACCGGTCCGTCGGTCGCATTTCGTAATCTTTGCAAATAAACGCGTGAAATTCCAAGGAGCACCGCAGTGGGGCATGCCACGCGGACGAGCATGTCAGAGGAGTCGCCGTCGCCGCCACCGCCGCCACCGCCGCCAGTGTTTGGCCGACATGTGTGTGTGTGCGCCCCATTTTTTGTTTTTTTTCTCTTTTTTGGCATACAGCTCACACGCGAAATTGCGCATTCAGATTAAAATTCTTGAACGCGCATTTCCGTTTCCGTTTCAGTTTTCCCTTCATTCTGTGGCATTTTTTCTCCTTCCGACTTTGTGCCCCCTTCACCCCGTTCCACAGTATTCGTTGCACGCATCGTGGGGGCGGGTCTTCTGTCTGTTTGGAGTGCAACCTTCAAGTGACCCTCCGAAAATCGGAGCATTGTCGGAGAATTATTCAGAGTCGGAGGAATATCGCACCAGCAGCAGCGCATATGATGGCATCCCGAAGAATCTCTTTCTTCCTCTCGAATATTACTCATACGCCGCATGGACCTAATAGACATTGACAATCGCATATTACTCGTCGATTAGACGGGTGCGGGTGCGGGTACGGCTGCGGAGAGGGTCCTTCTCCGCCTTCTCCTTTTGCTTATTTACAGACCATTGCCATTGATATGCGGACCCTGTTTTTGGGCAAAAGAAATGGCTTTGTTTGCTGCATGTGGCATAGAATATCAAGCTGATAAAGGGACGGTCGGTGGTGGGTGGCAGGGCCAGAGGACACACCAAGCCAAGGATGTTTGAGTGTGAGTGTGTGTGTGTGCCGGCGCATAAATAATGTGACCTGCCTGACTGCGATTATCTGTGAACTATTTTTCACACGTTGCCGGCATACAAAGTGGCCCCCATTCTTTCGCCGGGAATATACGAGCTGCTTGCCCTCCAAAGGCCACTTGGCCCATTCATTTCTATAGCATTTCCCACCCCCCTCCAAACACCCACATATGTGAAATGGGAAGGCGGTTGGTGGGGGTTTGGTTTTCGTCTACTTACATTGTACTGAAATAATGAACAATAATATCCAGAGGCGTCGATCGAATGTCGGTCTCATGACTTCATCACTTATCCAAGGAATTGTGTGTTTGGTATGGATTTTCCTTTATTCGGCGATGCGTCGATTCCTCCCGTCCCGTCAATCCTTGGGAGTGTTTTCCCTCAGCATTCAAGCAAATTGGCACACAGAGAAAGAGATCTGTAAATGGAAATTGGGTTTGTGATTAGAGAATTAATGGTTGGCAAATGCCTTAAGCCAATTAAAGGGATGTGCCAGAACCAGAACCAGAACCAGCACCAAAACCCGGCTCTTACTTAACCCTTTTTTCCGAGTCTTTCCCAGCACACAAAAAACAAAAAAAAGAAAAGGTAGAGCAGATTGTGCAATTGTTTGCTCATGAAATTAATTAATTTTCCACACACACACACGCCCATACACATACACATACAGAGGAAACTTTGTTGCATAACGCTGGGCGGATTAACTGTGAAACAGGCAAGGGATACGGATGGAGGGGCAGAGGGGCAGAGGGACAGGGACAGAAACAGGAACAGGATAGAGACATCAACCGACGAGAAAATTTCGACAGCATTTTGTCTGCAGTGTTTGGAGTGCACAGCAAACACAAAGCGAAAGAGCACCAGAGCACCAGGAAGCGTGAGAGACAGAGAGAGCCATGGAGACAGACGGAGAGGATTGTGGCACTTGGACTCCATCCAGATACAGACACACCCACAGAGCCACATACACATACGTGCGCACACTTTTCTCAAACAGTGTGTCCCTTGCATGTGCGCAAACAAAATTAGAAGCAAAGCTGACGTAGATTTTAACGAATCGGCGTTGCCAGGGCGCCCCAGGCACCAGACTACAGGCTCCAGGAAAAGTACTCCCACTTTCCCGCTGCCTCTCCATAACCGTTACGTTCCTGTGGACCGTGGGCTGTGGGCTGAGAGCTGAGAGTTAGCGAAAGGGTTGCCTCAGAGTCTTAGTCTGACTGACACAAAGTTGCTGTAGGAAACCTCCTGCTTGGTGGCCGTAACGAGCATTTAAGCCATTTGCAAGTGGTTGCACCAAATCCAAATTGTAGCCATGCAACGGGTCAGCCTGAGCATAAGCATGCCACGCAACAGCAATGGCAGCAATGGCAGCATTGGGCAAACATATCACGCGATCAATTTGTCAAAAAAGCAACAGCAAATACTCGCAAATGAAGCAGCCGAACCGCTGGATGGACAAACTGACAAGCTGAGGCAACGACAAGTGGCAGCAGCAGCAACAGGGAAGGAAAGGGTCACCAGCAACGCAGGCACAGCAGCAGGAAGGAAAGTGGCCGCATGGAGAGGCAGAAACAGAGGACACAACAGGCAACAGTGTGGCCGAACAACAAGGACACCATTTGACGCACATCGTCAATATGTGGGTGGGATCCCTCTCCCTCTCTCTCTCTCTCTCTCAGTATATTGACAGTTGTTGTTTTCTGTTGTCTGTGCAGCTTATGTGACATGAAACATGTAACACAGCTGTCATTATGCAAGCGACAAACTATTACAAGCCAATTGTTGGGCCGAAAGTCGGGTCAAAATGAGTTCAAAAGGACCTCACATGAAATGTGATCAAAGCATGCACACACACACGCACATGGGCGTTTATTTCAGCAAATGAATACTCAGTGAATAATGAATTATTCATATTAATAAATAATATTATTTCAATTATTAATTTATTTTAATTAATTTATGTATTAGTTAATTTATTTAGTTTATTTATTTTAATTATTCTACTGTATCCTTTATTTCACATATATCCTGCACCTACTTTATTTCTTTGAATATACCCTAATTGCAAGGTGAAATATTTTCTCTCGTAATTAGTGCAAAAGGGAGATCAGGGTAATCACGACCCCACCACATCCTCTATATGTATAGAGAAATATAGCCAAGGAATTACAAGAGCTTTCACTAATGTTGGCTCCCGCTTTTCGCATTTTCCAGCTTTCAAATGCCAATTAAAATAAAAGCAACGCTTTCACGGCGCTAAGAGGGGTGCGTGGGTCGGGGGTTGCGTACAGAAAAACCTGCAAATTTAATTGGCACAATTTAAATGGCGACCAACCAGAATGGCGATGATGATGAGGGTATGATGATGGTATGATGATGATAATGACAATGGGAGGGAGGGGACTGTTGATGGCAGCTATGCATAAACAATAAATGCCAATGGTATGCAAATTTTACCAATTTACCGCAACAATGCTAAACTATGTATCTGAGAGCCGAAATGCTGCAGCAGTCGTGACTGCAGCCGACTGCCGACTGGCGACTGCAGATACAGATACAGATACAAATGAAATCATTGCTGGTTTCTGCATACGAAAAATTGTTTTGGTTTGCCACAAAACAGCAGGGGCAGCGGCAATCGGGCGAGAGAGCCAGGGAAGCTGGGAAAATTAAATTTACAAAACAAGAGACACAGAGAGAGAGAGAGAGAGAGAGAGAGAGAGAGAGAGAGAGAGAGAGAGAGAGAGAGAGTGCTGGGGGAAAATCTCTGGGGAAAGTTCATTTGTTGCTTGCCGGCTGTAAAACGAATACATTATGCAGTTTCGCATCAATGATGTTGCAACATGGCTGATGCTGCACCATGGCAAATCGTTATTCATCTGCGGTCGTTTTATTGATTCCTGTGGCTGAGCGAAAATGAAAAGCGCTCAACGGAAAATAAATACAGATAATTAAGCAGAGCGAGAAGGAAACGTTCTCCTTTCCTCTCGCTCTTGCGCTCTTCCCCGTTTTTTTATGATTTTTTATCCTGTTTTCCATTTGCCGACGGGGCTGCATTAAAGGCGCCACACAGATATCCTGTATTTATGTGTTTGCATAATTCAATTTCTCGTAGCTTTTATTTGCTTTTAATTTCATAAATTTTAATTGCTTCCCCTTGAACGCTGGCAAACACAAATCTAATCCATGGCCCATAATCTATGATAGTTTTACAAGGCAGGACAGACCACGAGCATAATGATTTATGAAGCGAAAAAGTGTCCTTCAAGGATCGACTATTGGTTGAAAGCGATAGTGGGATTTGGGGGTGTCTTCCGACCTAATTTATAGAGAGAGAAATTAAGCGTACGAGTATCCTTGTTCAGGCCAGAGGAGGCAACACAATTTAAAGAGCGACTTTTTGCCAGAGTTTTCCTTTACCTCTATGAGACGAAAAGTGAGCGAAAGATGAGCAAAAGTGATCGATGCCGATGAGTGACGTTGGTTGGCTCGAGCACAATACACGAGCGGAAGGTCCCAACAAGTTTGATTGCCAAGAGCATGTTCGATCAGTCCTGGCTGCTTGAAATGTTAACTGTCGGTCCGCTCTCTGTCCGTTTTAAACAGCTTCTTTGCGGCTGGTCCCTAGCCACTAGCACTAGCCATCTCAAACGCTACACTTTGGCCCCGAGGAGGGACAGTTTCAGCCAAGCACGCGAAATGCAAAGTCAAACAACTTCGAAGGATATTGCAACGCAATAAAGTGAGGCCATGCGGCAGATGGCAAAGAGAAGGACAGAGTGTGGGCAGGCTGGAGGACGCACCTCCATCCTTTCACTATCACACTTTCCGCATCGACGCGCCGCGTGGTGCTACCCCTCTGGGATGGGTGGGGATGGGGGTGTGGCTGGTAGGTTGGGGTTTGTACTGTAAGCCACTTGAAAAAATTTTGTATTGTCTTTTGCATGCCTGCCCCACACACCACACACCCAGACTCCCATTCTCCTAGCCTGCCGCTCCCCCACCCCCTCCCGCTGCATGGAATGGGGCGAAACAAATGCGGAAAGCACAAAAGTCAACATATTGAATAATGATTGTTAGGCGAAATCCACTCCCCTCCCCAATCCCCTCCTTCCCATTATGTATACGATAATCTTCTATTCTTCTTTATTCCCCTCTGTGTATCCTCCGCCCATGGAAACAGGCGGGACTCGTACGCCTCCCGTTTTCCTATACATTTTCAAAGAATTTTCAGTTTCATCCGCGCACACACGCACACACACACATGTGTCGATAAGCTGGTCTGATAAACACTCCCACATCGTCATTGATAGATGTTCCAGGCGGCTCTCTCGCTCGCTCTACCCCCCTCCCTCCCGTTGGGGATTTGTGATTAATTCGATTTAAAAGAAAATTGCCAATGGCTGTGCGGCTTTAAGTCATTTTCCACAATGCCCCCAAGTGGCCAAAACAAGGCCAAGTCGGAGACAATGGAGACAATGGCCAACAACAACAACAATTGGCACAGTGCCATGTGGGTTACAGTGCTACCTGGCGCGGCATGTACTTAATGCCACTCGATGGCAGCACAATGCAATGGCTGGGATGCCACATCGGTTGGCAGCAGAAGACCCAAACCGAAGGCCAAGGGCCGAAGCCAATGAAGGGCCAAGCGACAAACAAGCTGGAAATTCGACTTCAACTACCAGTTAATGGATATTTGTTAATGGTGAACGCGATACAACTACGTACAGCATACAGCTGCATGAGTTGCGATTGGTTGGGTACAGGTTCGAGGCGAACGTGCAAGTTCGAATCGATCGAGACATGATCGGACAGGTCTGTTTCAGACAGAGGGGCCTACCCCTCGATCTAAGCCTCTGAATCAGTGGTCATGCACGCATTTCTATATGCACTTATATTACAGTGCGTTTGTGTGCCTAGACAGCTGCCAAAACGGAACTAAAAAAATTATTGTATGCGTATACGTGATACGTGTACGTGAGTGGCAGCGCACTTTGCACTCTGCCTAGAACGCTGCCGATTCCTGGCTTATGTACATCATCAATATTAACTCCCATCACATGACAAGTTCCAGGGGTTCTGCTGGAACAATGGACAGCTTAACAGCGTTTCCCAATAGCTGGGGTAAGACAATAGCCAGAATGGCCAGCAGGCAATAATCATTGCAGGGCACTGATCGGCCGACCCCTGGTCTAAATACATCTCTTAAAGCATCATAAGTTAATCGATTTCCAGGCCCACTCCGTTGCGATTTTCGAGCATTGAGTGCCTGGAAAAGAACGATGTAAATGTATGTGGAATTCTCCCCCTTTTGCTAGCCACGGCTACTGTCTGTCTGTCTGTCTTGCTGCCCATCTCATTCAAGCATATGCATATCACTCCAACAGGATGCCTTTGCTCCCCCCTTTGCGTGCGTTGAGGTTTTTATCTGCCTGCGAGTTGAACTTTTGAAATACCGGATCGAAAATCAAATTAAAATTTCATGCTTTAACATTGTGTTCCAATTACTGTCGCAAACAATTTACGAATACATACATGCATAAATAAATACATACATTTACGGAGAAGGCGCGCGTGCGAGAGAGAGGGAGACAGGAACAGGGGAGCAAGCGGTTGCTGGGTTGCTGGAGAAAAAGCAATTTTTCAAACCAAAAAAAAAGAGTTTGGCCATGGACCGAGGGTAGCACTTCTAGAGGAGGGGAGCAGGCGAGGAGGGCAGGAGGAGCTGGCAATGCCAATGCCGATGCCGATGCCGGGTCGTTGGTTTATGTCATGAAAAATGCATTTTTCAGTACACAATTATAATATATGTAACACAATAAATTGCGATGGCCTCTCCACAGAGAAGTGCAGCCAGGGGCCACTGAAGGAGGGGGGAAAGCGGGAGGAAAATGTTATAAAATTGTTATCGAGCGCATAATAGCAAATGTTGCAAAATAACTTTTGACAAAGTGCACTCAATATCAAACCAAAGAGTGGATGCGCGCTGAAGGGTCCATGGGAGTCCATGGATTGAAGGAGCGATACCGAGAGCGATACCGAGAGCGAGAGGTGGAGGTGGAGTGCTGTGTGGAGTGAAAAATCACAGAATGCAATGGCGAGACTTTTTTATTAGATGCGAAATAATAGGACCCCCAGACAACACCACCAAAAGTGTAAGGGGGCGGGAGTGCTCTCTTGGAGCCTCAGCACCTCCCCTCTCCTCCCTTTATGTTTCGATACAGAGAGGCAGCAGCAGCGGCAGCGGCAGCAGCAGCGGCAGAGGCATTCAAGTACTCTCGTAATGCCTTTCAATATCCGCAAGCTCTCGAAATATGTTTGCACTCCCCCACAGATAGTCGTCGTGCAGCGGAGCAGCATTTCGATTTGAGATGATGGATAGTTTAATGGATAGACGGGGGCTAGGCAAGAGTCAAATTAAAGTGCCATATTGCCCTGCTTTCGTAGGCAGTGTATGTGCCCCACGCAACCAAATTACGCCAGCACATGCCCCAAAAAATATGCAACAATTCGTGGAAGGCGGCAGCGACCCGCAAAAACACAAAAAACACAAAACAAAACAAAACAAAGTACGAAGCACAAAAACCGAAAAATTGCAGGGAAAAGCGTAGGAAAAACGAGCATACACGAAAAAATGTGTGTGGGTGCATAACTTTAGGCACATGCCAGGGCCTGGTCCTGGGCCTGGGCCTGACATGCCTTCCAACTTTAGGAGGCGGGCTATGGAGGGGGTCTGTTGTCTGTTGCATGCCTCTCTGGCGCGCCTCCCCCCCCACCCCTTGAAAACAATGGCTTGCATATGTAGCGCCTGAAGTTATGCAAGGCGGGAAACGGGTGGAGAGGGTGGAAGGGAGTGCGAGTGGGCGAATGGGTGCCAAAATGTAACCATTAGTTGCACATAGTTGGGGGCAGCGGCGACAAATTCCCGACCAGGCCACGTGAGAGAGTAACAGAGAGAGAGAGAGCAAGTTTGGTGTGGCATGTGGCACAGGGACCTCTGTGCCTATGCCTGCTGCCTGCTGCCTGCCGCCATTGTGTTGACAAGCCCGAAAATCGGGTCAGTAGTAAATCAACAATGCAACAAAACAATGGCAATCATGGTTATGTGGCGAGTGAAAAATGCATGTTGCATGTTGCACGTTGCCCGTTGAGCGCTGCATGTTGCCCGCTGAACAAGCGGCACAAGCAAGAGGGGTTAACCTCGTTGATTGCCGGCAAACGGCAATGGGAGTGGCACGGAGTGCGCCATGGCAAATGGAAATGATCCAAACAACAAAAAGAAAGCCTATGCCACGATGTATCTTTGGGATCTGTTCTACAGAAAATCGTTGCTCTGCTGCGTGTTAAAGCAACATCTCTCTCTCTCGCTCTCTCTCTCGCTCTCTCTCTGTCTGTTCCGGGATAACCCCCATCGACATTAATGGGTTAAACTGAAGTGCAGCGCGACCCCCGACGCCGCATGGGGAACGTCAGCTATCGCTATCTGGCGCTTCCTCCGTTCATACTTGAATGAATGCACACAGTGAAAGGGAGGCAGTGGGGGGGGTGGGGAGGGGGATCGTACCGACAGTGCGATTAATCAATAACCACTCAACGTGGGGGCGTCAAGCAGAGCTGAGCTTCGGGGATTGTGTGAGCGAAACGATTTAATGGACACCAAAAATGACGCAGCCTCACGCCCTGTCTGGCAACCCCTGCTGCGGCTGCTGCTGCTGTTGCCTGTGTGTGAGTGCATTACATTTGATGCAGGCTACTTTTGGGGGCTACTGGCTGCAGCACGACGCCATGCGGCATACACACGTACGAGCGGTACAATGGAAACGAGGCCAAATGCATGTCCTGGCGACTCTCGGGCGCGAAATTCTATTCGCGCATTTCCTGCTGGCAACAAGGAATTCTCATTTGGGTTTTCAATTAAGTGCAAAAGAGATAGATGGGGAGATGGGGCGAGATGGAGAATTAGAAATTGCGTTTTGTTTGCCTTCAGTGGGGTACAGTGCATCCAAAAAGTGCACACACATGCCCCAAATTTCAGGCAATTCATCAGCGCGCTTTAAGTGTGATTCTTATGATAGAAGGCCCGGACAGACAGACAGACAGACAGACACGCGACACGACACGACACGACACGATTGTCATCATAAATATTGTATAATATGGCCCAGAGAGAGAGTTGGAGTTGCCTGCTGCCTGCTGCCCCGCCAGAAAGTAGGCAAACGCCAGCCAACAGCAACAGGAACAGAGCGGAAGCCGCATGCAACACGACCCACGATTCAGCAGGCGGCAGCAAAAGTTTGCGTGCCAAACAAAACACACACAGATCCTCACACACACAGAGGAAAAGGGAAAGACAAGGCAGCGGGAAAGAGAGAGGGGGTGGGGGAGGGGGAGGGGGAGGGGGAGAGGCGTGTAAGAGCAAGTGGCAGTGTGGCCGTGTGGCGCGTTGGGAAGGGAAAAAGGTGAAAATGTGAAAGCCAAAAAGTCACTGAGGCAAAAATCAAAAGCACGAGAGAAGCATGTCATGTCATGCCATGCCACACCGAGAAGTAGTTGAGGGGGGCATGCCACATGAAGCGTTACGTTGCAACGTAGCGACAAACATTTAAAAAAGCATTATATCCATCACAGCAGAAATTCTATATTCAGGCAAATTGTTTATGGCCGATCGAATGGCACCAACGAAAGTGTGGCACCCACTTGAATGGAACTCGAAACGAAAGACACTTGCCACAAAAATTGGATCAGCAAGCGATGCTTTAAGGCATGTCCTGTTGCTGGCCGGGGCCAGTTGCTTCGCTGGCCTGTGGATGTCCACCCAAGGACGTCTGTGTCCTCTCTTGTGTCCTGTTTGTGTCTCTGTGTTTTTGAGTACCTGCATCTCCCACTGCTGCGTCACACAATTGGAAACGCAGGGGCCATCAATTGGGGATAGCTTTTTAATAAAGCAAAGTGGATATCTGGTCGGGGGATTGCACTGCTGCTTTCGCCTTGATGATGGTTCTCTGTGGCCTGCCACAGCACACAGGCTACACGAGGCGAAACGAGGGCCGAAGCGAAGAGCTTAGGCCGCGTATCTGCCATTTATTATTTTTGTTTTTGCTTTCGGTGCTGGCTGTTTCGGCCATGTCGAATCGTTTAACCCGCCATCGAGGTTAATTAAAAGCGAAGCGCCCCCAAAAGCTATGCGCACACACACAGGAAGAGATAGAGAGAAATTGCCGAAAATATAGATGGAGGATAAATTATAAATATAAGCTCATTAAAGGCTTAGTCGCCCATTGGGGGCGTATCGTGCGGCGTTCATTTTAATTAGATAAAATTGCATTTTGCATAATTTCGGACACACACACACACACTAACGCACAAAATGCAATAAATCCTTTGGTGGTCATCCCCTAGTCGCTAGTCCATGGACCACAAAATGGCAATTTCCCCGCTGAATAATCGATTTGAGGAGAGTCCGTCAACTATTCGAAATATTTCCCTTGAGAATTTCAAGCATTTCTCTCTCTCTCTCTCTCTGTTGCATGGTTGGCGCTGCCGCCAACATTGGTGGCAATTAGTGCTTGCCGCAACCCAAGACAAGACAAGCAGCGGGGGGGGAGTGGGGTGTGGGGCGTCATGGATTCTGGTTCTGTGCGGCTCTGACGGGGAGGCTGACGACGTCGTCAGCGGTTGCAAGCTGTCAATTATAACACAGTTTGCTGAAAGTTTTCCCAACAAAATATTACCATGTTGCAGGGCAGGCATCGCGGCAACATTGTCGGCATCGTGTGTGTGTATGTGTGTGTGTGTGTGTGTGGGCCGGGGGGTGGGGCTTCAATTAAACAATTAACGTGGCTAGGTGGCACTTAATTAAATAATTTGCAGCTGTGCGGCGGTGAGGCGGTAAGCAGCGAAAAAAAACAAGAAAAGATGAGGAAAAGCACTCATTAGCCACCAGCCAGTTGTTGCTGTGAGTGTGGGAGGGCGGAAAAGTCGCTGCCAAGATGCCCTGTTGGGGCTGGCACCCGCCTCCCCACTCCTGGAGGAGGCCCTGAAATATGACGTCTCATCAGTGGCAGCAAATGGCGACAGGTGTTTCAACAAACATTTCGTGCATGCCATAAAAATACCCCCAAAAAAAAAACATAAACACACACACACATGTGTCTCCCCCTGTGCCCCCCCCCCTCTCTGTTTGTGGCACATAAATGAAATTATGACATATTTAAATGCCACACACAGCAGGCAGCAGGCAGCAGGACACGGGCAACAGGCAACAGGCGGCTGTTCCACCCTCCACCATCCACCATCCGCCCACTGCCGTGACAGGCGACTTCCGTTTCCGTTTCCGCTTCTGTTGGCCAAGTTCCCTTGGCATTTAGCACCTGGAGGACGCGTGTTCAGTCCTAGTTGTAGTATAATTTACAATTTAGCGCCATAAATGTTTTCTCGTTCTCTAGCCACGAATGCCTGGGGTGCGGGGTGCGGTGCAAAGAACATTTGCGTGCCACTACCTCGCCAGGGGGGTAGGTGCGATGTGCGGTGTGTGTCAGGTCAAGTGTGAGTGCGAGTGCCAGTGCGAGTGCGTGCCATGTTAATTATGTGACAATCCCAATGAAAGGTGTTGCCGGCAATCGTTAGATGTCCCTAGATAGGCACACAAAATGACACGGAATGGCAGATAGATTTCCTATTAAGATTACACTCGAATATTCCGAATATTACACATTTGTCAGAGGTGTGTTTGCGTGTTGATGGAATGAAAGGTTATATCGGCCATTATGCTACCTTTTCCCATCCAGCAGATCCATTAAATCCATTTGCCATTAATGGCTTACCTGCAAAGAGCAGGGAAGTGGGATAAGTTGATACAGAATTAGTAACAGCATTAAACTACTCGACTAATTAACATTTTAACAGCAGACAGACTGAGAGTCCAAAGCAAACACCCAACAGCAGCACTTTCGGAGCTCTTTTGCGGAGTTTTTCAAGGGGAGACGACATTGTTTCGTGGCCCCGAATGGAGAATGGCTTAAATAATTAATTAAGCGCCTCAATGTATGCAAAAACATTTGCCATTTTCCATTTACCATTTTCCATTTGGCATTTACCATTTTCCATGTTCGTGTTCGTGTAGATCTTGTTGTGGAAACAAGCAGTGTGAAAATCACGTGTCGAAAATGGCGTCAACTCAACGTTGGAATGGTGAACAAAACCAACATCCACACCAAGCACACACACGCACACAATACAAATACAAATACAAACACACACACACACACAATGGCACTGGCACTGGCATGCATACAGATGTATTTGTGTTTTTTTTGATGCCATAGTTTTTTGTTGGCATCGCGCCGATTTTAATATTAAATAAATGCCATCGCTGATTGCGCATCCAACGGGGAGGAATGCGCATACCCTTGCGTTGAGAGGGTAACCCTACGATGAGGCCAAAGAAGGCGCAGCCAACTTCATGCCGTGATTGATCGGGTGGGATTTCGGGATCGAACATGTTTGGAGAGTGCCAACATTCAATGTTCGATCTGTTTTCGATTAAATTTGTGCCATGAATGGTTTGAATCCTTTTACTTCCAAGGAGATAGTAATGCGAAGAACAACCCAACAAAAATCGACAACGTTCCCCCATAGGTAGAATCGATCTGGAAGGGTATCTGAAGCTTCGGCCCTGAAACTGCGGTTTCCTGGGTTTTTTTTCTGATATTTGTTTTCCGTTTGATGTTTGCATAAGAAAATGTTTGTGTTTGTTTTTGACTTCAGCACCCAATTATACGAGTAACCGTATACATGTACATGTGTATGTATGCATGTATGTATGTACACATGTATGTCTGTGTATATGCCATGGCCAAATGGCAGATGGATTTTCATTTGGCATTTTGCAGATTTTTGATTTCTCACCCAGCAGGCATTAAAAGTGATTTCAATAAGTATGTGGGGCAGAAAGAGAGAGAGAGAGAGGGAGAGTGAGAGAGAGAGTGCGATTCAGATAGTGCAATAATGTGTTGCATTAAGCCATTTGATGTGTCGCCATTGACGAGTGTTTTAATTGAAATGCATTAGAAGAGCTCTCTCTATCTCTCTCTCTCTTTTTGGTATTTTGGATCTATGAGTTATTGATTGGGAAAAGGAGAGATAAATGGGAGAAGAGAGCCTCTACAGTAGGGCAAGAGGCTCTTCTGAAACCTATTCAAATATGAAATATTCGTAAAGGCCTTGCCACTTGCCGCACACCGCAAACAAACACACACACACACACACAGACACAGACACATTTCGACTCATTTGCTGACATTATGCGACCGCAGAAACTATTCAGAATTTTGACCCATTTAAATGGCACTTGAAGGCACACCACTCCACCCCGGGCATCCATCACGTAACCCCCTTCTGCTGCTGCTAATTCTCTTAGTTATATTTATTCCATTTTTGGGCCAATGCCAGAAGCAGGCGGCCTACATACTATATACATATTTTACCATATTATTTATGGTGCCCAAAAAATAGCAAAAACTCTTCAAACCGACCGCAAATGAAAACACAAAACAAACTGGAAAAACAAAACGCGTATAAAAATAGTGGAATATCAATTTATTATTGCACTCGGAAACAGACACAAATACGACCGTCGCCAAAGGGACACACGCACACACACACACGAACACACTTTTAATTTATTAAAAATTCTATTGTCAGAATAGAATAACAATAACCGCAAATGGAGGGGAGGCGGAGGCGGAGGCGGAGGAGGAGGGGGTAGTACTATGTGTGTTGGGACATACTTTATTCATATATTTTCACACATTCACATTCCACTCATTTTTTTTCTTTTTTGTATGTCACTGAAACTCGCTTTTCAATTCCACTTTTTCCATTGGCTACTTTGGACTCTGGACTCTACAGACCCCCCCTTTGCTTCACCCTTTTCTGCACTCAGCCCCCCCCCCCCCCTCTAACGAGTAGATCCCCATCTTTGTGTGGCTCTGGTTGATGCTATTCACATGGTTTTGAATGAATGACACATAAAGTTCTTTTTATTTTTAGCTGCGTTTTGTATGTGTGTGTGTGTTTTTTTTTTTTGCGACATTTTTATGAATGCTACGAATTTTTTCCACTATTCTTCAATTTTTTGTATTTTTTTTTGCTCCTTTGCTGATGTCCTGTGCCGGGGGTTTGTTCATGCGGAATCCGACGCATAGTCGGGTCTTGGTTTTTTTCTTCATGGCTTGTTATTGTTTTGGCCACATACACACACACACACACAACGCACACACAAGCGCAGAAAGAGCAGACCCTTTTCAACGCAAATATTTCCCATTAGCAGGGCCTCGGCCTCGGCAACGATTTCCAGGTCCTTTTTGGCCGTTCTCTTTTCTTTTTGCACTTCTGTTTTACGGGTTTCGTTTTTTGTTTTTCGGTTTTGGCATACATTTGCCAATTGGAAATTATAGTCCAGTGCCCATGCATGCATGTTGACTGGTTGACTGGCCGACTGGCTGTCTGCGTTCTGGCCAAATATCTTGGACTGGCCAAAAACGATGGATCCCATCAGGTGTGAATCTCTGCCAGATTGCGGCATGGCCCGAGTAGAACACAGCTGCACATCGTCGGAACTGTTTAATCAACTCGTTTGCACAGCTAATGACTAGAGCAAGCACCAAAAACAGCGAAAAGCAGCAAAAAGCAAGCACCGTATGCAGATGGGGGAGGAAATCCATTTGGTCGTCGGGGCAGTCGACTGTCCACCCGCCAAAAGCAAACAATCCAACAAAAGGCCTCGTCGAAAACAGCCAAATGAATGCGAATCCGGCGACACGCAAATTCAATTGACTGCATTGGTAGGGCTGCTGTCCAATGGCCACCATCCCCGCCCACTGCCCCTGCCCCCGCCCCTCACCACCCGCACAATCATTCGGTCAGTGATCGCCAGCCCCCGTCCCGGTCCCCCAATATAGCCCATACCATTGTGTACCTTTTTCATACATATCCCCACAGAGGGTATTTACGACTTTAAGCACAAGCGGAATATGTGCATTTACATACCCATAAAGGACGTGTAAGTATTAGAGTCCTTCTTTCTGTAACCACAGAATGCTTACTTCGAGCCTTACCTCATTCAATCAGTCGCAAAAAGGAGAAGCAAACACCAGAGAGGGGGAGAGTTTCCCGACTAGAAGGGTATCCCAAGCTTCGGCTTTCATAAGACTTAATAGCCTTTCATTCTCTTGTTGTGTTTAATTTTTATTGGTTTCCTATTTAAATTGCATTGGGTTTGAGTGTTTTTCTTTCTCAATTGTTTGGCTCACCACTCACCCCCCACCACCCATTCGGGCCATATAATTTGCCTTTGATTGCCATAGTTTTTGTTGCGGCATCAATGGAGAGATTGAGCCGGCAATAAAATTGTAATAATACTCGCATAAAATGGTCTTCATTTCATTGTTCTAGCCTGTGGCACAGCACTTGATGGGGCAGAGTGGCACACACATTTATTTAGATAGTAAATTGTAGTTTTTCCAATTAAAATAATTCGTATTTCGAAAAATGCGACAGAGATTTTTCATTGAAACGAAATGAAATTAAATGAAATATTTGTATTTGCAATAAATTGGCAGACATTTCAGAAATAGTCCAATAAAATTCCATTAAGCTATCCTAACTTCGCATACTCGCAAGTCGAAACATAACTCCGGATAAATACTTGCACAAAAGAACAACAACAAAAACCGGAGAAAAGAGGGCAAAATATTTATGATTGTCCCCACCCTCCGCCCGAAAGGCGAAAGGGCAAATGGGATAAGGATGTGCGGTCTGGCTGGGGGCATAATACATAATACAGTCGAAAGCAATTGAAGCGCATGCACTGATTCCCTGAGAGTGTTCCCTCCCCGGTCTAAACCCTTTTTCAGGGCCAGAGCAACCGACTGGACTGTAAGCCCGGCTAAGTCGAAGAGTGGAGAAACCAAACACGAAATAGAAAACAACAAATCCAAGCACACACACACACCCACACACACACACTCGTGCGCGTACTCGTATAATATTAATAATAACCAGATCTATTGAGAGCGGTTCAGTCGGGTGGGGGTTGGGTGGGGGGGCCAGTAATCCCATTACCAGTGCGGGGCAGTTTTCCTCTTCAGCTTCAGCTTCGACTTGAAGTTGCAACTTGATCCGCTTTGGTGACTGCGGTCTGGCTGGGAGTCTATTTAATGCCCGAGCGCAGGCCACAATGAACACGAGGAAATCATAAGCGGCAGATGGATTGAAGGATTCTCCTCTCTCTGTGCAGGGGGTAGTGGGTGGTGGGGCGGGCTGAGTGGAACAAAAACACCAGAATTGTGCGTGTAATTGAATTCTGTGGTGCGTTCCCAGGCACCCCCTTCGCCCCATACTCTTCCTCCTCTCTTTCTCTGGTGTCAATTTATTTGACCACGTATTGTGTGTGTTTGTGTGAGCCTCTGTGTGCGTGTGCCTGCATGTGTGTTGCTGTCAATGGTTTGGGCCTTGTGGTGAAAGTGGTATGGGGGTGGAGGGGAAAGTGGGCCGTGGTCAGCGGTGCCGCGGGGGAGACAGCAGGCAGCAGAGCTGTTGGTCGCTACGTGCGTATTACACGCCGAAAGGGTTGTTCCATTCCCCCCACCGGACCCCTTCCATCGCAATTGTATTGGCCTGGCTAAAACATGCCACTCCCCAGTTGTCAGTCTCCTCTCCTCTCCTCCCTGCCACAACCACCAGTTTTGTGTGCAACACGCACGTTTCTAATTTTGTGCCTGGCTTGTTAAATTTTTTCTGCCACGTTTTTTCTCCCCCGCTTTCATTTGGCTTGGAATTTCTCCTCATTTTCCCGCCAACAGCAACACAGAGGAGGAAAGTTCATTTAGCCATGAAGCTCTTTATTATGCGCCTCGTAGAGTGGTTTTTCTCCCATTGAAATGCCAAAGCGTATATGATCTTTGAGCACGAAACGAATTTCCGGAATATTTGCGAAGAAAATTCTTAACACGAAATATAAATAAATAAATGTCTGGCTTAAGCAACGAGTGAGAGCAGCTTAGAGATAGCAGAGAGAGAGAGAGAGCTCTCTTCGGGACATTACTCCCTTTCGATAACAATCATTCGTTGTTTGATCCAACACAGATCGAAAATTAAATGTTGGCTCTCGAACATGCTACATGATGGCTGCCGAAATCAAGCCGCAACTCGAACGAACATCGCTGGGCTCGATCGAACAGGCTCGATCGTACTCCATGCTGCTCTGTCACAATCATTTCGATAAATATAGTGCTAAAATATTTACCCATACTCGCACAATGCACACACATACATTAGAATGCATTGGGAGAATAAGCAAACAAATGTTGGCATAAAAGGAAATCTCATGCATCGGCGCCTAAGAATGTCTCACAGTGATGGCAAAGGGTAGAGGGAGGGAGGGAGGGAGGGAGCCACATCCGTACCTTCTACTACTGAAACTGAAATCAAATACTACCTTGGCCCTTAAGCACAATTGACATTTCGCACATGACATGGCAAAAGGGGAAAAAGAGAGAAAAATAAGTGGAAAAAAACGAAACAGAAACGGAATCAAAGAAAAAGCGAAACATTGCAAGGTGAAATCCGATGCTGCCCGTTGGCCCCCTCCCTCCATCAGCCAAACGCTGGCTGACCCTGGCCCATGGGGCGGCAGGGTAGTGCTAGGGGGGGTGACACGACATTATATGCTTGTTATAATCCCTGGCAACATTTTTATTGCAATTGTCAACCCGGGCCATAAAGCACACAGGCAGCATCCTCCTGACACCTACAATCGCTTTGCTCTTCCATTTTTCGACACAAATTGAAAATATGACAAGAAAATTCGCTTCAGCAGCAGCAAGTAGGTCGTGGAATGGTTGGGGCTGTGCAGGGGCTGCCACACATAAGGGGGTGTCTGTGCCTGTGTATGTGTGTGTGTGGGTGTGTGTGTGTGGCAGCAAGTGCAACTGTGGCAGTTTACTAACTGGCGAAAAGAGAGCCCTGGCGTCGAAAGCATATTGATTTCAGTGGCAACGCAGCGGAGCGACAGAGAGCGGGGCGGAGGGGCATGGAAGACGGGAAATGTTTTGCCAACGTTGCCAAAAAAAAAAAGAAAGAAAGAAAATTGCATGTCCATGAATGTTCGAGAGTGTGTGTGTGTGTGTGTGTGTGTGTGGGTGCGGGGGAAATTGCAATGAAAAGTGCATGCATCAAGGTGAAGTCAGCAGTTTCCTCTTTCGACGACCGCTGATGCTGCAAATGTGCCCAGCGAAGCAAATAAAAATAATATTTTATCCATAGAGAGAGAGAGCGAAAAATCGTGAGATGGAAACGCACACCCACACCCACAGCCATCCTCACACCCCACCCCCGGAAAAACAATGCACGAGAAAGCATCGAAAGAATGCGTCTACGAATTCCCCCATCGTCGTCAAGGCAGATCCATTGATATGCGCGAACAATGGACCAGGAAACTAGGAAACGGGGCGCCAACGGAGCAATGGCTACCAGGCAGCCAGGCTGCCATTTCGGAGGAGCTGCTGACCCAGATAGCTGCCAGGCTCCGTGGTAAAGTTTATTAGCCCAAGTCCGGGACTGGGACTGGGACTGGGACTGTAGCCGGGCCTTTACGATCCGCTGCACCAGTGCCAGAGAGTATAACAAATTATGGCAGTTTCGGGTATACTCAATAATGTGTGTGTGAATTCGGAAATAGTTCCCATTCCGGCAGATTATCCTGCACAAGGATAAACGACTCCAGCCGTAATCGCACGTACTCTCTGTGAGATTAAAGCATCTTCACAATCACAAAGCCATCAAAACGTAATGAAGGACTGCTTCAGGAGTGCAAAACTTTTATTGAGGCCAGGCTGCGGTTTTTCCCTGCCATAAAATTATTTAAAGCCCAGCAGGAGCAGCAGCAGCAGCAGCAGTCGAATAGGCGCCAAAGTGCACTTGTTGAGCCGTACTTTCAGGAGATTTTCCCAGTCACAATCCCAGCCCCCACCACCCTCTTTTTATACGAGTATATGAGCATTTAATGCCCGTCAAAAGAGCGAGAGAAAGTTTGCTGCGCTTGTAGCAAGTATTTTTTAAAGCCTGCTTTATGGCGCACTGGCGAAATGTTTCTTAAAACTTTTCGGTGGCTGATTCGAGACCCAGCGGGGCTCAACTGGGTTAAGAGCGCACGGCCATTGTCCAAGAGAGAAGGACCCTCCTGACCTGACCCTCCACAAAATATATGTGAGTTTAGTTTTATGGCGATATTTTGATTGCCATTCTGAAGATCATGGGCTTTATGGCTTTCTGCCCTTCTCTCCCTCTAGCCACGCCCACTGCCCACTAGCCTAAATGTATGCAATAAAAAGCCAAACAAATCGCTGCCAAATGTTTCTTATTATCACCTCTCAGTAGATTTATCACCTGATGACCGCAACAGACCAAAAATTAATATACAGCCAACGCACACCAGACACGTTAGCAGCTAAACAGGTAACCAACACAGCAGTACATACACACGTACATATATCCTGTATGTATATACACCATACATATAGTTAAGTGAGGGGCGTGGCTCGGCCACTGCTGCCGGACGACGCCCTTTGATAAATTTACTACACAAATTGAGTCGCTAAATTAGAACATTTATTCTTGGCCCTGGAAGAAGAAAAAAAGAAGGAAAAAGGCAAGAGCCCCCCAACCCCCGAAAGCAGAGACGAGAAAAAATTCCCCCAAGTGCGTTTGCCACTTGATGTGGCATCTAACGGAACCCGAGGCTGCTCCTCCCCTTCCATCGCCAGGACCATGCTGGTCCTCATTCTGCCTTCATTATTTGCGGGCCAGGCGCATCGACATCGACTGTGGGGCTGCACTTCATGCTTAAGCTCGTCCAAATCTCGAGAGTGTAATTTATTGTTATCATTTGTTTGGCTAAAAGCAAAAAGAAACCAAAAAAAAAGGCGGCCAAGACCCGAACCCAGGAACGCAGGACGCAAGGCCCAGGGTTGCCAAAAGGGAAATCGAAACGGGAGCCTTGGCAGCACAGCTCATTGGATGCTCTTTTAATCGCCCCAAAGGCGGAGGTAAGTATGAAAGTTAGTGTTGGAAAAGAACAAACAGACGCAATGATAAAAGAGGACAACAATGAAACGAATCAACGGGGAAAGAGAATATTTTCAACATATTTTTAGAGTGGGTAGAAGGCAAGTCTTTCATAGAAATAGTGTTGGAAAGCACTGAAACATGAAATAAAGTGCTGAAAAGCGCAGCATAATCTTAAAAAGAGTCGTGTCCAATCCGAAAACAGGGATTCTTGATATGGCAGGGTATACCCAGTGATTGTGTTCCAAAATGAGAAAAATATAAGAAGAACCCACGAATAAAGAGCGAAAGGGACGACAGAACAGGACATACAGAGCGATGGAGAAGGACACAAGGCAGAGAAATGTCGAAAGATTGAAAACAGAATAGAGGACACAAACACACACACACACACAAACACACATCGCACAGCCATACACACATGTACAGCATTTAGATAACTAAAGTAATTTATTTTATATGGGGGTCATGCGCTCATGGACATGTGAACGTAAATAGCAAAAAAAAGCTAGCGAGAGAGAGAGAGAGAGAGCAGACACTCCCCCAAAAACACACACACACACCTACACCCACAAATAGTGGATTGTATCTGTGTGTTTTTGTGTAGAAAATTACGCACTGAAACTGAAGACATTTCCGCTTGGCACAAATTTTGTGCTGAGCTCAACAGAACAGAACAGAAACCGAAACTGAAACCAAAGCCATACCGTACCGTACCGTACCGAATAGAAATCCGGATCGAATTGGCTCAGAGGAGCAAGAGCCGGCCCAGTTGTGGGCCCACTTCTCGGGCAGGGGAGGGGCATGAGCATGAGAATTAACCAGAAATGAAACCTCACGAAAAGTGCAAGTCAAAGTTGAAAATTCCGCAACAAAAGTTAATTAAGTGTTCGGTTCGGTTCGGCGAAGGAATGGAGCGATGCGATGGGAAAACTATTGAATGTTTGTCTGCAAATAGTTGGGCATACTTTTAGGCGCCCGGGCATGATTTAATTAGAAAATTGTTTAGCTGTTTAACTTATCAAAAATGCATTTCGCTACTTGGCCTGAATAGTTTCAGGACGAAATGGCTAATTGAGCCAAAGAGGAGCATTAAAAATGCATGCCGTCTGCTCTTCAGGGGCCAGGCTCTTGGTTCTGAATTTTGAAACTTAATTAAAATGGAATTCCGCTCAAATAGGCCACTTGGGCACAACATTGGCCACCCCTACCCTTGCAAATAGTCGCACATGCTCCTACGACTACTGCTCGTGCTGCCCCTCCCCGCCGTCCCCCAATTGGCCCATTAAGCTCCCCGTAATAATGATGCCAATAAGCAAAACAGCAACAGCAGCAGCAGCGGCAGCAGCAGCAGCAAGAACAAGAGCTCTTTACATGTGGCCCAAACAAATTATTACAAACCTAATGACCCAATATATAAATTTCAGCAGATATCCCCTCCCCGGCCGGAACAATGGGTGTGTGCCTAACATCCCTTGCTGATAAGATTTTCGAGGGAGGGATGGGACGGACAATGGAACATGCAAAATATATATGTATATATTGCTCCTGTTGTGCGTACCGCATTATCTGGGTCGCAGGGACACCGAAAGCAGTAGAGAGAACGCCAACCAACAAACAAAAAATAAAGAAATTGCCTCTAATTTATGAGTGGAAAATGCGAGAGGAGGTAAGCCCCACCTCCCACATACCAGCAAAAAATCCTCGCACATTCTCTGGCAAATATATAGCCCAATTTTCAGTAGAGCTGCTAATATTTTAAAAGAGCTATTTTCTGGTGTGTGTTTTCTTATGGGAAAAAAATAATAATAATTTTATGGCTTGGCCACAGAGCGAAAAACAGACGAAAAAGTAAATTTCCAGCAGCGGCAGTGCATCATCCAGATAGATGCGATAGATACACAAAAATGCCTTGGAGTACTTGTATGCTCTCAAGTGGCTGCATTCTTAAATTGGATTAAGTGGGTTTTCCACCATAGAGTTTCCCCACTCCCTCGCCCACTCTCTCTCTCTCCCTCCCTCCTGCAAAACACTCTTATTCTTTCTCCACTGGTTTTTTTCCTACTCGACTTTCTGCTTCAGAAAACTTGAATTTAATTAAGAGCAAATATTAAAGTACTGTACATATTTATTTGGAAATGCAGGCAAAGAACTGAAGATGTGGCACTGCTAGGATGATGCCATTAAGAGACTGTCAGTTGATGCCCAGCACTTTTAGCATTATTATTTACCCTTCAATGAGAGATAAACGTACTTTAATAGGGCTAGATGTACCAGCAGGAGTATATGTAACAGAATTCTGTCAGCCGATCCTTGTTCATGCTCTTCCGTAACCCGAAAAAAATGTTGAATGTTGGCTCTCTCGAACATGTTTGATCCCAAAATCTATCCGATCGTTGCGAGCGAACACGTTGCTGCTCGATGTTGGGGAGATATCGATCAGCCTCGATCAAACTCTGATGCCAAAAGGAATATACCAGATAATGTCCTGGCAAAAAGAATACAAAATTCCCACTATTTTAGCTATGAAATCCACAGTCCCTTTTGTTAATATAATTAAATTGCCTGTGCAGAAAAGTTCTCAACTAATTGTCTCTTGTGCATGCAGAATGTAAGCAAACAACAAAATACCAACAGCAAAAAAAGAAAAATAAATCCCAGCCGTAGAGCAAAAATATGGTCGCTTGAGAAATTTGAAGATTTCGTTTATTAAATGTAGAGCAGAACGGAACGGAAGGGGAGGGGGATAAGAAACTCGGAAAACCAACATCAGAGAGCATTCACACCCACTGGCACTCTGACGAATGAGAAACCCTCTTCAGACAACACACAGCCAAATACATATGTACAATGCAAGCACTAAAATGAATTAAGCCCAAAAGTAGACAACAGAATAATCAGAGAGGAAAAAAATGGAAAAAGAATGATGTGAATCATGTGTAGGCAGTAGCCATAGATTTCAGCAGGGACTTATAGATTTTTCAAGCCATTACCATTGGCTCTCTAATAAGCTCGGAAATGTCTGGAATATTCGGAAAATGAAATGAGAATTTCACACAAAAAAAGAGCTGCCATTGCAGGTTCGATCCCCTGGCACCCCAACCTTTTGGCCGAAACGTAAGACTAGTATGTAGTGGATTAAAGCCGTATAAAGTGACAAGAGTAAAGGCAAAGGCACCCCCATCCTATCCTTGAATGACAAGGGGACATGGGGTCAATAAAATGTGGAGACGGCCAGCAGTTGCTGGTGTACACAAACACACACACACACACACACAAACAGGCTATAAACATTTCATTGAAGACGCAACAAAAAACGCATGGCACAGGGGCACATAAAACAGGTGGTGGGAGGGAGGTGGGGACGTTTATCAGAGTAACACGACGAGTAGTCCCCACAACGCAGTAAAAAATGAACCCAGAAGTCATAAAAATTGAAAGCTCGCCTGGAGTATATCCCCCATGCCAGGGCCAGTGCCCCTTCCCAGAGAAAACCCTCAAAGCAGAACGAAAACAGCACAAAAAAAACCTCCTCACAAAGAAAACAGCCAACAGAAACATAGAGAAAGAGAGAGAGAAAACGAAAACAAGAAAATATGTATAATAAAGAAAATTGAATATGCCCAAAGGCGGTTCGGTCCGGTCCGGTCGTCTCGCGACAAAACAACAGAAAGCCAGAGTCAAAACAGTTCAAAACAACAACGAAAGTCAGAGGGAATTTAATCGAACATTTCCGACTATAAGATACCCATTAGTGGGGGAAATATCGGAGAAGAAACTGCAGAAAAGCCAAGGAATTTTGATCGATTTCGCTGCCGTAGGATCCATGGTAGCTTAATCCAATTAAGGTTGTAGTTTATATCTTTTACTCCCCGATATCCCATTGGGATGCCAATGGGATAGTCGACACATGCGAATGGCGACTCGAGAATAGCGAAAACCAATTTCATTTCGGTCCCTTCCCGCCCACTGCGCCCAGTCCACCTGCTGGAGCTTCCTTTCGGTTGCAAATGTAAATTGTATCTCAACGTTAAATGGCTGACTATAGATACAGATACAGTTACAGTTACAGTGGAATGGCTGGCACAGTTTTAGTTCAGTTTTCATCGCATGCGATTTTTATGTGACACGAAAACTGGCTTGAGAAACTGAACTGGTTTTCTTTTTGTTTTTCTTTTTTTATGGCCAAACGGAGATGCCGATGCGAAAAGAAAACCAAAACTAACGTTAAGCCAATGAAATTGACTTGGCTGTCGGGCGGAAATTGGTTTGAATACCATGAAGATTTGCCCCAAAAATTTATTACGGTATTCTGGCCATTCCATAAAACCCGAAAATACAGTACAGTGCAGAACAGTACAGTAGTGCATAAAGTTAATAAAGAGAAATGTTTTACTGAACTTTTTAGTGGAGAAAGTCTTAAAATTTGCTGCTATAAATTTGGTAATAATTGGGTGAAAATATTCATTTTAAGAATAAACATTTGAAGACCCATTTATTGTCCTATCGATTCAGGAGAAGATACAGAGACAGAGACAAAAAGTCTTTGGGGGAAAATGTATTTATAAACCGATTTGCATAATCCGAAACAAGACGACAATGCATTCAGTGTTGGGTTAAGCTGTTTGCATATATACACACTATATATAGTGTAATATATATATACCAGAACAGAGCAAAGACTGGGGGGAAAACTGTCCCCAGTTGCCACTTTTTGTTTTGTTTTCCCGCTCCCCCAGATTGCCAGCATTTCGATTTTGTGTCAAGAAAGTGCAGATCTATCTTGCCACTCGGCTCCAAGCAGCAACAGCAGCAGCAGCAGCAGCAGCAGCTGCCCCTGTGAACTGCGCCACGTGGCATGTGGCACGAGGCGCACGAGGGAGAAGCAAAAGAATAAAGTCATAAAATTGAATTGGTAATTTTTTGTGTTAAAAGCAGAAATTAAAATAAATTGAATTGCTGCCAAGACCAATACATACCAAGAGACGAAGATGGAGCCGAAGGAAAAGCTCTGGATAAGGAAAGGAAAATGCAAATGAGTCACACACCCACGCACACACACACAGTCAGAGGAGGAGGCGATTTTGGGATAGGTTCACTTGATTTTTCCCGAGCTATTCCGCGGGCCCACGTAATGAAAACAAAATAAAACGAAGAAATAAACGAGCAAGAAAAGGAATAGGGAAAGACAGAGAGAAATGCTCAACGAGCCACGAAGAAAATGCTAAAAAATAAATGCATTGTTGTTTTTCCTGGTTTTATGGATGCCATTTCCCAGGCGTCCTTGTCCACCTCCCACGTCCCACGCTCCCATCCTCCGTTCTCGTCTTTCATTCCAGGGTCCTACGTTCAGGGCCTCGCATTGTTGCTGCTGTTGTTTTTGTAATAGGATTACTGCATAAATTAAAGTATTTGCCGTGGCATCATCAAATAAGATTTGCAACACTGCCCCTGCCTCCTGTCTCCATGTACATTGCGCGAACATCAAAAATCGCTGGGAAATTCGTAGAGAAAATAAAAGAGAAAAGAATCACAAAACTGGAAAGAAAACAAAAGAGAAAGGCTGCCTTAGGGAACCGAAAGTCTTAGTACCCTTACAGATGGATCCTTTCCAGGGATCATAGAGCGATAGAGATGCAAATAAGAATTACTGAGAGAGAGAGAGAGAGAGAGCGCAATGTATGACGAGAGATAAGAGATTTCTGCAATTGCCAAATATTTGCACAATGCAATTGAAGGGCAAACATTTCCCTCTCACTCTCACTCAGCTACTACGCTCCTACGATCCTCTCTCTCTGAGCATCTCCGACCACAACACACACAATAAACATTTAATTTAATTTAATTCAATTAATTTATTAACCAATTCGTGAGTTTTTATTTGAAAATCAAGGTGATTCGATGCCCTCCTCTAAACGCAAACATCTCATGGAAATCACAATACCCTCTCCTCCACCAGAGTACTCGTATAATAAATAATTGCAAAAGCAGACTGGGAAGATGGACAAAGAGAGTGGGAAAGAGAAAGAGAAAGGGAAACACACACACACAAGTGGCCGTGTCTCCACGTAAACGTAAAAGTTTATTGCATAATTTTCAGCGGCTTAGCGTAAAGTGTAATGTAAACAACACAAATGCCAGAGCGGGTGGGGGAAGGAAGTAGGTGGGATAGACAATAAAAGTCTCAAAAGATTATAAGAAAATATGTCACTGAATCTTTTGTACTGCAGCGGTCTGGTCTTCGCCTCCACTTCCCAAGGATCTCAAATCTATGGACATGGGACTACTACTAGTTTCGGGCATGAGAAGTGAGCAGACTTGTATACTGTATATATGAATGTTTGGCTGGTTGGTTACCTGCTCAATTATGCTGCTTAGCCATTCTGACCACTTTAAGGCTTAATCTCTCGACCCTTAATGCCAGTGGAACTTCCGCTCGATTCCAGGATTTCCCGGAAGCCCCCAAAACGCACCCAACAAAAAAATCACTTCCAAAAATGTGAAACTAAACACACAAAAACCGCAAATTTCATTTTGATAAAATTTTAATTTGGCCAAGAGCCACAGCCGACAGAGTCCTCCCGGATGTGAGGGCGGGTTGGGGGCGGGGGGAAAGAGAGAGAGATCTGGAGGCTGCGACCTCGGCGCGCCTCAATAATTCAAAGATGTTAAGCCGCAAATTGGCATTGGCAGGAGCCAGAGCCAGAGCCAGAGGCTGTGGCAGTGCCAGTGGCAGGCAGTGGCTGTGGCTGTGGCAGAAAGAGCACAGATGGGGGCCCGAAATGCAGACAGGATATATACATCCGTTGGGGGTTACACACACACACACACACACACACATACAAAGAGAGAGAGAGAGAGAAGGTCTGACACGCACGCATTAAACTCTATTGGGTGCTAATGTTTTTTCTTCCCCCCAACAGCCCCCGCCAACATCCTGCTGCTTCCTGCTTCCTCCTTTCCACATCAGACATCGCAAAATTTTCATAAATTCAGGAACGAGCTTGTCGGCACTCACACACTCACAGCCTCCTCGCTCACTCTCTCTCTCTCTGGGTGTGTGTGTGTAATAAAAATACGCTAAAATGTTTGTATCACACACACATAAACACGATGCTTATTGCCTACTTTCGGGAGCAGCAGCAGCAGCAACACAAGAGTGAAGATATGCCTTTTATAAGAGTATGTACTGGGTGTGTGTGTATACTGTGTGTGTGTGTGTGTGGGGGGGGGCTGTTCATTTGCTGCGGCTTCCGTTAGACGCTAATGCTGATGATGCTGCCCCTGCCTCTGCCTCTCTTTCTGTATTAAAGTTTTGTTGCTTTAAAAATTATCATACTCCCTGTGGAGTTCGCGTACTAGAGAGTGAAAGGAGATAGTCCCTAGCTATATTCAAGGGCTTACAACATCTGCAATTAGTTTTCCAATATGTAGAGATATTTCTTTCTACTTCAACTTTAAATACAGCGCTTTTCTTTGCTGATACATATAAAATCAACTCAAATTCGCAACCATTTCGCACTCGAACAACTTCCAGTGGAACACCCCCTTTACGAGTGTACCCCACGCCCATCCAGAATCCTTTTCGGTATATAGAATGCTGATGCGCGCGGGGCTTATCGGGCGCTTTCAAGTAAACAGACAGACGACAGGCAGGCAGGCAGGCAGCCAGGCAGGCAGCTATAAAAATTTGCATTTGACTAATGCCAAATATTCAGAGACGACTGGGAGCTAAAGCTAAAGCGGGTGCTATAGCGGGGCCATCCGATAAGCGTAAGCGTAGCCCCACCTCCGTGGCATGCCTCAACCCTTACAAGAAAGAAAAAAAGATACAGTAGCTACAGCAAGGACAACAACAACAACAATGGCTCTGTCGAAGGGGGGAGGATGCCAATGCGTTTACTGATTTTTCGAGTGCGATACGTGCAAAGATTTTCCTTTTCTCTCTCGAAAGAAAAGCTTGAGAGAAGAGTACTATGGCGGGGCAGGGGGTAAGTATGGAGGGAGAGATAGCGACGCTTTTATGATATTTCCTATTAAGCTATTTGTTGCTAGCTCCCTTTTATCGCTTTAAGTCTCTCTGTCTCTCTCTCTCTCTCTCTCTCTCTCTCTCTCTTTCACTCACTCACCAGCTCTGTGTATTCTCCCTCTGTGTCTCTTTATTCCCCCATTTTTGTCTGTGTGTGCCAGAATCTTGCCAAAATTTCGTGGATGGCAGTTGCATTGCAAAATGATACTAAAAGCTCACACACACCCCACACACACACACACACACACACACACACACACACTCATGTGTCGTTTATCGATTTTCCACACCCTCCTCTGCACACCCTCGCCCACACCCACCGCTGTCTGCAGCATGCATCCTGCCCTACTGTGTGTGTGTGTGTGTATCTGTGTGTGTTCTTGTGGATTTTTGACATGCCAACGCATTTTAAATTTGCATTTTTTGGCACCGAAACTGGCAAAAATTTTAAGCTAAAAGCATTAAGACCATGGCTAAAAGGGAGACAGCGAAGAGGCAGTGACCAATGAAGAGCAGGGGGGGGGGGGGGGAGGAGAGGGAACAAGAGAACTATAGGATGCTGGCGGGGGATGTAGGGGTTAAAGTTCGGGTTTGAACAACAGAGAAATTGCGAAAATATGCCAACAATAGACTTAGTTTTCTCGTTTGGGAAAATATTGCAAAATATTGCTAAAACAAATACATGCATAGATATTTTTGTTATGGCAAATATGTATTTGTATGGTGTATGGCATGGCCGAAAGAATTTCCGAAAAATTGTTGAAATGAAATGAATATCGATGGAATATAAATATGTATGAAATAAACTCCTTTTGGGGCTCAATTATAAGAACAAAATGGCATGAAATAAATAGAAATATTCTTGGGGTCAGAATGGGATGGAAAGTCTACTGAAAAGAGATACAATCGATACGGAAAACCCAATATCATAAAGATGGCCGAAGCACATTGCTATTGGATCATTATTATGGCCAGAATGAACAAAGAACAAATTAAAAATATGAATTAATATTTATTTGTAGAATGGTACGGATAGATGGGGTGGTTGGGAGGTGCTCCCTTAACTGGAAGCTGGTTTTTCCTGTACTTTGGGATTTAGAGAGATTTATTTGAAACTAAATCCAATGTTTTTTTGGCCTACATCCCAGCTTAAAGTTTCCCTCAAAATGCTCTTAGCTACTGTTTTATTTATTTTATTCTAACATATACATATACATATACAAGTATGTAATTTTAACCGTTTTAACAGATGGAAAACACACACACACACAGATTTGCAAAGCTTCTTAAGTTTCTGGTTTTATACAATTTATGGCGTACCCACACAGACACACACACACGCACACATAAATAAAATGGCTCAATAAGTCACTGTCATAAGTCGTGCGAGAGAGTGCGAGAGCGACCGCAACCTTCTCGCCTCTGGGATGGATTCGGGAAGGTAACTTTTTTGTGCATTTTTCGTTGATTTATTGGGGCTGACATATGACCCCCTCGCCCCCTGCTGATTGGAATGGGTAGCTCCCGAAAAGTCCTTCGACACCTCCTGCCATCCCATCCCACATATAAATATTAATTAATATTTTTCTTATTTTCAAATCACTCCCCAAGCGACGGACACTACACAATTTACTTCGGTCTCACCATGCGAGAGATCTCATTAAGTCGTGACACGCCCACAATTAAAAGCACACCCTCCCCCCTGCTATACACTCACCCGCGTGAAGGAAAAGAAAGAAATTTAAAAAAGGAAATTATTATGAAGCTCTTAGAATGGAGATTATATGTCAAGACGGAACCAAATTCGACCAACAAACGACAAAAAAGCGAGGATAATTCCTTGAAATTAATTTTAAAATAGAAAAAAAAATATAAAGGAAGAGGGAGGGGGGTAGGGAGGGGTAGAAAAATAGCTGTGAATTTGTTGTGCGTGTGTCACGTCCAGTCGGAGGAGTTTTTCCCCGCTGCTCAGCATGGAAATATGCTCTTTTCCTGGGGGCCATATTTCCCGGCAAATGGCAGCTAAGTGACGGCATAATGAGGACTCGAACGGAACACTCGACTGTTTGGGGGGCCTCTTTGTGGTTGCCTCCAGCGCCACGACACCCAGAAGACACTTTAAGAGTCAGTCAAATAAGTATAGGCACACACGCACACACACAGACACTCTAGACTGTCTTTGGCTGTGGGGCTTAATCCCATTTTTCATTAATCTAATTAGTGATAGAAAGCCTTTTGCGGTGATAGGAGAAAGCAGCATTCTAATGAAATTATTGCCAAAGACAACTCAAGACAAAGCCCCCCCTCCCTCCGTGCCGAAATGCAGGTCTCAAAGATTATTGATCGGCAAAATTGAGGTCAATTGGGGGCCATATGTATGTGAGATGTGCGATGTGGAAAAGTTTCGTTTAATTGAATTTCCAGTGGAAATTTGTGTGCACTCTTTTAAAATGTTGTCAATAATTCAATTAAAGGATACACAAACTATTCTAAATATAAATCTAAAATCCAAAAACCCAAATATGTATATTTCTGCTGTGTATTGCAGACCTTGAAGCCCCGCGCGGTAGGCCTTGACAGGCCCTGTGAAAACCCTAGAAATATTTAATGCCAGCTGCCATATTTAATAAAAAGAAAAACACATACACATACACATGCACAGAAGGAAAAGGACCGTCTCCTGGGCGCCGCTAAGCCGACAAACATCAAAAAAAGAAGAAAAAAATGCTACAGAAAGCTCGACTGAGAGCAGCACAATGGAAGTGCGATAAATAAGGCTGAGAAGGGGTGGGGCGGGATGGAGCAGAGGCTCACGAGTGCAGGACATTCAGGAATTTGGGTGAGAGAGCATGGCCGGAGGAGGTCGAGGGGAAAACTGCACACTAAATGCTTGGCCGCCTGCAAGTATGCTTTCAATTGTGCGCAATTTAGTGCGACAAAGCGACAACAAAGGGCCGACCAGACTCAGTGTTTCACTGTGTTGTGTATAAGTATATGTGTACAAGTGTGTGTGTGTGTGTGTGTGTCTGCTTGTATGTGTGCGCCTGAATAGGTGCGAACAAACACGTGCAAAGCGGCGCCTAAAAACAGGCAACGCAAAAAGGCCAGCGACTAGGAGGATTGTTTGCTCTCTTGCTCCTGCTCCTGCTTCCCCTTCCCCCCTCTCCGCGCTCTCTCTGCTGCTCTGTGATTGCGATTATTATGATTATTGTTTAGTACAGCAAAAGGGCGGCGAGGCGTGGCTGCCAGACGGGCCAGTGGAGCAGAAAAGAGCACAGCAAAAGTAAAAGCAAACAGCAAAAGCAAAATAATAAAACCTAATTAAAAAAAACAAGAGAAAAACAGGTCTTTGGGATACGTTTATTTATCCTATATTTATATGAAAATTATCTAGCCATATCTATCTTTATCTTTATATGGATTATCTTCAATAAAGGATCTCTATGCTTGCAAACAGAAACAAGAATAGTTGCCAGAAATGTCTGATCCTATACGGGGGATCAACATCTCCTGGAAGGGTATCGAAACGTCGACTCTGCGTGTGGGTCTGCTCTGGCTGTGGCGCCCGGGTCTTAGCCAACAATGCGACATGGCCGCGCGCTAGTTTTATGTGCCACATAAACATTGCTGTCCCCGCGATACCTCTGACTCTGCCACTGCCACTGCCGCTGCTTGTGGCCCAATGCTTGAACACGCCTTTTGGCGCGCAAAAACTTGGCGCTTTCGAGCCATTTTATTGCTTGTCTTACACACACACACACACACACACACACACACACACACAGAAAAGAAAAGAGATAGAGAGTGAGAGAGAGCTGCTGCCATTTCTATTGTCATTCCTTTTCGTTTCTTTTTGTTTCTGCCTCTGTGTGCCAACAATCTGCCATGCCACGAAATATGCTTGCTGCAAGGGACATGAAATTAAACGCCAAAAATCCCCAGAAGCATTAGAGGTATTCAAGCAACAGACTCCCCGATTCACTAGCGATTTCCATCCTATTGGTCTGTCATATCCTAAGTCATTAATACAACAAAACCGATTCAAATATATCGATCGATTCGAATCATCACTAACCTGTTTGGTTGTCTTTTATTTATTGGATGCTGGTTGCTGCCACACTTTCGTTGGTTTTCCGGATTTTCACTTTGCAAAAGTTTTCTTTCACTGTTTCTGTGGAGTTTTGGCCGATTTCTTGGTAATTTCCACACGCTAAATTAGTTGGTTGAATAATTAACACTTTTGGGTCACCGTTTTGGGCAAATTGTAGGTGGGGGCGCGTGCCAGGATGTTGCTTTGGCGGAAACGGAAACCGGAAATTGCGCGCACAACCAAGGCAGCGGCAGCGGCAGAGGCAGCAGCGGCAGTCAATGCCAGACTTGAAACCGCTTCAGAACCGGACTCTTCGGACCATTTTCCAATGGGCTCTGGCTGACTTTTACAGGACTCGCTCCTTGAAATGCAATTAATTACGATATTTATTTAATTAACATACACGCACCCACACACACTCGCACAAAACACGCGTTCGCGCACTCATACACAGCCGCTCCGTGGCGGTGCAATTAATTACTGTTTGTTTTTTGACTGTGATTCGCATTTATTATGGATTTCATAAACCAGTGTTCAGCAGATTTCCTCCCCCGATTTGCACTTTCTTTGTGGGCTTCTTTGCTGTGGTTTTTGTTTGCCTTTAAGTTCACTTTCAGATTATCCAAAGCATCGAGCAACTCACTCAAGAACAAACGATTTGCCCTTAGGTTTGGTTGGCTACGAAAATGTTACGCACGCCAGGCCCTCGAGTTGTTCCGCGACGCACGTCCGATCCTTACGAAAAACTGGAAAAAACCGTTATGTGCTGTACCCGGCAAGGGGCGGCAAGGCCGTTCTTTCAAATCCGCCAGGCCTTCAAATGTTGCTGGTGGCCAAAAATGTTGCTCGGCAACCAATGTGTCTGTTGCCGAGGCACACGAAGGGTAGGGACAACAGGCAAAACGGGCACAGAAAACTCAACGCCGGCAGGGTAAAGTCCACCCGAATACGAAACATACCGTGGATTCGCTCTCTGAATGGCAGTGGAAACGAAGCACAACATGGATGCTTCTCTGCTGCTTCCAGTAAGAGAGCCAGCGACTCTCTTACGCTCCCCGCCCGCTCTTAGTGACCATTCATTCAGTGCTCTTGCCTCTCTTTCGTTCTGGTGGCGCCTTTTGGTTTGTTTGTCGGCATTTTGCCGGCTCCCGAGATCCTCTAGAGGAAAATTCAACTGCAATTCCTTGTAAATTATGTCCCCCCCACGGCTAGGCGACTGAAGGCCGTTTCGTCACTAACACCGACTGTCAGATTGACATACTGACGGACTGACGGACTGATGGACTGAGGGACTGATGAACTGAGGGCTTGGATAGTTTTCTTTTGTGATGTTTCTGGTTTTTGGGTTTGACGCGGTGGTGGTGCCCTACGTCAAGGGCACACCTGTTGTGCCTCGCCCGAGTGCAGGTAAAAGGTTAAATATAAATGGGAGTGAGGGGAGTTCTTGCTCTAAAATACCTATTTTAAAGCGAATTGTAAAATTTTACAAAATATAAAATTTCGAAAATAAATTTCCACTTGAAAAGACGTACCCGCGTTTCCGGAACTCCATTAGGAAACAAGACACTTTCGAGTGCATCTCTACAGGAAGCCCGCTTTTCTCCCTCTCTCTCTCTCTCGCTCTCTCTCTATGGCTATCTCTTATCCTCAAAATCCATAAGTCAATTAGCTGTTTAATTGTTTTTACAGCAGAAAAGAGCATGTGGGGGGGGGCTGGGTATGGGGTATCCGAAGAAAAGAAAGCCAACATAAATCACGTCAGGGCAACCGCCCAGAATTTACATAAATAATGTCGCATGGCAGGGCGTGGGTTTATGGAACAAAGAGATTTGCTGCGGATGCTTCCTGGCCCTGCCGGCTCCTAGTTCTGGACCCTGGGCCTGCGACTGGTACTGCTGCTGGTGCTGGGACTCTCTCGTCGTGTGTCTCGCCTAAACATCATTAAAAATAAAACCAATTAACGGTTTCGAGTGCCTGTCGTCTGCCAGAGAGCATGAGGAGGAACAACCCTCCCCTCTCTCTCCCTCTCTCGTTCCCAAAAATAGTTTCAACTTTGCAAAAATATATATACATATGTATGTATGTATGTATGTAGGATTTATGTATGAAAAATGAGCCGCACAATGGTGGCGTGCAGAGTGTGGAGTGGAGGGAGGGGGCAAGCCGAATGTCATTGCCATTGCAGTCACAGATTGTCATAATGGTGTTGTTGTTGCTGCTGTTGTTTCTGTTGTTGCTGCTGCTGCTGTTGTTGTTGCTGCTGCTGCTGTTGTTGTTGCTGCTGCTGCTGTTGTTGCTGCTGTTGTTGCTGTTGCTGCTGCTGCTGCTTGGGTTCTTGTTGCGGTTGCAGTGAGACAGAAAGAGAAGGCGAATGGGACTCGGATTCGGATTTCGGGTTCAATTCCTCTCCTCGGGGGTTGGTTGTTGCTGCTGTGCTCTTCCTCTTCTCCCCCCCCTGCATCTGCTGCTTGACAATTGTTTCCATTTACCGTTTATTCTTTTTTTTTCGGTTAATCTTGATGTTGAGATCTGAAGAAGGAGTCGGTAGAAGGAGAGAAGGAGAGGGAGAGGGAGAGAGAAAGACAGCGAGTGTGAATGCAATTTTTATTTACTTTTCGCACACTTTCGCAATGACTTGCAGCAGTGTCCTCCTGCCCTCCCTGCCACCCCCTCCTGCCCAACGATAAACCCCAATGACGGGGCTAAAAACTTGGATTCGAAATTAGATTTGGCGCGTGCGGGAAGAGGGGGGTTCCTAAAGTGTTTACTCGCATGTTGTTTGGTTTGCAATGAACCCTGACCTCCCCTCCCCTCCCCTGCCCTGCCCACCCGGAGGATATGTGTGTGCATTCAGTTTAAACGTCCTTAAAAGCGCAACTAATAAGGATTCAATAGTGTCAAGTCATGTGGAAATATGACGATGATGATGATGGGGTGGTTGAACCCGGGATTCGACTTTCGATGGGAACGGAATCCACCTTGGACAACATTTATCATTGTTTAATTGAAATTCAGTTTTTCCCAATGCAGCTGGCAACCCTGGCCAGCCCTCTAAGAGCGAACGAGAGACTCTCTTCGAATGGGCGCTCTCTCTCGCTCTCTCTCTCTCTCTCTCTCTGCGCAACATATGAATTTTCCAGTGGAAGAGAGTTTTCTCTTTGCATTTCACTCATCGAATGAGTAGGAAAACAACATTTCATTTCATTCAGAATCAAAATTCAAGCTTCGGGTGGGTGGTGGTTGGGGTGAGGGGGAAAACCATGCTCGTTGCGGTTTTTCTTTTAAGTAAACTAAATTTTGGAAAATTACATACCAAAAGCAGAAAGAGAAAGAGGGGGAGAGAGATAGAGAGAGGGAGAGCGGGAGAGCGAGAGCCAGAGAACAATGAGAGTAGAGTGAAGAGGGAAAATCAGCAACAAGGAAGCGACACACAAATCACGGAAAATATAATTTATTATTTCTTGCCTTATCCTTGAGCCACAGCCAAGACGCATCCCTCTCTCTCTCTCTGCCGCTCTCTCTGTTTGTCTTTGGCCCTAGTCCATAGTCCCAGTTCCTTCCCCTCCCCCTCCGCCGTTCATACCCATTTCGCCTCCAAGTCCTAGTCCTAGGCCCTGCCCTGCCCTTCCCTTCCCTGCCACATCTGCTTCGCCCTTTACCTTGTCTTGGGTAAAATTCTATGCTTAACGCCATTTTTGTGTGCGAGACACGATGACGACAAATTTTCAACGTGCAACCTGACACTGAGCTGAGATTTTCCAAATTCCTTGTCTTCACTTGTGTGCAACGCCCCCGGACCCCGGACCTTCTCTGCCACCGTTTCTGTCCTGCCACCAAACGATTGCTGCATGCATGCAAAACTGCTCAGCTCCGTACGTCCGTCCGTCCGTCCCTCCGTCCGTCCGTCCGTCCGTCCGTCGGGGTCTCTCCGTTTCCATCTCCGACTCTGAGACTCTGTCCGGGTCTCCATCTCCGACTCTGAGACTCCGACTCGACAGTTGAAAGGATTAGACCAGCTCATGTGTCCCTGAGTGTGTCTCTGTGTGTGTGGGGCAGAATGGGGGCGACAGATTGGAATGGAGTGGTGCACAGTGGCACTGAGTGAGAGAGATGGAGAATGAGTGGGGCTGTGAGTGTGAGTGTGAGTGCGGGTGTGAGTGCGAGTGTGGGTGTGGGTGCGCAGGGGACGAGGACGTAAAAAGTATTTGCACAACTCTCAAGTGGGTCAAATGATTAGGCGGCATGATGAAGTGCCTTGCCACTTGAACCCGCCTCTGCTGCTGCTGCTGCTTCTGCCTCTGCCCCGTGCCTCTCTGTACCCGTGCCTCCGAATGCCACATCTTCCACATCCAAAAATAAACAGTTTAATGTTTTGAATGAGCAATTGAATTTGATTATGCTGAAGGAGAGTGGGGTGTACGAGTGGGTGTACGAGTGGGTGTACGGGTGGGTGCAGGCTCCAAGGATGGCTCGTATTCCCTGTGCCAAATGAAGACATCGATGGAGGCGGAGCAGCAGCACACCATCTACGATCTACCATCTACCATCTACGAGTATGTGCAGCACCCAAAATGCATTAGGTAATGGCAGTCTACGCATTTCGGGGCAGATTGGGGCAGATTCCTGTGGATGATTTTCAGGCTGCATAGACAGGGGCAAAGGGGGCAATCTGGCAATCGGCTTACGTGAAATAAGACAACACCCAACATCCATCCATCCCACGGATTATATTGCTCGATGGCAGGGCCGTGTGTTGCGTGTAATTTTAGTGGCAAAGTCGAGTAATTATTCTGAAGAGTGTAGAGAGGATGGTCCTTTGCAGGGATTACAGTTGGTAAGCGAATGCCGTTAAGCTATGATTACCGGGATCCCATTGTGGATACGTGGTAAGTGCTTAACGATTTTCCATGCTATTTTCCACTCAAATAAACTATGTTTTTATGCAGCCACTAACCCAAGAAAATATGTATTTTCTTTGCCCCACTTTTAATCGCTTGATAATCCCAATATTATCACTACTGTACAGTGCACACTGAAAACGTTTGAAAACGTTTCCCGAGCAACAAATTTTCCACATTTTCCAGCTCTCATTACAAGGCCCAGGAGCAGCCCCGCAAATGGCAATAACAAGGAACGAAACGAAACAGGAAATTGCTACTTAAATTCAAAGCCAATCTCGGGTGTTCCCAAAAAAAAACAGAAAATACAAAAAGATAAAAGCCGCTGGAACAATGGCAGGCAAAATATGGCCGGGCCCCAGAAAGGAGGAGGAAGGACACGGACGGACCCACCCAAGTAGCGACGACATTTAACGTTTTAAATCTGATTATTCCACAACAACTGTCAATAATGCAAACAGTGAGAAGGAGAGAGAGCGAGAGAGAGAGAGGGAGAGTGGGGAAAAAAGGGACTTTTACCCTGGGACTAAGCCCTGGCCAAATGAGCGGATGAATGCCTACCTGCTACCCACTGCCACTGCCACTGCCACTGTCCTCTCGATATTTTCCCATTTCCATCCCGCTCTGCCATTTTCCCTTCTCCTGGCCTCTTGGCAAACCGCAAACGAGGCGAGAAAATTGTCACAAAGCGAACAAAAAAAAAAAAGAGAGCAAAACGAGCAGAGAGCAAAAGCAGCAGCCATCGAATTGTGTAAATCAAAAAAATAATTGCAACTGATAACAACATCAATAACAATAAGCGCTGGGGAAAGGTGAAAGGACTCGTAGCAATAAAGGATAACCGGACGGATCTGTCGAAAGGGTGAGTGTGAGTTCTGCAAAGGGTTTGGTTTTGGGTGGTTGCGAGGAGGCGTTGCTAGGCCTTGTCAAAATACCAGGACGGCAAGGGACTCCCTCCTTGCCGGCTAATTTATGGCTCTCTCTTTCGCCTCGCGCTCTTAAAGTTTTGTTCGAATTTTCGTGGCTCGTAAATCTTTTCAACACACAAACCGCCACACACACACACACACACACACTGTAATACACTTGAAGGGGAGTGGGAGGGGCAAGTGTGGAGAGGAGTCCACACTTCAGCTTCAACACTTGGCGGCGGCGGCTGCTGCTGCTGCCTTTATTTACTTCATATTAATATTAAGTTCATTGTGTCAAGTTGCCAGAGCCGCCGCCGATTCCTTATCATTTTTTGTTCACATTTTTTGTTCCTTCTTTTAATTTTTAGTCGCGCACTGCCAATGAGAAAAAACAGGAACAGGAAGAAGGACTAGTGAGCTTTTGCGAGACGAAGCTGTAGATGCCCTCTCACAAGTGAAAAATAATGTAAAATAATAAATAAATAATTAATAATAAAATAAAAATAAATAGACACTGACTAGCAGACTCTTAGATAGTTAAGTAGTAAGCCAATGCAAATATCACAAATATTAGATCATAGTTTAAGCCAGGAAGTAAGGATTTAATTATGAAGATTTTAACTAAATAATTCAGGGACCGTAATCATTATGAGCTATATTTCAAAAATCACAAAATATTTATTAGATTTAGAGTTTTACGATTATTCATAAATTATACTAATTATTATTAGTAATAATTAACTAAAATATATATTTATAAAATATTTAATAAATCAATGTGAAGGTAATATGTTACGACAAAATGGAATACATAAAAATTCATATTTTATTCGTATTTAGCGATATCAGAAAAAAACTTCTATTTACGATTTATATGATATAAAATATTTGTAATTCTTATTTTTAATTTTTATTAAAAAAATCAGAAATAATAATTAACTATCATTTTTTCAATTTAAATCAGATATAACGCTTATTTTGTTTTTTTTCAATAAAAATCAGAAATAACTCTTATGTGTGATTTTTCCAATAAAAATTGGAAAATATTTATTAGATTGAAATTTGTATTCCAATAATTAAAAAAATTCGATGTATATACCTACATATAGTATATAATATAAGCCCACAAAGACTCATCCGCCAGCCAATTTTTCTACTGATTTTAGCAGTCGAACATTGCCAATTTTGATTGATTTAATTTTCCACCACAATACAGTTTTCCCGATGCTCAAAGTTGTTCTATCTATCCAAAGTTAAAACCTAATTTCAGGCATTGCAAAGTAGATACTTCCATTTGTGCATTACATTATCGTAATACCCTTCCGCTTTAAGGGTGCACCCATACATATAGCAGCGATGGCTACGACAACGAAGACAACGAGAGACAAGAAAGAAGGACAATGAAAAGGACGACACTTGGGCTTGTTTGCTGTTCCTGGTGCTGGGTCCTGCCTGGGCTTGGCTTGGCTTGGCTCTCGGCTTGGCGGGGGCTTATCTCTTGGCTGCCTGGCATTTACATTCAACGCTTGACAGCTTCTTTGGGCGGGGGGGGTCTATTCTGGCACCTCCCGCGCGCACCCACTCTCTCTTTCTCGCTCGTGGGGTGCTGTGAGAGGATTTTCCTTTGTGATCCGATATTTCACTGGCTGCTGGCTGCTAGCTGCTGAGCCCCCTTCCCCTTTAAACCATCTTAAAGTACACGTCGCATAATTATCGAGGAAAATTGAGGAGCTTTTACATTTACGAAGCAGAAGTCTGTCGCCTCACCAGAGTTCATTCGATACCGTTACGTCTTCGCCTCTGGCTCCACGTCCTCGTGAGGTGCATTTATCGAAGGAAATTATAGGCTTCTATCATTTTCGAGACGGTCTTACCGCTGCAGCACTCTCCTATGTCCACCCATAGGCAGAATAATTGAACAAATTATTTAATTATTTTCTTCCTTCCTAAAGCTATGGTCCCCACTATGTGGCAAGAGGATTGAATGTCCCTTCGGAATCTGCGTGTCCCGAAATAAAGCGAAACAAAAAGAAAATCTAAAATTAGCCGAGTCACGATGCCAGTTGAAGCTATTTGGAAATTTGTGAAAATAATTTCCAAGCAGCATGCTCCAATGGAGCGGCAGGGGCCCAGAGGCGTGGGAGGGGGGTTTGTCTGCAATTACTTTGATGATGATGATGATTATGATGACTACGACAGGATGATGACGCCGTGTACGATACGCGGGCAACATGCAAATACACAGTCCTTTGCAGAGCTCACACATACACACACACACACAAAGGGAAGCGAAAGTCAGCAGATCAACCACCGTCGAAGGCTCTTATCAGCAGGGGGGCTTTATAGAGCTTATAGAGCCCTTAATCAGGGCGCATTATCAATACTGTTCTATGATACATGGTTATTTGTGTGATGACTCTGGGGCACGATGGCACATCTGGCACGATGGCAGGTACACACACACACACGCACACAATCGTTCATTTGAAGGGCGTACCGCTATATCCTTTATGGCTAACAGCCTTGACTCTGAGCCATGAGAGTCCTGAAATATCACAGAATATTTATTTTCAAAACTTTGGACTGTTTCCTCATCCCGCAAAGCATTTATCTATGAGGCATTTTGAAGCAAATGAAATCAAACAAAAGCATTTCACAATTGACATTGGCCGCCATTAAACCCCCCACAGGATTTATTCACCCAACAGCCCCCCACCCCCTGGCCACAATGGGCAACAATTTGGAAAACTTCAGCATCATTTGGCGGCGGTTTTTATGGCACTTTCCACCCCAGAGATAGCAGGAGATCTCTCAACTCTCCGGCATGGCCTCCGGAGAGCCTGTGCCAACTGTTTTGGGCCATGGCCATTGCCAACATTGCAATTGCAAACATTTCTGTGTTGCCCTTTGTTGCCGTTTCGAAATTTTCGTATTTGTGGTCCACGATGCCGCCGCTTCGTAGGGCTTGAGAATTGAGTTAATTATCTTGTCGCATAATTAGAAAAGTTCCAGCCAGTGAGATGGAGAGAGAGAGAGAGAGTGGTGGCTGCTGGGCTGCTGGGCTTTCACTGGGGTTCGTTCCATCTAGATAACCTTAATTTCACGCTCTTATGCGGAAAACGCATTTCAATTTTCTTAATTTCAGTTAATAACTCAACAAATACGCCAAAAGGCCAAAGGCAAAAGGGAACTTCCTCCTCCGAAATGCAAATATTGATAGATACTTTGTGGAGTGTGCCGCCGAGCAGCTCAGGGAAGAACTTCCTTGCGAATGATTATGATGGTTATGACGATTATGATGATGGGAGACCATTGCAGGCAGACATGAAGAGCATGGGCGTTGGCGTGGGCGTGGGCGCGGTCGTAAGTGGCACGTCTAAATATGAAAAGCACTTGGCTGGGGCACCAAAAAGGGGGTCTAAAAATGACTCAAGTCGCCTTCACTTTACTTTGAAGCCAAAGACAAACATTCCAAAGCGGGAAATGATGGGGAGAATACCCTTTCTGGATGCTCTTATTCGAGTATGATATAGATAGATATAGATACAAATAGTGATACCCGTTTGCAAGACATGCAAAGCGTAGGGCAGGCAGAAACATTGCTCTAAGGGGGGAGAGAGCGTAGCAAAAGTCTGTAGTATATCGTCAAGGGGTTAGAGGTTAGTAAGTAACTGGGGCTGACTGCCCAGGGCCATAATGACAATTACAGTTTACCGCCTCCCCAAACCCCCCAGCCCCAGCCCCAGCCCCTTCCCATTCCCATTCCCACCCAAAGAGAACTTTTTACTCTGGCTTTAAGCAAATAAATCCAAACGAAAACGTTTTCCAGCTCTGCCTCACCCAAGCCTGTCTCTTTCTCCCTCCTGCTTTATGTGTCTTCTTGTCTCTTTCTAGAAAGACCGACCTCCTGGCTTCGCTCCACGCTCAATGAGACACAAACAAACAAGAAGCAATACAGCAACACAGCAACACCCATAGAGACCGAAACGATGCTGCAAAATCCCTCAAGGGTCGGCGCGCCAGAGCGCGCCAAGCCATTCAAAAGGGGTGAAAAAAGCTAAACATGACCCCCAGCAATCCACAAACACACACACACACTAACGCACACACAGAAAGATACAAAGAGACGGAGAAAGTAGAGAAAGGCAGAGAAATGCGAGAGAGAGCCAACTCCTTTCATGTCTCCTGTGGCGGCCATCGACCACGAAAATAAAAGCGTGGCAAACACAAAAAGAAATAAGTCAAAATGTATCTATCTATGTTGTGGGGTGGGAGGGGGGTGGAAGGGGGGTGGAAGCGGAAACGGAAGCATGGGAAATGCGTTGCCTTGCACTGCGAGTCCTGCGTATAAGCCATACTCCATCCTCGTTCCGTCTGTCGATCGCAATAAGTTTGCTTAATGAATTGAATTTTTTTATTTAGAAATTAAAATAAAATGGACATGCCTCTAAAATCTACAAAGATTTGATTATGTGTGTGTGTGTGTTTTGTATCTGTGTAAGCCGCCTCCTTTACCAAAAACAAAAACTGACTTTGGGTATGCAGGTATTTGTCCCACGTGGCCCAGAACTCCTTTTAAATGCCGCCTTGCGTGTGTGGCTTATTTTTTGATATTTCCAGCGGATACATCTCCATATTCAGCAGATCCTTGTGTATGCCCACGTCCTTGTAGTACAAGTGAAAGCGCACACTTGGCGAAAAATGACGGCGGGATCGCACGCTGCACGCCACTCATCGGTGTACAGTTTCGACACATTATCGATGATCCAGTATGCCTTGAATTTACCATTCTGCTAGAGAGAATCAGGATAGAGAGGATAAACGCGAGAATGTGCACAGGCATGAGGAACTTTTCCTGGGCGACGCGGCTGATGTGCCGGCTCAATGGGCCTCTCGACCTGCGGACGGCTGTGTGGGAGTGGAAGCCATCGGTGTGACGGCCTTCGACTGTTTGGACGCAGCCCACGACTTGATTTTGGCCGACTTTCGCAGCTTCTTTCTGACCTGTGGCTACCTTGTCAGCAGGCTTCTTGGATGGCTCTTTCGCATCAGAATCGCTGGACAGGACTGCCGCATCCTTAGCAGGGGCTACGTTTCCTTCTACTGCATCTTCTGACTCCCCAGAACTATTCCCCCAGGAATGCCAGGAATCAGGTTTCGAAGAACGAACTTCATTGGAGCAATTTCTTGCGAGAGCAACGCCCAGCCAATGGTACGGTGATTTTCTTTCGAAGACGATGACATATCCCACAAGACACATCGGTTGTGCCGTTAATTTGGTTCAATGGCTTTTCCCCGCACCACTGTTTCGTGGCCTGCCGCACCACCCATACCTTGTGCTCTCCGTCTGCGACGCTCCTCTCCCGACTCTTGCGTTTATCGTTTATCTTGCCAGGGACTCTACTTTCTCGGCTTCTTCCTGGTGCTCCCCTTGGGGAACGTTTTACGTTCTGAACATTTGCATGCATTCGGCAAGACGGATGGTCCTCGAAAGAGAGCTGATGTGGTGACGACGTCACCTTATTACTAAATTCATCTTAGACCGAATCACCTTGCATAATTTCATGATGCTTGCGATGAGCGCACTCTCCCAATTTCATCAATGCCGTGAGCTCTCTCTCTGTCTCAGAAATTCCTTCTATTCTTTTTTATTTTTCTCTTCTACTGCAAAAATAAAACGAGACTCAAAGACACCACGTGGTTTTTCCTTATAAATCTTAGTTCTATACAAAAACACAAAAAGAAATAAGTCAAAATGTATCTATCTATGTTGTGGGGTGGGAGGGGGGTGGAAGGGGGGTGGAAGCGGAAACGGAAGCATGGGAAATGCGTTGCCTTGCACTGCGAGTCCTGCGTATAAGCCATACTCCATCCTCGTTCCGTCTGTCGATCGCAATAAGTTTGCTTAATGAATTGAATTTTTTTATTTAGAAATTAAAATAAAATGGACATGCCTCTAAAATCTACAAAGATTTGATTATGTGTGTGTGTGTGTTTTGTATCTGTGTAAGCCGCCTCCTTTACCAAAAACAAAAACTGACTTTGGGTATGCAGGTATTTGTCCCACGTGGCCCAGAACTCCTTTTAAATGCCGCCTTGCGTGTGTGGCTTATTTTTTGATATTTCCAGCGGATACATCTCCATATTCAGCAGATCCTTGTGTATGCCCACGTCCTTGTAGTACAAGTGAAAGCGCACACTTGGCGAAAAATGACGGCGGGATCGCACGCTGCACGCCACTCATCGGTGTACAGTTTCGACACATTATCGATGATCCAGTATGCCTTGAATTTACCATTCTGCTAGAGAGAATCAGGATAGAGAGGATAAACGCGAGAATGTGCACAGGCATGAGGAACTTTTCCTGGGCGACGCGGCTGATGTGCCGGCTCAATGGGCCTCTCGACCTGCGGACGGCTGTGTGGGAGTGGAAGCCATCGGTGTGACGGCCTTCGACTGTTTGGACGCAGCCCACGACTTGATTTTGGCCGACTTTCGCAGCTTCTTTCTGACCTGTGGCTACCTTGTCAGCAGGCTTCTTGGATGGCTCTTTCGCATCAGAATCGCTGGACAGGACTGCCGCATCCTTAGCAGGGGCTACGTTTCCTTCTACTGCATCTTCTGACTCCCCAGAACTATTCCCCCAGGAATGCCAGGAATCAGGTTTCGAAGAACGAACTTCATTGGAGCAATTTCTTGCGAGAGCAACGCCCAGCCAATGGTACGGTGATTTTCTTTCGAAGACGATGACATATCCCACAAGACACATCGGTTGTGCCGTTAATTTGGTTCAATGGCTTTTCCCCGCACCACTGTTTCGTGGCCTGCCGCACCACCCATACCTTGTGCTCTCCGTCTGCGACGCTCCTCTCCCGACTCTTGCGTTTATCGTTTATCTTGCCAGGGACTCTACTTTCTCGGCTTCTTCCTGGTGCTCCCCTTGGGGAACGTTTTACGTTCTGAACATTTGCATGCATTCGGCAAGACGGATGGTCCTCGAAAGAGAGCTGATGTGGTGACGACGTCACCTTATTACTAAATTCATCTTAGACCGAATCACCTTGCATAATTTCATGATGCTTGCGATGAGCGCACTCTCCCAATTTCATCAATGCCGTGAGCTCTCTCTCTGTCTCAGAAATTCCTTCTATTCTTTTTTATTTTTCTCTTCTACTGCAAAAATAAAACGAGACTCAAAGACACCACGTGGTTTTTCCTTATAAATCTTAGTTCTATACATTTTCATGATTAACATAACGACTATAAATACCATTTATTTGGCCATCTTCAATAACAAAAGGGAATGCCCCAGCACAGACAAAAACTGCTCCTAAATTGCTGCCTAAATAAATAATTAATAAAAAGCTTTCGAAATAAATCATAATTAAATATAAGAAAAGCCTATCTTTCAGGGCAATAAAACAACTTTTATTTACAAAGAAAAGCATGCAAATTTATGGATTTAGGACCATGCCATTTTATTGCCTACTTTTTTGGGCCAGGATTTGTGATGCCATAAAAGAACATTTACGCTCTATCGCCTCGATCAATCCATCATTGGGGCACACAGCACAAAAGACCGCACAATACAGCCAAATTATCAGCAGTTTTATCATCAAACAATTTATCCGAAATGCAAAAAATAATACAAATAAAAAATAAGACACAACGGGGTGCACGAAAGTTTGGAAAATTGCATTCGCTTTCGATGGAGAGATACGTATTTCCGCGGTCGTACGCATAAATCTGTTGCTGTTTTTGATCTGGCTCTCGCGGCGCGGATAATGAAATTAATCGTCTGTAATGGTTTATTGTGTGCGGCGATTGTGTGGAGCTGGTGTCTGTGTCGGCCAGGCCAAAATGGCCACGACCAGAGGCCACCAACCATCCAACCAACCAACCAAAAATAACCGACGGCCAGATATAAAATTTCGTTTGATTTGGTTTTTTTCCCTATTTTCTTTTTGGTGGTGGAGCAATATCGCCAAAAAAATATATTGAATTGTCATTGAATGTCGCGCGTTGCCATAAATAAGACCCGGCTAATGGGGCGGCGGTTGCATGCAATTTTTGTGATTTAGTGGGGCTTTTGAGGACTAGAGTGCTGCGGATGGAAGTGGAAGTGGAGGGGAGTGGAGTAAAGTGGAGTGGAAACACAGTGTCTGGGATCCTTCTCGTGGGCTGAGTCATATATCAAAAGGATTACTTTAAAATGGAGAATCGACTGTCACGCTTCTAAACTCTAGTAACAGCAAAATAATCATCATAAATCCATAAAAGAAAATCTCATTAATCCCGTCCCCCACATGGTCCCTGGGTTGGGTGAGCACATTTTTGATGTTTCCTCATGGCCGATGCCACAGGGCTCTATTGGAGAGAAGAGGGGGCACAGGGGACAGAGAGAAGCAGAAAGAAAAATCGACAGAGGGCATGACGCGTCAGTCGTCGTCTCTGTCCCACTCTTTATAAGCTTCTCCCTTCCATGCCACACACTTCAAATTCAAATTACTACACATTATATAATATCCTGCAGGCTCTCCGCACGTACTCCAGGATGGAGCAAGAAGACGTGTAGGATAAGCAAGAGAGAGAGAGAGAGTGAGGACATGCCATCATCCATGTTGGCACAATACCACATAACAATGGTGCCAGGGGGCATCAGGAGGTGGGCAGCAGTAGCCGTAGCAGGAGTTCTCTGACTGAGGTGAAGGCTAGTTCTTTCAGCCCTGGACACACAGCTCAACTCTGCTCTGCTCAGCTCCAGCCTCCTGGATCCTTCATCCTGCAAGTTGATTAAGAAGAGTTCATTTTAAGTTTAAATACGCATCAAATCGAATGAGAACCGGAGCGAGCTGATGTGGAATGGAAGGAAAGGACTTGAGGTTGGGGGAAAGGAAGAACAAAAAAAAAGGTGCCACAGTGGTTGAGAAATGTATGAGTACTGGCTGTAAATAGACTTTAGTTTAATCTTCCCAAAAAAAAGAAAGTAAGCTGTCTCTTTTTCTCCAGCCTCTTGTTTTATTGTATTTTCCTTTTTCCTGTCTGGCTGCTGCTCTTTGTTCCTCATCAAAGTTGTGCGAATTTTCATTTGTTTTTTTTTGTAGTTGCACGTAGCATAACTTGTGCACACAACTGTACTTTCACACACAATTTCAAGTTATAATCAGTGCTCATTATTATACCAGACACGTTTTCAGATTTCGCGTGATTATGCGCCGCGGCTCGGCAGCATCTTCGGAGAGCCGGAGTGCCACAGCGCAGGGGTGAAGGAGGAGTCAAGGAATTAAACTTGAAAATAGCTTAAGAGATACATTCTGTGTATCTAGCAGCATAGACAAGAATGTAGCCGAGGTCCTGCCTAGGTCTTGTCCTGTTTCCTGCCTGCCCCGTAGCCTGGGATGTTGGCTAGAACCACAGCCGAGGCAGGCCGGCTCATGCCATAATGCTTATTGTTGTCATTTGCGTTACTGCCACAGAAGGGCTGGGGGGAGGGGGAAGGGTTTGGAGGTGCAGACGAAAAGTTGGCGAAAAATATGCAAATTATAATGAAAAACTTGACACTTTACATGCAAAGCAACAACAACGGAAACAACATGGCGACGAAGCTGAGGCTGGATTTGGGTTCCTGGGTGTGCGCGTGGGCGTGGGCGTAGGAGTGGGAGTGGGCTCGGCCCCCAGCCTATGCGAATCTGTGCGGCAGGACGATTAAGCGAGCCAAATGAAGCGCTCGCACTGCCTCCGCATTTTAATTAAGCAAGCAGCCAAATAGCATACCCTTCCAAGGGTACAGATGAACAGAGCACAGATGTTTGCCCTGCTCTAAGCTGCAGATCGATCGGGAAGAGTATCAAAAGCTACGACTTCTGAAGAAATTCGGGATTTCTTGCTTTTTGGTGCGAAAAATGACGCAATAGCTGCTCCAATCCACCCACCCGTTCGGCAATGCGTAATCAGCGTGGCGAAGGCGGCATGTGGCATGTGGCAAGGCAGGGCAGGGCAGGGCAGCGGAAAATGCCACCGAATCCCCGTAACAATTGCATAAAGTTCATCTGCAGCTGTAGCTGTAGCTGTAGCTGCAGCTTTGTTTCATTTTCCTCCACCCAACGCGAATGTCAAGCGAATGTCTTGGGAAATTCTCACAATTTTAAGGACATACTCGTTGGATGCGTTGAAGGTAATGCGATTCGATTTACTAATCATGCTTAAAATAGCATTAGCTGAGGAGCGATATTCATTGGAGCCCATTAAGCACTTTAAGAGTAATTTCCTTCCCATATTTGTTTACATTTTTGCCCCCACTTGTAGCCAGAGCACTTCATGAACCGCAGCTTTTCTCTCAAACCAGTAATTATGTGAATTATCTTTCTTGGAATAACAAAGGTCTTACTTTATGGCAGCCAAAAAAAAACCATACTTTAAGGACTTCATGGAGAGGGACACATCAGAAATGTGATGTCATGACTATATACCAAAAAATTAAAAATATAAAACATAATTTACCCTTCAATCAAGTGGAAGAAAAAACTGAGTGTATATCGGCCTTAAAAGTGATTTCCTCATTGGTTTATCTGTATGCCACAATCCAATCTGAACCCATCCTTTCCCCGCAGCATTGCCAAGAACTAACCTCAATTGCATTCAAGCATACAATACGAGTACACTTCCAACAACACTTTCAACTTTTAACCTTTAGTGGAACGAAGGGGAAGAAAAAATACATTCCGCACACACAAACACAACAAAGTCATACAAATTATAGCGGAAAATTACCTTAACGAAAGGGCTTCCGCAACTGTGGTAACCTCTTTGACACAACTGTACCCCGTCTGTGTCTGTGTCTGTCTCTGTGTTTGCCTCTGAGTGTGTGTGTGCCCCCAAAAACAAAAGCAATTAGATGTCGCCAACTGGCTGACTGGGATTGCGATTGTAAATGTATACGTGGATGTTGCAAGTGTAAGTGGAAGGTGGGGGGCAAGTGGCAGGTGGCAGGGCATGTGTGTGTGTGTGTGTGTGTGTGTGTGGCAGAGACCTACATACATAGTTGTAAAAAGTTTTGCCAACGCGATTTTCTTGGTGAAACTATAAATTTACAAGCCACAATCATGGCCGCAATGGAGACGACATCGAGTTACCGTTATGTGCGCCATCTTTGCTGGTGTACGAGTATCTGGTGGTGTGTGTGTGTGTGTGTGTGGTGGGGTGTTGGTGTGCGTGTGTACAGGTGAGAAAGTTTGGGTGTTGCGTGAGCCTGAGAGTGTATTAAAAACCATTCTGGTGAAGAGTGTGCCGTGAGCCCACCTTTCTCCCTCCCCCCCTCCTCACCTACACCATTTCCAACGTTTATTTAACCCATGTTTTGTTGCTGCTGTTGCTGTTGTTGTTGTTGGTTATTTTTATTGCCATTGTTGTTGTTTCTAGCGTTAGTTTTAAAAACTTTCCATGGGGATGCTTTGGGTTGGCTGGTTGATTGTCGAGGGCTAACATTTTGGGTTGTTGAGGCATTTATCTCTGCCGCCGCCGCCGCCGCCGCCGCTGTTCGCCTCCTTAAAGTTTTTGCTTTGGCAAATCCTGAATGGATTTTAAGTGGAAGAAGTTTAACGATCGAAATTATTCAACATGCTTTCGCTTTATGTCTGGTTTGTTTATGGCCCCGGCTTAGAGCTCAAAGTGGAACAAGCTTATGTTTATTATATAGTCCTTCGCTGAGGTTCCTTTTTGGGGTTTAACTTTCGCATTTTCTGATATTTCAAATGGATTAATCTCAGTGATCTATGTACGATCTTTAACTGATTTTATTTACCGATTTTTTTACATTTTTTCCAAAATTTTCTGTTCCAGCAATGTGTCCGCGCTTGCCATACAATTTTCGGATCCTTTTGCTGCTGTTCCAGCATCCGAGAAGCCATAGCCTTCGATTCTACGGGCAGAGCCGTTGTGGATGTGGATGTGGATGCCAGGATGCAGCCGGGACCTGCAACTGCGGTTCCGAGTGTCCTTGGAAGCTGCTCGGCCGACTGGGCCCTAGTCCCAGGAATAGGCGCGACTTCCCACCGGGCTGTGCTCCGAAAGTATTGCTAACGAAGGCATTCACATTGCCCGCCTATATACCAGCATCGGCGTTCAGGATATTGGAAAAGGGCGAGCTGCCGGGCCCCAAGGCCTGCAAGAATCAGGAGTACTTCGCCTATCATCGGTACTCGTACTACGATTTGAAAATGGTCATCTCCACGCTGAAGCAGAAGGCGGATACAGATTGCAAATAAGACCGACCTGCTGCCGCCCCCAGCTCCAGCGACAGCTCGAGCTCCGACTCCGATTATGACACTAATCGTATTAGTGGGCCAGGGATGTGGATGTAGGTCCTTGGTTTCGGAATTGCAGAGGCAAACTAACGACCAGCCCCAAATGCCATTTCCGCACAATGTGCTCCGCATTCAATGCTGGCCCGGCTCCTCGTTTCCGGCTTACGTGAGAGACGTTTTTCGTACAGGTGACATAATGATCCGGACTCGCAATCGGCCATCGCTTCGCAGGTGTAATTAGAGGGGAAGCGCAGAGTGGCAGCAGAGAGGTGGCAGCAGAGAGGTGGCAGCAGAGAGGCAGCAGCCTCCTGTGTGTGCGGTGCGTTGGACAAAAGATGCGATGCGATGCTGTACTGTGCTGTGGCCTCGTTCCGGGGCAACTTGGTAATTTAGCAAATCGGTTTAGCAAGTCATCGGGAAAACCGAAGCAGCAGAGCAGTAGAGCAGCAGCAGCAGCAGGAGCACCATGAACCGCAGCAGCCACACCGTCCTTGACAATTTGCCTTATTAAATTTACTGACAGCATTAGCCTCTTACTTTCACTTGAAAGCGACGTTCATTAGTCGCCAACACATTTTCCTCCCATTGGAGGGTGTGCCCTGCTCCATGGAGGTTTACTACACAGAATTCTTGAAATCAAAGCCTACTAATCTTTCGCACTCCCTCGGATCGGATCGGATAAAAGATAAGCTTTAGAATTATTCACAATTTAGTTCTTCTTGAACAATGCCAATAGTCGTCATACTTAGTGGGAATATTAAATAATGCTAAATAAAATAATATCGGAAAAATATCACAAAAAACTAAACAAAATTTACAAAAACCGCACGAATGTCTTTACAATTTACAGTGATTTCTGCTACTAGAATAGATTTTCCAGAAAAGTGGCAACGGCCGCGGCTCTACTTTTATACCCGCGCCTGTGTGTTTCGAAGTTTACAGTTTTTGAAGCACCTTTGAGCAGAATAGACGTACGTCGGTACCGCTATTTTTAATTTCCTTACTTTCATCTTGCGATCATTCAGAATGATTTTCTCCTGAGATTCTATTGTTTATTTTCCCTTACATTTAATTTTTCTAAAATTGAAGCATTTTGAGATTAAATATTGGACAGTTCCACAGTACTTAAACTAAGCTTGTCAATCCCTGTCCAAAAAAAATGGTAAAAAGTTCCAACACTTTTGTCCGCCTTGTCTTAGACCTTTTTCGTTTAATAATATTCTTAAAAAGTAATGAAATAAAATTAGGATTATTTAAATAAAGCCAATCTTATAGAAGATTGATTAATTTATCGGATAAAATTATTTTTCTTAAATTTAAATTTTCGGGTAATTCGCATTCTCTTGCAATTTTCAAAGGACTCGTCATAAGAAATGAAAAAAAACTTAGAGAGTGTGATATCACAGGTGTAGGCACAAAATTAGTTTTCCTTAGCTTTTATACTCGGCCATTGATGCTGATCAAGAATATATATATATATATAAATGATAGGGTCAAAGACGCTCCTTCTAGCTGTTACACACACATCCATATCCAGCACAAAACTAATATGCCCGAATATTGTTTATTGTTTAAAATTGTTTAAAGTTTAACAATGTGCAGTTAAGCTGTAGGGGGAAAAATTAAATGATAAGTGTGTATCCTACTAGACTTAGGCAAGATACAAGATAAACTTAAAATATAATTTAAAATTATTTGACCGTGTTAGAACTAGAATCAAAGGAGAACAGATACAAAAATTTGTTATAATTTCGGCAAAGGCTACGGAAAGATTCCTGATCTGAGTAGTTAATAAGGCAGAGTTGAAGGTGTATCCTATGCTAAAAAGGGGTAAACGCGTTGCCTACAGTATGTACATTATCGGTAGAGTATTTGGAACTTGGACCCAGGGACCATTTGCATTCAAACATTCCGTCCTTCCCTTCAACACTCACTCCCCTGGCAATTTATCAGCTTTAATCGCATGCAAATTTTATGCAGGCTCCGCCATGAGACCCAAGCGATATTTGGGAACATGCGAGGAGGAACATATATTTATGAGTGTGTGTGTTTAGTTGTTGTTAACTTTTGGGGACTTTTGGCGGCTGCTCTAACGGCTTTTGCTAATCACATGGCACTCTTTATGACCCGCTCAGCCTCTTGAGCTCTTGCGTAACATTTGCATTTCAGCGACATAATTTTTTTGGTTCGTATTGTTAGCCAAGGCCGCAAACATGTCCAAATCAAAATATTAGCATAATTAATTAATTCTTGGCTCTGAGAACTGCCGATTTATGGTTTGCTCGAGCCGCAGACCCTTGGAAAGGATTCCTTTTGGGATGTAGTAGGCTTTGGCCTGCTCTGAGATTCTTGGAGAGTTTCGGTCTATTTAATATTAACCTTTAATATTCGTATTCACTCAGAAAGGTGCTTTGATCGACGTGATTTCTTTAAAAACTAATTCGCTTACCTTATCGACACTTTTTCCTGCCCCTCAAAACGGTAATTTCCGTTTTGTGTCAATAAATATGATCCATCACGGAGGCGGTACAAAGAACCCAATCAGCAAAGGGCCAAAGAAACATCCAGGAAAATGCGCTTATCATGTTATAGGTTAATGGAGAATTTAAAAGAAAAACACATTCAGAATTGATGGATCGAATGCAGTTTAAAGCGGATGAATGAGTATGGGTGACGTGTGAATACACCCAAAGAGGGCTCGTTCTCTCTTATGCAATTTACACAGTCGAACAAAGTTTTTGGAACACGTACTTCGATGGCAGCTGCCGTTGTCATTTCGGTTGGCTTTCCCTCTGTTCTGGGTTTCGCTGCCAAAGTTTTCACACAGCACACAAAATTGCAAATAAATTTTAATTGTTTTGAACAATTAAAAATTAAATTTAAAAAAATAGTACATGAACGGAGGAGCACACACACTCGCTCTCTCTCTCTCTCTCTCTCGCTTATTCAATTTGTGCAAATGTTTTCCAAACTACGTGAGTGTGTGTGCATACTGGCGAGAGGCACTGTCCTGTTGCCACTGCTGCCACTACTGGCTGCTAAACAAATTAAATTAGACAACTTTTATTCATTCGTTTGACATTTTTATTTGTTTTCAAACTCATTTTGCCAGAGGAGGAACTTGAAGAGGAATAGCAGTCCGAGTCCGAGTCCGAGTCCGAGTCTGAACAGGAGGACATTTGAACAATTAACAACAAATACAATTTGCAGACTTTCGTTCACAAAATATTTTCGACCAACAACTGCTTCTGTTTAATTGTTCCCGACCCCACTCTCCGCCTGCCAGCCCCTCGATTGTGAGATTTTAATTAAATGCCATTTGCATAAGGACCAAGGCGTGGCTTCTCCCCCATTTCCTCGGGCAACATCAGTGGTTAAAATAAATTGCACAAAAATAATGCATATTAAAAACCCATTTATGACACTTTCTTTGTTTATCAACATGCTGACAAAAGGAAAGAGAGAGAGAGAGAGCGAGAGAGAGATAACAATGCTTATCGATATAGCTGATTGCAATCAAAACAGCAGAGCAGACACTCGGAAATACTACTCGAATAACGAAGAATCAATGGCACTTCTTGGTCAGGGCTGACCACACAAGCAACATCATTCACACTCAATCGATTGAAGAAACCAGCTCCAACATTAACGGTTAAGCCAGATTTTCCAACAGGGTTTACCCTTTTGTATATTCTGTTTCTGCAATCAAATAAATGAACATACGTACATATATACCATTTCTTTCTTCCACTTCTTGAATAATCAAATATTATGTATAATTAAAAACAAATCTTTGATACTTAGTTTGGAGCATTTCTGAATTAATTTTAATGCCATTTCAAGTATTTCCACCTGCTCTTCCCCTTGTATATCGCCCCCAAAACATGCATTCCCCACAGTGTTGGACAAGTGCCAGTAGACTTAATGATAAGACACCGGCAATCTCTGCCCCTCGATCGAGCCTCGCCATCGATTGCCCATCTATCTTCAATATCAGTCATTCTTTGGCAGTGCCAACCACAGCGACAGTTTACTCCACCCGAAAAAGAACCAGCCAAGATACATATATAAGAAAATATAAAAATACCCCCCTTATCGGCAATGCCACTGAAACTGCGGAGATTGTGGCTACCGTGGCTTCCGTTGCTCTTGTTCCTCCATCACCTGCATGCAGAATGTGAATAAAAGATGCTTAAATGGCAGATCTTCGGATACGCGGATATTAACTCTGATTCCCTGTTGCATTGCAGCTCCCCAGTGCTTTCACTTCACGTGGGTGGGCGCCTATGAGAATCACTCGAATATTCACACGGAGACCTGCGAGTCGAGGGTCGGAGACTTCAACGATATCCCCTGCGAAATGCCGCTGGTCGTGACAGGTGAGTAGAGCCCCTGGCTATAGCGGCAAATCAATACTGATGAGTCGCGGCTACGAACCTCTTTAGCCAACGATACGGTGCCGGATGTGAAGGCCATGTGGCACAATATGACGGAGGATCGCGAGAACTTCCTGTGCCAAATGTCGCCGGGCTTCTCGTGTGTCAAGTACTCCTACATATTCAAGGGAGGAAGTGAGTATGAGTCCTCGAAGTGCAATGATAATACCTCCACCTTCACCTCCACCTTCGTTTCTCTTCCGCTTTGCAGTCCAAAACATCACGTACATGTGCGCCAGGGTGAACAGCAGCAATGGCTGCTATCGACAGACCCATCCCACTGGTATGCAGGTCGAGGCCTGCGTGTGCACGTCGCGAGTCGGTCTGATACCCTGTAATGGCTGCTCTTCAAGCACTCAGTCCATCCATGTAATGGGCTTGGCCCTCTGTTTGCTCAACGTTTATCAATTGCTAAATAAATATCGAATAGTCTGACACACTCGTCTCTCTACTCTTTCCGGGGGCTTCCCCCCATGTGTAATGTGACATTTCCGGGCTTTTTGATTTTGACAAGTTTTATGAAATTTATGTCCATTCGTTGTAGGCCATATAAAATCCGTTTTTAATGGCCCTTTTTTCTCTGTGTTTGGCCGAGGGAACAAACCGCTGTGGCCAAATGAAGTGCCATAATTTATTTGCCCGACCATTAATCACACATGCAATGCTGACGATGACAATGACGTTGCTGATGCCCACTCTCTATAAAAACTCATGCTGTTTTTTTTTTTTTGTTTGATTAAATAAACTAAAATTTGCACATAAATCAATGTGTTGTTCGGTTTTGGTTTTTTCTACTTTTGAAAATAAATTGAATAAATTATTTTAAATTATTTCCACTCACGACGAAGTCTTAAAATATTTATTTTATACTTATTTTCCATCAAATATTGAGAATAAATATGGATAAATTATTTAAATTTATTTTCACTCATGAGGCAGCCTTGAAATATTTATTTTATATTCATTTTCTGTATAATATTTCATCACTAATGCACGTAAATTAAATAAAGATCAAGGTGTTAGACAACTGCTTGAACAAAAATACACTCCGCGAAAAAAAATCAACACTCTAAAATTTCATGCACACTGAAGAAAAAATTAATTTTAATTGAAAAAGCGACTTTTTATAACAAAAACTAAGTTTTTTCCAATAAGTTAATTTGTTTCTTGTAACTAATAAGAAATCCAATAAAATTCCGATTTTTTTTTTATGAGTAATTAATTAAAATATTTTGGTATATTTTGGTGCTAAATATCTAGTCTGAGGATCGGTTTAAATATCCTGCTGAGACTGCATCTGAGGTGCAGCAACGTTTTGCAAATGAAATTTCAGCTCAAAAATCGGCCAAAGAAGATGGGAAGAACACCTGTTAAAAAGACACTCCAAAATGTTCATGAATAAAATAAAACCGCTTAAATTGGTTGAAGGAAAAATCAAATTGGGATGATTCCAAGTGCTCACGCACTATATTCTCGGATGAGTCAACGTTTATTCCACAGGAAAATAGCATATAAGAATCTTATGCATTTTAAACAATAAATCAAGCATTCGTCAGTTGCTTTAATCCCATTTATTTGCGCTTGAAATGAATCCATGTCTAAGGCATAATTTTCCGTAAATCCGATTACATTTTTCGAGAGCACATTTCTGCAATATCCGGTAATTATTTTAAATAAATAAAATAAAATGAAATAAAATACTGTGGTAAATCAAAATCCAAACAAAATATTGCCACGAACACGGACCGAAAGCATACCATAATCATAGACCAATAGACACTGGCCAATTGAGAGTGGGAGAGGGGTGGGCAGGGTGAGTGAGTAAACAATACCAGGCGATAAACGAAACACCAGAGAACACAATCACACACACAATAGCATGGGAATGGGAAACACTGCGTATGAGCAATGCCAACGAGTGAACAGCCACGGATGGGTTATTGGGTTGTGGGGTGGGGGGATAGGGGGATGGGGAGTGGTTGCAGGCACCACAGATTGGCAATGCCCATTGGGGCACAGCCGGGGCTCAAATAAACTAATTTTAATGCCTTGCATTGTGGCCAGAGCACGCAATGCAGCTCAATTGGGATGCAAATGACAGCATCGGCATCGAATTGGTGGAATCGAAGGATTCAGAGCAGCACAGAATTTCAGAGAATTCCTGAGGGGGGGGCAGGCCTTGTTGAATTGCATCAGCCGAAGAGAGTGAGCGGGAGAGAGAGAGGTTTCATCTCTCGATATGCACAAGATATTCGCATATTTATTTTTTCATCCTCGCATATATTTGTACTCGAATTCGTGCCCCTCTCTCTCTCTCTCTCTCTCTTATTTGCAATGCAAAATGAAAATGTACACAAAAATCGGACAAAAAATGCAACGGCCATTTGTAAATTATGCCGTTATGCCAGTGGATATTAACACTTGAAAGCCGACAAGATATTTTGTACCCAGTACTAAAAAAATGAGTAAAATGGGTATATTCCCTTCGTGAGATAAATAAAATAACAAACTATAATAAACATACCAGAGGGACTGAATTTTTGCCTTACAGCTCTTTGAAAATCGGAGTACAGGGTATCGTACCTGTTCGAGACATTCATCAATGGATATTATGGTATGTTATATTTAAAAATCATGAAACTTTTTTTAATTTTCAGAGCAAATTTTTTGTAGATATTTTTTTGGGAGTTTTGTGCCCGCTTGTTCTCCTGATTACCGAAATCGTTTCTGGGAACACACTTTTGGGCCTTAACGAAGAAATTTGCACAATAAACGAAAATGCCAAAAATGCAATTGAGCTACGGCGATATGGTGGCCAGGGGGATTGGTGTTGGCGACCAGCAACAGCAGCACCAGCAGCCACAGCCATAGCACTTTAATTTGCCAATTGTATTTAAAGCAAACAGCCAATAGATACAGTCCGTTTCAACGCTTTAGGTTCAGTTTTCAAACACACAGCGGATCTTGAAAATGATAGGTTTCTCAGGTTTACAGTCTATGTATAAAAGGATTATGTATAGCATGCTTATTTTCATTGATTTGTGTTGGTTTTTCTCTACATAAAATTGTTCCATATTTTATAGATATTAATCAGTAAAAAATATAAATAATTTTTAAGCCAGTAGTCAGCTCCGCCTGGACATAAAAACATCCATAATAATGGTTCTCTCAAAGATTTTATTCGTTCGCTTCCAGCCATAGCATGATGAAATGCACTGTACGTGTGTATATGGCCAATGTATTTGGTTTATGCATAAATCGAATTATCCTATTAGCCTGCTAGCCACCCCCCAGCATTATCTAGTTGGACGGGAAGGTGGTATTCAGAAGAGGAGTATTAAAAATATATAAATAAACATAATTTGATTTTGCCATTTCATTGAAGGGGTGGTTGGGGGTATACGCAATTGGGGGGCTCCTAATATTATGCACTGTCCGATTTGCTATTGCTTTTGTTGCTGGCTGGCTGGCTATTTGTTTTAGCATTTTGCCTAGACAGTTCTATGTACCGCCTGATACGGAGGATGGGGGCATAGGCCAACGAGTCGTATGTGCAATGTACGATGTTCGATGGAACGTTAGATGTGCGTGTGATTTATTGGTCTGCCTCGCTGTCTCGCTGGTTGTTCAACAAGCAATAGCCTCCACCAATAAAACTGATGATAAACGAAATGTGATTAGTATTAAAGCACTAAAAGGGGAGAGAGGGAGTGGAAAACAGCGAGCGATAAGCGAGACTTTGATGGAGGATTAACCCAACAAATGGCATGAAAATCCATACAGAAATGCAGTTCAAATGAAATAAAATATTATAATATTTATTGAAATCTATCGGGATCTAATTTCGATTATTGATAGTTGGGTCAATGCTTGGCACCTCTTAAGGAACATCTGCCCGAACAATACCCCAAAAGCGCTCTATCTCACTCTCTCTCTCTCTTTGTGTGTGCATCAACAATGAGTACACTCATTCCTATTCACCACATACGCTCAATTATTCATTCGCCTTTTTTTGTGTGAATAAACTGAAAATTCGAGGCGTATTTGTTTTTCTTTCCGAATGGAGGAGGAAAAACCAGCTCAGTGGAGGAAGTGGAGAAGCAAGGACCGGAAGGAAACCACAAAAACCGCAACGAATTTAGCACGAAGCTTGACCGAAAAGAGTGGAGCAGATGGCTGGGTGGGGGTGTATGTGTGTGGGGGGAGGGTGGTGGTGGTTTTGCCTAGATCGACTGCATTTGAATGCAGCGCTCGACAGCCAAGTGAAGCGTGACAGAGGCAACAGAGGAGAGAGAGAGCGATATGGAACAGTGGGCCAAAGGATCAAAAAGTAAGTCAAGATAACTTCGATATTACCCATACGCCGTGGGTTTTTTTTTTTTTTTTTTTTGGTTATGTAAACTTAGAGCCGAATACTATACATCGAATACTATATCCGAATCGAAGCGAAATGAAAATGAATACCGCCGAATGAGTGCCGCAGCGGTTCTGCCATTAATTGGCAATTTATAGCAGAGACCCAACCGCCGCCCTGACATTCTCTCTCTCTCTCTCTCTCTCCCTCTCCTTATTTTCACTTGCTCGCTCAAGTGAAAATTATCATTTCCAGCGAAACTAAATTGCCTTGGTTCTCAGTACCCCGACCCACACACGGATCCCTAAAAACAGCAAAAACGAAACAAAGCAAAAGGCAATGCCATAAAAATGTACAGCAAAAGCAAGAGACACCGACACCCCACACAAAACACCAGGCAAAAAAAAAGAAATAGAATAGAAAGAGTGCAAAAGATGGAAAGGAGCAAAAAAGAGAGAGAACGAAGAGTGTAGAAGCGGAGGAACAGGGGTGAAAGGAAAGGGAATAAAAAGCCCCGCGCGAAAGTCGACAAAAGTTTAGCCGGGGACAAACCGTCCAGGACGACCGCAAAAGGCAACAGAAGTCTGTCTGGGCTTCCTTCTCCCTTGCCCCTTTACCCGTCTCCTCCGATAACCGAAAAAACGCCAGGCAGAAAAAGATGTTGACTCATTAAGCGACAGCAGAGATGCTCTAGAAGAACTTTGATTGATCCCTGAATAAATATACCAGATGGAGAAAGAGGGCCATACAAATATAGCTATATTGCAGCTACAATGATATGGAAAAGAGGCTAAATCTTTATGATGGATAGCGAATGATTGAAAACAAAAGTCACCCCAAACAAGAGAGAGAAAGGATCAAACTCTATCAATTGAACCCATTTAATGGACCTTCATTGTACAGGGTATCGCGGTGCGACCCAACCAGCGATTTATCGTATTTTGCTGTGGTCGGCATTAGTTACGCTGAATTTTATCACAATTGCAATTCTTTCTAGTCGAGAACACCTCGCCAGCAGCGCCGTGCCCCTTCCGGAAAATAAAGAACCAGCCGCCAAAAAGGATTTCATTTTCATTTATTCGTATCTCTTTCGACTGGTTCGGTTCTCCCCCGAACGGTGTTAGGGATGGAGGAGGCTATAATTTCCGACTCTGGCCAGCTGCCCTGGCAACTGGTCCGAAACTCCAAAAATTTCCGCCGCTAATTTCCACGTTTCGGCCTTAAATAATCATAATTTGGTCTTTTGTGGCCGCATCCCCGCTCTGAAGCTGTAGCTGTAGATGATTAACGCGGAGGAGGCTCTTTAAAGTGCTCTCGTCTCACCGAGAACTTGCATTCGTTTTCAAGCCCGATTGCTCATTAGCAAATTCATTTGGCTGCACTCCAACTGCCGGGGATTTCCCTTTACCCACTGACTTATCAGTAGGAAAAGCCATAGAAAATATCCATTCAAAATGGAACGAGTCGAGTCGAAGTTTCAATGCTCTATTCCCATAAACCAAAGCTGTTCTGGCAATGAGAGGCCAAGGAGGATTTCCCAATGGAGAGAGTCTCTACTCGATTTGTTGTCGATTGAGTTTTTCCGCACTTGAATGTGCCGAATGCTTGAATTCTCTGTCAGAGTATCTTTCAAATTGGAAAATGCAAAAATGCTTCAAAAAATTATCATTTTGCAGGGCCTAATGACTTGTGCAAAATGTCGAAAGATACTTCGACTCCCAGATATGACGGAGAGAGGTGGTATCCCACCCCCTCCTATCTGCAACGAAAATAGAGCCATTTTTGGTAGCAAAATGTTTGCTTAATTGTCAAAAATTCAAGAGAGAGAGAGAGAGAGAGAGAGAGAGGGAAAAAGCCAGAAGGAGCTGCAGGCCAGAGAACTATGAAAAGGCACGACAATGACAGGAGTAGGAGCGTGGATCCGGGGTGGGTGGGTGTCCTGGGTGGCCTGGGTCTGGGTTTGGGTCTGGGGATAGTTGATGAGCTGAGGGATGAGCATTAACCCAGTTAACCCATTAAAGCCGCCTCATAAATTCAAAGCCACAACAGACCCCCAACAACAACAACAACAACAAGAACAACAGCAACAGACGCGGCACCCTTTGTGGCCTTTTGGTGAGGCCCGACTTGGCACCGTTTTTCGACTCATTAAAGCCGACTTCATGCAATTAGCCTAATAAGCTGCCCTCGCAAAAAGGGCTGCTGCTGCTGCCCCAACAAAAGCCAAAAGACAGAGAATCATGGAGAGGGGAAAGGGGGAGAGTAAGAGCAAAAGATTGAGAGAGAGAGAGAGGAGAGTGAATTCCGTATAAACGATTTTGCGGTTCACATTTTGCACTTTCGCTCAATTAACTCAATTAATTGACATTTGAAATGCATGTGGTGAAAGGAAACAGCAGGAGATAATTATAAATTGGGGAGTGTTCATTTAACCTTCCAACCTTCACCGGAACCCTGGCCTCAAAGGAGAAGCCTTTGAATCGAAAGAACTATAGGTGGAAACTACTAAATAAACATGAAAAGGATAATCTAATAAAACGATGCATTTTACAAGTTGACAAGAAGTTGCTCCACCTCTTCCCAGCACCTGACCAAAAACGAAACAACAGCAAGCAAACTACCAAAATAAAGGGGGCAAAAGGCAAGTATATTTATAAGATTTACACTGAAAAAAACAATGCACAGCAACAATAACAACAAAAGAAAAACAGAAAAAATATTTTCTTGCTTTTATCTTTTTCCTGCTTCCTCTTCTTTTGCTGCATTCTCTCTGTTCTTTCCTTGCCGTTTCCATTCTGTCGTTATTTTCACACACTCACACACAACTCTATTAAAATAAATTCAGATTTTTCCTTATGCGATCGGGTGTCTTTTTCGCGAGAATTTTCAACTCATTTTTCCAGGAATTTATTTGTTTTTTTTTTGGTTTGCAAGCCCCTATTGTCCAACCACAACACAAGTCAATGCATTGACTGCCATTTCCCCATACATAGATGTACATATATGTACATGCGATGTACATATGTATGTAGTATATCGATGTTGGTCTTCCGAAACGCCAAAAACGATCAGCTAGAACTTGAATGTGCTTGCATCGAAAGCTGGCGCACACTTTAACAGCAACGGTACAACGGAATAACAACAAGAAAAAAAACCACCAAAGCTTAAGCACAAGGAAACTTTTAAAGTATGTTCATACATATCTGTAAATATTTGTATGACGTATTATCTTTTTTAGATAGTTATTTTATTAATAATTGAATTGGTGTTGGTGGCTTAAATTAGTAGCGGGGGCTTGACGCGGGGGTCGCAATTGATTTCAACTGGAATTTTCGAAAAGAAGTCGAGCAAAAGAAGATTGAAAGATCACACGATGGTCATATTTTGGGTAAATTAATGAAAATGGGTATGCCTGTCATCTGCGGATATTGGAGAGATCGCATTTATCGAGGGAATAATGGACAGAGTTTATTACCTGAAGCTGAATATGTATTCCAAATTCCTTTACCTTTATGAAAGATAATGATCCCAAGCATTCTGCCAAAAATACCGCACATGTACTGCCACATCCACCATCCACCACAGTCACCTGACCTTAATCCGATCGAGCACCAGTGGGAAGAGTTGGATCGACGGATGAAAAAACATCCAATGGGATCCATTATTGGAAGAATGGCTGAATATTTCAGAAGAAACCACATATAAGTTGCTTCATTCCATGTCATCAAGCAAAAAGGACTACCGACCAAACATTAATTTGTATGTTAACAATTAAAAAAAAACCATTAACTAACTATTAAAAAGGTAAAGTGTGCCAAGACTTTTTTGTCATGTAATAAGTGCCTTTTGTTTTAAAGTTTAAATAGTTTTAAAAAAGTCGAATCATTGCATAAGCCTGGCAGTAACATTTGAAGTTGAATAATGTACCTGTTGCTATTACCTGTTGCTATTCTAAAATACCATTAAGGATTGGTCGGAAATATGCTATATATTCTCGATTTATAACAAAGTAGAGATCCTCTTCGCATATTTTGTTCTTTTCATCATTTAATCAGCTTGGAGGCTCAATTGTCAACTCTGGTTTAAAATCTAACAATAATAAAAATGTGTGAGCTGTGAGGTGTTAGGTGTGACCTCTTGGGATGGTCTACCTCTTGGCAATTTGTGTTAAAACGTGTTCGGTGGAGGTGGTGAGACAATAAATTTTGGAAAACTAAACATTAACGATGAAATTGTGCAACGAACAGAATCAGATCACTTGTCTGGGCAGGCCATCTGGAAAAGGAACTGGATGAGCGTACGAGTTGGACGGCCGGTCATGCGATCCTTCAGCAAGTAAGGCAACGGATTGTAACGCGTCAACATGCCAACGTTTCGGATATCCAAGTGGGCCCAGTCAACGCACGGCACCAGCTGGTGTAGAACGGCGGCAGCGATGCAGCTGGAGGCGGGGCCGCGTCCGCGGTTGCTGATGTCGAAGGTGTCGTTGGGCGTGACCAGCTCCTTGAAGTATCGCCAGAGGGGAAGACGCCAGACGCGGTCCCCCGTAATGCCACCGGCCTTCTCGAATTGGCTGTAGACAAAGTTGGAGTTGCTGAAGATACCAGCGGCTGCTCCGCCCAGCGCTGGGCAGACGGCGTAGCCCACTGTGGCAATGTCCACGACCAGGCGCGGCTTGAAAGTGGTCTGAGCGAAGATCAAGGGATCGGCCATGGCCACAACACCGGCCTTGCTTACGTCTACAAAGCCGAGCGTCTTGCCGTTGAGGAGCGTCACCACGTCGCCAGGCTTGGCCGCCATTCCAGAGGCCATGTTCTCGCACAATGGCAGCATTGCCGTGAGGTTCAGGGGCAGCGACAGAGCTGCGGCGGCGCGGACGACGCCCACGCAGACTGCTGCACCGGACATGCAGCCGCGGTACATCGACAAACAGTTCTTGGGACGGAGGCAGAGCCCGCCGCTGTTGAACGTCAACCCCTTGCCCAGCAGGAGTATTGGTTTTTCGTCGGGTGCGGTGCCGCAGTAGGAGACTTCCAAGATGAGCGGCGGCTCGCAGCTGCCCTTGGCAACCATCAAAAAACTGTTCAAGTTCTTGCTCTCAATCCAGTCCGTGCTGCGTACCTCCACGGATACCCCGCAGGGGCACAGGGCATCCACCGTTGACTGGGCAAAGATTGTGGGCGTCATCTGATTGCCCGGCGTATCGGACAGGCGGCGTGCCAGGTTCTGTGATTCGGCCTTGAACAGGCCCCGCATCCAGGCATCCGAGTCCGGAGAGTCGTACAACTCCAGCTTAGGGATGTGTGTGCGGTCCTTGCGGCGCTTGTTGGTGTTGTAGCGCCAGACGGCCAAAGCGCTGCCCTCGGCCGCCTGCTCCGCAAACTCCATCGACTCCACGAAGACATCTGTGCAGCCCTGCAGTTGCAGGGCCCGTGCACCTACGCCGGCAGCGACGCGTACGTTCTCCATTCCCTCGTGTATCATCTCAAGTTCGTTGAAGCCGACTCCCTCCTTTCCCACGCCGACCACGGCCACTGCACGGAACTCCGCATCCACGTTCATGAAGACACGGCCCTTGCCCAGCGCTCCGTTCATGCCAGTTTCACGTATAAGCTCGGAGATCTTGCCCTGGACACGATCGTCAAACTTCTCGCCGGATGAGGTCATCTTCGGTTGACGGTCGCCCTCCTTGGTGTACACGCCCACCACAACGCCCTTGATCACCGATTCGCATTTCTCGGCGTAGTGACGTCGCTGGTGAAGGACCAGCTGCAGCTGTCCCACACGGCTCCATATGGACTGGGATGTGCACTGGACACCGCGGCACAGGGCGTTCATCAGGTGAACGGATTTCATCGCTTAATGGCAGTGACAGTGCCAGACACAGGTTAAAAAAAGTTTAAGTCTTATTTCTCAGACAGTTTCAGACAAATTTTGTTTTTTTTCCGAATTAAAATAAAATGTATATCTAAAATCTAGAGAAAATAGATGTGCTTCCAACGGCTGATTCGAAAAGAATGAAAAATCCCAAGGCTCGAACTCTGGAAGAGAACATCACACCCAACGCCTGCTGAGATTCGGTGAATTATTGAGTTTTCGACCAAAACGTAACATAAATCGAAAGATATAATCCACATCGACATACATACAGATATATTTCGCTAATCAAAAGAAAAAGAAGGTTCACTCCTCATCGGAATCGGCTTGATTTGTGGGCTTGAGGCTGCCAAAGACCTTGGCCGGTATCGCCTTTTGTTCGAAGCGCAGTTTCTTCATGATGAGACCCTCGTCATCGGTTTTGGTTGTGGCCTGGCCTGCATCGGCCTGGTCTCCATTCGGCGGCTGCTGCTGCTGCTCCTCCTCCTCATCGTCGTCGTCATCTTCCTCGCTGTCGCCAATATCAATCTCATCCGGATTAATGACTGTATTATCCTTATCCTTGGCCCCGCCCTGGGTCTCGCCACGCACAAACATGATATTGGAGGCAGCCTTTTCGGTGGGCTTCTGCTTGGCCTCGGCCGCCGCCTGGCGGGCCTTCTCCTCGAGCTGCCGCATGGCATCCGGTCCGGAGCCAGCACCAGCATCGGCAGCCACACCATTCGTATTCGTGTTCACAAATTGGGCAGCCATCATGTTGACCTGGGTGTTGTAGGTGGCCTGAATGGAGCGCTTGATGCGCAGCATTTCACGCATCGTATCCTCGTTGCCATGACGCACCTCGAACTCCTTCCAGGTCTGCCAGAAGTCAGCCGTGATGCGGGGATCGCACACCTAGCGAGACAAAGCAGAAGAGAGGATAGAATATTGACAATCCAATGGTCAAATGTCGACTCACCTGCGAGCAATGGGCATAGATGGCTCTGGCCCGATCCACCTCGCCCAGCTTCGTCTCCAGCTCGGCGAATTTGACGCACATGTGGCGCATGTGCTGCTCGGGCAGGGCCTCGATGGCCTTCTCGTAGATCTCCCTGGTGCGTGGCAGGCCGTAGATCTCAGCGGCCTTCTTCACGAATATGTTGTACATGTCGAACATCTCCTCCTCCTTGACGGCGGACGTGGCGCGATCGTAGACGGACATGGCATGCCGGGCCAGGCCGTGCTCCTCCTCCAGCTTTGCGTAGAGCAGGTAAAAGTACTTGGCATGCTCGGCGGGACACTGATCCAGGCACTGTTCGAAGAGGTCGCGGGCCCGCTCCAGCTTTGTGCCCCCGTACCGCGCGAGGAACTTGCTCAGATACGAGTTCCAGATGTCGTACACATTTGGCCACTTAAACAGGGCAATGCCCTTCTCGTAGGCCCGATAGGCCTCCTCGAAGTAGTTGTGCTCCTCGAGGAACATGCCATAGTTGATGATCACCTGCGGCGTGCAGATCTTCAGGTCAATGATGCGCTCGTATACGGCCTTGCAGGTCTTGAAGGTGCCGAATGACTCCTCCAGATCGGCGTACATGGACCACACCTTCAGGGATCTGTGGAGGCGCGACTGCACCGTCTCCGTGTCGTCGTGATAGGCCACCTTTCGCTTGGGCATGGCTGTGGCACGTTGCATCAGCTTGAGGGCTGCCTCGAACTGCTGCTGGCGCAACTCCATCTCCGCCCACTCGCACCACACGGCGGCCAGATCCTCCACCTTGACGTACTCCACCTCGGTGCCCCGCTCGAAGACCACGCGGGCATCCTCCACCTGGCCATTGGACTCGTAGAATTTGGCAAACTCCACCCAAAGGGTGTGCAGCTTTCCCACCGCCAGCTTGGGCTGGACCGTCTGCACGGCCTCTGTGTAGGTGTTGATGATCTCCGTGGGCTTGTCCTCGTACAGGTTGACCCGCTTATGCCACTCGTGTACGTTGTGGGGATTCTGGCGCAGCAGGACGCTGTTCAGCAGCAGCAGACGCCTCTCCATGAGGTATTCGAAGCGCGAGAGACGCAGCTCCACATCGATGTCGTCCTCTTCGGTGGCGTTCTCGTTCTTGGCCACCTCCTCCATGCGCTTGTTCAGCGACAGCTCCTCGAACTGTGCATACTCGTCAAAAACTTGGGTGAAGTCGCGCACTGTGGTCACCGTTTGAATGGCCTCCTCGTAGATGTCCCTGGCCCGGTCGAACAGCCCCGAGCGTACATAGTAGTCGGCCAGGGAGTTCCACAGGTGGCCCAGCTGATCTGTGTACCGCCGCAGGCCGCCTCTTATGATGGCGTCCACATTCAGGGAGTGCACCTTGTGCGGGTTCTTCGAGATGAGGTCGCACAGCTCGTTCCACAGCTGGTGGTTCGACTTGCCATGCTTCGACACGAAATGCTCGTTGTCCACTATGTCGGCCAGCTGCTGCGCCGCCTCGTCCAGCTTCTCCACCTGCTGCAGATAGTCCACATACTCCTCGGCATCCTCCGGAAACAGTTTCAGATAGCGCCTGTACACCCTCAGCGCCGTCTCGGGCATGTCGAAGCGTTGCACGAACTTCAGGAACAGCGGCCAGATCCGGCCGTGCTGTGTGATCGGCAGTGCCCTCAGAGCCCGGTCGAAGACGTGCCGCGTGCGGGTCACCTTGCATTGGGTGGTCATGAAGACGCCATAGTCGATCCAGATGCGCGGCATCTTGTGCATGAAGACGAGGGCCCGCTCGAACGTGTTGTTCACCTGCTCGTACATGGGATCTGTGGGTATCTTGCCCCGAACCTGCTTCCTTCGCGTTCGCAGATAGTTGTACCAAATCTTGTAGCTGCCGGGCAGCTCCTTCAGGGCGCGTTCGTACACCAAATTGACACCATTATTGGGCGCCTTGGCCTTGTGATCTATGTAGCGAAGCCAGTGCTTTACGGAGTAGGCGTTCCTCAGAATTTCCTCCTCATAGGGCACATCTTCCTCTTCCTAAGGAATACCATAACAGAGTTGAGTGTCAAACAATCGTCAAAACCGTATTTACTATGCAATACTTACAAAATTGAGTTCCGTATTTGAGGTTTTTGCCTTTTTTGCCATCATTTTCGCGGCTGAAATTAGCAATTTTCACAAAACACCAAAAGCCGCAAAACGTTTTTCATGGAGCGTCGCAAAAACAGCTGTTGGAAAAGAGTTGCCACGTGGGGGTGAGAAAATACCAAGAAATCATGGACAGAGGGAGGTTAACCCATTATCGACCAGTGGCTATTAAAATACTCTCCTCGAAAATGATGAAAACTGAATAGTTTTAGCACAGTTCAGGTGAAAGATATCGAGGCCATTTGATTTGAAAGTAAAGATATAGGACGAATCTTCAAGAAGATGTTTACAAACAGTATTATTTTCCACGAGCTAGCTCAAATTGTTTGCCTGTTTAAATAGAGGGGGGTTAAGTGGGTTAAGTTCGATTTTCATCGGTATATTTCGGTACATCGTATCGATAAGTATATTAGAAAAATATAATAATATATATAAGTTCGCAAAATCCGAAGGGACAACATAGTTCGTGCGCCTATAAATCCAAGTGTTGACATATTTTTCACTTCACTCGCTTTTCAATTGCAATAATTTACGCAACGATAGCAGCTGCTACGCTACGGTCGCGAAGTGAGACGAAGAGAAAGAGAAGAGTGACAGCAAGAGACGGAGAAGAGAAAAGAGGCGCGTTGGCAAGCAAAAATCAAAGTCTGTAACAAATTTAGTTGAAAATTCTATAAATAGCTCAAAATGACGCGCTTGAAACATTTCTAACCATTAACAAAAGTTAATAAAGAATACGAAATCCAACGAAATTTTTAGTGGTAAATATCAATATTCACCCACATGTGGGTGTGGGTGTGTGTGCGTGCGTGTGTCATAAATATTTTCGCACTCCACAAACCAACACTCAAAAACTCACACACACACACACACACTTGTTCCCCCCTCGCATTGATTTTCCCGCTTTCCCTTGAGAGCAAAGACCCGTTCTTATGAGCGGCGTTCCAATTGGTCCACACATCAAATATCCCAATTAAACCCCGCTACGGCCGCTCTTCCACCCCCTAGCGGCGTGCTGTCCATCAGCTGTTTTGGTCTCAAAATTTTCCATGCTCTTGTTTTGATCTGAAAGTGGAAAATTTTCCGGTCTTTTAAGGCTCTGCGCTTCCTTGGAAACAGAGGCCCTGAACCGCGTGCAAGTGTTAGATGGATGGCCTTCGGCGAGCCGGTTTCCCACCCACCCACACAATTTGACACACTGACTGCAGCAGCAGCAACTGCAAAATAAGCTTTCAGCTGCATGCGGCACCTAAAAGCTCTCTTAATGGGTTTTTTTTTATCCACAAAACGGCTTCAAATATTTTTTAAAAGGAATATCACTTATCAATCATACTTATTAGAAAATGCTGTTTGGTTTTTATACGATTAAATGTGCAAATAATCTTTATTTATTTTCTCAGAAAACTGTTCTATTTAGGCCTTACCCCCTTTAAAATGGTACCTCCCACACATCCGAACTGTGTTGTTTCTTCGTCACATTTCAACCATTTTCCCGACCAAACACACTGCACTGCCAGAGCTTTGCTTCACCTAAAAAATAGCTTTCCTCTCTGCCCCTGTGGCTGCCTTTGGTCAAAGTGTTTTATTGATTCCATTCGTCTATTATTCTCTTACTTTACTTGCAGCCAAACCAACGCAACGTCACAGCGCATCGGCGATAAGCAATAAAAGTGCATAATAGTATTAATAATAATTTTAAAAAGAACTCTGTTCTTCCATAAATAAAATTTCTCCCATAAATAAGTGCGAAATTGCAATTTGTCATCATGGCGCGTACAAGTAATTTGTTTTTCAATTCATCGGTGAATTTAGAGACTAAAAAGCGTAATTTTTAATAAGCAATAAAAATAAAAAAATATTACAAAAAAAAAACACAAAGCAAAATAAAAAAGTTAAAGTTAAAGAAAACCCAGGTACAAAAAACCCGTTTGTGAGCGGGCGAGAGAGAGAAAGAGATTGTTCCAGAAGAGCCAACAAATAGCGAGAGAGAGGGAGAGAGAGAGAGAGAGTGCAGCAGCAGCTGAAAAATCCACACCAGAGGGAGACGAGACATTCCAGAAAACTACCATTCCAGCACCCCCTCCCCCCCAGAAAAGCCTTCGAGTCGGTTACATTTTGCGAGTGAAGAAATCGGTTTACTGCCTAATGGCAACATCGCTTAATAAGACGAGACACAGGCGCAGATTGGCTGCGATCTCGTTCCTATCGAATATCTCATTAGATGGCACACACCGGGACACAAAATTTGGCGCAACATTCGGCAGCAGCATTATCTGCAACCAGAATAAGAACCCGACCGGGACCGCGAACTACAGCAACGGCCACGCCACGTCGGCGTTGGGACTGGGCGCCGGAGGCTACCATCAGCACTACCAGCAGCATCATCATCAGCGCGGTCATACGGCCCAGCAGCAGCAGCCTAAGCAGAAGCAGCAGCAGAACCACCAATATCAGCAACAGCATCAGGCGCCCCATCAGAATGGTGGCACATCCATACCCATCCTCTGCACCGCCATCGACGTTCACATCGGGGGCGTCGGGGACTATGGCATGCTGCTGGACGAGTGCACCACCGCCGCCGCCGCCAGCAGCGGCAGTGATGGGGATGGGCATTTTAGTGAAACTGAAAATATGGGTCAATACTTGATGAACGTCCTGCCCACCGACCACAGCGGGGCGACCATCAGTCCCGTTGTGCCGGTTGAAAGACGCAACATAAAGCGACCGACATCGTCGGGTCGTCAGGCTCCGGGCAGTGGCAATATGAGCATTCGGCAGCAGCAGCATCAGCAGCAGGCGCGGGCATGTCCCGCCGGTAGCGGAGGATCTGGTGCCGAAAGCGGCAGTGATTCGGATAGCGTCAAAATACCGCTCAAGGTGTCCAATCTGGGCAGCGGCGGTGGCGTCGGTGGAGCGGGGGCAAAGCTGTTGCCCCTCAGAGAACGGTAAGAAAAACCCCTTCAATATCCCCTACAGATCATCTACTATACATACAGTGTAAAGCCAAACACCCTTATTCAGAATTAATTAAGTTTTCCAACAATTTTCATATTGCTCGAATTGGACGTATTCCACCTGATTGACAACTGACGTCAAGTTTTGGCTCACGAAAAGTTCCTATACATTTTCGGGGAAAACGTTCGTATTTTCGCATATTCATATTTCTCTTTGTTAAGCAATTTCCTTCTTTGGAAATATACTTATTTATGAATCATATCGCTAGGACACTTGTAGATTCCTGTCGGGGCACGGGTACAATTGTTTAATTCGATCATTTACATGGCATAATTGTCGGGTTCCTTTTGGCACTGGTTCTTTGTAAATGATTGAGATATCCGTTTGTGTTTGCGCTCTCCAATTGACGCTTGAAATCTAATTAGCTTACAAAAGGCTCAGATTGTTCAAATGCAGCGAAACAAACATTCATTGAAACAATGAATAATTATTCAGAATTTCCAATTTGTGAAATTTGAATATTTTTTTTTTTAGAATATTTTTGTCTCATCTTCCGTTTGTGACGCATGTACATGCATACATATGTATGTACATATGTGTTGTGCATATACAATCGGTTGAAAAAGTGTTTTCACAATGGAAGCGGGGGATGGCTTTTAAATGCTTATCAAATTGCTTCTTCTGTCCCTACTTCCAAATCCTGATTATAATAGATACGAGATTAACCATGTTTGATTACGGGCTAAGAGTTCTACAAAGTTGATAAAAAGCTTTGATAACTCTTATCTCTATCGTAACATCATTTATATGGAAGATAGTTTAAAGAATGAGCCATCAAAAATTGACAAAATATCAACAGATATGTGTCCCATCTCCACAATATCCATTAGGAAATTACTCTGCAGAGAGACTATAAATATACCCCATACGATTATTTGGTTTATTTCACGTTTTCGTCGCCTGATTATGCACATTTACCAGTGGCTGGGTGACTCTCTGTTGCTTGGAGCTAAATATAGAATGTATCTATAGATGTGGATGTGTGTGGTGGCATTGTTGATGTGGTTCGTTGATTGTATGTTGGGGTTGAGGCGCCCCCATCATTGAGAGACGTGTGCCAGCTCAATTAACGTAAATTAGAGAGCGTGCCCCGCAAAATTGTCCAAACAACAATTGCGCTTGAGAGGCATTCACTTAATTTTAATCGAGAGCTTTTGTTGTGCCACAATTCGCGTGTCCACACACTCTGCGCCCCCTGACGACAGCTTTGCGGTTTGTCACGCACTTTAAACGGTCTGCCTGTCAATCGTTAAATGGCTCTGGTTGTAACTGAAACTGTAACTGGTCTTTGTCTTTGTCTTGTCCATCGAAACGATGTGAATCGTATCATCAATATTACTTGACAAAATAGCACGCAAAATAATTACGCAATAATTGGTGCAAAAAATAATGGAAGGGAAGGGGAAAAAGCGAAACAAAGCTAAAGGGCAAAACGGGCTTTAAACTTCCTTGAACTTCCGCTCTCGCACTACCCTACATAGTCTCCCACGCACACACTCTCTCTCCCTCTGTTTGTATTCCACTCTCTCACGCAACTCTCTCTCTCTCTCTCTCTCTCTGTCTATCTGTCTGTGTCCCACTCTTGCATGAATTCTCCTTCACTCACACTCTCTTGTGGTCCCTTGCAAAAGCTTGAACCGGTGCAGTACATTTCTTATTCTCTCCTTGGAAAGCTTTGCAAAGCTTTCACTTCAATGCCAACGCATGCGACAAGTTACATTGAACCCGCCGCCGCTCTTTGGCTGCAGGTGCTTTTGCTGCTGTTGCACCCCGTTGCGCTTTGGCAAACTGACCTTGTTTCTGCCCCATGCACCTCTATCCCCCCCTCCCGTCCCGCTCGGCTGGCTGCTCGGCATTCTGCTTCTTTTCACGTAGTACAGTTTCGGTTTCAGTTTCTTTTCGCCGACTCACTCAACTGGTGTCGGCACCACCCCGCTTACACATTTGGGTACAGAGGGGAGGCCTCTCTAATTGGGTTAGGCTTTATTGTTTGTTCACAATTCCCACAAAATATGCAGTTGGCCCAAAGCCAATTGGCTTTTCATCGACCTGTCAAAGCATTTGTTCGGGTAAATCAAACAACTTGCATTACCGCTTGGGGCTAATTACAACATCATCATCCATTAAACCAAAGGGATGTAGATTAATTTCATAAACCTTATCGTGCTGGCGATTAGATTATTTCCCAAAGATCCATGATATATGTAGTCCCTGCCGTACTTGAAAGCGATCTTAACTTCTGAGATTACTTTAGATTGTAGATAAGGAGGCATTGACGTGATAGACAATTTGGACACAGTCTGAACGTACTCCAGGTATGATGTCAGGCGATAGGAAAGTGATTGGAATATAGTATATGTATATTGTATTTGTTGGGGACTTGATGTTTAATTAATGTTCTTTTCAAGCTGGTCTGGCTTGTACTTTGGTATTCCCAATACTCGTACAAGCGTGATTCATGATTAAATTTGTTGGCCAGCAAAGAAAAGACTCTGGAATCTCTCTCTTTCAGTCATAAAAATTGCTCTTGCAACATTTTAAGCGAATATTCCATTTCGAAGAGTAGAGTTCTTCCATCATCTGATCTTCATCCAAAACAAAACTTCATTTCGTTTCCTGTTTGTGAAAAGAATTCATTTTTACCCACACATCTTCAATTACATTATTATTTCCGCTCCAAAATGTGTGGCTCAGCAAATTGCCGCAATCCACAATTTGTTGCAAAACGAAAATATTGTGTTATGCGAGACGAGACTCTCCCTCACGGATGTGGGAACATTCTTGCCGCTAAAAGTCGCGCATGGACAAAAAAGCAAAGCCCCAGAAACTACGACGCAAATTGAAAATCAACAACAAACTACTTAAGTCCAGTTTTTGTTTTGAAATTTGAGCCACTTTTGGAGTGGAATGGAGTTGGAGTTGGAGTTTGGTGATGTGTCGATTGGATTTGGATGAATGAAAGAGTTGCGCAGGCAAAAAGATATACCGAGAAGCAAAAATTTGCCTTGCAGAAAAACGTAAACAATTTTTTTTGCCAGCGACCCGAGACCCTCGAAGGCTCGGCTCTCATTCAGAAATTGCGTCATGCCCTTTATTTGATTTAATGCCTTGGCTCCCGGTCCCTATCTCTCTCTCTTTCCTTCTCTTGCGGAAGTTAATTCAAGGACAGCCAGCCAACCGGCATTTTCTGAAGCTTAGGCATTGAACTTGAGAGAGGCCAAAAGCTTTCCATCCTGCGGGCATCTGGCAACGCTTGGTCCTCGGCCTGCCTTCCTTCGATTCAATGGCAATGTCAATGTCAATGCCAGGGTTCGGCAAACCTGTCCAAGCCGAAGGCTCCTCCTCTTCCTCCTTCCTATGCCTCTGCAACCCTGCGGCAAGGCGAGGCACTCCACCGAACTGGGTAACCTTGAGGCCAGAGTTTTATGCAATCGAAGAAGACGCAATAAGAACCGGTTAACCCCCGCCCCCCTCCTGCCTGACACTGTTTGTTTGCGTTGTGCTTTTGGGGTACTTGTGGCACGCCGCTCTGAAGCTCTAATCCTTGAACGAGCAGCTCGGACTCTTGCATTCTGTGGTGATCAAGGTCATGGCATAGCTAGGGATTGTTCTGCGAAATGTATAGGGGGGTTGAACATAAGTGTGTCAGTGGTGCAACAACATTCATTGCACAAAAGATGCAATTTGCAATGGAAACCTGCTTCCATATCTGTAATACCACAGAGAGCGGGTTCCCTAGCGAATGAAAGATCAACACAGACAAGCCGTAAGGCTCAATTGCATGGATGTTAACAAAGAAATGAACGATAAGAGCAGAGCGTATACTAGACTATTTGTATGGCAATTTGTTTGCCTATCACTCACTCATTTACTCACGCCCATTTTCATTCCACCATTCCCCCTTCGAGCTGCGTTCATTGCGAAAGCTATCCAAAACAAAGACCCCTTTTCGAAGGCCCCTCCCAGAGCTTATCATTCGAAACACGCGATGGTGATAGTACAGACTGCGACCAGGCCTCTCTTTAAAATGCTTAATCGGTTCGTTTTGTTGTTTCTCCCCTCTGCTACCTCTGCCTCAACTCCCTCTTCCGCTCTCTCCCTCTGTCTCTTTGCATTTTAAAAGTCAAAGCGGTTCGAAGCGGTTTGAATTCTCTCTTTTTTCTACGGTATTTTGTTATTCACTCTTCCGCTATTTGCCAAGTTGTGTATTTTTATAAAAAACAAATAGAAAGAGGAAGTATTAAAAATACAGTTTGTGGGAGGGAAAGCTCCCTTAGACTAAAGGAACTAGATATGTATATATGTATGTATCTTCTGATAGATAAATATTTCAAAACTTGTACACAATTCCTAATTCTTCAATGTTTGTATACACGAACAACCTTCAATACGCGAGTCTTTTAAATATACGAAAATGCATTTATTTGCCCTATTTATAAACCCTTTATAAACTAGTACATAAACAAACTGTTCGAGGTCTCCATAAACGATTAGCTTGCTTTTGGTTTCTCTTTCTTTTTGCGGATCCAAAAAGCTCCCATTCGTTCTTCTACTCTACCCTTTGTGCTGATTATTTGTTTACAAGTTGGTGTGTTTCTCTGTTTCTGCTTTGCCTGCCTTTCCTAACACGATTATTATTATTGTTGTTTGCCGTTTTACTCTCTCTCTCTCTCTCTTTTTTCCCACTGCTTTTTGGTTTGGGTTTTTGGGTCCCAACCTTATCGAGAACTCACCTTTTTTGTTCGAACTCAGAGAGGAATTGATTATGGTCTCCTCTCACAGTTGAGCAATGTGCGTCATTCTCATGGAGGAATCATCATATGTAATGCCTTGCTGAAGCTTTCAACTTTTGATAGCGTTTCGCCAGTATTTTCGTAGCGTATTTTTTTTGTTTTGTTTGTTGTTTTCGATTATAGATTTACATATGCGTCTATTATTATTCTCTCTTTCTACTCATTCTCTTTTTTGACAAACTTGCATTCCATTTGATTATGTTTGTAGCAGGCACGTGATCTAGTCAAATGGGGTGGTGAGCCTTATATAAAGAGCGCACTTCCATTACCATCTGTTTGTTCGCTGATAGCCGCAAAACCCTCCAGCCAGCGATGACAATGAACAAAGCCATACCCTGTGCCTGATAAACGCGAAATTGACTCTCCATTTGGGGGGAACGGGGGAGAAGGTACAGATAGCGCAATTAAAATACATATTAAATTTTCAATTCTTGGTGCTTATAAATTCCGCTCCCGAGCATGATTTATTTGCCCTCGGTCGTCTACAGATGTGAAGAGTATATTTACGCAAGCGTTTAGTAGCATTTCGGTCAATATTTGCAAATCAGAGATAGATTAAAGACCCGTCGTAGCACAGCTGGGTTGGTTGGAATATATGAAATACGAGCATATGTATGGGTTGAGCTAGACGGTTTTGCTTTCGAGATTTCGAAAGTTTGAAATATTATCTTAATATTCTTATCTGTTGTCTGTTGTTGGCTTAACAGTTTCATGTTAACGGAGCGGCTGTAAAGATCTTCTGCATACAAACATACATACATACATATTAACATAATGCTACGTCTTGTCTTATGTTAACAATATGTTATGTTGACATGGGACTGTTACTGGATGTATTCTTTTGAAACTACATATGTACATAATGCTACGGCTTCTCTTATGTTAACAATATGTTATGTTGTCATGGACTGTTACTGGTCGTATGCTTCTGAATAATATTTACAATATTTTCAAACTTTATAAATAGCTACATAATTCGTGTATCCCCAATTTGGTAAACACATTATTCCTGTATTTTGCTGCTCTATTTTTACATCTAATGGTTTTTCGATACCATTGTCGGGACAATTCTTCAAAATCCCATTACGATCCCACCCATTCGTCAAAATCTATTGTTAAATATTGAAATTTTGTTTGTTTAAATAATAGGCGCTCAGCTATGGATAGTTGGAGTTTCCGAAAAAAAAAATCCCAAAAAACTATCAAAAACACACAAATATAGTCAAGGTCCGTCCGACAGTTGCATTTGTGTTCGTGAGACCTGCAGCTTGTGCTTCGTCTCGCTCTGGCCTAATCGAGCACTGTTATCAGCTCTCTCGCACACACAACCACACACATGCACGCACGCACACGCTCATTAGCGAGTCAATAAGTTAGACGAAAGAGAAACACAAAAGCAAGCGCACAAAAATGTTTGTCGGCCCTTATTACATAAGTATTTTGGAGGCTTCTTCTCCTGTCTCTGGCCTCTCCTTTCCCTTCATCCCACGCTTCTTGTAAGCGAGAATAATCGTGTTCCGCTTGCTGTGCGCCTGTTAGAATGCTCCAACTAATTAACGGGTTATGACAGGCTTGGCGCCACCTCCGTCATAATTCCTCTGGGAGTGGGGTGGGCTGTGGTGGAGTGTAGGGTTGCTCAACTTGAAACTAATTAGCATCATCTACTAGTGCCTTTTATAATCCCCCCAATTTGTTTACAGTTCATTTGACTCTTTCACTCTCTGACTTCTGCTTCTCCTTCTGTGGCGCTCACGTCATTTGCCTTACCCCCCTCTCTCTCTCTCTCTATCTTTGTGTGGTTCTCTTTATTTGTCGAGCTGTAACCTCGACCTAGACCAATTATCCCAAGGTAATATGCCAGGCGCTCAGAAAGAGCAGCAAGACGTTCATGTTGACTTCTGTTGGTTTGCCCTTCGACGCACTCGGAGCAGCATAAGTGTGCGTGTGTGCGTGCGTGTGTGTTGGTATTTTTCACTTGTGTGTATTTGTTTTCCAAAAATACCCATGCTTCGGGGCTGGAGCCCCCGCGATAAGCAGCAGCTCTGATCGCCCTTAGAAAACCAAATGAATGAAAATCGTTTGTATGCAGCAGCATAAATTTCTGTTTCCCTGTGAAAATATCGATCATTGCATGAGGGGTGTGACGAGGCCCCCGGCCTGGCCAGCGGGAGCGAGCACATGTTTGTCATTGAATTTATAAATACCAAAGAAAAAAAAAACCAAAACGTATTTTTATACCAAAAACAACCGCATATAAAAAACAAGAGTAGAGGTAGCCTTAGAGCACGAATCTTTAGATACTCTTGCAGATCTTAAATCGACATAATATAATGATATATTTGAGCTGAAACTAAACTTTCCACAAAGTCTTGCTCTTCGAACTATTTTTGTACGAAAACTATATAATATATGACATACGAATCCCATCTTAGCGGTTCCGACTTGCACAAAGAGTGAATAGTTTGGCTACCCTCTGATAGAGTATATAAAACGCCTTCAAGGTCCATCCGAACTAAGTTTTTAAATTTTATCGTGTGTTTTGTGCGCACGTTTTCCACTTGTCTTGCAATTTTGAGCGCCTGTTGCCCCTTAGATCAATTCGATTCTAACCGATCCTCCGTCTTCTGTTTCCACAGCACTTTCAGCAATGGGGCGAGCGACCAGAAGAACATGCAGCCCGAGCGACGGGCACGCTTGAACACGGCGCCTGGGATGCGGGCTGGCTCCAATTCCAGCATCGTTGTGGGCGGCGGCCTCAAGCGAACGTACATACTGAGCGGATCGAGTGTGAGCCACATCACGGATGACAGCAGCACGGAGAGCCTCGCGCCGGCGGGCACATTTTCGGGCAGTTTCCGGAACAGCCTGAGCAAGTCGGTGCAGATCACGGACAGCCGCAGAGGGACAGCGGTCCAGGGACTGGGAATGGGACAGCGGGATGAGCGGATGGTGCTGGTGTCCCGCAAGATACCGTTCTTTATATTCTCAGCCCTGCCCTACTACAAGGGCAAGAATGGAAGGTGAGTGGAAGGGGGGATAAAAAATGGTTCTATTGAGTCTACATTTTATGCTTTTACAGAACCGAGTTCCGCAAGGAGGATCGTCGTCGGCGTAATCCTTCCACATCGCGTCCCCTGAGCTCCATCAATGATGCTCCCTTCGATCCCTTTGATTTGTTGGGCATACAGAAGGCCGAGAGTGGTCAGGTGAGTCAATCAATACGGATTCTTCAAAGGTTTCTTTACCAACATCTCTCTCTCTCTGTCTCTGTTTTTTGTCCCCAGGATATATCCTATGGGCATCTGTTGATACCATCTCGCCAGTACGAAAAGGATCGCAAAAAGTATGGCAATGCTTCGGCGAATGCCTCCATCTTCGAGAATCAAATGGAAATCACCAGCACAGCTGTGCTCAAGAACCACGGCATAGCAAGGTTCGTGCCAGGTTCCGGCCAGCCCCCATCTTGCCTCTATTAGGATCTACTTTCGTATTAATTATGTTGAACACATTCGTTCAGTGCCATTTTGTCATACCCCATGTACCATGTACCATTGCCCACATCCATACATCTCAACCGTCATTGTGCATGGCCCGCCATACCGAATGATTTATTTACTATGTAGCATAAACCAAATAATCCAAAGTTAAGCTAGAAGGAATCCACTCTGTCCACAAAAGGAAAAACAATCAAAACATTACTCGTATTACATATACTCCGATTTTGGCTCGTGTTCATTGGGGGCCCAGCTTGGAGCTGAGCAAACAAAATGTCAAGCCAAAACCCATACACATACATATCTGCGTCATCATGAGTCGAATCCGAGTCTGATATAACCCAATAATCGACCAAACTCGGCATGTTTCCAGACATCACAAAATGTTGAATTTATTTTATGAGAACTAATTGCTAGTCTTGCAGTTTGAAGAGCAGGGAAATAGTCGTAGTAATCCAATCCGATACGATACTCAGCTTATTTTGTATTTCTTTGTATTAATCGACCCACCTCGTACGCGCCCGCAAAACATTTGAATACATTTTGTGGCATTAACTTGTTGCTAATTCATTTAACGCTTTGCACTACTTCGTTTCAGCACAAAAACCATAACCAAACGTCAAGGCAAATGGTAAATTTACGAAAGCAGCTAATATGACAAACAAAAAAATATTAAAAAAAAAATATACGTACCAGCCAATCCAGCCATGATGTCGCTATCCTACAGACCCCGAGGGCTGTGGCCCATGGCTGGTTTTGCTGCCAAAAGCTTTTAGTCCACTAACCAACTTCACACCCGCCAACCCTCACACACACCCACCCACCCCCCACACACACACACCCACCCACACCCACTCTCGCACACACACATCCAACAGAAGAACAATGCTTCAACTAACCCGATTCCGCCTTCTCTCACGCTCTGCCTTAAGACACTTTTCTCAGAGAATATATATATAATCCTGTTGCTTTCCCCTCCACAGGTGCTTTACGTATGAGAACAACAACAGGAACAGTGCGGCCAGTCCCACGCCCGAGAACAAGCTGGATTTGGATATGGATAGCATCGTGCTGGGTGGAGATACGCCCCGTGGCCAGACTGTAAGTGGATTTGTGATTTTCTTGCGAAGAATCCTTGGATAACAAATGATTAATTTGATATTTTGCAGAATCCACAATACTCGGCAAACATCTTGGATGATCCAGAGCTGATTGCTGGCAAGCATCGCACTCTGTTGACCTTTACATCCTACATGACATCGGTGATAGACTATGTGCGGCCATCGGATCTGAAGAAGGAGTTGAACGATAAGTTTCGCGAGAAGTTTCCCGCCATACAGCTAACCCTGAGCAAGTTGAGGAGGTATGATCCTGCGGCCATACCCACGAATTTCTATTGATAGTTCTCCTTCGCCCACAGCATCAAGCGCGAGATGCGGAGGATCAACAAGCTGGACACACGCATCGATCTGGTGACCATTTCGCAGGCCTACGTCTACTTTGAGAAACTCATTCTGGGCAATCTGATCAACAAGAGCAACCGCAAGCTGTGCGCCGGCGCCTGTCTGCTGCTCAGCGCCAAGATGAACGATGTGAAGGGCGATGCCCTCAAGAGCCTCATTGAGAAGACGGAGAGTGTGTTTCGGCTGAACCGCAAGGAGCTGATATCGTCAGAGTTTGCGGTGCTCGTCGCCCTCGAGTTCAGCCTGCATGTGCCCATGCACGAGGTCCTGCCGCATTATCAGCGGCTGCTCTACGAGTCCTAGAATTGGCCCCGGCGCTGCGCCGAAAACACTTTGTTGGCAGCAGCGCAGGTGGTGGCGACAGCGGCGGCCACCACCAAGCAGCATCTTCGTCGCACCGGTAGTCGCAAGTAGGCGTGGCGTTGGGAGGCATTTCTTTTTAGACCAAAAACACCAAAAAAAGGCAGTTAGTTCAGGAATTGATCGCTGATTGCAGTGGCGCCACTGTATCCAATGAGTGCATGTAGAGATCACGTAGGTGTCGCCCCAGAGATATGTATTTGGAATGTAGATATTTTGTAGCAAAACAACAATTACTTGTAGAATGTGGGGTTTTTTATGGGCGAAAAGGATTTGTGTTCTATGCGGTTTACCAGGGCCATATTTTAGGGAGGAAAGGCGTGGCAAATGTCCCAGAGCCTGGGCAAAACATTTTAAGATTTCAACAACATTTTTGTTCACTTTAATCCGTAAAACATCAACGTATTAGAAAGCCCTGACTTGGCAGTTTCCACTTAATAACAATTTTTGATTTGATCGGTGGTAGGATGGACCAAAACGTTCAGTGTTCGACGATCGTTACTATTTTATTTCCTATAAAAATACTAATCATTACACTACATCTGGGTTTATTTGTTTTAAAACAATTTAAAGGACCGAAGGACCTGCAGACCTCAAAATCCGGCCCTGGCTTATCAAACTGCAACAAGAGCAGATATGCGGCTATTATGCTTATTATATTAAATGCTATTATAAGGTCCTAGAATAATTTTTACTACAAAAAAAGAAAGCTTAAAAAAGTAAAAAAAAACAAATAATCACCTACATATGTATGCCCCCCCCCCTCCCCTTCTTAACCTCTAGATTCGTAAGTGTTTATGTTTTTAGGAAAGTTAAATATATGTTTTTCTTGGGTTCTCTGTTATTGACATTTCAAAAATGAATAAACTTAACTTAACCAAAAACCAATACCAACAAACGATAATTTATGCAGTGATAAGCTGAGCTCTTATCAACATTTTGTGGCTGTGGTCGTTGCCTCTGGCATTGCTACTGCCTCTGCTTCTGCTTCTACTGTTTCTGTTGTTGTTGTAATGTTAATTTTATTCAAATTTCCACATCGACGATCTCTGCCTATTGCCGTTTGCTGTTGGCCGCGTGCCCAAAGCTGGCTAATCCGTCCGAACAGGGCCGAAGATCCCATACGGCCTAGCCCCGTCATGCATTGATTGGGTTGACAGTTGGCGGATGGTCCCATCAATCAGAAATCAATAAATTACATACGATCGATTATTTGTCAGCGCAACAGGCGCTCAGCACCCGACAACAGGTGGCAGACTCGAGAAAAAAAAGAGTTCTCTCTGCGATAACCCGAAAAATACGGCCAGCACACGTGTGCGCCGCCATAGGGGCACACCGTCCGTTGGTGGGGAGGGGGGGACGGAACGTGCCATGCACATTGCCTTTTATTGGGGTTTTTCTTTTCTCTTTGTGGGTTGTTGGTGCGCCATCAGCTAACTCTTTTGTGATAAGCAATCATATGTGTGTTGTGGCAGCTAAAAGCTTTTCGGGCAGCCAGAAAATGGGCAGAGGTCGCTACTGCCCAAGGTGTTTGAATAGAAGGTGAGGAATTCCCAGAGCGCGATTTGACAGTAGTTACTTGCTTTTCCTGATGGGTGGCTAAAAGCGAGCAAGAGCAGGAGAGTGGACCACAAAATAGGCAACTCAAAGAACGGGAATGCCCCACCTTGCAACAATGTACTCTGCTAGCGTACAATCGCACTCGCCAAGAGACAGTAAGGGACGTACATACATGTGTGTGTGTGTGTGTGTAATACGTTGCAATCGCATTTGGCTTTTCTCTTATCAGCAGATTTTGATTGGAAGCGACTGCCAAGAGGGGAGTGGAGACTGTCCGTATGCCCTATGTTTTGGGCAAGAGCTTCTCCAATAAATCCGTATTAAAGAATATTTAAGAAATGTATTAAAAAGTATCAAAATGTGCAGCAATTGGAGCACCAATATACCCCATCTTTTAATACCCTATTACTATAAATTACAGCAATTTAATTGAAGGCAAAACTCTCATTAGTGGCCGTGGCGGAAAATGTGGGTGATGGAGATATATGTATGTAGGTACAGACACAGAATATCAAATTTTCTATTTCAGCTTCTCTCCCTCTCTCTTTCTCTATCTCTCTATCTCTTTTCACCCCAATGCATGGCCCTGCATAATGGAAACGCTCAAAACTAATTAACGCAAAAGCAAAGCCGGAACTGAAGGCATCATCTACCCTGCCCTTCGGCACTCCTCCCCCTCACTGTTTTGGCCGTTTTCCACATTCTCTCTCCCGTGGCGCGTTCATTGGGTCAAAGAGAATGAGTGAGAGTGCGGTCTCTTCGGTTCTGTTCGCCTGACATGCACGTCTGCGGCTGCTGCTGGTCGGCGTCCATGGGTTGGGTGGGGATTAGGTGTGTGCCACACGCCACCCCCGTCACCCAAGTTTATTACTCATTAGCACGCACAAATGTCCGTCCGTCCGTCCCGTCTGCGGACGGCCTGCGGGCTGCAGAAGGGAGAATCAGCCGCAGCAGCAGCATAAACTTTTGCTCAAGCTTTAGCTCATTTATTAAGAACCGAACCCCATCCGCACACACGCACGTATTGTACATTCCTACACACACACACACACACACATACATACATACAGCCACAAACAGGAACTTTTTCATTAAAATTTCGCTTTCATTTATTAGACATTTTTCTTCTCCTGCAGCACTGGGTCGTCTCGCCCCTTCTCAGAGAACCCAACTCTCCGGCACTGTGCCTTATCTTTTGTGGTTTCTCTGCGTTAACAGTTGTTAGTTAGTTCTGCACCACCCCACTCCCCCTCCCGCGCTCGCACACAAACTGTGATTGGAAAGTTCTTTCTTTCATTCGGTCTTTCTTTTGCTCGCCTGCAATGGGACCGTTTTCATGTAAGGCTTCCCTTCCGACCGTCCCCCCTCCATCACTGAGGGACGACTGGCCCAGGCCAAGCGACCGTCCGACCAATATTCCATTTGCTGCTGCTGCTGCTGGCGTTGCTCCCGCTGCTGTCGACGCTGCTGCTGCTGCTGTTGCTGCTTCTGCCGCTGCTGCTGCTGCTGCTGTCGTCGTCGTAGTTGCCTGTCGACTATCTGCGGTTTTCTGTGCGCCTGATACTATGCGCCGAGTTAATTGGTTTGCAAACAAATTAACCAACGTGGGTGTGTACGTTTCCTAATTAGCAGCTTTTGTAATTAAATATGCCCGCAGCCATACAACCACACACACACACACACACACGCATTCGCTGTGGCAGCCGAAAGAGGGAAAGGTAGAGAGGGTGCGTACATACATACATATGTGTGTGTGTGGGCCTGTACAATGGTATAACGGTTCATGTGACGCACAGCGGCGTCTCTGGCGGGGCTACTCGACTTAGCTAATGAACGCAGACAATGCCATGCCATACCAAACCCCTCTCAGCGGACGCCTCAGTCCACCGAAGAGATGGAAAAGGGAGCGGCTGTGGTTGAGCGATGTCGTCGTGGGTGGGGTGGTGGTGGGCAGGGGGAGTCGGACGGCAGCTCTGACGTCCCAAATGAAAATGCATTTTAATTAGGGGTTTTGTTGGCTTTTGTTTTAAGTTCATTTTTGTTCTTGTTATTGCCGCCGCAGCTGCTGGTGCTGCCGGTGCTTCTGGTCTGATTGTGTCGGTGGCGGGGGGGATTGAGTTTCATTCATTAGTCGAATTGGACCCAGAGATGCTCAATAGGGTTGTCGAGTGTTAAAAAATTGGAAAGAATTTAAAGGAGATGGAAGATGGATATATCAAATATGTACTTGGCATTTTTTATTTGATTTGAGGCGGTTTTTCCATCTTCCTCTGCTATTAATTATAATTTTAAGTAATGCTTGAACAAATAATATAAGGTGTAAGGTTTTTTTAATTTAAAAGAACAATTGCATATATTTAATGTTTTTTTCAGAGGTGTTGCTTCTTTTTTTCACATAATTCTGAAAAAAACTTTGTAGCTTGGAAAATATTAATAATAAATTTCAAATTTCAAATGGTTTCTTTTTTTTCATTTAATCGAAATACTCAGGAAAAGTATTCTGGTGCTTCCATTCCCCTCTCCCGGGCTACATGTCTGGATTTTTCCAAAAATTTCACTTTCAGCTGAATTCTGTGAGCGACTCGACAACCCTGGACGAGCCCAAGCAATAACGGGACGGGACATTGAAAAAAAACGAAAAAAAAGTTTTGTCAGCCAGACTCTCAGTTGGAGAGGGATCCACTACGATAGGCCCGCTCTTTCTCTCTTTCTCTCTGTCTATCTCCTTCTCCTTCCCTTGAATGGGTTGTAGTACGAGTACTATCGCACCCACAAGTTCTGCTTTTTGCCAGTCATTATAAACGTTGTTGTAGTTGCTTTATTCGATACGGACTCGAGCAGACAACAGGCAGTGGCAGGCAGCCGGTGGCAGGCAGCTCCGCAGCCCCGCACAGCAAAAAAAAGGGTCCAATTAAAAAACCACGACAATTAACGGGGAGCCAAGTGAGTTAACTTGGCATAAGTGGAATTTTAATTGGCAACACGAGAGAGAGATGGCCGGGAGCCGAGTGACTTGCCGAGTGCCGATAAGTGCAGCGCCGCGCCCTCGAGATTCGAGTCTCTGGGGTGGGGGTGGGAGTGGAGGAGGAGCATTGCAGAGACGACCTACCGACTGAGCTGGTGAGTGGGGGGGGCGCGCTCCCCAGCGTCCGGGAACGGGGAACGGGCGGCGGTGGTGGACTCCCGGTAGTTAAGTAAATGAGCATTTTGTTTCACTAATGAACACTAATGAATGCCAGCCAGGGAGACAGCACTTGGATTAAGGCACGGACTCCGTTCTCTCTCTCTCTCTCTCTTTCTCTCTCTCTATGTGTGTGTGTGTGTGTGTGTTGGGCCTTTTGTTGGTTTGGGGTTTTGTGTTGTTAATTAATAAACACGAAAGCCCAGAGAGACCCCCGTACCTTCCATTGTGGATGTGGCTGGATGTGTGTGTGTGTGTGTACCCAGTTTTGAAGGGGTTAAAATAAGCAATTAGTTGGATTTTCGACTAGGCGCACAGAAAACGAACAGACGCTGAAACTGGCAACTGGCAACAGGCGGAGGCAAGGCCAGGCCGGGCCGGGCCGACAGGCTGGCAATTCTGCCAGGCCAACAAAAACCGAAATGAGAAAGTTTCAAACTGTTGGCCTCCTCATCGTCGTTGTCGTCGTTGTTGCTTCTTCTAACGAGGCAGCGGCGCAGGAGCTTACCCAACGGTGGCATGGGGCATGTGGCATGTGGCAAGGGCACAGCAGAGAACAGAGCAGAGGGAACAGCGCAAAAGAAGACTCCCGACGAGGGAGTCCAGCCAGCAGGTAAGCCAGCCACGCATCGCGGGGAGGTGCCTCCGATTCCGCCTTCCGTGGCGCGGCGTGGCCACGACGGGAAAAACTTTCTGCTGGTTGTCTGTGCTGTGCGGACCGGGGCTTAATTAGTGCCGCGATGAGTCGAGCAATTAGCATGGACACGAACCGGAGAAATGATGAATGGGGCAGCTGTGGCAGCAGTGGCACGTCGCCGTCTGCGGTTGACTAAGGTCAGGGATGTGTATGGTATGGCTTCGGTGAGATTATGTGTGCCTGGTTGGCTTGGCTCTTATGACTGATTCAGCTGTGAGGTCTAGTTGGGATTACATTAAGTTAGGCTAAGAGCCGGTTTTTCGACTTCTGGTTAACACGTATCGGAACGTTAAAGGGTCCCGATAATGACAATTGGATTTCTCAAGGGCTCATTCGAGAGTTAACTTATAACTTCCGGTGGCCGGAACTGGTTGTTAACCGGACTTCGAGAAAACCGAATTGTTGTATCGACAACTATAAATGGTGGTCAACTTTATCCCAACGATTAATAACCGGCACTGTAACCCGAAGTCGAGAAACCTTCCTTTGAGGTAAGGTTTTTACGTCTTGGAGAAGTGAAGTTCAATATGGAAAGGTCAAGGTTGGATTTGTTTGATATCCGAATTCGAATTCTTTCTTTAGAAAGATTACACTTACACACTACACTTAAGGATTTGTGTGACTATTGTGACGTCACAAACAGCAAGGTGCGATTCCTCAACACGATTTCAGATTATTTTAAAGCAAATAACATAAGTTTGAATAAGAGGATTACCCTCATAGTAATTATTTAGTAATTAATGAATAGAATAAACAGAACCATACTGGCAGTATATGTACATAGATATGATCGCTTATCTCCCACTAAACAGAAGTATAGGAATATAGAACAAACCCTCCAAGCATATTATGAAAGTGCCTTAATTAAACTGGATTCAATAATATTTAAATATCGCATAACCTCAAAAGGAAAATTCATGTGATATAGAGTAAAAAAGATAGAAAATAATATATTCTCTGAAAATGATTAATAATGTATTCACAATAATACTGTGACCGAAAGTGTGCTACCTCTTTCCAACACTCAAGCCTAGCTTAAGTTTTGCGTTACCCCACACTGGCATTAGACGAACGAACTTTTTCCCTGCTGTTTTAATTTGCAACGCGGCGTAAATCATATCTATGAAATTAGAAATAAATAAAATGAGTATCGTGTATAAAATTGATAAAAAACAATATCCATATAATCGGCTTCTATGAGATTCAATTTGTTTCCATTATTACAATTTTCTAGCCTTCTGGAATTCTCTTGGTCTTCTTCATGTTGATGTCGATATACGAGTTTCGATGACGACAGAGTATAGAATTATTCTATCTTTCAGTCGAGCCCAGCAAATACCACCTTTTCTTTTCTAGTATATATCGTTGCCTTTCCAGTATTAATCGGTCATTTATTTTGCTTGTCTGAGTACTCATTTGCAAAATTCTTGCGCAATAATTACAGGCATGCATTTTTATCGTTTCCATACGAATATCATCCCTGATTCTTGCGCAAGAAAATTTTGCTCCTCTGAGTACTATGCTATTCCAATGAATTTCTTATTTGAATTTTCTTATTTTAATATTATTAAGTCTATTCTAATCAAGACAATTTCATACTATTTTTGGAGGGTTAGTTCTATATTCGTATACTTCTGTTTAGTGGGAGATAATCGATCATATCTATGTACATATACTGCCAGAATGGTTCTGTTTATTCTATTAATTAATTACTAAATAATTACTATGAGGGTAATTCTCTTATTCGAACTTATGTAATTTGCTTTAACATAATCTGAAATCGTACTCAGGAAACCTGCCTTACTTAAGAAATGTGATTTGTATGTTTGTGACGTCACAAATAGTCACAAAATCCTTGAGTGTAGTTTGTAAGTGTAGCCAAAATGTGGCCCAAAATGATTTTTTCTGATAGATTAGGGGATGTAAACATTTTTAAATGCGTCTTAAGCATCGCACATCTGACTGTATTTTAAAGTTCTGAAAAGCTGATAAATGCAGCTATCAATCGTACCCAAACACTTTGTAGCTGCAGCTTACCGTCTGGAAGTTATTAAGTCTTCAAATTCAAATTTGCTAAATGTTGACTTTGAAAACTCTGGAAAAGTCGAAAAAAGAAAGAGAACAACAAAAAATGTATAGCTGCATTTGTCAGCTTTTCAGAATTGCAAAGTTTAATACAACCAGATGTAAGAAACTTAAGTAATGTCAAAAAAAAAAAATATTGTCACTGAAAAAATATATGAAAAAAATTCTAGACTTCAAAAAAGCTTTTAAAAAAATTACACCTTGAAGAAATAACCACAATTCATTAATCATTTTAAAATCCGCAAATCTATCAGAAATAGTCGGTTTGGTTAACAGAGAAAAAAAATGCAATTATGTTGACTAGGGGGATACTTAACTGATACCTTTGCTAGGATTTAAATCTCTTCAAGCTCAATTATATCAATCAATGATTTGTTTAAGCGTTTTCGCGTATGGATATGGCTGGATATAGTTGGGGATTGGAAAATAAAAAATCCCAAACCAAGAACTATTTGCAAATATTTTTGAGATTTATTAATTCATTTCCTTATTTATTATCCTTCTAAGGCCGCAATCTACTTTCATAATAAGAAACCCCTAGTGTCTTAATTATGCGTACGAGTATTTCTTATACAGAAATAAATTGGAGAGCTTCCAAAAACAGCTCCACAGCAAAAGCCGTATGCGGTAATGGGGAAACATTCTAATTGAGATCGAGAACATACAATACAATGTGCGAATGAATCACGTCAATCTGCCCGACAATCAAGATACGATTACGAGTATATGCATATTTATGTAAGACGCCGCCTATGACAGCTTGGTCGCAATAACTTTCCGGCGAGGGTCGGGTGCCATTGAGCTGTTAGACAAGATGACTTTATATGGCCAAAGCGCCAAGCGACGCGCCATTGTCTGCCACCGATCGATCGGAGTGCGAACTTGTGGAGGAGGCGACCTATCTGACGCTGCAAACCCGTTCGAAAAAAACAGACGGGACGGAAGAAACCGCTCACCGGCTACGGCGACGGCGACTTGCCCCTGACGTCAGCGATTCAAATAAGCCAAACTAAATGCGATATACTCGTACACAATGTGGGGGCCGGGGTCTGATCTCTGGCTTGGCTGAAAACAATCATTTACATGACGAGTTTTGCGCTCAAACAAGGTGAAATCATATTTTAGAATACGACCAGCACAGAGGCAGCTCAATCGTGTATTGGAACGCGCAGTGAACACATCGCTTAACCGGAAAAAAAACCAGAGAATCGAACAGAGATGCCGCTACGCAGGAAAGAGGACTACATACCCATCAAGTGCGAGGGCTGGGACGGCAAGTTCGTCTATCAGGACGGAGCCGTCAACAATGTGTCCAAGGTCCGACGCCACAATCAGAACGTGACCAACACCAACAACTTCTACGGCTGCAGCACGGAGCCGACTGTCCTGCCCACCGCCTGGGACGGCACGTTCGTGAAAAGCGGCGAGACGCGCATCAAGCCCGAACGCAATCGGTCCGACGATCAGGACTACTACGACTATAACACGGATCCGACCGTGCTGCCGACGACATGGAGCGGCGAATTTGTCACCGATCCCAACGATGTGCGCATCAAGCCGGAGAGGAACTTCTCCGATGCCCGGGACTATGCCGAGGCTAGTCGCTTCAAGCTGGTCCAGCATTGATTGGGAGAGAGATCGAGATACCGATCCCCGTTCTACTTCGTGAGCAATCAAACTAACTCTGCAATCAGTATACGTATTCCCCATGTGTTTGGTTCGGTTTTGCATTGTACTCTAACCTAACCTAAGCGTTCGTTGTATTTTATTTTTATATGTACATTAGATACCTATTTATTCGTACTCCTAATAAACAAATCAAAAACTGAAATCGTTGCTAGAAAGTTCCGTTGTGCAATCACCTTCGGAGTGCTCTGGGGTGCCATAGGTGTAGGCGTTTCCCGATATTCAAGTGGCCTTTTATGGCGATTTATTGTGATCGTGTTTGCAAATTTACTTCATAAATATAATATTTGTTGAATACCTTCTTGGGGCAAACAATATGAGGAACGAATATTGGTCTGATCGGGCATTCCATGAATCACTTGATCTGCAATCTGTTTGTAGAATGTAACTCCCTCTAGACTGTCTCTGTACTTGTTTTCCGAAAGTTTTCATTAGAAACATCATAATTTTGATTAGATAATTATAATTATTTGCTCCACTCAACTGTCGCCCATAAAGTAACCTTTTTAAGAGCTTTTTCCTTAGGAAATAAATTAACTTTCAGTCTTGAGCAAACACAGAACCCCAGTTGATTCCACGAATTGTGAATCCCGAGCCTTACGCAAACACTTTGCCATCTGGAGACCATTGTCATTCTGACGCTACACAGAGGAAGATTTGGTTTTATTGAATACAATATCTGTATACATACTATATAGCAGGCAGTACAAAATATGGGGGTCACAGCTGATTACGGCTTTTGTCAGAGGGGAAGCACGGGCCCGATAAGAAAGCGAGCAGACGCGAGTCTATATAAACTGAAGCTCAGAAATTTAGCGATCCCCAGTCACAGTCGCGATGCAGACCTTTCTCGTAGCCATCACCATCTGCGTGGTAGTTGTGGGCCTCGTCGCCGGCCAGTCGACGAATGTCACCAATTCGCTGGAGGGTTATCTCGACCAGAACCAGCGGCAGTATGATGCGCGGATCAGGCAGTATGAGGAGGCGTTGGCCAACTTTCGGACGCTGTTCACCAAACGCCAGCAGCTGATTGATGTGCAGGCGGATTTCGTGCAACAGAAACTCGAAGAGGCCTCCGCCCGCATCGATCCCCTCGGGCTCATCGACCCCTGGCACAGGCAGTGCGTCCAGAACTACAGCTCGAGCATCCCAACGGTGGTCACTGCCCGGGCAGGAGTAACCAAATGCCAAGCGACCATCACTTCCGTTCTGAACAGCGCCGAGAGTACGTACAACACTCTGAAGAATTACTACAACACCAATCTGAAGAAGGCCCTGGCGGACTGTGTCAAGAACTTTCCGACTGCCCAACTAAACTACACGCTCTGTGCGACGAAAGCGGTGAGTACTTGTGCCATCTCAGCCTTAACGATCCGTACTTAGCTGCTCTCCGTCTACAGATCGCCGCAGCCAATACGTTCTCGATTTCCAACCAGAACAGTTTCAACACCTATATCAAGGATGCCGATTGCACGGCGGACTCGCGCATAAGAACCGCCTGGACATGCGCCGCTGGTCAGGTGTATTCCATCAGTTCTGCCATCGAAACCGCCCTGCAGCTCATCGACAACTGCATTGGCAATCAGATGGTGTGCGGATCCGTATCCTGCTCGGCGGGCTGTCCAAATATTTCCACCATAAGTCTGACGGAGAGCGACTTCCGCAATGCAACCATTACGAATCCCTTCCAAGGTCTGAGCACCCAAGCCGGTTGCCAGGAGTTCAGATTCAAGTAATGGAATGAGTAATGAGTATTCTGGCAGCCAAGGAATGGGAATTTACCAGATTATTCCGATTGCATTCCAGCTCTTTGGCGTGTCATATCTTTTAGAATTCTACCAAAGTAAATAGTTAAATATATTTGGTTATTTGTGTACATATATGTATATCTAAGAAGCGTGTAGATTGATATAAAGCTTCGACAGCTGAATAAATATTGAAAATTATTATTAGTATTGTGAGGGGAGAAATATCGGGAATAGACATACATCCAAATATATAGAAACAGACAGGAGCATTTCTTTTTGCAGCCTCAAGCTTGACTATCTATCAGGAGCTCAGCAACCATCTGTAGATTATTTGAGAGCCCACACAAAATTTCAGAACACTGCATCGCAGCATTCCAGGTAGGTATCCGCACGAACTAGCTCTGGAATGTGTTAAGCCGCTCAAAGGGCACCGCATTCCATCCCACACCATACCATTCTCAAAGATCCCATTTCCCAGAACTGAGGATCGCATCAAATCTGGGACCACATTGTGCGTGTGCGTTTTCCTGAGAACATGTTCTATTCATGCATTCCATTATCTCCGGGCAAATGCCTGAGCACAGATCAAAGATCGGCACAGACCACGCATTGAAAACCGATCCTTTTGTGTGGATGGTTCTTGGGTGGGGTCGATGCCAGCTTGACACGGGCTGACCGTGTGAAATATTTCAACTGTTCTGGCAGCACGCCAATATTCTCAACAGGCCTGCAGAAAAAGCAGTAGGGGATGCCGGAAAAACGGAGGAAAACCGGCACGAGCAGGTAGTCGACACATGTCGTTCTACGAGCAGATGCGTGAGAAATCTTTGATTTGGAAAAACTATCCGATCCTTTTCGGTGTGGGAAAATGACGGCAGATGATGGTTTTTTGTAGTCGTTTTTTTATCGTGTGAACATTTTGAAATGTTTGTGAAATTTGTTGAAATAGCAACCAGGAGATCAGAAATTCCCAGAGGAGAAGATCAGAAGAAACCACTGGAATAGCAGAATAAGGATACCGATCCAGAAGAATATGTTCTTCCTTCAGACAAAACAGCTGCGAGAAAGTGGCCAAAAGTCTTTGGAACGTGTGCACTTTTCCAGCCCGGTAGAACCGCAGAACAGGTGATCAGCGGTTTTAGTAGCGAAACCCGAAGAGAATTGTAGAATTCTACCTGTTCGTAGGCAAAGAAAATGCAGCTGGCACTCGTCATTGAAATGGATCTTCCGCCTAAAAAAGTAAGCCATGAAAATGTTTCTTTGGAATTCTTAAAAAAATGTGGACAAAAAATGACGCTTGCAGCCGGCGCAGGTGTGGGAAAAATCATCGTCTACCTGTTGATCCTAGGCCATTCCACAGCGTGTGAATTTGCCAGATCGCTTGTGGAAATGGAAAACTATTCTACCAGGCCAACAGCACAAACAGCAGCACAAGCCATCGAATTTTCCAAACAGACCCGTCTACCTGCAGCCAGAGCCTGGGAAACGACAGCTGGAACCGAGCACACGATGCGTCGATTACCATTTTCCGGCAACCTCTTGCTTTTGAAAAGAGATCTCCTCCCTTTTCCCATAGATGCGTTTTCTAAAAAACGGTCCTTAAACAAACAAAAAAGAATGGGAAATTGCAGCAGGAGCAGCTGCGTGGGAAAATGTACTCTGCCCGTCGATGCTACGCAAGGATCGTGTGAATTTTCTAGCATAATCGGGGAGATGGAAAACCTAACTACCAGGCCAGCAGGAAAAGATGTAGATGCCATCAAATAATTTTCAACTCATTTTCCTACCTGCTGTCGGGCCTGGGAAAATGCAGCTGGAATGGAGCGCACGATAGAGCGATTTTAGTTTTCCGGCAACCTGTTGCATGGGAAAAGGATCCTCCTCTTCTTTCAGGAATTCGTTTTAAAAAACGATCCCTTAAAAAATATTGAAGAATGGAGCAGCTGTGGGAAAATTGTCCTCTGCCTGTTGATCCATTGGAAAATCATCCTAATCGTGTGACCTTCCCAACCTAATCGTAGAAATTACGAACTTTTCTACCAGGAAATCAGAAATAACAGTAACAAATCGAATGATTTTCCCTGAAAGGCTCTATCTGTAGCCTAAGCCTGGTAAAATACAGCTGGAAAGAAGCACAGGATAGAGAGATTTTAGTTTTCCGGCAACCTGTTGCATGGGAAAAGAACCCTCCTCTTTTTCCAGGAATTCGATTTAAAAAACGATACCTAAAAAAATATAGAAGAATGAAGCAGCTGTAGGAAAAATGTGCTCTGCTTGTTGATCCTTTGGAAAATTGTCTTCTGCCTGTTGAACCTTTGGAAAATCATCCTGGTCGTGTGAATTTTCCAGCCTAATCGTGGAAATGGAGAACTTTTCTACCAGGAAATCAGAAATAACAGTAGCAAATCGACTGCATTTCCCTGAAAGGCTTTATCTGTAGCCTAAGCCTGGGAAAATGCAGCTGGAAAGGAGCACACGATAGAGCGATTTTAGTTTTCCGGCAACCTGTTGCATGGGAAAGTACCCTCCTCTTTTTCCAGGAATTCGATTTAAAAAACGATCCCTAAAAAAATATTGAAGAATGGAGCAGCTGTAGGAAAAATGTGCTCTGCTTGTTGATCCTTTGGAAAATTGTCTTCTGCCTGTTGATGATTTTCATCCTGGTCGTGTGAATTTTCCAGCCTAATCATGGAAATGAATAACTTTTCTACCAGGAAATCAGAAATAACAGTAGCAAATCGAATGCATTTCCCCGAAAAGTCCCTATCTGTAGTCGAAGCCTGGGAAAATGCAGCTGGAAAAGAGCACACGATTCTCCGACAACCTGCGGCTTAAAAAGGAGAACCTCCTCCTTTTTCGTAATGAAATGCATTCCTTGTAAATCTGTTATTTAAACCAAATTAAGAAGGATGTGCCGCTGTGGTAAAGGTTCTCTGAAAATATTCTACCTGCTGCAAGGGTCTGGAAAATGCAGTTCGAAAGGAGCACGGGACAATACGATTTCAACAAATGTCTTGGGAAAGGGATCCTCCCTTTATTTAAGTGAAATGTATTATCTGAAAACCGATCCATGGTTTAAAACTGCAACCGAATCTGCCTGTTGATTCTTCCGACCCGATCTTCGAGTCGTGTGAAATTTTCCATCGCCTTGCCGATTTGGAAAATTCAAGGAATAGGCGAACAGGAATTTTCGTAGGCCTGCCTTGGATGAATTTTCCCAATATTCTCTACCTGTTGATGGCATGGGAAAATCTTCCATCCTAATCTTTACTTTTCCCAACTTTCGTGGGAAACCGATCGTCACAGAAGCAACGTGGGAAATGATCTTATATGCAAGCGGTTCAAAGATGTAAAAGCGTGTGAAAAATCAGTCAACTCTTTCAAGGATGAGTGAAAAGGCCACCAGGAAAACAGAAAATATAGTATGTGCTTCCTTGGAAATCACTGCAGCACCCAAAGAAAATTCTACCTGGGAGACGAAAAATGAGAGATCAACAGGCATTCAACGATGCCTAGGAAAATCTTTTGAAACGCACGTTCTATTGATTTTGAAACGGCATGGGAAATTATCATGGATTAAACCGTGTGGGAAACTTTCTCAAGTGGTTGTAAAAGTCGACAATTAGCTAATGGGCAAACAGAAATATTAAGAAGGACGACTCCTGCCAGAAATCCTGCCTATTACGATGATCTCTGTGCGGTGGGATTACCGGAAGCAGGTTCATTTCCTCCGGAAACGGCGATCCCTAAGAGGAAATTGATTTTGTTGCCACTCGAAATTGCATTTCCTCAAACAGGAAATTGATTTCTAATCTCGCATTTCCAATTTCCTGTTCAGCTTCCGTTCCATTTTCTAACAAATAAATATTGATCTTTGACCGGTGTTTTTTTAGGGGCGTTTTTTAAATGGGATTTCCTGGAAAGAGCACATGCCAAGACTTCTGGCAAGGCGTGAGAATGTTTCGGCTTAATTAGCCTGTTTCTACTAGGGAAACAGCAACCTCAGAGCATTGATTCCCTGCATTCCTTTTTTTTCAGGATAACGTGATATATGAAACCTTACCAAAAATCTTTGATATTTTTATGGGTTCGTTTCTTAGAGTTTTTTATTCTCAAGATGTTATTCTGGTCTGGAGCTAAGAGGTGGTCGGTCTGGTGCCGTGAGAACATTGTCAAATAGTGGAATACAAAATTAGTTTTGGATATCAGGCAAGCAGAGGAGGACAGAACGCGAATGACATTTGGCAGGATGCTTTCAAGGATTCTGATATGCAAATTCGATTCAACAAGCATCCAATCGATTAAACTTGCTAACAGGCTCTCAGTTTTGCCAGAAAGCAAACACAAGCAAAAACTCCGTCTTACCTTTGCAAGGCTTCCGCTGCCCCACCTTTATTTTCTACCTGTGCAGGAAAGGCAAGGCAAGAAAAGGTAAGAAGTTCCCAAAAAAATATAAAGAAAAAAACTACCACCAAACTATTGAGTTACAGGCACAGCCATAAGACGTTTCCAACCCTGATGTTGATAGTTATCCAAACAAAAAATGTCTTGAGCGTTACCAGGACAACAGCAATCCTAGATAGCGCCAAGATATTGAGCTCTCTATTCCTTATGTTTGAGGGATGTTTCTTAGATGGCTTCCAAAAAGGAACACAGGGAATTCTCCAAGTCGTGAAATGTCTTGGGTTCTATTAGGCGAACAGCGAGACGTAGCAGCGTGTGGCATGGCAACGTCTTCAGGTCGTTTTGTGTGCCCACGAGGGATGAAAGTGTCAGTGTTTGGAAGCGGCTTACAGAAAAGCCAAGCAGGGCAAGATCTTCCAGATCACCGAGATATCATCATCATCATCATTTGTGTGGTGTGGTGTGGTGGGCGTTACAGGCTGGGGAATCCTTTCACAGCAGGTAACATTCCTTTCCTCAAGCGTGAGAATTTCCATCAAATTCTGTTGATCTTTCAGCAGGCGAACAGAAGAGACTACAGCCTACAGCCCCCCACTCTCCTTTCGGTTTACGCACAGAGCGTGTGAAACGGAGAGCCACAAGAAAAAAACCGAAAAAAAACGAAACCGAAAAAGTTGCGCGAGGATCGCGTGGGAATAAATGCTGGCCAAGAATGTAACGTATAATAAGGGATCTCTCCATTCCCCCCTCCCTCCCGCACTCACTCGTTGCCTCTCCCTTGCGCGCACTTAAATGATATGCACAGGCTTAAATTAGTTGTTAATTGTCCGCTGTCCCTCTCCCGTTTTGGCATGTGCTCGCGTGAGAACTTTCCAGCCAACGACTGGAAAAGGGAACAGGCGAACAGCAACGGCAGCGAGTGGTTTCCAGTTCTTTGGCTTCGCTGGAGTGTGTTTTTTTCTCTTTCTCCTCCTCCTCCTCCTTTTGCTCTTTCTTGCTTTCAGGCCTTGCCGTTGCTTTTGTTGTTGCTCTTAACGAGATCCTCGGCTTCCCTGCCTGCCGACTGCCGCCTGCCGCCTGATCGTTACGTTAAACGGATGTGGACTGCATCTGTGTGTGTGTTTGAGGGTTTTATTTGCTGCCGAGGGTTTCGTGGTGGGAAATTCTTGGCCCAAAGCCGTTACAAGACGAAATTCAGATACGGAAAAAAATGCACGTTGAATTGATCGTGAGAACTTTTCATGTTGACCCACAGATGCTCATCAGGCAAACAGAACTCGAATGAAGGTTGTCTGTCGATTGTTGTAATGCATTGGAACTCTGAAAGGTCATGATTATTAGGAGATACCAAAGGCTATCTATGCTGAAGGCATATACTCCAAAAAAATTCGATCAATTTAGCAACAACTTCCAAGCAGTAGTAGTTTTTTGGCAGTAAAGAAGGCACCAGTTCTTCGTATAAGAGATCCTGCCATCAAACCCAAAAAAAAACCACAAAAACCAGCAATCATATGCCCCTTTCCCTTTCCCCTTTTCCTTTCCAATAAGAACTGAAAGAAAAAACCAAAGTGCCTTCCAAGTGATTTCCAAAAACGAAGACATCTTTTCACCCTACTCCAGACCCTGCTGGCCTGTTCAGCCTCAAGACATTTACAAGCATCAAATTACACAAGAAGAGACCCAAAGAAAGTGCGGCACGTGCCACACACAAGCAACGCAAAGCAACGCCAACCCCAAGAACTGTTCAGAAATAGTTTCCGACTTCGGTGCTGCGTTTACTTGCTGCGCCTGCCTGCGACCCTGTCACTTTGACAGCCAATTAGCGATCATCAGCAAAGATTATCAACTGGAAAATTATGGGGTCTCAAATTACAATGTGCCCGAGCGACACGCCCACCGACGACCGACACTCTCTGGCAGCCTGTTGCACGGATCGACAGCGAACTGTGCCCCAAAGTGGAAGATGACAGGGGAAACGCGATCATTGCGGAGATCGTTGTGTGTGTACGTGGGGTATGTTTAACAACTTAATGAACCCTGATGTTTGTCACGATAATTTCATGTTTTTGAATAGGATCGCAGCAAAGACAGGCCGAGAAACCACCACCGAAGAGACACATTCCAGATCCAGATCCAGACGCAGACCAAGACCCAAGACCAAGAGGGTCTGAATGGACTCAGACACGCATCGAATTACAATTGTGATTGGGCTCAAGAACCATTGAGGCGAGAAGCGAGCAGAGCTAGGTAGAGGCGACCACTCCTTGCGGCCTCTGAGGCCCTAGTCGAATTTCACGCCGTATTAAAATGAACAGGAAATGGTTACAAATTGTTATGCAAATTGCTCGTTTCCCAGCGCAAAAAGAGTTGAAAAAGTATAGCAAACGAACAGGCGAACAGGAGGACGCAACAGGCAGGACCTCCACGAACTTCTGGGACGTTGAGGAGGCAAGGATGCCTGTATGTTCCTTCTGCTGACCTGTTCAAAATCAATTAGCAAAACAAACAAACAACTCATCCATCAAACGCTGCCTGGGTCGCCTGTCGAGTGGCCTTTGTTCGCCAGTCCCGACTTCCAGGAATACACACATCCCCGGGGCACCGCCTGCGGTTTAAAGTGCAATCAAGCCGAACCACTCGATTAGGAGAACAGCACACAGCACGCAGCAGCTCAGCTCAGCTCAGCCGAGATTGCGGCATGGAATAAGGGCCCTGCCGCTCATCTACCTGACTGGGGAAGAAGATCTACCTGCGATCGGTAGGTGAGTTATGTGGCGAAGACAGCTCAGCTAGGAGATTCTGTTCCCCTATTCGAATGATACAGATTTAAGCCTTTGGCGCTTTTGTCTTCAGGAGATTTGCGGTCACCAAGACCAGAGCAGACCCCTGGAGCGAGCACGTACAGATCGCTAAAGAGTTAAAGGTCACACAACCAAAGCATTCGAATAGGAAAGCAGAGAAAGAAGTAGGAGAAGAGCAGCGTGGGAAGCCCCTGCTAGACCATTGTTTGCCTAATCCCAATGATCATAAATCATAATTAGAAAATCACTGAATCATGCATAAAGTGTAGCAAACGAACAGGTGAACAGCTCTGGCAGCAAGGCGATTGCGACTCCAGTTCCAACTCAAAGAACCCGCAGCATCCATTCGAGAGTCATGCAGCATCATCATTATCGAGCATCGCATCCAATTATATCTCTCTCTCTCTCAACATGATTGCCACTGATGCGCATCGATGCATAATTTTCGAACAGGTTCTCAGCAGCCGCTAAGAGGAGTCTGGAGAGGAGTGAAGCGATGCTCAGCCAGGTAGGCGGCATCTCTTGTTCAAAGGCAATCATTGAAGCGCAGCCATGTGTATCGAAGGAACAGGCTAACAATAATTTCAGGCCGAAGATCAGGCTCAGCAGGAGATCTCTGCTGCTCAAAAGGTCCCAGGGAGCATGGCCATATGCACAGTTTTCTAACAAAGATCACTAGGGATCATTAGTTTAAAGTTAATAGATCGAAATCAATGAAGCGTGACCAAGATCACAAAAACCAACAGGTTGGCAGGAAGAAAGAGCAGTGTAGGACTACAACTGTTTCTGGAGATCACCTGCAGCATCACCTGTGATCAGTGAAGCGTCAAGAACTGGTTCAAACGAACAGGGCTTCAAAGGTTCTAGCTAGGCCTAAATGGCAGAAGGTTTCAGCCAGGATTTGACCTATTCCTAATCGACCTATTACAAGCGTTGTTCGCCTATTCGAATGCTACAGTTTAAGGCATGTTAACCCTTTATTTTCTATTATTTGCATATTTATGGGTTGATGATGCAACAGTGACATCCAATGAGGCCAGAGAACGATGAGAAAAGAGTTAAAGGTCACGAAACTATAGCATTCGAACAGGGTCACAGAATTATTGTGTAGGAAAATAATCTTCGAAAAACTGATGTACCTAAAAGATACGAACTACCTGCTTATCCCTAAGAACCAATCGTGAAAATTCAGTGACTCGTGACCAAAACGGATTAGGAAACCAGGGCAACATCAAAACCAGATGAAAGACATTCGGGAAAACAGTGAAAAGGCAAAGGGCATGGCAAATATTGATCTCAGTTGCAGGAAAAATCAACGAAGTATGACCAAAGGGATCAATCGAACAGAAAATCAGAAACCGCAAGCTGATCTCAGAGAAAATGAAAAGCATCCCCAGGGAGTGATCATTTCCTAATTCTATTACGAGTCCATTCAGAAGATCACTGGAGCGTGACCAAGACGAACAGGCTCACAAAATTTGAAATAGTGCATCCAGCATCCCAAATAAAAATTGAACCTGTGATGTAATCCATGGAAATCCACTCATACGATCACTGGAGCGTGGGCCATTTCGAACAGGCTGTCAGCACTTACAGTAGTGTGAAAACTACATCCAGCATTCCAAATGGAGAAATAATCGGCCAACCAATCATAGAAATGCACCCAAAACACGCACCCATTGAATTCCCACAATCAATTGTTAAATATATACCCGTATAAACGCAGTAGGGGTCCAACAACAATCGGAAAACTTCATGCAGCATCCAAAAAAAAGCAATCTGTTTTGAGAACATCCTCGAAGATCACTGGAGTGTAAACAAGCCGAACAGGCTGACAAAATTAAGAATAGGGGTCACAAAAAACATTTGAAAAATGCAACCAGCATCCCAAAATGCATGGAAGATCACTGGAGCGTGGCCAAGCCGAACAGGCCGGCACAATTGATAGCAGGGGAGACCCGCCGCATCCCAGAGCTGGTGACCCCACCACCTGTGATCTGTCTAATTCCTTTCGATTTCATTGAGAAGATCACTGGAGCGTGGCCAGACCGAACAGGCTGGCATCTTACATAGCAGCGAGAAAAGTGCATCCAGCATCCCACACAAAAACGCATAGAAACCGACCCGAAACACACAACACACAAATGCATGCATGCACTTATATAGATCCCACATCCATTTGTTAAATATAACCCAAGCAAGCCAAGGGCTGTGGTCCAAAACTACCTGCAGCTGCAGTGGGAAAAATCTTCAGACTGCACTCGGATGCATCGGAGTTTGCGGCTGCACTCTGCTGTGCGCCTGTTCAAGGGTTACACTCGGATGCACTTCGATGATCAGTGCATGTGTGGGAGGCGAGCTGAGCAGATGAAAAGCGCCAGCCCTGATGAAGATCACGCCACACACGAGTGCATACAATGGCCACCAGTCCCAACGAAACTCCCGCGGATGTACGTACTCCCACTCGCAAAAGAGTTGGATGATGCAAATGTGTAGCACTTCAACAGGCAACCAGAAACCGAAGAAGCGGCTACACTCACTCGCGAAAGTATAGCATCCCATCCCGCATACATATAAGTATTCCCTAAAGGGCTGGCGGTTGGCTTTGTCTGCATGCAAATGTGTAGCATTTCAACAGGTCAGCAGCAGTTTCAGACGGCCACCAGCCAAGTGTAACCAAATCTAGGCAGCAGGTAGCACCCGGACCATCTACCACCTACCATCGGAGAACTTCTGTGGCCCTGGCTGGTACTCAAAAACCAAAACAAACGGGAAAATATTAAACAAATAATGAAATTGGTCATGCCCCATGGGGGTCCCGTCCTCTCTCTCGTAATCGCTCTCGATCGTGATTTTGGGGGAAAAACTGTAGCATTTCAATAGGCTACCAGAAACAGAAGAGCCGTGAAATGTAATGGCCATAAATCTGAAAGAAAATCCCAAAATGATCTAGCAGGTAGTCGGCGGGAAAGTGGAAAGTGGGAACATGCGTTGCGTTTGGCTGTGTTGTGCGCTTACTGCCCGCACGCACTGTGCGCCTAGTGAATTTCAATTAGTTAAACAAACAACAAATTGTTGCTCAACATTTTCCACACTTTTAAACAAATTGTTGACTTTTCAGAGAGAGCATTTGGGCGTAGAGTGGGTGGGCGTAGGCTGCGATCGTGTCTTTCTTTTCACTTAACAATAGACCCCAAAAAATGAGAGCAAAGAAAATTTTCCCAGACCATGCAACGAGGCGTTGAAAATCTCGGCTCCGACGCATCGGCCAGTGCCAGCGTCTGTTCGCCCAGTCGTCTGTTACACTTGGTTACACTCTGGGGTCGGATGGGAACTGTGGGATGGAATGGATGCTGCAGGGCCCGACCCTGGGTCACCGAGCAGCGAGCAGCGGCAGCGGCGGCGTCAGCGGTTGTCTCGCTTCGCCGCATGCGAGTGCGTGCAACGCGTGGGCGAACTAGCAGCGGGAAGGGAAATGCTGGAAGCGGAACGAGAGATCGTTGCTGGGTTTTGTGTGCGCCTGCTACAAATCAAGACCTTGGCTCCAAATCGATCTTACCCGCAAAGTGGAGGGGCCCCTGCATTGAGGCGGCGGCCCCCAAAAACGTCTTGAGATCGTCTAAGGTTAGGAGTATTTAAATTTTCGTGTGGCTCATTGTCTGTCTTCCTATCATTTTCTCTGCTTGCCTAATCGTTTTCGAGACCTTTGACTTTCGATTTCGTTGGAGACCTTCCCCAAGGCCTTGGATGCCCCCCACCCGCTCGAAAAATTGTTGACACTCTGGCACAAGAAATTAATCATAATTTTGATGGAAATTATAAAAATATCAGATGTCTGGGCACAGGGCATCAGAAACATGGACGTAGTATGGGCGCGGGCGTGCGGTATGGCATGGTCAAGTGATTGCTGCACTTTTACAGCTGTAGATCTAGGGTCGTCTCGCTCGCTCTCTTATTCTTATCGCTGTGACGTCGCTGGAAAAATGGAAAGGGCAATGGCAAGTGATTTCTCTTTTTCCCTCTCTTCCGCTCTCTCTCTTTGCAATGCTAGGCGGAGCTGTTTCTTTGTTTGCTTCTCGCTCTGTTATTTCTATTTCTGCCCCATGGAACGATGATGGCAAAGGGCGGAATCGTGATCACAATTTTAATGAGCACTGGGCCTCAAGCAGAGTATCGGCCGATTTCAAGAATTTTTTACGCTCATCTTTGCTCAGTGGCAACTCCAAAATATGGCTAATTCCGTTGGCCGTGACGCGACAGGGTACAGACAGTACCACACTATCCGTGAGACCGTAGTGTCCCTTCACATCAGTACCCACGCAGCACACTTTGCCGGTATTCTCCAACATGCATTTGACAACATCTGAGGCGGTCAGCCCCACGGCCCAGTTTGTGTAGCCTTTGGCCTTACTAACGTGCACACCTGCATTAAGGATGCCATCGACGAGATCGGACCACTTCTCCTTGTCCTTGTCTGTGCCCAAATCCTTCACGATGTCGCACAGTCGAATCCCATCTACCGTGACACTGGACCACACGGGCACGGCACTCTTACCATGCTCCCCTATTACATAGGCGTTGATGGCCGATGTGGGGACCCTGAGGCGGTTTGCGATGAGGTAGCGAAAGCGGGCAGTGTCCAAGTGGCAGCCAGTGGTGAAGCAACGATGCTTCTCCAGGTTTCCTATACGCTGCACAGCAAAGGCCATGACATCGGATGGATTGCATATGATAATGAAGACCGCCTTGGGGCTCAATTCGACCAGCTTGGGTACTACAGACTTGAGAATCACAACAGTTTTATGCATCACGTCCAGACGAGATCGAGTTTTGCCTGAAGGCCTGGCACCCGCTGTAATAATGATAATATCCGAATTCGCGGTACGATTTCCATTACCACAGGCTTGGACAATCGGATTGTTGCCCAGGTAGGCAGACCCATGAGAGAAATCCAACGCTTCCGCCGTGGCCAAATCGTATTTGACATCAAGGATCACCAGACGTTTGGTAAGGTTACGCGCCAAAAGAAATGCTGACACTGCACCACCGACCTGGCCCGCCCCAACCACGGTTATTTTGAACGAGGGCTTGCGCTTGTAACACTCCAGCGGCTTCATCACTTTGTCGAACGAAGAGGCTTGACGTGTGAACTGGCTGCCAACGACACCCAAGCCTGCCCAGAGACGGCGCATCAATAAACTGGCCATAATTTCGAAACTATAATTTTGAAGATTTTGTAACAGAAATTTTTGAATTTTGACATGGTATCGAAGAATAATCGATGACTAATGCTGCAAAGCACTCTTAAATCTGGTCACACTACACGTGCTATCTGGTACATAGAATAAATTAATTATATTATTTAAGACATTAAGACATTTAAGACATCATCTGGGGGATCCTCTTTTTTAATTTTAAACGGTCTTCTTCTTTGTATGCCCACTATTTAAAATTCGAAAATTCAAATCCAAAAAGCAAAACAGTTCCGGTGCAACCCTGTATGAAACACAAAACAAATTAAAAGAATTTTATCAGTGGGTGGGGTCCTGGTTAGCTAGTAATTTTAGACGGAATATTAAAATCGACGAATATGTTATTATATTTGTGAGTCTGGCGGTGGGACTTTGTGTGCGATTTTGTGGAAGGACCAAAAGGTGGCAACATCCCAACAATGTCCCTTTTGATCTCTTTTCTACTCACTTACGTTTTTTTACCGTTGGAAACAATAATTTGTATGGGCCGTGAAATGAGCGACATTGTCCCTCAACATGGGCACGGAAGGAGCAACAACTTTCATACCCTAGGGAAAAGGATGCTATAGAATTAAGAAAACGTTTGGCCCCAATTTATGCAGAAACTATTTTTAAAGCTATCTCAACGCAATTTCTCAGTCTATAGTTTTCTTACTGATACTAAAACTATGTATCGGAACAATATATGCAGAGAGAAATTAAATCAAATGCTTAATAGGAAAAAAAAATGTCAATCTGCGATGGGACATTATTTATTACATTTCAAAGCAGCTCGGAAAACAGAATATTAATATTAAATAAACGAAAAAGGGTATCCAAATGTCCACACCACCTGTTGACAAGCAACAAGTGTGAAATGACGTGACAATCCATACTCACTTACGGCGCACTTTCTGCTCACTTACGTTTATGCTGCGGTCGTTTGAACGAAGTGCCTTGTGCGTATGGCTACTGTGGTTTTAATGACAATTTAAAAAAAAAGGTTCCGGTGCAACCCTGTATGAAACAGCTGACTCAAACGCGTCCATTTGCTGATTCCCTCAATTCGCATTTATAACCGAAAATGTCGCGCAAAGAAGCCCTCTCGCAGTTTATCAACCAGATCCATGGTCGTCCCGTAGCCGTGAAGCTGAACAATGGCGTGGATTATCGCGGTGAGTCTTGTGCTTTCAAAAGGAAATGCGCCCCATCAGAAAATGCCGGCTGAAATCACGTTTACACTCACTCTCTATCCCTTGAACCCCCCCGCAGGTGTGCTGGCCTGCTTGGATGGCTATATGAACATTTGCCTGGAGCAGACGGAGGAGTACGTGAATGGGCAGCTGAAGAACAAATACGGCGACGCGTTCATCCGAGGCAACAACGTCCTCTACATATCCACTCAGAAACGGAGAGTTTAGGCGTAGAACTTAAGTTTATTTCATAAATACAAGCGAAACTCCATTCTGTACACTATGTAGTACGCTCAACTGGGATAGTGCGGCGTGCCAAACTCCTGGGGAATGGCTCCGAAGTGACGCAGCTGCCGGACGGAGTAGCCGGAGCCCAGGGCGGCTATCAGGCGTTCGCCACGGAAACCGAACTTGCGCTGGTAGTGTGGCCGCCAGGCGCGCCCAAAGTGCGGGTCGAAGGGGATCTCGCTGGCCTGCTGGAAGGGTGAGTTGCCGAAGAATAGGCGGTCTAGGTAGTCCAGTACAGCCTTCTTCTTCTGAAAGTGCACGAGAAGGGGACTGGCAGTGGCGGCCGTGCGCGGATCCTGGGAGGCCAGGTTCTTGAAGTATTGAAAATTGACCAGATCCACGTTCGAGAAGTCAAAGGCCTCGTGCAGCGTGGCTCGGGCGGCGGGCACATGCAGGCTCTGGATTCAAGGGCAATGTTAATGCGGTGATTAGTGGATAATTACGCACTTACCATTACGGCCAGTGCAGCAATTAAGACGTATTTGCACATTGCAATTGATACGATGGATCCACTCCCAGAGACGACACCTCGACTCTTCCTCAAACGGAACTAAACTGATTTGAATAAATTCGGCCAACTGCATGCGCCCAGGCCGAGCCACGCAGAGTGTCCAGCGATTTGCAATCGGTCGCCAGCTCTTGTATTTTGTTGTAATCATTACCCAATCCCACATGACACAGTGTCCGCCGCTGCCCAGCCAAATGTAACAGCCGCCACAGCCGCAGCCACAGCCATGGCGGGTAATTAATTGATATGCATGTCGCATCAGCAGCCGTGTTCCAATCAATGCGCCCCGATTCGGGTTGGCTTTGCCACCGCTTCGAGCATTTACATTTTATCACTCGAGGGCGACCCACTGCAGATAGTAGATCTTAATGAATCGTCTTTGTTTGCAACGAGCCGAACCACTCGCTGGTATTGAAAATAGGGCAGCCGGGTGGATTGTTTACTATTTTATTTATGTATTAAATTCAATTCAAAAACTAAACCTGCGGGAAATGAGTGCTAAAATACAACATACATATAAGCTTTGTCTCAAGCGAGAATGCCCGCACAATCGTTGACTTGCATTGAAACCAGCTGCATCTGAAGCCACCGTGATTTGAAACAACAAAATTTAACTAATTCAGCACAAAAATATCAAGTTGCATAATTATCCTTCAGTTTTTGTGTACTTTTGCTGATGTGTGGTCTGACTGACTTTGCTCTTTTCGTTTATTTGTTAAATCACATTCCTAATTTATGTATGTACCACTTGATTGATAGATTGCCAAAGGATTTAGTGCCTTCTTGTTACTCATCCTCGTTTCAAACACAAAATTTTACTTAATTAACAATATTGAATATTTAAATGAAAACAGAAACGTGGGGGGGTTTTGGTGAACCTGCAGAACAGTGAAGAGATTTCATTAGCGCTCGTTTTAGTTGGCCCAGGACAAAAGCTGCTTCATGACGGGATCATCTGAAATCGAATGAGACGAGTTAAAAGTTGTTGTAATTAAGGAAACGACAAGATAATACCATCATCGGCCGCTTCAGCCGTAGTTGTAGTCGTTGTTGTCGCCTTTTTCTTCTCTTTGGCTTTCTCTGGCAAGTCCTCTGTTGGGGCCTCGGGCAATGTGGGCGCCGGCTCGGGAATGCCAATGATTTCCTTATCAAAGTTCTCCTGTTCCAGCTCATCGAGTTCCCGCTCGAGATCTTCGTCATCCAGATCGGCACCAAAGGCGACTGGGTTGGAAATGGCATCGGAAATCTCACGGGCCACATCCTGCTGCTCGGCAATATCATCCATCATGTCATGGACCTTGTCCACATCCCTGCGCATCAAGTGAATCAACCAGTTAGTTTTTGGATCTCATCTGGCGATGGTCGATTACTCACATGTGCTGGTGGGCATTCTTGAGCGCATCCGCAGCATCCTTCATTGTGGTCAAGACGGCAGTGTTCGTATTGGCGCTCTCCAAGGCCTCGCGCTGCATCTCAATGGTGGACAGGGTGCCATCGATCTGCTGCAGCTGTTTCTCCAGCCTCTTCTTCTTTTTGAGTGCTTGCAGGGCCACTGAAAAGGCGACAAGTTTGAAGGTAAGGCTTGGGCAAATTCGCACGTTTCGCTAAGATGTTAAGGCCAATTTTGGATTGTTTTGAATCGAATTACTCTACGCCGTAGAGTCTACGGCATGGCTTATGTCTGATTTTAGTATCGAAAGGAATGTTTATATTACGTTCTGAGCATATGCGGACACATCCAGGCGTCAATTGGTATGCGGGTGAGAAAGGCGAAGAAATACAATCATTTTACTATCTAAATAATTATATTCAAGCATAAGTACATGTCTAGCATGGCAGTGGCTGAGGGGTTGGGAAAGCCTCAACCACAACAAAAGCAAAGCAAAAATGAGTCATTTTCCTCCGGATATTTATGGCACTGATAGGCGGAATCTCCATCAGCGAAGCTCCAGGATGGCGTGGCAGTTCCACCTGTACATACCTCTTTTGTTTTTGGATGCATTCTTTCGGGCAATACTCAGCTCGTCCTCGATTTTGGCCTCGAGAAACTCCTGCTTCTTGATGAGCATGTTTTCGGTTTCCCTCAGCTTCTGTATTGCCTCTCCCGTCGTTGGGGCCACCTCCTTCTTGCCGCCGAACATTTTCCCAAAGAAACTCATCTTTGTTTATCTGCTTTTCACGCCCAAAGCCCCTGGAATCCTATTTGAAAGTATGCTTTTTCACTTTTTTGCGTCTCCTTTTTTCTGTCTGGCGAGTTGTTTTGCTCGATGAGCGATGCGTCATCCCGATTGCATATCGATAGCGTATTACTATCGCATGTTGGGGGACGATACTATCAGTGCCGCCAGAATCTCCAAAGCCAAAATTGCTAGATATGGGGAAAAAAATGCTAAAAATTGCCAAAAAAAAAATTGCTAGACCATTAACATTTTCATTTTCAACAAATATACATATGTATGTATTTAAAAAAATTAGGAATTGCTGCGTTTCCCAAATCATCTTTTAAAATATTGATTTCATAATCTGGTGGTATTAATTTGGATTTCAGCGAATTTATGGAAACTATTACATCTGAAAGTAATTGGATTAGGTTTCCATTCCGGCTTTGAAAATGTTTGCTTACGCTTTGCATGTCCTTTAATATAGGCCTTAAAAACACCAAATAAATATAATTTATATCATCTTTATATAGTCCGTTGAGAACATGTGCCTTGTGACACTTTTCCGAAGTAGCTGCTTATTCGAAACGGAGCTTCAACTCTGTCCACTGATCCACGATACGGAAAACCGCACTCTCTATCGACAACCATCTTGTTTTACTTACTCTCGGTATTTTCAAGGGATTCTATTCTAATTATTCTTTGTGAACCACTATTAATCGTAATTTGTGCAGTCGAAGACAAAAAGGTAGAAGAAAAATATAAAGATGGCTAGTTTAATAGTAAAATTGCTAAAAAAAATTATAAATGGCTAGATTTGTGGCTAATAGCATTTTATAAAACAAAGTTGCGAATTTTTTAAAAGTTGCCAGATCTAGCAACTAATTTGCTAAACTGGCAGCTCTGGATACTATCTGCAGGCGTGCAGCTGTGCACAGACGCCGAAAAATAATAATAGTTGTTAAATAAAATGGCAAATCGAACAGTTAAGGAGGCCAAAAACGTGCACGGGACCAACCCGCAGTATCTCATCGAAAAGATCATTCGTTCCCGCATCTACGACTCCAAGTACTGGAAGGAGCAATGTTTTGCCCTCACAGCCGAACTGCTCGTGGACAAAGCCATGGAGCTGCGATTCGTCGGCGGCGTTTATGGAGGAAACATTAAGCCCACCCAGTTCCTCTGCCTCACACTGAAGATGTTGCAGATTCAGCCGGAGAAGGACATTGTGGTGGAGTTCATCAAGAACGAGGAGTTCAAGTATGTCCGTGCTTTGGGTGCGTTCTATTTGCGGCTGACCGGAGTCGCCCTCGACTGTTACAAGTATCTGGAGCCCCTGTACATTGACAACCGCAAGCTGAGACGCCAAAACCGAGCCGGGCAGTTCGAAATCGTCTACATGGACGAGTACATAGATGAGCTGCTGCGTAACGATCGCGTCTGCGACATTATACTGCCTCGAATACAGAAGCGAACCATTCTCGAGGAGAACAACGAGATAGAACCGAAGGCGTCGGTTCTGGATGAAGACTTGGACGACGAGCTACCCAGTGAGGATGAAAAGCCGGACGAGCGAGAAGCGAATCGGACAAACGAAAACTCGTCTTCATCTGTACGACGCCCACGAAGGGCTCGCTCAAAATCGAAATCTCGCAGCCGGGAGCGTGACCGACGTCCAGCCCAAAACAACAATGGTCGTTCTCGAGATTACTACGACGAGCTGGAGGAGTTTGAGCGGCAGCGCAATCGCACCCGCAACCGTGACCACCAGCACGAAGACCGGCGACAGCCAGCAGCACGCCAGGATCATCGGGATAGAGAACGACAGGATCGGGATAGAGAACGACAGGATCGGGACAGAGAACGCCAGGACCGGGATAGAAAGCTCCAGAATCGGGACAGGGAGCGCCAGGATCGTGACAGAATGCGCGAGCGGGAAAGATATGGCGAAAGAGATCGACGGGATAGAGATAATGGCTCCCGCCACGACCAGCGGGAGAGAGAAACGCGAAACGATCGCGAGCGTGATCGACGTCGCCATTAAAATTAATTTAAAATAATTGTAATTGTAAATTGACCACTAAAAAACACCAAACGCCAAACTCCCGGTATTTTTATTTGCCCCAAGTTGTCAGCGCCGCCGCAGCCAGTGGTAAACAGAAACAGCTGTTGCTGTTGTGGCTTTTAGAAAGTTGAAAGAAATTATAATCGTACTGAACTGAACAATTCATTCTTGTGGTTGTGTGATTAATGTTTAAGCATTCATTCGTATTAAGTAACGTAACACATTGCGCACATGTCGATAAATTGCCTACGTTGCCATTTCGCAGCAGCTTTAGCTTTCATTTCAGTATCTGTTCTCGCTCTGTTGCGTTTCGAACTCGCCTTCGTGTCTGTGACTGATTAAATACTATACGCTGCTGCATTGTTCAGAATGAATTGCTAGTTTTGTTATCTGCAAAAGTTGGAAACGTCTGTGCAGTTCGCTTCCTTGTACCCGAAAGATAACGACAAAGTAAAGGGTTGGTAAAGATGCCTCGCATCGATACGGAGCCCTTGGTGAGCGATGATGAGGCGCCACGCACTCTGGATGCTGCCGCAACGGCCACAACAACATCGAGCACCGCTTCCACTGACGAGGAGGTGCCCGTCCGTCCGCCCGCGCTTGACTACAACAGCTTTCGGTGGTTCATCCTGGAGCCCGCAGTATTTCTGATATTCTTTGCCCGATATCTAATTGGTACGGACAGACAGGCAATGGCCGAGCATCATTCAATTAACTTTTTATGTGTGTTTTAGGGGCGGTTTATCAGAATCAAATCCTCTACCAGACCTGCGTCACCATCATGAAATATAACGCCACGGAATGCGAGCCGTTGCTGGGCATCGATCGGGGAGAATCGGAGGCGGCGAAAGTAAGTGAATTGCTCTGAAACTAAAATTTGGTTTGTGATAATGCGCCGTAGTTTCTGTTGTATGGTTTTCAACGTTTTATCTGCTGTTGTTCTGTTGCAAACGCTTCCCTGCGGGGCGTTTTGCTTGGCGTTTTCAATCCTCACTTTTCCAAGTGTACGAAAAGATTACGCTAGCAAGACTTGACCCACATACGCACGAGTGCAGCATCAACCAAGACAAAGCAAAATCTATCAATCAAATCATTTAGCTTTGCCAATCGTTCCCATTGTTTGAAACAAGGAGATAACACCAAGTGCCAACAAAATGTGGAACGGCGTCCCAGAGCTTATCAGCGAGCAAAACAGAAGTAAACTGAAAACCTTTATGACTAATTTGTCTATCTGGGCGTCCGAGTATCGATCTACCGAGCTTAAAGCGGGCATTACAATATAATTACACATAGATTCACGATACGCGGTAATGAGTCAGGCAAACGTGATGAGCAGCCTTGTGCTTTGTTTCTTTCTTTCAGAAAATAGAGGTCCAAGTGCAGCAGTATTCGGCAAACATAATGATGACAACCTCTCTGCTGGAGAGCATAATACCAGCCTTTGTTAGTCTATTCCTGGGTCCCTGGTCGGACAAGTTCGGCAGGCGGCCCATACTCCTGACAACGTTCACGGGTAGGTGGTACCCCACTGAATAAACCCTTCACTTTTGTAACGCTCTTTTTTTTTATAGGGTACCTAACGGGCTCAATCATACTGATAATTATTACCAGGATAACAATGGTCACGAATATAAGTCCTTGGTGGTTCCTGCTCTCCTCAGTGCCCTCGGTTCTGAGCGGAGGAACTTGCGCTCTGATAACGGGCATCTATTGCTACATATCGGACGTGGCCAAGGAAGGCAAACGAGCCATGAGGTGAGTAGTGCATATTTCCAGTGAATCCAAGCGTATTTATTTGACTATTCCAGAATGGTCCTAAATGAGGCCTCCCTCTGCACGGGCATGATGGTGGGCAATGTGGCCAGTGGGTATATCTATGCGGCAACGAATGCCTACACCCTCTTCTTCATTGCCAGCTGCCTGATGGGCTTGTCCTTGATGTATGTCTATTTCTGTGTGCCCGAGAGCCTGATACCCGATCATCCACCCACAGGAGTAGGTCATATCTATTTGGGACGCCAGATAAGCCATCTAACAGACCTGTTCTCTTTCGCCTAGTCACGCATCCGCGAGTTCTTCCGCTTCGATTTGGTCAAGGATCTGGTCCGCACCTGCTTCCAAAGGCGGCCCAACTTTGACCGTGCCATTATCTGGCTGACTATGATTGCCCTGACCATAGCCATCTTTGATATGGGTAAGACAGAAACTGGACAGAGACGTTCTAAAGAAATCATACCATCACTTTATTTTACTATAAACCAGAGGGTGAGAGCACTGTCAACTACATGTTCATGCGCGAACAATTCGACTGGACCATCAAGGACTTCAGCCTGTTTAACGCCTCGCGCATTGTCATCCAGATTGTGGGCAGCATAGTCGGAATGGTGGTCCTGCGTCGCGTGCTGAAACTGTCGATAATAACGATGGCCATGCTGTCGCTCGCCTGCTGCGTTCTTGAGAGCGCAGTACGTGCCACGGCCGTGTACTGGCAGGAGATGTATGTCGGCATGACCTTGGGCATGATGCGTGGCGTAATGGGACCCATGTGTCGTGCCATTCTGTCCCATGTAGCGCCGAGCACGGAAGTGGGTAAGTTAGAATCCCCCCGAGTCAGCGAACCGTGAAGCAACGATTAACCAAAACAATATACCCCATTTAGGCAAGATATTCGCACTGACCACATCGATGGAGTCTGTTTCGCCGCTGGGAGCTGCTCCTCTGTACACGAGCGTGTACAAAGCCACCGTAGAATTTTATCCGGGAGCATTCAACTTCATCAGCGCTGTCCTATACTTTCTGTGCTACGTTCTAATTGCGTAAGTTGCCGCAGAGAGAACTTTAATCGTTTTCCTAATTAAATTCAATCAATTGCAGCATCATTTTCGGCATCCAGAAGTCGATGGGCAGCAGCAGTGTCTATCAGGCCATTGGCAGTTAACCGGCTCCCTGCTCCGCTTAGTTGAATGTATCTCAAGGACCAATTAAATCAGTACGTGTGTGATTGCTGCGTCGGTTCTCAATGGGAACAATTAGGAAATATTTTTGTATTTTAAATTCGTTTATCCACGACATGTGCAATTAGTATTATTACGATTTTGATCATTTCTTTTACCATATGTTTTATTGTGTGCATGCGGGCCTTTTGGCAATGCTGCAGCTGTGCCCCCTGTGTAAATTACTATACTCGTTTATCTTACGAGGCTCTAACAAAAAAAAGAGGTATTAACCGGTATGTGACAATAAATTGTAAATACACATGTAAACTTTTTAGCAAATTTAAGCATAAGATGTTTTCATTGTTTCGAAAGCATTTCTGATACGCAGTGGAAATGCGAGACATAGAGGGGCCGGGCCCATGCCCGGGCTGGGGCAGGGTGTGGCGGCGGAGCGAGATACGGGTCGTATCGCTCCTATGTGCTTTGCACTTTTCAGCTGGCCGCCCCTGTTAGTGTTTCGCTAGAGTTTGGCGCGCGCGGAAGCATGAACGCCGACGCTCACCGTTCTTGACTGTGGAATTTTACGATATTGTTTTGAATGAATTGCTAATTCCTTTGTCTAGCCATAATTGTTACAAACATTTGTCTGATACGGCCGTGACCTTTGATTGATCAGAATGTCTACAAGTGACGAGGATGCCCTGGTTTTAGCCAGTGATGATGCCGAGGCATTGGAATCTGGAGAATCGCCCACACCCACGACAAGACGTCTTCCGTCTCTTATACTGGAACCAGCTGTGTTTCTGGTATTCTTTGGCAGATTTCTAACGGGTACGGATTGTAGTTTTCAGTGCATATAGCATGCAAAATTAAACATTGTGCATTCATCAGATGCGGCATATCAGAATCAGATCCTCTACCAGACATGTGTCACTGTAATGGGACATAATACGACCGTATGCCAGCCGTTTCTGGGCAGAGTTCGTGCCGCGGATGAGGATGAGTTCAAAGTAAGTTTCCATGGGCGTTCCACTAATCGGTGATGGGGAGACGAAGCAGAGTGTATTTTCTCGCGGAATGGAATGTGCAATTAAGTTAATCTGTTGATCAAACTACGAGACATACACAAGCATGTGCATATGTATGTATGTGTATGTTTATATGTGTTTTATAGATCGCTAGCACTCAAAATGATACTTGCATATACATATGTTTTCATTTATAATATTCACTGGCCAGGTGGCTAGGTTCTGCTTATCAGTAGTCAAAAACAAAAGAAAACACGAAACGCCTATGAGTAATTGGCTTAACTTATCACAAGATATCGAGTGGAATCGATTGTAGGAGTGCGCTGCCAAAGACCCCCCAAAAGCAATGACTAATAGGACAGTGACCATGCTTATCGGCGGCAGATAAACCCAGTCTAAACAGATTTCCCTTTGCAGAGGATCGAGCCACAGGTGCAAGGGTATGCGGCTACCATAATGATGATCAACGCCATCCTCGAGAGCACCATTCCTGCGATTGTGAGTCTGTTCCTGGGCCCCTGGTCGGATAAGTTCGGCAGGCGGCCCATTCTGCTCTCCACATACACGGGTAAGCCGGATTCTCCTGCATCTATCTCTGATGGAGTCTATAACTAGGCTGGGCTACAGGATTCCTGATAAGTGCCAGCATTCTGATCGTGCTAACCCAGATATCGGCGGTGACAAGCATCAGTCCCTGGTGGTTCCTGCTCTCCTCGGTGCCGTCGGTGCTCAGCGGGGGAACCTGTGCCCTCATCACTGTCCTGTACTGCCACGTATCCGATGTGGCCACGGAGAGCGCACGGGCAATGAGGATGGTTTCCATGGAGGCGGCCCTAGGACTGGGCATGATGACGGGTAGCATGGCCGGCGGCTACATATACGCCGCAGTCGGTGCCGCAACGCTTTTCATCCTGGTGGGCTCCCTCATAACCGTAGCCCTGCTCTACGTCATCTTCCTTGTGCCAGAGAGTCTCAAGCCGGAGGACTTGCAGTCCGAGGTGCGTATAAAGAATTGAATATTGAGGACTCGAATTTTTACCGAATGTTTACCGACTTGCTAGTCCCGGATACGTGGGTTCTTCCGCTTCGACCTGGTCAAGAATCTGGTGATGACGTGCTGCAAGAAGCGTGACAACTACGACAGGGCCATCATATGGATGGTCATGTTGTCTCTGACCATGTGCATCTTCGCAATGGGTAGGCTATACTCTGGCACTGGCATGCTTCCAGCACCTCGAATCTGACTCTTTGCCTAATCTTTCAGAGGGCGAAGGCACAGTCAACTACATGTTCATGCAAAAGGAGTTCAACTGGACTGTCACGGACTACAGTGTCTTCAATACCTCGCGGATCGTTATCCAGGTGGTGGGCAGCATCATTGCAATGGTTCTCCTGCGCCGCCTGCTCAAAGTCTCGATCATAACCATGACCATGCTGGCGTTTGCCTGCTGTGTCCTGGAGGGCACTGTTCGGGCGACGGCTCAGTATGGTCAGGAGATGTATCTGGCCCTGGTGCTGGGCATGATGCGCGGTGTCATGAGTCCCATGTGCAAGGCCATTCTCTCGCAGCTAACGCCCAGCTCGGAAATAGGTAAAATATTCTCTCTGACCACGTCGCTGCAGTCGCTCTCTCCACTGGGCGCTGCACCGCTCTACACGGCCGTATACCAGGCCACGGTGTCCTCCTATGCGGGAGCCTTCAACTTCATCAGCGTGGGACTGTACTTTTTGTGCTACTGCTTTTCGGCGTAAGTACCTGAGTACCCAGTAATTCCGGCTGTCCTTTATTGAATACTCTTCTTGTTTTCCATGCAGCGCCGTCTTTGGCATGCAGAAATCAATGGGCAGCAACACCGTCTATCAGGCATTTGGAAGTTGATCAAGGACTTGACTGATGTAAGGATGTAAGTGTCGACTATGGTCAGAGAGCTTGAAGGGAGCGATTGGTGCTATCACTCATCATCGAGAAGCTTTGAAGAAGCAAGAGTATTAATTAAGATTAGCAAGATGCTGTGTGCTGGCCAAATCACTTGAATTAATAATTGTATTTATAAGTAATTAAATAAAATGTTAGGTATTTCCGAATGACTGATGTTTGATGATCGCTTCTCGCACAAATTAAACACGCAACTGTCTGGATTTGCATCTTTAAATTCGGTCTACTCGTAAAGATTTATTACTTAGGTATGATCACATGTTAATAGTAGGCATAAATCCTCCTAAAGCCCGCAGCCTCTCACTTCAGCACCTTGGCGTAGTGCTGCTTGTGCCTGAACTTGATACGCAAGACACATCTAGAGGGGAATGCACAATATCAATTAGCGGGGCCCCGCAAGGTTCCCTCCTGCTTTCCTCTACGGATTCGGCAGCACACTCACCCGATGAACACGAACGATAGGAGGTACAGGAACGCGCTGACAAAGTTGAACAGGCCCGGGTATGTGGTGAGGGACTGCTTGTAGATTAGCGTGTAGAGCGGAGCGGCAACTGCGATAATGTATGATAATTAGTAGTTACACAGATGTCGGTAATACTGCACCAGAAAAATGCTGAAACCAGTGACGAGACTTACCAAAAGGTGCAAACGATTGTAAAACATTCTTAATGGAGAAAATCTTGCCTGCAATGTGAATGGATTGTTGAAAGGTGTTCGCAATTGAAAACAGCTGTGCTACGTATACGTAATTTTATGCACTCGTGAATGGGGAGACTTACCCAGATCCGATGGCGGCACAATATTCGAAACAATGGTCCGGCACATGGGTCCCGAAATGGAGCGGAAGACGCCCAGGACTACTGAGAGGTACATGTGCCAGGGCATTGTGGCAAAGCCAGTGGCCAGATTTTTGAGTATTTCCGAGAAGAAGGCTAGCAGGCCGAGCGTGACCACCGACAGGCGAAAAACCTGCGACCAGAAGAGAGCTCAGATCCGTGGAGAAGAATACTACATACGGAAATTTACCTTCCGCAGCACGAGGAAACCGATTAGCGCCCCAATCATGGGCACCAGATGACTGACCGTCTCGTAGAATGTGTAATCCCTCACCGTCCAGTGGAATTTCTCGCGCACAAACAAATACATTACAGTCATCACGCCATCTGAAGGCGAGTGTTCCGTTATATAAGGTTTTGGGAGTGATCGATCGGATTACGGCGGAGAAGACTCACCGAAGACGAAAATGGACAGGAACATGGCCAGGGTGACGAGCCAAATAATTGCGCGAGCATGATTTTCGCGGGGCTTGAAGCAAGTGTTAATCATATCTTTGATGTGGACGAAACTGAATAGGCCAGCCTTCTTGATCCGCTCCGCCTCCGCCGCCGCCTCCGCCTCGGCCCTGGCCCTTTTGGCCTTCTCGGGCAGCCGCTCCACGTACTTGGCCAGCATGTCGTCGTCGAAGCTCATGGCAGGAGTCGCCGGCGTGGGCAGCTCGCAGGGTCTGGGTCGGCTCTTCTCCTCCTGCTGATCGTTCATGATGTTCGGCGGGCAATCGATGGCCACGCAGTCCAGCTGCAGGTCGCAGGCTGTCATCGGCACATCCTTCGACGCGTCGCCCTTGAGGGCAGTGGCATTCTTCGCGTCCTCCGCCTGGCGAATGTGGAGGCTCTCGGGCACAAAGAAGATGATGAACAGCGTGGCGAAGGTGGAAATGCAGCCGGAGAGACCGATGGTCGCCGCTGCCCCGGTGGCGGCGTACACGAAGCTGGAGAGCAGCGAGCCGCTGGTCAGCCCGATGAAGAAGAGCGACTCCATGAAGATCATGCGGTAGGGCCGCGTCTTGCAGTCCGTTATGTCCGATATGAAGCAAAAGGCTGCCACAGAGAAGACACAGTTGCCGCCCAGCAGCGAGTGCGGCACCGCGGCCATAATGTACCACCAGGGATTCACCACGTAGTAGCTGGACAGCTCGCAGATGGCGGCCATCATCAGGAAGGAGGCGGAGAATCCTAAATGTGACCAAAAATTAGGCGAAATTCCCTGAAGGAAGTGGTTTCCTGCTTACCAATCATCGAGACAATCAGCAGTGGCTTGCGGCCATAGTGGTCCGACCAGGAACCGATGAACAGGCCACAGAAGGCCGGCACAATGCTCTCCAGGAGCGTGCGGGAGAGGAATAGATTGGCCACATACGGCTGCAGCTCCGTTTCGATGGCCTGCAAAAGGGGAGGGGAGGCGTCATTGGATATCGAATGTGCCGCCCGGAAATGCGATTCGTTTCCAAGTAATCAGTGTGGAAACGAAACCTATTTGCCCGATCCAGAGCAGAGCAGAGCAGAGCGGAGCGGAGTACATACATTTATCTCGGCGCTGGCGTTCTTCGAGTCCAGCTGCTTGCAATCGGACTCGTTGTAGTGGAATATCACCGTGCACGTCTGATAGATGACCTGGTTGCGCTGGATAGTGCCTGTGGCCGGTTGGAATTTGGGTAACTGTACTGTTAGATTAATCTGTGTGCCGGGTCGGGTCCACATCACTCACCAGAGAGCGTGTGCGAGAAGAGCAGCATGAAGACAACCGGTTCTATATAGAACAGATGGAACACTTTGCTCCACTGCAGATTGCGGAGCTTTTCCAGCGTAAACGCATTCGAGGCCTTCTCAACCATGTTTGTCCGGTTATTGCCAAAATGTTGGCCTCACAGTTCAATGTTTTAGGCGTTCTTTGAAATCGATTTTGATTTCGGTTGCTATTTGTTTTGGTTTTGATCAAGGCCTGGCTTCAGTGGCTCTTGCTGCACATTTCCACTCTTGTCACGTAACTGCTTTGGGCGGAAAATCCCTGGTTTTGCACCCCCACCCGCGCCACTTCCGAGCAGATTATCACGTTAATATTATGCTACTATTAGTATTCAATCGCTTTGATTGCTGTGGATGCGGATACCCATCAGCCGTTTGAATTCACTGAACCAACACGAAACCGGCCAGCGACTACGACTACGAAAACGACAACGACAGCAGCTATGTACATCCAGCCCCGACGACGGCAAACAAATCACAATTAGAGTTTGATTCTCGAAATGAGCAGCTACAGCAACATCCGTCGGTTTATATAGACCCTCGAAAAAGCAATAGCAAAAAACAGCCGCAACAGGTACACAGGTACACAGGTATACTGCGAAACAATCAAACAGACGAACAGTTGTTCATCTAAGTCTATAAAAATAAAATGGGATAGGGGAATGGGTCCAATTTAAGTGAAACTAAACACTCCGCCTCCAATTGAAGCGGTGTTGCGGGTCCGGAGAACGACCAATGCGGAGCCTAATGCGACGCGACTCGACTCGACTCCGTTCGACGCGCGACAGATTTATTTTAAGTTGATCGGTTCGCTATCAACCCAACAATAGTCTCAAACTTAAGTTAGTCTCGGGATCTGTCTCGGACTGTTGTTTGTTTGTTTGTTTTCTTTTCGCATTAATTAATTATTATTTTCACCTATTTTCGATTCGTGCAAATGAGTAGCACGAGCGCCAGGGTTTTGATATATCTGGAATTGGTATGTGGTAATTCCAGAAATCGAAGCTGGAAAAGTACTGATATGAAAAACAGCACACTTTACAAATGTTTTATTTATTTTATATAATCGTAATTGGGTTATTACTTATTATTCACTTGATGATAAGGCATGCGATATTAATTTATTATATTATTATATTAATTTAAAAATTTCATAGTCCTACAAAAATAGTTTTAAAAATGTTCGGGATTTTTTCGCAAACAAATGAAACTATATAGTTTATATTCAACCCAAAAGAATGATTTCGAATTTTTACAAAAAATGAACCTATTTTCTTAGCTCTGCCTGTAATAATTATCCAATAAAGATGATTTTAATTGAATCTGTAGTTAATATTTATAGCTGTATACGTATATGGATGTATATAGTACACAGAAGTGTAGATTCAGTGCCAACAATAGCGGTTATCTGTGGGGCAGTCTATAGATGATATAGTGTACATATGCAGTTCCCGTCTAGCGGGTATTTTGTGGTCGGAAAATCGGTAATAATGTTGATTGTTTTTTTGGCCATCATATTTGGCCGATTATTAAATATTAATTTAAATTCATTTGATGGCAATGATGTTTGCCATGTAGAATTGCAGAGATTTCGTTCCGCTCTGTTGGGGCATACAAATGAGTAGCATTTTGTGTTTTAATTTCTTCTACATATATGTATATGGTTTTGGTGATCGATCTTAATCAAGGGTGTAAAAAACTTGGCGACTAATTCAAAATTAGCAAGTGAAATTAGCGTTTGATTAAAGCTACGTATGAGTTTGCATGAGTTAGCACCAATCGATGGGCAGTTCTGTTGCTTTATTGCTATATATATGCCCACATATATATTCTTAATATTTTTATAGATCCGTAAGGTGTGTCAAATGACTGCGCACACGCCGTCACATTTTGGGGCTATAATAACCCACATTTTTGTCAATGGGAAAAATCTTTCGCCAGCCATGAATTTTGTAATTATAAAAAATTTCCACCGCAGATGGGGCAAGAACGATGTCGAATGATACTATCTCCACCTTCCCAATTAACACATTTCAATTGTTGGGTTCGGATATGCAGATAAGTACGAATTGATGTATTCATGGATGAGTATTTGTTGTATGGTTATAGTGTAGGGGGAGCACCCGGCGCTATCATTTCTGTATAAATTATATTCGAAAGTTTGGAATGACTGGCAGTTTTTTGTCTGCCGAGAGAGACTCGTTGATTCACTTGAAAACCGGATCGTAGTACACCCGATTTGTGGACTTTTTATGCCACACACCACTGAAAACGATACGCGATATAGGTACATAATATAGAGAGATAAATATAAAGATAGACATACATGAGGAGAACTATCCCAAGAGCGTATAAGCAGGCACTGAGTAGATTGAATATCCCCGGATCACTGTCCAATGTCCAGGTGTAGATCGCAAAGTACAGGCTCGAGGATATCAGCGGGGATAGTGTCTGCAGGATGCCCAGCAGAGCAAAGATTTTGCCTGGCAACGGAAATCGAAAGGATTCATCACTGATCATCGTGAACTCAGGAAAGGGACCTGCTTACCTCTCTCCGCGGCCGGCAAGAGATTGGTGATTATGGTGCGGCACATGGGATTCACCAGAGACTTGAATACGCCCAAGGCTATGGCGACATAGATTTGCCAGCTCAGCGCGGCGAAGGCCTTCAGCAGACTGCTGGTCGAATGACTCAGGAGAGAGACGATGGCCAACCAGAGAACCGCCGAGTTGGTGCACTGTCAACGGGAGATGATTACCAAATGAGTTGTCCTCCGGTTGAGCCTTGAGCCTTGAGCCAATCTCACCTTCCGCAGCGACCAAATGAACAGCATTCCGCCAGAACCAGCCACGGCAGGCACCAGGATGCTGACCGATTCGTATTCGGTAAACTCCTTCACGGTCCAATGGAACTTGGCTCTCATGAACATGTAGAACACCGAGTTGCTGCCATCTGTGAATGGTTCAGGTGGATGGGGCGGATGAGTCATCGTAAAAGCATTCTGGGAAAATCACTCACCAGAGACAAAGGCCGCCAGCAGCAAGACCAACATAACTAGGATCACAATGGAGCGATCTTTGTAGGCGCGGTGTCTACTGCAACTGCTCCACAAATCCTTCAGCAACGTCAGGACATCTCTGTCTGCCGCCTGAGTAGTTGGTGCGGTCTGCTCACTTCTGGGAAGACTCTCTGGCAGCAAAGCGATCATCAGGAAGAGAGCAGCGAGAATGGAGCAAGCGGATATGCTCAGAACAACGTACGCATTGGTAGCCTCGTATACGTACCCAGAGCCGAAGCTCCCCAGGAGGAGGCCCACATATATGGCCAGCTCATAGGCAATCATCCTGGAAGGGAGCATATACATAATCTTACTGGAAATACTTTAGTCAGACTGCTTGGGTACCTGTATGATCGAACCTTTCCCTCGGACACATCTCCTATGAAGCATACGGCGGCCACGGAGTAGGTTACACTGCTGCCCAGACACGATAGAGGGACGATCGAGAGCACGAACCACCAGGGGCTGACCATTCCATGACTCTGCATGGCTGCATAGACAACGCCAGCTGAAATCAGATACTGCAGGCCATAGCCTGTCGCCAAGGATGAGACTGGGGAGATCTGTGTGGACTGAGGCACTTACCCAGAAAGGAGCACATCAAGAGCGGCTTGCGTCCGTAGCGATCTGCCCAGGCCCCTGCAAAGAGGCCACAGAATGCCGGAATAAAACACTCCACAATCCTCATGACCACAACAATCCGAGCTGCATAAGGCTGAACCTCTTCTTCGATTCTCTGGAAAAGATTCACAAAGTATTGAATGCCTACGTCTCGCCTCGTCTTACCTTCGTCTCGTTTGTGGCATTCTTGGTGCCCAGAAGCAGGCAGACCTTATCCGAGTATCCGAACCCAGCCGTGCAGCTTTGATAGATTATTTGATTCTTCAATACAGTGGCTGCAATACAGTGAATACTATGAGAGAGCCTCCCAAGCTGGCGAGTACTTACACGAAAAATTGTAGGCGAACAGCAGAATCAATATAAAGGGCTCCAGCAGATAGATAGTCAGCGGTTGAGCGGCAGATGTCTCCCCGGACCCCGGAGGGTCCGCCTCAATCGCTGCCTCTATGGAACTGATCTGGCTCGACCCGCTGCTACTGCTGGCAGTTTCAGGATCATGTCGCCTTGCCTTGGCCACCAGCTTTGCATGGGCATGCGGTTCCTCGTCCATCTCTGCCGCTTGACTGAGTCTGAGCTTTATTCATTACTTAATGAGTTCCCAGATTAGAGCGGGGGCGCGATTTCAGATAAAGTGACGACATTTATATGTATGTGCCAACTGCTCTCTTAGCTGGGGATTTCCATTGAGATTTTATGAATCTAAAAAGTATTCACTCCTTCAGTGAACTGAACTCTTATCAACTTACGTTTCCTCCAAACCGCTAGGCAGTATTTCCAAAACAATGAACCATTTGCAATAAAATATAACCATCTGTCTTACATTCTGTCGATCATTTTCGAATTATTAATTGATTTAAATTTTATTTATGGTAATTTTACAAAAGAAGTTTTGATATCGAGTGATCACTGTGTCTCCACTGTGATCCCCACACGTGAGTCAGCTTTGAAAACAGAGAGCTACGCTCTGTATTCACTCTGAAGGGATTATTTTATTTTATTGAGGCGACGTGCTTTTTCTGAATAAAGCTTATGTACATAGGCTTTTGATAAACAAAAGACTTCATTATTTACCTTAATTATTGGATTACTTGACTATTTAAATACTAATTCCAGTCTGAAACTAATTGATGGGTCATCGAATGTTAGTTTAATCATTGGGCTTTTAACTTGCTTAATTTCTGTATAATTAGTTCATTAATTGCAACCTAAAGCCTGAACATTTTTGTATTCGTTAAATTAACAATGTTAAATGCGTAATCACCTCTGATCAGTATTACATTTTCCAAAAATCTACCTCATTTTCGTTGTCGAGGTTTTGATTCATTTCGACAGTATGCATCCTTCTGATCCTGGGAAATTAGGTCCTTCGCCGATCGACACATGAGGATATTATACAAAGATCTTAATCTTACCGTTCGCTTAATCTTACCGTTACGCTCTTTTCAACAAAAATGCAAGATCCTGCGTCCACTTTCAAAACCCACGCAGACAAAACGTCGTGCACAAAATTTGTATGCCGTTAATGGCTGTATGACACTAGACTTTGAAGCTGGACTAGCTGCAAAAACAGAAACAACCTTATTTATTTAGCTATGTCTAATGTCATAGCACCGTATATCTTATCGATAAGTCGGCGGTCGGTCACACTGAAAATAAAGCGCGATGGATCTGAAAAATAAGATTTTAAAAACTCCGACGGGTAAAGAACTATCCGAATACCAATTGAATTTACTAGCAAAAAACAATATTGAAACGGTGCTCGACTTTCACAATGCGGAGGACCAGAAACTGGCCGAGCTGCTGGCCATCAAGGTGGAATCCGTACTTGAGCTAAAGAAGGAGCTGTATCAGCCGGAAACAATTGTTGGAAGTGTTAACGAGTTGGACTTTGGAACGGGCATAGAAGAGTAACGTAGCTCAAAGGCCAATATGACTAGAGATGTATGTACTATTTCATTTCAGATTGGACAAGTTTTTGGACTCCATCGGGCAGCCGTTCAAGCGAGGCAGAGTCTGGGAAGTCTGTGGCCAGACTGGCGTGGGAAAGACGCAACTCATGTACACCTTGGCCCTCAATTTTGTGTGGAAACACAAACAGCAAGTGCTTTTCATCGACAATAAGCATGACTTCTGCGCCCAAAGGATACATGAAATGCTGCTGGAGCGTAAAGTGGATCAGAAAACAAGCGAAATGGCGATGGAGAACATTAAGGTTTTTGAAGTCCAAACAGCAGAAATGCTCATTGAAGTGCTGAAAGCCTTCGATCAGCAAATTACCGACAACGTCCAGGCTGCACTAAAAACAAGAGTCGTTGTGATTGACTCCCTGGCCGCTTGCTTTGTAGACCACCGAGGAAGCGAAATGCGGATGATAAGGGATTCGCTGTTGACAGAGATTGCATGCAGGGTGCGGAAGTTAGCTGTGAGGGGCGTGGCTTTTGTCATCGGCAACATATCGTTCTCTAGTCAGTATGCAGGTACATTTTGGTTTATAGGACGATTTATTTACATAACTCTATATACTACGCTTGTTGTACTATTAGATAATGGTCACGTTGACGGCTTGGAGGATGGCAACGGTGATGGGCAGTCTACACGGCAGCAGAATCGGCCAATGCTAGGCTACTATTGGAGTTCAGTGTGCACGCTGAGATTGTCGCTGGAGCTACCGGAGGGAGCAGACTGCGGCGAGAGCAACGATGGCGCTGGAGGCGCTGACAACCGTGTCGGCAGCCTCCGAATGGTAAATGTAATGTCGAACACCTATGGTCCTGAAGGAGACACTTGCTTGCTGTTGATCACAGATGCTGGACTGATTTAACGACGACCAGATGGATGTTGCTGCTGGTACGACTTCATTACTCGCTTGCCTGGCTCCAAACCATCTCCCAGGCCAGGACGCTTGCGCGTGTTGGAAGTGCCAGAATTGTTCACCGCCTGGACTGATTGGACTGGCTCAAAACTATTTTTAGGAGGAGTCACTTCAGTCATCGCCAAATCAGAGTCATGGGCGTATTGGCAGCTCGTTCCAAAGCGACAGCGTCCCTTCCTGAAGTTCCAGCAAATCTTGCGTCCATTTTTCAACTGCAAATGAGTGTCGTTGTTTACCATTTTAACGTGCCGCTCCAGTGACGCTGTCTTGTGAAGCTCCGCCTCTAGAAATGGATTTGAAAACACCTCGCCCGTCTTCTTGCCTCCTGCTTGGCCCAGTGCCTGGTTCGCGCTCGGCAACTTTGGCGGCAGCTTCTCGGTTGGCGGCGGGCTGTGTACGCGGTTTCTTTATTTATTTTTATATTTTCCCATGTAGTTCATCGAATGTGCTTACCCATTTATCTCTTCGGTTTCGGATTCTTTGCTGCTGCTATCCTCGTCGGATTCGGAGGAATCGCTGTAATCTGCGACAAGCGACATTGTTTTGGTTTTTTGTTGAATATATCGGAATACACTATATATGTATATCGATAACAAAATTTAACCCTGTTCCTTCAATTTAGCTAGGTATAAGAATACCCTTACTATTAGACCATACTTATATTGATATATATTTGAAAATTGATTTGAAAACGATTGTTGATAATAAGAACTTCCTGAAGAAGAGAAAATAGTACAAATGGCAGTTTCTTTCATTTTTAATGAATCTTTAATGCTTCATTCCATAATATATATAATCACTTTATGCATGCTCTATTTAGGTTCGGTTTTTGTATATGTGTATAAACTAATCTCTAATTATTTATACAGCTTTTATAAATATAAAAAATTAAACTTTGTTACAGTTCGTTAATTGGCTGAGGAGAGCCGCGACGCTCCTTGCTGCGTGTGTACAAAATATGCAAAAGTTTAATACAATAATGGGGAAGTCCCGTGCATGATCGTCCGTGTCCAGTTGCCATCCAACCGAAAACAGGCGAGGCTTAGGTTTAGTCCGGTATCAAAGAAGAACTCGCTAGTCTATGGGAGGACGAGCCGATGGATCGTCGCGATCGATGGGGGGCGGCGAGGTGAGCACTTCCACGCTTTGCGCAGGTCCTGCCGTCAGGTAGCCAGCCGTTGGATTGATGCCTGCAATGGAAATCCACTCAAGATCTGTGATTCTTTTTGTAAGACACTCCGCTTACCCGTCAAATAGCCGCGTATGTTGGTGTCGGCTATGAAAAGATCGTGGCGCTGATCCTTAAACTCTGCCCAGACAGGATGCTTGAGCAAGACTTGCGTGACCCGGTCGCCATAGTTGAGATTGTGCGTCATTCCTTTGAGGGCCGCAACGATTTGTGCTTTAACCGCAGATGGATTGTCAACGAATTCCAGCCGACTGTCCAGCAAGCCAAGCAGAAAGGGTATGAGTCCCACCTCCAAGGACTGACTGATCAACGAGTCCTAGGGATGAATTGAGCGAATGCTTGTTCGAAACTGATGAAATGATTAATGGTGGCTCAAATACTCACGTGCTGGTGTTTGAAAAGTCGACTCAGCGCCTCGCAGGCCTTCTCAATGCAATCCCGATTGTGCTCCATGCACTTCTTCAACGGCGCCACGCATTCTGTCTGCGAGATGGCACTAACACAGAACTGCAAATGGGAATGGGAACAGATAAGTGTGGTGTTCTTGTCATAGCCATCATTCCCGCACTAACCTCAGACAGCGAGAGCTGATGTAATACTGATAGCGTGTTCTTTGGCTGCACCGAGAGTAGATTGAACAGCTTTGGTATGTGGCCCAGCACTGGTATGTCGTCTGCCAGATTCGGCTGCGAGCGCAGAAGCTCCACGAGCGCGGTAGTGGACAGATCGAGGACATCTTGCTCGGAGGAGCTCTTGCTTATCTGATCCACAAAAAAGTCGAGTAGATCGGAGAGGAACTGCTTTGGCTTGCGCAGCGTCCAAGCGGGATTGCTGACAAACAGGCGCAGGTAAACGCCTGCCACAACGATTTCATTGGATACGATGTCCTTAAGTATTTCAGGATCCTTCCACACATGACGGGGATTCGCTTTTTGCAGCTGGTAAAATCTGAAAACAAAGGGGGTAAATAAGAACTCCCAAACTGGAACCTAACACTGCCACTGCCACTCACCTGTCGCAGGCTTCCGCGACCGCATCGCACACATTCGTTCGCGTATTGTCGTTCCAAATTAGCTCTGGATGCTCGTGTATGGACTCGAAGAGCTGCACGGATGTGGCCGGTGACTCCACCATGGCATCGATGAACAATGTGGGGAGGAATTTCGATATTGTAATGCGTACTTTCGGACCACTTAAACGATCGGCTGTCATCTTGGCTAGAATCTCGGCGCACATCTCTCGGATTTGCGGATTACGCGAGTTGCAGAACATGTCCAGGAGATAAATGGCTGCTCCCTTGGCCTGTGCCTCCTTGATCATCTCCTGCACATTCATCAGACCCGAAAGTGTTTCCAGCACCTTCACCTGGCTGGCACGCAGCTCCGGATCCTTGAGGGCCACCAGATAGTTGCCCAGAATCTCACAGGAAGCAACCTCGGAAACGCACTCCTTGTTACGCGAGACCAAGGCGACCACCTCGAGGGCGACCGCCTTGACTGTGGAGCTCTGTAAGATAATAAGAAGATTTACATCTGCTTTCTGGACATCCAAACGCTGCTCTTACATCGGAAAATATGTTGTTGGCCAGGAAGCCGAAGATCATCTCGAAATTGCCAATGCATTGGATCTCCACCTCGGCATTCGCCTTGATTACAGCTATCAGTGCCCTGAGCACCATTGTTATGTGCAACTCCAGTTTCCCATCACTGGCAAAATCATATTTGCTCTGCTGCAGCGCCAGCTTCTGCTCCGTCTGCGCATCAGTCTCGAGCTTCTTCCGGCTCTTCGACCGATTATAGGCATTGAGAACATCGTCAAAGGTGCTGCCCGGCTTAGCCGCCTGCTGCTGCTGCTGCAGCTGCGGATGATTGGGAGCCAGTGTGGGTGTCAGGATGCCGTCGCTGCCCATTTTGGGTGCGGCAGCAGCGCTAGAAGCGGCAACAGCGCCAGCGGGATTCCTCTTGTATTGCAGAAACTGATACGCGTGCTTTAAGTACTCAAGCAGATCCATAATGAACTGCTTGGGCTGCGCAATCGGGTGGGTGGGCATGTCGTTGTAGATGCGTATGAATATGCCGCCAATCTGCAGTTCCTCTCTAAAGAAGGAATAAAAATGGTTAAAAGGAAGCATTTTTCCTTCAACTGGTGGTGGAACTCACTTGTGGGCATCGAACTCGAAGCTGGACACGAGCTCGTAGACCTGGGCAATGTCCTCATGGGTCTCGCGGGCAGAGGAGGTGCGCTGCTGCTCAAGGAAGTCTTTGAGCTGAGCTCGGGTTCCATTGTCCCAGATGAGGTAGGGATTCCTCGTGTTCGCCGTGAGCAGCTTGAGAACGTCGCTGTCTCGAGCAGTGGCAAGCTGGTTGGCAATGTAGCGGGTGAGAAGGCGGTCCAGGACCTGCTTTACCAATGAATTCTTGGCCTCCCCCGCCACGATGTACTTCTGCTGGATGGCACTGGAGCTGCTTTTGGCCGGATTCTGTTGATCGCTGTCGGTGGGCGTGGAACTGGAGGTGTCGCTGCTGCCGGATGAGGTGTCCGGCTCCTTCTCCTTGCCGACTGTGATAGCCAGCTGCTTGCTCTGTAGCGGATTATGCGCGTTCTGGGTGTAGGCCGAGTTGGTGGCGCCCCCGACTGGCTTGGGCTTGATGGCTGGTGGGGGCTTGGTCGCCGGCGAGTTAGACTCGCTGCCTGTGATCGGCTTGTGGCGCAGCTCCATGTTGTAGCCGGCCAGGGAAATGCATCCCAGGACAGCCATCTTGGCCAGATTGTTGGCCAGCTGCTGCTGATTTGACTTGTCGCTCACATCCACGCCACTTTCGTCCAGCGTGTAGTCATACTCGAAGATGAACAGCAGCAGCGACCAGAGCACGCCGTTCCGCGACAGATTGCACTGCAGGTCGTAGTTGTTGGCCGCCAGACTGGTCACCAGACTGACCGACAGCGTGTGCTTAAAGTACACGACGCGGCACACGTCGGACAGAAGCTGCGGCAGCTGGATGATCTTCTGCTTGCACTTCTCAAAGTTGCACGCCACCTCAAAGCAGCGCGTCACATTGGATATGACTTGGTAGTGCAACGATTCCGGCTTGGAGTCGACTCCCAGAATGGATACGCAGCGCGTGTAGGCTTCAAGCAGTGCCTCAATGCCCTCCTCGCGCCGCAGCTCTTCGGCATTCAGGGCGGAGCAGTGGACCGTGTGGTAGCATAGCTCGGAGGCGGCTGTCAGAAGCTGGGCCTCCTTGGAGAAGAGCTCATCGTCGCGCGTCTCCAGGCGGATGGTCTTGATGAGCTGCGGATAGCCAGCATACTTGTATGGCCGCAGAACTGAAAGAGATGATCAGATGAGATGAGATGAAATGAGACCCTTGGACAATGGATCACTGGGAGCACTCACCATCCGGATAACGTTCGAAGAGGATGCTCTGTGTGCGCAGGATCAGCACAATATTATTGGGATCCGGTCCGCCCGAGCTCCACACATTTCGCGAGCAAAGAAACTCATAGGCCTACCAAAGAAGCAAAGTGATTAGGATTGGGATCTCGCTGAGATTCACTCGGCTCTTACCTGATTGACTTTCTCGAATATCTCGCGGCCATTCGGGTTCTTGTCCGGATGGTACATCTGGGCCAGCTTGTAGTAGCTCTTTCGAATCATGCTCTCGTCGGGCTTGGGAGTCTTGGTGAGGTCAATGCCAAGGTCCTGGTATGCCTGCTGGATGGTCATCTGAGGAGGCTTCTTCTCCACTTCCTTGCGCCAGGCGTCGAGAGTGTGCTTTAGCAGCTGCACCGGGTCCGAGATGGGCCAATTGGGGAACTGCCGGGTGTCGCACAGATGCCGCAGATAGTAGATGTGGCAGAAGAGCTCGTTCTCCAGCTGCGGATAGCTGATCACTGGTATGGCCAGGTACGGATATCTGGCCATCGTGTGGCCTCGCAGGCGTGGCGTGAAGTCTGCAATGTGAGCTGCAATCTTCTCAATGAGCAGCCGTCGCATCTCTGAACTCCAGATCACCTCGGGCGTGTCGAACTCTCCGAGGAAGATTTCCGCAAACTTTTCGGCACTGTAGTTCTCCAGGAAACAGACCATAGCTTCGGGCAGCAGCTGCCCCAGGATGCTGCGGTGCATGATTCCCGACTGCGAAGTCTGAAAATGTGAGGAAGCCATTCAGTTCGATTCGCAAATAAGTATTTTAGTGCTTACCTCCTCGCTGCGGAATCCCTGCTTCATGTGCGTCATCTTGAGGAATCTCGTTATGGGCAGAATGTTGCTGCCAGTATACATGAGCATAAAGTAAAAAACTCCGGTCAGATAGACCTTGGGCATCTCGGGATTGTCCTCCATTATCTGGCAAAGCAGGGTGGCCACGCGCTCCAGCAGTCCGGGGTCGTGGGTGAGGCAAACTTGGACCACGTGAGGTAGGCAAATGAACTCTGAGAGTTTTCGCGACAGTTTCGGTCCTGGAATGAGCACAGCCACCCCGTTCTGGGTGCGGCTGGGGAAGAAACTGGTGCACTTGATCAGAATGTCGAGTATCTTGGAGGATAGCTCCGTTTCGTCGTAGAGCGGCGTGCCCTTGGCTATAAGGCACCACTTGAGCTGGGGGATTTGCTGCAGGGACCGCCAGCCATCCATGCCAATGGCCCAGCAACGAGTCTTCGGTGTGATCAGTCCCTTGTGCCAGAGCTCTTTCAGCTCCGAGTACGTAATGGGTCCCTGCCGCTCGGGCTTCTGGCCGTCCTTCTCGATGTTGTAATACCAATCCTTCTCCTCGTAAGCCGCCATATTCGGACCGGCCTCAATGACATTTGTTTTCGTATTCAGCTGGGCGCGTCCCTTATGGAGATGGGCGAGGGTGATGAGATCCACCAGGCACTGTACGTGATCGATGAGAGCCCGGCAGTTGGATTTCTCCAGCACCAGGCAGGAAATCAGGTTTATCAGTGCATCGCGCATTGAGGGGGAAAGGCACTAAAGTAGAGGTAATAATTCGTATGGAAACTTTAACCAATTGCAAATGCATTTTACTCACCCTGTCGCTGAGTTGCAGGATGTATGACATGTCGTTGAACTTTCCGATATCTTGGTGGTAGCGCCTGTAGACCTTGGCCAGTGCCTGCAGGGAAAACACGGTCATCTGGTCGTCGTTCACTCGCTGTCGGCACAGAACACGCCGATATAAAGCATTGAAAAGCTCAATCCTAGAATGAATAATGAGAGTCAGCTATTTCCCTGATCCCTGATCGGTTCGACCTGTATACTCACGGATCCTTCACTAGATTCTGGGGCCAGTCGTCCTTCTCCAGTATCAGTCGTATGTAGTAGTCGCCAATTTTGATCTCATCTGCCAGACATTGGTAGGCCACCTCGAATTCCTGGTAGTTCCAGGCCACAATCATCTGACCAGCCAAGTCCCGATCGTTCAGGAACTGCCTAAGTTCATTTTCCAAGCACATGCGCAGCTCCTCGCGCGTCTGGAAGAAAGACATGTTAGAACAACCTCAAAAACATAGGGATGGGTCTTCCTCTCACCTTGTGGTTCCAAATGAGATTTGGCAGACTGTGATCTTTGGCAAAGCTGTAGAAGAAGTAGGGCAAATTGACAATGGCATCGGAGGTCTTTTTCTTCTGCCGACGATTGCGCAGAACCACTGGACGATTCTTCAGGGCCTGCGCTGCCCCATCCTGCTGCTCGATTAGGTTCATGCCCCAATGCTTGATGCCTTGCAAATGCTTCTCTATCACATTCTTGCGTGTTTTGTTGGAATGTTGAATTGCAAACTTGAGGTTATCGCGGAAATTGAGCTTATCCTCCTCCACATCCGTCTCCGGCACGCCGTCCTCGGACTCCAGGAAGGTCAGGAGGCCAGCGGGCTAAGCAAATACATTTATATAAATCATTTTGGCAGATCCCCCGAAGATTGCAACTCACGAAAATACGCTTGAATAGCTCCAGGGCCTCCTCGCTGTCCGTCAGCCACAGGCCAATCAGATGGCGTGACAGCTGGCGATGCGTGGTCAGAGTGGGATCATTGGATGGCGTATAAAGCGCCACCAGCAAGTGCCGGCACAGGGCCGCCTCATCTAGGGCTAGGGCCTGCATTTGCTGAGCCACCTGCAGCTCTCCCTCCTCGATGATGGCCCGCAAGACCAGGCCAGCTCCCTTAACGATCGCCAGCGAGGGGTGCTGAAACAATTTGTACAAGTAGCGACCACGATCGGCGACTAGCTCCAGGAGCGTATCGAACTGCTTGCCGTCGGTGGTCTCGCTGTAAGGCACACATAACGCGAAAGTCATGAAGTCCAGCATGGCCGACAGAACAAGCGCTCCACTGCCATGGCTCTGCGAAATAAAAGAGTTGATGGGATGTGTTTTATGCTACGAATTGCCATGCTGCACGTACCACATGCGTTGTCCACATATTGAGCAGGGTTTCCAGAAATGATTTCGATGACAGGATGGAGGATTTATTCAGCTGCTCCTGCTTCAGGTCATGGTCAGTGTTCACCGAATGCATCAGGGAGTTGATCATGTCAATGGCAGAGTACGTAACAGCCAGATCCTTGCGCCGCAAAGCAGCCACAACCTTAGTACCAATAATCTCGCGAAATCTAAAAACGCATTCAAATGCAATTAAATTAGAGATGGAAATTAAGGCCTTTCTGGGTGGAATACAAACCCCGTGAGATTGGTGAAGGCAGCATAGCCCACTTTGCTGGCCAGGAGACGAGTCAGGGCGTGAAATATGGCCTCCAGTTCCAGGTTGCTCAGCTGTGCAGTGGGACTGTCCAGCTCCTTTTGTGCCAACGCCTGCAGGGCACTCAATATGAGCTTCTCCTTGTTCTCGGCAAACAGACTCTGGAATGGCAAATCAATTGGCTGCACAAGACTGATCAAATGATCTTTTTGGGGCTACTCACGTCCTGCGTCACACTATAGTTGAGCCCACTGTGCGGCACATTGGCATTGAAACGCTCCAGGATCTCGTAACGCTTCGAGGGATTCTGGAAATTGTTAATGACCAAGCGCAACAAGTTGGCCTCCGTCTCCTCGTCCACGGAGCTGCTGAGGGGGACGTATCTCTTGCCTCTGGGCGTGTTGCTGATGCGTATGTGCACATCCTGATTGCCGCTGGAGCGCACTGCGTCCAGCAGAGTGGCCAGCAGGGAGTCCCTGTCGTTGGTGCTATAACTGCGCACGATTCCGTTCTTGTACTCGATGCTGAAGCGCTGCAGACTGTCCTTGTCGCGAACCAGAGCGAACACATCGGTGAGTGGGCGCAGAGTGCAGACACTGTAGGTCTGGGGATCCCTCTCCAGAAGCGTGACTTCGGTAAGGCAGAGAATGCGCTTCACGGGATCCGGGTGGCGTGACGTTATCTTCTGCACTGTAAACTCGGTCATCGACGTTTGAAATTGATCGTCACTGCGGAGGAACCAGAACAATCTTTCTTTACTGAAATGGAACACACTTTTTGCAGTCCCTGTGTCTAACCTGAACTTGCCAAATCGCTGCCTCTCGAACTGCTCGAGTGTTATCTGGCTCTTGAGTATTTTGGTTTCGATACCCAGGAACTGGGCCGATCTCTGGGCAATGTTCTGCACGATCTCGTGGTGATTTAAGGCTTTGAACAAGTGCAGGCGACTGAAGCCGCCGTAGGCCATCACAATGCCGCCCTCATAGTCCGAGATGCCTGCTTAAAACGTGCGCAAACGTAAACAAAGACCATAAAGATGAGTGCAAGGGAAGCCGAAAACAAAGCGTACACATTGAATTAAAATTGTGAAACATGGCGACAGAACGAAACAGTGCAAGAGCACAACATCATGCAAGCGAGCCGAGTCTGTATAGCTACCTATTATTCCCTCAATGTCCTTGTACATGTAGCTGGCGAGCACATCGTTTGTGGTGGGGTCCAGCTGGTCCAGGGAACAGGGCGTCACCTCCAGCACAGTGGGCAGGCTGATGCCCGACCAGTGGTACTTGTACGCACTGAAGCGCTGTGAAGAAACATTTCCATGATTGACGACATGAGTCATAAACGGAAGTTGGTCAAACCTGAGTGTTTTTCGGTTTATCGGCAAACTCTTTGTAGTATTTCAATATAGAACTGAGTATATCATTGCGGTATTCCGAAGATAATTTGATTGTATCCAGTTTCTTATCTTTCTTGATGGTCAGCACAAACTCATTGGGTATCTGAAAAATAAATATAGGCGGATTTAGTGTATTAAATCGTCATAAAGGCCATTCACTACATACATTTGAAGTCTTGGTGGGGGCTGCCGCCACAATATCCGAGTAGGACCAGCGATTCGTTAGGTCGAATTTATCTGGATTGTAGGTGGAGATGCCGGCTGTGCCGATGGAGAGGATCCGCTTGTACTTGCCCTTCCAGGAGTGCTTGGTCACCAGAAAGCACACCAGGTCGACGTTTTCCCGGGGCGGCAACATCGTGTCTTGCAGCTGTCTCGCCAGTGAATCCAACTAAATTCCAACTATGCAACAACTGCGGTAGAGAGACAGAGAGTGTGGGAAAATTGTCTTAATTGGAATTTCTTGCATAGACGGTCGGGTGCGAGACGACGCTCAGCTGATTCATCCACGGGTCGGATCGGATCGGCGTCCAAAATATCCAATTGACTTGCCCATTGCAGGGGCACTGATTAATTAAGTTGAGTGCGCCTGGCCCTGCCACTTATCAGCCAGCAGAAATGCCAACGCCGCGGAGCACAGCAAAGCACACAACAAAGACCCGAAAAGGGGGAGTTAACGTGACGATGGAAATCCTAAGATGACCAATGGAAATGGATCCCAGCTGGTGAAGATGGAGTTCTGGAGTGCGGCAGGTTGTTTCGCGGCTCACCTTAAACATCTAGCACATTTCTCCCGCTTATAAAACCAATCAAATGTTTTTCTATTTCTATTCGCTGATTTTTGCAATAAACATTTTTTATTTTTGATACGATAGTATCGGTGCGATGCGATATTTTTGTCTACTATTGGGGGCCGGCTAATTGGAAGGAAAACCATAAATTATGGTAAAAAGATAACACCATCGAACAACTAATTACCCGATGAAACTGTTTACTTCTGTTTACTTTGATTTTAGCATATACTTTTGTCCACTATTGGCGGCGACAATATAATATCGCGTTTGTTTTTGATTCGCCTGATGGCGATCGGTCGCCTTCAGAGCCTTTTTGCTCCATTGTGTCCACGGCAAAGTTTGGCTCCTCTTCAGAATCTGTAATTTCAATGGAATTCATTTTGCAAAGATATATTTAATATGTTTATATTAACTCAATATACCGAAATGGGCGATATGTTTTATTTTTGATACGATAGTATCGGTGAAATATTTTTGTCCACTATTGGGGGCGACAATATAATATCTATAATTGGAAGGAAAACCATAAATTATGGTAAAAAGATAACACCATCGAACAACTAATCACCCGATGAAACTGTTTACTTCTGTTTACTTTGATTTTAGCAACTCTTATCTATTATATTTGTCATATTTTCTCGTGCATTCAAATCCACGCGCTGGGAAATATCTACCCGTGAAGGGAAGTTTATATAATTTCCCATTGGGAAATTGCTGGGCAAGTGAAGAAAAAAGCGGGTATGGACAACAGGCAAACCGCCCCAGAAAGTAAGGCACCTGCAAGGTAAAATCCATCCCATCTGCCCATCCGCCTCCCATCAGCCCTGTCCACATGCTGCATCCTCGAAAAATGGCGGCTAGGTGAGGTTCGTACGAGCTTTGGAATTTCCCTTGGCTGTTTTTGCGTTAATTTCGTTAATTTTTGCCTCTAGGGTCATTATTTTGGCGGTACTCAGCAGTAGTATCAAAACGTCGATATTTTTTTTGTAATTTGGCGGTAATTTTGAAATAAGATTGATGAAATTGCTGAAATATACCAATTTTTTAACTGGCAACTTTGATTGAGATTTACAAGATTTACATAGTTTTGAGAAACTAAAAGAAATATACTAAAAGTTGAAATATAATGCTAAAACTTGCTGTTGCTACCCTACGCATAGACCAAATAAGTAAAACCTGTAAATTAATAAATTACCTACAAGAATGGCTATATTTTAAGGACTCTCTTGTATAGGATCGTGCATAAAATAGGTTTAAACAAAGAAGGTTAACAAAAATTATCCTTTTTGTACACGGAAACTACACATTTGCTACATACCACCATTAACCGATTGGATTCTTTATAAAATTAGCTTTGAATTTTTGAAGTGTGGCCGTGTCTGCTGGAAATAATACCAAACTCCTCAGCAAAAAGTAATGAAGAATTAGGTGCTGTTAGGCGCAAAAATAACCTCTTAACAGTGCAATAACATAGTTCCGCTCGGCGGTTCCAGAGAATAAATGAACCAAATCAAATGACCAATTTAGAGGACCTTTCGCGCCTAGCAGGAATTTCAAACACAATCACCGGACGTCCGGATTATTCCCGGGGATGTGTTTGACCAGAGCCCTGAGGGCAGCCTACCTGATCCGGTCTCTTCCATGAGCGCAATAAAACACTTTTGACTTAACTACAATTAAATCTTTATTTTTTATTTCGTATTGCATAAAACGTACGGAACGTATTTTTATCTAAATTAAATGCAAATAAAGATGGCAAAGTGTGTGTGTGTGTGTGTGTGTATAAGAATTCTAAGATAAAACAATCTCGCCAACAAAGGTAAATAAGACAAACAATAACGAGAAAACGATTCGTATTTTACACAAATGTAGACCCCATAGAATGGTAGGGGCAGCATGGGATGCTGCACTATCTCCACGCCACCTAGATAATGTTGATGATAATGGTACGTGTATGTACGCGAAGGTGCCGCCATATAAATTCACGCACTGACCCCGATCTCGTCTTATCCAGAATTTACGGACACAAGTGTTGACAGGTCTCGGTGCAAACAAACAAAAGATCGGGGGACTGATGGATGAACAGATGGATGGATGGATAGATGGATGGAACACTATGAGGATGCTAAGTCTTAGACAAATGTTAAGTTGAAACCCTAAGCATAAGTCGTTATCTTTCCACAACATGAACGTGGAATGAACGTAAACATATTTCCTTTTAGCTTTACAAAAGTGGCCTGGACTGGGAGGGGAAATCGGAATGATTGGTGTATAGCAGATGGCTGGCCAGGCCTCTAGTGTATTGGGTCCCAGGTCAGCAGGAACACTTGTTCTTGGTTTCCTGGCCAGTTGCATCGCTGGTGCTGTTCAGGTTGAACTTCTCACCGTCGGCCAGGTCGCCAGTTATCAGCTTATCGTTGATGAGTATCTGTAAGGGAGACACGGACACATTCGTCAGGAGATGGCCATCAAGGAGAAGGGATCTCTTACCTTATTCACAAGAGCGCGGGACGCTTCATCGATGTTGATGTTCTCCTTGGCGGATGTCTCGAACCAGCCGGCGAACCCGTTCTCCCGCACATACTCATCCATTTTCTCCGGATTCGTGATGATGCCCTGCTTCTCCTGATCGCACTACAAACACAAACACAAAGGGATCAATTGGGAAACTCTCTCCCCCCCTTCAGACCCGCTCTCCTCTCTCCACTCCCCACTCACCTTATTGGCCAGCAGTATGCAGGGTATGGGACTCCCGTCTGGCAGCTGCACCTTTGAATCCAGATCCTCCTTCCACTTGCTCACACAGTCGAAAGTACCGCTGCGTGTCACGTCGAACACGATGAATGCCCCCACCGCCTCCTTGTAGTAGACTCGCGTCATATTGCCGAATCTCTCCTGGCCGGCGATGTCCCACAGCTGCAGGCGCACTATCGTGTTGCCATCCCACTGGAGCACCTTCAGGGCAAAGTCCACGCCAATGGTGGCCCGATAGTTTTGGCTGAAGAACTGGTGCACGTAGCGCTTGATGAAGGACGTCTTTCCGGTGCCTAGCTCGCCGATGACTAGAATTTTGTACAGATGTTCCCGCTTCTCGCTGGTCGACGTCATGATGGCCTGCAAATATGGCAAAATAATTGACTTTTAGCAAGCGGATCGGAACGGTCTACTCAATGTTCTGTATTAATCTATCTTCTGAACCTCTTGGAACTTCTATGCTAAACGGATTCTCTATCGTTCCAATGAAGACTGTGATTTAATAGTCGATTGTCTAGCAGTTGAATGACACGCACACACCCACACACAGACACGCCCAGAGCCTCCCACTAAATGGGGGCCGATGAACAGCCGTCGAGGGCTGTCCGCACACAGAAGCAACACGACACTTTTGGGGCTTCGGTTGTAAATCAACGAGGTAAACAGTCGGGCGACACCTTACCGGTTCCATTTCCTGATCCATGGTCAGGTCACCAAAGGCCGGCATGGGGTTCGCAGTGTCTGGATCTTTGAGGGACTGCTCCTCGCTCTCCTGGGACACGGAGTCCTCGTTCGAGTACTCGCTGGCCACGGAGTGATAGTGCAGGGTCTCCCTCCTGCCCTCGATGCTGTCGTGGTCGCTCAGAACGAGCTGCTGCTGGGCAAAGCTGAGTCGCCGGAGGCTGGAGTCGCTGAGTTCCTCGGTGGAGCTGGGCGGCTGATTGGCTAACGCGGCCACGGCAGCCTCGTATGCGGTGAGAGGACTGCGCACGGCACTACCAACGGCGAAACGGACCACGGGTGACGGATTGACTGCCTGGGCGCTTTCCGCAGAGGACACGGCGTCGTCGGCGGGGTCCTGCTCGTTCACGACGGGCAGGGGTGGGGGTGGACACGTGGGTGGCTCCGGCTCCGGCTCTGGACTGGGTGGCGCCTCTGGGGCCGGCACTTGGTTGCTCTCTGGGGTGGCCACCGTTGTGGCGTTGCTGGCGACTTGTCTCGAAAGGCGGTGTCCGCGCTGCTGCTGTTGTTGCAGCAATTCCAGCTTCTTGCTGGAGGATGACTTGCGAACGGCTCCGGTGCTGCTGGCAGACTGAACCTGAACGCGACTCGGCTTGGCCGGGGCCCGCTCTCTGGGCGGCGTATCTCGTGTGCTCTCGGTGATAGCGATTTTGCCCCCTGCCTCTGCAGCTGTCGCTAGTCGTTCTGTCGCTGCCGCTGCTGCTGCTGCTGCTGTTGCCGCTGTGGGTGTTGCCGTTGCCTCTGCTGGCTTGGGGGTCGACTGTTGCTTCTTCTTGGCCACAATCAGCTTTGTCGTCCGAGTGCTGCTCGTGTCTTTGGTCGTCACCGTTGTGGTCGTGGTCGCCTTCTTCTTTCCACCCGCCGTGGCTCTGCCCGTCGACTGCGCCTCTGCCGCTGGTGTCAGGTAATCCGTCTCGCTGGCTGAGCTCTTGGGCCGACTCTTGCTGCGGCTCTTGGCTTTGGCCGGCTCGACTTTCTTCCCGCTTATGGTTATCTGGAGGAGGGTGCCGCTGCTGCTGGCGGCTGTTGCATTGGTTTCTGGGTCCGGGTTTGGGTCTGGGGCTGGGAATGTCTCCACCCGCTCGAGGCTGCTGTCTAGCACGCTGATCTCATCGCTGGTGGCCAGGCTGTGCGGTCGAACCTTTGGGGTCTTCTTCAGACCGCCCAGCAGCAGACGGCGGGTCAGACTCTTCTTTTTCAGCGTCTTACCAGCGGCTCCACTGTCGGTGCTGTCCACGTCCTCCAGCTGTGTGGGGGCTTCCTCCTCGCTCTTGGCTCCTGGCTCTTGTTCCTTTTCCTTCTTGGCCTTTGGCTTGGAGAGACTGCGAAAGGCGGCCGAGAAGCGTGAACGGGTCTTGACTTTGGAGCTGGTGTCCTCCTCCTCCTGCTCCTTCTCCTCCTCCCTGTCCTTTTCTACCACCAAATTCTCGCTCTCCGCTGGCAACGGCTCTGATTTGGGTTCTGGTTCTACTTTCTTTATGGCTTTTCCTCGCGGCTTTTCAACGTTTGGCATATTTTCACCTAGGGCTAAACCAGGGGACTGTTCTTCAAAGGGAGACTCTGCGGCGGGGCTAAACGGCTTCCATGGGGTCGTGTCGGCTACTACTGTCCTATCCTGTCTATCCTGGGATCCTGCTAGGGATCTCGATGTCCTGAGCGAATTGAGCAACCGCAAGGCAGTCAAAACAATCGCGCACTGAAATCCAATTTGTTGACGTCTAGGCTTTTATAAATTTTATTAAGCCCAGTCGTCTCTCTGTCCCTGTCCCCTGCTGTCCCCTGCCCCCGGCAGCACTGTTTTGTGGTCGGTTTTACATTACAGTTACACACAAAAAAAAAGCAGCCAAAGTGTGTGCGCTTACCAACACTGGTCCGGGACAGTCGAAATATTTCGTAATGATCGTGAGAAGAGCGGCGGCTTTTGAATGCCGCGTTTGAGTCTGGGACAGCCGCTTATCAAGCAATCCTCGGACAAAGCCAGGTCTGTGTCCGTCTCGACCAAATGGCCGACTGAATGGAGCTGGACTGTCTGTCCACCGGCTGGCCATGCTCCCGAATCAATCGACTCTATCATTGGAATTAAGGTGATGTGGAACGGGTGGGGTGGGGGTGGGGGTCGGGTTGGGGGTGGTGCAACTGATAACTCGACTCAATCATCTGGCACAGTCGATCAAGCGTACTGTATGACAGTGTCCATTTCTGGGCCGAAATGGAATGGTCTGCTCTGCCGTGGACGTACCTGACCTAGCCCAGCCCCCAGTTCATTCACGCACTTCGATGGCTTCCTTTAAGCTGAGGATTTGCCGCATCAACTTGCCCCAAAAGAGTCGCTCAGCATTAAGTGGGAGACACACATCAGTAGGTGGGTGGTGTTGGTGGTGTCTTTGAATGATTGCTGCTGCTCTGCTGCTGCTACGTGACTATATAGAATTACGCTTATTACAAAACGTGGTTAGCCGCAATGCAGGCCGCGAGTAGGCAGAGAGGGGACATACACGAGTATATAAGATTACACAAGTATAAACCCATAAGCGAAGACTGGATGGCACACATGGGGGCACTCATATCGAGATAGATCTACATATAGTCGCCCGGCAGATATGCGGAACTTGGGACCGATGTCACCCTCTAGACTTCCTTATATTCAGTTAGGTATTCACTGTAAGAATTCCGAATTAAGTTTTACAATCTTGCTAGAAAGATCCTCTTATGTGAATTCGTCTGCAATCAAGCTTTCTCTCAGTGTAAGAAATGAGAAATGGGATACATAATGCGTAGATTCGTGTTGTCTGTCTACAGCTTCCTCGATATGCACATATTGAAATCGGGGACAACTATAATCCCACACAGGCAACACAGCTTACATAATTTATGGGAGATTACAGAGCAGCCCAAGTCGGGGTATGGTACGGCACCTCTTTAGGGCTTTTCAGGCCATGGAAAGCAAAAGCATTAGAAATTCACTTTCCACATAAATGTCGAACGACGAGCAGGGATCGGAATCCCTCTTTGTCCATGCAAATGCTTGCACGCAATCGACCGCTCCAGGAGCTGGGCATGGGCATGAGGAGTGGAGTGGAGTCTGCAATTACCCCAACGACCCCATTCCGCATAAAAGCCACACGGATGCCAGAGGCGATGGACGGGCGGAGCTCGGCTAAACGTCGAAATCAAAGACCTAACAAGAAGTCCCCGCCCCCAGGCTCTAGCCATCAAATGTTTTTGTGTTATAAAACAGGGACGAAGCACGTGGCCAAGTTTCTGGATGGGGTGGCAGTTGCATGCCATACGACACGTGAACAGGTGCAGAATGGCTTTAAAATGTCGTTCAGACTATTATAAATAGTTTACAAAGTGAGAACAAAAATACTTTATAACACTCTTTGAATCTTTTTGAAATCTTTTGAAATTGAAATATTATTTTTGATAATTTTCGTTGCTTAATTGCCTCGTTTAATGATTCCTGATATCATCATAATTAAAGGAACGGAAAATCTACAGCATTCAACATGCTATCTACATGACATCTAGGTCGAAAAGCTGCCCAAAAGTATGCCACATTATTTCATACAAGTTTTTCAAAAAATTTATATGCCAGAAACGGTAAACAAGTTTCTCATCTACATGTGTGTGTGTGTAGTAGCATCTCTATATACATATTTTACTCTCAGCTCTCACGCCTCTCTCTCTCTCTCTCTTTCGTTCGATCATATTTCGACCAAAGACAATATAAATAGTAAGATAAATCTCGCCATACAAAATTTTTGGAGTCCATTTTGGCTGGATGTCTTTTCGTATGTCTTTTCACAAACAGAGAGAGACAGATAGACAGAGAGAAAGAGAACGAACCGCTCTCTCGTCCCATACGTGAGGCTGAGATTCAACTGTACGTGTGCACACATGTTAGGTCTGCTTGTTTGTATTGGTTGTTGACGACGCCGCGCTCAACGAAATACCGAATACCTTAGAATTCATTGCGGACTATGACACTATTTGAAGTCGCTTGCTCATAATACAAAAAAAATAGTATTTTGTATACCCCTTATATGCAAATTTTGTTTAATGTACTATACGCGAATATAATGAAGGAATGTACCTATGTAAAAATACATAATCTATGCGATAAATGACTTCACATTCGATAAAATGTCTGTTGGGTATTTGTGGGTCGACTTTATAAAGCAATGAATTTTGAAGTTCTTATGCATGCATGTATGTGCGTTTGTACGTAAACTTGTGCAAAGAAGACAAGACAATTTGATACAATTTCTTGAAAGGCGAATTGCGTTATAGGGGTTGATTTTGCGATTGAACAGGTTGGATACATATAACCAAAAATTGTATTGTCTATTATCATATCAATATTTAGTCTCTTAGTAATATGTATTAACTAAAATATAAAGAAACTTCTTAAATTTATGTACATATGTATGTATTTGTATATTAACTATTTCATATATTAAATATAATAAATTATATAGATATTATGTAAATATTAGCTAAATGATTTTGTGCTATTTGAATTTGATTTTTTTGCGCGCGCTTTTGTGTGGAAAACCATAATAATTGTATACCTAATATCAAATGTTCAAAATGGGTCATATATTTAATGTAAATATATTATATTAGTATTAGTATTAGTATATTAAAGAATTATATTATTATTACTATTTAAATGAATACTGCAATTTTATTATCCGAATGTCAATCGCCAACGAATTTTTTTCCCCCCTCCCCAATTCTCAGCAAATACATTTCTGTCTTGTTTACGTCTCGTCAAAATTCGGCAGCTCGGCACAAATACGCACACATAAGTGCTTGCAGCTCTGTGTGTACTCACACATGCAAACTCATTCTCTCTTATCTTTTTCGTGCGAGCGAGACAGCGCGTACTCGAGCATTCACAGAAATCAGCGCTGCTGACGATTGAAATTGTATGGGCGTTCGGCATCTTACTATTTATATTGTCTTTGTTTCGACGCACTCGTCAGCGAAGACAGTGATAACAAAAAAAACAAATTGTCCATGGCGGTATTTGAACCGAGGACTCCTGGTTTAACGAGGAGTCACCAACGTGGCACCATGGTGAAATTATATATAAGGTGACGTATTCACCACACGTGCTCTCTTTCGGGGACATTATTTTGTGTCAGTCATTTGTCAAACTCTTCTTCTTCATTGTTTACGAATGGACTCGTACACAGAAAACAATGAAGAAAATATGCTATTATATGTACCTATATATATATGTATTTGAATTTCGCCCTATCATACTTGTTATTTAATTTCTCAAACAAAATTCTTTAATTATGAATTAAAATATTATAATTTGCTTATATTTCTTTTCATTTATTATTATTATTAATAAAGCCACTCCTGAATTTAATCTTTTTAATCGGAGTTTTACATTCATATTTTCCTCGAAACAAAGCTCCCATCATGAATGGCATGCTGTGCCACTATGTAGTTCCGATATTTTGAATGCAGCAGTAAAATCTAGAAGAGATGCAGCTGAAACAACCTAAATATATTTTATACCCGGTACTCGAAGAGTAAAGGGGTATATTAGATTTGTTAAAAAAATGGATGTGTGTAACACCCAGAAGGAAGCGTTTCCGACCCGATAAAGTATATATATTCTTGATCAGCATCAATAGCCGAGTCGATATAGCTATGTCTGTCTGTCCGTCTTCATGAGCGCCTATATCTCAGAGACTATAAAAGCTAGAGGAACACAATTTTGCATCCAGACTCCTGTCATATCACACTGTTACAAGTGTATTTCAAAATTTCGCCCCGCCCCCTTCCGCCCACTCCAAGGACGAAAATCTGTGGCATGCACAATTTTAAAGATACGAGAAAACCAAAAACTCAGAATCATAGAAAATGACTATATCTATCAGAATGTTGAATCTGGATCAGATCGGATCATTAGTATAGCCAGGAGGAACAAATGAAATTTCTGTGGCCTTCCAAGCGCAGACTCATTCCCTCTCTCTCTCGCACACAGCCGTGTATGTATATGTAGGAAGTAGATAATGACATGTAGAAAAGGCAGATGTAAAAAATGTATGTAAACAAATATGGAAACATCTAATAGATCAAAATCTCCGAAAAGGTTCGACTTAATTGTTTATTGTTTATTGTTTAAAGTTTAACAATGTGCAGTTAAACTGTAGGGGGGAATATTAAATGAAAATTACTTGACGTAGGCAAGATACATGATAAACTTAAAATATAATTTAAAATTATTACAAGATGTTATTTATTAGGATAGTTTTGACAGTGTTAGTACTATAATCGAAGGAGAACAGATAAAAAAATTTGTTATAGAGTCGGCAAAGGCTACGGAAAGATTCCTGATCAGAGTAGTTAGAAAGACAGAGTTGAAGGTGGAGAGGAAAGTAATGCCTAGTTGGACGGGATGGGACAGCAAAACTAATGAGACTGATAAGGGCAGATGATTCAACCTCACCAGAGAGAAGCTTGTGGAGAAAGAGAACTCCATGACAGATCCTACGGGTCTTAAGAGATTGGAGGTTAATAAGACGCAGCCTGCTTTCATAGGAAGGGAGATGTAACACAGGGTCCCAATTAAGTCCGCGGAGTGCAAAGATGAGGAATTGCTTCTGTACGGATTCAAGCATATCTTGAAATTTTTGGTAATGTGGTGACCAGACACAGGAACCATATTCCAAGATCGGCCGGACCAGGGATACGTACAAGACTTTAGTGGTGTAAGGGTCTGTAAATTCCTTAGACCACCTTTTAACAAAGCCAAGAACTCCTTTGGCTTTATTCGAGATGGAGGAGATATGACAATTATAAGAAAGATTAGGAACAAAGATGATGCCTAGATCACTAACTTTGAACTGGCGTTCAAGGATACAACTATTAATGGAGTAGTCAAATAGGTATGGCTTGATGCGGTGAAATGTCATGACATTACATTTGGAAATGTTCAGTGGAAGAACGTTAATGAGGCACCAGTTATTAAGAGCGTCAAGATCCGATTGCAGAGATAACGGGGACGCAGGGTCTTTATAAGAAAAACATACTTTAACATCGTCAGCGTACATAAGGACACGGGAGTGAGATAATACTAGAGGAAGATCGTTAATGAACAAATTAAATAACAGGGGGCCCAGATGGCTACCTTGAGGTACACCCGATGTAACAAGGACTGGTTTAGAGAGAGAGGAGTTGAAGCGGACACGCTGAGAACGATTACTAAGATAAGAATTGGTCCAGAGGAGGAGATTAGTCGGAAACCCAAGGAGAGATAGTTTATGGATAAGGAGATTGTGATTAACAGAGTCAAAGGCTTTACTAAAATCAGTGTAAACTACATCAGTTTGGCACTGATTAGCAAATCCAGTAGTTACGAAGGAGGAGAATTCCAGGAGGTTAGACGTAACTGAGCGACGTTTTACAAATCCATGCTGGGATTCCGAGAACAGGGAACTACAAAAGTGCTGCAGCTGAGAAGTAATGATTTTTTCAAAAAGTTTAGGAATGGCAGATAAATTAGATATACACCGATAATTAGAAACATCTGATTTCGAGCCCTTTTTGTGGACAGGGATTATGTAGGACTCCTTCCAGATGATTGGAAAATCGCTTAACTCTAGCGACAAGGTGAAAAGTTTTAGAAGGGGCACGCAAAGAGAATCAGCACAAAGTTTAAGAACGGCACTGGGGACCAAATCCGGGCCAGTGGAGAACGAGAACTTACTCGATTTTAAATTGGTTAGCAGGCAGTTATAATCAATGAAGGGGGAATAGATACAATTTGAGCTCTTTAGCGGAAAAGGATAAGAGTACCTGGTACGATGGTCGGATGTGGAGGCCAGAATAGAGGGGAGGTTCATTGAGGGGACAGAGTAGCAACGTTGAAAAAAGGAAGCGAATAGATCCGCAATGTCACTATCATTGTCGCCAAAACTACCATTTAAGTGTAGAGATGGAGGAAATTGAGTGGAGTTACGTTTAGAGTTAACAAACCTGAAAAATTGTTTAGGATCGCGCTTGAAGTTAAGCTTACACTTAGCCAAGTACTTGTTATAGCATAACGTATTACATAGGGAAAATTTAGATTTAGCAATTAAGTATTTAGAAAAGTCCGATTGAGACCCGGATTTTTTAAATTTTTTAAACATGCGGGATTTAAAATTCCTCAGGTTGATTACCCTCGGGGTGAACCAAATGGGGCCAGAAGGATTTTTCAAGGGGGTGACTAAAGGGACATAAGTAGAAAAGATGGAAAAAATGGTGGTATAGAATGCCTTAGTGGCAGGCTCTATTTCGCGGTAGTCGTCGAGGAATGACCAATCGATCTGGGACAGAGCTAAATTCAGAGAGGGAAAATCGGCCTTTTTAAAGCAATAGATAGGCGAGGGCTTAGGGAACGATTTAATGGGCCCAGAAGAAGGCAAGTGAAGTTCAATATCGAGTGTGGGATGATAAAGGTCTTCAGGGAAGGATAGAGGTGATCCTCTACTAACCAGAGTCATCGAGGAATCAGAGGTGAAGACGAGGTCTAAGATCCTGCCAATGTTGTTACAAATGCCATTAACCTGACCCAGCGAAGTATAGGACAAGGAGTCAATAAAATCATGCTGCATAGATGGGAGCATGAGGTTAGAGTCAACAGAAGGAGTCCACGTAATGTTTGGGAGATTAAAATCCCCCAGGACAATAAGGCGATCGGAATCATTAAGTTGGGACGAGAGGGTCTGAAGATGAGCAGTGTGAAGCATATAGGTTGCGAATTCAGCAGACGGAGGGATGTATGAACAGGAAATGAATAAACTAAAAGAGCGCAGACGAATTTTAACTATGACTATTTCTAAATTGTTACACTCTTCGATGGAAAGGAGTTGAGAAGTTAAGTCAGAGCGAACGGCTATCAGAACTCCACCACCCCGAGATGGACGGTCAAGTCTATATATGTTATACTTGTCTATAAAAATCTCTGAATCCGAGATTGAGGAATTGAGCCAGGTTTCCGTAAAAGCGATAATATCAGAATCAAAAGTTGCACTATTAGAATATAGTTTGCTGAGCTTACTGCACAGGCCACGTACATTCTGATATGAGATCCTTAGTGGAGGGGGGGAATTCAGTTTTTTGAAGCAGACGGAAGAGGAGTAGGAATTATACCAGCTCTAGGTTCAGGGGTACGCTTAGTAAACAGGTGACTAATCGTATGATTCGGCCAGAAGGAGGGATCAAGTAAACTATTTACGTGTTCATCCGGCACTAGAATTTTAAATGAAGCGATTTTACGTTTTTCTTTAAAGGTAAATTTGGTGACTTCAAGGCCAGAGGAATCATCAATATTGAGTTTAAAATAGATGTAGTCCCTAACGAGAACATCCGTAGTCGAGTCTAAGAGTCGGGACACAAAAATAGATTTCAGAGGAGCACGAGCAAGAAGAGTAGGTGGAGCGGTCACATGTTTCGTAGGTAAGGCGGTAGTGGCTAAAATTAAATTTGTCCCTTTTGCGAACATGTAAGAAATTACAACAAGCTCACATACATATATACTGACTGAGTACCGGGTATAAAGTAGAGACGCGGCTCACATCGTTTCCCCTCGTTTCTGTTTGATTAGTTTAATTTGTTGCAGGCTTAACACCTTTACTCTGGGGTACCTGCATCTCAATTGCGGTATATTATTACCCGACTATATAAAGATAGCTCGAAATGCTTCACCTTGCGTGATTTCAGGGCGGACATACGTATTGATGTGACTCTCCGCCATTATGGATTACTCGTATACTAGAGGCTGGAGGCTGCTTATCAGCCGCGATTGCTCTGGCAATTGTCATGTAAATGAAATCAGCCCAGCGACAGCAGCACAACAGAAAGTGCATTGCCTTAGCCAACGATGCGCGATGCGACTGCGAGAGAGAGAGAGAGCGAGAGAGATTACATAAGGGAGATGATATCTCCCCGGACACCACGCGTCCACCACCCCATTCCTCAATGGACTCTGCACACGCAGCCAGCCCTCTGCTCCACGTTCCATCGTAGTTGGCGTGGAGTGTCAGGCAGCCTCATATCTTATCACTGGCAGGCGGCGGCGGAGGAGGAGTCACCAGCAAAAATATGAGCAACGAACGTCTGATTAGATTGTACCAAAAATGCATTGCAACCTTGTGATTCATGGATACTCTGGGATACGATACTCGTAAAAGTGTGTGTAATGTATAATTGAAACAATTTGAATGTCTTTCATTAATTAAGGTTTTCCTCCTCTGCCCCTTCCACTTCCACGTGCGATTCCGCCTGCACACTTTCGCTTGATTCGTTCAATAATTGACCTTAAAACGTGACGATATGTAAAACGGTAGCAACTCATTCCCATAGCCATAGCCACAGCCCTTCCCATTCTCATTTCCATTTCCATTATAGTTTCTCATCAGCAGCCAGCGGATATCTATATCTATGTCTATGTCTAGCTATAACCAGCAATCACTTAAGTAGCCGAGCACACCCACATGGCTTGCCCCCGTCTTCCTCGTCTCTGTCTTCCTCGTCTGTCGCTGTCACAGCTTGTCCGTCGATGTTGCGTATGGGGCATGCCATGACGAGAGTGAAATTTTTGTGGTGCTCCCCTTTTGTGGTTGCCTCCCCCCCGCCAGTGCCGGCGACAATTTTCAGCTTGGTATTGTTTTGATTTCATCGCTTTGTTTATATCGCGTTCGGTTTCCAATGTGGCAACGAATTCAATTTCATTTCCATTTAATTGGTCGGTTAATGACAGGGGAAAATGGAATTTATATTGGCCAAGATAAGACACAAAGCATTTGTGAAAAGCTGAGCTGCATTCTGGGGGATAGAATGTTTACAAATAGTCTAGGACTTCAGTTGAAATTATATTTCAATTTTATAAACACTTTCAACGATTCAGAAGAATGCTTAGCTTATGAACTTGTTGTATAAGTAACAATTTAATTCCCACAAGCTGCGGAAAATCCCATGACGACGACCCATTCTAGGCATCTGTTTCGGTTACAAGTCCCAGCTGGGTGGGGGGCAGCTAACGAGTTTACCGAGTTCTCCGGATTACTAAGTGCCAAATGGGAGTAATGTTCAACCCATAAGTTGCGTCGCAAATTATTGGCAAACTTGCCCCACTTATTTTTGGGCAATCCCCCAATCCCCAACACTGGGCTTGAGCTGGCATTTTACATGTGGTTCGCATAAATAAACATACACCGAAATGACTACTGTAAACGACTGATCGAGATACTCACTCCGTTGTGCAGGTAGCCGTTGTTTCGGTTGATGTCCATGCTGGAACGTGTGGCCGCGGGCATGTCCGGGGTGAGGGGTAGCGCCTCGACGGCGCAAAGATCGATCTCCGGCTGGCGCTCGGTGTACGAGGGCGACTCACTGCGCAGCGAGAACGGGGGAGAGTTGAGCACGGGCGGTGGCGGCTGCTGCTCCTCCTGTGGTAGGATCAAGTGCTGGCGGCGCACAAAGATGGGCGACTCCTTGGTGCTCAGGGTGCCCAGGGAAATGGCACTGAGGGGATGATGTTTATGCTCCACGGGCAACGTGTCGTCAGAAGAGTTGGTAGTGCTGGTCACGATTAGCTTTTTGGCCAGGTAGTGGCACCGCAGACAGGCACACCCACTGAGATTGCTGTATGACTGGGACTTGAGCGGAAGCGTTCCAAGACCCGCGGACTCTTTGGCCAGGCAGTCGCAGATGTTGCGCCGTCCGGCGGAGGTTGAGACAACGCTGCTTCGTATGACGCTGGTTGCCATGCAACTCCAGATGCAGACTCTTTAGATGCTCTTTAGACTTTGGAAAATGACCGGGCTCGCTCTCTTGTTCTTTTATCGCACTCCCTCTGCAGTCAAGGTCGTTCACACACGCTCTTTCTGAGCCTCGGCTCTGTCTCTTTAACTATTTAGGTGGATTTTCGAGTGTTTTGTTTGATTTTCTCGTTCACTCACATACACACACACATATGGTATCACCTAGCTGGCGGCGGCAACATGTGGTTCTGTTCTCCCAGCTCTAATTGCCCTCCGCCTCCTGCTCGCACGCGCTTTGCTCACAAGCTTCGCTTCTGTTTCAACGGTAAACAAAGCTCTATGTCTGCACTTGAACTTATCAGAATTATCAGGTATTTGTTTCGATTTCACTGCAATTTCGGGCCTGATGGGGGCCAGAGGTTTTCGTTATCGCTGCGGGGGGAGGTTTATTGAACTCGACTGTGCACTTTTTTGGACAATTTATTTGTGTGTTTGGCGCGAGTGCAGGCGAAACTGGTTTCGTTTACGATGCAAATGGAAGAAATGGAGCACTTTGGTTTTGGTGGTCACCACCAACTAAGTCTCTTGCATAAGCTTAAACGATTTCGATTGTGCTCGGATTGTGGTATTGACTGGGGCTGGGCTCTTGGCGCTAATTCTATATCACGAAATGGAATTCACACACGAACGAAATACGCAAACAACCAAACGGCGACGAACATAACAACAAAAGCGATGCAGCGTGTCAACGTCCGCCCTCTACGACTGTTACGGTAAAAATGAACCGGGCGAACGGTTAAGCAAGGCAGACAAATGAAAACGAAAGCAGAGGCGACTTTGAAAGCTTTCGCACGAAGCTTTCGCAAGCACTACACAAATAACCGTTAAACAGCCTCCGATTTGATAGCGATTGATAGCCTAATTAGCGATTATTTTTGGGTTTATCGAGTCCGACGAAGCTTCCGATTGATTTATTTTAGTTATTCGTCCAACCGTTGTTGTTTGTTTTTTTAGCAAACCCTGACAATGTACGATACCTGATGGCAGCAGTTGAATTTTGTAGTATTTCGATCTTATTCCAACATTTATTTACATTTACATTTAAATTTCAATAATACACAATAATTTATTTGGGTATCAGCAATCACTGGCGGTTTGTCAGACGCAGGCGAAACCGTGGCAAATCCGTGGCTAAACACCGTAGGAACAACATATGTACGGCTATATAAAACCAGTCCTTTACACACTATAGAATCTTTCAGCACTAAAGACAGCTAACAGTGCTCAACACTTGTGCAGCTGTCCTGCGACTACTGGTATAATGTAATTAAATTAAAAACTAGAGGAATCCTGAATTGTACGTTTTTGCGCGGCTGGTTCAATTTGTGTCCATTTTTATGGCCAAAGTCTGACCCTCGGCCCTTTTCCGCCTGGCCAGCATGTAATGCGACACGTTCTCGTAAACAAGGAACGTGATCATGCACGCGGGTATCACACGCGTCAGATTGGCCTGCAGACCCTTGTAGAAGCCTTTGGCGCCTTCGTATCTGCAATGGAACGAAACATGTATGGGGGGTTAGTGACTGTGATCAGGTGGCTACAATTACTTACAGTACAACGCGTTGGCTGTTTCAGTTTAGCAAAGAGATTCTGCACAAGTTACGAGAATGGGGAATATAGAGACAGAGAGAGAGAGAGAGAGGAGCACGGACTACTTACAACACAGCGTACGGCTGAAGCTGAAGCCCATAGCCCTTGGCCAAATTAAAAGACTCTGGTTGGACCCGAGACATTCTTTAGTTTGTTGTTTTGTTTTTTTTTTTGTGTCCTTTTGGATTGCCATCATGGCATTTTAATATAGGTAAGTAACTAATTTTGTATTTTCTTCTCTTGGTTGTATGGTTTGATTGGGATTGTTCTGCTCCAGCAGCTTAGTTGGTGGTTCACAATGCGTGTTATGCTTATTTACATAAGTGTCAAGGTTCATTTCATCCTTAAGATTATAAACCATTTGCGAAACTATGAAGAATCTTTTTGCCAAAACGAAATTTTGTCTCAACTAAACTGGAAACTGGTTTCAGCTGCGTTTACAATTCCAATCCATTACAAAATAAATAATTTAACTAAACTATGAACTAAATGTGTGTGTGTGTGGATGTGTGTTGCTTCGGTGAAGTGTGCAAGAAATGCATCTTTGAATTTACATACCATCACAACAATTACTTTCAAAGTGAAGGGGCGGAGAATGTAAAATAAACTAATTGTGGAATTAACTTAGGGCTACTGTATAGGTGGTTCTTAATCGAATTATAACAATAATACAAAACATGTTGTCATTTTTTGCTGCTTGCTGCACATTGGAGGAAACTAGAAAGATTCGTGTATTCTAGGTGCTTAAATTCTGTTCCAGATTCTAGATCCTAGATCCTAGGTTCTGGTTAATACTCTATCTAGCTGGTCAGCTTCTCCCAAATCAGCATGACCATGCAGATGTTGGGCGTGACGTGGACCAGGTACGGCACAAGTCCCTTATAGAAACCGCGCATGCGTTCGTACCTCCAAGTCTGTTTGATGCAGTCCCAGGTGCCGCTGTAGCGGTGGTGGTGATCCTGCAGGCGGGCACGCACCACCTGGTACGGGTATGTGGCTGCTGCCGCAATCAGCTTGGAGACGGCCGCAAAGGCCAAATATTCGGTGGTGGCCTGTGGATGGAAAGCGATCAACGGTTAGAAATGCGAACGAATTTTCTTGAACAACTGCCAAATCGCTCAGACGTCACCAGAGACCAGCCGCAGCCGGATACACACAGATATGGATATACCTATATCTGTGCGAGTATGTATATATAGTACATGGGATGGCAACGGCACGAGCAACCTGGTCATGTGATGCTGTTCTCCACTGATTTGTATACACACCAGTTTCGTATCGATGGGCAGCTTGCGGTATTCGTTGTAGGCGTTCTTCATCTCCTCGTAGGTCATGAACTGAATGGCTCCGTGAGAGACGCCCAGCATGCCGGGAACGAACCCTCTGTACAGGCCCCGGACACCCTCCTCTTTGTAGATCTGGCTCAGGGCATGTACCATTCCCCGGTACTCGGCACTGGCCGAGGAGTCACACTGCAGACACAGGCGTGTCTTCACCACCCAAATGGGATTGGTTAAGAGCAGAGTGAGGGCTCCAGACTCGGCGGCAGCCAGCATGTGCATGGCAGGACCCAGAGGCATCGTTGTATTACCGCCCTGGATGAATGTTTTGATTGTGTTGTAGCTGGAAGTGGCAAGGGAAGTTTTAATCGTTTGGTTCTTGGAGCCAAATGCAAGTTTAGATCCACTTACAACATGAAGTACAGCCCCCAGGAGGAGCCCGATCCCCAGACATTGGGGGTGACGCCCTTGTAGAGCCCTCGGAAGCCCTCTTGCCGGAAAATAGTGGTAAAGGCGCTGCCCAATCCACGATACTGGGGCACTGTCGCTGTCCGTCCATCGTTAACTGAAAGTAGACAATCGAAACGGGGAAAACCGTTAGTGATAAATAAGTCTAGACAGGGCAGTAAAAATAGTGTGATCATATAGTTGGATAATTGGGCAGAAGGGCACGCTAAGATACGGCTAGGATACGTCATCCCTCCCGTTGGTTGTTCTTTACCGTAGGTGGGCAACTGTACGGCCCTCGGCTCGGTACAGCACGGCCTGGAACGAACGGCAAATCAGTTGTTGACTCCAACAGGCCCTGGCCAAAGTTGTTTTCGCCAAACAGATAGCGTTAATTGCCAGCGGATGCGATAAGCAGGGAGAGTCGAAATGAGCTCTACATGTTTACGCGTCCATTAGCATCTATTTATATGAAAATATGTACCATACATGTGTACGACCACGGTAGGAGCGGGAGCTGGCCTGACAACAGCGCCACAAGCCAGAAAGGGGGCTCGTCTGTCGCCAGAACTTTCGGTATTCTCAATTTTTTGTATTTCTTAGCTATTTTTAGTTGCCCCACGGGTGACCTTGAGCGATGGCACTAACTGGCTGCTGCTCTGCTCTGCTGGTCCGGTCCGGATGATGATCTGTAAATCATATATACGCATTTCCACTGACACAATCTAGTTTTGGGGCAAAGTAATGAGTTTTAGATGGTGCACTCGATAGCACTCGATAAGGTCACAAGTGGCTGGGCTGATTCAGCGAGCTTCCCGCTTGGCAACACGCTGGAACTCGTTTTGCGGCTGCTTGTGCCACATAAACCGGACAGTGCCCAAAGCTGTCGTCTGTCAGCGGCCGAAAGTTGCCGTTAACAAAGCGAATGTACAGTCAGCAGCAAGCAGCACCAGGCAGCGGCGTGGTCACGTGAGCAAAAGAGCAAAAGCAAACAAGTTTAGTTTCGTGTGTGTCTGAGCCAAATGCGTCATCGCAGAAAAGTAGAAGGCCTTGCGCAAGTCAATAGAAAACAGCTGTTGAAACTGGAGAAGATTCGACGAGTTTCTGAACTGGAATTACTCAGAGATTATACATAGAAATAGAAGAACAGAGAGCTGAACGCTTTGGGCTATCATCTACCAGTGGGCTCGTATGTCTGGGGGGGTCTTTGAGCTGCTTTATCAGTTTGCAAATTTCGCATGGTGTGATTTTATTCGCATAAACAACCTAATTTGTTAGGACTCCCATTGTGGTGTGGTTGTTGTTTACTCAAAATTTTTCTGCCGATTTTACATATTGACTCTTGCGCTGGACTGGTCGGTCGCCTTTCAGCGCTGATCTCAGGCAGCAACACAACAATAATATTTTATAAACCCGCTCCGGTTGTTGTTATTTTGATCCCCGACTATGTATACGGAAATATTGCTCGCTCGTGTACAAATATTTTGCGCATGAAGCGCAAACGAGGCCAACTACATTCATACAGTACATGTATGTTGGGATATGAATCATTGAATGTTTTTCCACAAAAGAGGCGAAAACAACGACTATCAGCTGATTGAGAATGACAGTCAGCTGGTCGTTTCCTCTGCAATTCATAACAATCATTAACATTTTTGACAAGCAACGTAAAACAGTTTGAGGGCGTGTTCTTATTTCTTTCTAGAAAATTCTAGATTAGAGTAAATTTAGCCAACAGTGGAGTGGAATGGAGCATAATCAGTCGTACGGAATTGTCAACAAATCAATAAATTTCGACCAGCTATCGAACGCGTCAGCAAAGAAAAAAAACCACTCACAAAATGAGAATCATCCCAACCCAATTCGTCATCGTCTCATCTTTCTGCAGCTGAGACAGCAGTCGACTCAAATTTTCCATGGAAATTTTCCAAATGCACTGCGCAACCACATTCGAGAGGAGGGACTGGACGGGACGGGGCGGGAGCACCGGGGCGCAACAGTGCAATCTCCAGCCAAGCTGGCGACGCTGTGGAGGCGTCTGCACGTGCTGTGGGGTGCACTACACACAATCAGCAGCTGGCGTCCCCAAGTACAGTGGAAATGAAAATGAACGAAATGTTACTCACCAGCAAATCGAATCTTGATGAGGTCCAGTGGATGCAGTATAATTGTGGACGCTACACCTCCGGATACTCCGGCCACCAGATGCTCGTACTTGAAGTGGGCCAACACATTGAATTTCTTGGGACTGCCCGTGGCTGCTGCTCCGCTGGGATTCATTTTCGTTTGGGATCGATCTCTCTTGTATCTTTGTATTATTGCTATAATCTTAAGTTTTCCTTTATGCAGAGTTCACTGTGCGCGTGAATTGTGCTATAACTATTTACTAATATTTACACTCTTTGGCTTGAGAAATTCTGCGGACACATGGGCGCAAATCAAAGAAATTCGCTCGCCAAATCGATCTTGTTGCTAGGCGCACACTCTCTGCGGTTCTTGTTGCTGCTGCTGTTGTTGCTGTTGTTGGCGGCGTCACTGCTGCTGCTGCTACAGTTGAAACACTCCTGCCTTTCCTTTATTGTTGCCCAGCACATATTTTCTCTTACTTTGTTTCCCAATGTACAAGATTTTTCTTCAGTGTGAAACTCTTTCTGTGTCTGCGCTCCTCAATGGCTGATGAAATTGCTTGACGGGCAGCGTTCGCTGGCGCTGCTTTCAACCTTTTTTCCCGATTCTCAATTATTTTAGCTGAGCCATTCGCTTCTTATGTAATGATGCCAAATGCATATCTGTTCCACACTTTGTGCTGTTATTCCAACTTTGCCAAACTCAGGTAATGTATAATCTCACTGCAAATTAAAGTTAGCACGTGCGGGAGCGATTAATAGCTATTAAAGACTTTTCTAGTGCGCGAGCTGGCTGGGACAAATGTGAGGCAGCGAAAAAACGAAAATGATGGCTTCCAATACACATGAAAAACAGCTGTCTGGAGCTTAAAAGCTCGATTGGCTACCCTCCAATACATCGATAGGAATCCATGGCAATGAATGAATTTTGGGGCACGTAATTTAAAACATTACTTGCGGTTGGTTGGCTTTAAACTTTGAATTTTTAAATTTGTAATCCATTTCTGTACCTAAAAAATATCAATATAAAAATCCATGCTTTCTCCCTAGTTACAAAAAAATGAATTTTAGGCACATATACAACAATTATAGCTGAAAATCAAGATTCAGAATACGTCAGAATCAGATCTGAATAGTTTTAGAATCTTTCTCTATGCCTATGTCTAATATTAATCAAAATAACTCAAACATTACAGTCTAAACACCCTTACAACATTCGAGCATAAACCTAATCACTCCTTCAAATAACATCAGCGATACATGCGATAACCAATGCGATGCCAAAAAATAAGAGAAAACCTCCCATCTCTAAGAAAATATAATAATATTTACAAATTCTTTAAAAAGAAAACATCAGTTCTTACTCAAGGGTAGCATGGTAACCTAAAACCAAAAAAAACATGGGATTGCAAGAATACTACACCTGGACATTTCCAAACACACCTGAGAATGTGGCGTAAGCGTACTGTATCTTCCAGTAATCACTGTACACATTTGCCTATCTTCAATTAGCCAAGAACTGGACCAGCTGGGCCGGTCGCTCGTGGTCGTTGGAGTTATTGGCCGATCACGATGCGCTCTGGCCAACAAAATGCTCGCCTTTCAGATGGAACCACCTGAAGACCATGAGCCTTCCGACGGACAGTTGCAGTGCTACTATAAACCAGGTACCTCCACTTTGCTGCTGCACTTCGAAACGACCTTCGACGATGAGATATTGGGCCAGCAGATAGATGAAACCATGGAACAGGATGGGGCACCGTTTGACTTTGATGGCTTCTACGAACGGATGAAGTGCCGGTTCGTGCGAATGATGCTACTGGCCCTGCACGTCTGCCACATTTTAGTCTACGTGGAGACAGGTCAGACCTTTGATCTCTCCTTGGTGACCATTTTTCAGCTCGTAAAGTTCGCCAGAGAACAGCATCTGATGGAGTTTCTGCCCAGTCTCTTGAAGGAGACCCCTGCTGGGCGACTGCTTGGCGAAAAGTGTCGACTGTGTACCCCAAGGATTCTATTCCTTTTCGAGAACTTTCCCCAAGACGATGCCAAGACCCGGGAATGCGTGTCCGCCTGCGAATTCCAAACGGAGGACAGCATCTATGAGCTCCTGCGCCACCACCAGATAATCACCAACAGCAGTTCGAGCTCTCTGCTGGCTCTGGCCAACAATAAGCAGTTTGTCTTCTACAATGCCCACGACCCCCTCCATGTGGACAGACTTCTGCAATCCATAGAATTCCTAAACTTGGACATGCGCAAGCTAGATGTCAAAGAAGAGGAGGATGATCTGGAAGTCCTTGAACTGGCCCCCTTCGACGGGTTCGTTAAGTCCTTTGGCGAGTCCTTGGAAAACACAGATTACGAGGAGCAGCAGTACAAGACGGAGCACACCGCCTGGAACTTCCTGCAGAGGCATGTCCAAGACGCCTTGCTAGGCTGCTTCGACGAGGGCTCCTTCAAGCAGGTCCCCCAAAAAGGACAGCTTCAGCTGCTCAATGCGCAGGAGTGGCACGATTGCATTACCGAGTTGCACAAGCTACTGGTGACCAACGCAGGAACACAGGAATCCCTCAACGAGATTCGCAACGAGGATTATGTGAGTTGGTGGCTGGAGAACAACCTAAAGGGGTTACTCATTCGTTCTTGTTCTTTGCAGCGCATCTTCCTGCAGTCCTTTGACGAGAGCCTCAACTATGAAGACAAGTGAGTGAGGCATCCTTTTAACTCTGGATTTTCTCAGTTTACTCGATTGCTTTTCAGATTCTGGGCCCATCTGTGTGAGATTGGCCTCAAGTTGGGCATCGCCGCTTACAAACAGGCTGCCCCAGCCATCTACGGCAGCTCAATGCACAAGCAACTGCTGGCCGATGCCATCCTCGCCTTTGAGGAGGAGGGACGCGGACCACCGGCTGAGGAGTCCATAGCTAAGATGTCGGCCATCTGTCTGCAGCACTGGCAGGACGGCAGACAGCAGTGCGAGCAGCTCAGTCTGCGATCGCAGCCCTGCACACAGCCCAAGGAATTGCCGCATGACAAGCACAGCAGTGGAGTGATCCACGTTTCCAGCTGTAATTGTGGTCGGACTCAGGGAAGGAGGGAGGACCCCTTCAGCCTGCGGCAGGCCAACTACGAGTTCTACGAGCACATGGTCAAGATGTGCAATCTTTGTGTGAAGGTCAAACAGTTCAAGTTTCCCATCTTCGAACCGTCCAACAGTGACTATCGGGCAGCGGCCTTTGACGTTGCATTTCCTCTGCTGCATGCCGGGAAGAATCGACTGGCCCAGGACGCAGAACTGGACCCGGACGAGGACGAGGAGGATGAAGAGCTGCCTACGGGGGAGCAAGAGCAGCAGCATATTACTCGGAGCAATGGCTGCTCCCAACCCTTGTCGCCCACCTTTGGATCGGATCTGAACATGTCCATAGCCGGCTTCGGAGTTTCGCTTAACGAATCCGAACCGAGCTTCGACCAGGGTTCCACCTCTGAGGCGGAATCCACCAGTAGCGACACCTCCAGTGCTGAGTCAAATAACGAGCTGGTGCTGCAGCTGAAAGAACCCGCGGAAAAGCATGAGGAATCCTGTGATCCCGCCTCGAACAGCCCTCTGCCCAGCATGTGCTTGACCTCTACCACCGAATATCTGCCTGGCCTGGTGCACACCTTGAGTAAAGTCGGACTCCTGCCACTGTTCCCCAGCTGGTCACTGGCCTGTGTCGGCCCCAGTTCCATCTACAGCCACAACACGGGCCTGCAGGAGCATTTCCAAAGCGGCTTTCTCTCCGGCGCCAACTTCCTCCTGCCCTGGGACGTCCAGCTCAGGCTTGTCCATGCCCCCAAACACTATCACAATTCCCACCAGCCGCATATGAGTAAGAAACAGCAACGATATCGCAAACACGGCGATCGGATGGTGCTAAAGATCTTCGTGGGATTCGAGTACGAGTGCTCTCGCGGGCACCGCTTTATGATGTGCCGTCCGGACCGTGTGCTACGCGGTGCAGCAGACATCGAACGGGACACCTGCAGCAAGATGGTGCACACCAACATGCCCCTGTACTATCCATGTCCCTGCCGATCACAAAATAATTATCTGGCCCAGCTAATGCGTATCCATGTGGTCACTCCCAAGGCTCCCGTCAACATCATCGTGGACCCCAAAGTCTGCATGGGAAAGGACAAGTACACATTCACCTTGGGCAGCATGGTCCCACCCCGACTCTCGCAGAGCGCCTACTGGATCCTCCGACTGCCCTATGTCTACCAAGGCGACGATGCCCTGATTGCCCCGCCGGAGAAACTGGAGCCCGATGACATGATGGCTGGCGGCTATCTCCTGGCGGGCATGTTTGGGATTGCCGAAACGGATCCAACTTTGGACTTGAATGATCAGGCACAACTGACCACCAATGGGCAAGAATCTTTTACCAGAATTTGAAGATGCCTAGAGGATCATTTCCTTGATCGAATTCCGAGTAAACTATTCCTCCTTTTGGAAAAATTATAATGCGTTTGACTTTTTCTTTTTAGTAACAATCAACGATCTCTTCGGGGAGGTCTCTAGGGCGGGAATTATGCAGAACTCTTGACTCTGACTCTGCTGGGTGTTGCAGTTGCTGGGGGAACTGGGGGCAATACATCGATATTTTCAAGAAAACTCTCTGCGCAACTGAAATGTATGATTAAGCTGACTACATTTGGGACTGCTCTCGTGCGATCTTATCACTAATTAACCTTTAAAGAAATTATGTGGTGAGAAGTCCAGGTGTCGGGAACTAGAAGGCTGCGTTTAGTTGCTGGGATGCTGAGAAACGGGGCCACCGTTTTTATCAGAATGGCAGTTACAATATGATCAGACATATTTATATATAAGCTTCACTTCCATCACTGCCATACAAATTTAACAAGCGATGCAGGAACACAACGCCCCATCGCACATTTACACGGGAACAAATATATAAATATCAAATTGCGCATGCTTTTCGAGAGCCAATGTAATTTTTAATTTTAGTACGATGCTTTGGGAGAGAAATCATTGTGTATAGTAGGTACATACCAGTACATTTGTATCTTTTTATGCATATATAGAAATTGGCAAACGTTATATAATAAACACTCAAAATCATAAGCTGCAAGCCTTCAGATTTGGCTATAAACAATAGGAATACAACGTTTGAGATTTACATCAGACCTTTAACGCAGCATTATGTTTTGAAAAATAACTGTAAATTAAGGTAAAACTAAATTTGTATCCTAATGGAGACGATTTTCCAGTTCTTTCGCACCAATTATGTGTTGGCCAACTGCGAGAATGCCATCATCAAGAAGGCCTTCACGTTGAATCTCTCGCACTACCAAATCTCGGAGGCGCCCGAAATAATTGGCAAGTGCGAAAGTTTGATGAAGCTGTTTCTGAATCAGAACAAACTAACAAAGGTAAGGGCCGTAGAATTCATTTGGTGACAATGCGTACGGAACTGATTATCAAACTTACAGATTCCCTCCACCATTGCAAATCTCGCCCGTTTGCAAGTTCTCACCTTGGACTACAACAAGCTGGACGAATTTCCTGTGATCATCTGTCAACTGGTGCAACTGAAGTTCCTCAACATCAGCTGCAACAACATCCAGCGTCTGCCCCGGGAATTGGGCTACCTAACCCAGTTGGAGACATTCTGGTGCAACAACACTGGACTGCTGGAACTTCCGTCGGAGATCGGGAACTGCGAGAGCCTCGAGATACTGGGAGTGCGCGGAAATCGCCTGACAAAGCTACCCTCGTCGGTGGGCTCCCTCCCATTACTGCGCTGGCTCACGGCCGAAGGCTGTCAGCTGCGCGAAGTACCACTCTCATTCGCATTGTTGGGCAACTTGGTGCACCTCAATCTGAGAGGCAATCGGCTCACACGAATCCCAGGAGTGCTGGTCGCAATGGAGAAGTTGAGGTTCGTGTTCCTCAACGATAACAGAATCGACGAACTGCCGACACGCGCCCAATTGCAAGAGCTGCGTTTTCTGGACATGCTGAACTTGAAAAGGAATCCAATCTGCCTTCATCAGGACTTGCAGGTTCTTGCAGTGGTACGTTAATAATTGTAAGGTCAAGCTGAAAATCAAAGTAACTGGATTTTACAGCGCCAAACCAACATCTACATGGACCTGCCGCAGCACCTGCTGGATGAAGCCGATGAGTTAGCTGCTGCTGCATGTCCAAATCAAGATCAGCATCAGGACGACCAGCACGGGGCTGATGACACGGAGACGTCGGACTGGGCTAACAGCGCGCGAACCAGCCAGCTGGACACCACGGACGAGAGCTCGTTGGAGAATAGACTTGAAGATGTGAGCATAATGTTGCCGGCGATGTCGCGATATATCACATCCTTTTGATGTTTGAAGTATGAGATTGTCAGTATTACACAGCACGCATAAATGTGTTATTTATTGTTTAGATTTGTGTGTTTGTACATGGACCTTTAACAGCTTATCGTACCGTACCGCTCAAAATGCAGGCTCAAGCCGGTAGGGGAACAGGAAACAATACGATTTGGTTAAGTAGGAAATGGTGCCAATATGACAGGTGTTTTTTTTATGCAAACGCTCTAACTAGACATATTCTTCATGACCTGTTCGTCCTGCATGGACATGGCCGTCAGCTTCTTGCCAATCTTCTCATGAATGTCCAGGTACTTGGCCACACAGCGGTCGATGCAGACCATCTCGCCCTTTCCTGCAACAACACGGGTCACGTCATTCTTAGCCAGAGATCTCACGAAACGTATTTCTCGCCACACTCACCCAACTCGGACTCCGCATAGCGCGGTGGGATACACTTCTTGTGGCATGCGCTTGTCATGCGGTTATATAAATCGGACATCATTTCAATTTCCATCTCTTGCATTAGCTGTACTTTGGCCTGGTCGGCCGGGCTGATCTGGGACATGTCCATGGTTTGGTGTGTCGTGCTGCTTTTAATTGATGATTAAGTAAATACTTTCGACCTTAGTCAAAACGCCTGTCGGAAGAGGAAGAGTAGTCGTAGTTGCCGTGATTCGCTTTTCTCATGCGTTCACGAACTTGCATGCTCTCGTAACGCCGGCTATCAACGGATTGCTTGGACAGCACAAAAGCGTACACTCCACCAGCGGTCAGAATTCCCCTAATCAGTCAAGAGTTTAATTTAGAATTGTATTCTGTGACAATATAATAAATTACACAATTTTTTCTACAAACCAACAGACAGCAATTCGTCCAGCGTTTCCTAACGTCATAACTATATCGATATTTTTGGTCGATAATGTATTTGTAGGGTGACATTGTTTTGAATGTATATTTTTGTGGGATGGGATATAATATAGCATCAACTCAACGGAACTTAAACGGAATTTAAAGAAAATTAGCACTGTTTTTCTGTTGTTTCACGTCGTTTGATCAGATATACCCGCGAATTTTTGTTAATATTCATATTTTGTTGATATAATATGTCAACTCAACGCATTCGTGGCAACTCTATTCTGGCGATAGTGGAAAAGTGAAGTGCAATTGTTAATGTTATCAAAGTATTATTTACATATTTAAATTTCCTTAAAATGGACGCCAACACTACCTACCTACAAAGTGCCTACCAAGTTGCGATAATACCGACAGATCTACATCATGAGGCGACCATAATCAAAGCAGCCCAGTCTCTGGATTGTCTACACAAAACAATAAATTCTATTTTCGAGCGAATTGATGCCCGCCTCGAACGAAATGGTGCCAAGGTCCAGGATATAAACATTCGTGTGAAGCGGGCGCAGGCGAAAATAGATGCACTGGTTGGGTCCAAACGAGCCATTCAAATCTTCGCACCGGCGCGATTTCCTGCCGGCGACGTGCTGGTCAACATATCTTCCACCTTTCCACAGGTGGCTGGCAAATTGATGGAAGAGAATCAGGAAAGTAGTCCACACTGTCGACAGCAACAGACGGCATCAGTGGCAGATGAAGATCAGATTTCCTTTCATGTGCGAGCCGAGCAGGAGCATGAAGCGCCGCTGGTCGTCGAAAGAAAGATGACTAATCGGACTTCCGGCTTGGGTGGTCTTCCCTTGACTGGCGTAAAATCGGTCCCGTCTTTGATGCGTTTCAACACGAACGAGTTTGCCTACGGTGATGATTTGAACGCCTGGAAGCGTTCTCTTCCCCCGCAGAGGACACGACGTGCAGCCAGCCAGACCAAGATCACGACGGAGAACCTACTAGCCCCGGCTCCGCATTCACTGGCTCATGGCACCACAAAGTTGGCGAATCCCGCCGGGGATTTGCGATACAATCCAGCCGCTTTGGCTGCCCCAGCCATCGATGTGCCCTTGGACTTGCCCGACCTTCCTGGCATAGCCAACGACTTGCAATATGAGCCTGTTGAAGAGAACACTCCCATTGCTCCGTCCCAGCAGTTTGGGGAGTTGCCAGATTTACCCGGATTGGAAGTGGTGGAACAGGAGATCACAGTGCAGGCTCTGGCAGCCCAAACGCACATACCAGCGCCAATGAAAAAGTCGATACGACGATCAGTTGGATCAATTGGATCATCTCCAGAGTTGCCGCAACCGACACCGCCCCCGCCTCCCCCTCCACCACCGCCGCCGACTCCTCCAAATGTGGCCCCGCATCCACCCTTGCCTACCCGAGGCCCCATCAAACCCCTCTCTCCTTCTCTTGAAACGCCCCTTATCATGCCACCCCCTCCACCCCGCATCACTGACCCACGATCAGAGCTTATGGCTGCCATACGGAATGCTGGAGGAGCTCAGGGCGCACGTCTCCACTCGGCTGCGGCTGCCCCACTCGATGTGGTTGACACGACGAGATCCAAAGCAGGAACCGCTGCCACGGGTGATCTTATGGCGGATCTCCACAACAAGCTCCTGCTAAGACGCAAAGGAATCTCGGGCAGTCAGAATCCCGAAAATCCCACCGCTGGTAATCCGCTAATGCATCAGCTGTCCATGGTTATACCTATAGAGTCGAGAAAATCCTCTCAGTCCAGCGACGAAGAGCACTCTGAGGAGGACGTAGATGCGTGGTCGTAATTAAATTAGCCGCATATGCCTTAGCACCAGGTTCATGTGCCTTCCATGGCTTTAAAGTTTAAAAACTAGCATCAAATTTACCTCTTTTTCAAATTAAATTTTAGTCAATGCCCCAGCATGCATTAAAATTAGCAGTTTTAAATTTTAATAAAATTGTATAATACCCTTCAAGGGTATAAAACGAAATCAGTTTGATTCAGTTGCGACTTATCAACAGTCTTTTTGATGAACGGAAAATGGCGCGAATACCCTAACCACGATCGACCGTTGTTCAACACTTAAAAATACCAAACTTGGTCTCACATGTTTCGATAAAAATAACAACAAACATATAATTTATAAATAATGCTACGGTTGCAACTTTTATAATGTCCTCTCCGCCACGAGATATTAACGATTTGTTTGATGATATAGTGCTCACAGAAGAGAATCACGCTCGTCTTGGCTACGACGAAGGCTTCAAGGACGGTAATTCGCAGGGGAACGAGGAGGGCTATAAATTAGGCTACTCGCAGGGTGTTCAATTGGGCGAGGAACTTGGCAGAATACTTGGAGAGGTTGTGGCACAGCAACAATTGCCACATACGGAGAGGGTGCGACGAACCCTTGACCACCTGCGGTCACTCATTGAAGGATTTCCCCGCAAGAACGAGCCGGAAGCGGACATTATCGGAGCCGTAGAAACCATCCGCAATACTCATCGGCGCCTTCGTGCCCTCTTGGGTACCAAAGGCTCGAAAGGAACTGCTTCTCCTGAGCCATCCCCTGCTAATCGCAAGGATTATAGTTTCTAGCGTCATGGCCAAAGTTGTAACTCAGCTGGAGAAGCGCCTCGATGCGCTTCTGGTGTACCTCCAGCCACATTGGGATTTCCTCAATTGTCATATGGTTAACTACCTGACCGATCAGCACTGGACAAGTTTTATTCCGGAGGCAATGCGAAACGAGATCAAAAGCAAGAAAGATCTTGATCTGGCCATAGAGAACCTTTTTTGGCAAAACAAGCGTTCCTCCACTGAATTTTCCGAATGGGAACGTTTTTTAACTTACGCAGACAGCGAACGTTTATCTGAACATCCAGAACTACTGACAACAGTGGAACAACTGATAGAGGAGCAGGAAACGTCGTCGCAGCTCAACATCAGGGAATTCATGAGTGCCAAAAAGTGCCATGAGGTACGATAAAAGCAAACATGTCTGGTTAAATCTAATCCCTCACGTCCGTACTTTGTAATCCTATACACAGGTAGAGCTTACAGCCGCTCTGGTCGACAATTTGATACAGAGCACTGGACATCATCATGATTTCTTCATTGTGGATGCCGGCGATGGAAAAGGATATCTCTCCTCGCGAATGGCGCTCCAATATGGGCATCGTGTGCTCGGCATCGATGCCAATGCTGCCAACACGGAAAACGCCTTGAACCGTAATCGCAAACTTCAGGTAACACTCGACTACAAAATAAATACGTCTTTATTTCATTAGTTTTATACACTTAATATAAGTAGAGTAGAGTTTCCAAGTTTCATTCCTTTCTCTGCGAACGGCTCTCGGTTCCCGTCTGGACTGCCGCGACGCTCCTAGTCGCGCATTTCACCCTCCTCGTCGTCATCCTCCATGCCCTTTATGTAGAGCACATTGTTGCAACGTATCAGCACCTCTCCCAGATTGCCGGTGACAGAACCCTCGATGACTTCCTCTGTGTTGGCCAATTGCATGTTCATATAGCCGTCCACGGAGACCAAGAAACCTTTGTATTCTTGTCCCCATTTGAGTTTCACCAGCACGGGTTTCCCAGTAAGCCCATTAAGAAATGGCTTGGGGTTGATTGGCATGCCAGCAGACATTGTGTTTGTTTTATTATTGTACGGTTTTGGAGTGAAAACAAGAAAATCTTGTAAAAATGCCGGGACTTCGCGTGGAAAAAGTGTGAAGAAGCAGAATTGGGGATGGTATATATTGATGTATCTATTATCGATATTTTTGTTAATTAGTGTTGGAAAATACGCGTTCAAGGGTGCTGCAAAGTGGGAAAATTTAAATTTAAATATCGTCTTTTTTATTTTAGCGCGCCTGGAATGGACTTACAGAACGCGCGGAACTCCAGAGCCAAGGAATCACACCCAAACGGCGCGGCAAAAAGTCACCAACGCGAAAGACAGCAAAGAGTGTACCCGTTTTGGAAAACTACATGACGACTGCAAGATTCATAAACACCGAAATTGATTTCGGTAATTTGCTAGCCGAGCACTTCCCGAAAGTTGCTTCTGCGGGTAGTTTAAGGATATGCCTGACAGGTCTGCACACCTGTGGAAATCTGGCTGCTACTTGCCTGCAGGTATTTCATTCACAGCCCGACTGCCAGATACTATGCAACATCGGTTGCTGTTACCACTTGCTTAAGGAAAGGTACTCGAAGCAAGAGTTTTTCGGCAATAAGGCATTGATGGACATGCAAACAGACTTTGGATTTCCGCTCAGTCAATACCTCCAGAAGCGTCAGTTCAGATTGGGCCGCAATGCCAGGATGCTGGCGGCCCAGTCCATTGAACGCACTTTGGATGGCAAGGAACTTCCCAATATAACGCTCTACTATCGTGCCCTGCTAGAGGTTTTAGTTTGCCGCCACGCCCCGCACCTGAAGAACGAGCTGCAGGTGGGCAAAGTGCGTAAGTTTGAAAACTTCCAGGATTACATACAGAAATGTGCCAAGAAACTAGACGCTCCTTGGCTGGCAGCCATTGATATTGCAGAGCTTCAATCCGTACTTCAGGAATACGCCTTGGATAAGCATTTCTTGGACCTGTTCTACCTCATACGCATGTCATTTGCTCCGGTATTGGAGAGCCTCATTCTGCTGGACCGCCTGCTTTACCTGAAGGAGCTGGGATACGATCGCAGCTATCTGATTGATCTGTTTGATCCTGTTATTTCGCCCCGACACTTTGCAATCGTGGCTCTCAAGACGCTGACGTGACTGGCGCTTGCATACACTGACATTGATTAATCCATCAAAGTCGTAAACCGGCTCTGCGTGTAATTTAATTAAACCAAAGCATGCAATCATTTAATTATATTTTAATTGATCGATGCTGTTGTTGGACACTAAACCACTACCATTCTCAACTCGGTGCCGATTTACACTATATCTTTATTATATATGTATGTAGTAAAAGTTATATGAATGAATAGAACCACTTGCACAAGTTGTAATCGGAACATTTTGTTATGCGCCATCTAGAGTTTTACTAAGTACTAGTACGCGTGTCGGTGTTTGTTTTTCAGCAATATATTTAAAGCCAGTCTAATCATATGTACACATACATGTGCCTTTGTATGGAATCGCTGCCTCACAATCCTCTATAAATACTGCAGCACACTTCCAATTCGCGTTGAGTATTGTGCGAAGAGCCTTGAGGTCGTTGGTTGAAGGCGTAGACTTACAAAAACATTGTAAATTTCGGACAGAAAAGGAAAACAACTTACTAATTAGGTCAGTTAAATGGTAAATGGTTTACGAAAACAATAAGTTTATAAATTGATACCAGTTGATTTTGAATTTTCAATAAAGTTATTAACTATGCAGAAGAAATGAATTAAACTCTGTTCAAAATTCGAGCTGAAAAATAAATGAAGACACATTATGACTTGCAAGTCCTTTCCGATCGGTGACTGAATATACAGTGGTGTGAAAAATAATAAGGACTTTTGGCTTTGTTTCAGAATAAGGTCTATAAAATGAATATTTTCAGTTCTTTTCAAGTGATCTTAATTTGTGTAGGTTGTTCCATATTGGCACTTCATAATGTAAAAGTACAAAACCCAAGAGTAGTGGTGAAAAAATTAATACAAATTTTTGTCAAACGCTTTTGGCTGTGCGAAATAATAGGGAAAAAAACATTTTTCTAAGAGTTGTTTGCTTATAAACTATGTCGAATAAGTGCTAGTAATTTTAGATGTAAAAACATCCATAAAACAAAGCCCAGATACTTAGGATGGTAAAGGACGTGCATTGAATTTTCGGTCCTGATATCAGCAATTTATTTGCCTGGAAAATTACTCGAAAATGATAAGATTCGGAATGCTTAATTAATTAAAATTCGCAGTAAACAAGTACATCAAAACACTTGTGGTGGGGGGGTGCAAGCAACCACTTGGTAACGAGTGCGATAAGATTGACCATAGTACTGACCTATTCGTATCATAAAGCTGGTACTTAAGAGCAGAATTAAAATGATTGACACTATCGTTTAATGCCATTTTCAGCTATAAAATGGCGTTGACCGAGGCTCTCTTCCTAATCGTGGGTGCTTTGAGTGCCGTTTATATATGGTTCCAGCGCAACCACAGCTACTGGCAGCGCAAAGGTATTCCTTACATACCGCCCACACCCATCATCGGCAACACAAAGTCCGCTTTCAAGCTGGAGAACTCGTTCGGGATGCATCTGTCGGAGATATACAATGATCCCAAGATGCAGGATGAGGCTGTGGTGGGAGTGTATGCACTCAACAAGCCCGGCCTGGTCATACGCGACCCGGAGCTGGTCAAGTCTGTGTTGGTCAAGGACTTTAATCGATTCCACAATCGATACGGCCGTTGTGATCCCCATGGCGATCCTCTGGGATCCAACAATCTATTCTTTGTGCGGGACACGCACTGGAAAGACATCCGAACCAAGTTGACGCCGGTTTTCACAAGTGGAAAGATCAAGCAAATGTATACCTTGATGCTGGAGGTAAATACCTCATGCGTACAAGAGTAAGAGTCAGTTTCAATTCGAGCCCGTCCTATGTCCCTTGCAGATAGCTCACGATCTAGAGGAGCATCTGAAGAGGCGCGACCAGAGCAATAGCAATTCAGGCAAGTATATCACCGAAATCAAGGAAATCTGTGCGCAGTTCTCTACGGACAGCATAGCCACCATTGCCTTTGGCATTCGGGCGAACAGTCTGCAGAATCCAAACGCGGAGTTCCGTAACCATGGACGCAAGCTGTTCACCTTCACCATCTCCCGAGCGAAGGACTTCTTTGTGGCCTTCTTCTTGCCGAAGCTGGTGTCGCTGCTGCGCATACAGTTCTTCACCCAGGAGTTTTCCCATTTCTTGAGGAGTACGATAAGCCATGTCATGGACGAACGCGATCGCACCGGCTCCGTACGTAACGACCTGATCGATGTCCTGGTTGGCCTCCGCAAGGAGGCGGCCGCGGAACCCTCCAAGCCACACTATGCCCGCAACTTTGATTTCCTGGTAGCCCAGGCCGGTGTATTCTTTACGGCCGGCTTCGAAACCTCTTCTTCAACCATGTCCTTCGCTCTCTATGAGCTGGCCAAGAACCCGCATCTGCAGACCCGCTTGCGCCAGGAGATCAACGAGTCGCTGGTGGAGGGCGGCGGCAATCTCTCCTACGAGAAGATCCAGTCCCTCGAGTACCTTGGCATGGTGGTGGATGAGGTGCTTCGCATGTATCCAGTGCTTCCGTTCCTTGACCGCGAATACAACAGCATCGAGGACCAGCCGGACCTGTCCCTCAAGCCCTACTATGACTTTACGCTCGAAAACGGTACCCCGGTCTTCATACCAATCTACGGATTACAGCACGACCCGAAGGTAATTTGAAAGATGAAGATGAAAGTCCAGATTATGAAAACTCGATGTATTTTCTTTTATGCAGTACTGGCCCAACCCCGAAAAGTTCGATCCGGAGCGCTTTTCGCCAGAGAACCGCAAATCCATTGTGAACATGGCCTATCAACCCTTCGGGTCCGGCCCCCACAACTGCATTGGGAGCCGCATTGGACTGATTCAAACCAAACTGGGACTGGTACACGTACTCAAGAATCATTCGGTTAAAATGTGTCCAGACACCACAAAGGAAATGAAATTCGATCCCAAGGGATTCGTCCTGCAGTCCCTGACAGGCATTCACCTGGAGATAGTCAACGATCGCCTTTATGAGGAGAGTGCAGGCCAGGTACAATGAATCGCCTGAAGGTATAGTCTTGCTAGTATGTACATATATTATATACAGAGAGTGTGGGTGATGTTTACTCATTATACATACATAATTGAAATCAAGTGTAAGATGGCTTATATATGTAGTTCTATTGATTATGCAATAATCCTAGCCAGATTTCTATAGTAGAAAAACAAAATAATAGTATAGTTATCCAATTGCATTTAATCTCTCACTTTGACTTTGAAATGCTGGAAAACTGCGCCACCAATAAATAAATATAATCTAAATTTAGTTGGATGCACATTCTAATCGCTAAATCGTTGATGGGACAAGGCGAGGCGAGTATTCGGGAGTACGAAAATAGAGGCGGCTGAGGCTGACAGCAGGGATTAAATGAATAAAAAAAGGGTTACAGAGGGGTAGGATAGATTGATATCTCTGAAGTGTAAAGCGAGGGTGCACATGTGTGTAGCTCATATGATTTATCCGGTAAGCCGCGTGCGTTTCTTATTGCTCCTATAGACACGCAATTTCTCAATCAAAATCCACTCCAAGATGTGACAGTCTCGGCTTGCCAGTTCAATTTTAAATGACAGAACACGCGAATCTCGGACTTAGTTCTCATTCAGGTGCTGTTTGGTGCACTGCTCCGGACACCGAAAAGCTAGGTGAGTCATACTAGATACATATATATATACATATATGTATATATATATCAGATACCCAAAGGATCGCGTATGAGCCTCAAGTGTATCCCGCCCAGGGCCTGCAGTATTATAGCCTTAGGATCGAGCTTCATGCGCCGCGGAGTGCGCTCCGATGTGGTTACCTGGTGATTGCGCATAAGATTCACCAGCCCCACCTTTGCCTGGAGCAGCCCAAAGCGCTCTCCGATGCAGCCATGCGGACCCAGGCCAAAGGGCATGTAGGTGTAGGGAGTCTGAAGTTTTCGGTTGGTGGGGGAGAAGCGCTCCGGCTGGAATTTCCGCGGCTGTGGAAAGTACTAGAGACGAGGAAAATTATCAGCTCTAAAAAAGAGAGGGCATCCGTTGACAATGCTTACCTGGGGATCCATGTGCAAGGCATAGCAGGGTATGTAGATGGGCATTCCTTTGGGCACGCGGAACCCGTGATACGGAGACAGGGAGTAGTCCTCGTCCTCGGCGGTGCACTCTCGGTCCAGGAACGGCAGCGGTGGATACATGCGCAGAACCTCCAGCAGGACCATTTGCATGTACTCAAGGGAATCGATCAGCTGAAGGGTCACCTGTCCACCGCTAGCTATCAAAGCCTCCTTGATTTCATGCCTCAGACGCAGCTGGATATCGGCATCCTTGGCCAGCTCGTACATGGCAAAGGCCATCGTGGAAGAGGAGGACTCGAAGCCGGCGGTAAAGAAGAGCACCGCCTGTGCCACTAGGATGTCGCCCTCGAACACAAACTGGCCGTGATCCCCGCCAGCCTTGGCCTCTTGCGTGGTGCGCCGGAACTCGATGAGGATGTCGATGAGATCGTTTCGCGTCTGCTGGGACCGTTCGCGCTCGGCCATTACATAGTTGATGGTGTTGCGCAGGAACCGGGTGGCCTCGGCCGGCACCACCTTGAAGCCAAAGAGCGGGACCAGATGCGGCAGGAAGAAGACCAGCGTGAACTCCGCCGCCCGCTTCAGGCTAAACTCGAACACGGATCGGCCATGCCTACGGAACTCGCCATTGGGCACGGTGAAGCTATTGGCCTGGACGCCGTAGGCCACCGTGGCAATCACGTCCGTGGTATATAGGGCGCACAGCTCCTTGGCCTCCAGGTCGAAGCAGCGGGTCCGTTCGTTGTGCAGCGGCTGCTCGCGCAGATAGGCGTCCAGATTAGCGCCCACTTCCGCGATCAGGGGAAACATGTTCTTCAGCTTGTTACTGGTAAAGAAGGGCGACAGCTTGAAGCGCACCTCCTTCCAGGCAGGATTTTTCAGGAAGAAGATGTTTTGCGATCCCAACGGATCGCCCTTGAAGTCGGAGTTCGAGTATCTGTTGGAGAACTTGCCAAAGTCCTTGATCATGATCCGCTTGATCAGACCGGGATCGCGCAGCAGCAGGGCCGGGCGGTGGAATACGTGTATGCCCACAAAGGGCTCGTTAACTGCATCCGGATGATTGTACAGCTGTCCCATAAAGTCCGCCGGACTGTCCCTCATGCTCAGCAGTCCCGCCAGGTTGCCCACCACCCAGTGGGGTCGCAGTTCTCGCACTCCTCGACGTCGCCAGTAGGCATAGTGCTGCTGCAGGAGGAAGCAGAGAGTGGCCAAGACGATGACCACCAACAGCAGAAGTCCCAGTACCATGTTTGCCCTGAGAGATTCCTCTGGCTACTGACGAGCTCGGAGCGCGCTCAGCACGGGTTTAAGCTGCTTTGGAAGCGGCAGCTCAAGGCGGGGTTCATCAAGATGATCCCCTGTTTTATGAATGAATATGGTTTGTGAATGGGCGATGAATGGGTTTTGTGATGCTGATCTGGCTGGATTCCATTATATTATTTGTTCAAGTTATGTTAAGTTTTTGTTGGTTAGTTGTATCGTTAGACCTCTGGGCGATCTCTAGTCGTATATTAATAGAAGGATGCGTTGGGGGAACCTAAAAATATTCATACTTTGCATATGAATATTTGCATTTTAGCCTTCAATTTGATTAGTTTAAGCTTTAAAGCACATTTGAATTTCTGTGGATTTTCCCAGCATCAGCTCGATCGGATAATTGTATTTTTCATTGGTAGTGTCACCATGGTTCCCTTGTGGCTGCTGATGCTGGCCATCCTTTCCATCTACCTCTGGCTGAGACAAAGGTATAGCTACTTTGAGCGCCACAACATCGTCCATCTGCCCGTTTCCGCGTGGACACCACTGGGACACCTGAGGAAGTTGCTGCTGCTGCGCATCTCCTTTGGCGATCTATTCCACAACATCTATGCGGATCCGCGCGGTGGTCAGGCCAAGGTAGTGGGTTTCTTCCTGTTCCAGACCCCAGCGTTGATGGTCCGCGATCCGGAGCTGATACGCCTCGTGCTGATCAAGCATTTCAACAGCTTCCTGAACCGCTATGAGGCGGCAGACGCTGCTGGCGATCCCATGGGATCGCTGACACTGCCGCTGGCCAAGTACCACAACTGGAGGGAGAGTCGTCAGTCCATGTCGCAGCTGTTCACAAGCGGCCGGATGCGGCAGTCCATGTACCCTCTGATGCTGGGAGTGGTGACCGACCTGGAGCAATATCTGCAAAGGAAGCTGGGCGACCGGTCCGAGCGGATGCTGCCTCTGAGTAAAATGTGTCAGCTATACACAACTGATGTGACGGGCAACCTCTTCTACAGCATGGATGTGGGCGGACTGCGCAGAGGCAAATCGCAGCTGCTGAAGAAGACCAAGGAGCTGTTCGACCCCGATCCTCGGAAGGTCTTGGATTTCATGAGCATCTTCTTCTTGCCCCAGTGGACGAATCTGCTGCGGGCAAAGGTTTTCAGCGAAGAGTACGCACAGTTCATGCGAAGCTTAGTCGGACATCCGCGGGAGCGAAGCAAGGGCGATCTCATCGATCAGCTGCTGCACCTGCAGAGCAGTCGACCCTCCAGCCACTACGCCCAGCATCCGGACTTCATCGCCTCCCAGGCGAGCATCATTCTGCTCGCTGGCTTCGAGACTTCCTCGGCTCTGCTGGGCTTCACCCTCTACGAGCTGGCCAAGCAACCCGATCTACAGAAGCGTCTGAGAGAGGAACTGGCAGAGGTCTTTTCACTGACTCCCACCCTGAGCTATGAGACGCTGGTCACCCTGCCTTTCCTTCGGATGGTCTGCCTGGAGGCACTTCGTCTATATCCAGCCGCAGCCTTCATCAACAGGGAGTGCACCAGCTCAGATCCCAAGGGATTCTCCCTGCAGCCACACGTGGACTTTGTGATTCCAAACGGAATGCCTGCCTACATCTCCATCCTGGGTCTGCATCGCGACGAAAAGGTAAGATTGAAAACTGAGGGAAACTCTCACCTCCCACCTCCGTCTCCCTCCATTTCCATTCCAGTTCTGGCCCGATCCCAATCGCTTTGATCCCGGACGATTTGATCCAGATCGAAGCAAGGATATCGTGCCCATGACCTATATACCCTTTGGGGCTGGTCCCCATGGCTGCATCGGCAGTCGCCTGGGCTCATTGCAGCTGAAACTGGGTCTGGCCCATATACTGCGGCTGTGCCGGGTGGAGGTCTGCGAGCAGACGGTGCCGCAGATACGCTTCAATCCGAAAACGTTCATGCTGGAATCAAAGGACGAGATATATTTACGATTCTGCAGGGATAAGCTATAAGTCAAATACAATTTGTCACCGCGTGGCTGTGATACTTGGGTATGGGAAAGGGAAAGTATTATTTTTAATTGTATTTGAATTGAATGTTTTTATTTGGATGAAACGCTTTTTGTTTGCTTGGGTAATTTAATTGTTGACCGCGGTTAGGGGTCGACAGACACACACACAATGGATTATGGATTATCGATCACTCGAAAGCGAATTGTATTTTCTTTACACTTTGAATACTTTATACACAGACACATATATAGGTAGTATACGATAAATAGTTCTCCAAAAGGAGAATCTCTTTTAAATTCAGCCAAGATTTACTTCCAGATACAACCCCAAGCTACGCGGAGCTGGCATCTTTCCCTTTCACCCACAATTATGTCGCGACCGATTCGATCCGATCCGATCCTTAGTTCTAATTGACACCGTCCAACTGGCTGAGCTTATCCTCAATATCCTTGATACGGCAACGGATTTCGGGGGCCGAGTCGCGCTGGAACTTGGTCAGATTCAATTCGAAGCTCTGCTTTATGAGGGCCAACGGCTGCTGATCTTTGGCCATGCTGAGGCGTTTGATGAGCATGAGAACAATGTTGAGGGCCTCCTTCTTGAGGCCCGTGTGCGGGACACCAGCGGCCAGGGAGACTGCGGCCAGGACATCGCTGCAAATCTTGCCAACAATGGCCTCACGCGTCTGCAGAATCGGCGTCTCTGTCTTGAGCTTCTTCTCTTGATTGATCTGCGAGAGATCGGGTAGCTTGGCCGACTCATCGAAGATGTACAGCCGTTCGATGTACTTGGTGAGGGCGGCGAGCAGACTCACCTGGACCGGACGCGTGCTCTCGCTTAGGATGCTGGTGCAGTTCGCGGCGAAGAAGAGCTGGTATCTGTGCTGGGTCTCGATCGAATGGCGCGGCCACGACTTGCCCAGCGTCTCCCAGACGACCTCCTTCAGTTTGTTGAGTGTCTGCGCCCGCTTGTTGCGCTCATCGGCCGTTAGATCCTTGTTTGCGCTTGGCTCATCGTCATCATCCGACTGGGGGTCGCGGAGATCCTTCTTCTCCAGCAGATTCCAGATCATGTCGTAAACCTCTTCGAAGCGATCGGCCTCCAACTGGTCGAGGATGTCACCCAGGGCGGCCAGGGCCAATGTGCGGTACACTGGCTCCCTTTTGCGGGCCTCGCGCATTGCCGCTTCAATAATGTTCGGGCAGATCTCGTTTTTCCGGTCCAGCCCCTTGCAGAGAGCCGCCAAGGCCTGCAGTAGTCGCTCCTTTCCCTCGAACGTGCGTCCCTGTAGACCACTCAACAGCAGTCGGATGAGACGGACTCGCTCCGGCTCCTCGAGGCTGCTGCACAGACGGGTGGCAATCGTCTGGATGGCATTGGCCGCCTGCGCCTTGCGCGACCAGCTGGCATCCGTTAGCGAGGATTCCAGTTTGGGTATGATCACGTTCAAATTGAGACGGATTCCCGCATCGCCGGGGCTAGTGTCGTTCCACAGATCCTTCCACAGCTCCACATTGGCCTTCGACTCCTCAGTGGCCTCCTCGTGCATGGCAAAGAAGATCAGCGGGAGCATGCTGTCCGTGTAGTCCTTGAGCAGCTCGTGGTGACGCTTGTTGATGGACTGTATGGTCAGGGCGATCGAGCGGTTGTTCGGCTGCTCAAAGTACAGCTCATCCAGTTTGGCAAAGAAGTTCTTGATCGACTGTTCCTTGGCCAGTCCCAACAGATGCCCAATCGCGCTGGCGTTATACTTCCGCACAGTGACATTGCGATCCTTGATGCCCACAAAGCAGGCGCGTAGGTATTTGCCCACCACTGGCGTCATCTCCTTGCCCAGACGGATGCTGATCTGAAAAAGGAGCATTACATCGAGGTAATCGGGGAAATAATCAATCAAGCTTCTGGGCTGACTGACTCACCAAGCAGACAAAGTGGGCACATCCAATCTTGGTGCCGAGATTCACGCTAGACTTCATCAACTCGAGCACTTCGGGAGTCATGCGCTCTAGCACTGGGTAATCGATGTACCGCACGCACTTGCTGATCGTCTCCATTGTGTGGTGAGACTTGGCAGCCTCGGCGCGCATCGTGTCGACCACCTCCTGGGCCTCGTTGTCGGCGCCGAGTCGTGTCGACACATAGGATAGCTTTGTGTTTTCCAGTTCCCCGGTGGCGCGCAGCAGGCAGGGAATCAGAGTAACCAGATGCGGGGCTATGAGGGCGCCGGAGGAGTCGATCATGTCTGATATGGTTTTGATGCTCACTTTGCGTATCTCAACTACCCTATGGCCCACTCCCGTCTCCAGAAGGTAGGGCAGAATGGAGGCAGCGACTGCTGTGCCCGACTTGCCGTGGTCCGAGGAGGCTGCGATCACACAGAGCTTGCCCAGGAATGAAGCCGTGCCGTGCGCAGTGACTCGAGTGCCCTCGTGTATGTCATCCATGACACGGAAGAGCTGAAACCAGAGTTCCTTTAGCTCCGGTTCGGGCACCTCGTCCACCTGCATGGCGTCGGGTGTGACACGGCTTGGACTGCCAATGGGCCGAACCAGTTCCTCTGACCGAAGCTTTAGGCCATTGGGACGCTTCAACAGATCCCTTACGGCCAGACAACAGGCGATACGCACTCTCCACTCCTTGCCGGTAAGATTGTCCAGCAGCTCGCGCAGGATATCCCAATAGTACTTCTCGGTCACCTCCTTGGAGTCGCTGACAATGGTGTCCCATATGGAAATCATCGAGTTCTGTATCTTGGGCGTGGGATCGTACTTGTAGCGATAAAGACGCGGGATAATTTTACCCAAATACGGCTGCATCTTCTGCCTGGATTCCGCGGAGAGGGTCTTCAGCCCGAACGCTGCTCCCAGCTTACTGGTCCACGCTGCATTGTGATTCGCCAGCTGCATGAACTGATAGATCATGTCCGGCTGGTTGAGATCCGAGGCCAGGGAGCACAGCTCCTTATAGGTGGTTATGTTGCCGCCGGTCGGGGTCTTACCCAGCATACCCTCGGCAAAGAGTTCGGTGTCGGCAGCGACCTGATTCACCTTCCGCTTGCCGCCAATAAGCTGATCCAGCAGCGAGTTGGCCAAGTCGGTTTGACTGCCCGCATCGGAAAGGGTGTACACTAGTCCCAGGCCACGCGAGGCCACATCCTGTACGAATTCTGCAATTACAGGCAATAATAGGTTCAAATAAAGCATAAGGAACCGAATAGCATACAGCTGTGGACCGATCCGGACCATACACCCTTCAGGAGTATAAAATGTTGTTTGACATACCACTATCGTCGGATAGAAGCTCGGTGAAGGCGAATTGCAGGAGCTCCTTCTTGCGGAGCACAGCGGGCCGTTTGCTGCAGTGCTTGACCACGGCCAGCAGCCACACTGAAATGGCCTGACGGGAGTGTGGATTGGGCTCAGTGACCAGACGGATCAGGGAGTTGAGGAACTCCTCAAAGGTAGCGTCGTCGCAATGGAAATTCACAAAGCCCTCGGCTGGTTGCCCCTTGTTGACATCATAGCCGCAAAGGGTGTTCACAATCGCCTCCGATATGGCTATATTGAGGGCTGCATCCTTTTGTACCTTGGCCAGGGTAAGGAACTTTTCTAGGTTGCGCTTGGTGAAGTGTTCGCCATCGCCGATTGCCAGATAGCCCAGACACCTGGCCGCCTCCTCGCGATTCTTTTGGCGGGCTGAGGAGCTTCGCAGCAGCTGGAAAACTACACCAAAGATGAGCAGCTTGGTGGAGGCCTCAATGTTCTGGAGCTCGGCCATTTCTTCATCGTCGTCGCCACCATTGCTGCTGACGGCCGCTTGAATCTCTACTTTGACATTTGGTATCTGGACTGCCTTGCCGATCATGGATAAGCATTTTACGGCGGCCGAAACCAGCAGCCACTGCGACTCGCACAGGTTTTTGGCTGGAAGAATACATAAATAGTAAAATATCCATTTATCGATCAAGCATTCAAGCGATCACTTACAAATAATCTTCACTGCCTCGATAAACTGCGACCATGTGGAATAATCCTTTGGCGTATTCGACTGCTTGAGCATAGCAATCTTTCGATTGAACGCGTGTCCCAGCACCAGAAGCCAGCCATGCTTGTGCTCCAGCGTTTTCTGCGTGAGGCTGACCATGCACTCAGCGACCTCTTCATCGAACTGATCATCATCGAGGCCAGAGGCCCACAGAATGGCATACACCTGGGATACATGGATGCGCATCGTTTCGGACACATCCTTCAGGGAGTTGCTCAGAGGCTCCAGTAGATGCAAGTTCTTGGCCGCAAACAGGTCTGGGGTGGCAGTCAACAGGTCGTACAGACAGATAAGATTCGATTCACCTGGGGAAAAAAGAAGAAATGTTAGTAGAATATCCCATTGATTCCATTCTATTACTCACTCCTTTTGGCCTCTACGCCCCGCTGTACGAACTTAACATATTGATTGATGGCATTTTCCTCCTCATCTTTGTAGTTCCTGTTGATATATTCGCGCAATTCGGCGGTATACTTCTCATCGCCCGGAGCTGCCACCACCCCAGCCGAGTACCACAAACACAAACGCAGATAATCCAGCAGCTCTTCATATACCTCCAGGCTATAGGGAAGCTTGGTCCGTCCTACCACCACACACGAGCTGCTCTTCTTCAGTCGCTTGTTGGCCATTTCATGGACATGCGACATCATTACGTGGAAACTTGGCAGCACCACACGACGTTGTTCCAGCGAGAGATGGTTGAAATCGCTGATAGTCTCGCTGCTGCTGTGGTTGCCCGCCTTCTCAACAGACGAGATCAGGCTGTAGTTGACATGATCCTTCTTCGAGGTACCGTACAGATACGTAGTCACATTCTCACGCAGAGAATTGCTGAGCGTTGAAAGAGAAATGCATCAATAGGAAACACAGATACGTAATGAGTCAAGCCATGCAGTTACCGTTCGCCTGCGATGAGCAGCAGCAGGTATCTGGCAGGCGCGAAATACTCCGGATAGCAGCTGGTTAGGAAGACGCTTGTCACATTCTGTACAATCTGTACCTTCGACTCGGCATTGTCCAGCAGCATGGCCAGCAGCAGATGATGCTGTCCATCCAGCTTCACCTCGGATGGATCTGCGGACGGATCATCCACATCCATGGCATCGGACGTTTCCTTCGTTTTCCAGGCGAATGCCGGAGCCATGGAGACTAAAGCCTCCCGTATAGAGGAATGCAAGTCCGGTTCACTATTTGCCAGGTTATTGAAGTAGCCCAGCACCAGCTTTAAGTCCTGATTGACGTCGTTGGGGAAGCTGCGGGAATGTTGGGCCAGGGCTGAATAGGCCGCATTCTGCACATCATTGGGCTCGGCTGTGTCGCGCCCAATGACTTTGGTAATGCCAGTGAGGATTACCTTGGAAACCTTGGAGACCAGATCCCGTGGTCCGCTGCGCAAAAATAGGAAAAAAGTAACATAAACAACATGAATGAAGATTATCCACCAATCTAACGCTTACTCCTTTAGAACCAGTTCCACAAACTGCAGGGCCAAAACCTTGCATTTTTGATTGGTGTTTGTGCCAAACAATCCCTCAAAGATGACCTGCAGTCCCTTGGTGACATTGATGCTCTTGCCACGGCACCTGATCAGATACTGCAGCAGCTTCTGACGGACACGGGCGCAGCAGGCACGCGTCTGGCGATCTGGCAACTTGCTCTGATTACCAATGAAGAGGGTGTAGAGGGGAGCCGTGACGGCTGGATTACTGAAGTCCAGCATGGTGCAGAGCTTGCTCAGCTCAGCTATGGCCGGAGTGGCCACACTGAAGCGAGTGTCTGCCGAAGCCACCACGAGCGGCACAAAGACTTGGATATCGCTGAAAACGCCGGCGCATAAGAACCGAACGATGCCCTTCTTAACCTTCTCCAGCTCTTCGGCCCGCCAGTTGTTGGAAATAACGCGCTTAAAGTTGTAAACACTGAGACCTGGAGGCACATCGTGCTCCTGGGTGATGCCATAGGGAAGGAGCAGTACGTCTTGAAGGAGTGAAAGGAAATTCGTGCTTATCGAATGCTTTCCCTGCAGATTCAGCAGCGACGCTCGCTGTGCGGGATCGTCCGGTATCTTCATATCACTCAATATGGGCAACAGCAGTGTGAAGAGTTTGTCCTGGTAGTTTTCAAGCTTGTCCTCGCTACCAACTACCTTGGCGGCCAACGCGGTCTGCTGCTCCAGCGAGAGACGCGGGAATCCCATCGCGATGAATATGATGCCAAAGTTCTTGAGAAATGTGGTGCTGTTATGGGCTGCATACTGGTCCAACAGAGCCTCAACGGGGATCTGCACTTGGCCTCGGGAGGCGAGCCGGCGCTTGATGTGAGTGAGCACCTCCACAACCTGCACGGGGGGGAAGTGCAATGCATTAGTAAAACAATGACTTTAGTTTTTTGCACCGTCATGGTACTAGAGGGCGACGAATACCCAGCGCCATTGCGTCTCTGTTTTGGCCATTTACTTGCCTTTGTGCGGACTTCATTGTGGGGGGAGTTGATCTTAAGTATAACTGGAGTTAGAAACTTTCCCACCGTGGCCTCCAGCTTCTCATCGCTGTCTGTATTGCCCAGACGCAACAATACGCGCTCTAGGAGCTCTGAAAAATTGAATGCAAGTTGTTTTTTAAATAAGCAAACCCGACTGTTTTAAGCCAGTAGGTGCCTTGATTCAGGCCTGACCTGAACCGGCTCTTTTATATCTAACTAGCTATGTTTTTCGATTTAATTTTACCAATTTCCGCACTAGGTCCAGTTTCCATTTTCTTGTTTTTCTTTTTGTATTCAGTTCAGTGAACAGTGTTGCCTAACAACCTGTGGACAGCTGCTTTTTCGCGTATCGAAATTATATCGGTGTATCCAGTGTTAATGAATGCCCGCTCAAAATGTTCAAAAATGTCTGTTTAACGTACTTTGAGTACTCTACCGGAAAACTCAGTATAATTCTCGATGAGTGGATGAAGATGGACATGATTTACTGGAAATGGATCGAAACCGAATAGTAGATTCCCTCAGGTGGTTCTTCAAGTGCTGCCCGATACAAAGTTCAAGGGATGCTGCAAGCAACCGATACTCTACAATAGGAATTACCCAAGCCCAAACAACAGTTTGAAGTACGAAAGCAGCGTTTTAATCTTAGATTTCGATTAAGAGCTAGTCCAAAAATTTAAAATTCTTTTTAACAGAATGTCGGGGACATCAGACGCTACTAAGAATGAGTTCGTGAATTCAAGCAATCCCTACTTTAAACGGGATGAAATGAAAGCTATGCTTGATAATTTGTTAAATTCCGCCAAATTCAAGTACGAATTCACCTTTAGCTTTCCCTTTATCCGATTTAATTGGGAATTTCTTACTACTGAAAAAAAATCAAACAATTACGATATTATAAATAAATTTTCAAGTAAATTAAAAATGTGTATTGCATTCTATGTTTTCTGCAAATATTATTACGTTTATCAGTAAGATTTCTTGTAGTACTCGTATCTGTTTATCGCTATAGGGATAAACACTCCTAGTGATAAACGGAACGCTTTAACTTTCGAACAAATTTTGATTGAGTAAAATTGAGATCAAGACCAACGTCTTTACCAACAAAAAATACATATGTAAGATGTAAAAAAATGTTGAGGATTTCGCAGGTACATAATACATATATAATATACATTTTTTCCGCAACAAATTTGTTCATCTTGTCTTGCTTTCAAATTTGTTGAAAATTTAAATAAAATATGCAAATCCACAGTCAGTACAAAGATTAAGTTCTGTAGTTCAGCTCAATGTAAGAGTCCGTCCTAGCAGACTGGTTTCTCCTGTGCTTTGAGTAATGCGCATTAATTTCTTCAATATGTGCTTGTGTCCTCTATACAAACGTGTGGCCACAATGTAGCTAAATTTGTTCCTTAACAAGAAATCGTTTAAATCTAATTCGAATTCATTCCTCTGATACAATCAAGTGAATCCGATGCTTAACAACATTAATATATGATTTGAAGTTAATTTTATTGAAACAAATCTCATACAGGTTGCCGTTATTAATTGATTTGTCTAATCCGTCACGAGTGGTCATCTTGAATTCTGAAATAAATAAAATTGCATTAGTACGGAATTGGTAGATTTTCTAACTAACGTAACATTTAATTGGAAAATGTCAGTTTTTTACGTTTTGTAAAAAGAGTCAAGGTTCTTCAGCAATTTGTTTTATGAAGACCGTCATGATTTTATCATCAGAATATCAATTAAATATACATATATAGCATGGTATATGGTAATTTTATACACACCTTTGAGTTAAATAGCTTCCGGCATTCTCTGAAAATGCTGTGGAAACTGAGAGGACTGGACTGTTGAATAATAGCGATTAAAGTTAAATTTTTGTTTTATTCAAAAAGAATAATTGCTACAAATATTATCTTTTCCGCTGGTGCTTGTCCTCATTTAAAACTTCTTGAAGCTCTTCTTGGCGCCCTGACCCTTGTTGACTTTCAGAACATTGAAACGCACAGTCTTTGAGAGGGGACGGCACTCGCCAATGGTGACAATATCGCCGTGCTCAACATCTCTGCAAGAACACAAATAAACAATTTTCATTAGAAGCTATTTCCACAATTTAGTTGCACATCGAGTTGGTTCCGGGGGTTTTTTCAGTATTTTTACGTTTAGTAAAAAGAGTCAAGTTTCTTCAGCAATTTGTTTTATGAAGACCGTCATGATTTTATCATCAGAGAAGTGCAGGTATGTTCGTTGCGTCCGAGATTCGCAATATTACCTGAAAGCGGGAGAGCAGTGGACGCTCATGTTGCGGTGACGCTTCTCGAAACGACTATATTTACGCACAAAGTGCAAATAGTCCCGACGAATGACAATGGTACGCTGCATTTTCGTCTTGCGGACAACACCGATCAGGATGCGACCACGAATACGGACATCGCCAGTCCAGGGGCACTTCTTGTCAATGTAGGTACCATCGATGGCCTGCGATGGAGAAGATAAACATATTAGTTGTGGAATACTTTGGCATCGAGCGGGAGTGTCACCTCACGAGGGGTCTTGAAACCCAGACCGACATCACGATACCGGCGGAGGGACTTCTTCTTGGTCACGCCAGGCTTCACCTTGCGGTTAAGGTTGACACCAAATTGTTTTTGGAAGGCGCGCTCGTTCTGATTAGTGGAGGTGGGAGCGTATCGTGGGCGGGTGGCAGGCAGGAACGTTCAGCGTGCGGGATTGAAACGGAAACAAAACGAGGGGGGCGCAACATTAGTCAAAGTTTGCCTTTGAACCTCTTACCTCGGCTGGAGCCTTAAAGCCCAAGCCAATTTGGCGGTAGAAACGTGGCCGCTTCTTCAGATTGATGCTCTTGCGACGCACTGTGGCCACCGCATGTTGTTTGCGGAACGCGCGTTCAGTTTGCTGCAATACATTTCGTGTACACATTGTCAGATACCATGCGCCAAAGTAGGGTTAGGTTGAAGATGTACCACAGTTTCTTCCTCCGCATCACTTTAAATCCCACTATGCAAGGCTCATTCCCTACAACTCACTTACTTTCCATCTGGCACCATGTATTTGTCTCACATTCGTCGTTAAACCGCTATATATGATTAATTTTAACACATTTCACCAAAGTCTTACCTGATCAGCCATGTTGAAGCAAAAGAAAGGAAGTCAGGGGTGGAATATAATTGATATATACATATATCGATAGTTTTTTTTGTTTTGATAATATATTGTCAGGTGATATATTCATTGACGAACATTATGAACATTTCTGTGAGATATATCATCAGCGGAACTACCTTACAGGATTTTGAGCAAAATCACACTATTTTTCTGTTATTTTACGTCGTTAGATAAGATATAGCAATTTTTAATTCTACCTATCGATTCACAGGGTAAATTTGTCAAAAATATCGGTATTTTTGTGCGATTTTCGGAACATATCGCCGTGTTATTTTATTTATATTGCGTTTGCTGACACAAACGAACGTCTACAATTCTGAATTCAATGCAAAATTACAAAAACAAATCTTCTGATCAAACCGTTTGCTTTGATTTAAGCGTTTCTTATTTATTGTATTCGTAATTTTCCCGAAAATAATGTATTACTGAAACTGACACGACATTTGACATGCATTCTACATGAGTGCAGCGATACTACATCCTCCAGACATCTACACATCAATAGATGGCGCGCTTGTGCATTTGTTGGGTTGCTTTGGAAGGGCGTTAACTATTTGAATAATTTATTTTTCCTGGTCCTTAGATACACTTCACTTGAATTAGCATATCGCTGATGCAACTTTAGCGCTTAGGAACTTTGTCTCTGCCATTGACCTTCATCTTAGCTGACGTTGCTAAAGCCAAGTCAGATATTTCTCCAGCACCACTTAAGAGGTTTTCTCGAAAAGAAATGTCTTTGTGCAAGCGTTTGGTAGTTTTCCTTTTGTCAAGCACATCGCATAGCCATCATAGTAGCTTGCGCTTCCTACGCACTTATAAGGCAATGCCTTATATAAAAAATGACAGCACACTAACTTTTAACGAAAATGCCAGAGCGCTAATTCTCCACATAGCTGTGGAGGGAGGCTGCAGAAAATATGTCGGATTAAAAATAATGACAACATAAACGAGTGCAAGTGCACGGCCTTGAAATGCCTGCCCTCACTCTCTCTTTCTCTCTCTCCCTCTCTCTCTCTGTCTCTCTCTGGTCTGACCAAGGCGAAAGCTGCTGCAGCTGCTGTAAATCCGTTTAGGGCTGAAACGTCACGAATGGAGGCTACCTGCTATTGCTGCTGCTTTTGCTGCCTGCATTTCATTGCCATTGTTAATGCAGATGTCTGCAGCATAAACGAACGGCAAACGCTGCCTTGGGCTCTGACGTTGGGGCTGGCAGCGGGGCCATTAGGCGTGGCATGCGTGTGCCGGTGAAGGTTTTCTCCATCGTCCTTCCTCCACTCCTTGGCAAGGTGAAACCGCCGAGCCGAGCGCAATGATGGTAATGAAATCCTTTTACTGTCCTCCCCGCCCAAGGTCTTTGCCCGCACATCACATGCCTTCCAGGTAACGGAAACGGTAGGAATGGAATGTGGATGAATGGGGCCCAGGCTCAGTAACTTTGAGGTTAGTTTATTCCTCATTTCGACTCGCCGAACAGCAGAACATCATTTGGTATTTTATTGATTAAATAAACCCCCGCGGGACATCATAAACAGCAGTAACAAAGTTGATAACTTTCTCCCCGCCCCTGCATATCCCGCTGTTATTATGATTTCATGCTTATTGCCATTATTGGTGTTGTTTTGTACTGGGCAAAATGAAAAAAGTTTTATAGCCGCCAAAGTTTCCCTGCAAACCATTTAAATGCAATGCTGCTTTAATATTGTAAAACACTTTAAAGTCGGAAACTTTTCACTTTCGCCCTCAAATTAAGCAAAATAATTTCCATGCTATGCTGCCGAAAGCCAAGGGACAAAGAGCTCTGCTGCTCTGCTGCGCTGCTGCGCTGCTGCTCTGCTCGGATCTCCTAGTAGATAGCGCGGCATCAAGTGCGCAGCTTAACGGTACATTAGGTAAACAGTGCTGTCAGCTCGGGCGAGGCAAAACAAAAGTACATACATACATACATAAATATGTATGTGTGTGTGTATACTTGAAACTTGAAAGTGGGTTGAAAGCCATTAAAGGAGCAGGACGGACATCGAGGTGGGGACCATGGGTGTGTGGCTGTGTGGTGGACAGAGCGTGTATTTGAAAAGTGACCGAGATAATTTTTGGCATGCTTTGTTTGGTTTTACTTTCTTCCTCCGGTTGCCCCCCAGCTCCCTGCTGCCCACCGTGCAGCTTTGATGAGCAGCAGCTGGGCTCAACCACAGCCCTGGGGTTCCTTTCCATCCCCATCCTCTTGGTGGGTTGTTGTTTAACAAGTAAATTTATGCGTTGCGCGTGTGGGTGGGGGTGGGGCTGGGGCAGAAGTTTGCCTACCTCTACCTCTCTTGCCCCTCGTAAAAGGCAAATGGAAAGATATTATTACGATGCTGTATTTTTTTGGGAACGTTGCCACGGTGCTCGGGGCCCACACCTGCCAGCCAGAAGGGTTGAAAGCCGTAATTATGTTAATTTTCAGTAAACGTAACATTCTCAAAATATTTTCAGATAAATTCCAGAGCAGGTCGCCAGATCACAGCCACAGCCCCAACAATGCTCTGACGCTTCCCGGGTAATTATTGGGAAAACTGACAGATTGAACGGAAATTAGCTTAGGAAACGTAAAGCCAATTTACGCCTTGTCAATTATACGACAGCCCCATTCGGGATTGAAAATGCTAATGCTGTTAAATCATGGCAAACCCTAAGGAATCAGAGGTAATCCCTAAGACAAACAGAAGAACAAAAACGGTACGGTAACCTTGGTATTGACTCTATTTATCCCCCGGATTTCTTGTTAATTAGACTTGAACAACAACACAACGGCACTTGACTACCTAATCGGAGCCCCATCCACGTCCAAATCTCCCGAAATCACACAACAAACAACTCTAATGAAGCCGGCCGTGGGTCTGTGTTCTGTGTTCTGTTTTCCGTGTTCCACCTTGCCACTCCGGCCCACTAATTGAAAAACTTTCATACCATCCCCCCGACTAGGCTCCAGAACACGTGCCACCCACTGATTCGGCCGTGGGAGGCACTGCATCAGGCCAGGTCTATTTAATGTATCACCATGCTTCCCGGCTATCTATATTTTCCCCTCATACAACACAGCTCCTGCTTGTTTTTCGTGCTCCTGGATCCGCATAAAAGGACGTTGAAACATTGCCTGCGCCCCAACCCCCACTCCCACCCCCGAGGTTAGAAATTAAAGAGCAAAAACGATTGTTTCAGGCAACCCAGAACTCGAGGCCTTCAAGAGAATTCCACCAACAGTTTGTCAGCAGTTCTGTTATCGCTCTGGTCTGGGAGGGAAGTACTCATCAATTGATATGTAATTGTTTAATTGGCAGTGCTGGAAATATATGCATACATACTAGGCTATGTAGAGCATTAAACACTCGGCTTGGTGTGGCATAGAATCTATTTTTGGGTTGGATGTTTGCTTGGTATCCGTTACCGTTTGGCCACTGGGTCCTGGGCGCCTAAGTGGCCCGGAGCTTCTGGTCTATCTCCATCTCCCTGTCCTCCTCCAGCTCGCCGCGGGGATTGTGGGGCGTGGATTTATTGGCCGAGCCCGCTGGCAAACCGTAAAAACGAAATTCGCATTAATTTCTTAAATTGAAGCATCGCCCAGCAGACAAACGACGCGTCGCCGGTACAGGCAGGGCAGCAGATGCCAGGCTCAGGGCTGACGGCAGAGGCAGGGGGCCTTAGTAGAAGACGAAAATTGTATTTTCTTTCATTGTTGGGCAGCGTCTTCTACAGGCACGGTAGGAGACGCAGGAGGAGAGACCAGGCCAATTGAAGCAGAGGAAAAGGTCCGCAGCCGAAGCTTAACTTGATTAAATATGTATATACCCGATAATCTACAATATATAGAACTGTAGCATTATGTATGGACTGTAAAGTGCGTGTCCTGTAATTAATGGATTTTGTCCTGGTCTGGTATTTCTCTCTCTTGTTGGACAGATTCAGCATTGGCCCATTGTTCATCGTAAATTTATGCCAGACATTGTCATGATTTATTCGAAATTTTGATGTAAATTAGTATTAAGTGGATTCTGCTATTCGTCCCACATACAGTGTACTTACAGTGAGTGCAAATAGTAAAATAGGCTGTTCAAAATCGATTAAAAGGCGAAGAATTCTTATTTAAGCAGAACATAATTATTGTATCACACAAAAACTGATCTATATATAACTGAGGAACGTACATAAAATAAGTAATTTATGTATGCTAGGGTGTGAGCGGAGAAATAATCTGTGCACTCAAGCCACAAAAGACAAACCCGAGTCAAGGGGACTAGAGCCACTTATGTAGCTAATGTAGTCCAAAAATACTTAAAATAATAATAATATAATATAATATAATATAATATAATATAATATAATATAATATAATATAATATAATAATAGAATTGTACCCCAAACATGAAGTAAAATTTGCATTTAAGGTCAAATTCTGAGGAACTCGCAAGTGTTTCGACTTTTCTTTTAAGGTCTTAACAATTCTATTTATATTTCCATGATGTAGGCAATTATCCATGATCAAGGCAAACAAATGTTGTACAAATGAATTATTTTTGCTGAATATTCGAACTTTACTTTTTTATTTATTACAAAAATATATCTGAAGATGGTTGAAAGATTAAATTAAACTTCAATGAGATAATGAAAGCACATAAATCATTCTTTACCCATACGCATGCTATTCGAATGCACTGTCCGCCATGGAACTGGGCCAACAAAGATTTGTGCCTCTGCATCCGCCACATCCGCATGCCCATCCCCATCCACATGGCCAGAACCAGAGCCAGAGCCAGAGCCAGAACCATGGAATTCATGGGGACAATAGTGGCTCATGTTTATGGTTTTCGCTGTTGCTGAATTCATCGATTGCTCCCAAAAAGAAGGAGATAGATAAGGGAGAGGGCAAGAGAGCAAGAGGGGAAAACTATTGTAAGCATCGACAAGGATTTACGAGTGGCATTTATGGGGAAACTTTTGGACCGGGCCCTGGAGCTGGATGAGTAATGCCCGGCTTCTAATTGCCGGCATGCATCAATTGTTGGCTGCCAATTTGGCAATCGGTATAAAAGAGCGCGTGCGATGACCATTAACACATAATCATCACATCACCAGGAACTGGCCAGAGGAGACCGGGACCATCATCGGAGGCAGTCTGGCCGCCACCTTCATTAAATCTCCGGCAAGGCAAAGCCAGCCATGTGTGTCCTTCGCTTCAAGGATGTGCCCGCATACGTATAAGCACACATATGTACATGTATATGTACATAAGCGTATCCGTATCCATGGCCATGTGCGGGCTATGGTGGCATCGTGCAATCGCAAATAATCATCCACTTAACGTCGTCCAACTTTATGCCGGAGCTACAGAGCCAACCTCTTAACGGACCCCACCCCAGCCCCTCTTCCACTTGGAGTCGGACATGGACATGGACACGGACACGGCATGGTCATAGTCATAATAATGTTTATTATGGTTGTTGGCGATCGAGCACATGCAAACGGTTTGCTTGCTCTCCCGTTTGCCATCACAAAGGACACAAATGTACCTCCTGCCACCTCACACATGCCCATGGACCCACACACTCACACACACAGACACAATGCCCTTGGAGTGGGGCCTCTCTGGTCGTGACAAGTGAAATGGGTAGAACATGAGGCTGCGAGTGCTTGTGGGCTCCAGTTACTTTGCTGCAGATGTATTTTTAGAGACTCATTTCGACTGTTTCAGCCACATCAAAAGTGAGTTCAAAAAAAAAGGAAACTTTTGTCTCTCGTCTGTACCTTTAAAGGCAGTCAGCCCCCGAATATCACAGTGGACACACAGCGGGGTCTGCAAAGGAAGTGCAGTCATTTCTGGCGCATCCTGGCGGGTCCAACAGCGCACATCCTGCCATTCGGCCATCCTGCTTTACCAGCCAGGCCAGAAATTGCATATTTCGCTGCTCGATGCGACCAGTAAAAGCGTACCAGGATGTGTATCCGGGGTGGGACCCGAACCCGAACCAGGAGCAGAACCAGCAGCAGAACACTATCCAAATTGTATTTATGTGGGAGTAACTGTGTCCTTTGCTGGTAGCCAGGCTAATGCTTTTAACTGGTTCGGCTTTTGGCTCAATGGAATTTTGTGTTGAGCGTAGTCGTCGTGGTGGAAGCTGGGAAAACTGCAAAACCGAATGACCAACAAATCAAATAGCGGAAAACTTTTATTTTTCGAAAGTTTTCCCCATGCATCCGGGCCCGGTACGCCTTCGCGGCCATCTTCAGCCATTTTGGCCTGTCTTGGGTCGACCCCATAAATAAGCTGGCAAATTGCACGCTTCGCTGCCTTCGCTGCCTTCGCTTCAGTCAAACTGGAATCCCTACAGGCGGAGGGCATGGACGCAGGATGTGCCAGCAAGCAAATTGATGGCTTTGTAGCAGTTGTGGCACACTCTGCGGGCCCTTTGGTCCTTCTAGTTTGCTGCTCGCTGCTTGTTTCCTTGAACTCTGACCAGAAAATCGTATTTATGCGTTAATTATTTCATTAACGGTCCATTGGGTACGCCTTCTTTGGCCATCCCATCCCATCCCACCCCCCTCAAATTATTCCAGCCTATTGCATTCAAGTGATTTTGATTCTTGGCCATTATGATGGCCAAGGAGGCGTGACTGCATCTATTGCCCTCACCTCTGCTCTCGCTGTGCAATCGCTTGGAAATGGCATTCAAGGATCTTCGAATGGGTCTCATTAAGGCACCGACGGACAGTCGAAAAGGTTTGGTATCCCATCGGGAATTCAAGTAATTAAAAGGTAAATTTACTAAGAATGGTACTATATTGCTGTATCTAAAATATGGGAATCATTGATGTCCGGGCACGAGAAACCCGATCTGTTCCAGCACGTAAACCTTTTCAATTGTTCAGTACCCGCAGTACTTTTATCCTCTGGTAATGTAACGAACAATTTCAGTCATTAAAAAGCTCCCCGCACACACACACAACTGACATTTAGCCAGCTCAGTGTAAGGGGTGGGGGGGCAGGTAAAAATAAGCTAAACATCAGGTGTAAGTAAATGAAACCCCCGCGAAGAATGTGGGGAAGGCGAGAGACCCGACCCCGACCCCGACTCAACAAGGCGAAAAGTTTAGGTTAAAAGTGAGCTGCTTGCATGCCGCGGCATGCCCGCCTGCATTTAGCTAATCCACAAGTTTAGCACAACAAAGGCAGAAGGAACAGGAGGCCCAGAAAGCTCAAGGTCCTTGCGACGCTGACTACACCGCGGAAAATCATCGCAATCATCTTGGGATCCAAGGCTCAGAATTGTATTTATATACATATCCATATTATGATGCATGATTATATTACATCCAAATTTATTATTAGTTATTTGCCAACTATATCCAGAAAAATACTTTCCATAATGTTAATCTTTTTCAGTGTACGATAAAGTGCGGAATGGGATGGAGGGCAGGAGTGGATGGCCTCTGTAAGTGGATGTGGGAGGACTATGCGACTACTTGACAGTCTTGGCTGGGCTTTGTTTCTACGAGCCCCATGCCCATGCCCATCCCCATCCCACCCTCGGATGTTGCATTCTCCTTCTCGTGGGAAGCATCTTAAATTTTGTTTCATGAATTTATACTCGTACTTCTGGCAGGCTGAGGACTGCGGGGCGGCGGGGCGGCGGGGCGGCGGGCGGAGTGGGTCTGAGCTCTGACCTGCTCGCATATGTAAATTGATGGCTTTGTTTGTCTTTCGGGCTGAGCTCCCAATTCGTAAATCCGATGAAAATCCTTTTTAACTTTTAATGATGGGGCTGTCGACGTCCTCTGCTCAGCTCAGCTCAGCTCTGCCCCTGCTCTGCTCCTCTCTGGCTATGGCTATGGCTCTGGCCCTGGCCTCGGCGGCAGAGCTTCTTTACAGCTCAAAGTGGGCCAATGTTTTCCCATGGGATTTGCGTAAAGTATCTGCTAAAAGCTTTCTCCATTCTGTTTGCCTGTCGCTGTTATTTGGCCAAAAAGGCAGCGCTAACCGCATCGACATCGACAGCGACAGCATCCCTGTCCCTGTCCCTGTCCTGTCCCTTCCATTCCCAGGAGTCAACTCCAATTTCGGTTTCATCAATTTAGTCCGGACGGAAAGGCGGATGAAAATGGCTGCTTTGGCGGGGCGTTCACTTTGAGTCCGCCAAAGCGGAAAACCGATGAAAATGGGAGAAGAGAGAAGCATAAGCGAGGAAATCCTTGTAAACTTTGTAAATTTCAACTAAGTTTCCATTAATTCCCACTCTTGACATGGCTGCCAGGATAACAGAGTACAAATTTGACTGCCAATATGACTAATTCCTGGGAGCATTATCGATGGCATAGCGGCTGCAATTTGCGACTGTCGCCTGCTCGATAATAATCTCCCATAAATAGTAGCCATTAGACGGAATATAGGAGTACAGCCCCGAGCTGTGCCCATCGGAGATAATTTACTTAACATCCACACACTTGGAGACAGTTGAGATATTATTACACCTTTTTGTCATTCGGAAACATCAATTTTTAATTCGCATCGCTGCTGGGCGCCAGTTGGAAATTTCAGACACCAATTTCGGTTCACATGTGAACACGGAAAGACAATGACAAATGCCAGCAATTATCCAAGGAATCTATGAATACACAGTCTGCCTTTGGGCAAGGACCCAAGGACACGCACATATACAGGCATTCCGAAGCACGTGCGCAAATTATCTTCAAGGCAAAGGCCTGAATAAAATAACAGCTGCAAAACAAATGACGATGATGGCAGCACTTTGCAGGCTCAGCCCCAGCCCCAGCCCCAGTCTGGGGCTCACTCTCAGCTCCTGAGACCACATCGGATAAGGATTGAGACTAAACTAATTAATTATACAGAAGGTCCTCGGCTGGGGCTATGGCTGAGCGGAAAAGGATGTATGTTGTGTTGGCCCAACCATGAATACTGCAATGTGTTCGTAATCAACTCTGCCAATGAGCGGCCATCAACATTAAATATGCTTTCGATTGCCTGCGGCTGAATGATGGTCGAACTTAGCCCAAATGATTGCCATTAATAGATCCTGCACCTTCGGGGCAGGGAGCAGAGCACGGAGTTGGGTATTTAATTCCTGGAACTTCAGCGAATGACTTTTCAGGATAGTTACTCCTGGTTTCCTTTTATAAGCTTTACTCTTGGCCGAGAATGTCAAATCAGAATGTTTCCAGCAAACGTTTAAATCATTTGTTCGACTTTTGCCTGGCGTAGCATTAATCAAAATCAATCCATGTAGCTACTATATATGTTGCCAGACGACATGCGTCAGGCAGGCAGGCAGGCCGGCCCGGTGTCTCCTTTGCTCCTTTCCAGAAGAAAAAGTCCGTGCCAGGCACGTAATAAAAGCTAACGAATTGGCAACTGAAGCTAAAGTAATTTGCACCCAGTGGCAGTGGCAGTGCCACGGCAGCTGTTGCTACGGACGTATCCTGCCCCAAGCATGTCACTTGTTCAACGGAAATTAAAGCGTTATCAGTCCCAGGCTCGACCCCTGCCTGGGTTCCATCTCCCCACATCTTCTATAGCTGTAGCTGCTGTCTGATGTTTTGGCTCAAAGGCATTTTAATGATTTTAATTAACTGCATGTTTGCCTGTAATTACAACGGCAACAATGCAATTATGGCCCACGCACACACACACACACACAGACACAGACACAGACAGGCACAGAGAGAAAGAGAGACTCGTAAACAACAAGGACCAGGCTAGAGGACAAGGCCAACTGGCCAACTGGGCAACTGTCTCCTGCACCTGTCCACTGGCAAGCCTCGCTTGACAGAATAATTACATTCAGAGCCATCATAAGCCTCCCACCCGCACGCCCTCGCAGTGGGCGGTCGATGTTCCTGCAGAGAGCCGTGTCAGAGCAGAGCAGAGCAGAGCAGAGCAGTGCATCATCGTCATCTCAGAACGAGCAGTGGAGGGATTCGAAAGGGGCGCTGGCAATAGTCGGAGATCCTTAACTTCAATTTACAATGAACAGGCAGGGGATGTGCCTCGGCCCATGTCCCTTGGATTCCCCTACATTCGCGTCACCCTTTAGAGTACGCCCCTGGATCGAGCGCTTATTACTAATACGACATGTGACCCGCTTCAAGGTACATGTGTAATTATAGCCAGTAAATGTCCTGTCACCGTCCTTGAGTGTCATAGATGCCAGCCAATACTTGTTGCATGTCTGCCAGCAGGGAGCCGAGGACAGCTGTTGTTCCCTCCACCTCTCTCTCCCTCTCTCTCTCCCTCTCTCTCTGTCTGTCTGTCTCTCCCTTCCTTTTGTGTGTGTCTCTGTTTCTCTGTTTCACTGTTGCTGCCTCTGTCTCCATTGTGTGCTCAGTGACCGTAAATATCAAGTAATTTTCTGCAATTTTTCTACGCTGCCAATTGATTTATGGCCTGCTGCTGGTTTGCCCCCGCACCGCACCCCCACCCCACCACCAGCACCGTGCTTTGTTTGCTAAACAAAAGACGAGGCAAGTGAGCGGCGTCGTGCCACAAAAGAAATAAGGGGCAGGGGGGCCAGGGTAGAACGAACACGAGTATATGTATGTGTGTTGAGCCTGCGGCTATGGCCTGGACCTGTCAAGTGGTCGCCAGTCGACATTCGCCAGCCATTCGCCGCCATTCCCCGTTCGTATGCAAAAATGTGTCGCCCCCGTCAGGATTCTCGCTCTGCAGGGCATTAGGGCTTGTCATCCCCCCCATCCCACCCACCGCAGCAGAGCACTCGACCAGCTCGGCATGGGGCGTGGCCAGTTTTTGTCGTTTAACAAGAAAATTCGTTTAAGGAATTCCATTTACATATCTGTGTTGGACAGCGGCAAAAGGCTGCAAAGCGCAGTTACAAAATGAAAACAGGAAAGGGAAATAAAGGACGCTTCGCCAAGCTGAAGCTTCAAATACCTTTCGGATTGGAGATCGATGATACATTCAGTTTAATATTGTTAAGGTCTCTTGTTATAAGGTTCCATTGATCCTTATGTGATTGTTTTGTTTTTTAATTTCATGGGCACTTGCCAATTTCCTTATAAAATCCATGATACGTGAACTCCTTGCAAGGGCATCCAACATCATGCAGTTAAGAGGAAAATAGTTTCCCAGCTAAAGCGATATTTTTAATAAGCATTTCGGACGCCCCTCCGGCCCGCTCCAGATACCCTCCCTTTCTTATTCCGCATTGGACCCTCTCTAAAGGCACTTTGGCTTAATAACAAGGCATTGCGTTACTCATACGCCATGGTGGGCCACGTGGTGTTCAACAAGGCTTCTCCCCTTCCACTGCCCCGTGTAATATGATCTGCCAGAGAGAGAGAGAAAGGGGAACAAACTATTTATGCATGTACATACTTTGCTCTAACACGATTTTCCTCCCCCACGCCGCCTCCCACTGCACTTTCCGCATGCAAATGAAGTAATTTGATTGCAAGTCGATCCCAGGCAAGGACACGGGGGAATTAACGCTCGGACATCGACGGGGAGTTGAGTGCTCCACGGATCGATGGAAATGGGTTGTCGAGAGCAGACCAGGCTGCACCTAGCCCTAATCGTTCTCCCATAGAATAATTATATATCTCAAACTATCAATTAAGTTACAGTTTTGCTTGACAGACGAGTTGCGTGTTACGAGTACCATCAGCTGCTAAAAAGAAATGGCATCACCTAGAGGTGATTCAAGGGCACCTGTCTCGCCCCTTAGCTATCTGGGAAATGCAAGCCGCATCCGTTCGTAGTCAGTCAGTCAGTTGAGTGACAACCCTGGCCAGCTGTGGCCACCCTCCTTTTCCTGTTGCATGTTATTACCCATCCAGTCGAATGTTCATCTCATTGCAGCTGCTCGTTCAGCCTTGAAGCCACTTGATACGCGGACCAGCTGCTCTGCCAGCTGGCCCATCGCCACCCCGTTCCATGGGGCTCCGCCTGGCCTGGCTCGTAATTTCAAACGGTTGCACAAACCGCAGAGGCACATCCCAGTGGCGAACGCCGAAGGGAAAACGCATCATGGTGTGACCTTTAGCCAGGCCCTGGAACAGCCGACGGAGGACACTCATATGCAGATGTGGGGCAGCTACAGGCGGAGTGGGAGGAGCAGGAGCAGGAGCAGGAGGAAGAGCCAACTGCGTTGTTGCATTCTCTTTGCCCTTTTTCATGTGCAGATTTTCTTTGCCCCTTTTTGCCTGGTTTTATTTATGACCTCCCCACTCACACACACACACACACACAGGCACATATACGATTATTCAACTTTAGCCTGGAGATTTATGGCCGGAGTCTTATTAAGCATAAATTAGGGCCAGTTCCTGTCCATCTCCCAGAATCTTCTTGCGGCAATTTCCTTTTCATTTCCAATGGAACCCAATTTAGTCACTTTGAAGTCACTCTTAACCCAATCGCATTTACAGCAATCAAGTATATGCCACGCCCATCAACAAAAATACAGTGACATCCACGGGTTATTCACGGATCGGAGTGATGACCTCTGCGTGGGTATAACTTACAGCTGGAATGCTCTAAGCTCCCTTTGGGGTCTGTCAAGGAGTCAGCAAGGATCTTGAACAGAAACGTAAACTGGTAACGGATCAAGCCATGTCGCTACCCTTTCGATTTCCCCTTCGAGGCTCCGTGTACGAGCCAATAATGTTTGGAAACCCAATTTAGACACTTATTAGATGCCAACAGTTGACATGCGCCTCTCATTTCGATTGATGGTACAATATGTGTATGCATGACTGATTGACTGACTGACAGACTGACAGACTGACTGACTGACTGACTGAACAATTAATGCCTTCCCTGCAATTTCATTTAGCTGAGCCAGCCCAAAAGTTGTCACAGTTTGCCCTGGCCAGGTGATTGGTGTCAGAGTTCAGCCACAAAAGTCAATCGATTTCGGGCCCCACCGGAAGGACCCGGAACAGAGCACGTCCAGGCTGTTATGACATATGGCAGGAAGTTATGGGAATTCCTTTTATGGCTGAGAAATAAATTTAGTGCTGGCCTGTCAGAAAACTCTACTTTTATGGTAGATTGGCTAGAAAAGATTGACTCTGATTCGGAACTGCACTCCATTGCACTATGGTCCCAACGACCTGTTTTGTTGGCCAAAATTAATAACTCGCGAACGAAACAAGATTTTTTTATTCCGTTTTTTGTATTGGATAGATATAATCAATACGAAGTGGATTTACAAAAAAAAATGGGTGTGGCACCGCCTTTTTTTAATTAAGGCAAAAAAAATTAAATATTTTTTTCCGCTATGGCCCAAACCGACTTTTTCTGATAGATTTTGATATTTAAAATTTTTTGATGAATTATGGTTTATTTTTCAGAGTGTAGTTTTTTTTATAGAATTTTTTGAAGTCTGGCATTATTTTGCATGTTTTTTCAGTGGTAGTGCTTCTTTTTTTCACATTACCCAAGCATCTCACGTCTGGTTGTATTAAAATGAGCAATTCTGAAAAGCTGATAAATGCAGCTATCAATCGGACCCAAAAACTTTGCAGTTGCTGCTTACCGTCTGGAAGCTATTAAGTTTTCAAATTCAAATGATTGAATTTGAGGTTATGATCTATTAAGTCAAATTTCAAGAATTGTGGCAAAATGTGGCATTTTTTACTATATACATTTTAAAAAGGATCTATTAATCTACGACACACAATAGGTTTCAAGGTGGGACTAGGTGGGACTCACTTTGAAAGTCTATTCAAAAATTAGTTTTCATAACAACTTGGTTAATTTTGAACCACTAACTTTAACATACAATTACGAAGACGTCACAACTACTAGATACAGTTCACATTACAAAACACGTAGTTCAAACCTTTCTGATTAAAATTCATTACAAAAATTTGATCAGTTAGTGGGTTTTTTTCAATTTATCAATGATTTTAAATTGCTATTAAATTTGCACTTTTTCTCTGCACGAGAATATCGATAACAAAATCTGTGTTGCACAACAGATTTCGCGAATGTGGCGCCATCTATCGAAATTTCTGGTACGCAACTTTGATGGTCACTCTTTTTCCAATGCAGAGTGACCAAAATAACGTTATTTCGTTAACTTTGAAAAAATGGGTTTTGGCCAACAAAACCGGTCGTTGGGACCATAGTGCATTGATTTGATTGGATGGTAACAAATATATACCTACATGTATGTAGGTACATATGTATAAATATCCAGTGCAGCGAGGGAAAATACTTACAATTAAAATATCTGAGAAATTCAGCGAAGCAGCATTCAAAAGAAAGCTGGAGAAAAGTAATTAATTATTACTTTTCTTTATTAGCTTTTGAATGTGAATAATCCAATCAGAATAAACTGAATAAATATTGCTTTAATGATTTTCATTTATTATAGGTTTTAATGTTGGTCTTTGAATTTTGAGAGTTTTTTATTTGCCAGTTTTAGTTCTTATTTCTGTTGTGTTTACTTTAGAATTTTCAATTAAATTAACTTGTATTAGATGTTTCATTTGAAAGGGATTTGCCTTGGTCAGAGGAAGAGGATCTAAATCGAATTCAATCTAACTAATTTGAATGGATTCCTTTCGCATTTATTTGCCCTAATTTAGTTTTGGTAACCTGTCAATCCCACTGATCCCACCCGGCATTATCATCCATCAGAGGTCTTTCGGCTATACTCGCTTTAGGCTTGAGTCGGTCGGGATTTAATATATGTATGTATTTATGCGAGAGCAAGTGAAACCAATTTCCCTGCTTACTTATGCATGTGGCACAAGTGCGGAGGTGGTCCTGTGACAGGGAGTCGAGACAACAAATGTCCTACGTGTCTTCCAGGTAGAGCAGAGCCACGGCAACATCCACAACAAAGGAGAGTCAAATAAACTCTATCCTGATGCCTCTGATGATGATATACGACGAGGAAGAGAAGGAGAACGAGAAGGAGAGAGCCAGGAGCCCTGGGCAAGCATTATCATTCAACCCATATCCACCAACGCACAAGGCGCGTGACGGGGTTGTGTCCCATATCACGCATTTGTATTTGTATCTGTATCTGTGTCTGTGTCTGTGTCGGGCGGCTCCTTCCCATCCTTCCCATCCTGCACTTGGCGTTTCTGCTGCGCAAAATCCAAACTAATAATGACATTTTGCAAATTATTCCACATCGCAGCCTGCTTGACACACTGACACTGAAACGACGAGCCACAATAGCAGTCGGCAAGGAGCGAAGCAGCGTCAGGAGACAGCAGCCAGGATCAGGACCCACAGTCCTGGCTGGAACTGGCACTGGCACTGCCACTGGCAGTGGTGTGAAATTTATTTTGCTGCCAGGACTCGTCACGTTCGGGGTCGGGTCGTATGTGTGTGGGCCATAAAGTTATCCAGCCAAGGCCAGGGAACCCAAAGGGTAATGCTGGAGATGCTCGGGGGATACAGCACTCGGATGCTTATCAGATCGCTGTAAGAAGAGGCAGCGGCTTATATTACTTATCAGGAATTTTCCCCCCAAGTTTATTATATTCGCTATACCATGTCCTACATGGCTTTCTTTTAGAGTATCCCCCGGTCGAGTCCTTTCTTGTGTGCTGAGATGTTTTCCCTGCAAAGTCAGCGCTGTGAGAATGAAAATGTTTGCTCCGCTTCGCCGTTGAATTTATTATCCTGCTGATTGCGTAACATTTATTCGTGTCAATTAGCCTTGGCAGGAAAATGCAATAGCGCCGTTGATGCAGCTGATCTTCCCTCCCCCCTCCACCCTCCTCCCTTCTGCCTCATCTCTCGTCGTATGAACGAGAATTCTTGTGGATGCGTTTCTATGTAATATTTTTAGCTTGCAAAAAAAAGCCTGGCGTTGAAGCATGTTTGGGAATATTTTCACTACACCGAAGATTTCTTTACTCTTTCTTCGTCCAATCCTGAAGCCTTCTACTTGCTCTGAAATAACGAGATACTCAGTTTGGAGGCAACCTATATACATACTGTGCTATATCTGCATTAGTTCAAGCTTATAAATGCCTTTGAATGATAGTAGTAGGCTGAAAAATCATTCTTCATTCAAATATATCAAACTATTAATTAATTTTATCCAGACTTGAAGATCTCGAAATCCTTCAAATGTTAGGGATATTTTTAATAGAATGCCAAAGCGATTTAAAGTGCGGACCAAACATTACCTTTGCTTCATTCTTATACTATTTTTGTTTGCTCATATAAATTGGATTTATGTGTTTGGACTGTGGGCTGAAAATGTAATCCCCAAAGTTTATGCAACCCGCCCGAAACCTGTTTAAACAATGTATTATGGCCAGAACAGTATTTCAAAATGAATCTATAAATAAAAACGGATTTTGATATTTGCATATTTTGTAAATATTTGAAATGAAAGACTTTTTTGTGATATTTTGACTAATTTTAAGTGGAAGTTGTTAATATACTTGAAAATTACTAAGTTATGTATATAAAATCCTTGATCACGATGCTCCAGTATGATTATGATGGCCCCCAGTCCTTGTCTTTCACTCCTTTGAGAACTGCAATGAAAACTGCATATTCCCAGCTAGAGACCTGTCCAGACACTTGTTGACAACTATTCAGACACCTTCCTTCTGTCCATCGAGTCAGGCCACCCTTCCATCTTCCATCTTGCATCTTCCATCTGGCTTTTTTCCCTCTGGGCCCAGGGCAGGCTTCTATTTTAATTTAGCTGCTTCAACTAATGGATTCGGGGCTTACGTAACTTCAACACTTTGGCCATAATGCGGCACCGAGCCACCCCGACCCGACCCGACCTCTGCCCATGCTGTGCACCGCACCCTGGCTGCGATATTGTTGCTGCAAAATTAAGACTTAATTTGCATTTACAGCAACAGCGTTCTGCACGTACGACACAACTATATATAGGAGGTGTTATACGAACATATATACATACCTATATATCTATGTGTATATGTTGTGGCAGGAAGCAAGGAGTCCTGAATGCTGACAGAGGGTAGCAGCAGGGCGTTAGTGTTGACTATATATAAATTAAGTATACGCAGTGCAGCCCTCTGTTGTGTCTCATTTCTCTATCGCCCTCTCCGTGTTGGCTGGAACTACCAACTGAGCCAAAGTCTCTAATGACCACTTTGAGGGTTTTAAAATGGGCGACAGTCAGGCAGCGGCCACATAAATAACACGACGAGCGTCAGCCCCGTCTTCTGTTCGCCATTTCCCTCCGCCTCCACTTCCCTGCTGCGGACAGAATGGAATTAACTTATTCATTAGCAAATGGCAGCCAGGGGACCAGCCTCAAACATTCATACATACATATGTACTTGTATTTATGTATGAATATACATATATACAAAGATAGATCTTTGCACACATTCGAACAAAGGAAGTTGGCGGCATTTTTCAAAAAGGCGCTAAATGTCAGAGACTTACTACACCTTGGAACGACCAAGTCGTCTCCCCTGCTGGCACACGCTGGCTGGAGTAGAGGGTATGTCGGGGAGGTTCTTTAAGCTGGCGGGACTCGAAACAGCTGACTTTATGCGCAGACTGGAAAGGGGAATATATGGCCTGGCGTTTGGAAACAATTAGCTGGCTAACTGTATAATCAAGGCATTTTTTTATATTATTATTTCTGCTGTAAGTTGTCTCACCTGATTCTTTTCACATTAAATTATTAATTTAGTAATTTTTGAATTATTAGGTACGAAAAATGCAATCCTTGAGTACAGGGTATTCCCCAAGGCCTCTCGCCAACAAGCCGAAACACTTGGCAAAGTTTTCTTACTTGTTTTTAATTAAAAAACATTTTCATTGCAGGTGCAAAATGGCTGGCAAATTGCATAGAGAACACAAGGCAGAACCCGACCCGACCCGACCCGACCAGCGGCCAGGACCTGCGGCAGGTCCCTACTTCGGGCGCCATTTTGAGTTGCTTGCCTAACTAGGCACTTGCACACACACACACACACACACAGACAAACACTTCCACTGACACAATACACTCGCAAATCAACTCACCCACTGACTGAGTAAGTGACTGCGTTTTGTAGTTTGTTTGGCAACCCCAGCATGGCCCACCACGCACCGCCCACCACCCACCACCTGGCCATTGTTCTGCTGTTTTAAACAATACCAAAAAAACAACGAGAAGAAAGTTTAATTAAGTTTGCAGGTTTATTTTTAGCTCGAGTTTCTCGGCTTTTGCATGCGTGGCAACAACAATGAAAAGACTTTTGACAGCTGCCTGCCTGTAATTTATAACGGTATTTAGTTGCAGATTTTTCTGACGTGCATGAACATATGTGTGTGTGTGTGTGTGTGTACTTGCGTTAGAGAGTTTGTGGCATGTGTGGCTTAATCTTCACCATCAAATATGATAGGGGCCCAGCCCAGAGATCAAAGTTTGGGGATTTGCTGCTGGCTTAAACTACACTTTATATTGGCTTTGATAAGCGGAAGCCAAGTTTTAAATTAAAATGTAGATTTATGGAAATTCTAGAAACTGTACTCTAGGCCAAGAAAGCATTTAAAGTTGAAAAACAGTGAACACTTTGAATGAACGGGATTACCAGCTTGATGGGTCCAGATGGGCGAAGTACTTTCCTTTCTACCTCCTTCCTATTACCATCTTGATGGCTTTGGTTTTCCCATTCAGATCCTCTTACATATGCATCTGACCATCTGCTGTCTAGGCTCTCCTCCTTCCCTCCCCCGTCGCATTGTTGCTGGATTATTATGCCATCTGTTCGACAGCTCTTGAAGGAGATAATGCTCCAGTGATTGCCCGATTGCCCGATTGCCCGATTGCTCTGCCAGGCCCTCGCCCAGTTCATTTGCACTTTTCATACCGATTGTAGGGAATTTTTTCATCTTCTTGGCACTCTTTGTATGGATGCATCACCAAATGGAGCGGCAGAGCCACTGGCAAAGGATCCATTTAACTTGCAATTTGTGCAAAGGACTTACAATTGTCGCCGACAAATTCTTCGCTTTTTCTCCAACAGTTAAACGAAAATTCTTACACCTCTCTGCTCTCGGCAGCTACACCCGAAGTCCTCCCATAAAAAAAGGAAAGAAAAGGGACGATGGATGGGCGGAATTCGCTTATAATGTGTCAAGTTGGGCGGATAATTGTGTTCTGGTAAATGGTTTCTGCACACTTTCTCCAGTTTTCTTAAGAATTTCAGAGCAGTCGTTGAAAAGTTGAAGAAAAGTCATCTCCTCAGTAACGGCTTCAATCGAAATGCCCCTCGAAATCGGAGTGGGAAACATCCTCTCTGCCAATCAGTATTTTACATCTTAGTCTGCCGAGCTCCAGGTGAAGTGGCAAATTGAGAGCCCAGACTCAATCACACCTTCGGGGCGGCGGGCGGGTGATAGGAATCTCGGGGCAGAGGCCTCTCCGCAAACTCCATTCCGTGCAAGTGCGAAATATTTTCGCTGCGATTCATGGGCATGTGCGATGTGGGGGTGGGCAAGAGGAGCGGGAGAGGGCGCGGGCGCGGGTGCTTGATTTGGCGTCGCACATAAATGCAAATGCAAAAGTAGCCAGGGTTGGGGGTGGGGGTGGGCTTGGGTTGCTGGCAGAACAGTGGGGCGCAAAGTGTGGCACACATTTAGGCGTCGCCGCATGCAAATGTTTGACGTTATACAATAATAAAAGAAAATCCGAGGAAAAGAAAGCAAAGGAAAAACATACTTTTTTTTTTGTATCTGTATGTGTGTGTGTGTGTGTGTGTGCTTATTTTGCGACGCTTTTATTTGCATTTCTGCTACTTCTTTGCATATTTTTCTTATTCGATTTTTATCGTCGTCGACGAAAATGTTGCGCAAATATTTGCGCTTTTATGTGCAAAGCCAGAGCTTCTGCTCCCTATCTCTACTCTCTACCCCCCCGAAATTCCCACCCCTCTTTCACGCTGCTCGCCGCTTCCAAGTTTTTCTCGTATTTCCCTTTATGCATTCAGATTTACTTGCCCGTCAGAGGGTACAATGATTTTGAGCAATTGCTTACAGCCTGATGAATCCTTCAAAATAAGGATATAGCTGCCTAAAGAAGTTTTAAAATTTAAATTAAATAAATCTCGGATCACTATTTTCCTGGCCTAGGCAGTGGGAAGGGTATCCACAGCTTTGGGCTTCAGTGCTACCCTTCCCTTCGTTTCTTCCTTTCCTTCTTTCTTTCTCGCTTTCTATCTTTTCGTACACTTTGCTTGTTTTTCCCCGTTTTTCATGATTTTACTGCTGCTTTGTGCTTGTAGCCTCGCCCGTGCTCGTATTTGTGTTGGAATTCGGGCGTGTATGGGTGTGTACACACTGTTGCAAAGGTAAATTGGATTGAGAAATTGAAATCGCATTCGGCAGCAACAGCATGAGAGAGCGGACAAGGGGCGGGGGAGAAGGAGGGTGCAGAGATAGGGGAAACGCCACTGCATTTTATTCACCTTATTGATTTTCCCTTCGGCTGAGAGTTGGAGTACAATTTCCATTTTAGTGGATAAGTTTTAATGGATTTCTCCCCGAAAGGAGCTCCGAATTGTATGCTACACTTAGGTACTGTCTGTCCACATACAAATACATATTCGCACATGCACATGAGCATATGTCCTTCCACCTTTCTTGCCAAATTTGCCGCCTGACAATCCCCGAAAATTCATCAACGTCAGTCGCTAAAACCATTTCCCTGTTTTCTGTTTGCTGAACAAATTGTCTAACTAAAATTATGTATGTATGTGGGCGTCATGACGTCATATTTAATTAGAGTAAAATTCTGGCAAAGCGTTCCTACCATACCATACCATACCAACTATGCAATGCACACCCAAATTAGTTGATTAGACCATGTTTTCGTCTCATGTCATTTGTGAAAAGAGCAATTCAAAGCTGACACTGACCAATTAATTAGGTGAGGCAGGCCCCAGTAGGGGAATTGGGAATTGGGGAATCCCCCCAACTGTATTCTTAAGACTATTTTTTTGTAAAGGAAAATGATGAAGTTTTAGAACTGGATTCTTTGAGCACAATCTATTCAAAACTTCTGAATGAGCTTACAAATTCAGAAAAGCTACTGCATCTCTCACTGCACAGTTCATTTGGTTTTGAACACTCTTTCTTATAGAGGAGGATCCCAACGCGGCCGAGGGCTTGGCGTAACTTTTTCGAAAGTTTATTCAATCAATTTCAATGTTGAAACACTAGTTGCTACGACAAAAATGTTCAGTTATTTGGTATTGTGTGTGTTTTGTGCGTGTGCGTCTGTATTTGTTTATTAGATGATGACTTAAGGACATAATGTTGTTCCGCTCTAATCCCATCCCGAACCCAAGCATCCAGGGAGAGTTAAAACTGGCGCTGCATGACCCGATCCAAGTCGTTCCAGCTGCAGGAGTAGTCGATCTGGAGCAGCCCCTTCTTGCTCAGGCCGAATTTACGTGCGTAAATTCCCGAGTAGAGCGAGGAGTCGCCTTCAGTGGAGTGCGGTGACTGAGTCCGTGCGCGACCTGCCCCTGCCCCAGCCCCTGACCCGACCCCGACACCGCCCAGTGTTCCGTAGAGGGTGGAGGGTGCCGCGTAGATGAGGGACGTGGCGTGCTGCTGACACTCACTGCAATCCGGAATGCTGCAGTACGGCAGTGTAGCATAGGGATTGCAGTAGTCATAGGCGGGCGAAAGCGGGGGCGGGGCGGGAAAGTCGATCTGCGGTGGTGCGGCCAGCGGTGGCGCAGACTTGCCGCTGCGCTTGCGTCTCGGATGCGGTGCAGTGCCATAAATATTGCTGTTGGCGACCTGACTGGGGGCGGAGCGGCGCTGCAGGGTGACTGCTCGCCGCTGGGGAATGGGCAGCTCGTCGCCAATGGAGGAGGGATGCTCCGTGGAGCTGGTGCTGGAGAAGCCTGTAATATTCAAGGGATTTAGCACCGACATTTCAACAGTCTGTCCTCTGCTCACCTCCGTAGCCGTTGTAGAGCTGTCGCTGCTCTGCGTAGAGCTCCGCCCGCAGCTCCTCCTCCTCTCCGGGGTCATTCTCGTCGTTGTCGAGATGCAGCTGCCTGGTCATCGTGGCCATGTAGTCTTCGTAGCGACTGGGTACTCCGTAGATGTCACTCCTGGCCGTATAGAGGGGCTCCTTGCGGCTGCGGCTGCTCCTGCTCCGCCGTCGTCTGCTTTGCGGCACACAGCACTCGAGCTGGCATTGGGAGCGTGACACGCGGCGCGTCTGTGTGTGGGGGCGTGGCATGGTAGCAGCCATGCCTATTCCAATGCCCATTCCCATTCCGTAGCTGGGACTTGGGGTCTGGGAGTCCCCATAGTGGATTTCATCCACCTCCTGGCCGGTACCATCATCGATCTTCTTGCGCACATAGTCGTAGTTCTCCAGGTCCCAGGGATCCACGTAGCAGCGCTGCGAAGGCAGCAGCGTGGTGCCGTAGATGTCCTCCGTGTTGTCGATGGAGAAGTAGGGGGACTCCAGGGCACCAACTCCCTCGTGGCTGCCGGGAAGCGCCTGCTTGGGACCTGCTCGACGGCGTCTGGGAGCTGTCTGACTGCGTTCCCGCATGCTGGCGAAGAGAGGGAGAAAAAGAGTCGGGGGAGCGTGAGTAAGTGCATCAACTGGTTGCAGCTTCAATGGTTCGATTATGCAATCGACGGCACCTCTTCCGTCAACCATCGAACCCGTTCCTCGGCGCTGGCCGCGAATTTTCCCAGCTCCGTGCAGGTGTTACACTTCGCTCTGGCTCCACCATCAGCCGGTTTATGGATCTACATAACTTTGCATAGCCACTCAATTGGCATTCCAATTGGCATTTTCCATTAGCCGACCAACTGGCTTGTACACAATATATTTGGTCTTGGTCTTAGTCTCAGTATGGGTTTCGGTATCGGTTTCGGTCTCGTTTACGGTATGGGAATCCCCCAAAAAAAATTAGTTTGACCGTCAAATAAAAATTGATTTTGTTATCAAATATCAAACAAATATTTTTAAATTTAAACCACAACTAAAAGCACTGAAATGCAAAACCCACTCAACAGATATTTCATTAAAATACATATGTAAAAAACAGCAACAAAAAAAACCATCTGCCAGTTGGCGATTGAAAAATATTTTCATCAACTGAAATGTGGAAGGGGGTTAAAGTTACAATTTGGCAGAGAAATTTATGCTAAAATATTTGTATGCATGTTAACTATAGAAAAAGGAAAAGAAAAACCTTTAACAATCACAGAGATTGTTTCCGCAGGGAACAGTACATCATCCTTTATCCGAAACAATAGAAACTGCGAGTTGTATCCTTTTGGAACTTTGAACGTGCAGAACACAGATTTTCTAGCTGTGTTTACTCAATTTAAAATTTAATTTTAAATCGTTCAATTAAATCGTTATCTTCGGAACTTTGCAATTTATGAAAATACGAGTATATAGATCTATAATTTCTATTGGATATACTGCCAAAGATCAAACTCGATTCATCTGAAACCCTCTTCCATCGACAGTATCCAGCCTAACCCTCATGGGTATGGTTCCAAGCTTGCCTAAACGCTCCAATATTATGATATATTTCGGTGGGCTGTGGACTCTCTTTGGGTTTTTCCTCAGCTATTTCATGAATACGCCCAGACCATTCGACAATGTTTTACGCAATCCTTTCGAGGCATTTGTATTTGTATTTGTAGTTTCTGCATTTGCATAAAGTTTCTGCCTTCTTTTGTCTGTTTTTTTTGTTTTGGGTGTTTTGTTTTAATCGCTTCGGTTATCGATTAACATTTCTATGGCTTAAACAAGCAGCAAGAGCGCTTTTGTATTGGGGAAAATAATTTATAAAATACACAAAAAAGAAACACAAGAAAAAAGCAACGTGACTTGGCTGTGGCACGCAAATGAAATCGCCTGCTTGCGGGTCTGTCAGGGAGCATATTTATATATGGCATATATCGAAGCATTATACGAAGACAGGTACACGTATAAATGCATTTTCAGAAATTTGCACGCAAACGAAAATAGTTTAGGACTTGTTTTTTCGGGGCTTTAGCTGCCTTGTGAGCGCTGTCTATCCATCATTCAGACGAGACAAGAATGCAATGCCACAATAGAGGCTGATCCAAATTTGAAAGAATGATATTCGACTCAATATGGATAAATCATTGCTGGTCTACTTGGAGTGCATTTCATTTGGTTTCGTTTTTAAATGACATTTTAAACATATCATATGAAAACAGAACCACGCTCGTGTTACGTATACGCCACGTATACTTCAGGTGCATAACAAACCAGTAATTAAACTGGTTGAGAGGACCAATTATCGCGTTAAGCAGCGTCCACTCTGCGGAATGCATTCCCTGCCAGAGATGGCAATTAATAAACAAATTAATTGGCATCTTTGCCGGATATTTCCCCTGCTTTGTGGTCAAATAAAAGCCGTGGTCAGCCTCCGCTTCGGCCCCAATGTCAGGTGCAGCGTCGATTGCCACTATGACTTTGGCTGTGGGCCATTTGCATGTCAAATGGGTCAAGCTCAAGGGACTTTACTGTTTGTATGCAGGCGAGTTGGCCAAGAGCTAATGAGGTGGTGGCGGATGGCCTGGTGATTTTCCCCTTTGAAATGTCAAACTATATTCCAATCAGATGCTGTCAGAGGCACGACATAGTTTGCTCGATTTCCGGAAAAATAATTACATTATGTAATTAAGTGTGGTTGAATGTGGGATGCATTCTCCCTGGATATCTTTAAGATATTTAAATATTCGTTCGAGCTGATGCTGCTGTTTTTGGCAAAATATTTGTCAGATTCTTTTCATTGAATTTTGCCGTCAAATCAATTTGGTCAATAATTAGCGGGCTGCTTCTGCCTCGATTATGCATGAAAGAAACCTAAAAATAAATACAAATATTTCGACAGCGAATGTTAATGCAAAATAACTGGAAACTAGTTTGCCAAATGCTAGGCGACCTTGTTAAGCATTCGATATTGAATATTTGATCGGGTGATATCATAGCCACAGAAGTATTTACATCAATTCAACCTGGTATTCAGAGGGCATTCGGAGGGAGCTTCTGCCGCACCCCCAGAAAGAAAGAGCGCCGTGAGTGATTCACCGGCCGAAGAACCATTCTACCGCATGCCTGGGCGTACTGCCTCCCTCCGCCTGTGAGTGCTCCCAAAATGGTCATCATTACATTCGGATTGCGAGAGGCCCACGCCGAAGATAACTCAAGTCTGACAGGCCCGCCAATCCCCTCAGCAAAGCAGATGAAGCTGAAGATACCCGCACACTCGAAAGATCTTGGGACTCTGCCCACATACATAATCGCTTGGGCTGGGACAACTTTCTTTGCTTTTGACACAGTTTCTGCCGTTTCATTCACCTTATTTGGTTCGGGGATTTATTTGTTTGTTTTTTTGTTTGATTGGTTTTCTGCACTTGTCACTGGCTGGGGAAAACTTCGCTTGGGGACAGTTCTTTCATTTGCGAATTTCAGACACGTTTCAGTCGCGGCCCACGAATACCGTTGATGGGATCTGCTGGCATGATCGTACGTCCGCGCATGCGCTTCGCGTACCGTTCGCTTTTGCGTCCGAAAAAGTTTTAAATTTCAGTATAAAGCTGCAAATGTTGATGTTGATGCCAAGCCGGGTGCAAGCCATCGCCTTCGCCTACGACATGTTCGAAGGCTTGAAGCTTGTGCGTGGCAACAGCAACAGGCCGCTGCGTGCGACAGAAGAGCAAGGCAATATAATCCGCAGACAGATCGTGTCTTGTCCGATCTTGTCTGTCTTGTCTTGGTTCGAACTGGGCTCGAAGCGGTTCGATCATCATGTTTTGGTCGCAACGGGTTCGTTTGCGGTTGGATCTCTTTGATTTGGCCAATTTCCATTAAAATTTAAATAGGCATTGGGTTTTCACTGCTTTGTTTTAAGTGTAATTGCAGTCGCTCTGTTAATTAATTAAGAGCTAATTAATGTGACAGCCAGTGATTATGCCACAGTCAGAGTGCTCTTCAAACTCACATTGACATGCAAATTCGGGAAGCGCTGAAATGCGGCTGTGGCAGCTGCTGCTGCTGCGGCAAACGGCAAAGAAATGCCAGGGAAAAAGACAGCAGACAAAGGCAATAACAAACACCGAAGCGGAGTTACTCTTCCTTCCATGGAATGGGATTGATGTACTGGGAATGCGCCAAAATAGCTCTATATAATAAAGTAGGGTAATAATCTAGCTAAACATTAGACATCCCTGCTTAAACTTCTCCCAAAAGTAGGAACAACCTTGGTAAGAGTACTGTGCAAGGTGTAAGACCACATCTGCCAAGTTCAACTCGAGTCTGGCGATGAAAGACCGAGAGAAATTACATCACTTTGGGGTTTAGCTTCAACTTCAACTTGAACCGGCACGGCACCTTTTTGTGGGGTGGGGTGGGGTGGGGTCGGGTATGTGTATGGGTATACCTCGGAGCATTGGCTAAGAAAACAGGTGATGGGCAGCAGTTCCCACTCTCAACATTTCTTCGTTTGACTCAAAAATATTTTTCAATAATTTATGCATCTGCATAAAAGTCCAAAAAATTTATTTTTAAACCAAATAATAGAAAAAAAAGCTTTCACTTTCAATGCGGTGGCAGTTGATGTGGTTTTTTTGTTGGTTTTTTGTCCAGAAAACGTGTGGATTTTTATGGCTTTTATTCAGTAAGGTAAGTTATTACTTTTCCACCAGTTTTGTGGTGCGGTTTGAGTGCAAACAATCTATTGATGGCCAATAGCCCACAGCCAAACCAGAAACATTTCAATTAGGCCAGCTGAAGTGGCCCACAGATTGCGGTTGGCCAAAGCCCCATGAACGGTGGTTAACAAATAATTGTTTCTGGCATTTATTGAGATTTATGCAATCGGCATGACCGCAACTTGTTAAAGAAATATTCTTTGAAGATATTTCCGACCATATGAGGGCCTCGGGGGTGGCCTTCCTGCCACCTCATAAAATCGACTTTCCCCCTTTCGGGGGTTCTCGGAGCAATTTGACACTCGTGACGGTTGCAAGCATTTTGGGATTTGCAGCACACGTTGCACACGACGCACAGGAAACCGGCTGCACCTGGCCCCCTGCCCCTGCGGGTAGGGGATGGTGGTATGTGATGTGATGTGGGCCCCCTCGACCAGATGTTTGCCTTTGACTGGCGGCAGGCTCGTTGATCTCTGCTCCAATTCCAATGAGTGTGTACGGTTTTTGGTTTTTTTTCTACTTGCTGTATCTGTCTTGTGCTCGCACCATCGACATTGTGCAACATGCTCTTCGATATGGCAAAAAACCAGCCCCTCCTCCTGTTTGGTGGCAGCTGCAGCCACCATTAGAGATGCCGAGTCGCAGATTGTGCTGCACCCCAAAACCGAACCGAACCGTACTGAACCGAGCCGAGCCGAGGCGACGCGAACCAGGCCGCTTGGTCTCCTCTTGTCACTCGAGTTGCCACTTTCGATTTTTCATACCTCGCTCTATCTCTGCGCTACTCACTACTTCACCTCCCTCTCCCCGCAGCCACCCCTCCCTCCGCCAGGCAGTGCTCCGCTGTGGCAATAATTGTGAGTGGACCTGGTCATTTATGGCGTTTACCTCTTTGTCCCCATTTGCTGAACTTTTGCACGTGTTCAGCCCACAAAAGGGAAACGTCAGAGAGAGAGAGGGAGAGGGGGAGAACGGACAAAGGGAGCGAGTGAAACAGCAACAGGAAAATACGGAAAATATGCTTCGTAATTGTGTGCTTCCCATTTTTTGTTCGTCAGCAGAAATGTTTTTTTGTGTGTGGTTCCCTTTCCAAACGGTCAGCTCGGAAAATTCACTTTTTCCCAAAATGATTTTCCGCTCCTCTTCAATGACAGAATAAACATAAATTAATCATTCGATTGCTGTTGGGACATACAGAAAGGAGAATGGTGTATATTCTGGAGCTATGACTGTTCCTTTTTTAGGATTTCGGTTATTTTTACACTTCATTTCCGTTAGCACAAATCCAGAGATACAATTTCCATTAATAACGCAGCAAAACTGTTGGAAAATCTAGAGAATTAATTTGAATGAAAATATAAAAATTATGGACATTATTTTCAAGAAAAAAACTATTCATAATAATTAATAACAAAATACTTCTAGCAGATTTCAATAAAAATGACAACTTTAATTCGTCCAAAATTTAATTTCCGCTTTAATTTCCTTTATTTATTTCTTTCAATATTTGGCTAATAAAAACTCGACCATAAATAAACGAAATGTAAATCTTGAACAGATCTCGAATCGATAATCCCTTGTGGGGCTTAGTTGAACGACCGGGCACAATGGGCCATAACTGAAACCATTAAATGTGTATTTAAATCCACTCATTGCTCAATCTGTTTGATGATGCAATAATACCTAGTACTACAGACAGACACACAGACAGACAGACATCATCAGCATCTCGGCATCTCGGCATCAGCCACCAGCCATCGCCATCGCCATAATCGACATCTGACATGCTGAGGGCCGAGCATTGAAGCATCCAAGCCTCCAGCCTCCAGCTTCATCTTCATCTCCGTCATCTCCCTCAATCATGGTCTGAGCGGGTGGGGGGGGTGGTGAGCGTCTGTCTGACGCATAGTTCAAGTGGCACTGGCACAAATCATCTTTGCAGAAACAAAAATACACATCGGCATCGTCTGGGGAAAAACAACAAAAATAATGACACCACTTGGAGCTAGACAACATCGGAGGCAACTTTGACATGATTTGGTCAAAATAATTTGCGCTTCTTGCTGATTTTTTCTTTATAACTTTATTTTTAAAACTGCAACAGAGTGCTGCACGTTCTAAGAAGAATTTGATGGCAAAGAAAAACAAATAAAATTCAATTTGTGAGGTTCCTTGAGAAGTAGCCCTACAGTACGAGGCCTCGTATATATATTTCAATCTTTCTATCGTTTGATCTACGACTTTTGCATATACATATCCATTTACTGATGCATTATTTCATATAAATAAATATCTATATCTATCTATAAATATTATTGAAAATAAATTAAATGAGGGTATGAGTGAATTTAATCTAATTAATTCCAACGCCTGTCTAAACTGTTAAGGATGCTCCGCATGAAATATCGTATTTAAAATTCCTTTAGCCTTATATTGCACATTTCACTCTCATTATTTTTTCAACTCTAAATTTATTGTTTTGTTCATTGCACTTTACGAATAACTGAATTCAAAATATTATGACTTGTTTATTGCCATTTTATTGGCAACAAATCAGAAAAATAGATCGCTATCCACCTCCTCAGAGCCGTTTTCATGACTATTAAGCCATAGAGAGGGAGCTTTAAGTCCTGGACAATTGCCTCATCGTTATTCCCCCTCGAATACTAGTCTAACATCTATCTTTCCTGCATGATCGCGATCGGTTCGGTTAACGAGTCGCGTGTTTTGCGACAGCGCCCCTCGGTCGGTTGGGTGGGAGGAGGGCTGCGTTTTGGCCTGGGATTCGCGCGTAACAGCATTCGGCTGGTGTCCCATGGGCCACTTGATGGTGCAGTCATTGCACGTCAACGTCCAAACAAAGAACCAAGAAACTGTAGTTATGATGTAATCTACATATACATATGGGTATAGCTTATCTCCATCTTGGGGAGCACAGAAATTTAACAATTGTGTTTAGAATTATTTGCTATTCAGAGCTATTTAACAAACGGTTCCATGGCCTTTTGTTTCAGTTGGCTGAAGCACACGCCCCAAAAGACCCCTGCAACGGACAGCACCCACACAGCCAACGCAGCCAACACAGCCAACAGAGCCAACAGAGCCAACAGACACGTCGTCTTGCCCGATGATGCCTCAAGTTCAAGATACAAAACTTTTGAGGCGGACAAAACAATCTTCGGGCGTGTGAGTGAGTGAGTGAGTGAGTGAGTGAGTGTGTGGCTGGTACATTGTGCATTGTTTTGGGCCCGGGCTAACTAAACATTTTTTTCCCGAACTTCCGCGTCTCTGGACAAGATACATACTCCGAGACGGGAGAGTACTCTGCACGGCACAAAAGATACATCGCTGGCAACCTTCACACCGCGGCTACAGCAACAGGTGCAAGTGCCTGAGACAGAGCCTGAGAGGGAGGAAGTGGAGGAGGAGGAGAAGGAGGAGGAGGAGGAGGTGGCATTGTCTTGGAGCTGGGATTGCGTTTCTTCTCTTAGTTTTTGCTCTCAGCGCGTATCACACACTTCATTAATTTTGTTTCGCTTTTCATTGCTGTCGGTAATTATGGTTACAGTTATGCTTGTGTATCTCCCAGATACACACACACACACACACAAACACTCTCTCACTGAGTTTCACTTTTTTCTGAAGTCTTCTTTTCAATATTGCAAAATTGCATGCTGCACTTGAAAAAACGTTGCCACGCGTGAAGAGCTCGGCATCTGTGGCCTGGCTCCGATGTATCTGCCAGATACAATATTTGTTCAACAGCCGCCAACAGTTTGTTGCCACTTTATGCTGCCGCTGCTTCTGCTTCTGCTTCAGCTTCTGTCTTGTGATTTGTAACGCTCCGTTAACATAAAACTCGTATAAATGTTGGCTTCAAGCCAGCGAAATCATTAAATCAATTAATGTTCCACGAAAAAAAAAACCTGCAAATTAGAAACCAAAAACCCAAAGCCCAAACTAGATTGAACGGATGGCATTAGCTTGATAATGATTCAGATTTTATTTGGAAAACATTGCGGCTCCCAACTGAAGCGAAGAATGACCTTGAAAAGTAAAATCTCTCAGCCAAACAATTGGAAAAAGATTCTAGAAAAGATTTGGAGAGCTTTAAGCTAAAAGTAGACTAAAGTGCTAGACGAATTTATTATCAAGTTGATCTTAAAAAAAAAAAAACAGATCGTTAGTATAAATTATTATATTCTAGGGGAGAATTATAATTAAAACCAGCTGGAATTGGAATCTGTGGATTGGACGATGGAATGCATATATTGTATCCATAAAATATAACAACAAATCCGTTAAGCAGATCCTTGAACTTGCGTTACTTCTTCCCCTCAGGAAGCTATGCAAATGTTGCACTTGCGTACAGTACACGCCATTATTGCACTACCAGCCATAACGAGCACGGAAACTTGTTAAAAACAATCTTGAATGAATTATGATTATTTTATGCACATATTCATGCAACATGATATTCGTTTTGAAGTAATTTTCCCCCAACGGCAGCCACCATAATAATTCCCTATAATAGTAATAATTATCGAGTGGCAGGATGGCGTGTGCCGAAAGATGCCCAAGCTGATGGTGGATGACAAGTTCAATGGCACATCAATGGCACCTTGGAGCACCTTGCATTGTTTGCATTTGCATTGGCATTTGCATTCAGCATTGGCATGGAGCTCTGGTTTTAATTAGCCCTGCAATTACACATACGACATGGTGTACGCTGAGCTTGAATCTGCATAATTTCATTTTGAATTGCATGGAAAGTTTTGCCAATTAAAACTGTATGCCGACGGATGATTATAATGAAAATACCAAGCAAATTGAAAGGTTATTAATTCACATTTTAGCTAAGAGAAACCACATTGATTTTATTATCATCTAATCAACGTACATACATATATCCTTATACTATTACTCTCTGTTCGACTGTTTTTCCTGATAACCAGCCAGTCTTTTTCGAAGAATCAATTAGCAAGGAACACTTCCGGTCCACTTCCTCCTACCACTTCCAGGTAACAAGAAATTTTCAATTGCTCATTTGTAACAATACAAATATCAATCTTTATCCCTGAATTATCCTTTAATAGTATGCTGTATTCAGTAATCTCTAATTTTATTATTATTATTTTTCCTCTTAATTCCTCTCTATATTAAATTCTATTGAATTATTAAACTTTAATAGCAGAACAATTGTTAATTTTCAAATAAATAAAAAATAAAAAAGTATCGCAGCATTTTCTTGTGCATGGTCCATTTATGTTAGACAGCTAAACTATTTTTCATTAGGTAGAAAGAGGATAAACACATACACATATAATAACTGAGTATCGGGTACTATAATTTCGAATCGGGACTGGTTTAATTTCCATCTGCTGTCTCTGTGATTTCCCTTCCATGGTCGCTGAAGCTCTCATATATCTCTCGGCTTCTGTTTGTTGCTATGCCCATGGATCTGTGCTGCGTTTGGTTGGCCAATTTCCCTGTTTGCTTTTCAAAGTGTTGTATGTAGTTTGGTTTCTAGGTTTCACATTTGTCGATGTAATTAACACGCTGACGGCCAATTGTCCAAGTCGCAGCACACAGCAGCGGCTGCTTAAATTCGCTCAAGGCTGTGGCCATTTGGCAAGCAATAATATTTAATCGTGATGTTTATTATTTGTTATTAACCCATTACGATCATTTCCTATGCAATGACAGCCACGAAAGAAAAATAGATATTTTATTTTGATTTTTTAGATTTTCTATAGGGTGGAGTACTGGCCCATCTACGAGCTTATGGCGGCAGCATCCACTAATGCGATTTTATTTGCTTCGCCTCGAAAATAAATACATAAATAAACAACAAAATAAAATCTTTGTATTTTTGTGATTGTCACCATTCATGATCATCATCATCATCATCGCATTATTGATCTTGACAGAATCGCGAAAGTCTTAACACCTTCCGATGGAGTCATAGTTTCGATCTGTAGAACTGAATATATACTAGGAAATCAGTTCTGCTTATGCAAATTCCTTTTTGCTTTGATTAGCACTTAAGAGCAGAATTTTAAATACTTGGCTGTGGTCAAATTTATAGCAAAGTGTTAATGGAAATATTTAAACGGTTAGACATCGCTTTGAAACATATTGAGTTTACCAAAGAATACATTAAGTTTAGAGCACTAATCTATTTTATTTGAGGGAAAGTCAGGCTGTGGCTTATAGTTAAAAAAAAAGTAAAAAACAGATTTATTTACGTCAAAGGATTTTATCGCCCGGTGTTTCAAGCCTAGGAACGAATTTTGCATTCAGAAGAAGTTTCTGTCCCTCTCGAAGTCCTTGTTGAATGATAAATACTATATAATTTATTATACATATATTAATATTCCATTTTGGACTCCTCCACCCGTGCAGATTTTGCAATCACAGTTTGTGGCCTACAAAGTACAAACTCAAAAAAAAAGAGCATAATTTTGAGGCAATTAAAAAACTGGCCACGTCCATGTATTGGGTTCTTGTGGCATTTGGAGGCTATCCACCTATGGATGGCTTGAATATGGATTGGTGGCCGCTCGCCCGCTCGCTCAGACACCGGGCACCGTTAAACGCACAAATTTGGCCGCCAGACGAGGCTGTTTGGGGAGGGGATCAACGGGAAAAACAGAATATCAAAAGCCACAAGAAAACTGCAGGCGAACATTCGCTCGATTTGCATGCAAGACACAACAATTAGCCATATATTGGGAGTGGGAGAGAGAGAGGGCTTATCAGAGCGAACATGTTGGGGTGCGAGCATGTTGCGACGTTAAGAAAAAGAACGCACGTCTGCACCATGCGCAAAGGTGTGCCTTTCCAAGGTGTATTCATATAAGGTGAGGCAGTGTCAGAGCGCGATCTTAGCATAGTTGCCAATTCTCTGGCAGGGTAGAGCCCATAAGTCGGGGTGTGTAAAAGAGCCATAAGTTTAATTAGCGTCGAACCGAAATCGCATTAATTAACGACCAACTTGGACGACGAATTCTCTGTCGTCGCCTCTCTCGCAATGAGTTGTATAAATTAGACAGGCCGGCAATAATCTGTCTTGCTTATGGTCATTCTTCTTGCCACATGAGACGGCAGCAGCCGAAGCAATTGCGACAAGCCTCGCCATTCGCCATAGACTTCAGCGCCGACTGGGCCCGATCGAATTGACCAATCTTTGGCTTGCTTTGGGGCGGACGAGCACGGACCTGCTCTCGCTGGCGGCGGGTCGGGTCTCATTAGAGCACTGAACCGTTTGACATTTAAGTGCGACGACCTCACGCATGCGCGTCTAGCATTGGTTTTTGGTGTGGAGTAAAGGTTGGTGGCTCCGAGGCAGCCATGTCCACAGGGCACACTCGCTGCCACTAGACCTTAGACCTTCTAGCCATCGCTTTTGGCCAGCAGCTAATGCTCGTGCGCATACTCGATGATCTTCTATTGTGTACGCCCGCCCCAGGTCTCCTTGGCTTGGCTTGGCTTGGCTTGGCTTGGCCTGCCCGAAAGCCACAACAAATACAATAATTACACGAATTTTGTGTGTTCAGATCTGTGGCTTAAGTATTACCCTCGCCAAAGCGCTCAAAACACTTTCGTTTAAGACGAAAAACAAAATGAGCAGCAGGAAAATTGTATAATCAACAATTGGCAATCATTTCTGGGTACAAATTAAAATTATATTACAACATTCTCTTAGACAACAACAAAAGCCCAATGATTAGAGGAGACCAAATCGAAAATGCACTCAACCATGGCAGGCCCCAGGTCCAGCCCCAGCCCCAAGTCCAGCCCCAAGTCCAGCTCCAACTCCAACTGCAACTGCAACTCTAGCGCTGTGCTATAACTGACCTGCCCAACGAAAAGAAGGCGTGCAAGAAAAAGACAGCAAAATGAAACGAAACAAAATGAAACGAGACGAGACGAGACGAAGCGAACGCGGTCGAAAGTGAAAGTTTGTTGTTGCTTTTTCTTTCCGTTTACTGATAAACGGGGGCGCAGTCGCGTCGCGTCGCATCGCGTCCCGTCTCGTCTCTGATTGCCGCATTGGCAGCATCATCACGCGAATTGCAGACCGCGAATTCATTTGCCGCATCTGAATTAAATAATTTTGATTGCAGCGCCAGCAATCAAATACAGATCTGTATAAGGAAGCTGCATTCAGCAAGGGAACGACTGTTTGATACCAGTTCAGGCGATATACATACCGATATGCAGGGATAGATGGGTATATTTTATCAGATAAGATATTTGAGTAGTCTGAAACCTTTCACTGGAAAATAAATGTGCACATATAAAGCAAAAATATCGCCATGAGAAGTACGTTCAATTCGGAATAAAAAAACGATGACATGAACAATATTTTATATTTAGTACCTTAATCGAACTCATCTAATTAAAAGTGTAAGAAAAACACGTATATTTTCCCTTTTCTACTTTTTTGTGTTGCATCATTAGCCGTTCATACCCTTGGATACCCTGCTCAAGCGCCGTCATCAATCCCATGCCATGCCATAGCAAATGGCCAAATGCGGCCAACCCGTTGACAACTTGCAACTTCCTGCAATGCGACAAAGCCCAGACCAAACCCGTTGGCCACCACTTCAAGTGGCATCTTCAGGCCGCATCTCTGTGTGCATCCACCGCACTATGGGGAATTTTTCCACTTTTTGTGGCATTAATTAATAACTTCCAAGTGAAACAATATTTTTTGATTTGGTTTTTTGATATGAGTTTGTAATAGCAATAGAAAGTAATTTTGAAAAAATGGGCGTGGTGGCCCTTTTTATACCCGGTACTAGAGAGTACCGACTTCATGAGCGCCTAGATCTCAAAGACTATAAAAGCTAGAGCAACACAATTTTGTATCCAGACTCCTGTCCTACCACACTGTTTCAAGTCTATTTCAAAATTTCGCCCCACCCCCTTCCGTCCACTCAAAAGACGAAAATCGGTGGCATGCACAATTTTAAAGTTACGAGAAAACTAAAAACGCAGAATCATAGAGAATGATTATATCTATCCAAGTGTTGATTCTGGATCAGATCGGATAATTAATATAGCCACAATGAAGAAAACCATTTAGAGAGGCAACGTTCCCTCTCTTTGAGCGCCTCGATCTGCGAGACTATAAACGCTAGATCAACCAAACTTTTTATCCAATATTCTGCCATATCCCATTATTACAAGTGTATTTCAAAATTTCACCCCGCCCTCTTCCGCCCACACAAAAAACGAAAATCTGTGGCATCCAAAAATTTAAATATTCGATAAAACTAAAAACACAGAACCATTAAGAATGACAATATCTATCAGAGCCTTGAATCTGGATCAGATCGGATCATAATCATGGCCGCATGGGAAACAACTCTGAATTTGACAAACTTAGGTTAGGGCCTAAAATATCAAATTTCAGAGAAAGTGCGCAAAAGTGCACATTAATATGATATGCATTTAAAAGAGAATTGAAATCTCTACAATATGTATTAAATCTTATGGTTGGAATAGGTTGGACTCATTTTGTACGGCTCTTGAAAGACTAATATTTGTCACAAAATGATACCCGTAAACGATAACCAATTACAAGAAATATAAGGAGTATTTGTACAGTTCAAAAACAAAAATATATATTAAAAACCTCTTCGATTCGAATCCATTATAAAAATCGCACTTAAATTGGTCAGTTACTAACTTTTTAGCTCCTTCAACTTAGAGAAAAATTACTCGTTGTATGAAAACTTGCACATCGCTAGCAAACAGCTGTTTTTGACAGCTGTTAACTTAACAGTGGTTCGCTCTGTTAAAATTTCGACTACATATCATTGAAGACAAATGTTATTCTGGTACATAGCGGTTAAAAATATATAATTTTAACGACTTTTTGAAAATGGGTTTTGGCCAGAAAAAGTGGCAAAATTCCCCATAGTGCACCGTCCACCGTCCCCCGTCCATATCATTTCCCTCTCTCTTTCTCTTGGATATGCTTTTTACTGGCTTTTGTTTTCATCCATTTTCACTGCCAATGGCTGATTAATCGACACCCATTCGGGGCTCGCCTTGCCACTGCTGGGGGTTATATAATCGATCTTTGGCTTAGAGTATCTGCTGCTTAATTGAGTCTGACAAATTGATTAATACTGGCGGGCGATGTGCAGCAGCTGCATTGAAAATGACCCACAAAGCAAGAGGAAATGCACACTATTTTATATGGAATTTCATCAGATTTGCAATATTCGATGGATCAATTTGCGATATGAACTTAATTAAAGTATTATCTATTAGGTATTTTTGGTAAATTCATAATTTTGATGAGTTTTCAAATTGATAAACACCGAAAAGCAATTGAACCAGAAATCATTAGGGTGGATGTGGCTTTAATTAATCATTGCATTGCATTTATTATTGAGCGGATTTCATTTAAGGGGATGAGTTATACAAATCCAAATGAAATCAACAATTCATATATTCATATGGATAAGCTTTCAATTATAGTTTCTATTTATTTATCTAACTTACTTTTACTTAATGAAGATATCATTCATCATTAAAGACCCCATTCATGGCTTGAACTCACTTTGAATCAATAGAAAGTGCTGCTCTGCTTTCCCTATCAACCAACACACAAGACGCCATTCTTTTTTTGGTGACATAGTTGGGCAGGCAAGCAGAATTGTGTGATATGATGTCTAAGGCGTTATCGATTCAATGGGCAACTAATTGACTGGCCTAAATGGATGCTTGGCTTGGCTTGACTTGACTTGACTTGGCTCAATCATTTTGCCGCAAGCCAAACTTCAAACTGCACAAGACACGCACATGCAATTTTCCTCAAATAAATGCAAATTCGATGGCTAGCCTGCCGAAAATTGCCAGAAATAAACGTTATATTTTTGCATAAATATTCTGCTGATTGGTCCTAGACGCAACCCACTGCAAAATGCAGTCCCCCCGCCATCAAGAGGGAGCTTCTAAGCACTCTCCATCTAAAGCCAATTATCGAAACTGAATTCCAGCCTTGACCAGCAGTCACTCAACAATGCCGTCAACAGCATTTTATAAAAGTGCGTTTTACGAATTGATTAACAAACAAAAACGAACAAAAAAATACTAAACGCACTCAACTTAATACAAAAAAATAATAATAATGTTGAACATGAGAAAGTTGGTTTTTTTATTTTTGTGCTTTATTTTTTGTTTGTTTATGCGTTTGTTTTTCTGCCTCACGCATTCCATTTAGAAGGTGGTCTTGTGGAGTCATTAGGTGGGTGGCAAATGGAAGGAATTATCCGCTGGAGAAGCCATATCATGCTCAAGTTTCTACTAAGGAGTTGGGAAATTAAATCGAATGCCTGGAACTTAGTTGTAAACAAGTCATTAAAGAGAAATTGAATAGCAAGATAGCAGCAGCTTTGCAAACTTTTCAGATCAACTATCAAACCCATGCGAACCCTAAGTGGCTCCATTACAGTCCCCTATTGGTATTAGAATTTTCCATATTCCCAATTATTCTGGAATATGCTTTAAACTTCAAAACGGCGTGCCACTCCCTGATATAGAACAAAGACGACGACACCACTGGCTCAAAATTTACAACGTTTTTTCCTTTTACTTATGTATGTTAAATGCAAATCAGTAATATATATGTTTGTAGGCCAACAATATCAATTTTACGGTCTTTTCCTTGATTTATTCACCGTAGCCCGAAAGTATGCTATAGTTCACCTTTTTATCTTTTTCGTGTCCGAAACATGTATGATGTATGTAGATGTCGCCTTGGAATTACGTTACAAGCACATTCTACACAATATAAAAAATCAAAAAACATAAAAGAATGTACTAAATTTAATTAATTTGATAAATTGCATATATTTTCCCTGTTCATATCAATTCGTTCACTGAAAGTCTGTGCCTCCACAAGTACAGATCTACACAATTAAAAGATGGCAAGATTAACTGCTAAAACACGGAGAAAAAGATCCAAGATTGGAACTATAGGAAACCAATTGGTAAATTCAGGCAAGCTCTTCTTGGGGTCATACTAAGTCCGATTTAAAATCATCACAAACCATTGACTTTTATTATCACCACTTTCCACCCACTACTCAAAGAGTAAAGGGGTATATAAAATTCGTGTTGGGGGATTCTAGATTAGACCTTCAGAGGTCTGACTGCCTGATTCGCGAAAGCCTATAACAATGGCCATTATAGCCAACAAAGGTGCCTAATGGCACGCCACGCTCTACCATCATCTTGCAATGTCAACCGTCAAGCTCGCTTTGTTTGGACAGGTGTTGGGATCTCTATCTCTCCATACTGTAGATGTCTTTTCTTTGGGAAATGTTCTAGGCCGAAACTAATCGCAAACGCGCACTATAAATAGTCCAGGCAGTCGGGCGAAATGGCATCAAAACCATTGAAAACACCAAACTAGCAGAATGAAAGCCGCTCTAGCCATATCCACACTCCTGGCGATCCTGGCCCTGTCCTGCGCCTTTCTCACGGGCAGCACCGGCAGCACCGGCAGCACCAACACCGGGGCCAAGGTCTGTGTGCTGAGGAACTGCAACTGGAACGCCACGACCAATGCCTGTGCCCGCTACGGCAGCTCCAATCTGTGCACCCGTTTCAAGAACAGTTGCGCGCTGCGCTACCAGTCGTGTGTCAGCTCCACCACCTACACGGCCGTCAGCCTGTCCAGGTGCTCGGGCATCAGCCTGAACAGTCGCGGCATCTGCGGCAGCTCATCCTCCTCCTCCTCCTCCTCCAGTTCTACTTCGAATGTTATTCCCATCATCATACGCCGAGGCTGAATCTTGTTAAGTGAATAAACCTTTTGAGATCCAAAGAAAAACAAAAACTAAACTCATTATGCAGCTCAAGGTTAAAATCTCTAAACTTCTTTCCGCGGGAGAGATGTGGAGAGATCTGTTAGTTCAGCTGGGAATCAATTTCGATTCAAGTGGTAACTGGAGCAAACTGTTTTGATCACTTTTTGGCAAAACAAATACGGATGAAATTGTATAAAAGCCAAGAAGCTATTCTGTCAATTGTCATTCACTTCAGTTCAAACAAAGGCCCCGCCATGAAAGCCTCTTGCTACTTGTGTGTCATCCTGGGCCTGATCCTCCACCTCGCCATGTCCAGCGGCAGCGGCAGCTCCACCGAAGGGTTTGACCATTCCCTAGCAAATTCCTTGACCCGGGCTAACCAAAGTTCTCGCAGAGCGCAGACGTGTAAGAAGCAAATCCAGGCCCGTTGCACATCTACAACCAAGACATGTGGACGCCTGGGCCGGGCCAACATCTGTCAGGCCTTCAAGAACGACTGCCAACGCCGGTTGTCCAACTGCAACACCAAGAGCATGACCAAATGTGAGTGCAATCGACGGGTTTTCGTAACTTCAACAGAACAATTTCCATTTCAGTCTATCGCAAAGTCGGTAGAAATCTCTGCAAGAACATGCCATACGATGTGAAGCTTCCCTGTGGTAGCGGCAGCAACGCAATGAGCGGCAACAACAACAACAACAACAACGGTGGAAACAGCAATAGTGCCAACAACAACAACGGTGGAAACAGCAATAGTGCCAACAACAACAACAGTGGTGGCACTAATAACAGTGGTGGGAACAATAACAATGCTGGCCCACTCGCTCTGAAAAAACCTGCCGGAATGAGTCTCCCGAGTCTCCGTCAGCGCAAATAAGAGTACTATACGAATCTGACAACCAGTACGGAAGTGAAGATTTCCATGCGAAGTTCGATAGTCCATTATTTGGCATTTGACAGGGTATAGAAAAGTATATCATGCTCTGAATTCCATCGAACATCCATAGCTTTGACTTCGAATTAATATTGCACCAATCCTCATATATATTTACACTTACAAATACAAATAAATTTAAAACCTATATTTTAATATCATTAGCAAACAAACAAAACGTATTACAGCTTCATTCGTATATAGAATTCATAAAAAGAAATAATAGAATTGAACAAAATTGCGGTCTTCCTCAAACAAATTCGTTACGTAGAAAGCATCGTTGTACGGAAGTTCTTAATTGGGAAGTTCGACTGTATATGTAATGATTATGTGAATCCTGTGTACAGTATGAAAATTACCCGTGAATAACGAAATCCTTAGCTGACGAGAAATAGTTAAGATCATAAGTGAAAAAAAAGAACTGGACTTAAATCGAAAGACTTAATTTTACACAATGATCTGTAGACTATAGTACATATCTGTACGCGAAGAAATCGGCTCGATATCATACGTAAGTCTGAATATTCCCTCTCAAAATATATCACATATTCTCTGATATGTAGATAGATGATATTTTGCAGAATATTTACCAAAAATCTTTTAAAATAAAATTCATACATAAATATATGTGATTTAATTTCCTAATTTTTTTGTTTGTAAACTTAGCGAAATATTAACTGAAATATTAATAGATTTCCTCACAGTCTGGAAATTGTACAAGTAAAGGGTTTTTACTTAGATTTGTAAATAAATATGAAAATAGTTGATCTAAACATATTTCATATTTAAAATAAATGTATTACACAAATGAATTAAATATTAAATATATATTTAGATTAAATAAATTTCCTACAAATTTAATAATTTATATTTATTTTAAAGGGTTTTATATTTACATTTTATATGAGGGACATTTTAAAAAAGACGTTTTAAAGGAAATTCAATTCTATTCCTTTTCACTATTTTTTTTTTTATTTAAAGACTGATTATTTTATATTTTGGTGCATTTCTTTTTACTATGTATGCCATTTTTCTCCAAGTGTAGCTATAATCCAGTGTATTCAACATTAACAGGCATACAATACTCGTACATATCCCAATTTTTTGTAAACTGCCTAAAAGTATAATTAATATATTTTAGATTCAAGATTTCAAAATATATGACTTCTTTGTTCTGTGATGTTTAAACAGCAAATTTCCAAAAATATAAACTCCACACACGTGACGTATTCCCCCATCATCTCTTTCTTTTTCGCTCTCAAGTATTTACACAATTGGGTGGGTAGATCCCAAGACAAAGAAATTTCTAATTCAAATATGTGCTTAAAGAATGGAGGAAGAAATATTATAATACACATCTTCCAAGGCCAGCCAGAGAGGCGATCGTTGGGGGGTATAAAACGAAAGAGCTCCTCTGAAGGTTGAACCAAAACGCTGAAATCAATTGAAGAATGCGTCTCGCGCTGGCTCTTCTGGTGCTGATTGCCCTGATCCTGGTGGCCTCTCAGGCCCAAAACAGGCAAAGACGCTCACAGGCCAAGGCCTTGAGCAGTGCAACGCCTCGTCAGGTCCGTGCCAAAGCAAGCCGCAGCAATGTGCGCCGGCGATCGGTGAGCGGACGTCGCTCCACGGCCACTGGAAACTCCAAGGGCAAAGCGGTGATAATCATTAACGGCTCCAACGTATCCAGCAGCAGTAGCAGCAGCAGCAGCAGCTCTACTCCCTCCTCCCGCTGCGTGAGCACCACCAGCAGCTGCTTTGCTACCTCTAACGTCTGCGGGCGCTGGAGCAGGACACGCCGGTGCCACCGGTTCAAGAACCGCTGCCTAATGGAGCGAGCCAATTGCCGGACAAGTGTCTCAAGTGAGTCTCAAGGAATACACCTCCATGTCCCGTATTTATCTATTTATCCCAAAGGTTGGAATGTGGTCAATCTGGGCAATTGTACGAGTATTACGGTCAATCAGACAGGGACCTGCATCAGCACTTTCTCCTCATCTTCATCATCGTCCACGTCTTCGAGCTCGTCGTCTACTGGTGGCTGGGCCAGCATTCTGTCGTCCATTTTGGGCTCCTCCTCCTCTTCGTCGTCGAGCATAACGCCCATAATTATAAGAAGGGGTTAGACTACCATGCACCATGTACCATGTACATTTGAAAATTCAATTAACATTCCTAGTGATGATGATAAATAAAATAAATAACCAACAGGGAAATGGAACTCGAAACTATCTGGTATTTAAAACTCCTATGCTGTGAATAAAATATCAAATAGAGAATTAAATGGATACGTTTATAATTTAGATAAGCTGTTTATATAAATTTATATAAATTTATTTTGATATAGTAGTGCTGCTTCCACCCTCTTTTGAGAGCAGAACTATTTGCTTAAATTATGAACATTTTTCAAACACTTTCAACGCTTAAATTGTTCGAAAATGACCCAGTACCCAGCACCCAGTACCCAGTACCAGCCGAGGGCATGTATGTGCTATATGGATTTATTCTCCGGCATTCTAATTGCATCCGCAGGCGCGTACTCCGTTCACGTCCGCCTGCCCTGTGCAACAGCAAAAAATGGCGAAAAATTGCAAACTAAAAAGCAAAAGCTCTATAAATTCACATTGTCTGCGTGACCATAACCATAATTTCCTCTCGTTTCCCCCTCCCCACACAAAAAGAGCAATTTATGCGATTGCAATTAAAAAAGGACGAGGGCAACCACTTTGTAGCATACATCATGGCGATAGGACGAGAACTACGTGCGAGTGTGTATGTGTGTGTGCGTGGGAGGGTTTTGAAATGCCAAAAGAGTTGCAAAAACCATTTAAATAAACGATTCAATGCTCTGATCAGCGGCGTGATTGAATGACAAAACCAGGACGCTCTCCGTCTGTCTGCCACAATAATTAAATGAATGAATGACTATTTGTGCGAGTTTAGGCAATAAATATTAAATATTTAATAGTTATAGTTAGGGAAAATTATATATGAATGATGGAATATCTTTTCTAGCAAGCACCGGTCGCTCCTAGAGGTATAGTCCCCACACACCTAGTGTTATCTATGGCTCCAGTTTGGCCAAACACTGTAAGAAAAATGTGAGAAATTATAGAAACATTCTGGGGAAATACTGGGGAAATGCTAAACAATTACCCGTTTTGCCCAGACAATTATCGATGCTGTACTGACACTCGTTGCGATAGTATTTACAGGTGTAGGCACCACCATCTATTGGCACAGCGATGCACACGGGCGTGGTCTTGGAACAGGATCTCTTTGCGGTCCACACACAGAAGAAGTCGATGCGATTGGTAAGGAAGAGGCGGCGTCCTTCCATCGCAGAGCTAAAGCTGAGGACCAGCAGGGAAAAGAGGAACAGAGCGAAGACCTTCATTGTGCTGCTTGTGGATTGATGGATTGCTGGATTGATGTGCCGGATACTGACTGCCCTGGACCCAATCGGCCCACTCGATTTTATAGTAATTACCTTTGCTGGCTCTTTGTTTAAGACAAATACCAGTATTTGCCCCGAAGGAAAGTGAAATTCGAGAGTTTAAACCGGGCTAACACGCGACCAAACCGAACTCGATTTTCGAATTGGCTGTGTTTGCCAATATCTTGGCTCGGAAAAAGTCAGAGTAAATGTTTGTCCGAACAAACAAAAGGCGACAATGCTCCACAGTCATTTGGTTAATGAGCTAATGAATAAATAACAATTGATTGTACTGGGACCACTATTTTGGAATGGTTTTGTCAGGTGGGTTCCGCTTCGAATGGACTGGAGTGCGAAGCTATTGTGGCTATTACTGGAGCTGTAGGAGGTTCTGAAAATACATCAAATGAAACTGGAAACTGGATATAATTTAATATTGTATATTATTCATAGCTTTTAATTATGGTTAAAGATTAAACAGATAACTGAACGCAAAACTTAGGATTGTTTGGTTCCCAATGTGGTATGTGCCTCATATGAATTTTCCTGCTATACTTTTGGTCGATTATTCGATTCACTTTATTCTTCTTCAGTCAACATTTTTGGAATTTTATTGAAAATGTAAGGACATTATGTGTAGAAATTTCGTGAACTGAAAACTCCCGAATAGTGTAGAGTGTTACGAAAAGTGCAGGTGGAGAGGAGTCGTGTGGGGTGAAGTAAGGATGTAAGAGCTATTGTGGATAGTTCTCGCTCTCTCTCTCCACGTCAGGGCCATCAGTCGCCGTCCTCTGTCTGTCCATCATGTGGAGGGGCCAGTGCCTTGGATACCATTTCCTCATTTCCAACACCCCAAACTCGAGTATGTCTCGGCACAATATTCCATGTCAGTTCTGCGTTGGGTTGGCATGTCATGTCATGGGCTCATTTCGCTGCATTTGCATGTAAAACTGTAAATGTTCCGCCCCTCTGTGTGTGTGTGTGTGTGCCCGAATGCTATTTCTTCGAAAGAAACCAACGACCAGAGTACATTTCCTTCTTAATTCAGTTGGTCCGTGACAACAAGTATTCATACTGGAAGAGGGATAAACGGACTGCGTTCCTAGGGTATTCAGCATTCGTTATCTCGCTTGGCTTAGCTCTCTTTCACTCACATATGCATGTATGTATGTATTTCTCTTCCATTGCTGATTTTTGTTGTTTTTCTGACTGCTTGCTTTCGCTTGTTTTACTTTTTTATCGCACCTTCGCAACCTCAGGTCGACCCCACCCACAACCCCTCTCTGCCTCTCTCTCAAGGATGAAGGCGATAAAGTGCGGGGCGTTTCAGCTTCGCTGACGTTTCATGCTGTTGTTGTTGTTGTTCTTAAAGTATTTTTTTCCAATTGCATTTTGCATGCCATGGCATGTTCGCCTTGTCATTTCGCCTGCTCGCACAAAAGTATGCAACGGTATAGCACATGTACTGGCGCACAATTTTTTCAATTTTAATTACCTTTAGCTCTCGACAAAATGCAAACCAAGTGGATATCCCCTTAAAAAAGAGTAATCTGCGGTCGGGACTCTAATGCGAAATGCACAACTCATTCCGAAATGCCATAATTGAGTTTGGGTGTAGCTCGTTCGGCCAGTACTCAACTCTAAAACGGAAACAAACTGAACGAAGAGAACAGTCGAGTGAGCAAGAAAGACTGAGCTTTGGTTCTCTTCGTGCAATTCGAAGCTTAAGCACTGCAAGAAAAAGCAGCAGAGAGAGAGTGAGAGCGAGAGAGAGCGTGAGCAAAGCTCGCTTCGTTAATTAGTGGGACATTTTGATCGGATTGCAAGTCATGCATGCATGACATGCTTATCGCGGATTCGCTGTGGCTGTTGCTTCTGCTGCAGAGCCCCGTTATAGTTGCACCTTGTACAGTTCCAGTTCAGGGGTGTATTTCATTCGTTGCGTTTCTGACCCGTTACAAATTAGAGCTACTTTATTTTACACAATAATACATTCATATGTATATGTACCCTTTGACGGTGTTTTTTACTTTCTTTTAGACACTCATACACACATATCTGTATACCCTTTGACTGTGTTGAGATCTCTCTATAATCATAGATCGGGCCTCCTACCATTATATTTATGAAGCTAAAGAAATCCCATTCGTACTCCCATAATATTACATTATTATTATTATTATTTCTTAAATCAGCTGTTCAATGGTCTCTTCTTCTAAATCTATTTATAAAGCCCATAAGCTTGCGATTGGGCAGCCGACCGCCGATTGGAGGTTAACCCCCACATGACGCTCACTTCAGAAAACCAATTTTCGTTATCGGACACTTTAAAGTTAACCCGAAGTCGCGAAAAACCGGCCTTAAAGCGTTCCTCCTTGTTTTCTCGTTCTTATTTTCTGTTGTTTCGTTTCGGACAAGTATCATAATAATAAAACTGCAAAATGAAATATCATAAAATGTTTATTTTTTAATATAATTATAGTAATCTCTGCCCCAAGGCAAGACCTCGCTCCGCCTCGTTGTTTTCCCCGCTTTGTGCTCTGTTTTCCGAGCTGCCCTTTTCACTGCAGTTGTTTGCTAATTATTTTTCATTTTCATTTAACTTTCGCCCGCCTTGTTTTCCAAGTACGAGCATTCTCCTTTCCCCTTTCTGGGGTCTCTTTCGTGCTGCTGCTTTCTTGTTTAATGCGCTTTCTGACATGGCGCTGACATTTTCCGCTGCTGTCTTCTTATGTTGCTTCTTCTCTTTGTTTCCTATTAATAAGCTTAACGCTGCAGTTGTTTTTGCTGTTGCCTGGCATTTCCCCACTCGGACCCACACTTTTCCTAGTGCTGCATTATGTATGAGACTTGTTTGTCGCGCTAATTGAATAATAATTCTATGATTTACGAGTGTTTGAGTGGAGGGTTGATGCTGTCCTTTTAATGGATGCGATTTTAATGGGCAAGAGCAAGGAGTTAATTTTCCATAGCATACTTCTATGGGCAGCATTACTGCACGGGGAAAATCACGGTTACCTAAGAACAGAGGCAGAGGCAGCATTTCGGCTAACAGGATCAGACGGAGAAAAGGCGGTCAGACGTCCGTGCAATTGGTCTTTCGAGTGTACCTTTAACCCATTCGTAACCTTCTAATGTCAATCAGCCCGTCATCAGTGGAGTCAAAGTCCTGTGTCCTGTCTCGGGCACAAAAAATAAAAAACAAATAAATCACATTTGTAGACACACTTATTTCCATGGGTAGATTCCGTTTTGTCATTTACAGCAATAACATTCATATTATTTTTAGCTTTAAGGGGCGCCTATTGGGCACATGTCCCAGTAAGATATATACGCCCACATTTACTACCAGCACGAGCACGAAACCGAGTCCTTCAGGCCTCCCCCCTCACACACCTCAAACCCCTCAAGCCAGCAACGAAACATCGACAGTCAACAAAAGACTTTACGGCCCAAGCAGAGGCAGAGGCAGAGTCATAGTCTGGGCACCGGTTCCAATTTCCTGTCAATACATTCCGAATGGATCCCACCTAGAGCTACACACATACATACATATATGTACATATACAGCGATATCCTGTTCTGTGAAGTTCCGTGTCAGCTGCGCGTCCGCAAAAACCGATTTTCGGATAACAAAAAAAACAAAGAGAAATAATAATAATAACACTAAAAGGGAAAAGCTGGGAAAATAAGGAAAACCGGCGCCTGACACATACAAAACATTTGTTTGTTATACAGACTAAATGGATGTGAGTGGGATGAATGGTTCGATGGAGTGGTGGAGTGGTGGGGAGGGCCACTCTCCCCGAACGGTATTTTCTGCGTCGCACTCACGAATTATCGATAAAACATGCTCGACGATGGTGGGGTGTGATGGGCAGAGGGGCAGGACTGCTGGGGAAAGTCTGTCTCATTACGCCCCCCGAACGGGCATGTAAGCGAAGATAAAGAAAAAGAAAAACCGGGTAGGCTGACTGAAAATTGAAAACGAAAACGAAAGCGAGCCCAGAAATTACTTACAGCTATCTCCACTGCTTTAGCTGGTTTTTCACCACATTTTGGCAGATGCTCTCCTTCTTCATTCCGTTCTTTCATCTTGTTCTTTAACAACCCCAACAGCCTCGCGATTTACTCTGGTTTATCGTGTTCTGATGCATCATCTTCTACTGCCTCATTGTCCCGCTTCCTTATCTCCGACTTCTCTCCTAAAACTTCATTTATTACCTTTTATCTATTACTTTCCACAGGAACTTCTCTTTGTTCCAGCTGGCTACTTCCTTCACTTTCCATCATTCATTTGTATCTGCTTGCCATTGGCTTAGCTCTTTCTTTTGCCACTTACTCTTTTCCCACTATGTATCCTTCTTTCAATTACTTATCGCTATTCTTTTGCTCAATTTATTTGCATTTTCCTCGAGACATTTGCGAGCAAAATCAAATTATTGCACGTGTCACAAGCTTTCAGTTGATCCCCCCCAAACCAGGCCAAACAACCCAAAAACATCCAACCGAAATATATGTGGGAGTATCGACCATATAACTAGATGTATTACAGGACATTTCGCCTTTAAGCCCCACCCAACCGATGCATCGGTTTGGTCATAAAAAAAGTTTTTCCTTCGCTTTTGTTGTAGTTTCGTTTTAGGTTTCGGGTTAAACGGTTTGTCGAAAGTTTCCAATTTTCTTGATTTTCTTTGTGTTGCACGAGTTCGAACATGATTTACATGCAATGGTTGGGTCTGTGAAAATGAAACTTTGATGAGCTATTACTCATATTGACAAGAACCCTCATTTGTCTGGGGTGATTGGCGAATAGATGGTGGGACATGGCCTCGCCCGCATCGCGTATACGCAATGTGGCTGCTCTCAGACAGTTGAGTGGAAAAGTTTGTGGTCGTAGAAGAGGATGCCTTTTTGGTGGGGGGTATTTTACTCTACAAATATTGTAAACTAAAGGAATTGCCTTTGATATTTGTATTGGATTCTGATTAGAAAAGGCCTTTTTTGATCAGGTATTAAAGCCTTTTATTTAGGTTCGGAAACAGTATCAGTATCCATTTCCAGTGACAATTTCCAAGCAGTAAATCTGAGGAATTTGCCTGATTGTATAGCATAATCGTAAGACATTTAATAATATTTATTTTCATATTAAGGAATGAATTATGACATCCTACTGACTAATGCTTATACTCTTGGTATAGCCTGTTCTGCGTATCTGCTTCGCTGGTGTAGATAATTGTTCTGTTTACTGCACAAAAGTTTGAATAACATTTAAATAAGTTAAGCCAAGTGCCTGGGCAGCCTTGCCACTTAGCCACTTAAGTGCCAGCTGCTACCACAGGCCCAGCCCTTTGGTTCCTTTCCTCTTCTGATACCAACTGCCTCCTTGCTATGGGCCGAAGGACTCCTCTTTGTGTTTGCTTCAATCAAGTGCATTGGGGCTGAACACCCCAACAGAAAACTATTAATATCAGTAGACCAGTTATGGGATTGCTATTAAACCTTTCTGTAATATATTATATGATTATATATATATATGAATATATTATATATATATCAAAATATTTACAAATAATTAAGTTTTTCATACACTGAATTGATTAATCGTTCCTTTGGCTATAGCTGTCAGCTTTAGTCTGAAAAATGAAACTATAATAAAAGCCCTTGTTAAATTTGTTTAAAATAGTTTTAAAAATATTTTCGTATTTGGTTTTTGGTTATTTTTGATAGAAAACTACGGTCTGGCGATGTTTCCTTCTGCCCAATTTAATAGCTCCAAATCTACTACATCATATCTCTGATTTTTGTGGAAAAAAAACTTTCTTTTGCTGCTCTAATAAAAGTAGAAAATAAAGCCTGAGAAATGATTTGTCGAACCTTGGGGAACAACGTGTGAATTTCTTTAGATAGAAAAAAGAAATAAAGAGGCTTCAATCGAATTGTAAATAAAATATGGCTACCTATATGTATATAGTATCTGTAAAAGCAAATTGTTGCGTACAATTGATAGGCAGGACCTGCGGTCCTTCGTTTCCTATGCACAGGCCCATTTAAAAATGAATATCAGAGATAAAATAATACAGGAAAAGTCAATTCAAGATGGGATGGAAGGAACTGAATGCGGGGGAGGGCGGGCCGTGTGGGATGTGGCACATGTGACACGTCAACATTCAATTTTCTAATGAAATTTTCATTGTAATAAAGCACGAGACGGAGCAGATCCTACGTGTGGCGGGGGGATGGGGGGTAGGCGTAGGCGTAGGTGGAAGGAGTCTGGGGCCACGCCCATGCTTAAGTATTCATGGGAAGCCAAGTGTTGCTCCCCCATTCACTGTCTTTCTTCCTCTCTCTCTCTCTCTCTCCCACTCTCTTGCTTGTTCTCTTTCGCTACAAGTCAGATCCAGCGAGGACAGCAACAAAAATGTCTGTGTATGTATACGGACGGCTGGCAGTGTATGTCTGTGTGTGTGTGTGTGTGTGTGTTTTTTGGTTCCTCTCTCTATCTGACTCTCTCCCACTCCCTCTGCCAATGCCGCTCTCTTCCGGCGAATTGCCTCCCCAATACAAAGTCCAACATGACCTACATTTTCGGGTCCTGGGCCTGGTCCGGGTCCGGGTCTGGGTTCTGGGAAGCAGCTCCACCAGCTCTGCTCCGAAACACGAAGTAGCAAAGGGGAAGAGGAAAAGAACCAGTCCAGAAGGCACGCAGCACGCATAGGCAAGTGGATGATGCCACCTTCCCTTCCCCTCCCTTCCCCTCTTCTTTGTACACCCCATGCAGGCCTTATAAAAATTGTTTTCGGTTGCTTATTGGCAACAAATTTGCGTGCCTTGCATACAGAACGTGAGGCAGAGAAATAGAGAGAGAGCGAGAGAGAGAGAGAGAGAGAGAGAGAGCGAGAGGCTAGGCAAACAAGGAGAGGATACAAGGCAGAGCAGCCTGATAAAGGTCTCTCCCACAGCGACTTCATTAGAAAGTTTCCCGAAAAAGCTAAATTTACAAAAGAAACAACAAAAAAGAAACCGAAATTCTCTAGGCGTTAAATGCAGCACACGAAAAGAATTTATTAACTTGTCGGAGAGATTTTCGGTAAGATTTTCACGGGGGGTGGTGGGGTTGGTGGGGCTGGTTTACCACTAACAACTGAATTTTTTCGCAGTCTCATCAATCACTCGGTCAGGACATTTGGTGTTTGGCCTAAATTAAATAGCCGAAGTAGGGAGGGAAGGCCAGAAGGAAGCATAAGGAGCCGAAGGCTGGATGACAAGTAGTACAAGTAGCAAAAGGACCAAGAAGGACACGACCGAGGGCCCAGGAAGTAGCATTGAACACGACCCCCGGTGCACGTGCGGGCATTTTGCCATTTATTGTTGACTTTGGTCAAACAGAAACCCATACAAAATATAACAGAAATATATAGAAAAATAATATTTGAAGATGATCCCCGGCTGACTGATAGCCGGCACGTGCCCGGGGCTCATGTGAAACAAAATATTTTCCTTCCTTTTCGCAATTAATGGACAGTAGGAAATAGTCGGCATCTGCCAGGGCCAGGGACAGTGCGTGACAATAGTTTAGGGTTTCTAAAAATAATCCACATAATATAAGGAGGAACTCCAAAGTGGAGTTTAGCTGATTTGAAGATATTGAAAGAAAAACTAACAAATCATAGATATTTTTGATTTCCTTCACCATGGATCCTGACTGTGAGAAGAGTTGAAAATTGTTTCATTTATATCGTTGCTAGTTAATAAATTATACCTCGCCATAGAGAGAAGAGAAAACTTTTGTAATATCATAAAATTTAAGTGCATGGTGCAGGGCTCACTTTATTAGCCAAGTTAACTCTTTCGAGAGCCTCTTGTCTGCCCCCCCCAGCGAATAACGTCATTTTCTGTGTCGTTCACTTCACAGTTCAAAGAATTCAAATTACAGAGAAGGCTGCGAGTCAAACCAAACGGAAGAAAAGCCGAGCAAAAGCCAAAAGTTTTCGAGACAACTTGAGCGTGGCACACAGCGGCATCTCCATCTCGAAATAGATGCTAGACACCCACACACACCCACACACCCACACCCACACACACCCACACAAACTAAAGCCAGAACAGGGGACACTGCCGTGCAAAAGTCTACTGTCACTACTGTGTGACTGGCAAACGGAAACGAGCCGGGAAACAAAACGAAAAAGAAGAAACAAACTCATGAAAAATGCAACAGAAAGTTGTCCAGAAATCGGCCGAGTTAGTTTTCGTTTGAGCGTTTGGGTGTGACTTCATTATCAACTGAGAACATTTCCTGGGCTCAGAGACTAATGTATCCTGGCCACAAGTAAACTCAATTGTCGAAGAAGCCCCCCCACTAGCATTCCATAAAGTTTCCTCAAAAGAACAGGAACTAACCCACCAAAACCCATATAAAATACAAATATAGTATGTACAAATGTATGTACATATGTATGTATGTATGGAGAAACATCTTTTACCGCCTGGCTCAAGGGAAACCTCATGGGGGATATCTTAAGTTTCCGCTGGCAAAATAACCAGAGTGACCTTCCTATTGCCAGACCAAGCATTATAATAACACTTTCAAAAAGGTTCTCTATGGGGTTTCATGCGGACCATCCTCCTCTTAGCCCGCCATTAAAACAGTCGCCAAGCACCGTTAGCCTGCCGTTTCTCGTTTCTTGTTTCTCGTTTCTCGTTTCCCTTTCCTTATGCCCATTGTTCCATGCCATTCCCGTTCTCTCTGTGTGTCTCTCTCTCTCTCGCTCTAACACTATCTCGTCCGCCCGCTGCTGGGTTCTTCGGATACGTATATACATATACCCTAAAGTAATCTTCCAAGGCAAAAGTAAACCACAAACAAATTTATAGCTGCAATGCGGCCAGGCCAAGCATAACGGGGAAACATTTCTGTGAAATTTGCACTCACTGTCGTAGATAGTCATGAAGGAGCCAAGCCAGCTAAAGAAAAAAAAAGAAGAAGCAAAAGTCAAGTAAGGACTATGAAAATATATAACAATGAGCAGCAAAAGCTGTAAAATGCTGCCAAGGCAACGGCAAAGGCAACGGCAGCGGCAACGTCGTGTCCTCGTCGTTGGGACATAATGAGCCAGAGCCAGCAGACAGCTCGAAACGGTTCAATGTGGGACACAGCTCAGTGAGAGAGAGCGCCTGAAAGAGAGCAGCGGTTTTCGGCTGTCCCTTTTGGGCTGCACATTCTTTGGCTTTGCAGTACCGTTAGAGGCTGGCGTTGTTCTGCTGTGGCGCTTTTGCATGGCCATTTGTTACGTACGTACGTATGTGGAGCAACAGAAGCAGCAGCGGCAGCAGCGGGAGCAGCAACAGCAGTAGAGCAGAGCACCAAATCTGCTGCACACTCTCTGCTGCGCTGTTGTTCTCTTTCGCTTCACTCTCTCCAGAGAGCTCTCTCCCTGAGCTGTTTATGCGTCATTTTTTTACGTTCTCTGCTTTAACTGACTCTCTCTTTCCCTCTCTCTCTCTCTGTCCCTTGGGTGGTTCGTCTATCGCTCAACGCTTTTCTTACCATCTTTATCACGCATCAACATGGCCAGAGCCCAAGCAGCGGCAGCAGCAACAAAAAAATATTATTTCTTGCTCAATTTTATTTCTTTCCCTTTCTTTTCTTTTCTTGCTTTTTATTTTATTTATTTTTTTTGTTTGGTACTTGTATTCCTGCTGGTTCGTCAGCATTGCAGCATTTTACTCAGACAAGCACAAACCGTTGCTGGGCCTGGCTTTCGGCAAATGCTCGCCATTCATTTTTGTCATCGCAGTCGCTGTCGCTGTCGCTATCGTTGTTGTTGTTGCTGCTGCTTCTTCTGCTGCCTGGAAGCTTTTGCCTGCTGCTGTTGTTTTTTTTTTCCCTCTCCAGATGCCGTCTCTTACTTGTTGCGCTGACGCCTGACGCAGCAGCTGTCGTTGCGGTGACTCCCCGCCCTGGGAAATGGTTTTAGTGGAAAAATGGTGGAGTGGAGGTGTGCATGGAAATGGAAGTGGCATTGGGAATGGGTATGGGGTATGGGCCATGGGAAGTAGCTAAGGAAATGGAAGGAAGGACGCTGTGGAAGTTCTTCTGCCGATGAACGGGACCGATTGCGGTTTTAGTGATTGGGTTGGGACGCGGGATGAGGAATGGCCCACTCACTTTATGAGTGACATTTTAGAGTATGAAATTCGCACGGAATATTGTACACCTCCAATATTCGTTTCATGGTCTTTTAGTTCTTGGCTGCCCACTCAATCTAGTCCCTCTCTTTCTCACTCTCTCTCTCCGTACTCTCCTGTCCTTCGAAACTTTAATTCTTCTTCTTCTTTGCCTGTTGGGCGCAGCTTTCATTCATGCCGCGCCAGTTGACATAATGCGACATGGCCAGCACCACCTTCTTAACAGCATCAGCCCTCCTCCCCCTGTCAGGGTCTGATGGAGCACTTTGGACACTTTTCCAAAGGAAGGCAGAGGAAAGCCCTCCCCCCCATCATCCCCATCCGTTTGCAGCAATGAATAAATAATAAAGGCAATCCCAGCGTTGCAGCTGGTAGCCAGGCAACAGTTTAAACAAAGTAAACAGGCTTTTTGTAATCATCAAAATGGTAGCATACCTGCCTGGCTCAGAGCTGTAATGGCTATGAACAGAGACATACAACCGACAGACTACACCTTAGAATAGATCCATTTTACCGAATACACGATACAATGGGTGAGTTGTGGTGAAAGTTTTCCAATTGAAACGGCATTTGTATGTGTTTGTATGCAAAACCCTCCTTTAGAGGGAAACCCACTGGGCGTCGTGAGAATCGAGTGCGTGCTGCAAGTCCTGAAGGAAGCTATAGAGATCAGTAAGATCTTCCTGATCCTGCCCAAGCTTCTGGAGGATCCGCAAAACATGCGGCGAGTGCTCGAGGGCACCTCTTACGAAGAGATCCTGCAGCCCATCGAGGATCTGTACGATAGCCATATGACCAGCTCAGAGCCCACCTTCACCATCAATCACGAAATGCTCAGGATAGTCGATTACTTTCAGAAGAACTACCAGATCTACAAGTTCTTTCCCCAATTCATACGCAACCTGAGCGAAAGGGACCGCACCATTGTGGCCTCGCTGACATTTCTCTTCGACATTGCCAAAGAGCATTTGTACCGGTCGTCCAAGAGCGAGATCAGCAAGGAGCGGATGCTCCATGAGATGTACCACAAGAACGAGGATATGCAGCAGACGCTCCAGAACATACAACGGGACCTGGCCAAGCAACGCGTCGTGGAGAAGTGGAAGAAGGCGGCCACAGGCATCTATCTGATACAGATCGAGAACGATCTGGCCTCCAAGAAGTGGCAGAACAATGTCCGCATTCAGAATGAGATGTGAGTGATAGTGTGATGGGTTTCTGGTTCCACTGCTCTTCGAACCTAATGCTTTCTCTTTCTTTTGTCCTTTCTCGTTAGCGAGAAATGCAGCCGCACCATGCAGACCAACCATAAGAGCAGCTTGGAGAAACAAAAGGAGCTGGAGGAGCAGCTGGAGATTGCCAAGGAGGCCTACGCAAAGCTCACTCATAAGCATCTGCTTGAAGAGCAGGAAGCTCGCAGCGAAAAGTAAAAGCTTGAAAGCCCTCTTCCTATAGCATTCCCCCCACCCACCGACACGACACTTCTTGCCTCTCCCACAGGAACAAGGTCATGTTGCAGCTCAGCAGTCTGCTGAAGAAGTACGATGCGAACATGGGGGAGGTGATTCGGGAGAATCTGGTGCTCCAAGACCAGTATTTGGTGGCCAAGAAGGAGCTCGACAAGTTCATGGTCGTGTACCGGCGCGAGGAGGCCATCTACAAGAACATTGTTGTGCGACGGGAGCAGGAGGAGCGCAAACGCCAGCAACAGCGACTCGTCGTCTTCATGATGAATCGGGCGGCCTCCAAAATACAGAAATATTGGCGCAAGTGGCGCAAAGATCAGCGCAAGAAGAACAAGCGCCTAAAGAAGGGTAAAAAGAGCAAAGGCTAGGCACATTCATGGATAAATATATTTTTGTTTACTAGTTTCGTTAGTATACAATTTATTTTCCGAAAATATACGAGAAACCACGAATGATTTGTTTCTTTAAGGAAAAGGCTTGAAATCTCCCGAATAAACTCTCTTTGCATTGCTTGAACACATACGAGCGCTACTTAATCACTCAATCTCTCCCTCTTCGTGCTCGTGTTTCGGGTGTCTGTTGCTTCGGCTCAGCAAAGATCGATCGCATTGATTTTGAGTAAAAGCTCAATGAGTAAGCTCAACTCGACAGGCAAAAGGTGTGCGTAAAACGGAACAAGCGTGTAAGCTCAATCCTCAGTGATTCTAGGATGATTTAAGTGAGTGAGTAACAATTATCACGAGCAGAGTTTATTTAACGTTGAGTGATTTGAGTGACTCAAGAAAAATTTGATTTTTTCAGTTCTCTGGTGACCATAGCATACATTTTTGGATTGATAAAAGTGAGAGCTGTATTTAGTTGATTTTAATTGCAGTTTCCTTGGCATTGAACGCTCATTTTTATTTAGATGGAAACCTTTGCAAGACTTGCGGCCAAATCTTATCCAATTGGATTAAAAAAATCCGAATTGCATTTGATCATTCAACGAATTCCGATATGGTTTTGGAAGGAAAGAGGCAAGGTGTACGTGTACCCCGACATCGCTTGAGGGGCTTCTTCTTCGACAGCGACAATCCAAGAGATAGAAATGGCTGTCTGTCTGAATGTTTACCCAACACGCATACACACGCGATGTGACAGAGAAAGGAACAGGAGCGGAGGGGGGTAGGGGCTGCGACACAGACAGAGTACGAGCCGCAGCCGAATTTCATGTCTTACGGCGCAAACGAAAAATGGCGCAATGCTGTCGTCGCCAGCGCCACCGTCAGCGTCAGCGTCAGTGTCGACGTTGTCGCCCTTTGACCCTGCCCCATGTTTGCTGCATTGTTACTTCATTTTCATTTTCGTTATCCACCCATTTTTCTCCTCTTCTTTCGTCTCCTTCTCCTCCTCCTCCTCCTCCTTCGTTTGGCATGTCTAATTTTCACAGAGGTTAACATACTTAACTTGTTGGCATGCGTTGCAAGGCTGCTGCTGCTGCTGTCGCTGTCGCTCTTGCGATTGCACCGAACGGCGCAACATTGCGACACTTTGCTGCGGCAAAAGAATATGTACCGCAGCTGGAAAATGCGCAAAATCGTTGGTCCCCATCCCAGTGGAATGGACACAAGTGTGTGCGCTCCGCTCCTCATTGTGTGTGCTCCTCTCTCTCTCTCTCTCTCTGCATGTGGATTTGTGTGTGTGTGTGTGTTTGCATTCCACATTGTAATTGCAGATATGTGCTGCTTCTTCTGCCTCTGCTGACCATCGCTATCGCTGACCAAAGCTGACCACGGATTAGTTGGCCCATCTGAGGGTATGTGAAGATACTTTGGTGTCTCCAAGAGTTATTATTGAAAAATACAAACAAATGCAAAGCACGCAGCCTCTTTCGTACAGCTCTCACCAACACACTCTCATACATTAGACTTTTGTGGGCAAAGTAAGACTCCTCTGGGGCCGATCTTGTATATTGCAGTTTATATGGCTCTTTCAATTTATAACCGAAGCCAGAGTCCAGTCGTTTACAATGAAACACTTTAGTTATCTTTAGTTCATTCAGTATATATTTCTTTTAGTTAATTATTTTCTGGTTGCCACAGAAAAAGAGAGCTAGCGATGCTTCATTGCTTCATTAAATACTTATGTACAATGTACATATACATATATAAGTGTTGAGTAACTTCCCAGCAGTTCTGCGGACTAGCCCTTGCCTAGCCATCTGACTGCTGGGTTCATTTCTTTGCCGAATGCTTATATCTATATATACATATATGTATATGGGCTGTCTGTGTTTTTGTCATACGCAGAGGTACAGAGGTACATTCTCACATCCATGTATATAAAAGAGTGGCCAGAGAGATTAATTCACATCTGCGTTTTCAACAGTTATCCTAAAGAACGACAATGAATTATTTTAAGGTAAATGCCATCGAGCATCATTGTTTGGTTTTGCTGTTATTTGTTAAGCTCTCTCTCCGCTAAAGCTTGCGCTCTCGTTTTATGCTTCATCTGATCTGAGCTTTCGGCTGCGGCCGGGCCGCGCTGATGGATTTAATATAGTTCCGATCGCAAAAGATATTATTTTAAATGACCAATTTGGATCTGATGTCTTGTAGCTGTTCCTGTTGGATACATTTGTATTTTTAAGCCAATTTAGCTTTTTAACAGTTTCTAATTCAATTTTTAGTTAATTACTTAAATGTAATATTTAAATTTGGTGCTCGCATCTTTAAGATATTCTTGGTTAAGATTGTGCATGTTTTCAGAATATTTTCGTTACACATTTGGGATATATTTGAGCAGGAAATTTCTCAAGCAATCAAGTAGCCTCTTGGCCCTATCCCTATCCAAATTAAACAATCCAGACAGACTAATTTTTTCGATCCGATCCAGGAGCAGCACCGCGCGCGCCATGTCCAACAAGGATATCCTGCCCATATACCCCTCGCGGGCCAACTCCGTGCTGATGAAGCTGCGCGTCCAGTCCGGGCAGCGCGGCATCAGTCTGCTGAAGCGAAAGCGGGACGCCATCGACCTGAAGCTGCGCGAGCTGCGCCGCAGCATGCACGAGAAGGAGAACGAGGCGGACGAAGGAATGCGGGCGGCCATCTTCTCGCTGGCCAAGGCCAATCTACTGGGCACGGACTTCAAGCCGGTGATCGTGACGGATGGCCACGGCAAGGCAACGGCCTTGTTGCGCAAGTACGATCAGAAGATCGTGGGCGTACACCTGAACTCCTTTGAGCTGGAGGCTGAGGAGCGAGGCGCCTTCCCGCTGGCTGGCCTCAGCTGCGGCGGAGTCCAGGTGCAGAAGGTGCGGACGAAGTACCTCGCTGCCCTCAAGGATCTGGTGGGATATTGCTCCCTGGAGTACATGGTGCGGATGCTGGCGGCAGCCTCGCGGCAAACCAACATGCGGGTGAACGCTCTGGAACACGTGGTAATCCCACAGCTGGTCCGGACCTACAACTACATCTGCGCCGAGCTGGAGGAGTTCGAGCGTGAGGACTTTTACCGCCTGAAGCGCTCCCAGGCAAAGCAGCTGGAGGCCAAAATCGCCTTCACAGAGCTGATCAAGACGAAGAACATGACGCAAGAGGAGCTGGAACTCTACCTGAAGAAAGGCGTTATTTCCCACCCCGTGGCCGATACGCATTTCGACGTGGACGACTTTGATGCGGAAGCGGTCAGAGACCGTCAGCGCCAGGCGCGTCTTGACCGTCACCTGAAGCGGGAGCGGGAGCGCCAGGAGGCCGAGAGCCGGGGCGAGACGCTGGTTTCCGCTTTCAGCTCCTTTGTCACCACTCACTCCATTGTTAATTTCCTCCAAAGAATTTCACGCCCGCAGGAGAAACGGGACGCCGGCAACGCCCCGATTAACAAAACCGAGCGAATGCTTCGAGCAAGTATACGCCCAAGAGAAAGATAAATAAATTGCCCGTTAGCCCAATGTTCAATTGAGTGAATAGATTAGATAGATTCATTTTTGTTCAGGGAACTATGTAAGTCGTTACTTTTGTGAACAAAAACGAACGATTAAGATGAACTTCTTTTTTGTTCGTTCGTTCATGAACGAACCAACACCTGTTGAAACCTGTCCCCTAGTTAAAATATCCGCTATATAGTATGTAAATATAATAGTGAAATAATCCAAAAGAGATGTCAGCGGGTCAAATCTCTTACTTCTAATAATTAAAACCTTAGAGCGCTAATTTTTGATTAAGTTATTCAAGAACCAATACTGATTAATAAAACCTTAATTTTAATAATGGAAAGTCGTGCACTATTTCACTGAATCAAACTATTATGCCCATGGTACGCCTTCGATTAAAGGCGCCGGCGCGACCGTTACAGGGGAAATTTTAAATATATTTTTGTCTGTCTTGCGTGGAACTTCGGTTTACGAAGGAACGGCAAAGAAAAGAGCCAGAAAAGGCAAAAATGTGCAGATAAGAGCAAAAAAGAGCGCGAGAGCAGAACCGGTTCGCAGCCGGTCACTCTCCGACGTTGTTGTTGTCAGCGCTACGCGGCGCTCTCTCTTTGCTCTCACGGCTGCGCTTCGAATCGGTACAACTATATGTATAAGGTGTATATATATATATTAGTACAACACGTATATATAACATAACGGTAACGGCAGCGGGCACAGTCGAAATTTTGATTTTCTCGTGAACAAGTCGCCTGCGGAAATTCTGATTAGGATCGTGAGTTGCCCAGAGTCCAAATATTTCACCCAAGCACACACTTTTCCAAGGGGCTGCGAGGAGCCAAAAGAAAAAAAAAATGAAATAAAAGTTCCATCTGCTCTTCTGTGCCTCGACGAATTCCGCGAAAAACAGCCACTAAACCAAGCAAATCAACGCCAAAGAATATATGAAAACGAGAAATTGAAACAAATATCTGTATAAAACCCGAGTCCGAGCAATGCCTATATGTGCCAGCACTCACCAGATACTATATAAACGAAAATCTTGCCGTGTGCGCGCGTGTGTTTGGCATATTTCGCACAAAAGCAAAAAGAAAAGAAAATTAAAATAAGAAAAGAAAAGAAAAGCAAAAACCGAATGAAAAGCAACAAAAAATAATGCCAGGGGAAATTTTGTATTAAATTCGGCAACGCAGCAGCAGCGCCAGCAACAACAGCCACAGCAGCAGCAGCAGCGTGGAAAACATATCACAAAAGTCTCCGCGGAGCGTCGTGTCTCTATCTCCCCAACCCCCCCTTTTGTTTCTTTCGATTGCCAATCCAATTGTTGTTCCGTCCCTCTGCAGCTCGAAAAAGTTGTTGCTGCCGCTGTCGCTGCGCCGTTAAGGGTATTCCAGCAACCTGCGTGTTTCCTCACACATCCATCTTCTTCTTGATCTTTGCAGTGTGTTAAGCGCAAATAAAATTCTAGTTAAACGTTAGAGCGCGCGTTCCAATCCCCCCCAACAACGTAATTCCACTCACACACATACCAACAGCAGCAGCAGAGGCAGCCGCAGCGGATTAACATTTAGTTACTCTTTCCAACAACAACACCAAAAAAAAAACAATAAAAATGGTAAGTGTATGAATACCCAAAAACATGTGCATCTCCGCTTTTGTTTATAGAAACAGAATTCACATTTTCCATTGAAATTTCACAAAATTTTGGCGAGAAATCAAAGTCGGACAGTGGCCGGCCTCCCATGTGGTATGATGTGCTGTGCCGTGTGGCGCGGTGGGGAGATGACTGGAGGGAGAGGCATCCCATCCTCCCATCCAATTAGATATTGTTTATATGGTTTTAACGGCTTTCTACACACACGATACCCACAGACACACATACACAACCCCTAAAAAGCAGCTGTCCCCGAAAATTTCGTTTACATTTCACACCCCAAAAAAAATGTTGCTCGGGGGATAGAAAAACTGGTTTTTTTTCTCCTGTTCTATAAAAAATATATGCACATACATATGTATTTACAATGTTACCCCTCGAATGTAATTTAATTCTTGAGAATGTACTCCAATTATAAAAAAAAGGCAGAAAAACCGCCACAACGGCAATTAGAAACGTTTGAAAACCAGGTTCTAATGTCAATTTTCTATCAAACATCAAGCGTTTGTCCAACACTTGCCTCATATACCCTCAATAGGCAGGTAGAATTATCTATTATCTATTGCTGGACGTATTAAATTCTTATTTTAAATAGGAGAAAACTTAAAAATACAAATTTATCGTTCTGGAAATTCCGGTTTCGCATGGGTATTCCATGACTGATTGATCACACTTTTCGAGGCCGCAGCACACACATTCCCCATCTCTATCAGCTCTCAATTTAATTCCATGACGCTTTCGGCCCGGGGCCCCCACCCTTCGAGCAGGCAGCTCTTATCAGCATCTCCGCAACACCTTTGCAAATGTTCCCCACTCCCTACGTGTTCTAGATCACAATTGTTGTGGAGACTGCAGCGGTTGAGGGAAGGACAAGACTATCGTTAGGGCACACCACACACATGGCCCCAGCAACACCTTTATCAGGAAATTATAGAAAAGCCCCAATTCCTGCTCTTATCATATTTGAAGTGGGAACGGGATCAACAATAATGCCGCCGGACCCGGCATATTGTTGGTTGTTTCCGTCCGCTTTGCGTTTTTATTCGCTCCGCTTTGGGCTTGTATTTTGCTTGCGTTTTTATTTACCGCATATTTGGCCGCTAAATTGAGGTTGGAAACGAAATGGTGAAAAAATTCTTTTGGCCTGTGGAATTTCTTTCTCATTTGCTTTGCGCACGCTCTCACTTGAACCGTTTCAGAGAGGAGAGAGAGTGTAGTTCGCTGGTTCTCTCCCATAACCGTTTCACACAGTTTCTCTGCTCTGGTGGTGTGAGAATGCTGAGTGAATGGTGTGAGCTTACTCGCTCACTCTCACCCTCTCTCTCACATTCTGCACAGTTTGTTATCAGTTCCGTTTTGTGCTGCGTCGCTTTGGCCGCTCTCACTCACTCTTCTCTGTCTCTCTGTCTGTTCTTTCCCGTTTCTTTCGGATGGATGTGTGTTGAGTATTTTTCTGTTGCTGCTTTCTGCGTTTTGCACTTTTATCTGCGTGCGCTTTCTTCACATTCGGATTCGTTTCGTTTCGTGCCGACTCGTTGTCGCGGCGCCTACCTTTTGTTGTTTTCTTCCATAACCGTTTCATTTGCCGCATTGCGGTTATTTTGCTGTTTCGCTTTGTGCTTGGCGTCCTCGGCCGTCGTCTCTGTTCGTTTATTCGTTCGGTTCGCTGTGTTGCCTGTCTGCCTTGCCCCTCTGGCTCCCCATCTCTCTCTCTCTCTCTCTCTCTCTCTCTGTGTGTGTTGGCGGCTGCCTGTTCCACTTTGCCTTTTCTTTTCGCAAAAGAATTTTATTGTAACGGCTCTGCCCCCGGCCCCTGGGTGGAGGGGGAGGTGGGGTGGCTATGGACTAACCGACGGTTGTAAATGAAGAAAAATTCCTGCTAGACGCCGCCTAACCACATAATCCAATTTTCCCGTCGCCTTCTTCATCTTCCTCTTGTACTTGTATGTTACTTGTATTTGGCTTTTACGCCTGCCTTCCGATAAGCAGCGTCCCCGTGTCCGCCCCCCCATAGGCGATGGTCGGATGCCTAATTTAATTAGCGATTTTTACAGCTCACGCAGAATGCAAACAGCTTTTAATTAAAACAAATCGTTATGCTTTCTGCTCCATTTGCCCCTCCACTCCTCGACTGCCGTGATTCATGGTGCTGACAGTTGCTTGAGTCTGTGCCTGATCTTAAAGTCTGCGGATCTTCAGCTAGAAAGATGGATCGGATCGGATGGAAAACATATCATATTTTATTGAACAGCTAAAGTTACAGCAACTCGATTTGCTTATTCGTTTAAAATATCTCCGAGTCTGTTGTTTATCATCACACGAGTATCTGATTTTCCTGATGTTTCCAATGAGTCAGTTTCCTTGGCTGCTGACTTCATCGATCATTCGAACGAACATGATGTGCGGTGGCGTTTGAATGATCCATTCAACAAAAACTGAAAAAGTGTACCAAAAACGTGAACCCATACCATTCATAAGGTAAAGCTTGAACCCGCCGGAACCGGTTTCGAGCGGCCGGCAAAGCGGCACTAACTGCTGTAGTCCGGTGGCAAACTTTTCGCCCAAACAAGCTGAAACTTGTTGGGAGTTGTGAACTCTTGGCTTGGTCAACACTTGTTCCCAGAAGCATGACTCATTAGGTGGAGCTGCACCGCTGGAGTCCTGCTCCAAAAGTGCGCCAGTAGCAATGTGGGGAGGGATGTGTCATCCCCCACTGGCGCTGTGGGCTGTGGGCGTGTGATGGTGCATACAAATGTGCTACCAATTAGGTGTCCATTCCCCAGCTCCCCTCTCCTCGCGCCACACGCCACGTATTGCCATTAATGGATCTCCTGGGTGGGTGGGGTCTGTTGTTGTTTGCTACCATTTAAAGCGAGAGAGAGAGAGAGAGAGAGGGCGCGGGAGAGAGCCCCAAGGCTGTGCTTTAATCTGCGCCGAGGCTGGGGGATGGCTTAGTCATGCCCGGCAATGACATAACGTAGCTGAACCATTTTTTTTGTTATCTGCAAGAGTGCCAAGAGCAGCGATAAGCCAAGCCAAATTCAATTGAACGCGCGACGCCAACGCGACAAACTCTGGCCCAAAAGGCAGCACTTAATTTCTTGAATTTGCCCGATTAGATAGAGCCAACGATCAAGGGGCGCTATAATTCCAATGCCAATTGCTGATTTGGCTTTATATTCCTGCCCATCCCATCCCCTCCCCACCCAGCTCTGCTGCCTTCCCGCAAGAGGCCAAAATCAGGCGGAAGTTGTCCATAAAATTGTTTGGCCCAGACATATCAGATTTGTATGGGTAGTACTACATGTATGTATGTAGTATGTGTGTCGCTTGTTATACAAGATAGTGGGCGCATATCGACGGGGCGTGGCCAGGCCTGGTTTTACCCTGAAATGTGCTAGAGTTGAGGGCAAACAAATTGTTACCAAATCTGATTAGATACCGATGGGTAGGGGTTTGCTTTCAAGTACATTTGTGTGCACCCACTTTTGGAATTCCAAACAACCAATATAGTTTCCAATTATTCCCGGGATGGATCGGGCTTAGCTTGGAACGAATCAGGTAATCCCTTTTTCCGACTGTTCTACGATCGTTCTACGACTGATCCGTGCCTTTGCTTTAATAAATGTTATATGAATACGTCATCCTCTGACGCAAAGTCAAAGTTTTTTGCATTTTTGCTTTATGAATACTGATAATCTGTATATTAATAAAAAATACATCATATATAATTTGTTGAGCCTATCGCCTGAGCGCGAATGTTTGCTCACATTTATACGAAGTGAAGTATTGAAATTATATACGGATAAACGATAATTTCATCCGCTCGACGAGGCATGCGACGTTGCAAGATCGTTTCCTGCCTCCTCCCCTGCGCCGCTCTAGAAGCCCTGACAACCGGCACGTCTCTTGTCACTCATCATTCGTATGACAATAAAAAAGAAAAACAAATAAAATGAGGAAAGGAATAAAAAACAAAACGGTTTTGGGTGTCGGTGTCGTCTTGGCCTGGCCTTCTCTCGTTTATTCAGTGGCGCTGACGTCAAGATTTTTGTGGATTCAGCGGATACTTAACACCTTTTTTGAGATACCATTGCATAGATACACCGCAGATACAATTGTATCTGGATTCGACTGGCAAACAGGCAGACGGACAGACAATACGCAAAATTATTCAAACAAAGTACAATTGCTCTCCTCTTTCGTCTTTTGTTATTCCTAATTCGTTGAGACATTTTGCATATGACATTGAAATCCACTCCCCATCCCCATCCCCTTTCCCCATTTCCATTGTAGTTATCGTTGAAATTTCATTCTGAAACTTGCGTCGCGTCTTGAAACAACAAATATATTATTCAAACAAAAAGTTCGGCTCATATCGAAATACCAAATAAAAATGGTTCGTTTAGCGGCTTTTATTAGTGTAAATTATTAGAGTTAAACATTTATTTAACCGGTTCGTGTGTCCGTTGCATCTTTTCAGGCCGATCAGCTGACAGAGGAACAAATCGCCGAGTTCAAAGAGGCATTCTCGCTATTCGACAAAGACGGCGATGGCACCATCACAACAAAGGAATTGGGAACAGTCATGCGCTCCCTGGGCCAAAATCCCACAGAGGCCGAGCTGCAGGACATGATAAACGAGGTCGATGCCGATGGTAAGTTGGGGGAGAAGGGAAATGGCAAATGGGGGATTACAAAGAGATTATAAGTTGCACTTGGGATAGACATGGCCAAGTCCTTCTGCAAGAACTAGTCTTTGGGCCGGGACAAACGACGAACCAGTCGAAACCCGTTTCTGGCCTAATCCCAGACACGACAAACAATGGAGAGGACAGGCAAAAAAAAACAAAAAAAAAACAGGGAAAATCATTTTGTCGGGCTAAAAATATGCAAAAAAAACACGTCATAGGCATTAAAAATAGATGAATAGATGACTGAAATATTTTGGCTCTTGTCTTGTCTTGTCTTTGGCAGCGGCTGCTGTCAGAATTTGTGTTTGCTTTTGTTTTTGTTTTCCTTATTTGTTTTTTTTTGTTTTCGACAAAAGGTGGTTGTTCCGTTAGACAGAGGTTTTTGGTGTAACCGAAAAACACACATTCTTTTGCCGAAGAGGAAGATCAATTTTTATTTTGGTACATTTTCTGTATATTTAACCGATCCGAACCGATCCGTGGGGGAAACCGGGCGACAGGCGGCGGCGGCGGCGCCAAATATTGAAAATGTGTCGCCAGTTTTTATCGCGGGGTTTTTCACCTTTTCGCCGCAAACTAGAAGGCGGCATGAAATCAACAGGAGAGAGAGAGCGAGAGAGAAGAGAAGAGAGTGTGAGGGAGAGAGAGAGTGTGTGCGAATTATTAATGTTCATACAGTGAGTGCGAAAAATGTAATTATATACATGAATATTTTATATGTGGACTATTTTTGGAGCTTAATGCAGTTCCAATAGCAGTCGGGGAGGATAAAGGCTTCCTCCACTTTCCACTGAAGGAGTACTGTATTTTTTTTTATTATTTGTTAAAACATTTTGCGATTCTTTAAAGTTTGTAGCAATTATGAATTCCGCAGGTCTAAACTTTGTCTGGCGGTGCGCTTAAAGTAGGGCCATTAAATTGTTAGTACAATGTATTAAACTAGGCCATATCCTGCTCCTTCCCACTGTTTTTGCTTGCACACACACTCTCTCTGTGTCTCTGTCTCTCTCTATCTCTGTCTCTCTCTCTGTATGTCTGTCTAATCATATATAACTCTTCTGTTGCACAAGAAGAATAAGAGAGGAAAGCGTAACAAGTAAATCAGAATTCAGGCAACAATGGAAACAGCAAGAAAGAAACACAAAAATTGTATTTGCCTGCAGCAGGAGTCTGTCTCTCTCTCTCTCACTCGCTCTATCTCGCTGTATCTCTCCCTTTTGCAAGTGTTTTGGTTGTCCCCACCCAATCTCTCTCTCTCTCTCTCTATCTATCTCTCTGTGTATTTTGTCACTCCTCTTGCACGCATGTGCATGAAAATATCCAGGACAAAATCTGCAAATTTCTGCACAGCATTCGAGCTTCTCAGCAGCAGAGAAATCTTCGGCAGGAGCAGCAGCAGCTGCAGCGCAGGCGCCTCAAGGAGCTGGCATGGGGGAAAGAGAGTAGGATAACAGGAAGGGGAAGAAGGGGTGGCAGCACTTGACTAACTGTTTATCAGAGCTAAAAATAGTTTATGGTTTATGGGGGGTGGGGAGTCAACTTTTTGGCAATTTTGTTTCGCGAAAAATTGCACTCCTATTCAAGAAAATCTTTATGGTGGAATATTATAGGGAAGGAAATTCTTTTAGCGGAATAAGCCAGGATAAATTTGGGAATTTTCTCATGAGTTTACTCAGTTTTTGTAATTTTTATCGAAATCGGGAACCAGTGCTTCCTCCCTCATGTCTTCCCTCTATGGTGTAGGAGATAGAATAGAAGTATCACCCAGTCAGTCCACCCACTCGTATGTCCCACTAACGTATTCCCTCCCCCTGCCTAAACAAGAGCAACAAGAATTAAATAAAAAAACAAAAAGAGACACTGACGGAAACATTAAACATTCATTACTTAACATTTTGTTGGCGTCGTCTCCCAGACCGACGTTGGACCGCTGACGATGGCCAACGTCCCCGAACCCATCCCCAACCCCAACCCCATCCCCATCCCCGTCACAGTCCCCCGTCCCGTGTTGCATACAAACGACCGCATTAGATTCCAGTGGGCATATGGAAGAAGGGGCAGGGGGTGGCGGTGCGGTGAGGTATTGCTTTTTCTGGGGAGTTTTGCATGCAAATGGAATTGTCCAGCAGATATAAAAATAAAATTGAGAGAGAAAAAAAAATGGCAAGACCCGTGGAGACACTGGGTGGGGGGAGGGGGACAGACACGACAGACCAACGGAATCACCATGTGTTATTTATAGAGTGTGGCACAGGGTGGGGGTGGGGGGTGGTGTGGATGGAATGGATGCCCCAAACTAAATTTAGCGATGCCACTGCAAAGAGCAGCAGCAGCGGCAGCAGCAGCAGCGGCAGCAGCAGCAGCAGAGGGAAGCAAAACTTATTAAAATTTTAAATTGTCTGCAAAATTTTTTGCGCAACGCGGAATCGGCGGAATCGGCCGAGTGCCGAACGAGGAAAAAGAACTCAAAACGTACGAGTAATGGAAACCGAAAACCTCGCCAGACATGGCCCACCATCATCATCATCATCATCATCATTGTCGTCGTCATCGTGTTCTGGGGATCATCATAATTGGTTGTGGGCCCCCCGTCTAAGAAGCGTCTAACAAAAATGGCAACAAATTTCTCAATGATTTGTGTCTGTCTCGATTTGACCACAGTCTGTGTGCGGGGGGCGGGGGGTTTTCTTCTGGTATTTCTTGGGGAATTCCTATCGACAAAGCCAAAAGCAACAGAAATCGCGTCAAATGTTTTAAATAGAATCATAAACAAGCGCCCGCCGCCGCCCACCCAACACCCAATCCCAGAAATCGGAACAGAAATGAACCGAAGCCGATGCCCATGCCCACCCGTCGATATTTAATTGAAGGAATATATTTTTGGATTTCTATGTTGCCGAATTGAATAATAATAATAATACTTAAACTAGCCAGCCCCAAAGTGCAATATTTATGAATCTTTCATTGGCGGATCCGCCAATTGAATTCGAATTCGAATCGAATCGATTCGAATGTGGATTGCTTGTTAATTTGTTATTTATTTTTTTCGTTTGAACTTGGGCAAACATTATTTATTTTTTTTAGCTCAATTAAATGCGATTTGAGTGCCGCCTTTCCTTGTTTTGTATTTTTATTTTTATTTTTTGATAGCCTCTGTGGAAGGTTGCTTTTTTGTGCTGGGGAGGGGTTTCCCTTGAGGTTTCTGTAGGGTTAAAATAGCATTAATTTCAGTATCTACAAGTCCCTTGGCAGCTCGCTCTCTGACCCTTAACCATCCTTTGTTTTCCTTCCTTCGCTTGCTCGTATCTTTGCCATTCAATCTAAATTCCACTTGAGAAAACAGGATTCAGGATTCGAGTGCCAAGGAGCGCTGAAATCTCCTTTTATTTTCAGCAATCATATCTTAAAAAGTTCTTTTGCCCCGGAGAGAAGCCATAAAAAACAGACAACAAAATACTTTATTCCATTTGGGGATGGGGAAGCATTTTCCCCTGTAATTTATTAGACCATTTTTCGACGAAAAAAGAAAGACAGAAAAGTCAGGGCCTGGCCCTGGCACTGGCCCGGTCCTGGCCCGGTCGAGAGTCACTCAATAACAATTAAGGCCAAAAGTTGCTCCTTCTATATTATCGTTCTACGAAACTATTTTCCAACTTTAAACCGAAACTTTTTCAATTAGTATAACAAGAATTTCGGTTCAACCACTTCATTTGTGTTTTCCGTTTTCCTTCGTGCTTCAGGAAAATGTTTGGCAAATTCTTTAGGAAATTTTCATTCCCCCAGACCCCCAGAGCAGAGCCAAACGAGATAAGAGAGAGAATGAGAGTGATTTGACGGAAAGAGTCTTTGCCAGGCTTATCTTCCACACGGCACACGTGTGCCCAGGCCAGATAGAAGCTGCGCGGGGTGGGGTGGGGTGGGTTGGGTTGGGGGGTGGGGGAATAAGTTTACTTTGGGGCTTATGAAAATTTGAAAATATGCCAGGGATTTGTGGAGGAGCAGAACATAAACACAAAAAGAAAAGAGTGTGGGACTAAATAAAGATAAATGACTGTCTCTAAGCCTGTTTGTGGGTTACGAATTATTATAATGATCTCTCCCACCCCACCCCACCCCACCCCAAGGTGAATGCAATCAAATTAATTGATAATCTCACATTTGTTTTCCCCCGCACAGGCAACGGTACCATTGATTTCCCAGAATTCCTTACCATGATGGCACGCAAAATGAAGGACACCGATAGCGAAGAGGAGATCCGAGAAGCTTTCAGAGTGTTCGACAAGGACGGCAACGGCTTCATCTCGGCGGCCGAGTTGCGTCACGTGATGACAAATTTGGGCGAGAAGTTAACAGACGAGGAGGTCGACGAGATGATCCGCGAGGCTGATATCGACGGTGATGGTCAGGTCAATTACGAAGGTGAGTACACTGCGACGCCCAGTGGGTGGTTCGGGTGGTTGCGTGCCACGTTCTGGCCGACTAATTGCAGTGCAACGGCGCGGCGGTGTTAGCCATTGTTTCGCCAAAGATTAATCTGGGACATATCCCATTTGAGTCATGAATGATCATGATCCCTGTCGCCCTGTCCCGCTCTGACTCACCGCAGCCATGCGCTGGCTCTGAAAGTATATGGAAAACAAATGAGCATCTCTCAGTATTATATTTTATCTGAATTCTGGCGTGTTTTGTGTTTTGTGTTCTTCGTAATTTTTTAATTGCTCGAAAATTGAATTTTCAATTGAGCAAACGAAGGAACGAGAGTGTGAAAAGCGGAAAGGGGGGAAAACAACACAAAGCAATCATCATGATCATCAAAAACGGAAAAGCAATCAAAATAAAAGCAAAAGGAAAATCGAACAAGTTTTGGAACAGAACTGGCTCATTTCCCATCCCATCCCAGTCTCCTCTTCCCCGAAATTTCCTTTTGTTGTGAGCAGCAGCACAGCACACAGGCAGCAACCAATTCGCCAAAGTAGCTATTAAAATCTGATCTCTATATATATACGTTTGTACCTATATCTACTCGGATACTCTCGTGTAGACGAGTATGCTTCAAGTTCAAATGGAAATCGTCTTTGGGGCCTCTGCAAGCATTTTGCGGATCAAATAGATTAATCACAAGTAATTTATGAACAAAATACATAAAAATAGCAAACGGCTTGAAAGAGCAGTCCAGGAAACGGGAGGGGAGATGGAAATGCCAACAAAAATGATGATCTAGTCAATGATCGTGATGAGGTTCAGGGGGAAACATTTACTAGGCTCTCGAGCAGAGTGGAAATCAAGAAAACAAAAAACTCCTAATAGGAGTGTTTATTAGCAATCTTTCTTATGAGAGTCTCAAGTGCATGGAAAACCAGCGATAAGGTTAAGTGTTTTGTGGTGAAAATAATAATAATTTCAAGGAAATAAAAGAAAATTATTACCATCGCGAATGAGCTCAAAAGAATCCTAAAAGGTCCTACGGGGGGCGTCCAGTTTGTCAATCAAAAAGTCGACTGCTATAAAGAATGAACAAGACTGACTGCTATGGCACTTTTCACTCTGAAAGAAATGTTTCCCCCAATCTGCATTTTGTTTGTGTTTATTTTTTTGGGTCTTTTGCTGAATATTGAAATGTTTTTAAAAGCAAAATTAAATGTCGCGCGTAAATTCCGCACTTAAATGATTAACCTGTAGAGCAGACGGCGGCAGCCCCCCAGAAACAGCAAATAAAATAAAATATCATATCGTATATTTTAATACAAATTTTGCAATTCTGAGGATTTCGTTCTCCCAGTCAGCAGTCAGCAAGCAGTCAGCGACTTGTGGCCATTTCGCTTATTGCCAATTAACCAAAGTCTTTATTGTTGTCTTGCCGGCTTCAGTGTACAGGGGCCGGGCCGGCCCTCCCCCCCACATCTCCATTTCCACCGACGACACCCCCCTTTGGACATTTTGCAAAGGGGTAAAATATATATGTATATGTATATGTATGGTGGAAACAATGAATATGTATGTGTGTCATTGGGGGAATGGGAATGGGAATGAGACTTACTTGGCCACTTGCCAAATATAAAAATGTTGTGGGAAAAGCAAAAAGGGAACATATAGCCGTACATATAGCCGGCAGCAAAAAAATGAACAACAGCAATATGCATACATATAGCAGCCGCAAGTCAGAAATCAAATAAAATGTTAAACAAAATACAATGAAGAAGCAAATTAAACATTAGCCCAGCGGCAGCGTGGCAAGGGAGAAAATATGCCACCGAAGCTTTAGATACCCTGAAGAGCAGATCAATTAAATAGATAGAAATGTGTGGATATGTCAGTCGGATTTGTATACAATTTTGTATCCCACAAATGCCGAGAAACTAGAAGGCTATAGCCAGTAGTGTCCACCGATCGAATCGAGCTATAGGGCATTGGGCAAGGTGCTGCCTGCGATATACCCTCTCTCACCTGGAAGGGTATATGCCAGGCAAGGCTAGGCAGATGGGACCGGGGGGCGGCGGAGAGAGTGGGTTGGCGAATATAAACAAAACGAAGAAAGATAAACACCAGAGCCACAAAATCGCCAAACAACGTAACGTAGCGCGCGGCGAAGGTGCGCTTGGAGGGAGCCTGCCAGAAGACGGAAAGAAAATTCATGAAAATGTTCTGAGCAGCAGTTGGAATGGGTGGGCAACGCGATCGGGTCTAATTTCATTTTAATTGCCCCCCTCCCAACGGCAGCGCACCCATAATCACCCCCCAAATGGGCAGCGCTTCAAGGGGGGAGGGGATTGGCTGATGGCTGATGTTTTTCGGACGAGATGTAATCAAAAGGGCGCGAGCGTCCTGCGTGGCAAATGTCAAGGTCTAAGCCGCAGAGCGAGGGCGGCGGCGGGGGTGTGTCGCTGGTATTTTGCATTCTGGTTAAGCCCATTTCCGGGCGGGCCTGAACTTTGGCCCATAAACATTCTTTGGTTCTTTTCGCGTTCTCCAAACCAATAACGTTTTATTTTTGAACCTTTTACGACCCAAGGAAATGGATTTCCTTTATTAGATGGGTGTGTTTCACAATTTTCGGGGCTAGATACTTTTTGGGGAGTACTCAAAGTCCTTGACCCCTGACCGGCAGAAGCAATCTGGCTAATTACACGCCCTCCACGCCCTCTTTCTTGTTGTGCCTTCGTTCAAATATCTAAAGAATGCAGTCACCCAAGAAGAAAGGGGGGGAAGGGAGAGGATGGGGAAGAAGTGCAATCAGCGAGAACTGTTGGCAGTAGCAGCAGCAGCAGCAGCAGAGAATAGCTATTTCTCTTGTTAAAAATAGAAAAATGCAAACACCTGATAAATTGGGGACACGCACACACACACACACGAGCAGGCACGCCATGTGCCATGTACCATGTACATGGTACAGTGCCATAAGGAAGAACCTACCACACCACTTCGTCTTCTTGCCCATTATCAGGCACTGATTGAGTCGATGATGCACAACCTTTTTTATCGACTGTGTCCCATTTGCTGCCGCAGAGGCTACAGAGGCTACAGAGGCTGGGAGGGAGTCGGCAGTGAATGCTTCCTCTGCCATGCTCTTTGCTAGGCTTCTTCCGTTACTCCGGCAGTCTGCCCTGCTTGCGACTCTGTCATTGCATCTCCCTCTGCCACAGTTGGAGCTTTAGTCTCTGCTCTGCCCCCGCTCTTCGTTCAAGAAGCTTGCGTGAGAGCACTCTCTGGGAGCTTTGCTTCGCCTCGTACAAATACACTACCCACGGCTCTGCTCCTGCTCCCGTCTCTGGCAGTCTGATTTCTATTTTCGGAAGAGCGAAAGAGAGTCGTCTATAATCTCTGGCGATTGACCGAGTGAGTCGAGTCTTTGCACTTGCTAAATCTGCCTTGGCGACACTTTTGTGTGCGCCCGAGTCCGTATGTGTGTGTGTGTGTGTGGGTGTGTTCTCATCGGGCGTCTCGTGACTGACGCGTTTGTCTTATTGATTGGCTGCCTGCCTCTGTCCCGCCCGTCGACACCAGGCGGTGCTGTTGTTGCTGCTGTTGCTGCTGCTGCTGTGGCACTGCTTGTTGTGCGATTGATTAATTGCCGTCTTAATTTAGTAGAAGGTTAATGACAGCACTAAGCTCTGGTCGATATGTGGTTTGCTGTGTCAGGCGCTGCCCCCTCATGTGCCAATGAGAGTTGAATAGAATATTTCTCTTTAATTTATTACTATCCCAATGGCAAAATGAACTGGTACTCGTACATACACATAGACAAGTGCTGTAACTTGTGTAGATCGTAGACGAGGGTGCTACAATTAATAGACGTATTTCCATACTAATCGAATCTCTATTTTCTCGTTCTCGTTTTTCGTTGCAGAGTTCGTGACCATGATGACATCGAAGTGAAGCGTTAAATTATTTCTTTTTAAGCCTTTCTATTTGTTTAAGATGTTGACGAAGACTGTAGCTGTGCGCAATAACATCGCGCCACGCTGTTGCTATGGACCCCAGTAAAAGATCTTAAAAACAAAAACATAAAACAAAACAACAAAGAGTTAAGCAAAAAACAAACAACAACAACAACAAAAACAAGCAACATGAAGAGGAAGAAGAAGCAAAAAAACATTTAAGAAACTTTAATACAAATGAAACTTACACTTAAAGAAACGCAAACGCAAAAGCAAAAGCAAATGCAAATGCAAATTTAAAACAAGCAACACACATGAACGAACATCAACCCAGAAGTCCTGATCAAATTACACACCAACAAGACAAAATTTGTAATGCAACCAAACCAACAACCAACAACCGACACCAACATCATACAATTTAATGAAGTCACCGTTTAAAAGAACAACAACAACAACAACAGCAGCAACAACAATTACAATAACAAGAAGAAAATCGCAAGTTATCAGAAAATACTAAACGAGAAGCACAAGCACGCAGTATCGGGAGAAGGGAGGCAAAAGCAGCAGCCGCAGCCGCAGGAGGGGAACCCACCCACTTCCGGTCGGGCGGTCAGCGCCATCTGGCGACGACAACTGAGGCGGCTGCATTTTTGTTTTCCTCGATTTTCGTTTTAAGCATAACAAGAAGAAGACTCGAATCTGTAGCTAATGGATAACAAAGCAAAACCAAAACTGTGTTTAGGTATTAACAAAATTGTTTGTCGATTTCGTTGCGAGAGAAAATAAAAATGAAATAAAATAAAAGCTAAACAAGCAGCAAATAAAAATAAAAATACAAATAAAAACAAAAACTAAAAAACTGTTAAAGAAAGAATATTTGAAAATTTATGCAAGCTGGCAAAGTTTATATAGACACACTACCTACCCACATCCAGAAACCACAACTACACCCTCACACGTACACGTACACGTACACACCACACCAACACCAACACACATACACACACACGCAGACATGTCAGAACAACAAGAAGTAAAATATATTATAAATACAACATATATATATTATAAATAATGTAAAATCAAACAACAACAAATTCTTCTTATTAAATTATATTTAAATTTAAAATTAATAAATATAAAGAAAATAAAACCAAATAAAAATTACAAAAAAAAAAACAAAAAGAAAAACAAACTACAAATACATTTTCGATATAAAATTAAATTTAAAACCAAAATAATGATATATATATATGTATATACGATCCACATATATATATATATATATATATATATATATATACGACTTACATGCATAATACGCATATGCCAGGCGCGCAGCAGAAGAGGCATATTTTTGGGGGCTCTACGAGGGCCAGCAGGATCCCAGTCCGAAGGTCCTTGATAGACAGCTGATTTGTCGGCGATATTTGTAGCAGACTTAAGCAAAGATAAACATATATATCATATATGAGCAGATTTAACATTTAGCAAAGCAAACGCTCCCCAAGGCAAACAAAAAAAAAACAACTAAAATCCACATTTCTGTAGTACATAAGGCAGCAACAGCAAGCAACCAAAAATATTTACTACTATATATATATACATATATAAATACAAAGGAAAATCTATATATATATACAAATACAATACTAATAAAGGTAATATATAATTTTATTATAAAGAAATATAAATTAAATATTTATATGCGATACGAAGCGGAGCAAGAGCTAGACGTAGAGCAGGAAGAAGACGATTTCATCAAACACACACATATATAAGGAAGGAAGGAAGGAAGAAGTACGGAAGAAGGGAGCGGCAACAACAGCGGCGGCTCCCGAAGAAGACAACTCTTAAGAACAACCAAAGACGATGGCAAAGAAGCAGCATCAAAGCAGAGAAGAAGCAGCAGCTATATATACTAATATATATATTTATAAATAAATTATTTATACATACTAAATGAACAAAACTAGAAAAATGCAAAGACAATTGTCTTAAATGTAACAAAAAGCAAACGATAGAAGCACGATCACCAAATCAAACTTAGACAAAGGACACAGAGCCAACAACTAAGCTTAGCAAATACTCTAATATATAAACATAAAGGTTTAAGTTTAAGGCAATTCAAACCAACAACCAATTACCAATTACCAATTAACAACAGCCAGAACCCCCAGGCACCCACAGCAAACCGCAAGCTTTAACCTACCCGCTCTGTCTCCACACTAACAACCTTACCAACTATCGATCTATCTGTCTATCTATCTGCCTATCTCTCTCTCTCTTTGTGTACTGCTACTGCCCAATGAACGAATGAACGAACAAGAAGAAAGTCTGCGCGACCAAGGCACACTGTCGTTTGTACACAACTGTACTTGGTTTGAATTTAATTTAATATCGAAAACCTTGTTTCCTTTTCTGAACTAAACCGAAATCGTCGTGATGTCTTTTCACCGATCAATCCCCACACACACACCCACCCATACCTCACTCCATCCAGCCTCCCAGCCACCAGCATCCCACTTTGATCTAAGCATCTCTTTCTCATGCTAACTCTAACTCTTCTCCACTGCATAAATCAACTGTGAGTATAACTTGAACGTTATAAAGGAAACACACACGAGTCTTGCGTGTTTTCTATAATATAATAATTAAGTGAAATTTGATCTTTTTTGTTTGCTTGACTTTGGACAGGTCGCTGAAGGGCAACAACAAAAAACTATAACTAAAACAAAAACACCATTTGCGCTAACGATATGAAAGAAGCAAAACAAACAAAAAAAAAAAACAAACAAAAAACAAAAACTTTTCTATAACTTTTTTTAACAAACAAAAATGAAAACATTTTGTAGCGAAAATTTGTGCGTTTTAAAACAATGAAATTATAACACAAAATCTAAACAAATTGAAGGCAAATGGCAAACACGAATTTTTTCAAACTCTTAAAATGGTTAAACACTTGGAATGAAATGAAAATGTAATTGTTCTAACAGAAGCAACGGCCAAGGCCGCCGGTACAGTCAGAGCAGCGAGGATCCAGTCCCTCGAAAGTATGCAGCAGATTTATCTGGCAGCTAGAGTGCTGCATTTTCCGATTTCACGACTTTTCAATTCTAAACGTGCATCAATTTTTATTTTAGTTTGCAAAGCAAGAAGCATTAAATTGAAAAAATACTATTTAAAAAGAAAACCCAACCGAAAATTGTTAAATTATGCAACAACAAATCAACAAGATGTTTTTAGCAACTTACAATATTTTCAAGCATGGGCATGGAGCAAAAACAAAGAAACCCGCGCCTATATCTATATATACATATAGTAAATATAAATATATGAACAGTGCTATATATACATATATATATATAAATATATTTACGAATATTGTAAAAATTGCAGCAGAACATGAACATGAAGAAGAATGCATCAGAAAACAAACAGACAACAAGAACAAACAGAAATTTCTTTGAAAAAAAATACACAAACATTTTAAAAACCTCGAAACAAAAAACCAAAAAATTGTCGTTTTCTTTTTTTGCAACGAAAAGTTCTCCAATTTTCTTTTGTGTTTTTTTTTTGTTGGGAACTTTTCTGGATTTCTGGATTGGCTTACAAGCACTTTTACAGACACACAGCTTCATCATTCCTTCTCCTCATTGATACGAATTGGCCTAAAGGATACCACAATATCGCCACTCTTGTGTGTGTTTGCCTTTGCTGTGGCTGATGACGATCACGAGTTCCAAAGTCAAGTTAATTAAGTTAAGCGTAGTCATAGTCCGTAGTCCATACGTACTCATACTCGTATGAAGGGACGGACTTAGGGATAGAGAACGGACTGTCGAGGATCTGCGCCCAGCCCCCAAACTGAAACTGTCTGGAGAGAACTGGAACTGGAGAGACCCCAGGCACGCCATATGCACACTCCACTCTAATGCGATAAGAATTTAAGAAGTAATACATGTAATGTATGCCCAATAAACCACCTAACAAGAGATTTCATCATGAAGAAATTCGTCTATATGAATATGTTATATATATATATCGAAATGTGAATGTTATTCTTGATGTCCAATATACCATATAACCGTAACCGTAACCGTAACCGTATGTACCTATAGCCCAGGCAAGTAGTTGGCCCGTTCCGCACTTTTCCTCAATTCGGAACAGCACAGCACTAAATGTCTACGAGAATAACCGAATCCTGTACGAGTATAGCCCCATATTGATACCGAAATTGAACGAGTCCTTCAGCTCTTTGAACTACTACTGATTGTCGGGCGTGTTATAGATTTGATATCCGAATATGTGTGGAAAGTACGTGTAGGCCTTGAACGAATCCAATTTTAAACGATATATATATATATATGGATATTATAGGGTATATACATATAGATACTAAAGCATTTTGAGTAAATATAAAGTATGTATAAAATTTAGTGATAGGTAATGCTGACAACAATTTGTTTATGGCTTGATTTCAATATTGTCTTAAATTAGAGAGATCAGAAAATAATCAATTTGATATCTTTTTCAGTATTATTAATACATGTTTTTTATTTATGCTTTTGTCAGCACACACACCCACAGAAACACACACACACACACACATACACGGACTTTTTCAAACACATTCACTGAGAACATGTTCCGGGCTTTTCCGGCAATCTGATGACACCAACAACTGATTGAATTTTTCTTCCAACTCAAAAAAAAAACAAAAACAAAACAACAAAACAGAATGAGCAGCTACAGTGTCTCTGCGACATCAGATTCCAATGTTTTAGTCCTAAGCGAGAATAATTGTTAAACATTATATAACGAGTATCGATATTGAAATACCTAAAGCTTTACCTACCACAATGTGCAGTGCAACAGTACAGCTGCAGTCATAACCACACACATATATAGTCACAACAACAAAAACACCCAAATCAAAACTATATTTCACCCATAGGAAAAACTCAAACAACAACTGAAACAAATACTAAATGAACTGTAACTACTAAGCCCTAAATTGTAATTTAACTGATCGAAAATAATATCCGAAAACTGGAACTGAAGCCGTTTGTATCAACTAACTCCTCAAGAGACATGACAAAGTAGAGCACTGCAGTGAGCAAATGCGAAAAGTATTAGGGTGACCCCGCTGCCCATAATCAGATCCGAGCAAGCTACAAACAGAAAGTCAAATGCCATAACTAAATCCACACTCGGTCCGTGTGATCGGAGAGCAAGCAGAAACCGAATCGAATCTAACATAACAATTTTAATAATAATTCTATTCTACTTAACAGGCAAGAACTAAAACCAATAAAAACAGAATATACAAACTAAATGAGAAAGTGAACTTTCAATTGGCCAATCCTTTTCGGGGGTGTGGGCAAGCGAAAACTTAGCATCCAGGCGGATTTTCTCGTTTGCATAAATTATATTCAATTTCATTTCATATTTTTTTAGTAATATGTAACTTAGTTCAAAATTTAGTTGCAACATTGCGTATACGTGATTAAATATGCAATCATTAAATATACATTACATTACATTACATTACTTGTTACATGACATTTGTTCTACATCTGAATTTCATGTGTATTTGTGTACATATTTCCTAAAAAGCAAGACAGAGATTTATTTTAATCTGAACATCAGAGCCGAAAGCTCTTCTGTAACGCTAACAGAGCCGAAAAGCTATGCTGAAAAGTTAACAGTGCCGAAAAGCTATTCTACACCTTTTACATATGCATGTAGTTGCCGATTTGTACATTCATACTAACTACATACATGTCGAGAAAGAGCGTGGAGGATGGATGCTAAGCGATAGAGAGTAAAGGGTGGGGGTTGGAGGGTTGTACGAGTATTTTGTTTGTTTTGCTCTGCTTCGGCCTTTGTCGTTGTTATTGGTGTCATCGTCGTCGTTGTCGTCGGCAGTTGGCATCGTGTTATTTTTATGCCCGCACGAGAAGCTGCTGTCGTCTTCCACTGCCACTGCCACTGCCGCTGCCGCTGCCTCTGCCTTTTCGTCTTCTGGTGCCCAACGTACGGTATCGTGTCTGCGGCTGCACTTCCACTTTCCGCCTTCGTCTCAGTCGTCAACAGGACATCGAGCAGTGCAAGTCGACTGGTCGCACGTGGATGTGGCAGATGTTGTTGGTGTAGCCCCGTGTTGCCGTTGCCGTTGGCGTTGCATTGACAGTGAGTGAAGTAGAGTGCAGTTTTTGGATTTTGTAAAGTTTCGATTTGTTGTCGTTGCCGTTGCCGTTGCTGTTGTCGCTGCTTCTGGCTGTATCCCCGTGTCCTTGTGCTTGCGGCGCGTGTGTTATCCTTAGCCTTGCTCACGGTCAGGTGCCACAGCCATAGCCACAGCCCCACACCGCTTCCCCTCCAGCTCATCCGCCAGCCATTCACGAGTGCACTCAGGTCGCAGTCCTCACCCAGCCTCCGCCAATTGAATGCAAAAGTTCAGGCTATTCCGAGCGCTAAAAGCCACCCCTCGCTCCCCGAAGATATTTGGAATCCATGCATTAGCATTAACGTAAACTGCCTGGCATCGACATACACGAGAGCCGGAAGGAGGCTGAGCCTGAGCCTGAGCCTGAGCCAGAGCCTAAGGCTGCCATGCCACACCACTGCCACATGTCATAAGTCAACCACAAGGCTGCTGGCTGCTGCTGCCTGCTGTTGCTGCTCCTCTTGTCCACTCCCAGCTCTGGGCCAGAGCGGATGCCGCTGCAATATGCATCTATCCGCTCAGTAGAAGAGTGAGTGCGAGGGAGCGATGAGCGAACGCGGCGGCGGAGGCACCGTCACCGGTGGCCGTCATGCCCGGATCAGTCCCACGCCCGGACGCGGCAGCAAGATTGCGTACACGCCATGTCCGCGCTCCGAGCCGCCACAGGATCTGGCCCTGTCGGTGCCGCCCCCAGCGCGCAATTGCCTGGCCATACCCATGTCCTCGCTGCAGACGGCCAATGGACCCAGCAACAAAGGTAAGTGGGGGCCAGGGTCAAGGTCAGGGTCACGATATGACAATCCCAGAAACAAAAACAACAAAGCAAATCTGCTAAATGTGTCTTATCTGACACTAATAGGGCTAATGAGCACAGCGGACACGGTCTTGGCATTCAATTGTTGTGTTTGTTCTCTTTGGGCTCTGATCTGTTTTGGGTCTAGGTATACATAGGTCTGGGCAGCCGATCGAACCATTTGTTCCCGGCAATCAAGACGAATAATTGCGAAAATATTGTTTATTTTTACCTTAGCTGCTGCTTCCTTCTGTTATGTTCCCCCTCCTTTATTTCATTTTCCCCTGCGAACAAATGTACATGCAACTTTCAGCAGCTGGCGATGGCTGCCACGTGACTTTGATTGCCATTTCATTGTCTTCGGCAATCATCAAAACGCAAACAAAATTTTTGTTTTTCTTCCACAGATACATATAGAAAGTAGAGCGCAGAGCGGCAGAGAGGGAAAAACTTACAAAGAGCGACGCCGCCTGGCGTTTCAAAATCGATTGGCAATTTGTCAGCGCTGATTGCCGCCCCGCAATCCGCAAAAGTTTCTATTAAAGATCAGAGAACTAGATTTGATTGCCACCGAAATAGAATTCAATGAAATTGCTGGGTTATAGTAAGGGGGAAATTGTTTGGCTTTTTAAATGCTCAGAGCTGCTGAGATCTTTGAATATTAATATGTATAAGCTGCAGCTTAGCCATTTCTGTTTGATTCTTATTTTATGAATGGAAATCGGACCGCTATCATTCATTATTTAGGATATGCCACATTTATAGACCACATTTAAACGCCTGAAATGACCTGCCATCTCGAATCTGTTCTCGCATATGTAAATAAATACATTACGAGCAGTTAGGAGCACCGACTACGACTACTTGTCCGCCAGCGCCAGAGCGTAGCCCCAATCTCTTTGTATCTTTCTGTCTCTGGTTAATTAATAGTTTGCCCAGGCGCCCAGAAAAAGTCAATAAAAAGCGTGGCACTAAACCTCCCCCCTGATCCTTCCTGCTGCGACCTCCTAAAGTAGGCAACGGAAACGGTCGCTCAGCGTGCAACGCTGCGTATGATTTATGCAGCGTTTCAGAAGCTGTTGCATATGCATGAGCAACATTTTTACAGGTGAGCAGCAGAGGCCAGAGAAGCGGGGAAGCAGGAATGGCACCGCAATGCAACAATGGAAAATTACATAGAATAAAGCCAAACAAACAGTAAATTGAAAAGCCAACTAGAAGGAAAGGCAAAGGCAGAGGCAGAGGCAAAGGCTTCGGCATCCCACACACGAAACGGCAGCAGCGAAACTTGGATGCTCTTCAGGGGCTCAGAGACCTTTTGGCCATAGAAAGGGTATCCCCGGAGCAGCTGTAATCATTGGGTGGGTGTTGCTTTTTTGGATCGCTGCCAAACATGGACCGAACAGGAAGGACGGATGGACAGACTCAGACTCAGCCTCCGCTTCAGTCCGGACAATGACAACATTGATAAGTAGCTGGCGACATGGCGGCACCCCACTTCATTTATCAAAATTTATGACTCTGCCAACGGACGCACAGCAATTGCATGCGCAACAAAGATGCAGATTGCAACTGCCACTGCCACTGCCACTGCAGGTGTTCGTTTCTTTGGCAACTTACAGAACTTTGGCTCCATCAATTGATAGATTTTTTAAAGCATTTTCTCTGTCTCATCCTTGGACTCTGTCCATGGAGGTCGGACCATGCGATTGCCAGTGACAGGCAAAGGCCAAGCCCGGAGTAAGGTCAATCTCATTGCAGCTGACTCACAAGGAAAAAAGTAGATGTTCTTGCAGTTGCAGTTGGTTGGCCAAAACCCATTCTGGCAGGCCCATGGTATTGCATTTAAAGATCATCGCAGACTAAGTTGGCTGTAAGAGTTCTCTGCTGCAATTGAGTCTATCAAAATATTCTGACTACATATTTATCACTGATTTACCGCCATCATTTTCCAGATGCTCGTAAAATGCATCAACATGAAAACTTGTTTGCTAAATTAAAGCATAAATATTTCTTTGCTCCCTTTCGGCTTGGGTTAATCTCTGGGGCTGCTCCCTCGATTTCATGCTCTATTTAGTGCCCAAGTACCCAGACATCCTCCTCCTTAGCTTCCCCTCTCCATCATCATATTTAATCCACTTGACAGCCTTTATTCCTCACGCTCAGATTTACTTATGCAGAAAGCAGAAATGCCATAAAGAAATATGCTGGCTATTTATTTACATTATATTGTACTGTTATATGTACATATTTATGTGCATTGTATGTGCGAGGGCTCAACGATTTCCAGGGAAATCTAACAATAAAAATCTTTAATGCATATGCCTGCCTAAGGACTCCATAAAACCCTTTTTGAGCCACAAAATGTCTTCATTTACGATGGTGGAGGTGAAGCCTCCTCCCTTCCTCCCTTCTTCCTGCCCACACATACACGTGGATTTTATGGTCCGGCCGCGCTCCCAGTCGCGGTAGTCCCTCACTTTTATCCCTTACAATCTGCTCCTGCCGTCGAATGAATGATGAAGAAATGCGCAAATAAAATGAATGCCAAAACACGAATCCAGATGCTGCAGCACCCATTTCCGACTCGCCTGCCCACTCCCCCTCTGGGGATGCATTCGATGGGGAGCCACGTAAATGAAAGTCGGACTCTGGGAGACTGAAAATATTCACAGAAGTAAAAAATAAAAAGCTATGTAAATGCTATGTAACGGATGGCAACTTGGTAAAGGTTCCCTTCACTAGAAATAAGATCCCATGACCTTTCACCCCCTTTTTATAAGGAACTCCCTGTGCATAGGCTCCCAGTTGTGTGCCTGGGAATGACAGTGATTCATAGGTGATTCATGGGCGATAATATAATATATATTATATTATATTTATGTTATTGAAGTTCGCTCTTGTGGCTGTCGATACAAATGCGCTCTTATAAGCCCTATTGAAAACTTCCTCCGTGGTTTTATTTTCCCTGCATAAGTGAAAAAAGATGAGAGCTCGAATAGCTCTCAGGGAAACTCAAATCGCACTAGCAGTTATGCAAAAGAAAATTGGTTGCAAAAGTTTTACTCTGCTTAATCCAAGAACGTCCCTCCCTCGGAGCTGCCTCCCATTTGTTTAATTTTGCATGTTATTATGCCATTTTCTTGGGGAAACTTTGTTCGGCATGCAAATGCAATAAGGAAACTGTAGCAAGGCAGGCCGAAGAGGAAACTAAATTGAGTTTCCATGTTGGACAGACACACACACACCAAAATACACACAGATACGCTCTCAATGCCGCTTATTAGAGATGAATGCGATGCTGTTAAAGTGAAAAATCGCTGACACCAGCCGGAGGGAACTGCTCTTAATAGCTCTTCGCTGGGCCGCCCTCTTTGCTGCCACGCCTCTCACAGTTTGTTGGTCTTGCGACAAAGTTTCGGCGTTCATCACTTGAGCGGTGCGGTGCGGTGGGGTGGTGATAAGCTCTTCTGACGAGCCGGGGCCAAGCCCAAGGACGCCCACAATTAGTTGAAGTCGGTGCCCGGGGATGAATCTTCGTCTTTGTGGATAATTGATTTGTGGCAATCGTTCAGGATGATTAATGCGTTTTGGCTAAATCTCTCAAAATATACTTTTCCAACGCAAGCATTGCCGGACATCTTTCCGATACTTTAAGCCCCACAGAATCTCCACATCTCCCAGCCAACCGCATTCTCCCCCTCTATTTATCCAATTGCTTTCGGTTGGTCCGAACAGGGGTTTCCCATAAAACCGGTTAAACTAGAGCGAACAAAAATTAGTTGCACATTCTAGACCATAATTTGCAGCAATTGACCAAATTGAAAGAACCGCAAAGCAATTTGGGGGCGCTGTGTGGCGGCATTCAAGGCTATCTGAAGCCATGTATGCCCCTAAAAGTGTGCAATAATTTATGACACCAGACCAAGGTGAGAGTGTGGGCGTAAATGAAAGAGAATGACAGAGGAAAGAATACTAAATAATAAATAATAAAATGCCAAGCAAAATGTTAACTGATTTTCTGAATTAAATTCCCATTTCGTTTAATAATTGTGTAAAAAAGCGTAGATACATACATTTTACAAATTTTAAAAATTACAAAATTGGTTTACTTAATATTTCCACATCGTTGGACCCCCCGCGCAAAAGACTTTATGGGCCCATTCCCATGCATTTGTGGAGGAATAAATTTCTCAACTTTACGATTTCCATTGTTGTGGATTTTCGTGAATTATTACGCGCCAGTAGGATGTGCCATAAATATCAGGGCCTGCCTTTGTCTGAGCCGTGATTCCAGCGCTTATTATGAATAATGACAGCAGAAATTAGTTTGGGATTTCGTGTGGTGTGGCACAAGAAAGAAGGCGAATATGAAAAGAAGTTCACATTTGATTGACATGCGACTTGGTCGTTTCCCTTATCAGCGCTTGAGCCAAATTTATGGCTGCCTGCGCGAGGCCCAGCTATCAATCAGAACCCCTTTGCAAGGCATTCCGTTTCGTCAGTCCGCCGACACCTGTTGAGAGAGCTGCAGCACGCCGCAAAATGTATCGCAACGCCGTGCAGAAGTTCTGGGACATGGGCCAACTCAATCCGGGCTTCGAGTTCGATCCTGAGGCGGTCCTCCAGTGCGAGCGGACCCACACGAAGCGCAACAAATTGGCCATCCTGATGAACTGGCTCAGGCAGTTCCACGAGCCCCCCCCGCAGCCCCTCAAATGCGACTTTATGAGTGAGTCTACATCTGCCATATATTTCTGTATTTAAGTGCAAACCAATTTCATGTAAATTGTGCAACTACTCCCCTTCCGTTCTCTGCCCAACATTTCGGGCGTGCTTATGGCCATTTTCTATGCGGGGGCAGGGGGCAGGGGGCCAGAGCGCTGGCTGTTTGTTATGTGAGGTTATGGCCACTTGTGTCAGCATGGCCATAATGGGCCGGAATTATTTATGTACGAGTATCAGCATTTCGGCTCTTGCCAATAGCTAACAAGTTTTTATGCCGCAATTCTCTCTATTTGGTAATTGGATGCGTACCATATGTACGTGTGTGTGTGTGTATATGCGACTCATCACTTGCTTCCATCGATTGCGGTTGGATATTATGCAAATACGAGTATGTATCATGCGAAATATCACAAGGCATTATGCCAAAACAATTACCCCGGGAAGGGCCATTTGTGGCCTGGAATAAATAGTTCTTAACTATCGAACATTTTGGCTATTTGGAGGAAAGCTTTATTGGTTCCACGAGTATTTTTCCAGTAGGATTGTGGCCGTAATGATACTTCGTGAAACTATTTATAACTTCTCAATAACGGACTCCTCCAAAACGAAGTTTTCTATATAACGAATATATTTCCGTTCAGTTTTCAGTACATTTTGTCCTCCTTATAGCGCATTTTTGCTTTCCTTATAGCGAATATTTCTCTATTGCGAATTTTTTCCACGCCCGTAACTCGAATGCCCATACGCTTTCAATCTCCCTATAACGAATTTTTTTTCAATTATTTTGTTTGTGGTTTCCCACCAAAACAACGGTAAAAATGTCTTCGGGGAACTCCCGAACTTCCCACACAAAAATACTAATTATTTAAAGTTAAGTAAGCTTAAAAACAATTAAATTTTACGAACGAATTCTGTATAACAAATTTTCCCTATAACGAATGGTTTTTTGTCCCCTTGCGTTTCGTTATAGAGAAGTTTGACTGTATCCAAATAGTCACTGTTTAATGGTTCCGATAAGACAATTTTTTAACATATTTACATTACATTTTTAGTAGTGGCTAAACATATTTTTAATGTTACCTTAAATTCTTAAATTATGGAATTTGTTTTGGCTAACATTTTTTGGATCAAAAATATGGAAATATCCTTATCTATAAACTACTACTAAAAAGTACTGTTAAAGCTGTAGCCACTTTTATCACCGGGCATACAAATAAACAACAAAAAAATGTATATATAAACGTTGTTTACCGTTAAAGTTTGCTGCACGCGGCACGAATGCGAGTGTAATCAGCCTCTGTCGCCATAAACCTCAATGCAGTTGCCACACTTTCCTTCTGCTACAGCACACACACACACACACACACTCTCCCTCTCCCTCTCCCTCTCTCACATGATATGAACATAAAGAGCAGGGCGCACACACACCCACAAACATGCACACGAAGAAACAGTTTCCGGCCGCAACATTTACAGCGGCGTTTCATTGCGATTTCGGTGCTGGTTGTTTGGGTCTGTTTTTGGCATTTGCACGTAATTTGCACAGCATTTTTCAATTTTATGTTCGCGGAAATGGAATGATGCCGTTATTTATGCTCTCCCTTTGTGCGGCGGCCATCTTGTCCCTCTGCCTCTGCCCCTGCCCCCTGTCCACCTCCTCCATCAGCTCGGGAAAATTGAAACTGATGAACTGAGAGCAGAACTGAAATGCTGACACAGATTTGCTTGCAATTTGCACTGCCACTTTATGGTCTCCGTTTCTACCCCGTCATAATTTCAGTTCCCATCCCCCCTGCCCACCACTCTCTATTTGTTTTCCGTTAATGGAAGAGTTAGTGGAATTTGGAATTTCATGCGGTTAATGGGGTTTCCCTGCTGCCCGTGGAGTCATGCTAATATTCCGCTGTACTGACAATTGGCTCCGCGGAAAAACTGTGCTGTGTGACGTTGGGGATACCCTCGTCAGTGCTTACCGACTGATAGCCTTCACTCCCCGCCGCACATGCCCCCAGTCGGTCCAGTGCCCCTGTCCATCAATCGCGTATCTTTGACAGCCGCTTATCAGAATCGAAACGGAGGCAAAAGATTGGCATGAATCACATGCAGCGCCCACTATGAGTCCACTATGACAGAGTTAGTCATGGAGCAGTGTAAAAATAAAGAGAATTCGACTAGGGGTTACCTCTTCCGCAGTTTTAGGTGACTTGCAACAAGATGAGTAAAAAATAAATAAATAACCAATATTCATAGATCCAATAGATCACTTAAAATCAGCTCATAGCATTGAACTGGCAGACGAACCATTGTACCAATTGGTTCTCTCTCTCTGCATGACATCCAAAGCATTTTCCGACTGTTCCGCCAACCGCAGACACAATAAACAAACTCAACTTGGCCCAACTATATAAACTAGGCATAAATTAGGCAGAACATTCGGATTATGATTATGATTATGGCATGGAGGAGGGCTCAATAACTAACAATCAAAATGACATTTGCCTTGACAGCCCAACCAAAAGCCTCAATCCAATTGAAGAAACCCTAATGAAGGAGCAGAATGAAGAATGAGCGGGAGGGGGTGGAGAGCGAGAGGGAGGGAAAATCACGTGCCTAGCACCAACTTCGGAGAGAATAAAAAACAGCAACAAGAAACGGTAAAAGTTATGACCTGCTGAAACGCGCACAGTGAAAGAAGGAGCGGCAGCAGCAGCAGGAGAAAGCGAGAAGGAGCGGCAGCACGCAACAGCAGGAGAAAGCGAGAAGGAAAAGCAGCAGCAGCAGCAGAAGAAAGCGAGTAGGAGAGAGGGAAATAGCAAGACAATAACAAATTTATGCACACGTAAAGCAGCTCATAACGGAAAAGCCGAAGAGCCAGCTAAAGATTTAGTGTGCAGAATGCAGAATGGATGACAAACGGGGACGGCGACATTTTCAACACTTTTCCCAGTGCTCCACAAGTTTTCCATCCGCATCCTCTACCCCACCCTGCACTGCACCACTTGAGAAGGCCATGAAAACGGAATTCATTTGAATTCATAAGGCAAGGAATTTCATTTAGATCGGGTCTCCAAGGGTGCCTCTAAGGACTAGCCTCTCCCTGCGTAGCTTGTGTCGATAAACGATTAAATCAAATCCCCGAGCCACCATCAAGAGAGCAATCAAGGCAGGAACATTAAATTATCCGGCTGGATCGTGAAAAGTAATTCCAAGTTTGCGGTTTTCATAGGGATAGCATGGGATAGGGTATTTCCACGGCTGATTAACTGCGCTGCAGCAGTCACTTAGTGGCAAGAGAGTGGAATTGTTGCGTGTTGTCTGCCGCAACGAGGCCGCATGCAACCCAAATGTAACCCAAAAGTTCCTGTGGCAGGGTCATCTCGCACACAGTACTAATCCCGACCCTGCTGCATGACAATTGCTGTCGGGGCAAGAGGCCTGGGAAGCGCCCCAACTTAGACACATGTAAATCACATCTGGTCTCCAGGGCTCTCCGGGCCACTTTGAGTCGAATACGGACGGGACGGGGCAGGACGGGACAGCCGAAAGCCCCAAAACCCCAAAACCTCACAAATGTGGCACGCTCTTGTTGCACTCGAGCTGGGGCTTAGGCAAACTGCAGAGGAAGTGATATCCAAATAAATTATTTCCTTCTGACGCATGAATAAACCCGAAATATCTGCAAATGATTTCAGTGTGACATATTAATCGCTTTCAGGCCGTGTCCGGGTTCGGGTCTGTGTCCTGCCACAAAATTGGGAATTTCCTCTTGAATAACGAGTATTGATTAGCTGGCATAATGAATGCCAAATGGGCCAATCGTTCGCTTTTCGTATATGTATATTGGGGTATTAATGCGATTTTGCGGGTAATCAGCTCGTATATAAAGGAGAGTCTAAAATGGATCAGATTCGATTCGAAATAAAGCAGGAACAGAGCAGACGGAGGATATCCTTAGCATTCACCATCTGGCAAACATGTGGCTCATTTATTGTGGCCAAACAATTAGCGAAAAAAACAACAAATTAAAGATGGAATGACTTCCTTTTGGCAGTCAAACTTCTGGCACTGGTCCTGCCACTCGGAGGGGTACGAAGAGTGGAGAAAGAAAATAATAGTGGCTAGGAGGAGGGACAGGAAATAATCAATAGAAAGCCTATTGGGGAGCAAAGGGCACAGCTGTGAAAAAAGTAAAGTACGAAGCTATAAAACTACGAAGGGGATGAAAATAGCTAATAGCTAATGTGAAATAGAGTGTTTTTTATGCTGATGATTTATGAAAACTTGCACTTATATGGGAAGACAATTTTCATTTGAAATTGTGGCCTATGGAAGGGAACTGAAATTAATTTTTAAATCTGAGAAAGTAAACAAATGTTTTTAATGGAGAGCCCAGGGGTGTGGAAAACCATAACCGTTTGTCAACGGAAAGGAAAAACCCTCCTCCTCAGCTCTGCCAAGTCCACCTTTTTCCCACATCGCCTGGGACGTATTCCGTTCGAATTCATTTGCATTTATCGTTAATTGTTGGCATTTCGACGTGCCCTGAATAAAATATGCCCATAGTGCCATAAATATTTAATAAATTTTGACAAATAACAGTCGCGGCGCACGCCGAGGGCCAGGCGGTCCGTCACATGGGGCGGATGCGCAACAAGTGACGAACACGACCAGGCCAGAGCTTTCGGCCTGCCGTTCGCTTGTTTCTGGCTCTGTTCCGTCACTTTTCATATATTTAAGTTATAGAGTCGCATTCAAAGTTAATGAAAAACGCTCGCCGTGCGAACGACGAGAGATCTGACAGACAGCGACGTCGCCAGGCGGCATGGCCGCCCTGTCAGCGGAAAGCTCTCCAAGTGCCAGTTGTATGTCTGACGCGTCGCGGGCCAAACGCTTTTCATTTTCGTACAACATTCATAATTCCTTGGGTTGATGCGTCGGCAGGAGCGCGTGGGATAAGGCGCGCAAATATACTTACACATATTGGAAAGACATTAAGGGGCCCAGCGATAAGGTCTCCCAATTTCTCTATTGATTGCCGCCTGCCCCCGAAGCGGGTGACGCACAGCCAGGATACACTATCGGGATAGTGCTCGTCTAAGTGTCGTGACTCGGGTCTGGCCAGCACACCTATGTGGCATTAAACCAATTAGTGTGCCGCACAGCCCCAGTCCGAATATTACGCATACGCTCCGACGCACCAGTGAAACGGCTGTAACCCAAATAGAACCACGGTCGGTCTGTGCCTCTGCGTCGGCTGAAACTGGCTGAAACCAATTTGGCAATTGAGAAATGCCACAAAGTTTGCATTTGACAAATAAATACATAAATTGATTTGATTAAAAAGCGATTTAAATTCAAATCCCATTGAGCGTAATGATGTGAATTCCATTTTAGTTCAATACAACCATAATTGGGTACATTCATGTGTGCAAACAGCAGTGAAAGTGCAGTTTTGTGGGATTTTCCACAAGGAAAGTAAACAAACAAAAGTTCCTCCAAGTGGAAATTCAAAGACAGAGAAAGTTACAAGAACGAGAGCACTGATAAAGTTAATTTTTTTTATTTGGTGAAGCCACAACTGTACCCAGACATGACAGATTTCAAAATATATGGTATCGAGTGTGTATTGAAATATAGATATTCCGCTGAAGAAGTACAAGTCTGTTGAGGCGAGGCAAATCATTCGGTCAATAATTCAGCTCGTAACTCTCGAAATATCCATCCACGATCGAGTGGGATTCATGAAATATAAAAATAGAAAAGCAAAAAATAATAATCAAAAAAATAAGGAATAAATGAATTGACTCTTTCAGCAATCAGATTTCAGATTGCCAATCGACAGAGCCAGGCACATGTATCTATATGTAGGTATCGGCCATACGCAGATGTGGTACAGCGCCCAAATCATTCACACTTCACACACTCACACACACACTCACACATGCACGTGATATGTAGTTTATGATGTACACATGGCAAGGTCAAGGGCCGTCCGACCCACCCACCTTCCCACCTTCCCTGCCTAGGTCATGTACAGCACACAGCACCCTCTCGTGCATGCTCCTCTCCCCCCACGCGCTCTCTCTCTCTCACTCTCTCGCTCTTTGTTGGGAAAATTCTAATTTTATAATTTTCGTGAGTCTTCTTCTTGCTCGTTTTGGTTTATTTTGGCAGAGGAGAAACACACAAAAATTGTATTTCATTAGCTTGTTTATTTTTGGCCAGCAAACGAAACGAAATGCGGCTTCCCGAAATTGTGTTCTTTTATTTTCTTTGGTTATTATCTCTCGCATCTTGGCCCGCCATTGTTTTGGCCGCTTGATTGTTTGGCTTACGACTGCGACTACGACTACGAGTACCAGTATATGTATATTTTGTTTTCCGATGTGTGTTTGCTAGATCTTTAATGAGAGGCATTATTATTGCTGTAACTGGGGGTCGTAAAAACAATTAATTTTAGTGGGCCCGGGCCCGGGCCCAGGCCCAGGCCACTTGAGAATGCTGTAAAAATGTTTACGATCCATTTCGGTGTGGTTCTGTTTGATTCCCAGTTTCGCTGATGGCCTGCGTGATTGAGGGAGTGCTGAAGGCAGAGCTTAAGTGGGTGCCGAAAGGAATTCCGCTGATGGAAATGCAGCATTGCGGCATTTGGTGCGTATGAGTAATAAGCTGACGGACACCGAATGGTAACAGCTAATGGCACATAGCTCAAGTGAAAATTATGCTTTCTTAATGGGTTAATCATTCCTGAAATTGTTATGGGAAAACTTCTTGAGATTTCATTAAGATTAAGTTCGGTTCGCATCATTTTTAATGAGTTTAGGACGCAATTGCCTGAACTTTGTTACTTATAAAAAGCTGAGAGTTCCCTTTATGCGGAATGCCTGAACTTTGCAGAGTTCTACCAATTTTTAAGTGAGTTTTCCTGGCAACTGGGAAACACCCTTTTCCTGCTTCATTTGCGCCTGCCTTCAAGCTGTTTATAAATGGCTGCCAGCACTTGGCTAAGCGCTTTTCAATTTGTAGTCAAAGTCGGCCCCCCCCCCCCCCCTCCCCGTGCGCCTCTCGGAAGCAGCTGTCTAAATTTATCGCGCCAGGAAATCAATAAGCCACCGTAAAACTAATTGCGCCGTGTCTTGAACTAATTAAACTCACACAAACGTGTCCCAGGATAACAGGACACGGACACCTACAAGCCACCCACCAGAGTACCCTGCACTTGGCTTGGCGGCCATTCTAATTGCCGAGCATTTGGAATTTTATTTTCCCGCTTTTTCCGGCCATTCCGATTTTTTCCTTTCCCACTTTTCCCCTTTCTTTTTTTCGTTTTTTGCCATTTGCTTCTTACGTGGCCTGCAAGTTCAGTTCACTTCGGTTCAGTTCGGCTCGGAGCTAAGTAATTTTGAGACGGAAACTGGCAATTTCCGTAAGTCGTTGAGCGGCTCCTCACACGCACACATACGCTCCTGTACAAACACAAGCACCAACACTTGCACAAACACCCCGAAAGCCATTTGGGCCACTCCATTCCACTCCGGACAAGAGCCATTTCGGCTGGGCTCCTCGACCAAGTCAACGAACCGGAAGGCGAAACGAAGTTTGCGTGCTAAGAGGCTTCCACACTCGCGCTCCTAGAGCAGGGTATGTAGTCGTCGACACTAATCGGGGAAATAAACGGGGAGAAAAGCAGCAACTCGGTGCGCATTCCATGTCGTTTATATACTAATCTAAATGTACATAAGACTACTAAAAAGGGACTGTAAGTGCCTTGGATTGGTTGGGATCATAATTTAAGCACTTAACTATCTTTGTGACTTGTATCCTGCACACACACACACACACACACATAGCCCTACCTTCACTCATTGCACAGGGTGTCCTTTAGTCGAACCAGAGAACATTTTCTCCACCTGTGATCATTCGGCATCATTATTTTCCGTACTTGGACGAGGGCAAATAAATTGCCAGTCCTTTAAAACGAAAAAATTAATACGAATTCCACCTAATAACAAAGTTAACAAAGCGAAAGCGCAACAAAAGGAATGCAAATAACTGAAATAACTGAAATAAGTGAAAGTTATCCAAATGAAATCCACAGGCACACAGCAAATGAGATAACAAAGAGAAACCAAAACAAATACAACAAAAACGGGCCAACAAGAACAAATAAGCCAACATACACAGCAACATACCACCCACAAAACACCTACGCAACCACCCGAACCACCCGAACCACCCACCACCCACACGAGCTCCATCCGGTTTGGTGGTCAATAGTAGGAGGACCAACAGCACCACCACAAGTCTCCCACACTGCGTACACAACTGTACCACATCCCCGTACTCGTATCCGTCCACGTACCCGTACCCGTACCCGTAACCGAACTCACGATGAATTTAATGTTCCGCAAGAATTTCCGCGAGGGGGCAAGCAAGTCTGGCGGCGGCGGCGGGAAGCTACAGTCGAAGGCGAACCGGACGAAGCGGTCGAGGGACATGGGCCTCGTGCAGCAGCCGGAGGAGATCCACTACCGAACACACCTCTTCTTCTCACCCAATCGTCCTGGCTATGACGTGGGCGAAGGTAAATTGACGTTCGCCTTGCGGCACTAACAACAGCAACAGCAGCAACAGCCGCAGCAACAGCAGCAACAGCAGCAACAACAGCACAAGCATATGTTCCGTGTCACCTGGCGACCATTTCAATCATCCACAAACATGGCTCATGCTCATCCTCATCCTATCCCTCTCTCTCTCTCTCTCGCCCTCTCTTTTTCTTGTGTTCCTTTGTAATCGCTTGAGCGTGGCCCTCAGTCACTCCATTAACCCCACATTGCCATTTGCATTTCATCCATTTGCAGTGCATTCAATTGAAATTATTCCATCAGTTTTACAAACAGCTTAGGGATGGGGCAAGCTAGGGGATGTTGGGATATTTATGAGAGAGACAATCAGACAGAAATACTTGCCAATTGAAAGCTTCATCAATCAAATTAAATTAGAGTGTTCAATTCATTGAATCTTTTTTTTTATTTATGTAGTAAATAATTAAGTGCAAATAATTACTCAATATAGTCTACTAGAGTTGATTTTTAGTATAAAATATGAGAAAAAAAGATTCCAACAGTAGACCCAGATTAAAAAGAGTCGGGAGTCGCAGAAGCACTATTATCATGCCAAAATGCCAGCCTCATGAATTGCTGAATTCCATTCACCTGTCATCTTCACTGCATGTGCCCGAGCCTGTGCCTGTGCCTATGCCTGTGCCTGTAGGTGTTCCTACTATCGGGGGGGAATGGGGAGCATAAGCTAATCTTCCGATTTCCAGTTGGCTTGGCTTCAGGGGCACAGAGCACACACAATCGTACCGAAAAGCTAGAGCACAGCCGTATGTAAGTTATTTTTGTATTTCCCTTTAACTTTGGCCCTTCCTGCTCCCCTGGCAATGGCCTTGAGTCTCACTTTGGTGGATGGAGGAGGTGCGGCCAAGAGTTGGCGGTAATCCAAAGAAGGCCAGACCCCACTAACCCCCCTCCCAAAACTGATGGAACTGATGAATGCGTCTTGCCTTGTCCCCTGTGGGCAAGGGAATTGAGTCCCTTGATTCCCAGCTTCCTAGACATGCCCCTAGAACCCCTACTCCCCCGCCGCACACACACACTCATTTCGTATGTTGTTTGTTGTTTGATTGCTGCGTGTTTGTGTCCTTATAAATATCGAGAGAATCCATTGCAGAACGATGTAGCGCACTCTCAGGCATACCGAGTACCCCAATATCGAGCACAGCCACGTCCTTCGCCCTGCCCGGCAACCTGCTACCCTATGAGTTGGACGCCCCCCAGCCGCTGGTCGATCGCCGGCCCTCCTTTTCCCTGATGCGGTGGAATAGCAGTAGCAGCGGACCGGGTACTGTCAACAGCAGTGCGAATAACAGTTTGCTACGCCTGCAGCAGCAGCATCAGCAGCAGCAGCAGCAGCTGCAACTGCAGCAGCACCATCACTTGGCAACAGCAACAACAACCTTGGGATATGGTGACGGTGATGCAACAGTGGCCACGGCAACAACCACGTTGCTGACGGCCGCGGCTGCAGCCACGCGGCAAGGTTTGAATCTCCTCCACAATCCCACACGGACCCGATCCGACCGGATCTGGTGGTCCCAACTAGTTGTTGTTGTTGCTGCCCAATCGAACAGCCACTAACGTCATTGCCAAAATGCTCACACGCACACGCACCCACACACAGACACACAAACACAAACACACACACACACACACAAACCAGAGCTCCTCCAAGCATCTGCCCAATTTTGTTGAACCCTTCCAACCCGATCCAATCCCAGCTCCCAAATGCCCAAACTCACACCGATTTCCCCACCTAATTTCCGTTTTCTTCGCACGTTATAGCTAACCCCAAACGATCCAATACGGATTACGATTACGTCTTCCTTGTTTATGTTGCAAGTGCAACAGTCTCGTTTCCATTTGTTTTTATTCGAGAAAATACTAAAGTCGAGAGGCTTTCAGTATTTTGTTGGCCACTGTTTGGGAACCACAAACACCACAGAAAGAGCATTGGTCATCCTCTAACTGTACTAATCTCCATGCTAACAGGAAAGTCCTTTTCTATGCTTCACAAACGCACTGGATCAGTGAGAGGCTTTCGTCATCGAGAGCTTGCCAGCCCAGCTATTCCGTTCGTTCTTTGTCTAGTCTATTCAACTAAATGTGCTAACTGTACTTGTACTTGTACTCTCGCCAAACCTATTTAACCCCGCTCGCTAATGCTGGTCTCTGTTGGGTTTTTCCAGTGAACTTTGGTGGCGGTGGCCACGCTGGAGTCACGCGAGCCGAGCCGATCTCCCTGGCCACCTTGGATCGGGACTGCTTCATCATTCCCGTGCACAGTGTGGACCGCTTCCTGCCGGCCGGTATACCGGTAAGATCTGCCTTCCTGCTATGCCCAGAGTTCTCCGAGCCTAAAGCTTCATCACTCTTGCAGCTGCCCGCTCTGAGTGCCGATGGCAAGACAGCCAGTCCGCTGAGCGTCCTGGAGGTCTCCGATCCGAAGCTGTGCATTCTGGTGCATTTGATGAGTCCGTTGGAGGCCATCGACCCCGTCATGGAGTCACCCTTGGCGCACCCGCTGCTCAAGCAGCGCTCCATTGCCTCCGAGCTGGTGACGGAGGTGCAGCAGGCCAACACGGCCGTGGGCGGCATGCTTCTGGCCAACATGGAGAAGAGCTGTAAGACAACCCCGAATACTCCGATTACTCCGATTACTCGATCATAGAGTTCTTACCTGGCTTCTTGTCTTTTGCAGCCGAGTTCCCGTTCATCTCGTACTATCTCATCAATACGCTGCAAACGGATCCTTCCAACTTCTATGCCAGCCTGCGCGTCTCATCGCTGTCCAAGTTCGAGCCCAAGGCCCTCAAGTGAGTGGAGCGAGGCCAATCAATGGAGTACACACTAATGTATCCCCTGATATTTTCAATCTGCCATTGAAACCCATTCCAGATACACTGCCGCCCACACTCTGGATCTTTACAGCGAGGTGGCTTCCATTTGCCGGCCGCCGTTGGTGCTGCCCTCGAACGAGGCCGGGAGCTTCAAGAAGTCGCAGACCGCGGCCACCGGCTACATTATTACAGTGTTCAAGGCAGGTGCTTCCACGGTCGAGCGATTCCACGGGTTTCATGAAAAATTCAATTTTAATTCCGCAGGTGTTCGAGGGCGACGATGGCGAAAGGTTTGAAAAGAATTGGCTCTACTGGACAGGGGCCCGGATGCTGTACAGGTAGGTGGATGGCCTGCCTGCTTTGGCCTGGAATTTCATAGTTGACTCCTTCATTCACTCGTGCACGGAACATTTCAGATACTTGCCACGGGCGGCGGGTTTGCGGCGCATCGCTCTGCACAAGAGCACCTCGCAGAAGGGGGACAAGATGTATCTCCTGGTGTGCGAGTGTGCGGACTTGCTCAAGGACATCTCGCTGGCCGCCTTCCTCATACCGGCCATGCGGGCCCGGCTCTGCGGCTACACGGGACTCTATCGACCAATACAGGCCTTCTAGATGGACTCGCCATCGCCCTATATTTTTCTATCAGCTATAAATAGTTTAGTCCTACTAAAACCAAAACCAAAACTAAAACTAAAATGAAACAAACACTGCAAAACGGCTGATGAGGAGTCTGCACCTGTTACGTGATTCTGATTCGATTTTTACTAGATCTAAACCAATTTTAAAGCTCTCTCTCAACGGGGATACGGATCAGCATCGGCCAATTAACACTCGATAGGCGTATATCATAAGTAGGAGACAATATACTCAAGGTAAACTCATATCGTATGTTAGATTTTTCTATAAAACATCTCGGGACACAGACCCCATAAATAGGACCATATCTAGTGTGAGTTGCTAGCCAAGAACTTCCATTTTTAGCCACAGTAAATAGCGAATCAATCAGAACTATATTTACTATCTTCGAACCTAGAGATATATCAAGAGTTTAACACAACTTCGTATGTACGTAGCATAGATATGTAACGCTGAATTTTTCGCGCTGAAAAGTAGGCTAGCAAAACCGCAAACCGCAAACCAAAAGTCAATTCTTAGCCATAAAATCTAGAAAATTTTGTCTAACCGTCGCGACGGTCGCGAGGGGGGTAGATCAGAAAAACCGCAATGTGGTCGAGGGAAAACTTTGCCCAAATCTAACAGAAATCTGCCAAAAATAAGCAAAAAAAAACCAAATCAAATCCGTTCGAGGTTCAAGAATTATATAAAATTTCACTTTTATATACTCGTATGTAGCTAAGAAGATGCGATGCGATGCAGGCCAAACCAAAGTTTTTCAATAATTAATTAACAAATTATTGCTTGGCTCAAGCTTGCCACTAAGCATACTATTAAGACAAGTACTAAATAGCTAAATGATATAGGAAAAGCGAGAGAGAGAGAGAAAGAGAGAATATGTATGTGTTGGTGAACTTGTTAGGCACTTGCTCCAAACGAACACACACGCACACAGACCAGGTTGATGGATTCTGTTGGAGGGACATATAATTTTGCACAATAAAAACAATATCAAAAAGTGCTGTGATAATTAAACTAAAAGCCGAGAGGAGCAACACAAAAAGATAACTCAACTCAAGAAGAATTGTGTGAACGTAAATGTAAACCAATAATGTATCTTCCCTTTCGTATTCCTTGGCAGAATATGGGGGAATTTGGTGAAAGAATGCCAGATATTTTCCATTAATTCGGGGTTCCTGGGATTCGACCAGTCAAAGACAATTATTCCATCTAAGTAGCTGCCATTGAAGTGCTTCAGACGGACGCTGGCTTATATTTTCCAAAAATTAACTTGGTTTTCGATTTCTAGACAATTACGAGTACTTACAGTCCTAGGACCCACACTTTTAACGCTTAAGCTAAGCCTAGGCCATAGAGGATATTAATTACAAACTGTTCGACATTAGTTCTTAACAAACAACTACTTTTTTGTCATAACTAAAGCTTGCAGCAAACGAAAGTTGTGCGCGTTTTGGCCTTAATAATAAAGCGTAAAACTAAATGATAACAGATTCTATTCCAAGTTCTAGCCAAAGATGTTGTCACTAAGGAAGCCCCCGCGTCGCGGCTTGAACCCCGCCTGGCGCTTCCTGTGCAGGATGTAGGCCTCGAACACCTGTGGCTGGCGCGGACCCCAGTCGGGTGTGGGCTGCAGCGACATCCTCAGCTTCTGCAGGGTGGAAGGGGGAGTTAATAGCATTTCGGGAGGGTAGCACTTCACTACTCACGCTGCTGAAAGTCTTTCCCGGCTGCTGGTAGATCGTATAGATGGCCCAGATGGGCACCTGGAGCACGCCCAGGCCCCAGATGAACCAGCCCGCCATATAGGCAGCCCGTGGATACTCCACACCTCGGTAGGTCAGGGGCTCGTAGTTGGCCAGCATGTAGACCAGGACGAGGAACATCACGCCGGGGGCCACAATGGCCCAGCAGATGCGCCAGTAGAAGCTCGTCTTCACGTTCAGCATGAACTCGATGTCGCTGCAGATGCGCTTCACCCCGTAGATCCAGCCCACGGCCAGCAGCTCGGCAATGGCCAGGACAATGGCTATGAAGGTGCAGCCATAGAAGTCCACCAGGTTGAGGACAAACTGTCCGCCCGGCGTCATATACACCAGCCCGCAAAGGAAGCCAATCAGAGAGAAGGCGCCGGACAGCAACCAGTGGGGCAGATGGCTGAAGCGATCCTTGACCACGTTGATCACCGAACTGGCCATGCCCACGTTGGACCCGATCCCCAGCACCAGCAGCATGCAGAAGAACAGCACCGCGAACAGCTGCGGCAGATAACTGAACTTGGCAATCGCCTCCGGATACGAGATGAAGGCCAGTCCAGCTCCTCCCTGGACCACCTGAGCGATGTCCTCGGTGTTGGTTTCGTGGGCCAGATTGCCCAGGATGCCGAAGATGATGCAGCCAGCGAGGATCGAGGTGAAAGAGTCAATGCTGGTGATGATGATCACGTCTCTGATGGGTGAGGAATGAGCATTCATTAGATAGAGTGAGTGGGTGGGAGGGAGTTAGGTAGGAACGCCCACTCCGCCACTTACTTGTGGACATTCTTGTGGAAGTCGTTGAAGGAGGCGTACATGACCAGGGTGCCGAAGCAGATGGCCAGCGAGAAGAACATCTGGGTGATGGCCGCATACCAGACGTGCGGATTCAGCAGCTCCGACCACTTCGGCTCGAGGAAGTAAACGATGCCGCGCCAGGCGCCGGGCAAGGTCAACGCCCTGCCCAACAGGATCAGCATGACCAGATACGGAAAGAGGGCCAGGAAGTAGGAGGCCTTGCCCGAGCTGCGTATGCCCTTGAAGAGGATGGTGCCAATGATCAGCCAGGCGGCGAACAGGCAGAGCACCAAGTCCCAACTGGGCGTTCCCAGGCCATTCTCCTGCAGATTCTCAGGCTCCCTGAGCACAGTATGCCTGCAAGGGGTAAGCTGTAAGCTATTAGGAGCCACTCGGAAGCAATATGGTTTCGGGACCAACTCACGTGAAGTACAGCTCCGCAGAAGATACGCCTTGGCCCAGGGCAGTGCCATTGGGTGCGGCGGTGGCTCCGGTGGCCACGCAAGCACTGCCCCACTCCACCAGACAGTAGGTCCACGGCAGGACAGCATCGAAGCTGGCCACCAGATAGCGTATGGTCAAGGCCATAATGCAGGCGTAGTAGGTGGTGGCCAGGGCAGTGGAATATACCTGGCCGTAGGCGATCCCTGGAGAGACAACTCAGCATTGAGAGAGCGAACAGGAGGATGAGGGGGAATCACTCACCCTTCATAATGGGCACCATGTCGAAGGCCTTGATGCAGCCCCGGCTCGAGAACTGTCCTATGACGACCTCCAGGTAGTAGATTGGTCTGCCGATCAGGAGGAGCACTATGACATAGGGGATCACAAAGGCTCCGCCGCCATTCGCCAATGCGATGAACGGAAAGCGCCAGACATTTCCCAGGCCCACGGAGAGGGCAATACACGAGAAGAGAAACTCCACTCCCCGGCTCCATTGATCGCGCTGCCCAGAGGACTTCACACCCCTCTCCTCCGCCCCAGCCCGTGCCTCCCCCTGCAGCTGTCCCTCGATTTGGTCCAGGCAGCAGTTAATGGTGAGCTGAAAGGATTGAGATTGAGGTAGTGCCAAGGATAGTCCAAACTACCAACCCACCTCATCGCTGGATGTGGTATAGAGCACGGAGCTCCTTTCTGGCTGCTCTGTATCCATCCTGTTTCGATCCAGTCTCTGGTACTCTGCAGCAGCATCCATAGTTAGGGGATTAGGGCTGGTTTATTTCTTAGGACAGTTGACGAAATAGCTGGCAGTGCACGACACAAAAGCTCAAGTTAATCTCTGAAGACTTAAGGAAATGGCGATATCGGTCAGGGTCGGTCAGGGCTACTTCTATACAGATCATTAGCATAGGCGCCACCTGACGACAGATCAGGTGATGAGGTGACGAAGCAACCAAGCGGATGGCACGCTTAGGGATTCAAGTTTTGGGACACAAAACATACGTATAAATTGAGATAGTTTATGAATTTGTTTACTTCCACTTTCTTGTTTTTTTTTATTGATATTTGAAGGCACAAAAGTGTAGATCAAGTTTCTAAGTTGACACTCATCGCGAGTCATCAAATCCGTAACCGGGTGCGAGTCTATTCTTTTCCCAAATCGGCCTATAAATAAATGGATTAATTTTGAAGCCAAATGCGCAACTGGTTGGGCAGTAAAATTTTGATTTTGAATTTTGATATCTGTCACGGATTCCGGCAATTAATTATAATACGAAAATATACGAGCGACGCGACGCGACACGACGCCTTGCTGATAGTACAAAATGCACTCCGAAATCGAAATCGGTAGTCGGTAGTCGGTGGTCGGTGGTCGGTGGGTTCAATGCGATCATTAATCACCTCCCGTGGCAGTCTCCGCCTGGACTTGCAGCTCGTGCACCACGGTGCGACCGGAATCTTTGGAATCGTGAAAAGAATATCTAATCTGGACGCATGTCTGTCTAGTAGAGAGTGTTGGCCGCATACAATTCGGGACTGTTCCAGACTGTTTGCCCAGCCAAGTGCAAGATTTAGATAGTAGGGTTAGTTGACCAGATACAGATATGCTGTAAACTCCTGGCATTATCTTAATGCTTCGGAATACATTTGCTACGTTTGGGGCAACTCAGCCTCTCCGCTTATCTAATGGACACACAAAGATCAACCACCAACACCACATAAACACACAACAGATAAAATATACCTTTATTCTTACACTTTCACTTGGATCTGCTAGTCTCACATACAACAGATGGCCCAATGTCCCAGCCGAAAGTGGTCCTACTTCTCAACCGTCTATAGCAAGCGACCCAGTACGACTAACTGAAGCATAACTGATAATAGACTGGGAAACCTACCTCTGGGGTCCAGAGCCGAGGCAGCGGCACCATCTGATATTTGTCGCTCTCGCGATGCTCGGTGCGCTGAGAATTTCAGCCAAACAGGAAAGCATTGCTGGGCACCTATTGGGGGAGCTCAAGCTCAATATCTTACATATTAATCCATCGGCTCACGAAGGAATATCTCTCATCCGACGAACAGTAATTACAGCGACCCTGCCCTCAAAATGCAAATCATTTCAATTAACTGTGCCACATTCAGATGCAGCCGGGCGGCATCTCTACTGATCATCATCATTCGCCCTGCCGACGCTCCCAGCACAAACTCGGGGAGATCTTCAACCGTACATACACAGAATACCGATGCAGATAGTATTAGCACTGGCAATATTTACCTACTAAAACACGAAAAACTATAACAACAAATTTGTCTGATTGAGGGACTGCTTTCAGTGACTATCACTAAATTTGAATGCTGCTGAGCGCTAATGCTAATGCCTGCGAGGGGTAGAGGTGACTTATGGAATCTCCATCGGTAGTCTGCTTACCGCTGCTGCTGCTGCTGCTGCTGCTGCTGGGAAAGGTGGCTATGAAGTGGCCGAAAGTAGCTTCCATGCAATTGAAAATTCTCCTGGCTCTGCTGGTCTTGGAGAGAGGCGCTTGTGCAGTAACATCCATTCAGTTCAGTTGGCTGTTCTGCTTGTCTGCTCTTGCTAATATGATCTTGATACACCTTTCTGAAAGTTGCAATCCATTTAAAATCGTATTCAAATGTTCTTTGCCATTTGGCTGGACAAAAAGTTCCTTGGCTTGCCTGATGGCAATTATTTAATTCGAATTATTTAATTTTAACGTACATGGAGTCCATTAGTTGGGAAATTTCACGTTCCATCGAGAGCTCGTTCTCCCGGTGCCTGTCCCGCAGCTGGGAGAGGCGAAAGTTCTGCTCCCTGAGCAGTTTGATAGACTTTTCCATGCACTTGAGCTTCCCCTGCTTGCGATTAAGTTTCCCGCAGATGTGCCGCAGCTGCTCCTCCTTCGACTCCAGCTGGATGATGATCTGCAATGAGTAATATGTGTGATAAGCATACGCCCGGTCATCCCGAGGCCTGGACAACGGACCTTATTCATTTTCTTGTCCTTCTCGGCAGATTCCAAGCACAGCTGATCGATTCTCTGTTGGCTGTCGTTGGGCGTTGATTTCGCCTCGTCGCGCATCTGGGCCACCAGCTGCTCGGACCTGAACAGCTCCGACTTGACATCCTTCAGGTGCGAGTGCAGCTGCTGCTCCCTTTGGTAGCTGGACTCAAGCTGGACCGATGTACTCTTCAAGTTCTTCTCCAGCTGACTGCGGATATGAAATGTAAATATTTAGGGGCAAACGTGGGCTAACCTTCAGCGAGAGCCTCACCTGATCTCGGCCCTCGTCTGCTGGATCTTTGCGTCCAGCTCTTCGTTCCCCGCCTGCAGCTTGCGAGTATTCTTCACTTGGCGGTGGGCCCAGGTCTTGAACTGCGTGAGATTCAGGACCTTCTGATTCAAGCCGGCTATTATCTGATCTTTCTCCAGCACGACCTTGTCGAGCACTTCCTGACGCTTCTGTTGCTGGACTACGAGCTGCTGCTCCTCCTTCAGCTCCTCCTCCAGAGAGACTGTATACTCCCTGTTTCTTTCGACCTCATTCCGTGCCTCGAGCACAATTGCCTCCGACTCCTTCACCAGCTGATTCAGCGTCATATTGCTGTTCGAGGACAGATAACAGAGTAAAAGTTCCTTCAGAATACGCCATGTGGCCCCATCTGGCTGCTCTGCTCACCAAGACAGTAGGTTGTCCATGTCAGCCTTCATGGAGGCCATCGTGTTGTCCTTGGCCGTCATGGTGGCATTCTGTTTGGCCAGTTCCCTGAGGTTTTCGTTGTTCTGTGCCTCGTAGAGCCGCAGCATCTCCTTCAGCTCGCCCACCGTCTGCTGCCAGTTCTCCTCCACCGCCCTCAGCTTTCCCTCGAGGTCCGCCTTGAGCCGATTCACCTCTCCATGATGAGCCTTATTGATCCGTAACAGCCGCGCCTCCATCTTCTGCTTCTGCTCCCACAGTTCACTCTTGTCGCCGTGCCGATCCTTTTGAAGCGAAACCTGCTGGCCGACAGGAGTCGCACACATCTGGTCGATGCTCTCGCAGATGCTGGACATTTTCCGGTTCTATGGATAGGCGGGAAAGAGCTGAGTCCCGCACTGGAGCAGAGGGCGAAGAGCCCTACCAGCAGATCCTTCAGCTTGACTGTGAGCTTCTCTTTCTGGATGCACGCCTCCAGCTCGTCCTTGGCCAGCTGGATGTGGTCCAGATGATCGTACAACATCATGAAGCCCGAATCGACGCTCGCCTGGCAACGATTCTTTAGATCTTGGACACTCTCGGTGGCTGCAAGAGAATGGCACTGCTGTGTCCACGTCCTTAGGATGGAATCGATCGAAACTCACGCCAATTCCGGCGCAAACGGATCCGATCTTCATTGCTATCCATCCTCTTGGTGTCCTCGTCGAACACAATGGCAACAAACGTGTAGGAGCCAATCATCTTGGACTCCTCCGGCCCCAACGCCTGCAGCTTCTCGAAAAAAGCCGACTGAAGGCAGTGCAGCCTCTGGTACTGTGTCTGGAGGGCACGCACACGATTCTCCGTGAGCACCCGCTGGTGGGACTTGCCTTGGAGTGGACGAGGGTGGACAAAAGAACTCAAAGCCAATTAGATGGTGGGTGAACCTACGTGGGGCGACCGCGGTGGTAGCATCTTTAGCAAGGGTGTTCTTCTTTGGTTGAGGGATCTTGGACTGCGGCGTCGGCTGCTCTGGCAGTGACATACGCTCGTGGATGGATCCCGAGCCCGACTCCGTGTCCTTTAATCTACTAGGCATCGAGCAGATGCTCACATTGCACCCCCCCGTGCTGCGGACCGTATAAGTCCCTCGGCTGACTGGCCTGTCGTTCGAAGCCTGTAGGATATTCCTTCTTAGATTTGAATAAGGCTCCTGCCATCTTCTGCCGAAGGAACTTACCCTTAAATTATTTGTCTTGGCTCGCATATCGTTGGCCTTAGTAGCTGTACAGCAACGGGAAGGACTGTAATTAGTTAGATTTAATTAGGGAAATAAGAACTCACATCGAACAAATACTGTTTGAGTCGACATTGTTGGATGTCGCAAAAAAATGCGGTAATTGTTTAAAAAATATACATATAATAAATATACAATAAAATGTTCAATTTTGGACTTGGCACTGATAGTGCTGAGATTTCAATAAACTATTGAATTTGACATTTGATAATGTTTTGGATTTTGTGCTGTTAAACTGCCTGCCCTGCCCTGCCCTGACAGCTAATTCCGACACATGTAGGCCCCGTTTCGTTTTTGCCTCATAACTTTTGACCAAGAGCATATTACACAATTAATTTTGTATACGAATTAAAAGCGAGATATCTTAGGTAAACGTCAGTGAAGAAACTAAATCGATTCCTTCGAATAGAAGAAAGATATCAAGAATTCACTGAAGTGCCCATTTTTTTTAAATAAAAATTCTATAACCTGTTTGGGCACCCTTGAAAAATCCACTAAAAATTAAGGGAAAAATATGAAAATGTATTCATTTCTAGGGCCTTCACTGGTCTACTCCTTCTTAGCTTAGCTTATGGCTTAGTAAATTAAAATTCATTTTTTATTCAATTAATTCATTGATTTGATTATATTTAATTAAATGATTCTGCCGGTATTAGCTTGACGTATAATGCATAAAAACAGTGCTAAAATATGTCACGATAACAGAGGCAATGATATTAATGGAATATATATATATAATTGGAAATAACAATAATAATTTCAAGAGACCAAAAAATTATGTTATGCATAAATTTTGGTCAAATACGAAGATAAATCAGAAAGTGCATTGACAAGACTGCAAAAAAATTAAACACTCACATTTTATAAAATTTTGTAACACCCATAGATCGCAATTCGAAAACAATTAAAAACGAGGGGGAACGTTATGAGCCGCGTCTGCGCCGCGGCTCTACTTTATACCCGGTACTCAGTCAGTATGTATGTATGTGAGCTTGTTGTAATTTATTACATGTTCGCAAAAGGAAAAAATTTAATTTTAGCCAAAAAAAAACAATTTAAGTCGAACCTTTTCGGAGATTTTGATCTATTAGATGTTTCCATATTTGTTTACATACGTTTTTTACATCTGTCTTTTCGACATGTCTAAATCTACTTCCTACATATACATACACGGCTGTGTGCGAGAGAGAGAGGGAATCAGTCTGCGCTTGGAAGGCCACTGAAATTTCATTTGTTCCTTCTGACTATATTTATGATCCGATCTGATCCAGATTCAATACTCTGATAGATATAGTCATGTTCTACGATTCTGCGTTTTTAGTTTTCTCGTATCTTCAAAATTGTAGATTTTCATCTTTTGTGGGGGCGGAAGGGGGCGTGGCCAAATTTTAAAACAAACTCGTCTCGGTTTGATATCACAGGAGCTTGGATAGAAAGTTTGGTGGTTCTAGCTCTTATAGTCTCTGAGAACTAGGCGTCAAAAAATTCGATCAGGCATAGCGCCTACCCCTGTGTGTGAGAGAGAGCGAGAGGGAACGATGCATTTCGAAATGGTTTTCTTCATTGTGGCTATATTTATTATCCGATCTGATCCAGATTCTACAATCTGATAGATAAGGTCAGTGTCTATGATTCTGCGTTTTTAGTTTTCTCGTATCTTTAAAATTGTGCATGCCACAGACTTTCGTCCTTGGAGTGGGCGGAAGGGGGCGGGGCGCAATTTTGAAATACACTTGTAACAGTGCGATAGGACAGGAGTCTGGATACAAAATAGTGTTCCTCTAGCTTTTATGGTCTTTGAGCTATAGGCGCTAATGAAGACGGACAGACGGACGGACGGACGGACGGACGGACGGACGGACGGACAGACAGACATAGCTATATCGACTCGGCTATTGATCCTGATCAAGAATATATATACTTTATGGGGTCGGAAACGCTTCCTTCTGGGTGTTACACACATTAATTTTTTGCACAAATCTAATATACCCCTTTACTCTTCGAGTACCGGGTATAATGACTTTAGTGTTTATTTATTTTAACTTTTTAATAACACACACAGCTACTGAAAAAATGCATATATTGGTTGCGTTATCGGCATAAAAACTTCATACTGTCAACTCAGATCAGTAGCTTCTGCTTGCTGTCCAAGCTTACGTGGGGGTGCCTATAGCTGGGGGGTTGGGGCTACTCAGGCTTTTATTTGCTATTATTGCATGTATTTCCACAGTACCCGGCGGCTTCCGATTCCATACCCCTTTGTTTAGGATGGAGGAGTGAAAACAGAAGCCCATCAACAAACGCGAAGCCACGCACAAAACGGAAGTCGTGCTGAACGATAGACAGATGGGAGAGAAGAGAGTCTCGTTGGCTCGCTCTCGCTCTCCCAGAAGGCACTCGTCGTCCCACACGAATCATATGATGCACATCGTTTGGCCAGTCGGTTCCGATGCTCGTCGTGCAAATTTGCATTCAGTTGCCGTTCGAGTGCCGTTCCGTTCCGTTCTGAGTTCATTTTTTTCCACATATCTGTCTAGCGCGAAATGGTTTCTGATCCATCAATACTGAGCTGAAGAAGTGTCGAAAATATCCTGAAAGTTTATTGAAGGATTCATTGGAAAATTGGAAACATTACATATCCAGTAAGTTGCAGTGGGCCTGCGATCAGGCTGGGATTATTCGGACTTACTTCGGTTTTGGTTTTGGTTTTGGTTTTCCACTGTCAGGGCGAAGCCCCAAAAGTGTTTTTAATGATGGAAATCTATGGGAATTGTTTTTGTAGCCGTCTGGGGGCTGTTATTTTGCTCACATTTCCTATGGACAGTCGGCGCGTTTTTCAATTGAATTTAATCAGTGACGTAGACGTTCTATATAGTATAGAACTTGCATACTGTATACTGTACTATATGTATGATTAAATGTGGGCCCGCAATGCGATCCGATTGTCAAGGGGGAATCAACGCCGACCAGACGCCTCTTAGTTCAAGTTCCGCATGGCAATGATGCGGCTTGGCTCTGAAAGGAAATAGAAAGTGTCTGTGAAAATAGTAATAGAAAAACTGAGCAAAGTAAATGGGCATAGATAGTGCCTCAATTGGAGGCATATCGCATCGCTGTGCCATGCGCTGCAACAAATTCAAGTTCAATTCAGATCCACAACTGGACTGGCCTGCCATTGACATTCGGTACGAGTGCTGATAATTAAGACAATTAGGGGAATTCCAAATGGGTTCTGGAAACAGCTTTTAGCCATGCGGGGCAGGCAGATCAGATCCAATTCAGAATAAAAGTTGCATCTCTGCCCTCCGCTTGCAGCGATCCGCAATGAAAGCCGTGGAGTGCCTCGTCTTGTTCCTGGCCGTGATGCGGACTTGGCCGCGCATCGAGGCCTGCAACCGCATGCCGCTGGGTGCCACTGCGGCCAAGTCTCCAGTGGACGATAACTACGTGCTGTCCGTGGCTGGCAGTGTCCAGAGCTATGTGCCGGGCCAGAGGTACAACGGTGAGTGGTCCACCAGAGGCAAGTAATCTTCAGCGCACTTGAGAATGCTTTTCCTGCTCTTGCAGTGACCCTGAGTGCCTTTTCGGGCCTGACCTTTGTGAGCTTTTTGCTGGCCCTGGACCTGGAGACGGGCGATGGCGAGGACGATCCGAATGCTGTGGGCACCTTCGAGCTACAGGATCTGTCCGAGACGCGCTTCAGTCCGCGCTGTGCCAATCTCGTGGAGAACACGAACACAAACGTGAAGACTCACGTGGATGTGGTCTGGGTGGCGCCGTCCAGTCCCGGACAGGGATGCATCCTGCTGCGGGCCACCGTGATGCAGCATCGCGATGTCTGGTTCATGGACGACGGCTTCCTGACCAAGCGCATGTGCGAGGAGGAGGTGGACGACATCGACAGTCAGCCCAGCATTATGGATCCGTGCTGTGCCTGCGACGAGGCCAAGTACGAGGTGGGTATCGCTCAATAATAGTTCAGGTTCAATGACTCCAAACTACTCCATTATCAGCTGACCTTCGAGGGCAAGTGGTCGCGGCACACGCATCCCAAGGACTTTCCGGCCAACAGCTGGCGCACCCGATTCAGCGACATCATCGGCGCCTCCCACACCATCGACTACCGGTTCTGGCAGTACGGGGAGATGGCCAGCGAGGGGCTGCGGGAGGTGGCCGAGCACGGCTCCACACGCACCCTGGAGAGCGAGCTGAAGGACCAGAGCGAGCACATCCGCACGATCATCAAGGCACGGGGAATCGCCTATCCGAACGTGACCGGCAAGACTTTCGCCGTCTTCCGAGTGGACTCGAATCACCATCTGATCTCCTTGGTCTCCATGGTGGATCCCTCGCCCGACTGGATTGTGGGTGTCTCCGGGCTGGAGCTGTGCCTGCCCAACTGCTCGTGGGTGGAGAACAAGGTGCACAATCTGTATCCCTGGGATGCGGGCACTGACAGCGGTCCGTCCTATATGGTAACCCCCCAATCTCCCCATGGGCTCTCTGCGATCGATGCTCAGTCCGTCCTTTTCGTTCCAGTCTGCCGACCAGCCGCAGGTGCCGCCCGACGTTGTGCGCCGCATCAAGTCCAACTTCCCCAACGATCCTCGCTCGCCCTTCTACGATCCCACCGGGGCCCAGATGAAGCCTCTGGCCACGCTGCACATCAATCGGAGGCGTCTCTACGAGAAGAACTGCGAGTCGACTGATTGTAAGCCACAATAACCTAATATCAGTCAGCCCGATTCCGATCTCCTGAATGCCTTTCCAGCGGAACAGCTGCCCGCGGAGTGCGCCACCCAGGCCTGGTCCAGGTGGGACGAGTGCAGCACCAAATGCGGACCCGGCAAGCAGTACCGGACGCGAGAGTTCAAGAATCCCGTGCTGGCATCGGTGAGCACAGATGAGCACAGACTGGCGCATGCCTAAATATAACCTCTGACTCCTCGTCCCCCAGCGTCATCGTTGCAACAATGCCCTGCGGGAGGAGAAGAACTGCGTGGGACGCAATTGCGCCAGCTTCAACGAGGAGACAGCCGACGGGGCGCAGCCCGAGGTGGGGTATCCGACCGAGAGCTCCAGCGATCCGCAGTGCGGGCTGTCCGAGTGGAGCGAATGGTCCTCGTGCACTGTGACGTGTGGCATGGGCGAGCAGACACGCTCCCGCCACTACCTCAACAAGAAGGCCAAGAAGAAGTGCCAGAAGGCGAGCAAGGCGCGCCTCCAGGAGACCAAAGTGTGCGAGGCCATGGAGTGCGGGGGCGACATAGTGCCCGATGACGCGGCCGGCGACGCGGAGGAGGGTGCCGAGAAGCGGTCGCTCTTCCGCAACTTCGAGAGCTACAGCCAGCACAAGGAGGAGTACATACCGCCAGTGTGCGGGATAACGCCCTGGTCGGACTTCTCGCCCTGCCAGGGCCCCTGCGGCGGCCACGGGAAGCGGCAGCGGATCCGCAAGGTGTGGAACAACAATCAGGTGTACGGCGTGCGCGACTCCGACTCCGACAATGGCAGCGATCCCTGCCGCCACATCAAGCTGCACGAGGAGGTGAACTGCACGAATCCCAGCTGCGACACCATCGTGCCCAGCCTCTGCTACGAGGACCTGTTCGAGAGCCCCTGCCGGGACAGCGACGTGACCAACTACTGGTACTACGACCACGTGAGCGACCAGTGCGCCATCTACTGGTCGGACCGCTGCGACACCAATCGCAACAAGTTCAAATCGAAGGAGGAGTGCGAGGACACCTGCCGCCTGCCCCGCCACAAGCAGGAGCTGCAGTACGACCGCCGCCAAACCATCGACTGCCTCGTCTCCGAGTGGGTCACCCACAGCTGCAACGCCACCTGTGGCGACGGCTACCAGCTGCGCACCCGGCGCGTCCTCCGCACGCCCAAGTACGGCGGCAAGCCCTGCCCCAAGCATCTGGTGCGCCTGGATCGCTGCTATCAGCGCTGCGACGACATTTACTCGATCAGCGGCGGGGCGGGATTCGGGGAGCGACGGCATGTGGCCAAGACGCCGCCACCGGACCCGCGGGACGAGTGCCGCTACTCGGAGTGGTCCGCCTGGACGCCCTGCACAGCCACGTGTGGCGACAACGCCGTCCGGCAGCGCACCCGCACTCTGCTCAACACGGACCTGAGCTACAAGTGCAAGGACCGTGTCCGCATGGAGAAGTGTGTGATGATGCCGTGCCTCCTCAGCAGCAACGACGAGGCCGAGAAGTGGTAGGGCAGCAGGAGCCAGGGGCAGGAGTGGGAGGATGATCTATCCACGAGTATTAGATGTACACACCAATTATGTAATCCCCAGCGAATGAATGACAAAATACACATACGAGAATCCCCTCTAGGTGCCCCCCAGGCCATTGGCTATAATTTTCTATGGGAAGGGATGGGAAGGTATTCGAAACTCTCTTGTGCTCACCCGAGCCGTAGTATATTATTTCCGCTTCATGCCATTGCCGCTTCGTCATTGACCCAAATCTGTGGCACGACTGTGGCACGACTGTGGCACGGCCCTTGCCTCCTTCAACGCCCTGGTCCAAGTTCAAAGAACTCAAGCGCCAAATCGTTAATTGAAGAGCGTGCCAGCCACACAGACCAGACCAGAACAAACAAAAGAAAGAACTACACTACATATTCCCTCCAATTGACGGCAACTCAATCAAGATGAGATAATTGAAAAGCTCATCGATTAATGGAGACGATTCCACCAATTTCGGCACTGACCCATCCGCCGAGCAGCCAGCCAGTCAGTCAGTCGACGCTCAACTCTGGACAGCTATGGACCGAGACGCGATGTGGCGCCTGTTGCGGGTGCTTCTGCTACAAGCTTTGGTGTTGCGGGGCGTGTGGGGGGCCTGCAATCGGATCCCACAAGGAGCCAGCGGCGAGCGGTCTGCTGTGGATGAAAACTTTCGGATTCTGATCGATGGCAATCCGGCGACCTATGTCCCCGAGCATCAGTACAACGGTGAGGGCTCCCGCGCACATCCATAGCAAGTGTTTCTCCCTCTCTATCATCGATTTCCACAGTGTCGCTGTCCTGCCCCATCAATTTCAAGTTCGTGAGCTTCACGCTGGTCATCGAGAGTGAGGATCAGACGGTGGCCTTCAGTGGACTGGACATGACCGGGCACTTTGAGCTGCTGGGCTCCCCGGACACCAGATTCAGCGTCGGCTGCGAGAACATGGTCGAGAGCACCAACACGAACGCCAAGACCCACATCGAGGTCTCCTGGGTGGCCCCAAAGTCCCCCGAAAGCGGCTGTGTCCTGATCAAGGCGGGAGTGGTGCAGCAACGCGACGTATGGTTCATTGATGAGGGCTTCCTCACCAAGCGCCTCTGCCCAGAGGAAATCGACGAGCTGAATAGCCTGACGCCGCCGCTCCAGAGCTGTTGTGCCTGCGATGAGGCCAAGTACGAGGTGGGAGGCAGGCGCAAGACTGGCCCTCAGCGTTACGCTGTAACAGTTCCATTTCATCCCTTTCCAGATCGTCCTGGAGCGCAAGTGGACCAGGAACACCCATTCCAAGGACTTCCCAGTCGAGGCCTGGCGCACACGCTTGGGCGAGGTGATTGGCGCCTCGCACAGAAACGACTACCGCGCCTGGGCCTACGGCGGACGAGCCAGCCTGGGCATGCGCGAGATGGCCGAGCACGGCGCTACCCGTACCCTGGAGCAGGAGATCCGAGACAACACCCAAGTTTGGCTATTCCGTTTGCTTCCATGAGGGTTTTGTGTTCCATCTGGTGATCTCTTACAGAATGGCGCCGTGCGCACCATCATCAAGGCGCCGGGCATCCCTCATCGCTTGAACGCCTTCGGCTCCACGCTGGCCAATGCCCGGGTGGATCCGGCTCACCATCAGATCTCGCTGGCTGCCAAAATCGATCCTTCGCCCGACTGGATACTGGGTGTGGCCGGACTGGAGCTGTGCCTCAGCAATTGCACGTGGCTGGAGCGAAAGGTGTTGAACCTGTACCCCTGGGACATTGGCACTGATTCAGGACCCTCATATATGGTGGGTGAAGATCACAGATCACAGATCACAGATTTCTGTTTGAAGCACCGTTTTCTCCTTCAGTCTCCCGACCAGCCGCAGGTTCCGCCTGATGTGATTCGACGTATTACTTCTTCGTACCCCAGCGACTACCGTTCGCCCTTCTTCGATGATACGGGCACCTCGATGAAGCCCCTCGCCACGCTCCACCTGACGAGGAAGAAGCTCTACATCCGCGAGTGCGAGGAGGGTGAGTAGCCAGGAGCATAAGGATTCAGTTGTACCTCTGACCCTTGGTTCACCCACTGAACAGTATCGCAGGGCGGACGGGAGCCTCTGGAATGCGCTGTGCATCCTTGGAACGATTGGAGCAACTGCAGCACCCGCTGTGGCCAGGGCTACACCCAGCGCATTCGCAGCTACAAGAACCCCAACCTGGCGGCCAATTACAACTGCCGAATGCAGCTGGAGGAGATTCGTCAGTGCCAGGGCAGCCAGTGCGGCCAGGGGGAGGAGGAGTATGCCATTGCGAGTCCCGGTGTGGATGTGGGCTTGGGTTTCGGTTTCGGTTTGGGTGGGGAGAGTGCGACCGGTGCTGGCTCCATGGCCGAGTGCCAGCTGAGCAGCTGGAGTGAGTGGTCGCCGTGCTCGAAAACCTGCGGCCGAGGCGTCTCCACACGGACCCGCGACTACTACAATCCCCAGGCGAGGCAGCGATGCCTGACGGTCATGCGGCTGCCCTTGGAGGAGACCAGACAGTGTCTGGGATCGGACTGTGGCGGCACCATACCCGACAACGGGGAGCTCGACGGCTTACCGGAGCCAGAGCCAGAGACACCCAGCTGGAGCACTAATAGTTACAATAACAGGATGGATAATCCATATGCGGGATCAGTCAACCAAGGCTGGAACAGAAAGGGTCTCAGCACCGCTGAGGGCGACAGATCACCGTTCGGTTCTGTGGACAGATCGCAGGATACCAGCTCGCCCTTTGGCCAGACAGACAGCCAGCCCCGCTCACCGTTTGATCCCACCGACACTCGACGGGGCTATAGCCCAAATCGCCAGACCCTCGATCAAGAGCGTCCCAACTACAATACCTACGGCAGTGAGAAGATGGTGGGCAACAGGCCCGGGAGTAGCCTGGGGCACAACAGCAATGACTACAGCACCCCCAACATGAGGCCGGGCTTGGGCTTCACCACCAGATCTCCATACGCAGGACGCTATCCCAGTCGGCAGCAGGACATGGCTGAGCAGCCGCTTGGCAGCAGCGGCAGCAGCGGCAACAGCAACAGCAACTACAATGTGGTCCAGGACTACTGCTTCGAGAAGCCCATTGCCTCCACCCGTCCCTGCCTGGCCCATCCGGTGGTGGAGAGCAACTACTGGTTCTACGACCACGACGATCACGAGTGCAAGATCTTCACCACGGACAACTGCGACGAGAACAAGAATCGTTTCCGTTCGCTGATGGCCTGCGAGGGCACGTGCCTGCAGCCCCAGATGAATGTGGAGCGCAGCGAGAACGAAGCCATGGATCTATATGGCCAGTCCGGGGCATCCTATGCCCAGACAGGCGGCGCTTATGGCGGAGCTTACGGCGAAGCGGTGGGGGATATTGGTGAACCGATGTCGCACACAAGGAACACATACGACTCGTTCAGACCGGGCCGCTATGGCAGCTGAAGAGTGTGGTCGGATCGCTTAATAAAGAATTGCGAGTAACAATGCCCAGTCAGGGTCGTTTTCTTCCAGAGTTGAAAGAGAATGTTTCAGTTGGGTTTCAGTTTCTCTGTCTCTGAAGAGAGCCAAAGCTTTCGTTGTTTTTCCGGCGCTGATAAGGCCCCAGTGGGCAGTGGGCAGTGGGCAGCCTATTGGTATCAGTGGGTCAGAAAAATAAGGCGCTCGGCAGTAGACTCTCCACGATTCCGGGGCTTATCAGGGAACAGTCGGAGCAGCGGCAGCCAAGTCTCTCTTTCTGATTCACTTTTCGCAAAAGGGAAAAGCTGATTTCCGAAAGCCTCGCTCAGTTTGCAACAGTCGCCCAAGTCGAATGGTCATAGACTGCTCCGGAATGTGGCGGAACGACTGCTTTCCCCTGTTTCCACTGCTTCTGGCGGCGGTGACGATCGGCCCAGCCCGCAGTCTGATCTGTACACGCCGCCCGGCCAACACGGCCACGCCCAAGTCGCCAGTGGATGAGAACTATGTGATAAGCGTAACGGGCAATCCGGAAACATACATTCTCGGACAGGAGTACAACGGTGAGTAAAGTTCATTGGCCCTTGCGCTTGAACTTCATGGGAAGATCGTCTTGGGCCTTATGCCTTGAGGCATCATCTGAATCGATACGCTTGGAATATTTCGCAATGTTTATTGTTTTGTAAACAAATTGCGGACATGTGCCTGGGAGTAGATCTGGCTTATCGCGGGCCCTTGCGAATTCGGATTCAAGGTCAACGATAACAGCTAAAGAACTGAACGATTTTCCACACCCCACCACCACACAGTTTCCCTGAATGCATTCAACGGCCACCGCTACATTAGCTTCATTCTGGCGCTGGAGAACGAGAACGGGGACTTCAACTATGCGGATGACCTCGGCCGCTTTGAGCTGAGCGACCTGACCGAGTCGCGCTTCAGCCCCAACTGCATAAATATGGTGGAGAACACCAACACCAATCCGAAGACCCACATGCACCTGACCTGGGTGGCGCCCAGCGAGCCTGGCAGCGGCTGTATCCTTATGCGGGCCACCGTGCTGCAGCATCGTGACGTATGGCACATGGATGACGGAGGACTGACGCGACGCATTTGCGAGGAGGTCGTTGACGATGTGGAGAGCCAGCCGACGGCTCCCTTGCTGGATATACCCTGTTGTGCCTGCGATGAGGCGCGCTACGAGGTGAGAGTGATAGCCTAGGCAGTGCCCCAGTAACCCTTGCTTGTTGCCCAACATTACAGATGATATTTGAAGGGGTCTGGTCCCGCAACCTGCACCCAAGGGACTTTCCAGCTCGAGGCTGGGAGACGCGTTTCTGCGAGCTCTTGGGGGCTGCTCACAGCTCCGACTACCGCTTCTGGGAATCCGGATCCCTGGCGAGCGAGGGACTCAAGCAGTATGCAGAGCACTGCACGTCGCGTCTGCTTGAGCGGGAATTCAGCATCAACTTTCGGGTGAATTGACATCTCTCTAGATCGGCTGGAAGCCCAAACTAATGAAAAGTCCTTACAGGATCAAAAAATCCGCACCATTATCAAGGCACGCGGTCCGTCGTTTCCCAACATGAGTAGCAAGTCCATGGCCTCGGTGCGAGTGGATCCATTGCATCACATGGTGTCGTTTGCCTCCAAAATAGAGCCATCCCCAGACTGGATTGTGGGCGTCAGCGGACTGGAGCTGTGTCTGCGGAACTGCACGTGGCTGGAGGGGAAGGTTATCAATCTGTATCCCTGGGATGTCGGCACGGATGCGGGCCCAAGCTATACGGTAGGTGATGGCAGGATCAGTCGCTGAATTTGCAATAAGTTTGTGCCCTCTCCACTTGACAGTCCCCTGACCAGCCGCAGGTCCCGCCAGATGTCATCAGGCGCATGCGTTCCGACTTCCCAAACGATCCGCGCTCGCCCTTCTACGACGAGACGGGGGCTCCCATGAAGCCCATGGCAATCCTGACGGTGCGACGCCAACGGATCTACGAGCGGCGCTGTGCGGATGAAGACTGTGAGTGTAGCGAGACTTTTATATGACAATCAACTAATCAACAATCCCCCAAACCAATCCGCAGCCAACAATCCAGCAGAAGTACCCCGTGAGTGCCTTACACATCCCTGGTCCAGCTGGAGCGACTGCTCATCCAAGTGTGGCGATGGCATGCAGTACAGGCGACGCGTCTACAAGCAGCCCGAGCTGGCGAGGATCTACAACTGCAATGTGCCGCAGTATGACGAGCGCGAGTGCCAGGGCCAGATGTGCGGTGCACGCAATCTGATGGGCAATGTTGGGGACTTTGATGATCTGGACCCTGGCATGGGCTTTGGCATGGGCATGGGCGTCGGAGTGGGAGTGGGCGGAAACATCCGTCAGTCGAATCAGCAACGAGGGCCCGAGTGTCAAATGAGCCGTTGGGGCAGCTGGAGTCCGTGCAGCGTTACCTGCGGAGAGGGCTACGAAATGAGGCAGCGCCAGTACCTCAATCCGGGAGCCGAGCCGAAGTGCCAGAGTGTGCACCGAATGGAGTTGCAGGAGACACGCAAGTGTGAGGGCCGAGCTTGCCTCGGTAATCTGCCAGGATCGATTAGTGGCGACATGGACTTGGGTATGTCACCTTATGGAGAGCCCATGGGCCAGTCACCTTATGGTGATCCCATGGGTGGACGAGGCGTCGGAGGCATGTACGGTCCACCGTCAGAACTAGACGCCAATCGATTTGAGGGAAACTCTAACAGAGGCTACGACGAGGCTCCAATAGATCAGAATCGACCGGGATTCGGCTTCGCGGTTGGCAACCTTAAAGGCCACACTTCCAGTTGGGGCGACAACACACAGAAATCGGATGCTGTGTGGCTGCCAGAGCGACAAACAACTCTGATCCAGGAGCCGCCGTCCTACAAGCAGCCAAGGATTCAAAGTAATTACAATTCGGCAGCCGGCTATGAACCTATAACGGAACCACCGTCGCCCTGGTCGCGCCCAGGTCCCAGTGACACATACCAGCCATCGCGCTTAGAGGACGTAGAACGGGCTCCTTGGCAGCGACAGGGTCCCGGAAACACCCACAGCAGAGATAGAGCACAGCAGATTCCTAGTGCTGGGACAGAGCAGGAAGCATGGCCACGACCCGATGGCTACCACAATGGCGACACTGATCCCGTCCTGTCGACTCGCTGCTTTCAAATGCTGCACACCGTTCAGCCGCGCTGCCAAAATCAAACTATCACGGGACAGTTCTGGTTCTACAACTTCTGTGCCGATGAATGCATGCTATATGCAACAGATCCTTGCGATCGCAATTTGAACAAATTCAGCAGGTGGGAGGAGTGCGAGAAATGCCGCCTGCCTGAGCTCGCTCCCCTGCAGCAGCACCGCTCGAATTCCCCGGAATGCCAGGCACTGAGAGCCACATGGTATGCCGAGGAGCGAGCGCGTGAAGAACAACGAGCGTCGAATAGAAGACGCAATTATGGTGGCCATCGGCAACGCGGTAGAAATTAAATATACATTTAATATCTAGTAAATACTTGTTTAGGCTTGCCTTATTTCACTAAGTTTTCTAAGCAATGATATATGTATTTAGTTGATAATATATTATGGATAAAACTGGAGCTGTCATTCAGTCACTATCACTGTTGTAGGGTATTGTCGGAGGACCTCTCGGATGCGTTCGCGACGGCTGGTGTTTCTGTTGGGAGAAGAAGAAACGCGTCAGAAGCCCCAACGGCCACTTACCCAGGAGTTTCTCGGGGATCCCTCTGCCGCTTTATATCTTTAAAATTTGAAAAGTATCAAAAAGAATCCGCTTGCCGGTCGTTACAAGGTGTTTGTTATTATTTTATTTTTTTTAGTGTAGTATAGTGATGGCACTCGACGTGTGCACGTGACCAGACACGATAGTACGATACGATGGCTCGTGGCACGTGAAAAATGAAAATGTATTACAAATCAATTTGTGCTTAATTAATTAATTTAATAAATTCTTTGTGAAATAATTTGAGACGGTTGTGAATGCTAATTTTGCGTTTTCATGATATCTCATGTATCAAATGCAAAGTCTAATGTCATATCACCATAAACAGCTGTATTCCGGAGCTGCCTACATTTCGCAACTGCCCTGACAACCCTGCGGCATTGCACAAGCACAAAGGAAAGCAAAAGTGAAAAGTAAAAATAACAATATAGGCAGAAATGCATTTGCAACGTTTTCAATTTATGATGCGTAGCATGTTGAGGGTGCAACAGGTTGCAGCAATGGCCCAACACCAGCAACAACTACGTAATTTATCGCTTTATTGGCACTTGGCACAATCACAAAGGGCGGCTGGAGCACCAGGAGCTGGAAAAAAGTCTGGTGGTGCCCAGAAACCAAGAAATTCGCCAGAAAAGATTACACTTGTTCAGCAGAACCAGGCGGAAATCAGCATAACCACCTTGGAGGAAGCGCAGAAGTTAGCCAAGCGGCGAGAGTTGCACCTGTTGCGTCTGGACCAAACGGACACCAAAACGGGGCGCGCCATGTTCAAGTTGGTACTAACTACGCAGTAACAGGGAATCATTATTTATTGGAATGCATTCTTTCAGACTTGTCACATCTGCGGAAATGTTAGCCGATGATGGGGGCTCAACGAACACCACTCCCGACAAAACCAACAAAAAGTCTGAGAAATCACTGACAATAGGTGCCCGAATCACGGAGCATGATCTTTCATCGCGGCTCAAGAATATCGTCAAATGGCTGGGCAAGCGACACGAAGTCCGCATTCTCATCCAGGGCAGTGCCAGCGGATCTGACGAAAGCAGTGCTGAGCGCATAGTCAAGGCAATTGGACAAACCATTACAGAGCCGCAGGTCATTGGCAAAATAGTTCAAAAACGGAGCAAAGGTTCTTATATAAAGTTTAGCATTTTGCCTGTGACTCAGCCAGCCCCAACTACGCCTACCCCTGCCCCTGCCCCTGCCCAGTCGTGACAACAAACGCCATTGCCTCGGATAAATCCCAGTCATTTGACAGCAATGGCGTTACCTCTGTCCCTTGTCATTAGACGGAGTTACTCCACCACGCAAAATAATGGCGGCCGACGACCTGATCCAACCAAAACTGGAGTAGTGGCGGCTGCTTCAATTATTTGTATTTTTACTCTGAAATATGTCTTCTGGCTGCACGCTCTAATTAAGAAGGATAGTTGAATACTTGAAAAGTTTAGTCTGATTTATGCTCAGCATTTTCGTTAAGATAATTTATATTTGTATTGAAAACTCAATTAATAAACTGCGGGAAAATGTCAAGATAATTTGAATTTTTCTTGGGCCCATGATTAAATTAAAACTCCAATATATCCGCTTATATTTCTTTTTATTCCCATATTGGTTTGTATTGATTTTATATAGGTGCCATTCATTTAATTTGTATTTTCAGTTATATATTTTGTATATGTGTTATTATTTGTATAGATTCTAAACACACAAGTTAATGAAATATTACACTCTTTCTTTATAATATGAAGTCGCTAGTTTAAAGCAAAGCTTACAATTGAACTAAAGTCTACTATTGTTACACGAGCAAGTAAAGCTTTTATTTGGTTTGAAATAAATATAAATAGTATTTTTTAATTATGTTGGAAACTTGAAAAATCAACAAATCGAAGCATAAGCTTATGGACATCCGGACACTCATTTCTTTCGTTTACCAAAAAGCCTGCGACTACAGCAGTGAATTTGTCTTTGTTTGGATACAAATTACAGGCGTATAAGTTACATTAAAATTGAAAACAATTAAAGCAATAAACTAAAAATACGGCACAAGGAACATTTCCATATTACAGAAATAAATAAAAGATTAATTTCATAATTTAGTTTACAACTAAAACACACAAATACGTTATGCTTAATCGGCTGAAATAAATAATTATATGTATTAGAACGAACTATAGAGAAATAGAGAACAAAAAAGGTCATCAAATAACAATGTTAAAAGCCGTTAAAAAATGGTATCCTTCAAAAACTCACGCTATATCGTTACAACTGACAAGCCTCATAGTGGAGATATTATTGATGAATTGCAAACGGATAAGAAGACACACAAAATGGTAAAAGAAATTCATTAGACATTGACTCTTTCACATAAGCTTTTGGAATGATATATGCACTAAATAATTTAACTACGGTAAATGCCAAAAGCGTTTTAGTTACGTTGTTGCCGCTTGGTGCATTGCATTGGTGATTCCTGATACTGACCTAGACGCGCTGAATCTCAAAGAGCTTGACCTCCGTATCATACCAAATGGCAGGCTCCACATTGCGCAGGTAGATGACGCCCCAGATGTAAGTGCGGAACCAGGCTGTGGTGCCCGCGTTCGCCTGATACTTCCGTATAAGTATGGGATGTGGAACAGGCAAGAGGCCAACCAGCGTTCCGTGTTGCAGGAATTTAAGGATCTCTGATTCGTCAGTAAGACCCTTGTCTATGCATATCTTCTCCACCTGCGGTACTAGAACCTGGAGCAAACGCATTATCGTCTGCAGCGGCAACTTTGAGCGCCAGGAGACAATCCACTCGGGTGTGGGTGCCCATCGATCCCCTTCGCTGGGAACCATGCGAATGCTGCTCCGATGGGCCACCGATAGCCGTGATTGGCTGGTGGGTGAGGTAGATTTTCGACCACCCGTTGGTGTTGCGACGGGAGACTTGTCATACGGGACGATTTCCGTAGATTCCTCCGTCTGCGTTTTATCATTTGGATGGGCCTGCTCACGCTCAGTCATCTGACTGATGGCTGGTGTGTCCAGCAAGGATGTTTTCAAAGTGCCCGGCTCGGCTGGTTGAGCAGTCAGTATCTCCGGCTGCGGCTCTTCAATTTGTGACCGCTCATGGGATTCCGTTTCCGATTCGAGGTCCTCCTCAGCCTTCGGTTCCTCATTTATCGTGTCCTCCTCGTCTTCTTCATCGTCATCATCAATATACTCTTCCGGCACGTGAGCTGAGGGCAGCTCTTGCGAGGCAGCTGCTATCCTCCGCTGCGGTACACGTGGCAAATTGAACTTTCCACCTGCCTTGCGCCCACTCATACACTTGGCTATCCCGGCCATATCTGTGGGGAGATTTGCCATGGAATGGAACACATGACGCTTCCGTATTATGGTATAGACTAGATTCGAGTTCCCGTCGAACTGATACTGTATAATGTTGTTGAATATCTCCAGCAAGAAGAACACCAAATGATGATTGCTGGGCGCTGATAGCAGAAACCAAGGCGTGCTGAAGGCCTCGAGCAGATGCAGCAGCTTCACACTGGCCACCATCGAGAGGGTCTTCAAGTACGGTGATACATTCACGAGAATAGTCAGCAGACAATCGAACAGCGGCTGCAGACGCTGGTGGCCAGTTGCAATGATTTTGTGAAACACTGTGATGAGCAAATCCGCATGAGTTCCGGTGAAGACCGGTATGTCCATGGGTACAGTGGCGGAGTAAGCCTTATTTAGGCGAACACCAAAGTTTCGCTCCCCTGAAATGTGAGAACTTAAGTCGTTGAACACAGTCACAGTGTAAAGAAGCGGCTCGCTCACCTGACAACAGCAGCAGTATGAACACGCCTATGTGCATCAGGCCAACGCGGGATTGGTCCGCCCGAGAGTAGTTCAAGTGATACAATATGGGAATGAGTATGTCTAAAACATCCGAACTCTTCAGAACGAAATACAAAAACTTTTTGTTGTAGTCGCATATCTTCCAGAACAAAATGAGAAGCTCCTGATGACAATGCAAGCGCTTTGTGGAATTGGGTAAATAGTTTTGAACCAGGGGATTATTTAACAGACGAGTTATGCCCTTGAGGACAAAATGGAAATCCTCATCCCGATGGACGCGCGACAGATAATTGATGAACAAATTGTCCCCGCAGTTTCCTTCGTCATAGGAGGGCTGCCCAGGTTGTGTGAGCTGTTGCTGCACCACCATGTCATGGTCTAACGTGACAATAAGGAGCTGGAGACAAGCCTCGACCAAGGGCTCCGTGGTGTCCGCAAAGATCAGGTGATTGTAGGGTACGCCATATCCAACTGGATCATACGAACATACTGTGTTTAAGAATGACGTAAAGAGGGGCAGGGCATGACGATTGTCGGCCGAGGTGAAGTAAGCTATCCATTTGTTGGGCTCCTCCGATTGTTGAGGCGAACGGTACATCGGCTCTGAGAAACAAGTAAGCAGCAGCTTCAATAGCTCCGTGCGCCGGCGCTCCATGTGGGCGTTGTGAGGCGGGGACTGGGCGAATCCCACGCCTGCCTCCCAAATGTATTCGCAGCTATCAATATTGGCGAGTTCCTCGGCCTTCTCCGGACCGGCGCGACGTGCTGACGTGACAGTGAAGTCTGGACAGAAGAGCAAATCGCAAATGGCATTCAATAAAGATTGGGCCAAAGGCATTGTCTTTTCCTGGGACGGCAAACTGCTCCAGAAGAAATCGCGCCACTTCTCATCCTCAAAGATGTATGGCAAACATCTGATCAGGAGGCGCACACAGTTCAAAACGCACTGTTGCTCTGCCTGAGTGCGACAGCTGCTGTCCACCGCCTGGGCCAGCTTCTCGACAGCCTTATAGCACAAAGTGGCCAAGTTGGCTGGGTTATCATTCCTTATTTGTCGAATTTCATTCGATGTAACCAAAGCGAACACATCCTCAAGCGTTGTTTGATGTCCTTGCCAGAACTGCTCCCAGAATTGCTCGTCACTGGGGTCGATTTTCTGGTTCTTCTGCGTCAGCTGCACAATTGCCTTGCGAAAGTTCAACTTTGAATCTGTGTTTCCCATATTGCTTGGGTTCTGGTGTGCTTTGGTATTGTTGAGTGCCTGATTTCCACCTGCCCCGTGTGCGGTCGCCCCAATTCAAGTGTTTCCAGTGGTCTGAAATGAGTTTACATAGAATTTAAAATACTTTTCTGTTCAAAATATGAAAGATTCACAAATTCGCCTACGCACTAGAGTTGGGAAAATATTCGATAGTACTTCAATACTATCGATGGTTGAAAAATATAACCCGATATAACCGTTTGTATGAACTGGCACATCTATTTATTGTATGGTTAGTGCCAAGCACTGGTTATGGCCTATGACATTAGACTTTTCTGAATTTTCTGCGAAGAGCGAGATAACAGGAAAGAAAAAATAAAAAAATCATGTTCGTAGTCGTCTCTGAGCCCAACTCCAGGCTATTAGTCGAATAACTGAGGCCCAATTTGTACCTAAATGATGTTTTCAACTGGAAAAACAACTGGACGCACATTCTCTCGCTCTAACTGCAGGCTTTTTGTATACGGCTATCTCTATTTTTGCAGCTAGTCCAGCTTCAAAGTCCAATGTCATACGGGTGTTTTACAAGCTGTTTTGTATACTAAGTGATACTGCTCCACCGCCGCCTTTGTCTGGGCTCTCTACCTTCCACACCCACAGCAAGAGAATTAACGGTGTGAGTGAACTGAACATGTTCACTACTTTTCTGTTCAGTTGCTCACTAGTTCACTCACACTCGAGACGCGCTCGCAAATCGAATTAAGTGACAACTTTGGACATCACTTCGAAAAGTGTTAATAGTATTTATATTTATATATGCCAGTCAATATGAAAAGCATGGGCAATATTTTTCGCAGTTCACATCTAGTTGGCATCGCCGGCAGTGACAGCTCTATATTTGGAGTGTTGCAAAGCGACCTAGAGACCTCTTTTGCCGGTGCTGCAAAACGATCACACGCAGACAAGAACATACAAGACACGTAAACGTCACCAAAAAGTTATTTGCAAACAATTAATTCAATTCAATTCATTAATAATTAAGTACAAAATGTGTTACTAAAAGACGCGTCAAGTTTTGTTCCACGCAAAACAGGACTGCGGCTGTGTGAATGTGTGCGGTAGAAAGGGCAGGTCGGAAAACATATGTATGAAAACGCAAGGCAAGGAGAGAGGAGCTGCCCACGAATTTGAGAATTTTTTCGGCGGAAGCCAGCTAGCTGCTATTGACGAGTAATTAAGAAAGCCCTGGACACAATGTCACTGCCTGGCAATGGCATCTACGTGGTGCGCGGGGAAATGGCCACCTTGATGACGGCCATGCGACGTGGAACGCGTTGGAATGCCACAGCCTACGTGGTAACTAATTATTCAAATACTAAAAGATAGTCGTGACATACCCCGTACATCCTCCGATTTGCAGGACGATGAGAAGGACTCGTTGTTGAAGCTGTTTATAGACCTCAAGCAGGACTTAAATCGCATTGAGGATCTGCGTCTGATTGAACCTAGGGTGTTTCTCTCTCCATTTTTGGAGGTGATACGCACGGCGGATACGACGGGACCCTTGACCAGCCTGGCTCTCGCCTCAGTCAATAAATTCTTGTCATATGGCCTAATTGGTGAGATAAACTTCTGTCCAATCTTTCCAGTGCTCGCTCCCTATCGCATTTTCATATTGCAGATCCCACTTCGCCTAATATAGCAGACATTGTGGAGCGCATAGCGGATGCCGTGACGCATGCTCGCTTTATGGGGACAGATCAGTCCTCGGACAGTGTTACTTTCATGCGGGTCATTGAGGTGCTGCACACTTTAATCCGCAGTCCGGAGGGAGCTGCCGTCAGCAATGAGTCGATGTGCGAGGTCATGCTAAGTTGCTTCAAGATTTGCTTTGAGCCAAGACTCAGTGAGTTGTTGCGACGCTCTGCAGAGCAATCGCTGAAGGATATGGTGCTTTTGTTCTTCATGCGTCTGCCGCAGTTTGCGGAGGAGCCCAGCGATACTGTCTTGCAGAAGCGCTTCACCATTGGTGATGCTGCCAGCGGGGCTGCCCAGGAGAAGCACAAGCGAAAGACAACAGCAGTGGCCGCCGCCCCAGCTCCCCCATCGGTGCAACGCAAGTCCTCGACAGTAGAAGATCCTCCCCAGACCCCTCAATGCAGCCTTGCAGCACCAAATCACCTCAAGGCCCCCATACTGGCCACCACTCCAGCCAGCCCAGCAGGCAACATTTTGGACATGCAGGGCAAGATCACGCAGACGCCAACAACCACAGCAGTCGTGGGTTCGGGAGCTGAGGAGAATGCTGCAGCGGATGTACCTACCATTCAAGTAGAGAGTGCCGCCGAATCAGAAGTCGTAGATGGGGGAGAGGAAAAGAACACCTTAACCGACGCGAACAGCAGCGAGTACATCAACTCTGTGGGCGTTCGCTTCACCCAGCAATCGTCCGACAAGGACGGAGCACTAATCTCTGCCACCCTGTCGCCCTACGGCCTGCCGTTCATCCAAGAGCTTTTCCGCTTCCTCATCATCCTTTGCAATCCGTTGGACAAGCAGAACTCAGACAGCATGATGCATACGGGCTTGAGCTTGCTCACTGTGGCCTTTGAAGTGGCCGCCGATAACATTGGCAAATATGAGGGTTTGCTCGAGCTGGTCAAGGATGATTTATGCAGAAATTTGATATCGGTTAGTAATTTTTCCCCCTCATTAGATAGATTGGAAATAATTCATATTGATCTTTCTGTTGCAGCTCCTTACGTCCGAGCGCTTGAGTATCTTCGCTGCCGATTTGCAGCTATGCTTCCTGCTTTTCGAGTCGTTGCGCGGACACTTGAAGCTCCAGCTAGAAGGCTACCTCAAGAAGCTGAGCGAGATTATAGCCAGTGACAATCCCAAGACGCCGTACGAGATGCGTGAACTGGCTTTGGACAATCTACTGCAGTTGTGGCGCATTCCTGGCTTCGTCACCGAGCTGTACATCAACTATGACTGCGATCTGTACTGCACGGACATGTTTGAGAGTTTGACCAACTTGCTAAGCAAGTACACCTTGTCGGCCACCAATGCGGTATACAGCACTCACATCATCTCCATGGACACGCTCATCAGTGTCATCGACAGCATTGAGCGGAACTGTGCGGCATCCAAGAATAGTCACAGCAGAGAAGCTGTGACAGAAGCCGGTCCGGCAGCCGGCGGGAGTCGCCATTCGCGACACAGCAGCGAATTGGAGGGGATTGTCATCGACACTGGTGGCGGATCTTCAGCCGTCGAAGAACAAGGACGTGTAGAGAATATCTCCAACTTCATTAACGGCAGCTCGCAGAGATTGCGGTTGCAGTCGCAGTCTGGAGGAAATGAAATGGGCGGCGGAATAACCAGTGAAAAACTGGCCAATGTCAAGCAGAAGAAACGCTTGCTCTCCCAGGGCACAGAGCGGTTCAATCAACGACCCGACAAGGGTATCCAGTATCTTCAGGAGCACGGCGTTCTCAGTGCTCAGCTCGATCCCATGCAAGTGGCGCTATTCCTGCGCGAGAATCCTGGCCTCGACAAGAAAATGATTGGCGAATACATTTCGAAGAAGAAGAATGTCGATTCAAAGATTCTGATCAACTTTGTCGACTCCTTCGACTTCACTGGTCTCCGTGTGGATCAGGCACTGCGCCTGTATCTGGAGACATTCCGATTGCCTGGCGAGGCTCCGTTGATTTTCCTGGTGTTGGAACACTTCTCCGATCACTGGCATGTAAGTGAGCGTGGGCTTGGGCAATGGGACAGAACAGTTATAATTTAAATATCTTATGCAGACACAAAATCTGGAGCCGTTTGCGAACACCGATGCCGCATTCCGCTTGGCCTATGCCATTATCATGCTGAATATGGATCAGCATAACTCCAATGCAAAGCGCCTGAACGTTCCAATGACTCTGGAGGATTTCACCAAGAATTTGCGTGGCCTGAATGGTGGCAGCGACTTTGATCAGGAGATGTTGGCACAGGTCTTCAATGCCATCAAGTGAGTAAATTTTGATATTAATCTTGGCACAATAGCATCGATTGCCTATTTCCGTTTTCATTATATTCCAGAAACGAGGAGATTGTCATGCCTGCAGAACAAACCGGCTTAGTGCGTGAAAACTATCTGTGGAAAGTGCTGCTTCGACGTGGGGACACCCACGACGGCCATTTCCATTATGTCCACGATGCCTCCTACGATGTGGAGATATTCAATATTGTGTGGGGAGCTTCCCTGAGCGCTCTGAGCTTCATGTTCGATAAGAGCACTGAATCTGGCTACCAGAGAACGCTGACGGGTAAGTGAACAACCAATACGAGGAGTGTAAGCATTTGGTTTGATTTGGACACTTGAATTCGTTTCAGGCTTTAGCAAGTCGGCAGCTATATCAGCGCATTACAATCTGCACGCGGACTTTGATGCCCTCGTTCTGACGCTGTGCAAATTTACAACGCAGTTGAGCAGCGTGGAGCAACACGAGCCGGCACCGGCGCTTAATGAGATTCAGCAGGCGGTGAACTTTGGATTGAATGTCAAGGCGCAGGCAGCCATGAGGACGGTATTCCGTTTGGTTCACGATTATGGCGATTGTTTGAGGGAGAGCTGGAAGCATATCCTCGACATGTTTCTGCAGCTGTTCCGCCTGAAGCTCCTGCCCAAATCCCTCATTGAGGTAGAGGACTTTTGCGAGGCAAATGGCAAGGCAATGCTGATACTGGAGAAGCCGCGAGAGAAACAGGAGTCTGGTCTCTTTTCCAGTCTGTACTCGTTCATCAGCTCAGAGGGCCAGCGTGAGCCCACCTACGAGGAACAGGACTTCATTAAGCACGCACGCAAGTGCATCAAGGAATGCCAACTCGATCAAATGCTGCAGGAGTCGAAATTCGTGCAACTGGAGTCCCTGCAAGAGCTGCTCAAATGTGTGCTTGGTCTGCTGAAGGCCCCTCAGGGCCACAAGTCGATTGGTCTGCCCTATGCTGAAGATCAAACCGTCTTCTGGATGGAATTTCTCGTCAAGATCGTGGTGCACAATCGCGATCGCATGATTCCCCTGTGGCCAGCGGTGCGGGATCAAATGTATCTTCTGCTAATGGGCAGCGCCTCGTGCGGCTACGACTATCTTCTCAATCGCTGCATTGTGGCAGTCCTCAAGCTGGCCATCTACCTAATGCGCAACGAGGAACTGTGCCCCATTGTTCTTCAGTCTCTCAAGATGCTGCTGATGCTGAAGCCAGCCCTTCTGCTGCGCATATCCAAGCAGATTTCAATTGGCATTTACGAGCTGCTGAAGACTTCTGCCCAGAACATCCACTCTGAGCAGGACTGGCAGATCATCTTCAATCTGCTTGAGTGTGTGGGTGCCGGTGCTGTTCCCCCCAACTACGAGGATACCCAGCTGCCGCTGCCGCCCAATGGAGGCGCCAAATCAGATGGCGCGTTGAGTGGCGAGGAGGATGCCTCTGCGCCCCCGGAGCGTGGCTACACATCAGACTCTGAACTCTCCAAAGCAACGGCCCTGCCCACTGCTCCCAGTCCAAGTACTGAGAATTGGATATTGGTCAACAACAAGGACAGTGAACTGACCACGGCCTCGAGGTGAGTTTCTTGGGACACACTAAAATCCACACTTATCGCCAATTCGAACTGTATTTCTTTGATAGACCGCAGTCGCCGCCCAGCTCCACCGCAGGTGCTTCAACTTCTTCGAGTAGCCTCGTCTATAATTGCCAGCTTCTGGACCATGCGCCGTTTGCCCTGTTCAAGTGCTGGGACTCGCTGTCCTTCATTGTGAGGAGCGTGGCCCACATCACGCCCTATAACTTTGAGGCCTGTGTTCGCTGCATTCGCATCTTTGTGGAGGCCTGTCGGGATGGAGGGATTCGTCAGCGACGCAAGTTGGAGGAGGCAGGGAAGCAAAGGGTTGCTAAAAAGCGAATCGATCGTAAGCCAGGTGTGGCCTCGTCCGCCTCGAACAGCAACCTGAGTCTTCTGACCGGCGACGCTGCCGATAATCTTCCCGTGAATTCAGCCGAGCAGGAGGACCTGGCCCAGCGATACGAGCAGTTGTCCATTCAATTGCTGGACCTGATGTACACTCTGTATACGCGAACAGCTCAGATCTTCCGATGGTGGGCGGAGGAAGGCTGCACAGTTCCTCAGTCGGCGGCTTTGTGGACACCAGGATGGTGCCCGCTTCTGCAGGGCATAGCCAGATTGGCCATGGATCGGCGGCGCGAAGTGCGCACCCATGCCATATCGTGCCTTCAGCAAAGAGCTTTGCTAGTCCACGATCTGCAAACGCTTTCTGGAGCGGAGTGGTGCTCCTGCTTCGTTCAGGTACTATTCCCGCTACTGAACGAGCTGTTGCCAGAGAGCAGCGCTTCAGGGCAACTGGATGCAGCGCTCCTGGAGGAGTCGCGCATCCGGACCGCCACCATTATGTCCAAGGTATTCCTGCAGCATCTCACCACTCTCATCGAACTGGGGGCCGCTTTCAACGAGCTTTGGCTGGACATACTGGACTACATAGAGCGATTCATGAAGGTCGGATCGGACACTTTGTCGGAGCAGATGCAGGAGATACTGAAGAACATGCTGCTGGTTATGCACTCAGTCCGTGTGTTCCACCACCAAGACGGCAGCCTGCATCAGGCGCTGTGGGAGCTCACTTGGCGACGGATCGGTGAATTTTTGCCCAATCTCAAGGAGGAACTCTTCCGTGACGAAGGTGCGTGAGGCGGCTATTTTTAAACCCGCTTAACTTTTGACCCTGCCATCAGATCTGCTCTCGCCAGCAATATCGCTGGATTTTACAAAAATTGTATATGAATCTCAATTGCTTACTGGCCAGCAATCGTTGACATTGCCTCTGTGTAGCAGCGGGCTTCGTATCGCCTTTGCGGCCACTGCTAAATATGAAACCCTTAAAGAGTCTACCAAAACCAAGCAGCGGAAGGTACCGAAGCCCTGGTCTAGCTTTAAATCCAAGCTAAAGATGCTCAAGGGACTGGGCAAGAAGAATTGAGCATTGAACCATTTCCCCACTTCGTTTGCGATTCCTGTTGTGTTCCTTTGATTATATTTTGATAGAATTACATACATATGTACTTGGTTATCATATGAAAACCTCCTCCATCTTTCAGGCAAACGACCACACACACTAACCAACACTCCATCTGTGGTTGCACCTGTTGCACCATCTGGTGATCCCAATACACAGGCCGGGGTGCCTCCAATCTTGCCTAACCACCATTTGCAACAACAGCCCACCCAACTACAGCCACAGCTTCAGGCCACTGAAACGGTTGTGTGTGCGGCCACGGCGTCCCCAGTGGAATCACCAAGGCGAAGCATTATATTGCAGCCTCCGATGGCAGACGCTCTGCAGCAGGCGCCCAGTTTCGTCTTTGCCCAGGTAAGCTCAGCTTCAGCCAATCCCAATTTATAGGCAATCCGTAACTCAGTCATTCTACAATCCATTATACAGCCCCTAATATTGGCCCCCCAGCAGCCGGTTACGGTGGATGCTCCAACCATCCCAATGTTGCCGGATCTTGTGAATGAGGCTACTGCTGCAGCGGTGCACGGACCCCAGGAGGCAGTGGAGTCAAGCCACGCTGCTCCAATACCGATTGTGCAGCAGTTAAACATCACCTCCAACAATACGTATAATAGTTATGCCATTGAGTTGGGTGCTCCATCGGAAGCGCTTGCAGATCAGTCCAAGCAACAACAGTTGCTCTACCAGCAATACTATCAGCAATATCAGGCGCACCAAAACCAACATCAGCCAGCTCAGTCCAGCGATCCCGCCATTAATGTGCCAATCAGTCATCTGCTGGCCGGCAACGCGTATCCCTCGCTACCTAAGATGCCGCAGTCGTCGATTGTTCATAGCTTTGCCCCTGTTTACGAGGCTCCGCCATTAGCTGGCGGCGGTGGTGGACCAGCAGCGGATATTTATCAGGAATATGTCCAGAATCCCTATAACCTAACGCTCCAGCAGAATTCCCAGCAGCAGCAGCATCAGCAGCCCGGCCAAGGTGTGGCTGTGGCGGCGACACCAGCCAACTATTTTAACGCAAGCGTTGATCCTAGCAGCATACCGCCAGGCTCTGAGCTGCTCTATGGCCAGCAGTAAACTGCGTTTGGAAGTCGCTTAGGAATTATTTCTGTATGTCTTGTGTTGTAGTGGAATGAAACCCTCGTAGTAATACTAAAAGATTGTGTCAATTTGTTTATTGTTATGCCTCCTCTTCCTCCTTCCTCCATCCTCCCCCCAACTATAGTGAGAACGAACACATTCCGCCTGGGCGCGTGTTTATTTATCTGAATAGCTATTTGTACTAAATCACATCCAGAAAATCGACAATTGTTTAACCGCAATTTTGAGAAAAAATCCCTTAAAAGCTTTAGTAATGCAATTAGTTTAATTTATCAATATTTAACTAATTATATCTTCTGTACGAGTACATTACGTTATGTTATGCAAAGAGGCAACGCAACTGTAAATAATCAAAATTTAAATATACAACAAAATATGCATATGCAAATTATCAGAATGAAACCATCCGTATACTGGCACGAAACTTTTGAAGGAAAATGTATGGAGGGGGGTGCAGCAAAAAAAAAGCCCGATCCGTGACAATGCGTATTTGAAGCATTGCCGTGACCAGGATTCGAACCTGGGTTACCACGGCCACAACGTGGGGTCCTAACCACTAGACGATCACGGCTACCTCGGGCTGTTGGATGGCGGCGTCCGGTAACGCAACCTGTTCGGTTGCAATTAAAAATACTGCAAATTGATTAGTAATTTGCAATTACAGTCGAACTTCTCTATAACGAATCGCAAGGGGACAAAAAACTATTCGTTATACAGAGTTAGTAAAATTGAATTGTTTTTTAGTTTATTTTACTTTATTGCTTTCAAGGGAATGTTTCTATCGATATTCAGCCCAAATAGACAACAAAAAATAATTATAAATTATTCTGGCAAAAAGAATTAACCTAACTCCGTGACAATGCGTTATTGCAGCATTGCCGTGACCAGGATTCGAACCTGGGTTACCACGGCCACAACGTGGGGTCCTAACCACTAGACGATCACGGCTACGTTAGGTTATTGAGTTGCGCCAGCCAAAATACCTATTTCAAGAGAATGCTCAAAACCAGTTGTGCGTTCTCTCAACAATTTTTGTATTCAATCAGCGTAACGAGTCATAGATGGCGACAGTAACAACTGTGATTTCCAGTCAGATTTGTATCCTATGCTGATTTACAATAGTTCATTATAGAGAAGTTCGACTATATTTATTTAATTCTAACAGATTTAAATGTATCTTCACATTAGATAAAATAAAATGTATCTTCACATTAGATAAAATAATGTCTATAGTAGTGGTAAAATATAATGACGACTTTCATCATCTGAAAACATTTCCTTTCACTTTTCACGGTCGAGTGCCTTTCATTCACGCATATTTGAGTTTTTGCCTTCATTATCTACTATTTACGGAAGTATTTCATCGTAATTGAAGTTTTAAGTGAATAAAAGAAAAAAAAAGAAAACCCGAACTCCGTGACAATGCATGTTTGCAGCATTGCCGTGACCAGGATTCGAACCTGGGTTACCACGGCCACAACGTGGGGTCCTAACCACTAGACGATCACGGCTACGTCGGGTTGTTGGAAGGCCGCGGCCAAAAACGAAACGTTATCGACCAGCATTCTATTGATTGTGTTTTACATTTGATTCGTAGTTCAAGTGCAGTTTGTTAGATTAGATTTATAGTAATATTAATATTAAACAATAATAATTAAAAGCCAAAAACTTTCCCAGTTAATTAAGAAAGAACACTGCTCTGAAATAGTTGGGAAGTATAAATTAAGCTTATTTTGGCTTCTTATATGAGCGAGATAATAATATAGACGGAATATCAAAATCGAAGACATTATTACTAACGTTTCAAAGCAGCGTGGAAAAAAATAATTCTAATATTTATCAAAGGAAAAAGGGAATAAAGATGTCCATACAAGCAACAAGAGTTCAAATTCCGGCAACAACGTGACAATTCAAACTCTTAAGTTGCATTTCACTCTCACTTACGTTTATACGGCGGTTGTTTGAACAAAAGTATCTTGTCGTATGGCTCCTGTGGTTTTTTTATGACAGAAACTCGAGATGCGCACAGGGCATTCGGTTCAAACAACGGCAGGCCTGTTTTTCAAAAATATCGATCAAATATAGATGACATCGTTGTTTCTCCACGACAGAGCTGTCCTCATGGTATATTAGGGAAATGGGGTGGATTTTACCTTACATGCGTGGTATTTTATGGGGTGTTTTGCCTGTTGTCCATACCCGCTTTTTTCTTCACTTGCCCAGCAATTTCGCAGCGCGTGGATTTGAATGCACGAGAAAATGACAAATATAGTAGAGCTGTTAAAATCAAAGTAAAAAGAAGCAAACAGTTTGATCGGGTTATTAGTTGTTCGATGGCGTTAATTGTTTACCTTAATATATGGTTTTCCTTCCACTTGCCCCCAATTATAGATATTATATTAGTCGCACCGATACTATCGTATCAAAAATAAAAAATATCGCCGATTTCGATATATTGAGTTAATATAAACAATCCTACGACAACGTTCTTTGCAAAATGAATTCCATTGAAATAACAGATTCTGACGAGGAGGCAAACTTTGCCATGGACACAATGGAGCCAAGAGGCTCTGAAACTCGGTCGCCATCAGGCGAATCGAAAACAAACGCCAATGAAATAACTCCCAAAAAAGACACACTTGCGTACTTGGAAAATGCCGCTTCGGATAAAACAGGAGCGTTGCCTACCACAGGAACAGACGTCAACGAAAAATCTAGCACAGGGCTAGGACGTCAACGGTCTCGTAAGAGCCAGCATCAAACACTTCGCATAAGCCCAACAGACATACAGTTCGAGACCATTGCATTGGAAGATGATAGGGCCAATAGGATGGCCAAACAGGCAGATGAGCCACAGCTACAGAGAAATGTGGTGGACGCCATATCCAACCTGATAAATGGAACCGAATTGCAGGCGCTTATCAAACGCATTGCCAGGGAGCGTGTACGCTGTAACTTTCTGCTGGCCACCTATCAGTTGCCCGATATGAATTTCGCGCTCAACACTCATACTGATATACTCCGTTCTCAATTTCGAGAACGTCTGCGGCAGCGCAACGAGCGGAACTTGTCAAGTGCTGCGCCAACATCTCGTCCTAACGTACCGGCTACATCTCGCCCTAACGTACCGGCAACTGTCAACACCACCAAAGGGACAACCAACAAGGGCATCGTACGAGCCAGACAGCCTCAGTCGTAGGCCGTGGAAGTTTATACTACCATTAATGTTGAGAAAAGTGAATAAAAAGATAATCTTAAAATTCACCCAGTTGCATGCCTTCAATTTGTAAAACTGAATATTTCGATTTCTCTGATTTTGCTTTGATTTCAAGGCCACGCTTGTGAAAACAGCGTTTTGGCCGTCGACTTCCAACAACCCGACGTAGCCGTGATCGTCTAGTGGTTAGGACCCCACGTTGTGGCCGTGGTAACCCAGGTTCGAATCCTGGTCACGGCAATGCTGCAAAATATGCATTGTCACGGAGTCGAGTTTTTCTTTTTTTAAATCTTATTTTCCGGTGTTTTATCTGTTAAATTAAAACACTAAGAAGTTTAGTTAATTTCGAAAAGTTTCACATACGAACTTTCAGTTTTTTTAACCTGTTTGCCCAATAGGCATGGGCACGGGATTAACGCCTAGTCGTACCGAATCCCACGTATATAGATGAATAACATCGTATTAAATTACCTATTGCAACTGAGATTGGATTACCAGTTGAAAGGAGAAACTGGGGTCCGGTTGAGGGGGAAATGTTGTTTACAGAGTCTAGTGAGGGTTTTACAGAAATAAAAGGCCAAGACCCAAAGCTTGAAGCAAGCATTTGAACCGTAAAAAAACGAGCCCAGAGTGGACTCAGAAACTGTCCTGAAAATTGGGAGCCCAAATGTTAAAATCTAGAATATAAAATGCATTTTAACATAAATCCGCTCTCCTTTACCAATACTGGTGGGGCGCCAGCGTTGCCAGGCTGGATACGGCGTGCTCCCCTTTGCGCCCCCACCCCCCATCAACAATGAAAAAATATCCCCAAACGCAGACAGATTGATAAAGTTGCATTTCATACAATATAAAATTGAGCAGTGTTTAAAAAGTTATAAAAAGATATAAAGTCACGAGTATTGTTGTTGTCATACCCTAATAAATGATAATACGCAAGGAAACTTTAATTATAGCGACTAGTAAATTCATTCGGAAGTATAAAGTTCGCAGGGGCAGCGCAGCCATTTTTTCTGGTGAGTGACGCAATGAATACCATACCAAGAACCGCTATTTTCAGCCTTTGTTGTGCTACGCGTATTCGCACCCGTACACAAAAATCACATTTCACATTCGAAGTTCGAACATTTAAAAATTTGAGCTGTGCAGTGTTTTTTCCACTGCACCCTGAAGCTGTGTTGTAAGGCGACGAGACACGACACAGATAATTAAGCAACATGGCGTTTGCAACAAAAGGCACAACAACAAAATCCGCCGGCCGGCTAGCACTGCGAAACCGACAGCAAAAGGAAATCAAGGAGAACATTTGAACGCCGACTTTGAAACGCACAAGCTGTGCGTGGGGATTGTTCGTGGATAAATTTGACTTTTCAAAGCATATATAATATATATTATTTAAAATAAGTCAGAAACATGCTGCCACAAGATAGAAAAATTTTGAGGTGCTAGATTAGGCCGAAAATATTCACGTGAAGCATATACATAATTTCAGAAATTCCATTTTCTTGCAGGCAACATACACGCCAGAACCAGAGTTCGAATCAAACAGCGGCTAGGCGCGTCGGTGGCAAGAACGGCACACCGAACAGGTCCAACAAAAACTATCACTCCAAGATGAGCGCCAACTCCAAGGCGGATCCCATCTCTTTGAGCTTCCACGACTCGTGCCTGCGGATGTCCGATGTGCAATTGCTGCACGGACCACGATGGCTGAACGATCAGATTTTGAGCTTCTACTACGAGTACCTGACGCACGTGAAGTACAAGACAAACGACGATATCGTGTTCATAGCGCCGGAGGTGACCCAGTGCATGAAGTACATGGATGACCAGGAGTTGGAGCAACTCATGGATCAGAACAACGCCACTAGGAAGCCCTTTATATTCTTCGCCTTGAACGACAATAGAAGTTTCGAGGCCGGGGGCACGCACTGGTCGTTGCTGGTTTTCTCGCGACCGGAGAAGACATTCTATCACTTTGACTCGTATGGAAACAACAACACTAGCAACTCTGTGGAGCTGATGAACAAGGTCAAGGAAACTATGGACATGCGTACGGCCAAGTTCCGACCGATGCGCTGCCTGCAACAGGCCAATGGCTACGACTGCGGCATACATGTCATCTGCATGACCGACCACATTGCCGACTACTTGAATAGGTATGAGGTGATTGATGGACTACCGCCGCTGCAGGTTGATACCGTTAAAGCCAAACGCACGGAGCTGCTCAAACTGATCCTGTCGCTGGGCGGCAAGGACTAGATGTCGTTCCTTTTCTCAATTTGCTAGCTTTAAGTAACCAAATGAATATTGCAAATGTAACATTTACACAAAACCTCGAACCTCCAAACGCATACATACTGACAAACATACACACACACACATACACACTGAAAAAAGCGATAGAGGTACGCAAATATGTGAATACGATACCCCATGAATTAATTATAATTTTGATTTAATTCCACGAAGACATTTAGAAAATGTTTATGTAGAAACCAGTGCCAGGCACGGTAGTGAAATAACACGCTGCACAGAAGGAGGTGCACTCGATACGTGTGAAAAGGATTAACTTACAAATAAAGATTTGTTTACGCTCAAGCGATATCGGATCAAATTCAATAGTCTTATCATTTCTGTTTATTTGGTTTGCGGAACCAGACGAGTCTTTTCATGTCCCCATTAGTTTTGCAAGTAAACGCAGAATCTCATGTTGCAATTATTTATTATACATAAATGCATTGTAGAAACATATGGAGAATGCACGGCCTCCCAGGCAGTGCACGAGACCATAGAGTACACAGTAATTGTTATTATTAATGATTAAAAACATCTATAAAATAGGTAAAACCACATACAAAACTGATATAAGGAGGCACTGGAAGTACACCCATACAATTAATACATTTCTGAGGCCAAGGGCCGCAGGTTCAACATACGTCGATACCGCCAGGCGGGAGGGTTTGTGTGTGTTACAGTGGGGTGGGGGCGGGGACAGGTGAGAAGTGGATTGTCCCCTATCTACTCACTAGGCTTCTCGTAGGCTTCACACCCTGACTGGGGGTCGCACCCAGCCACCAAAGGCTCGCTCCAACTCCTCCGCAACAGCCAGGCAGAGACGATCATCGTTAAAGTTGGCAATTACCTGTACACCCAGGGGCAAGCCCTCGCTGCCTTTTCCCAACGGAACGGCCGTGGCTGGGAAGCCCAGAACATTCACAATGGCCGTGTAGGCAAAGTTAAGCGGTCGCGTTACGGGCTCATTATGATATGGCGCCACGGTGGGGTGTGTGGGATAGATCAGCACTCCATTGTCGCCAAGGAGACGCTGCAGCTCGTCCCGCAAATCGTTGCGCTTTCGGACCATGTGGTCATATTTCGGCGAGCCGTGCTTGCATTGAGCATTGTCGGCGATTGCCGTTGACAGGCCAATGAACGTGTGCTTGGAGGCCCCAAAAAGCCATTTGAAAAGCTCCCAATACGTGTTGATGTCATGCTCCAAATTGCCTAACTGGTAGGCGAAGCCGTGTCCGGTGTCGTCGCGCATATTAGCAAACCAAATGGCAGCCGATTGACGGAACTGCGACAGCTGGATGCGCTCAACCTGCTTGCTGCCAAACTTCTCGCTCAGGTGTCGCACAACTCGTTGCATGGCCTGCAGTGAAAAGATTGGATAATCAGTAAATGGACAATGTTAATAATTATTATAGACTTATACCTTTTGTAGATCCGGGTCTACTGCAGACACTAGGCGGGCACCGCCGTCCGATTCCTGATAGAAGAACTTTATCTTGCTTAGATCCACTTCCTTGTCGAGATTCAACAGATCGGCTTTTTCGCCAGCCATGATTTTTAGCATGGGGCGCAGATCTTCCGCAAAGCGCGACATTGGCCCGAGCCCCAAGAAAGAGTTTTGCTCGTCACTGAAAGGCGTTGGGAACTGCCCCACATTGGAGACCACCAGCTTGCTTGGCTTATGCCCAAAGATGCCATTGAAAAAGGCAGGCATGCGAATGGAGCCACCAATGTCAGAACCAAGGCCAAAGGCCGAGGCAGCCGCAGACTGTATGCAGCCCTCACCGCCACTAGAGCCGCCGACAATGCGATTTGTATCGTACGCATTTCGCGTCCGTCCATGAACCGTGTTGTTGCTCTCCCACCACATGCACACCTCGGAGACGTTGGTCAAGGCAATGGGAATGGCACCCGCCTTGCGCATCAAGGCCATGGCATCGGCATCCTTGGAGCCGCGCACCTCTCGTCGATCATACAAGCCAGCCGTATGGAGCATGCCTGGAAGAGAGGTAAACTTTCGTTTATAACTGTTTCAGTTCAGTTCGGTTTTAGTTTAGTTGTCTCTCACCCTTGACCGATATGCAGTCTTTTGTTGTGATGGGTACACCCAGAAAGGGCTTCTGCTTGGCTAATTCCTCCACGGTGTGCTGACCGGACTTGATCAGCTTGTCTGCATCGGCTGCCTCCTGGAGAGCCTGATCGTATCGCTCGTCCACCACACAATTCAGTATGGGATTCACCTCCTTGATGCGGCGTATGAACGATTCTATTACCTGAACGCTGCTAAGCTTTGAGATGACATGTCAGGTTATTATACTGAAGGTACATACATATGTATATTAAGATCTACTCACTTCCTGGTTGCGTATCTTTCTTGCCAGAGACGAGGCCGATTCGAGCAGAATGGGATCTGTTATTGGCGGCATGCTCTCGCCCTTCGCGCCATAGATCAGCCGGAAAACGAAACGAATGCAGGCCTGCAGTATACCAAAGAAATAGGAACCTATGACGCGTGACAGGGGCACGCGTTGCGCCATCTTGCGTGTGTGGAATGTAGACCTAAGGCTTTTTATTTGTTCACTGGAAATGTGTCTTGGTTCTGGGCCATGTGTTGTGGATCTGAAAGATTTCAACAAGTGAACAAATTAGTCTATTAGCACATACATATTTCTGTCTGATTTATATTTCATATTCAGAAATGAACTCTAAAATTAATTGTATGTGGCTCAGAGAACACACAATATTGCAGTCTTCAGAAGTAAACATATTGTGGAATTAAAGACAGGATTTTGGATTAATGGTTGCTGGTAAATCAATAATTTCGGGGAAAAAACAAGATAATAGTTCCCAATTATGGCCCATTTGCAGTCACCCACACCCACGTTGAAGAGGAGAACGCATTACTTTGAAAAATGTCCCATCTACCCTGTAGTTTTTATAATTTTTTATGGTCTACTTTCTGTTTAGTATATATTGTTTATTTAGCTGTAACTTCAGTCCGTTGCAGGCTGCTTGGCTCAGGCTGTGGGCAATCGATTTGGATGCCGTGCGACTGTAGTTCGCTGACTCATTTCCACCTTTGCACTCCAGTATACCATACACAAAAATATGTGCATACGTGGGAGCAAGCGAAACGAAACGAACAGAAGCCGACATCTTTCACATTAATTGCAAATGTTTACAAACAACTAGGAAAATACAAAACCAGCTGATAAATTGAGCGAAAATGCGGGAAATACAGAAGAATCCCAGGCATATCGAGTATCAACCTATTTGGTCACAGCCCGATTTCTTATTCCCATAAGTTTCGACAGACGTGATTTCCTATCTTATCGCAAATGTAGCATTCAGCCGAATTAGCTTGGGACAGCACTTACGATGGCTCAAGTTATGGGTAGATAAAGGGATCCCACCACCCCACCCCATTCCCCAGTGGAGTACAGAAACCAACCCCAATAGCCCATAAACTTTAACTATTTTGCTTAAAAGCTGAGGCAAGTCATAAACTTATCAGCATTCAATTCAGAGCATTGAGAACAGGGAAAATGTATACCCAAATGAGTCATATATGTACATATGTACAAACATCAGGTCAAAGCCGCCTGCCCAGACGCGATAAAAGTAATAATAGCAATACTCGCACAGCAACTATTGTGCTGTATAGCTTTCGGATGTGGTGAGCAGAGGCTTTCATTAGGGTATAGGCTATCAGCTCGAAGGTCGGCTCATTGAATTTCCAGACATTCGAATGGACACTGTAATGTGATAAATGTCTCCACTTGGGGGGGCTGTGACACTTATCCCAATCACGCATCCATTGGGTTAAAGTTCGATGTTTTGGTGGGCAGTGATGCACAACGATAATCGCACAATAGCATGGCTTTAAGTGGAAAATCTGGATAAGATAAGCTATAAATGATTTCACAAATAGCAGACGACAAAGTCCCAGTACAAATTCGATCGGATCATGGCACAGTAGCAGCCCCACAAACCTTCTAATCTGATTTGCGCACACGAGAACATGACCTGTTGCTATGGTATAGTAAAGCACAGGATAGGATAGCTATTGATTTGCAAATGCGACCACATTTCCAAGCATATACATACATACATATGCATGTACGTATAGAGGTGGGGTGTATTGTGGTACGAGGGGGGCCACCCGCATTCATATGTATGCAGGACAGCAATCCGAACTGCGTACTGCGTCTGGCAATGACATCATTCCTCTTGCCAGATCTTTTGTGTGGATTATGAATTGAATTCATTAAGTTTCATTTTCCTGCTGTTCATTTCTACTCTTGGAAGCGGGAAAAACCACACAAACGAGTCACTAAAAGTCGCCAGAACCAAACTATACAAACGGATTTCAATTTAAAATGTATAATTCATGTTCTTGATTCGATCAGAGATGCACACAACACACACAAGAATTGCAGTTTAATATTACTTTGGAACCGGTTCACAGCAAAAGCGGTTAGCAATGAATGCCGTGCAATGTGCAAACACAATTAACTTCGCAGTTGGACAAATGCACAAAAAAGATAAAGTACACACAGATACACACTGCGAACTATTGCGCGTCGATTAATAGTAAACACACTATAGTTTACCTGCCAAGAAAAAGCAATGTGGCTCTCCACAGTACAGTATTTTCCTGGTTCAAATACTGGCGCAAATCAAAGGGAAGACTGTTTCGTTTCGTTCGGTTGCACGGTCAAAATTTATTTAAAATTTTAAAGCGGCAGCTCGTGATAAAAACAAACAGCCATCGACGTTCCGCTAGAGCTGAAAGCCCAGCGATATATAGAATTTATTTGTTTGGGGCGCACTATCGATGCCATTTTGCTCATTATCGAGCAACATAGCCACATTGCTTTCAGTTCATTCGTGGTCCGAGACAACATAAAATAGATCAAATACGGATAATTGTTATTTTGACCATGGTTTTTGTTATTTTGAAATAAAACGCTAATCAGTTCTATTTATCGCACAAAAATATCGCACGTAACCATCAAACGGATATCGCATTGCTCATTGAACTAGTTACAACTTTGTTGTGATTCCGAAATGTACATCATTGAACCAGTGGCATGCAACAGCTGTTTGTACCAGAACTTTGTTGTGATTTTGCGATTCCAAGCCATTTAGCAGGATTATGTCCGATTTGTCGCACACACCCCCTACCAGCAAGACGCTGCTTGGGCCGCCGCAGGGAGTGCCTTTACCTAGAGCCACTGCTGGCCTTCAACTGCCCACCACAGCGCCGCAAAAGCTCACATCCAGCTCGGGCTCAGCGACAGGGAATCCGCGGAACAAATGTGCACTAAAGCCAGGCTACTCGCTGATGAGCTGGATACGGCTGTGCAATTCTGGAGCAGATCTATCTGGGACCGGAGGACGCGTGGTTCCAGTTACCAGAAGCGAATTAGCTCGGCACAACAAGGCGACTGATGCCTGGATGGCCATTCGTGGCCGGGTGTTCAATGTTACTCGATACATGGATTTTCATCCGGGCGGAGTGGACGAGCTAATGCGCGGAGTTGGCCAAGATGCTACCACGTTGTTTGACAAAGTTCACGCCTGGGTCAATTATCCACAGCTTCTGGGAAAATGTTATATAGGACCATTAAAGGAGAATGCACCTGGACCATTGACGGAGACTAATCCCCTCGAGAGAGACACACGGGATTCAAAGCCCGTAGAGATTGTTCCTCGCTTCGATTGGATACAGCAGAGAAGCGAGCTTACCCTATTCTTTTACACTCGAAGCTTCTCCAATCCAGGACTATTTGTGAGAAGGAAAGATCCCCAGCAGCTGGTGGCGCGTGTTTTTCTGGAGAACAGCTGGCACACGTTTGACTTGCAGCTAGCAGGAAAGGTGGAGTGGCCACCGAAGGCCGTGCGAGTCGGGACTGAGACTGGAAAGATTGAGCTGGTGTTGGCCAAAGAAGAGCCAGCTCCTTGGACTTCTTACGGTACGCACGCGCAAAGCAAACTGGATTCTTTTGACATGCAAGAGGAAACGTATGAATATGAAGTGCTTGAATCCAACGATTTCAATCACGACTCTTTTGAGCTGAGCTTACAAAGCGTTCAGAAGGAGGTACTGATGGTCTTGCCAGTGGGCCATCATGTAAACATACAAGTCCCTGTAAATGGGGATGTAATAGAGCGTAGCTACACGCCAGTCGATCACAGTTATTTGCCCTCCGAAACGAGCTCCCTGGCGAGTTCTGTGTGCCTGCATTTTCTGATTAAGCGTTATGCTAATGGACCTGTCTCTAGTCACTTGCATCAACTGCAGCCAGGCTCTCGGTTGCATTTGAGCGTGCCTCGCGTCGGTTTCATGCTCTCAGACCTAACCGCAAATCGTAACATCCTTCTACTGGCAGCTGGAAGCGGTCTGACACCTATTTTAAGTCTAATACCTCATCTACTCAAGCGGAACACAAATCGCATGTAAGTTGGCAAGGATATCGACCCAATCCGTATACTAACAACCATTTGTATTTGATCCACAGCGAATCCCTGCACCTGTTCTACTTCAACAAAACTGAAGCTGACATCTGGCTGAGGGACAAACTGCAGAATCTGCAAACTCAGGACGAGCGATTCGTCTGCACCCACATACTGTCCCAGGCGGAGGAGCAGCCGCAACGAATATCGTCGGAGCTTCTGTCTCCTCTGTTCAGGGAAAAGCAGCCGGATAGGTGTACTTATGCGGCGATTTGTGGACCAACCTCCTTCAACACGGCTGCCGTAGATGTTCTGAAGAGCCTGAATGTAAAGCCGAATCAGATTCATATATTCCGCGGCTGAAAATATGAGCCGAATCGTTTGAGGAAAATTCACTTTCATTCATTTTATTTGCCACACAGCAAATACTTCAGATTTTGTGTTTTTTTGTGATTTTTACATGTTTTTGTTTCAATAATTTAATAAGTTTAACAAATACTAGAAAATGTTTGTTGGATTTGTTTTCTTTTGCCTGTTACTGGGCAAAGCGCACAGCAAAGCTTCGTTCTGTTCTTATCGTCGCAATCGTCTCTCTGTTATGCCATCACACACATTTAGCTAATTTAAAATTGTAAATTGTATATAAACAACAACCGGAAAAATGAAATCTTCAGGTGGAGGGAGGGCATACAGGGCGCACAGAAAATAAATAAAAACAGGAGAAACGTAGGATATATAGCAATATATATAGATATTTAGGATGCGTATAGGATAACTGGCTTTACATTTCGTCGCAAGACGCTGGGGAGCAGAGTTCCCCGTGAATAGCACAACATTCGCGACTCGACTCTAAATCACTTTCCTCTCCTCAGGTTGCGACCCCTTAAGTAGACATCCGTGTGTGGTGTGTGTGTGTGTTGGCTGTGGTGTTTTATGTGTATGCGGGTAGCCTCCTCCTCTATCATGTTTATTTAGTAGGAGCGGATCGCTGGCGGCACCGTTGACACCTCACCGTCCAGCGTGGTATCGATTACGTTCCTGTAGTCCAACTGAACATCTCCATTGTCGTTGCACACCCAGGAGAGCGTGTGCTTGCGCCAGTGCTTCTCGAAGGGCACCTTCTCCTGGCCCTCGACGGGTTTGCTGTAATCCTGCAAGAAGAAACACGCGATAAGACCCGGTTGGCTTGTGGCCCCGAATCTACTTACATATTCATCAAGTCTGATCTTAAAGTCTTCACGGGCGTGAGCACCACGCGACTCCTTACGCGCCTCGGCTCCCACAATGGTCATTTGGGCATTGGCCAACAGATTCTGCAGCTCCAGCGTCTCGACCAAATCCGAGTTCCAGATGAGGGACCTAAAAATGCGTTCAGATTAAATTAATATCAAACCGAAATGCAAATGTTCCTGCACTCACTTGTCCACAACCTTGACGTCCTTGAATTGCTTGTAGATCTCCTGCATTTTGCTACAACCCTCCTTGAGGATGGGCCCGTCACGGAACACAGCGGCATGATGCTGCATGGTCTTCTGCATCTTCAGACGCAGATCGGCAGTGGTGATCGAGCCGTTTGCGAAGCGCAGCTTGTCCAGGTTAGCCACAGAGGCCTCGCCAGCTGTATCCTTCAGAGTGGGAGCAGGTGCACCGGGCTTATTCTCCTCGGCAATGGTCTTGGCGCAGGCACGTCCAAAAACAACCAAATCCAGCAGGGAGTTGGCGCCCAGACGATTGGCACCGTGAACGGAGCTGGAGGCTGCCTCACCGGCAGCATACAGGCCGGGGACAATGACATCCTTGCCGTCCTTGTCAACGGTGATTACCTGGCCGCGATAGTTGGTGGGTACACCACCCATGTTGTAGTGCACCGTGGGTAGGACGGGGATCGGCTCGCGGGTTACATCAACGCCGGCAAAGATCATGGCTGTCTCTGAGATGCCGGGCAGTCGCTCGGCCAGCTGCTTGGGTGGCAAATGGTGCAACTGCAGGTAGACGTGATCCTTGTCGGGGCCAACACCACGACCCTCCATGATCTCGATGGTCATTGAACGCGACACGACGTCACGGGAGGCGAGATCCTTGGCCACCGGAGCATACCGTTCCATGAAACGCTCGCCCTTGGCATTGATCAGGTAGCCACCCTCGCCGCGGCAACCCTCGGTAATGAGGCAGCCGGCTCCATAGATGCCAGTGGGATGGAACTGAACGAACTCCAAGTCCTGGGATGGGAGGCCCTGTCGAGCGACCATGGCAGTGCCGTCGCCAGTGCAGGTGTGGGCAGAGGTGCAGGAGAAGAAGGCACGTCCGTAGCCGCCAGTGGCAATGACGGTGTTCTTGGCACGGAAACGGTGCAGGGTGCCATCCTCGAGATTAAGGGCCAACACGCCCTTGCACTCGCCATCCTCGAAGATCAGATCCAGGGCAAAGTACTCCACAAAGTAGTTGCAATCGTAGCTGAGCGACTGACCATAGAGGGTATGCAACAGGGAGTGTCCGGTACGGTCCGCCACAGCACAACATCTGTGCGCCTGTCCGCCCTTGCCGAATTTCAAGCTCTGGCCACCGAAGGCGCGCTGGTAGATCTTTCCGTCTTGTGTGCGGGAGAAGGGCATGCCGTAGTTCTCCAGCTCGATGACAGCCTTGGGTGCCTCCCGCGTCATGTAGTGTATAGCATCTTGATCGCCCAGCCAGTCGGATCCCTTGACTGTGTCGTACATGTGCCACTTCCAGTCGTCCTCCTCCATATTGCCCAGCGCCGCATTGATGCCGCCCTGGGCGGCAATCGTGTGCGAGCGGGTGGGGAACAATTTGGTGATCACCGCCGTGCGGAATCCCTCGGCCACAAGGCCAAAAGCGGCCCGCAGACCAGCACCGCCGGCTCCCACCACAATTGCATCGTAGGCATGGTCGACGACAGGATACTGCTTCGATATCTTGTCCGGATTGGCTGCCGTCGCCTGTTGGCGACCGTGCGTTATGTGATAACTGCGTTGACCTGCAACCGCAGCGACGCGCTGCTGAAACAGAGAGAGAGAGAGAGAGATCGGATTAGAGCCAGTTGATTGCTGTTTACGAGGGGATTATTTGTACGGGCCGCCCGCCGCGCCTTGTGGCGAGACCAGACCGTTGGAGCAAAAGCGTTTAGCCAGTACAATTTACTCATGGAGAAATCAGGTTTTCGCACAGCAGATCCGTCATTCAGTCATTATTTGCACTTTTCAAGTGACAATATTTCAACGGAATTTGCTAATATAATTACGTAAATTTATTTAACTACAGGCTCTTACGATTCTCTGGATCCCTAAGATCCCTAAGTAAGGAGTATTATCTTATCAGCAGTGTCCGGCTAATACGCCCCATGCAGAAGGTAAAGCACAGAGAGAATATAAATATGTACATCGCATCGATAAGATGCATTCGTTTTGTTTTGGCAAAACGATCGCTAATTGGCGACAACTTGATAGATAAGTCAAGAGCCGCACACGCCATGGCCCTAGCCACTGCTGAGGAATATTCCCAGCTGGTGACGTCGACAGCCTCGAGATTGGGATGCTCTAGAAAGGGAGACTTGATGGTGCTTCTACACAGAGTGACGGTGCGACAGTTGCTTATGCAATAGATAAATGAAACAGTTTTAGAGACATCGGTAGCACTGGCCAGCTCCCATTGTATAATCAGCTCAGTTGTTAGCCGCCGCCGTGCCTCCCTGCATCTCTGGACATTCGTGTGAGTCAATTGCTGAGCTTATCATGGCTTGTCCTATAGCAATGAGGCCGCCGCCATCAACAATTTGCAATTGCATTTAATGTCTTGGATGAATTTGTTGCACGCACAGCCATTCGAGCAGACCAACAAAACACGGAAGCACCGACAGCGGGGGCGGGGCAGGTAACATAACCTCGTCGCCCCTGGCACACAACATTTTCCGCTAAAATCTTGACATCAGCCCAGAGATGGAGGCAAAAAATCAACAGTTGCTCCCCTTGTGGGGTATTAACTCCGAGTGGGGCCATCAATTGCACCTGGCCATCAAAATTTAACGAAATTACATAACAACTGCGAGGGAGCGCATTTTTTGGTCAACTTCTTAAGGTTTTTCACTTCACGTCACTCGCAAATAAAATCCGTTTTCCTCGTTGTATAATCGCTATCCAATTAGGTGGACCGGTGGGCGACGATGTGGATGCCTGGCGAAAGGAGTTTCTGGGCTACCTACCATGGAGGCGACTGCATTTTTGGCCAAAATCGATGGCACACGCATGATTCTGGACATGTTTGCGGCTGGGCTTTCGAGGTGGCTAGTGTTGTCTAGATTCTGCAAAAGAGTGGCACTTTAGTCAAAATTGTATACGTGCGCGTTGATGTTTCTTAAAATATTTGTCATGTAACTACATATCTATTTTGAAAGGAAAAGTTTACGTTTTAAATGTAGTGTGCCGTTCGTCGGCACTTTACCGAGCTGAATGAATAATATGAACTGGTTCTCTGATCAGGTGAGAGTGATGAACCGTGTTCATTTCTTGGTACGTTTGCCCTTAGTATTTACATATAGATACGAATGCATATGTAGAAAAAAGTACAATATACATACGTTACATATATGTATATATAATTTATAAAATTACAGGTACTATATAACCATTGTAAAATGTGAACCTTGCACCGACTTATAAATATCATTCCACTGTAGTTCGATGAACTTAATTCAACGAACTGTTTACCTTCAATGTGTGACCAGATCTTTCAATTGCGGAGCAGCTGATTTATTGGTTAATTTATTGTTTGTTGGGTAAAAACATACAGATACAAGTATTTACAAAATAAAGAGAATATTCCTTTTGCAGCCATGTTAAAATGCACCATCATTGAGATTCATGGAATTCATACTTTACTTTGGAGGTGTCCTCTTGCCGCAACGCTTTGCGAATTCATCTGCGGTGTCATCCGACAAATGATTGATTGCCATTTTCCAAGTTACTTCGCCGCTGTCATATTTTCTATTATGCTCGATCACTTTGGCCTTGGCCTTTTCGTACAGATCCCGTCGTATAAGATCCTCCGCAGCCTCGTAGCTCTTGTTGAATTTAGTCTAAATGAATAGACGAAAATAACGTATTTAGGATACTGCGTTGCAACTACAAATGTTCCAAAAGTTTCACTTTACTTTGTAATCGGCCCACTCTTCATCTGTTACGAGAGACATGTTGACGCCCTTTATTTTACTGACTGACTAAATTCTTATTTCGACACTCTGAGAGCGGTTGGGCGGTTTGTTTTTATCTGAGTCACAAATCGTCGAAACAAAACAAAGGAATATTATTTGGTCAGAGTTGCCACCTTGGTGAAAGCCGTATGGGACAGTACGCTCCCAATTTATTGCACACTTTACAGCAGTGACGGCGATGAAATGGGATCTAGGGCAGAGATAGATGGAGAATTTAGGTATTCAAACAAATGTGTATAAATCCAAGTGATTTTCGAATTTTGTACAATTTCCAAGTGTTTATTTATTCGTTCGTGTGTCGTGTGTGTGTGTGTGTGTGTTGTACATTTTGTATAATACGATTTTAAATATAATTATTTGCATTTGCTTAAGATCTAAACGAATTTTAAGAAACAGCTGTCCAGCTTTTCCGTTTTTTTTCTTTAAGTTTCCTTTTATTATTTGCACAGAGAATGAGAATATTGACAAATTTCTAAGTTTAGTCTAACGAGAGAATTCTACAAAACAAACTCTTTTGCTTCGATGGCGCAAAAAGTTGCTAGAAATAAGCTTCTGTCGTTGTGCAAACAATCATATCATTTAAAGTTTCTCTTTTTATATATACTCGTACTCGTAATTATCATAAATATTTATTCTGTCGTTTTTTTTCTTAAGGCTCCGCAATGCATGCATTTGTATGTGTTGTGTATGTAGCGTGTGTGTGTGTACTAGTTATTGTGGGCGGGGGGGTATGTGTGTGGATAAGCGGGCGGGAAAAGCAGAAACATTTGATTGATTTGATTGGCTTTAGTTTAATGCTAGTTATTAATTGAAATGCGATTAAATTGTGCCTTTAGGCTTTACATGCTATGGCAGTCATATATTATATACTTTGCTGGAGTGTAGTTATCGAATACACATACATATCTGTATGTATATATGTATTTTCGATGTAGCACATCTACTTACAAAAGAAATGCTGGAATATCTCACGGGACTCCCTTATTTATCTGCGAGTGGTTTTGTTTCTGCTTTCCTCTGCATTTATCGCTCGGATTTACATACATATGAGAGTGTGTTGTTTTGTGTTTTGTATTTTCTCCATAATTTATTTTTGTTTCGTTTTTATAAATATAATATATTTTGCGTGTGTTTTTATGTATAAACAGTATATAATTATTTATATAAAAACCTAATACAATCGCTGCTTGTATACAAATATATACCTATTATATTCACTTTTTCTTGAATGAATGAACACAACTAAAAAAAAAACACAAAACATACATATGTAAAGAATATCAAAGTGTTGTTTCATTTGATCAATTTTATTGCGTTTATAAAAAAATATTGCATTTAAGTATTATGTTTGAGTGTAAACTCTTGCAAATACCACACCTCCTCTCCTCCTCTTCGTCGTCTATGTGTGCACAAAAATGTCCCAAAAATTCAATTTCCAATTCTTCAAAACAAAGTCACGTTTCTCTAGCACTTCATTGAAAAGTGTTTTCTGCCTATGTTGTTGGTATTTTTGATTACTATGTAATGTGGTTTACGTAGTAGGTATATTTAAGCGCTAATACATCTAGAAGATTTCCCCGCTTCCGGCGTGTCTGTCGCGGTGTCTGTCGCGGTGTCTGTCGGGGTGGTTGTGGTTGGGGTCAGGGTCGGGGTGGGGGTGGGGGTGTCGGGTATTGCATGCGAATTTGAGAATTTCGGTAAAGTCTCTCTCTTTATCATACAAAATTATGGGGCTTGCGTTGCAGTTTGTGTGTGTGCTGCGATAATCGTGTAAATTAAAAATAGATTTATATTATATTAGAAGATATATGTATGTATAGCTGTGAATGCTAATTGATTGAACTGCTTGCTTGCTGCCTTCGGTTACATCTTAGTTGCGTCTTGATCAACTACTTTAGCTGCTCTTGTTGCTGGTTTATGCCTCTTCTGTTCTGTTCTGTTCTCTTCTCATCTTTTCTCTTCTCTCGTGCACTGCTTGCTTCGCTCTGGTTACTGTTTATTTTTCGTCGTTTCATCATAATCGTTTATTCTCTTAGTGCCCTCGGTTACGCATTGTTCTTGTCCCCGCCTTCACCCGCTGCTTGGTGTTGGTGTTGATTGGGGGTGTAATGATTGCTATTGCTGTGTTGCTGCTACGGATGCCGCTCTGGATCGAATCGGATCAGCATCAGCTTAGGCCTCGGCCTTCTTCTTCTCCTTCTTCTTTTTCAAAAACGATGGTGTGCGCAGGCCCTTCTTCTTCTTTTTGTCTTTCTTCGGTGATCCGTCCGTGGACACATCCTGGAACCGTAATAGAAATTTGCATTGAGAATATCGTTTTCGCTTTGCCCACTACTAAAAGCGCTTAAAGTTAAAGATCATCGTCTTGGGTCGCTTACCTCTTTACTGCTCTGGGAGAAGGTGCTCAAGTGTGCCTCCGAGTGGTCGCCATTTTGCACGTTTTCACCTGCGGGAAAGAGTGAACACACAACATGATTAGTACGATTTTCAAAGGCCCACAAGCGGCTGTTCCTACGAATGTAACTCAGTGGACGCACACGGAATATGTTATACGATTTCATTATATTTAGTATACGCCTTTCACCGCTATGAAACGCACACAGTATTCAAAACACACAAATTTCTATCTAACTAAAACATGTACATGGGTGAGTAGTTGTGACAGGGATTGGATTAGATGTTTTGAGGTGGATTAGTACATTTATGGATCTTGGGTTGGGGTGCAACAAACGAAAGGACATGCAACTACTAATATAATATAGTACAAGTGCAACAGCAGGCGACAAATGATAAATGCAAAAAGGTTACCTGTTCGTCGATAGTGATTGCGTTTGAGTGAGTTCTGAGCAAAAATTAAGTTAAAACTTAAACCATAACATACCAGTATTTAAACGATATATTTGAAAAACTATAAAACAAATTTAAACAGAAAAAAAAAATATTTCAAAGCCTAAACATTTACAATTATTTCAATTTATGAATTATTCAAAAACTTGACGGGGGATAAGTGGCCAGAGGCCAGACCCTCGGCCAGCTGGGAAAAGCGCGCACGACAGTCCGTGACGAAGGCCTGGTTGTGCAGCATATGGGCCTTAATGATATTATTCAGCAGCTGCTGCAACTCGTTATCCAATGCGCTGAGATGACTGTTCTGATCTTCCTCCGCTGGAGACACCAACGGAGACGGGGGGTGGTGGGAAGCGGCACCGGGACCGTCTGAAATAATTGAAGGCGACGGCTTTCCCCTCATATCGGACTCGGCCAGGTCCACATAGCTGTAGGCGTGGCACAGAACCGGAGCCGAATTGCTGCGCTGCAGCAACTGGGACGGCGTCGGCGTGGGCGTGGCCAGCGGAGCACGGCTCGAGGCTGGCTGCTCTTGCAGAATCTGAGCCGTCCGCTGTCGCATGGCCAGCTGCTGCGAGATGTAGTGGATCTCTTCATCGATGACCTTCTCAAGCTTGGCCCGGAACTCCTGCTCGTGCGTCTGCACCGTCTGGACGCACTCGGCGTTGCGCAGCGACACATTAATCAGAACCTCAATGGTCGTGGGTGTCGGAGACGAAGCTTCAGCCAGGGGCGAGCTACTCAAGGTCAGCCTGACATGTTTGCCCGGGGTATAGGCCTCGGCCTCCTGCGTAGACGAGCCATTGCTCGTGGTGGCTCGTTCACGCCGCCCGGACGTCTGGTGCCTGCCCAAGCCGCTGTCGTCGCCGTTTTGATAGAGGCTCTGCTCTGCCTCGGGCCGGTTGCGGTGCTCTACCCCGTTCTCTACCCCATCCGCGTCCGTGTCCACTGGCAGGGCATGGTCCCTCGGCAGAAAGTTGTAGCTTCGATAGAGACTATAGTCTGGCGGCTGTCTGTGCGGGCTGGCCAGCTTCAGGGATCCCAACATCGACTCGATTTCGTCTAAGGAATCATCGAAGCTCCTGCCACTGCTTGCCGTGGCACTGTCCACGCGTTGCTTCCGCTTGGGGGGCGTGGGCTCCAACCGGATCTCCTTCTCCGAGACATAGGTGGCCGAAGACAATGGCTGCTGCTTGACTGTCGACGTCGACGCCAACGTCGATGTGGGTGTTGTTGGTGCTGCTGCTGTCAGGACATGGAGCATCTTCCGCTTCTCCTTGCTCAAAGTCGCCAGATCAATGAAGGAGAACACCTTTTTCCGCTGCTCAGACACCGTTTGCCAAATGGATTTGTGCTCCGGATGCAGCAGGATGCTGGGTGCACTATTGAGTGGACAATTGAATCCATAGTGGGAGATTGTCCGGAATGGGACTGCCGCCGTATCGCTGGCATTCGGAGATGTAACGATGCCACCTCGAGCCGGTGTACTGCTGGGCAGATCCGTCCAATCGCTTCTCGCCGGAATCGTCCTGTCCATGGTCGTGTTGAAATCGATGCTGCTGATGATGCTGCTGTTGTTGCTGTTGTTGTTGTTGTTGCTGTTGTTGATGGGGGGATACGCGTGCTTGCTGACGGCTTCTACCTTGTATATTACATTCACCTGCTGGACCCGATGGGTGGCACCGACGCAGGCTTCAAGGTACTGTCTGGGATCCCAGAGAAATGAATATTTCTGGGTCAAATATGACCTGACCTCTGAAAGTGAGAAAGCGGGAGCAGGCATGTGCATGTTGGGCGGGGGGGAGCAGTATGAGTATGAGTATGAGTATGTATAAATGCATGGTTGGTGTGTGTGGGTGCGGGTGTGGGTGTGGGAGGGGGATAACAGCACGAAACAATGACGAAAACACAGACGCAGACGCAGACGATGGTATCCAGATTCCCCTTAACAACGTATTGTATTTATTATATTTAACATTTAACATTGTACGACGTAGCTTCCGCCAGGACTCAACGCAAACACAGTAGGAGGACCTCTGGATGATTGTTACACCTTGAACCATTTAAATAATAATAATTAAAGCATTATAATACAAATAAAAATAAACCTTTATTTCGAATACAAACCCTTTGCCATACATACAATTAATTACTCGTACTTTCGTGGGTTGTGGGTTAGCGTTTTGGTTAGAATACAAATGATGAAAAAGAGTGCACATAAACACAACATAAAACTCAAAATTCCATTAATGCCAAGCAATACATTAAAACTAATTAGATGATTCGTTAACCTACAAAAAAACAAAAAAAAAAACCTAACAGATTCGATGGTGGGGGGCCCTGGGGGTCTGCTTGGGGGGACACAGCAAAATGTGAAGAGAGAAAAGTCGAGTGGAGAAAATGGATAGATAAGAGAAGAGAAGAAATATAATATGCATTGGGGATTTGCTCGGCTCTGTTTGGACCATCAATCAGTGGCATCCTCGTTCATTTATCGAGAACTTTATCGTGTTCCATCGTATCTACATCCTCTGCTGGCTCCCACACATGGATTTGCATGCCCTGTAGGGTGCAATTCGTCACCAGGACAACTTCCTCATCCTCATCATCATCATTATCATCGCCATCAGAGGAGATGCTTCCTACTCCCTCAGTTTCTTCTGCTGGTTTTTCGTCATCTTCTCCATTTTCAGGCATAGCTGGCTCAGACGAGTTCACCTTCTCCTCCTCGTCGCAAAGTTCCTCTTCGGTGAGCTCCACATTGCCAGAATTTTCCTTGTCATTTGTCGAGGCTCCAGTGTCAGTGGGATGACTATCCATCAGCTCCGATTCAATCTGGCTTTGCTCTCCCTCCACTGCACTGGATTCTTGTTCCTCCTGCCAATCCTCAGATTTATCGGAAGTTTTCTTTGTATCCGTTTCGTCGTCGTTCGTTTCAGCCACATACTGATTTTCCATTGGAGTTTCTTCAGAGTCTCTGTCTCCGTCTCCGTTTCCGCCTCCGTCTCCACTGGGAGTGGACATTTCGAGAAAACTTTTGAATGAAGTAGAGCTACCAACATTCAAGTCTGAATCCACAGGGGCTTCCTCTTCTTTTTCCTCTTCTATATTCGATTTTATAACCGACGTGGATGAATCTTCCTCGGCAGCATTTTGAGTTGTCTGTGAATTGTCCACTTGATCTTCGAATTCAGTCGATTGTATCCCTTCGGAACTCTTGCAGGATGTCTCAGTATCTGCTCCTCTTACTTGGGAGGAGTCTTGAGTCGAATCTGTGTCTCCCCCATTCCTGGCATCGTCCTGGTTGTCATTGGCAGTCTCCTCTTCCGTTGGCTGCTCAACGCTGGTCAGGGATGTCTCCCCTCCGTTCTCGACAGATCGATCGCTTTGAGTTCCTCCCGATTCGTGAACCTGATCCTGGGTGTTGTCGGTGGCACTGTAGTACATGCTGCTCGTGGTGGTATTCCCCCCATTGCCTCCGCCCATTGCTGCTGAAGATTCAGTTTGAGTGGAGGCGGTCGGGCGCTCATCGCCCTGATCGTCCTGCTCCTGGTCCTGCTCCTGCTCCAGGTCCTGATTGCTTTCCATCTCGAATGTTGTTGTGGAAACGTTATCGTTCTCTCTGGGCACACAGAACGTGCTGCTCGAGATGGTGCAGTCCAAGGAGTAGTTCAGCGATGTGTCCGACGAGATCAGCTCGAGGTTCAAGGCCGGATTCATGGCACAGCGACGCACAGGCGTCAGAAAGACGCCAGCTTTGCGTCGCTGGTTGAGGGGCGAGTACGGACTGCGTGGCGTTCGGAGCGGAGTGCTTGGATTGCTGGAAACATACCGGTTCCTGGCAGCGGCTACACGCGGTGGCGTGGGTAGGGACACCCAAAGACGCGACCCGTTGTCCCTCTGGCCGATCTCGAAGGTGCACACGGACGACACGCTGGCAGCGCTCGTGGCCTGTGACATGATTCTTTGCTTTTTGATCGAACTGGAGGTGGGCTTTGTGGCCGATCGCGGCCTGCCGACATTGCGGATGTTCTCCTGGATGAAATTGCGCTTGCGGGGACTGCGACGGCACACGAAGGTCGTGGAGGAGATGGTACGCTTCAGCGGGGTACTCGATTGGGTGCCCAGAGTATCCCCATCCTCCGACTGTGACTGCAACTGCAGCTGCTCCTCCTCCTGCTGCTCTTGGCGGGGACTCGACAAGGATTGCGACAGTCGCGGACAGGGTCGAGTCACCAGGTGCTTGTGGGCCGTGGAACTGCACGGCGCACTGATGTTGTGCGTGGACAGGACACAGGTTGAGTTGGGTGAGATCGGACCCGGACCCGGACCCGGACTAGGACCAGGACAGGCGTACACGCGCGTGCAGGTGCGGTATACCTCTTCGCGGACCAGATGCTGCAGCTTCTTGGGCGTCAGCTTGTTGCGAATGCTGTGATCGATCTTGCCAAAGATCGGCTCCCTCTCGCCGAGTTTGTCCACCTCGATGCGCTCCAGGATTTCCAGCTCCAGCGGTGAGAAGGTCGAGCTGTCCTGTGGTGGCTGGTATCTGGCAGGGATCTCCTCCCCATGGAAGGGCTCTGCCTCAGCCGGTTCGGTCGACTGGGAGCTACTGGTGACGACTTCCGTCTCGATCTCCATCTCACCCTCGTTCTCCAGCTCGTTCTCCATCTCGTTCTCATTCTCATCGACATCCTTCTCATCGTTGCGTTCAATCTGGACCTTCTCCTTTTCAGTGGCCTCATCGGGGTCGTTCAGAACGGGTGTGACGGGCTTCTCCACGTCCCGCTTTTCCTCAAAGTGGAGGATGGAGTCGGTTGATGAATTGCTCGTGGGCGTCATTCGTTCCCACAGGCACACCGAGTCGCTGGCATTGGGAATGTTCTCCAGACTGATCGAACGGAGGAGGGTGCCAGTTTCTGGCACTGCACTGACCTCCAGCTCCAGGGACTGAAGCCTTGCGGTGGTGGCCACCAGCTTCTGCAGGCTGGCTCCGGCCAGGCTGAGGCTCTCCTCGAAATCTTGCAGGACTTGCGGCAGTTCATCCACCGCACTGGGAGGAACGAGCGACACATCTTCTTGAACGCTCGGAGCTTGATTCTCCTCCGTCTCTGCGTCACCCTCAGGAGCTAGCCAGCCATGGGCCTGCGAAGCCCGAAGGTCATCCTGCTCATCCAGGCTCACCCCAGAAGGCGGCTCCTGTTGCATCTTCTCCTTGTCCCCAAAGTACTGGACGTGATCCTGCCAGAGCTCCTGGAATTCGGACTTGCGGCGCTGGCGCTCATCGCGTGTCATTAGCTGGCGCCCCTGTTCCTGCTCCTCCTCCTGCTCCTCCCCAGTCTGCTGGAAGTGCTGCGTGATCTCCAGGGTAATCCGACGCTCGGTGAGCGGCTGCTGGCGGAACTCCAGCTCTCCATCGGCAGCATACTCTGGATTCTGCTCCCCCGGCTCCTGCCAGTTGCCAAAGTCCCACACCTCGGTTATGTTGGTGCCCGTCGCCGGCTCCTTTGGCGGATAAACTCTCGGCGGCGGTGCACTGGTCGCACTGGCGCCCGGACTGCCCTCCAGGCCTGGCAAACTAAAGTCACTGGTGATGGCAGCCACGCCTGGCGTGAAGCCCACATTGGTCGACTCCTCGGAGAAGTTGAAGCGTTCGATTTCGCTGAGAAATTTCCTGGACTGAAGCGGAGTCTGCGTGCTGGCATCCTGCTGCTGGCCTTCTCTGTCGGGTATCTCTGGCAGTGACGGCAGCTTCTGCCGCTTGGGCGTGACAATGCTGCTGGCCAGGCTGGCCAGATCCTCCTCACAGCAGCTGCTGCTGCAGGGTCCGCGCAGGCGCTGCAGCTCCGGCTTGAGGCGCAGCAGCTTGTCGATGCAGGGCTGGCAGAGCTGCTCGTAGCGGGGACTGGCGAAGATCTCCTCGTAGCTGATGGCCCGCTGTATGGGCCGGTAGCCCAGGGCGGCCAAACCGTCGCGCAGTCCGGGCAGATGCTTGTGCGCGGCGCATGCCATCTGACGGGGTGACCGGAATCCAAAGTGCGAGTGGGTGCGGTACGGCACGTGATTGAGATTGTTGTTGGTGTTGGCCGGCTCCAGTGGGCGCCGGACTGTGCCCGTGCCCGTGCCCGAGCCCGTACTAGAAGTGGCATTTGAACTGCGATAGTAGTTGGCCAGATTGACCAGCTGCTCGGTATGAATGGTCCTCAGCAGGGCCGTGCAAATCTCCGGCTGAGAGCATTGCCCCAGGGAAGCGGCGGCAACCGCCGCATATACATAGGAATAAAGCTGATCCTGCCCCTGCTGGGCAGAGAGCAGACGCTGGGCCAAGTCGGCAGCCCCAGACACAGAAACAGACCCCGAAACCGAACCCGGACCCGACCCCGAACCTGACCCTATATCTGATTCAATCGGAGGAGGATCGCTTTTGGTGGCTGGGAATAGATCGCGGCGACACTTGCTAGTCGAAGAGACGCTTCTATTCCGAATCTGGTTATTCTCCTTGTCCACCTCATGCTCGTTGTTGTTCGCATCTGGACTGGTGGGTGTCTTGGTCTCCGTCTCAGTCTCCGTCTCCTTACCCACGGACGACTTCTCACGGACTTGCACAGCTTCACAATGCAAGACGAAAATATGGAGAGAAGAGGCCAAAGAGGTGTTCAATTAGTATCTATGGTAAAAATACTTAAAGAGGAGTCCCAGAGCAGAGCAGAGCACAGCCTGGGACTCGATGAATACATACGAGAGAGAGGGGGGGGAGTACATACATAGATAGATTTCGATACGTATTTGTTTTTGATATATAAGAGTGTGGTAGGTATATCCAGAGTTGGTTGGTTGGTTGGTTGTACCTAGGCTGAAACTTGAGTACAAATAATAGAAATATTCCTAGCCATTGGCAGGGGTGAGTGATGATGGCTTACACCTTCAACCGAATGAACTGAATGATATCTGATGCCATCATCCTAACCGTATGAACTGGTGAACTGCTGAATATTATATCCATAATATGGATGGGGCTACAGCTAGGGTTTAGTTCGGGTGGTGCTTTTATGGTTGACTTGTTGCGGTGGCTTATATACGAGTATATAGAAGGGTTATCTTTGCATACAGAATATACACCAATTAAAGAGTACGATTTGGGAATTAGTTTGGATTAAATATATACATGGGCGGCGGTTCTTGGGCGTATAGCCTGAGTGTACATTGAAGGAAAACTCTTCTTTTTTTTTTGGTTGGGTGGTAAAGGGGAATTTTCGTTACCTCGGCCTGTTGGCGGCTTGCGATTTGTTGCTGTGTGAGAGCGTTCGCCATTTATAAAACTAAGTGTGGCTAAAACATTGTCGAGAAATCAAATAATACAATTAAATGGCATGGCACAACACACACACACACGCACACGTATAGAGGCCGTGTGAAACCTTTAAATAATTTCAAAAGAAATGCCTTAAAGCTAGAAATACTTAGTGTAGAGTGTAGAGCTGAAAAGTGTATGGGCTTAGTATGGTTTAAGCAAGCATGCTGGATTATTAGTATATCGACTAAAAAGCAACTAACAGAAAGACAGTTGATGGCAAATACTGCCAAAGAATTCCTCTAGATAATGCTGCTAGAATGATGCGAATCGAACTCAAAGATGGCCAGAAGAATGCTGGAGTGGCTCTGAAAATGAATGGTAGTAAAACAGCGCTCTGGCAACACAAAATAAACCAAACAGAACGGAGCAGAGCAGAGCGGATAGTTCTGTGGCAAGGCAGCAGGAGCAGCGGTTAACATGACATGTCGAATGGGGGGTTTAGTGTGCAGATGGATAAATATTGTAAATATTGTAATTATTGTAAATGCAATGCTATGCGAATCGAATGTTTCTGTTCTTTTGTTTTCTATAAACTATAGACTATATTTGCTCGATTTGTGATTTTGGTTTTGGTTTCTACACACTAAACCTTTCGGGGCTGCACTCACCTCTAGCTCAAAAATTAGTTTTTAGCTGTTTAAAGCTGACTTTCTGTTTACACTATTGAGCGCAGCAGCACAAGTAGTAGTAGTAGTAGTAGAAGTAGTAGTGGTGGTGGTAGTGGTAGTAGTAGTAGAAAAGGTAGTATGTAGTGGTAGTAGAAGTACAAGATTTGTGTTCTGCTGAGAGCTTCGGGGCTGGTTGGTTCTTGTTGTTGGTTCTGGTATCTGGTTTATTCTTTATACTATATTTATATTACATTTGTAATTGCTTTTATTTATTGTACACCCGTACACACCATTTTTTTTTAAATAAATTTTGTTCTAGCTTTGATTTGTGTATATTAGTTGCCAATTTATTGCTCTTACTATGTGGAATGATGGAGATTTAAACACCGAAATAGTACACAGATGAGGGACTGGCTTTCCTAAAGGGATCTAAATGATCGACTTCGAGTTGCACAAGCAACAGCCTTCAAAAGAGTGATTGATCGCGATAGATCTGATCTATAGCTTTGCGTTTCTCTTGTCGTATTATATTTGTTGTTGTGGCTGGAGTTGTGGTGTGATTTGTTGTTGATCGTTGAAAATAATAATCATTTAATACACGGCGCACAACAGCTGGTTGTTCCTTGGCACCAAAAAGTATTTTAAAGTATTATACAGACATATATATATATATAGCGTACATATATAGGAGTAACACGCAAAATTAGTATGCAAAAATATCTATAAATATCTATCAAGAGCGAAAGCAATTTGATATCATAGTATAACTATCTAAAAACACTTAGTTAGGAGTTAGTTTAAACTGCAGCACAAGAGGTGTACAGTAGAGACAGTAGTGTAGTGGAAACTTATTTTGTGTAAAAATCTCACAGAAACGAAGTCGAGACTGTATCGAGTGCTACGAGTACTTTTCTGTTAACTATAGTGGTATTTTTTGTTTTAGTATTATTTTTTGTAAATTCATTTATAGGCATGTGTGTGTATTTGTTAGGCAGATAAAAAGAATAAAGGGGGGGAAAATAGCATAAGAAAAAAACATGTAATCAAACGTCAAAATTCTAATAATTATAATAAATGCCTTAAATTAGTAGATCCATAAAACAAAACAAAAGATAAAATAGAAATAACATAACTATTTTCGATTTAACGGAAATATAGCATCAGCTGTTTCTGATTTTGTTGCCTATCCAAATACATATAACTTATAAACGTAAAAACAAATGCATCCAAAGGAATGGAATGGGATAACAAGTAAAGACATAAGGGACTTAACACATTTAAAAAAATAAACGTAAGACATTTGAAAATTGAAATTTTGTTCATATAATGGTGGCTAAGCAAAGACGTAACTCTGAGCGTGATTTAAATGTGTTCGGGTTCGGTATTGGAGCATTGTAAATCATACCATCGCGATTATATGAACTAATATCAAAACATAAAAGGGATTGAAACAGAGGACATGGATTGGACTTACCATCGCTCAATACAACTTCCGCTTGGCTGGGAATGGGCGCCTGTTGCGTTTGAATCTGTATAATTTGGTGTTCTAAAATATTCGTTACAGAAAAAACAGATATTTAGACGGTTATTAATGACATAATAGGCAAGGCAGCCAAATGGGCATGACATACCCGTCTCGGGTTCGCTCTGTGCATGTTTTGCATGAGCTAAAGCTCCCGCTGCCTGCATCGAATTAAGAGCCTCTGATTCTGAAAAGTCCGTATCGGTATCTGGAAAATGTACAAATATTTGAATGAATGATATATGATGGGATATGGTCTTTGGCAGATGCACACTTACATTCCCCATGAATGCTCTTCTTTTTGCGCTCCACCGTTCGCTTGTACTCATTCAGTTCATCGTCGGTCACGTTGTCGAAGGGATTCTTGGCATATGGCGCCTTGTAAACGGTCGCATTGTGCTGGAAGCCGCGCTGAATGATGCCCTTGGAGGCGGCACCCATTAGCACCACATGATCACCGGCCTGCGAGACAGTGGCGTCCTTGATGCGGTTCGCTTCGTCCCAGGTCACGCCCTCCAGTATGTGAGATTGTGGTCCAGCTGAGATTTTGTCCGCACGTCGGTTATCCTTGATCTGAGATAATTATATGTAGTGGGCGATCTAAATGGGAATCGAATCAACTATTTGGATACTGACTTGCTGTTGGACGCGCTTAAACTCCTTGGTATTCGTTCCACATGGCACAAACTGCAGCGGATCTTCGATCCTCACGGGCGTCGAATGGGTGGGTGAACCCTCAGCGACCCACTTTGAAGGTTATTGCATTCAATTTGAGCACACAAGTATGGTGTGGGCGGGGGCAAGGGGTGGGACAATGCAAGTAGAAAAGAAAGAGAAAGAAATTTGTTTAATTTAGGGACCGATAGACTTAAATCTAAAGTATTTCTAAGTATATCAAAATGCTGTCTATAGTGGTTTTAGCCCAACGATTGTTGGGGGTGGTTTCTTAGCCAATCGCCTTATACATATATATAAATAAATACAATTTTTAAAGCATTTGCTAGCAATGTTTTTTTTTTAACTATTGGATTATCTTAAGATAACAAAAATAACAACCAGAAATGATTTTGTGCCTTGAGAACAGATGAAAAAAAAAAAATTCGTAAAGAAAAAGTATATAAAAAAAAAATAAAAAATATATAACAAATTGAAAGAAATCTTAGCCATAAAACATGCAAAGAAAAAGTTGTTTAAATGTCAAAAGAGCAAACAAATGGTTAAACAAATGAAGTGAAAGTGAAAATGAATATAAATGAAACGTTTTTCTGTATTTGAATGATTAAATACGTAATAACAAATTTCTTTCTCTTTCTTTGCATTGTTTTACAGAGCATTCGTTCGATTCGTTATAGTGGAAGAAAAGCAGAGAGACAGACAGCAAGGGGGGGAAACCCCCTAAAAGGGAGGCACAAAATCATCCATCATCTAGGCAAGAGTTATTTTCGATTTTAAGTTTAATATTTATTTGGGTAATGTAATGCACAAATTACAGAATTTGTTTGCTGGCAAAGCGGGTAAAATATCTGTGGTTTTTTTTAGCACGATTTAAAAATCCATTTTCAAAATATATAAGAATGTATATAAATATAGAGTTCATGTACTAATATTTTAGACGATTACTTTGATTTACTTAGTGGCTAGGCGTGAATATATTCGCAGTTTAGTGGCAGAATCGCAACTGAAACTAACTAAAGGGGAAATCATAAATGGAGGCGGAACAGGAGCAAGTGGAATGTCTGGGTAGTGTGGCGTTTTTCGGGGGTGGTTGGGGGTTGATTGGCTCAACTAATTCCCCTCAATCTCCTTAACGCTAGCAACATTCCGCTGCTGTGTGGACGTTGTCGTAGTCGGGTGTTTATCTTCGAATGTTATGATCTCTACCTTTGTGATTTTCTTGGGATCTGGGGTGCCCGTCTCCAGGACTTCGACCTTCTGGTACACATTTGGGGAGTTGAGCCAGCGACTGCGGTCGCCTCCTTTGCGCAGATCTCCCTTCTTCCAGATGCTGTAGGAGGTGTTAGATAATTGGAATCATTAGGATCAGTCTGGGAAGAGCCGTAGCATTTTCCTTACCCCTGTCTAAAGAGCTCCTCCTCCTCGAGCAGATAGCCCAGAGATGACACGGCCGGTGGCAGCTCCACGTCGTTCTTGGGCTTGGGTGGATCCGATTTGATCAGGGGATGGCGGTAGATGTAGCCTGTGCGATAGCCAGCATTGTCCAGCATGCGCATGAGGGCCTCGAAGTCGGCTCCCCCAACACGCCACTTGGGCGGACTGCCGATTTTGGGCGTGGGAGCCGCCTGTTCAGCGACAGCTGGCTCCGTGGCAGTGGCTCCATCCTCGGCAGCCGTGACAGCGGCAAACTTCTTCGCCAGGTCCTCTGGGGGCCGGCGCGACTGCTCGTAGATGGTCTTGCGCGTCTCCTCGGGAATCAGCACCAGGTTGTCCACACCCACGGGCAGTAGCTTCAGCTGCGTCTCGCACGCCTGCACAATGTGGCAGGCGGCGAAGAAGGCCTCTTCGATGGTCTCGCCGCAGCATAGGGCGCCGTGGTTGGACAGCAGTATGACCTTGGAGTTGGGCCCCAGGCTGCGGACAAGGCGGTTGCGCTCGTCCTCGTCGAGCAGACCCGTGTACGCGTGCGTGGTGATCTCGCCCAGCACACAGGCATCCCTGGTGAGGGGCAGCAGGCCAGCCTTCAACGAAGAGATGGCCACAACCGGACTGCAGCCAATGTAGATGGCGCAGCGAATGTCGGGGCGTGCTGCATGCACCACCGAGTGGAGGACAAAGTCTGGTGGGGGCGGAAAAGCAAATCGTTACAAACTGCATAATAAACGCAAGGGGTGGGTTTTGCGACTTACGGCTCTTGTTCACGCCAAAGTTGGTGGTGCCCTGCTCCACAATCTGGCCCTGCATATCCACCTTGTTGAGCGACGAGGCAGTGACTTCATGATAGAGCAGGCCATAGGGATTGACCAGGAAGTACTCCTGGTCGACCTTTAGGCGTGCGGTGATCTGTGCCCCCAGACCCTGCGTCCAGCCGTACAAATCCAGCAGACGGAATGTCGCAGCCAGCTTGCAACGGAGTATTTTCTCGCCCTTGGCATAGCCCATGGACTCCACGCCGCGTATATCGTTAATGGGCACCATGCAATTGCTGCTCTTGAAAACGCTCCCCACCCGGCTCACCGGCACGCCCACAATGTCCGACAGATGCTGCAGTATGCCGCTGGCGCCGCCACCACCCTCACGGGCCGAATCGACGATGCGTTCCAGTTCCTCGCGGAACAGCCTCGAGCCCATAATGGCCTCGACGCGTTTACGGCGCTCCATTTCGCGCATATCCTGTGGAAGAGTGACAGTGACGTGACCCAGTGTGAAAGAGAGGTGGGGAAATGGTTTGCAATCGCCACTTACCTGTTCAATGTCCGCGGGACGCGCTTTGTCCTCGTCGTGATCGCCGGCGGTTGGGTCTATGCCATTCTGTGGCGGTTGCTCGACTTCAGTCATGTTCGCTTCCTTTTCTGTCTAAATGCTGTGAACGGAGAGGAGAAAATTATTAGCAATGCTTTTTCCTTCACATTTTTGTATGCTTACTTTACGCTCAGCTGGAAAATTTTCAACTGACCTTAAAAACGGCAGAGCAACGGTTCAACACTGCTCCCGTTATGTACACACACACACACATGCGGAATGGAAAAAAGGGGGTGGCAACGGAGAGAGAGAGAGAGAGCGCGAGTGCGGGCAAACACAACCACCCAAAATTTCAGCGAGAGAGAGAGCGTTGAGAGAGCTTGCTAGCTGTCTGCTTTCCCTGTGAATGGCAAAAACCGTTTTGGGGGAGAATGCAAGAGAGAGAGAGAGAGGGATGGGACCAAGGAGGGAGTCGCGCATATTTCACTTTATTTAATTTCTAATTTTGGCTAAAAAAAAAATGAATTTTACTTCCCAGTCTGACACTTTACACAGTGGGGGGAGAAGCATTGGAAAATAAACCACACACTTTCCTTCCTGCCCACGTGCTACGACAACCCAGAGCAGAAGAAGCAACGCAGAAAGGAAAACACAGAAAGAACTATTTTAAGATCCATTTCGCTTCTTACGAATTTCAAATAAATGCCTCGGAAATCAAAACTAAGAAAAGCAACAGCAGCCAAAAGACAGAGGAGCGGTATCGAAAATAAATAAACACAAGACCCAACAAAAAATAAATGCTTTGCTCTTTAAATCTTAGGCGTGGTGTTTCCGATCCCAGGCACTACGAGTAGAGTATTAACCTTCAATTTGCACCCTGATGCTGCCGCAGGGGCACTCGTACATATACTCGTAAACAAATGCAATACACAAAGTAAACAATGTAGAGAATGTCATCAGCAGAGAGCGGCTGAGAAAACATATCGTTAAAAATGTCTTGGCTCAGCCGAAGAACGCTCCTGACAGCCGAAGAACAACAAAGGCAATAATTACGAGTAATGGTATAAATTATGCTGACCCAATTCCCTTCGCTGCTTCGCCCACGACCAATTTCTGCACACATATGTACATAAATAACCCAATTTAGAGGAGCATTGCCTTTTGCCAAGTACTATAACCGCGGGCGGTTGCTTTTGTTCGCCATTTCATTGGCTATTTCCCCCCCTTTCTCACAAGAGAGTTTTTGCAAATGATGACGTATGCATTACCCACCGTACAAACCCACCAAGAATCAATTCCTATGGAACTATCGTGATGCTAAGGCAATTGAACTTTGCTTTGCTTTTGTTTTACTGTATTACCTCTCCTCACAATTTATGCCTGGATGCGTGGGTGCAGGAAGACGTTCTTTTGGCTGCACTCTCCCATGCGAGAGGTTGTGTGTGTGTGTGGGCGTATGGAGTAGATCCCCAACAAGTATTCACAATTTCTGCGTAGGCCGATCATCATCTCCCACCCACCAGAGTGGCCCTAACGAAAAAAAAAGAGTTACAATTTTGCGTAGGTGACGGCAGAGACTTGACTAAGCTCAATTCTTCAATGCATTGAAGAACATAGTGAGGAATGGCTTTTAAACTTGTTCTCTACCAAAATCAACGCATTTTCACCGAGATAAGGCAACACTGGTTGGCCAATATAGTCAACAGTGTCAATGGATCAACCAATTGATTTTTTAAATCCCAATTCGAGAACAACTATCAAAACATTTCAGTTTATTGAACTTTAACTTTGCCAATGCTGCGCTGAAGACACCATTCTCTCATTCTACAACATTTTTCTCTCTTCTCTCTCTGCTTCTGACCTTTTTGTGCGGAAGAAAACAATTAAATTTAGGAGCAGCTAACGCCACAGCGACGCCATCGATGACGCGAACCGCTGCCGCCGCCGCCGGCCTGGCCTGTCAGCGCCGCGGTTTGTTTGCCGCCGCCTGACTCTTGTTGACATTATGCAATTACATCACACTTGTTTGGCGACGACGACGACGTCGTCGCGGACACACCCATGTCTTTCAATGGGTAGCGGCGTCGTGTGCCAGTGTGGCCCCAAAACAGACAGCTCAAGAATGCTGAGAGCGGCAATGGAGAGAGAGACAGAGAGAGAGAGGGAGAGGGAGAGAGAGAAACATGCAGTGCAACATTACGATAAAAGATACGATTAAAGCCAAAACAGCCAACATCTTCGCAACCAAATTGACCCAAAGAACTGAACACCCTCTGAGAATGATCGTACATAATTTTCAACATACAACACATGTACTCGTATACGCTGGCGTTAATTAAATTTCCCAAGTATTCAATTATCGCGCAACCAAAGAAGAAATCTTACGTAATCTCCTCCACGCCATCGAGCACAGATAGACAGCTGAGCAGGGGGGAGAGCTGGAGCTGTCCCATCGTCTCAAGTGTGATATGCCGCAGAGTGGACGGCCTTAAGGTCGTACAGAAAACGAATTCATTCAGTTTTAATAATGCAACAAGTCGCTCACTCACTCACTCAGTCAGTCAGTCAGTCAGTGGGACACCGCCAGAGATCTGATGATGATAATGAAGCTGTTGTCGTCTGAAAAATCATTTCATCCAGCCAGACATTTGTACAAAAACGCACCCCATATGGCAGCGACAATAAAATTATCACAAACAAAAATACATAACAGGGAAAGAGTGCAATAAATCATTACTTTTTTATATTCATACTGAGCTAATTTGTGGAAGTCATATTTTTATGCCCAGGCATTCCCATATATTGAACGGAAGGTATTTAACCTAGATTCTAAATAATTTGTTGCACAAGTTTGACGCGAAACGTGTTCATATTTACGCTTTTCGTATGGCGGATCTTTGTCAAATAGAAATTGCATGAAATAATAGTAGAGCATTTCGCCACCCATCTCTGGTGTATTCGACTTTGGACATGAGTATCCCACAAGCAGTCGTGGCCGAGTGGTTAAGGCGTCTGACTCGAAATCAGATTCCCTCTGGGAGCGTAGGTTCGAATCCTACCGGCTGCGATGAAAATTATAATTTTTTTTCTTTTTCCTTCCGTTACTTCTACTTTACGAACTGAATTTGCACATACAATACGAAAATACTTTTAAGTATTAATTTTTACTAATATATCACAGAAATAGATGAAAACAATTAACTGGCCAATACAGTAGGAAAATATTTAAAAAAAAAAAAAATAATAATAATAATGAAACCACTTGTCACCTTTTCTTGTCCTTTTATATGTATTTTAATTGTATTCATTTAGTTCTTTCAGCCGTAATCAGTCAAGTTAAATCTAGTCGTTATACAGTTATGTGAATAAACTGTACTTCGCCTTTTTCATTAATTATCGCGTTGTAACCGATAACAAACACCTAACCTATTTTATTAACAAAGTGTACTGTAACAAATCAAATAATACTTTAGCCATTTCATCGTTATAGGCGTTTTCTGCAGTAGTTTTTAATTTTTCCCACCAACATTTCTATGACACACAATAACTGTTCCGTGTTTGGTCGCCCTGCTTTCAGCTGTTTCCGTGGTGTAGCGGTTATCACATCTGCCTAACACGCAGAAGGCCCCCGGTTCGATCCCGGGCGGAAACAGATGGAATACTTTTTTGCATTCTTTTTTCATTTTCAAATTTAATTTTTTCTGAAATCTATTGTAAATTCAAGCCTTGGAAGCATGGATTGTGGTGTCAAGAAACACTTTATATTTTATAATCTAGGGAAGTTCGGGATATTTATGGAACGAGAAAAAATCCCGAATGTATGTTTTCGGTTCAGACACGAAAACTTTTCAAATTAAGTTAAGTTACGAGTACACTTGGCCCTCGCTTAACACCGACTCTTTTAGCACGAACTCGGTCTTACACGGTTACAAATTTGCTCCCTTCCCCCTTTTAACACACTTTAAACCTCGTTCTTACACGATTGCGAAATATTATTACAATTTTTTTTGTCGATTAATGCGCGAGACCTTTTTTGTATGCATCAATACGTATTTGAACGTCTACAAAAAAGAGAATCACACATTTAAAAAGTAAAGAACCTTTCAAACTGCCACAATGTGAATTTTTTCTCGCTTAACACGAGATTTTCTAAGAGTTTAACCCCCGTGTTAGGCGAGGGCAAAGTGTACATAGTCAAGTTTATAATAATATTTCACTTCTTTTCATACCGATTAAACTTTAAAGTTTAAAGGCACTAAAATCTCTTATTCCAGCTATGCACTTATAAGCATTTGACCGCTCTTATACCAGCTGTTTCCGTGGTGTAGCGGTTATCACATCTGCCTAACACGCAGAAGGCCCCCGGTTCGATCCCGGGCGGAAACAGGTTGAAATAACTTTTTTCTCTCTTTTGAAGATACAATTTTATTTTTTTCGTGACTAAATGGCTTTTTAAGCATTAATTATAACAATTTGGCCAGTATGGAGTGTGCCAAGATGTCTGTTTCGTGCTCGTTTGCTTATCGTTAAAATGTCTTCATTTGGGCCTGTAGCTCTTCTCGGCGAATTTCTCGTGCGTGTGAGATTTTTTAACAAGGTAGCAGCAGCCAGCAACTTGTCTTGTGTTGGTTTTGGTCTATCCGTAGCCGTGAGGCTTTTCCGTCTGGCCTTCTCTCCCCCTGCCACCTGCTAATTTTGTTTGTTTTGCTAACAAGCTGCCACTCTGTCTGGTCGGGCTCGTCGCCCCACTCTCCATTCTTCTGGACAACCCGTTGTTGTTGCCGCCACTGCTGCTGCTGCTGCCTGCTTCTGGTATCTGACGGCGCCGAAAGTCGCCTGCCAGTCGCGTGGCTTGAATTACAAAATCCGCACATAAATCTTAATGCCGGCAGAAAAGTTGGCGCCAACGCCCTCTTTATGAAGAGAGGTGCAACAAAATTGCATAAAAACAGACTGGCAGCGGAGAAGAAAGAGAAGCGAGAGAGGAATGAATGGAAGGCGACAGACACAAAAGAAAGTGAATCGCCAAAACGGAATAAATAATGATTTTGCGTTCGCTTTTTTTGCCCTTGAAACGCAAAATACCTTAAATACGTTAAATAACGGCATAGTTCTAAGGATTGTAAAACATTACAAGTTCGATGAATATAATTTATCAAAAATTATCGAGAAAGAGTAATTTGAATAATTTGTCCGTATATTTTGTTTTGTTAAAGTTTGCCCTTGATTTAAGCCTTTTGTTGAATGGGGCGATGGCTAGCGATGTGTCTTTGACTCACTTGGAAGTTGGCCAAGAGTGTTGGCAAATTTGTCGTATTTTTGATACACATAAATTTGGTTTGGTTTTGTAAAATTGCCAAATAAACTTGAAATCTGCACAGCTGTTGGGATTCCGGGGGGTAAGGGGATAAATTAAGAGATTTTTATTGCATGAAAAAACACTCAATATCTGTTTTTGAAAGATTTTTAAAAAGATCTTCAAGAGTGTATCCGTTCTTCTTGTCTCTTGTTTGCTCTGTAATCTAGTCGGTCGTAATGTAATCATATTTGTAGACTATGACATCATCCAGGACATTGTGGCACCCACACCCTCCACCCACATCACTCCCTGGCACTTAAAGACAAGCAAATATAATTTCATCCCCTCTGAGCGGCACATGACGTCATTTCCTGTCATTAACTCAAAACGAAAACGGAACAGAAGCAACCACACTGCCACACAACAGGCCCAGCAACCCCACCAAACCACCCAATCCCAATTCCAGGATATTTTTACGAGGCGCGTGGTAGCAAACATTCATTGGTGGCGCCACAGTTCCGTCATTTGGCCGGCGCCATTCATTCAAAATTGCATGGCAACGGCAACGGCGACAATGAAATTGCCGGCGAAAAAAGATTAAACTAACAAAGCTCTAAGGAAAATCCAATAAAAATGCTAGGCGTGTCCCCCGCACAGGTATTTCCAGAGGCCACCAGGAACCCCAACCCCTCCTCGCTCCATTGCCCACAGAGGGTGTCCTTGTTCTTGTGCCCAATTTCTGCGGCTAGGGGTTGGGCGGTCGGGAGGTTGTGGGTCGTTGACCCGAACACGCGAGCAAAGCAGGAAATGTGAGCAATGGAAATTTCAGAGACTGATGCGTGTTTACAATTGGTTTGAGCCGCATGTCCTTAACGACAGTAACTCAATCTCGATAGGAGCACATATAGTAGTATTTGCTGCATTTAATGGGAGTTTAATTGAACTTCAGGTACAGTCGAGATCCGGTTAACTACTTAAAGGGTTCTAGCACAGGTGTATTCCAAATAAAATATATATTTCAATCCAATTGATCTTCTAATCTAACTAATAGCATATCTATTTAAATTTGTTGAACCCTACAAAGAAACGTGCAATATTTTCAAGTTTTCCGTTTTTTCCTGCTCATTTAGAGACCATTTAGCGAGAAATGAGAGTTTGCCTTCGTTTGGAGTTTGGTTGAATGACCCATTTATGAGAGCCAACAAAATTTCGAGCGTAAAGAACATCACATTGCTATCCCTTGGCTCTTGATTTCCCCCCGCCATATAAAGATGGAAATACATACATTATGTGTAAAAACCCAGTGTACCATGCCCGAAGGCATTGAGGGGTAAATCTGAATTTTTGCACTATTTAAAGAGATTTATGTACATAGGAGAGACGCAAACATATACACACATATACATTTTTGTGGTATGACATATCGACAACGGAATAAAAAGCAGACTCAACGCTCAAGTGGCTTTTAATTCAATTTGAACTGAAGCAGAGCACACAATCCAAGGGAGACAGAGGAGGCAGAGACAAAGAGAGAGAGAGAGAGCAGACTAGTGCAAAAGAATGTACATATGAACATGAACTAAAAAAAAACACAAAAACAAAGGTCAGTCTTAATTGAATTAGAGGTGAAGTTATGCGTGTCATAATGTAAAAAAAATTCAAGGAGAAGAGAGCCGTAAAAGATAATAACTTATGTATATGTCTACTACAAGTATATCATTATTCCTGGACTTGGATGTACAGTAGAAACTGTAAACATCGTTATTGGTTGTTTTTGTTTAGATTTTAAAATAGAAATGCGAAAACTTTGTCTATCTCTACATTTATTCGGATCGAAGGGTACCGATTAGTCTTCCTTTAGTTTGCCAAGCTACAGCAAATCCAAGCTACCCTCTCTGCCTAACAAACATCTGACCATTAGACCATCTGACCGTCCCACCACTCCCTCTCTCCGCGCTCTCCCCAACAAAACGCCAACAAAAGCGAGAGTAAACAAGGCAAACCAAGAGAAGAGCAGATGTGCAATGGCCTGTTGATGTCGGATGCAAAATACTCAAAAACTCACCTTAAAATTTAAAATTGTTTTGCTCTCTTCCTTATCAATACGATGTGGCTGCAAATGCAAGAGAGAGAAAATACTTTGATTATTTTATGGAAATGAAAAATTTGTATAATAGTTTTTTTTTTGTAATAAAATTACTACATTTTTTCTAGCCAAAAATAGAGGGAAACATACAGAGACACTGGCCATTGCTCAGCGCCAACCAAAACTGAGATTCATTGAGAGATGAGAGATGCTGTCTGCTGCGCCGACGTCGCTGTTCGATGATGTCATGCCAATATTTTTAGTTAGCGCAGGTTAAAATATTTCTATACTACTCGTTATTTTATACTGCTATTTCCCCACACACACACACACACAGACAAAGAGAATGAGAGAGAGAGAGAGACCGAATTCTCTCAGTATACAACAAAATAATTGAATTATTGAGGGAGAGCGGTTGTATGATCGCGATGGGGCAACAACCAACAGCACCGTAATTTTTCACGTTTCCATTGCGTACACACACACACGCACGCACACTCCCCCTACAAGCTACGTTTATCAGCTGGAACGATTTGCATGTTTTCCATAAATTTGTACATCAGCAAAAATTTGCATACAAATCGCAAAAATATTATGAGCCGATAATTTGTTAAACAAATAAGCAGGAAAAAGGCCCAATCCCAATTCAAATGAAGTCAGATTATTAGAATTAGAAAATTAGAATTAGAAAATTATTTAAGAATAATACAAATACAATTCAAATGCATTTTTGTGGTTCGTGGTGGATAGATTAAGTTGTAGTATAGTTCCCCGGGCTTGGAGAGTGTCTGAGCAAAACTATAGGTAGATAATATCCATTCATCTCATCAAGACCATAAAAAATATAATTACTCACGAAAGCTTCACATTTTCACTTTTCACGCACAATTTAATAACTGCATTGCTCAATAGAGCAAGAAAACAACACGGAATGGGCTCTAAAAAGTTTATGCGTGAAGACGCAGACACGAGAGATTGCCCAGTCCCACCCAGTCCCAGTCCAGGAGTCCAACCCCCCCACCTCCTCAGGGGTGTTAATCAACAATTTCATTTGGAGCCTGGCTAAATGCTGTTGCGGTCGAGCCCATGCCATTCCTCTCAACAGCAAATGGAGCTGATGGGAGCTGGTCGAGAGGGGTAGAAGATATAATATAAAAGATTATGTAAGCCGTCTTTCGTGTGCTTCACAATACACTTTTTCTCCTCTCTCACTCCTCTCTCCATCTCTCTCTCTTTATTTTTGTGTTTTTGCATTATGAATTCATTTATGCAGCAACACGTTTGCGTTTATTGTTGCCCACGGACGGGGAGTACTTTGGCTTGCTGCCTCCCCGGCTATTGTTATATGAGGATGATGATGATGATGTATTTTTAATGCCATTTGTTCGCGGCTGCTTTTGTTGATTTCTTGTTGGGCAATGCCACAATGAAGAAAAGCGGTTCCGAATCGAGATTTTTATTGACATTTGTACTGAAAAAGTGGGTTATGCATAGAAGGAAGCAAAAGGTCATTCATACTTGCTCTCTCAGGCTTTCCAATGGAGCATTGAAAGCTGGTAACTAAACTAAATTACATTTAATCTCTTCGTATTTACTTTCAAATCAAAGCTAATTACAACAAATTGTGGCAATTTAATAAAAATAAAACAAACAAATCTGTATTTCCCACGCCTCCACAAAAAGAAACACAAACTGAAGAGAATAAAATAACCTAAATTCCCATTTGAATACAGTTCAGCAGCCACTAATAACAGGCTTTCAATCACTTTCCAGCTGCAAGAGACAGACAAAACAGATACACAGAGAGAGAGAGAGAGAGAACCTCTCAAGACAATTTCCAATTGAAGTTCAAGCGCAGCAGCAGCAGCAGCAGCAGCAGCAGCAGCAGCGGCAGCGGTGCAGCAGAAAGAAATACCAGCAACATGTAAAAGGCAAGAAATGCAGACACACAGCTTCATCATCCGTATCGTCTATGCTGCTGCTTCTGCTTCTCTTCCCAACTTTTTAGGTATAAATTATCCACATTGTCGCTCACTCTGCCTGTGTCTCTGCTCTACAGACCGTGCTTAAAGTACATCATAAACTAGGCTGTAGACAAAATCATGAATTATCACGAATGATGCAAAGCAGCGGCTGCCTTGCTTAACGAGTGCTTATTAAAAGCTAGACTGCTCTCTATTTGACATACTTTTTGTCTCTCCGTCTTTCGCTGCTATATGCAGTACGCACTTATACATAGGGTATAGGAACTTCGACTTTCTTTGGCCCCAGTTCTAGTCGCTTTTTTCCATTGTTGTTGCTGGTAATGCGGCTGCTGCTGCTGCTTCTGCAACTGTACATTTGTTGTTGGACGTCTCTCTTTCTCTCTTCCTTTTCGTGTCTCCTCTTTACCGACTTTCTGTTTGTTGTTGCTGTTTTATTGATGAGCTGCAGTTGTTTAGCCAGCAGCAACATTTTGTATTTTTATTTTGTTTGAAGCTTGGCACGTACGCCTCTTTTATTTATGTCTGTATATTTGTCTATTAATCCCCCTCTGTTCTTCTTGGCTTTAGCTCTCCTTTTTGCTCCAACGGTTTAAGAACTTTTCACCGTATGGTGAATCCAAAAGGAAGAAGCAAAAGTGGCTGCTAGGCATCCTATTGCCTCCCCCTACTGGATGGACTCCATTAATCACACTGAACGTCACAATTATGCAGTTCGATCCCAACGATTTCCAAATCAATTAATCACCAAATGACGTCAGTGGGAAATTAGATAAGAGGCAACCCCACATCACGCTCGAGTAAACAATTTCCAATCAAAAATCATTTTCTGCTTCACCTTCCTTTCCTTACCCTTCTACTCAAGTGTCCATCAAATGCATTTGCATTGTTGGATGGGATGAGGCGAGGGGCACGCCTTGGTCGTTAGAAAGTATTTGAGACGATTGCATTCCCCCTTATCGAGGGACCTCTTTGTCTCTTGTTGTTTATGTATATGCAAACGTTCTCGATTTTGTATTTCCGTCTTTTATTGGAACACATTTTTAGGTTAGGTTTCGCTTCCTCCCGTCATTGTTTCCAGTTTTAACTATGCACTTCCTCCCACCCACACAGACAGACACACAAACATCCAACTGTCTCTCTCACACCTTGACGCTCTCGGTGCACGGTAATTTGTCACTTGTATGTATGAGGAAACAAGAATAAACAGCGGTTTTTGACTTTCCCCAGTTATTTTGCATTCGACCGACGGCACAACAGACGAATAACGGTGCGCAATCATTTTGTTCTGTTGTCTCCCTTTATTCCTTGCGAGTGTGGAATATAGGAATAATGCCGCAACGATTTTAGACAAACACTTGGCTGAATGCGTTTGCCCCAGGCGATGAAGTCAATTGAAAAAGAGACGAGCAAGAAGTGGACAACAGGAAAATGATAAGAGCGGGGTGGAACGGGTAAAAAACGCAAACACATGGGGAAACCGTAACAAAAAAAAAAAAACATTGTGTACGCTTGAGTGTGTATTTGTGAGGGGATGAGCAAATTAGAAATAGAAACAAAAAGGCAGCAAACAAAAAAGAGAACAATTTCATTTGGTTGTCTTTTGTGTGCAAAATGACGTCATGTGACATAAAAGGTAGCTACATTTATCAGCAGACTAAAAGCTCGATGCAAAGATATGAGAGTGTACGAGTATGCACGAGTAGAGTAGAGCCAGGCCATGCAGGAAGCGAGATAGAGCAGGTGGAGTGACGTCATAAACTTCGACAGCTATAGACATGAATTCAAGAACAAATTCTCTACTTTTTTAAAATGAATCTAACCCAAAAACATACGAGAGTTGCGATAAGATTGCAAAACAACTAAATAAACATTTTATAGACAACAAAACATCTGTTGGGAGGGAAAACTTGCACTTGCAACCCACTGTGCAGCGTATCGTTCTTCAATAAATAAGTTTTCAACATTTACAAATCTGTTTATCACTTGTTGCAGGTCGCAGTTTTTTTTTCGCCAAAGCGAAAGAGAAAATGTGGGTCACAGTCGCGACTCACGGGGGGAGTGCAAAAGCACACTACATTAGACACACACACACACACACATATGCACTCGGAGCGTGAAGATTTTGCAACCAAGATGGCGTGTGTGTGTGTCGAAAACAAATTAGTTATAAAAGCAACAGCTAAAATCCGAAGTCCGTACGACATGCAACCGTATTTTCATAATCCGACAGGGCCATAGAAAGTGGGAAGAAAGAAAGCATGAATCATGTGAAAAGGAAAAGGCACTCACACCCACCCAAAAGCCGAAAGAGAGAGAAAAAAGCCGCGTCAGACATTTTCAGAACATCAAACGCAAAGCATAACATCAAAACACACACACACAAATACACGCATACAATTAGGAATGTTGCGTGTGCTTGACCAAACCCAAAAAACAAAAACAACACTTATTAGTGAAGTACAAAAGATGGCGTCACCGGCCATAACCTCTGCCCATCAAAGCAGTAGCAACATAACAGTTAAGATTCACTCGATTGCATTTAGTATCCGAAAGATTATAGAAATTGTAGAATAATTAATATTATTATTTACAAGAAACTCACCGTGTTAAATGTCGGTCGGCCGATCCTCCAGTTGGTTCACAAACACAAGCACAAGAGCACAAGTCAATACAATCACTATGGGAGCACACGCGTTTTCGTTTAAACACTCGCTTGCTCTCGTAATGCACAAAACATAGACTAATATGAAAAGAAGAGAAAATTTTAAGAATTTATTTCTTTTGATCAAAGGGTTTTGCGCTTTCCAAAACGGCACTTTACACGATCACATTTAAGGTTGCTTATTTTAGAGGCACGCACACGTCCGCACAACTCGAAGAACAAGACGACGCAAAAACGAGAGGCGAGAGCTGGAAGGCGGTCCCGGTCCGTTCGTCAGTGTTAGTTAACGTCAAATGGGCGCAGTGTTTCCAAATATTTAAATTTGGGGACAGGGCAGAAGGGTAAAATTAAGAGCTAGCATGTTATTAAATCAAAAAATTATTTTAAAATAAATAATGTACAAATTGTTGTGACGCTGTCGCTATGTACAAATGAGACAAGACACAGCTATAAAGAGAGATTGAGAGAGCTGTCCCACTGGAAAGCGGCCTGGAAGTGTATCATCCTGCTACGCCCAAATACATTTACATTTATGTTGGGTGTGTGTGTGTGTGTGAATTGTGTTCGCATATGTGTTGGGACGAATATGTGAAACAATAATGCCGCGAGTCCTGTTTCGCCACTTTTGACCACAAGAATTGCTTCGTTTTTGCTTCTCTTTCCGCACTTTTAGGTATTCTGCACTCAACAACTGTGTCAATTAACCCGCCCAGCCCACGACGATTATGTCATATTATTGATACAACTACAAATACACTTATTAACGGCGACTCCTCACCGGCAACGGCAACGCCGTGAAAAAATCAATGAGTTGAGTGCACGTCTGCTACGTTCTCTCTTTCACAACCCACACACATTTGCTAACATAAGCCCCGTATCAAACCGAACATGAAAAGCGCTCCGCCAGCAAAGTATTATTTTTTCGATTTATATTTACAATTAAATCAATTTAAATGCCAAAAATTACACAGAAAATTCACTGCGCGACGACCGCGATTGCGCTTGTTTATAAGACATCCAGTGTGACCGCGGTCTTTTCGATAACATATAGGGTCCCACTCTCACAAATATACTGAAATATACCGTGGTTTTTTTTAAATATACCGTATATATACCGACGAAAATCATATTCCTCGATTTTGATATTCGATTGAATATTATTAGCTACATAAAGCTATCATTCCTGAACACATAATTTTAACCGATTGATGAATCAATTTTCAACAAGACTGGATAATTTTAAGTACTGCCTTTTTTTGGATTGTTTATAAAATTAGTTTTAAACAAAGAAGTTGCAAAATGTATATTTTCTACATGGTAACTACACGGCAATTACATTTAAACTACATATTTATTGTGAATGGACTCTGAAGTCAATATTATGTTCTCCAAGCTGCCTGGTAGGACAAACATTTCCTTCATTCTATAACATCCTTTTCCCTACGGTATGATTGTGTGGGATGAAAAAGGATATTTTATTGTAACGACCAAAAATCCGTCCACGAAATCCCACAAAAAGTCCCAATAAAGTATGACCGTCTGACCCCCAGAAATATACCGTCACCTTTTTTAAAATATACTATTTTGAATGTTTCGGTATATTTCGATATAATTTAAGACGACAAACAGACGAATTGTGCTAAAAAACTCGAATAGAATACAAATATAAAATAGACTGTAGATGGTTTGTCCTTCAAATGGTTTCTAAAGATGGATCTAAAGGAAATGTTGTGATTTGATTTTTGAAAAAGTAACCGGGCGCATCTTCCCCTTTAAGATGCGCCCTGGAATTGATCGTTGAAAACCAGGAGTTTACGGCGAATGGGCGCTCAAAAAAAATAGCACGGCGTGCTAATTTTTTTGAACGCCCATTCCTCACAAACTCCTTGTCATCAACGATCACGCCAAAGCACTGGGGCATGTTGGGTTTGCCGCCAACGGAGCCATAGTCCACAAAAGCAATTCCAGGGCGCATCTTAAAGGGGAAGATGCGCTTTAAGATGCGCATGGCTGCCAGCGGTGCCATGGTCTACAAACGCAATTCCAGGGCGCATCTAAAAAGGGAACGAAAATAACATTGGGTCGGTCACGTAAATTCGAGGCTTCTGATCTGAGTGAACCTACCATGCAGAGCAGTGAGGCCGGGTGCATGGTCTGCCAGTTTGGAGGCAATTCGGCACGCACTGGTAGGTTCTTGGGGACGACGGGATCTGCTGCATTGGGGTCTCCTTGCTGCGGCTGCGCATTTGCCGATGGATGACTTTGGGCACAGCGTAACCGTCACGCTCCCACTCGACGAATAATTTATGTAGAGCAAACGATGCCAAATTGACCATTGGGAATTCGTCAGTGTCACCTTCATCGGTGTCCATCGGCTCTATGACGTGATCTCCTGGCTGGTTCTCCACAGCATCAATCTCCGGTTTGCCCGGCTTTCGCATCATTTTGGCGATGGTAAGATCTCGCAATGCCTTCTCACAGGCAAGATTTTTAGCCGTCATCTTGCAAAGTCCCGTTCCCTGGTACTGCTTCGAGTTGACCATCACACTGGCAGTGATTTCGCCATTTGCCATAGTGATGGTAAATTCGCTAACGCTTACGTTATAGGGCTTGAGCTCGTTCAGAGTCATCAATCTATTTTTCGGCATCAAGATATTGTGCAACTGGCGATTTCTATTTCGATTGCCTTTTGAAAATTAAAAGCGTTTCACATTAGAATGTAAGTGAGGTGCTGATCTGAGTTGTTGGTGCTTACGCGATGGCTTCATGGAGATCTTCTTGACCGGGATTTTTCCTCCGTTGCCGTTGCTTTCAACGGGCGCTTCAGCCTGGACCATTATTGGAATCGGCAAGCCTGCAACTGGAGCCGGCACTGGAGTCGGAAAAGGCGACGAGACGGTATGTGCCTGCAACTGGGGAGTTGCTGGCAAAATCCAGGGATTGGCCGTGCTGTTCGGGTTGTTAACTCCTCCGGAAACATTTGGTTGGCTGTTAGCAGATGTTTCTTGGACCAAACGATTCATTATGTTTTTTTTTTTTTATTTCTTTTAGGTAATGCAGCGAATAGTTCGAGTTTTCTAGGTTAAGTGAAAATTTACTTTTCGCACGATGACAGGAAGACTTTTCAAATGAAGTCTCGATAAGTAATCTTAACAACTGTAAATGTCATATATTTATTTCGTATTTTGCAGCACTGCTTACGTGAATGGCAATTCCTTCCTCTTCGCGATTTTATTGCCGCATTTTGAGCAAAAATAAAACTTCCATTTATTTAGAGCGTTCAGCCTAGACCAAGGCATACTTATAAGTTAAGTATACCTTGTCCTAGACAAAACCCAAAGCACATAATGCCTCGCGCCTTGCAACCCAAAGCAGCTACCGGCAACCGGGGCGTTTAGAGGGTTAAGGTGATTATTCAATATTCAAACATGTTGTTTCTATAAAGGTTTTGCTATTTATCCAATATTGAATAAATAAAATATGAATAGAGCACCGAAAGCCGGTCGCGGCTTCCTTGCCTTCTTCAAGACTGACCCTGGACGAAGACTAGTCTTTTACACAGCAGGCGCCACGACTATTGGTCTCTTTGTTGGAAACTTTGTACCTCACACATTCGGACTGACGTATTACCGCGATTTCGTACAATGCTACCAGTAGGTGAACTGAACAAATTGCTGGTGTGAAGAATAACGTTTCACGCTTTATTTCAGACATGGCGTGGGAAGGCCCGTGCCGGAAGCAGTACAGAAACGACTGGACCAAGCGCTGGACAAACTGCAGGTGGAACCCTTTGAGCGCAAGTTCGTCAAACCCTTCACCGTGTTCGGTTTCGATCTGTTTCAAGCTGGGACCACGAAATTCCGATTCGGGTCCGCTCTGGGCATACCTGTGAACTACGCCTACGACAGTCCCGCTGAGATCAAGCGGCCTGATATTCGCTTTAGGGACAAGCTAATTAATTGGAGCTCTCCCAGCGGAAAGCTGCTGGAAGAGGCCATCGTTTTGACCGAAGATGAGCAGGTGTTTGGCCTGAGCAAGGCCGTCCTTCAGTTGCAAACGTATCGTGTGCTGCTCAACTCGATATTCCCCAGTGTGAGCTTTCTCATGGTCTACACCATGGGACATTATCTGAACCTGCGCCTCAATCTGTTTGCTCGCCATGGCAGCGTAAGTAGAGTGCATATATTTTTGGGAGAGATTTGTTTAATCATTTGGATTTTTGCTTCTCAGGTCCGTTTTGTCCTCTACTCCATATTGGGTCTCTTCGGCGTCGGCAGCTGGACGTTCATGAAAGACTTTAATCAGGTGGCCACGGATGCTGAGATTGACAAGAAGCTGGCCACCTTGGGGCCGCAGTTTGTGGCCGCTGGTGCCAGCTTCTATGATAAGCATTTAAAGAAGAACATTGCGTTGAGGGAACTAATTGGAGATAACACCTACACCGCCTTGGGCAATGAGAATTACATGCTGCGTCAGAAATCCATGCCTTTGACGGCTCGCAAGTCCTTCTTCCTGGAAAAGTTGCAAGAGCTGCAAAAGGCGCAAGCACAGCAGCCACCGACCGAGTCCCAATAAACATATTTTTGATTACACTTTAAACGATTTATGATTTAATTGTATATATTTAACATTTATATGGAGTAATTTAAAACAGTGGAGAGCTGTCCTTTAAACATTTCATATTTTATATGTCCCATAAATTGACTAGATTCATGCGCCCGGCCGCTGGAATGGTTATATGGAATATTAGGCTTACTTACGATAACATGCATAGATAATACACAAAGATATATATTTAAAATGTCTCCTCGCCTACCACATCGCTGATAGTGGCCACCAAACGACGGGCATGCTCCACAGCGCAGGTGGCTGTGACCAGTCCCAGATGGATGCAGAACAACTCGTATACCCGAACCTTGCCAGGCGCCAGTTTCGGGAAGCAAAGCTCGGCCAGATCAAAGTAATAGTCCACCGATAGGGCTCCAGGCTCGGATGGCGCCTTTGCGGCACTGCCAACGGACGCAGCTGTTGCTAGAAAATGGTGCTGAAGGTCCAGTGTTGGACTGAGGATGCCGCCCGACTGATCCTCAAACCAGAGGAAGTAGGAGTAGTGAAACACTTTGTCCTTCCACATGACTGTAGTCTGGCCCTTCTTGAGATACCTTCGGGCGAACTCAACCATATTCCATAGTTTTGTCTTCGTCACCAACTGATTCGGTCGGAGATCGGGCCCCAGCATTTGTCCACTGCTGCGATTCACATACATAAAGTGAACCAGGCCCGGGAAGTCCTCCAAGTAAGCATCAATGGAGATGTTACGTGTAGCCTTTACGGCCAGAAACTCGGCGAATTCCAGCAGCTTGGCCTCGACAATCGACGCAGACTCGTAGAGCTGATCCAGGTGTGCGCTTGAGCTATCGCACGAGGCCAGTGTGAAGAGCTGCTTTAGCTCCTCTATAAACGATGGCACGTTCGACTCAATCCTCACCAGCAGGTCGCGCTCTAAGTTCTTAAAGTACTCCATATACATTTTGCGTAGATTCTCCCATTTGGCCGTAAACTTTTTAATGCAGCTCTCCAATTCATTCAAGTCGCCACACGTCTGTTTCAAATGCCGCTTCAAGCAAGCCATCGTTTGTACAATAAAGGGCTCCATATTTTCAAAGGCTGGCTTCAAAGCGTCCGAGTCGCCCTGGTGGTGAACTGTACTGATTTTCTGCACCACAAAGAAGCAGTCGTAGATGCAACTGGTGAGCGGCATGTTCGCGTACTCAACCACCTGGAGGAGCACCTGGTTGCCATGCAGGCGAGAGATGTGCACAATGGTGGGTACACAGCCAGAGTTCTCGTCGTGGGAAGCGCCTTGCAGAAAGACCGGCACAGCACTTTGCGATGGAGAATTCTGAGACTCAAGGGCCCGTGACATAATGCTCAGGAAAAGAAGATCAGCAGCAGCCAGCGGCACTGCGTGTTTGGTACTGTTGGCGGCCACCAGTTTGTGGGAGACCATCAGCAGGACATGGGCCCGGGGTAGGCCGTCCTGGCGCAGCTGCTCCAGCGTAACATCGAGTGTCAAGTTAATGGTTCTCTTTAGTTCCGTGTTGATCACCAGCTTGGGTATGGCCTCGATCAGATATGCCTGCTCTTCCTGGCTGAGCAATGTTTCGTAGCACTCGAGGCAGAGGGTCAGCAGCTCCTGGGCTCCTCCTCCTCCTGCCTGGGCCCCAAATATGTTCGCTCCATAGCAATACCGCGATAGAGTGATGGCTACGCCCATCTGTCGCGTCAGCGTATCGACTGGCATATGTCCAATCTTCAGGAAGCTAAATCCCAAAAGTTCGCCAAAAACCAAATTGAATCCCTTTTCGCACTGGAAGCTGGAGTACGCGTTATCAAACTGGCACTGCATTATCTTTTGCGAGCTGATGATGGGGCTGAAGATCTGCACCAAGATGTTACTGTCGATCGGGCAGCTGGGATCGGGGGCGGACTCCAGCAGACCTTGGGTGACGGCCACATCGCAGATTTTCTGTGTCAGTGCAGCGTTCAGTTTTTGATAGACAACATCGTTGCCGCTGTTAAATACGATTAGGCCGTTCATTTTTTCATTATTTAATTAGCAAAGCAAGGAAAAACAGGAAAATACAGGATACACAAATTTCTTCACTGGTGCTGGGTAACGTAACGGAATGCGGAATGTTTCTTTTGCAGCACCCAACCACCACCCACCCACCCACTCAACAAAAAGCAGTGTTGTTCGGCAGCACTAGAAAAACAGCTGTTGATGACTGACTGTCTTCTTCTTACCACATGCGCTTTTGTTATCAAAAACTCCGCGAAAGATAAACTTCGACTTAGTTTTTGTAAGCATGGGACGTTTAATTCTGGAGCACACCCTTCAAGGACACAAGGGACGGATTTGGGGTGTGGCCTGGCATCCGAAGGGGAACGTCTTCGCCTCTTGTGGCGAAGACAAAGCCATACGCGTATGGTCTCTGTCGGGGAATACTTGGAGCACGAAAACCATTCTCTCGGACGGACACAAGCGCACCATCCGCGAGATTCGCTGGTCCCCGTGCGGCCAGTATTTGGCGTCGGCCAGCTTTGATGCAACTACGGCGATTTGGTCAAAGTCCTCCGGGGAATTCGAATGCAACGCTACGCTGGAGGGTCACGAGAACGAGGTGAAGAGTGTTAGTTGGTCGAGGTCGGGTGGACTACTGGCCACATGCTCCCGCGACAAGTCTGTCTGGATTTGGGAGGTGGCAGGTGACGATGAATTTGAATGCGCCGCTGTGCTGAATCCTCACACACAGGATGTCAAGCGTGTGGTGTGGCACCCGACAAAGGATATCTTGGCATCCGCCTCCTACGATAATACCATTAAAATGTTTGCCGAGAGCCAGCTGGACAGCGACTGGGATTGCACAGCCACATTGTCCTCCCACACGAGCACAGTTTGGAGCATTGACTTTGACGCCGAGGGCGACCGGTTGGTCTCCTGCAGCGATGACACCACACTCAAGATTTGGAGAGCCTACCATCCGGGCAACGATGCTGGCATAGCCACGCCAGATAAACAATCCGTATGGAAGTGTGTGTGCACGTTGTCTGGTCAACATTCTAGAGCCATATATGATGTGTCCTGGTGCAAGCTGACGGGCCTGATAGCCACCGGCTGTGGTGATGATGGCATTCGGATATTCAAGGAGACCAGCGACTCGAAGCGAGATGAACCAACATTCGAACAACTCACCGCTGAGGAGAGTGCTCATGATCAGGACGTGAACGCGGTGGAGTGGAACCCAGCTGCAGCTGGACAACTGATCTCCTGCAGCGATGACGGCACCATCAAGATATGGAAGGTGGCTGATTAGCTAGCCATGATCAATGTGTTGTAGTTTATAAGTGTTTAAGCAAAGAGTAGTTTGATTTTTATACAAATAAAGTTTCTTCTTAATAAGAAATAAAAGTATTTAAATTACAGATAACGTTGAACAATAAATTGTCCTCTAGGCTTTTGCTCTTAAATAATCTAAAAATACTACTTGTTTAGAAAGGGTTCTTGCAGGGTTTTAAACAACCTTTTGGCCTTACGGGGCCCCAGACCCATCACCTGTGACAGTCTCTCCTCACTGGCAGTGATCACATTGCCCAAATTCCCAAAAGTCTGAAGAAGTGTGACGGCATCCGTTTTGTTCACGGGCTTGATGTTAGTCAGAGCGGCCACCAGCTAAGATCAAGATGCATTGTTAATATAATGAGCATATGTAGGTGTATATATATGATTGTTGTACCGTACCTTTTGATGGGGATTCGATTCTACTCGTTCCATTATCAAGTCAGGTGGTCGCTTTTCAAACTGCTTGTAGGTTTCAATTATTTTGCCAGCCTCCTCTGCATTCCAGGCCAACATCATGGTAAGATCTGCTAGCAGTGATATCCGAGTCAAGCTTTTAAGAGCGTTGTGTGGCTCCGGCGTGTCTACTTGCACCAGCAGGACACGTAGCTCATACATCTTGCCCAGAGCCTTCAGTCGCTGACAAATGTAATCTGGGTTCAGATTGTGGTACTTGAGCGACAGGAAAAGGATGCAGGAAGTGCGGCCCACAACATAGTCGGGCACAATATCATCGCGAAACTCCAGTGGTACGTTCTGGATGGATTTTAATATTGGATTTCCTCGCTGTTTGCTGTGGACAAGGACGCTGTGAGGATTTGAAGCCGGCTTGGCGGTTGGCATTGAAGCGGAAGTGCTGTTGCTGCTATTGGCGGTTGATGTCGCGGCAGGTACGGTCTGGTTGGTACTGGGCTGCACCTTGGGCTTCTTGGGCGATGTGGGCATTTCCATGGAGCCCAAAACATCGTTAAAGGAATCGTCGTCGAAATCATCCATCCTATCCTTCTAAAACAGCCAAATAATTGTATTACGTTTACCCACACTGTTTGTTGTGCCATCGACAGTATCTGGCAGCTTTGTTATTGCTTCTTCTTGCTTCTAAAAAAGAAGCTAAATTAAAATTAAAAAATGATAATATATATCATAATATAATATATCTTTGACCACGAATAACACATTTAAAATACAATTGCATATATAATATTTAATTTATAATTGGTGCTAAGAAAGTTATCATTATTTTGTGTTATATATAATAATATCTGCTAGCTCTGGCTTGCAGCTAGAATAACGCCAATTTCGCAGCACTGTTGGCTCTCTTTCCTTTTTCGTCTGTCAGCACTAGAGTGTGTGCGTGCGTGTTATTTGCAACGAGATTTGATTCAATAAATTGGAATAAAATTACTAGAAATATGACTTCGCATCCGGTTTTTATTGACCTCTCCTTGGACGAGCAGGTAAAGTTGGAGTTAAAGTTTTGTGTCCCGTCTTCAACAGACTAAACCGATTTTGAGGTTATGTTGTCCCGAAGGGGTGCAAAACAAAGTGGAAACTAACATTTAAACAAATTCGCAATAGGTGCAAGAGCTGCGCAAGTATTTCAAGAAGTTGGGAGCCGAAATCTCGTCGGAGAAATCCAACAAAGGCGTTGAAGATGATTTGCACAAAATCATTGGCGTCTGCGACGTTTGCTTCAAGGATGGAGAGCCCTCTCAGATCGATGGCATCCTCAATAGCATTGTGTCCATAATGATAACGGTGAGTAAGCATTAGAACATTCAAAGTGTGCAGGTTTTAATTACTTCTGATTTGTAGATCCCCCTGGACCGCGGAGAGAATATTGTGTTGGCCTACTGTGAAAAGATGACCAAGGCGCCGAACCAGCCGCTGGGCAAGGTGTGCCTGCAGTCGCTGTGGCGTCTGTTCAACAATCTGGACACGGCCTCGCCCTTGCGCTACCATGTCTACTACCATCTGGTGCAGGTGGCCAAGCAATGCGAACAAGTTTTGGAAGTCTTCACTGGAGTGGATCAGCTAAAAACTCAGTTCGCCAATTGCCCGCCGTCATCCGAACAAATGCAAAAGTTGTACCGCCTGCTCCACGATGTCACCAAGGATACCAACATGGAGCTGTCTTCCAAGGTAATGATTGAGCTGCTGGGCACATATACGGCCGACAATGCCTGTGTGGCACGCGAGGATGCCATGAAGTGCATTGTCACCGCCCTGGCCGATCCCAATACATTCCTGCTGGATCCGTTGCTGGCGCTGAAGCCTGTGCGCTTCTTGGAGGGCGATCTCATCCACGATTTGCTTTCCATTTTTGTCTCGGACAAATTACCATCGTACGTGCAGTTCTACGAGGATCATAAGGAGTTTGTCAACTCTCAGGGACTAAACCACGAACAAAACATGAAGAAGATGCGCCTGCTGACGTTCATGCAGCTGGCCGAGAGCAATCCGGAAATGACCTTCGAAACCCTGACCAAGGAGCTGCAAATCACCGAAGATGAAGTGGAACCCTTCGTCATCCAGGTGCTCAAGACGAAACTGGTGCGTGCTCGCTTGGATCAGGCCAACCGCAAGGTGCACATTTCATCGACCATGCATCGTACATTTGGCGCACCGCAATGGGAACAGCTGCGGGACTTGCTGCAGGCCTGGAAGGAGAACCTGAGCTCAGTTCGTGACGGTCTCACAAACGTCTCATCCGCGCAATTGGATCTGGCCCGAACACAAAAGCTGATACACTAGGCAGCCGTCATATATGGTACATAAAAACGAAACCCAAAACATAACCGAAATGAGTGTCCAAGGAAAAACAAATATTTCGGGGCATTCGAATTACAAACTAAATTATTTTCAAGATTGCGTGGATAGCTTGAATAAATTTCTAAGTAAATCGAATGTAAAAGCCATTTCTCGTTAAATGCGTTGATTGGGGATTACTTTTCTAGCTTATAACTACAGTAGGTCCTCGTCTGTCTGGATTGCGTTTAAGCTGAGATTTCTCGCGGAGATTTATAGCTCTTCATGCGCCTTCGACTGCTGGCGGTCCTTCTCCTTGGGGAAGGACCAAAAGTAGGATGGAAAACCGTGCGAGTCCCTCTCACGTTTCACAAATGCGCTATACGATGAGATGCAGTTTCCAATAAAATGATTCGATTGCCCCAAAATGGCCAAATCCAAGTAAGGGTCGTCCTCGGGCAGCCTGTGCACGGTGATGCCCATGCGACTGAGCGCCACGTTGAGCTCGCCGATCATGTGATTAGCGTCGGATGCCACAAACACGGATTTGACTTCATTATTGGGCTGGGTCTGGCGCACATTTTTGATGGTCCTCTTCAGTTGTCGCACTATCGACTCCTTGGTCTGCATGCAGAGCTCGGGATAGAGAGAGCCGCGCTCGTTCTTGTAGCCCAGGCACTGGGGCGACGCGAACAGATGCTGGCTATCCTTGACGTGCTCACAGGCCCTCACCCAGTCGATGCCATTGCGCAGGTGGATGCCCACGAAAGCTCCCCGGGGCAGTACTTTCCGTATAAAGTCCCTGGCAGCGTCCCTATACTTGGCACTCCATTGCATATGCTTCTGCAGCTCACGGTTTTCCAACTGGACAGGGAAGCTGGCTGGGGCGCCCGTAAAGGCCAGAACTGGCCAGGTGTCGGCTGGGTATTTGCTTTGCCACTTGGTTGCCATCGAGCTGTGGTGCACATCAAAGTGCAGCGGTCCATAGAATTCCGACTTGACAAACTCAATGTTGTAGGTGTCCCAGAAGGGGCCAAACGGATTTCCATCCTTGGCATGACAGTTGGGCTGGTCCGGATTGTTTTTCTCCTGCTGTAGGCTCTTGCGCTCCATGTAGCAGAAGGACACACGCTCCGATTCCGGCCAGATGTCGTCCGCCAGATGCCACATAAAGTCCGACATCAGGATGACCCGATGGTAATCCTTGAGCGGCTCCACATCAAAATACGTATTAAAGGGCACCTGTCGGGAGCGCATTTCACCCTTGCGGTACTCCACCCATGGCGGTAGGATAAGGGTGCGATTCAGACCCTTGGCAAAGGCCAATGAGCCGAGAAAATGATCAGCTTGGTTGCCAAAGCGCCCTAGGGGGGAGTATCAAAACTGTACTTGAATACAGATCCCACACAGATCCAGTGCCAGACTTACCCATGCAGGGACAGTAGGTGAGATAGCCGTTGGGGTCGCGCTCCAAATGGGCCCATGCTGCGGCTGTTACAGTGCAAATTAAATAAATAAAGGGAAACTTTAATTTAAGCCACTGCATTCTGCCGGCTTCGTCTTTATCCAATTCTGACTGGGTGGCAGCACTGCTGACATGGTCTGGCAACCTTCGTCTATCCAGTCAATTGTTGTTATTGTTAAAAATGATTTAAAATTTATTTACTTATTTTAAAATTTGTACAAAATTGTGAAGAACGGAACAGGAACATGTGGAGTCAGTAAGTAAGATAGCTACCACTTGGCCAATAGCAAATACCTCAATGTCTTCTCAGTTACACCAAAGAGCTGCTGCTCAGACACAGGTCCTGGCGGAGCATTCAGTCCTACCGACGAAACTTAAGCGAGAGTCCTACAGGGCCACCGCCGTACCATTGGCACAAGCCCGTGGGCCAGCATACGGAAATAAGAGTCTACAATCATGGAATGCGCCAAAAAGTTCCCCTTGTACTGCGTAACCCGAACATGGTCACCTGGTACACATGCGGCCCAACTGTTTACGACTCTGCCCATCTGGGCCACGCCAGCACCTATGTGAAGGTGGACATCATTCAACGCATCCTACGGGACTATTTCAAAATCAATCTCGTGACTGCCATGAATGTCACAGATGTGGACGACAAAATCATTAGGAAGGCCCGCGATTCCGGCTGCGATTGGCTGGGAATGGCTCGCAGCTATGAGGCCGAGTTTAAGCAGGACATGCTGCGTCTCAACGTCCAGCCACCGGACATACGCACCCACGTCACAAGCAATATGCCGGCGATTCTGCAGTTCATAGATGATCTCATCAATAATTCGCAGGCCTACGTAACGGAGGACAATTCTGTGTACTTTGACGTGGCCAAGTACCCGCACTACGGCAAACTGCAGAAGCTGGGCATGAGCACCGAGGAGAAGTCGGATCTCTTTAAGCAGAACAGTGCGGACTTTGCCCTGTGGAAGGCCAAGAAGGAGGCTGACGAGCCCAGTTGGGTGGCCCCCTGGGGGGGAGAGGGTCGCCCCGGCTGGCACATCGAATGCAGTGCCATTGCCGGACTTTTTTTCGGCAGCAAACTGGATTTCCATGCTGGCGGCCTGGACCTGAGGTTCCCCCATCACGAGAATGAGGAGGCGCAATGCTGTGTCCGCTACCAGACAGAGCAATGGGTCAACTACTGGATGCATACGGGCCAGCTGTACATATCGGGGGACGAGCAGAAAATGTCCAAGTCCCTGGGCAATACCATATCCATCAGCGATATGCTCCAGAGCTACACCGCCGACGAGTTCAGAATGGCCTGTCTGTTGTCCAACTATCGCAACGCCATGCCCTATGGCGAGCAGTTGATGCTGACCGCCCGTCAGACGCTGCAGCGGTTCAAGAACTTTCAGGCGGACCTCAGCGCTTACACGCAGTTCCTCAAGCCGATTCGGAAACTGGATGAGGGGGCCCTCAAGGCACAGATTGCCCACATGGTAACCGAGTTCCACAGCAGTCTGTGTGATGACTTCGATACGGCGCGTGGCGTCAGCGTGCTGATCGATCAGATGACTAGCATAAGTCGCTGCATAAATGAGCAGCAAGTGGATGCCGAGGAAGATCCAGCCTATTGCCTGGACCTCCTGACGGCAGCCGGCAACTTCATAAACCGAGCCATGCTAACCTTTGGCATTAGCAAACTGGCCGAGACGGAGAGTCTTCCGCTGAAGACATCTTTACCGAATGCGGATGAGGTTTCGGACCCCGCCCCTTTGTTGGCGGACGTGTTGGCCATACGCGGAAAACTGCGGCGAGAAGCAATATCCGGGCATCAGAAGAACATCCCCCTGTTGGCCGCGTGCGACGAGCTGCGGAACCTGCTGGAACAGCACGGCATCCAAGTACGTGACCACAAAGAGGGTAGCTCTTGGGTCTACGCCACTCGCGCCACTGTCGCCAGTGAAAACAAATAGTTAAATGGCTGTGCCAAATGAGAGCCCGACATGGAAATGAAAGCGTTGTGTCTACGTCATGGTTATTATTACATAAATTCAGATCGAAGACTTAGTTTGAATGGTCGTTCGGGTGGGGTGCTGCCTTGCTCAGCCTTGTACAGATCCTTGGTGATGAGATAGTCTCGGACTAGCTTGAAGAATGCTCCCATGCTGGTGAATGCCACAAAGCTGATGGAGAGCACAAAGTGCCACTCGATGGTGGCGGCACTGAGCGAGGCGATCTCCACCAGCAATATGGCTGCCTGCAGAGTGGCAAGCGTCGAGTAAATGACAGTGGGATTGTGGAATAGTTTCTGTGGAGAGAGAGTATCAGAATATGTAGTTGGATTATTCCATGGTACTCACATAGAAGCGCACATGGCTGGCATTTCCCGGTGTGGCCACCGTCACCAGGCCCAGGCTGCGATAGAGTCCTCCATTGTGCTTCACAACAATGCCATGGCCGTAGGCCGTGAATTTCGACCAGGTGAACGCACTGGCAGCCACAATTAGCTGCGAGGGCGCCGGGTCTCGGTCGATTCGCTGCCAGCAGCCCAAGTGCAAGGTGGCTCTGTGCAAAATGTCGCTGTACCTGGCGGGATATAGATATGCAGCGCACAAACTAAACGCCCCCAGGCACACAATGATGCAGTGCTGTGCGGCCCGCATCACATTGTAGTTGACGCTCACGGCCAGGCAGCATGGCACCAAGCCGCTGTAGTAGGCATTGAGCATTGAGGTGAATATGAGCTGTTTGAACCGCTTGTTGAAGTCGTGCCGCAGCGTCTCGATCTCTTCGCGAATCCGTACGGCGTTGGTTGTGCAGCTGTGGACGGGCATGTCGTTTATGTAGACACCGGGCAGCTCGAAGCGTGTGCGCAGAAATGGCTCCAGCTGGAAGCCAAAGATGAGCAGATAGATGATCACTCTGTGGAGAGGTAGATATCAGTTACAGATCAAATGCGTTTCTTATGGGAATCCTTACGGATAGGTCAGGAAGAGCAGCAATATGTAGCTGTGCTTCTGATACAGTTTCAGGGCACACAAGCCCAAGCCCAGCTGCACCAAGCCACCAAATGTGTACTTGATGGCCGTGCGTATTATATGCTGCGTCTTCTCGTTTGCCTTCACTTTGGCCAGCAGGACACAGTAGACCAGTCTTCGCGTATTGAGTATGAGTATCAGATATCGTAGATACGGATCGATTAGCTCTATGTTGACCATGTGCCTCGTATGGGCCTGGGTTAACCACCAGTTGGTGCGATATATGTTTATGAACTGCACAATGGCTGCGCCCATAGTGAAGGCGCACATTATCAGCTCGCTTAGCCACTCCGACGTGTTGGAGTGCTCCGGAAATGGGACATGTTTGGGCATGGTGCTGCCCGGCGTCTGGGATGGCGGCGTCTTGCCGCCAATCATGTTCGCATAGACGTCATGGGCTTCGCTGGAGCTGCTGCCGTCACTGCTGCGCTCTTCATAAGCCATTTTAAGTTAGCCAAATGTCTTTCCCAGGACTTGCAACTACATTTAAACAATGTGGAGTATTTAATGTTTTTGTGGGGGTGGAAAACAACAAAATTTACAAGTAACAGTGCTGTTAAACACACAGTGCCACCCCCCTGCCAACACTACTCGACAAAATTGAACTCTTTTTCCCGCTGTGACCCAAAATTACTTTTTCTGATAGATTTCGGGATTTAAAGTTTTTTAAGGAATTATGGTTTTTATTGTAAATCCCCCTTTAAAACCCGAAATCCCCCCATAAAGTCATTTTGGGTCACAGCGGAAATGCTGTGCTGACTAGTGTAATCAGCTGTTGGTCTAGTGCTGCAAGACAGACCAACAGACAGACGCTTAGCAGCACTGGGCAAAACGCAGTTATCTCAGTTTGGTTTTGTAACTTTTAAAGATTTGAAATAAAAGTGTAAATAGCCAGCGCCTAAAATGATGCGCTACGAGGGCAACGAAAAGCTGGCCGACGAAACAGCCTGTGCCGGAGTACGTGCCGACCTGAAAATGTGCTTGTTGGAGAGCGATTGCTGTCGAGTGGACCGCAAGACGCCGCGCGAGTGCCTTATGGGTAACAACGTTCCGCCCGAGTGCCAGGTGCTCCGCAACACCTTCTACGAATGCAAGCGCTCCCTGGTAGGTCCTGGCATCTGACATCTGAAAGAGTCGCTTAATTTGGAACCTACTTTAATTGATCCCACCATTTCAGCTGGACAACCGACAACGCTTTCGCGGACGCAAAGGCTACTGATCATCAAACTTAATTTGATATATTTCTAAGTGTTTAAAATACAAGTAATTCTAAAATGGACAAATGGACCAGCAGTTGAATTAATTGCGACGCCGCCGCACGCGAGATATACGCCATGCGTTGGGTTCCTCGTACTTGTTGTAGAGCGGTTCCAGGCGCTGGTTCTTCTTGAATTTGCTGAGTTTGGTGGGGTCCGAGAAGCGGAAGAAGGACGGGGCAAACTCCACCAGCCACTTGGGATCGATGGTGGTCACCTCGCGCATATATTCCTTGGTGGTCTGCACCAGTTCGTGATAGATCACCCATTCCGGCTGGCGATTGAACAGGGCGCTGGAGGGATGAATGTACACCACCTGAGAGTCGACCAGGGTGCGGTATCCCTCCTGTGGATCCTTTTTGGCCGCATTCCGGAAAAAGCCCGAGCAGACGGCCTTCTGGATGCGCACCGAGCTCTTGCCCGCCGATACCACGTCCAGCTTATGCCTATCCATGATGCCCAGCAGCTGCTTCCTCACATCCTGCGACCGCTTGAGTGTCCGGATCTGGACAAAGTTCTCGTAGCACCAGGCATTCGAGAACTTGTTGTTCTTCCAGCTGTTGTACACGGCCAAAAGGGTAAGATGATCGCCTGTGGAGAGAGAGATTAGTGGGTTGGCCTTAGGCATCATCTCATGTGGGACTCACCCTCGGCCTGGTTGAACTTGGCCTTCTTCTGATCGGCTAGGGCCTGCTTGTCCTTGGGCCTGTAGAACACATTCTGGACACTCAGCATCGAGACAATGGTGAGGATCTCATCGGAGCACTGCAGAGCCACCGACATGATGAGCATCTTCGAGAGATTCGGCTCCAGGGGGAACTCGGCCATGCGTCGACCCAGCCTCGTGAGCAATCCCTCGTCATCCAGCGCGGACAGCGAATGCAACTGCTCCAGGGCCATGACGAGCGACTCAACGGGCGGGGCATCCATGAAGTCAAAGTGCAGCAGATCGTTGATGCCCATCGTCTTCAGCTGGAGCACTGTGGTGGCCAGATTCGTGCGCTGGATCTCTGGCACGGGCGTGGGTAGCATCTCGTCCCGGTAGGCGCGTTCCGTGTACAGACGATAGCATTTGCCCGGACCCGTGCGTCCGGCGCGACCTGCCCTTTGCTTGGCAGCTGCCTGGGAGATGGGTGTGACCACCAGGGAGTCCATGCCAGTCTTCGAGTTGTACACCTTCTGCTTGACAAATCCTGGATCCACCACATAGAAGATCCCGTCAATGGTCAGCGAAGTCTCTGCAATGTTGGTGGCTATCACCACTTTGCGGCTGCCGGCGGGTGCCGGATCGAAGATGCGCGTCTGCATCTCGGAGGGAAGAGCCGAGTAGACAGGGAGTATGATGAGTTCGGGTACATCGGGGCCGAGGCTCTTCATGCGCTCGTAGAGGATCTCGCAGGCCGTATCGATCTCCTCCTGGCCGGTAAGGAAGAGCAGAATGTCGCCGGGTGGCTCACGCAGATGAATCTGCATCACGGTGATCAGCGAGGCGTCCAGATAGTCCGTTTCCGGCTCTTTTGTGTACAGCACCTCCACGGGAAACGTTCGTCCGGGTATCGTAAAGATGGGAGCCTTGAAGAAATACTGCGAGAACTTTACAGCATCCAGGGTCGCGGAGGTCACGATCAGCTTCAGTTCGGGCCGCTTCTGTACGGCCGTCTTCAGCAGGCCGAAGAGAACGTCCGTGTGGATGGTGCGCTCGTGGGCCTCGTCCAACATGATCACCGAGTAGGTCTTCAGCTCCGCCTCCATCAGGCACTCGCGCAGCAACATGCCGTCCGTCATGTACTTGACGATCGTCTCCGGGCTGGTGCAGTCCTCGAAACGGATGGTGTAGCCCACCTCCTGGCCCAGCCGGCAACCGTACTCCTCGGCCACTCGCTTGGCCACGGACATGGCGGCCACACGACGCGGCTGCGTGCAACCGATCTTCCCGCGAGCCGTGAATCCGCACTCGCCCAGATACTGGGTTATCTGTGTGGTCTTGCCCGAGCCCGTCTCGCCGATGACGATCAGGATTTGGTTGTCGGTGACGGCCTTGATCAGGTCATCGCGCAGCTTGTAGATGGGCAGGGATTGGCGCTGCTCGACCAAGGTGAGGTCCGTCTTCTTGCCAAAGGATGACTTCTTGCCGCCAATCACGTGCTTCTTCCACTCGGGCACCTCAGCGGGGGCGGCGCCCATGCCGCGCATGTTGGCCGCCAGATTGCGAGTGTCTTCCTCGGGCAGCGGATCGATCCAGTTCTTGTTGAGGTTCGTGGGCAGGGCCTCCATTTCTTGTTCGCGCTGCAGCATTTTCTGCTCCCGTCGCTCCTTGGACAGGGCCGACTGCATCATGGCCGCCTGGGCCAACGAGCCGTCGGGATTCTTCACAATTCGCACGGGCGATAGGTCGTGCAGGGCCCTGCCATGCCCCGAGAGGAATGGCGGCTCTTCCTCGACAATCTCAATCTCGATGTCCGCCTCGTCGTCCTCGTCCTTGGGCAGCAGACCCGTCTCCTCGTCAAAGTCCGGCATTTCGCTCCTGTCCAGGACCCCAGAGCTAATCATCTGTTTGATCTCCCATCGCTCGGGACTGGAGATTCTGGTAACCCGCTTCCTTGACTCGTTCTCATCCCCGTCAAGGTTGTTGCCCTGCAGATTTAGCATGGAGGTGCTGCTGCTGAAGGGGCCATCCGGATTGCGGTCCCTCAGCGAGCCATCATCCTCGGGGGTGTGCGAGAGGGGATTCAAGTCCCTGCCCGACTCCTGGTCGACCTCCTTCATGGACAGCGACACCTTCTGACCCGTCAGTGACATCACCTTGACCCTCACGGTCTGATTGCGGGCCACCACTTCGGTCACGTCGGTGACCCGGCCCTCGGCTCGCAGCTGCGAGATGTGCACCAGTCCCTCCCAGCGCTTGCGCAGCCCAAAGAGCTGGACAAAGCACCCGAAGGGCACAATGTTGGCCACCTTGCCGGAGTAGATCTTGCCAGCCTCGGGATCGTCGGCCATCACTGTGTTGGGGGGCGGCATTTTGTCCTGGCGGCGATCACCACGATCGCCAGAGCGCGACCGACTGCGCTGTCGCCGCTCGTGGCGGTCCCGGGAGCTGGATCTGCGGCGACCACGATCTCGTTCACGATCCTCGCGTGATCTGCTCCGGCGGCGTTCTCGTTCCCGATCGCGATGCTCACGAGATCTGCTGCGTCTGCGGCGCTCTTTGTCGCGAGATCTACTTCTGCGACGCTCCCTATGCCGGTCCTCGCGTGATTTGCTCCTGCGACGCTCCCTATGCCGGTCCTCGCGAGATCTGCTCCGCTTGCGAGTATCTCTGTCCTTCTCGCGGCTTCTGCTGCGATCCCTTCGCTTGTGGGGTCGTTCTCTCGCTTCCTTAATCTCTTTCTTATCCTCGGTCTTGCTCTCGCCAGGGGCCAGTGCCTCCAGCTCCATCATGGCCGCGTCTACGTCACTCATGTCAGTCTTTTTGCCAACCGAATGCTTTTCCTTGTCTTCCTCGTCCTGACCCTCGCTCTTGCTATACTTATCGTTGGGCAGGGCCAGGCCAGGAAACATTTTCATCAGTTGTGATTTCTTGTCATCTTTGCTGCTGCTGCCGGAGCCGATCTTCTCTTCGCTCCCGCCTCTCGGTCGACTGGGACGCATTAAGTTGATGATGCGCTGCAGATTTTGGACGAGGGAGTCTGGGAATTCGGCGCCGTTCTCGAGCAGAGCCTTGCGGAAGGCATCATACGACCGATTCTTGTTCTCCAAATCGATGATGAACTCGGCCAGGTCCTTGTCATTGATGCCCAAGTGATTATCGAGCTCTGTGCAGATCTTCGAGACCAGCGACAGATACTCCAGTTGCTGCAGCTCCTCCATCTCGGCAGAGCATTAACTTGAGTTTCAACTTTTTTTATATTTTTCACTGACCTGACTGCAATTGAACGCTTTTTCACAAACAAATGCAACGCACGCCGACCCGACCGATCAGCTGTTTCTGGGCTGCAGTGTTGGCAAACAGAGTCGGCTTGGTGTATAGTGGCAGCCCCGTTTGAATAGAACTTGATTATTTGACTTGACGCTCGCTTTTTCTATGTTTTTTGGCGTATTGTTGTAAAAAATACATCAATAGTTATTGCTTTGCTCAATCGCGTGAAACGTAATGTCTTCGTTCTTCGACTGTTTCAACAATTTCGTGCAAAAAGGCGGTAAAGTAGATGATAATGTGGCTACTGATGACAAAACGGTAGAGGAACAGTCAAGAATGGAAATGTCTGGACCCATATCTCCTACGCCCAGTAATGGTGTAAGTATATAGTCGCGAACTTTGCCGATTCTATAAAATGCATGTGCTGGATGAAATACTCGCAATTATTCGGAAATTTCACAAATATTTCGTGCTTTTGGTGGGTCTCTAGCAGCTGGCTGGTGCTGCCAGACCTAGCCAATAGATTCAGAGTCGAGTCAGCGGGTCCGGCAACTCTTGCTGTGGGCACGCCATATTTTACCAAAACCAATTGCGAAAATCACCTCGAAGGCTGAGGAAAAGGGATAAAAATCCCGTTGAAAAAACTGAAAAGTTGAATCTTGTGTGGGGTTGGTCTATAGTTGTTTTTGGGCTAACAGTAGTTGGGCAGTCGCATTAGTTGGGCCCCATTTCCAGTCGCCGCGAGTGCTACAGCCAAGTAGAAGAAGAAGAAGCAGTTCGACTTCAGGCAGAGCAGCGAGTAAAATATACAATCCGCGAGACGTAAAGACACGGACAGACAACAAAATGATGAAACAAACAGTAAACAAAAGCGGCAACAACAAACCGAGGAAGCAGCTCCAGCCGGCTACATCATCGATTATAACATACAGTCCCAGCAAATTCTTAGCTAAAGTCGGATCCTCGGACAACACAGGCACAAAACACACTCCCACCCACGCACACACAACGACAGCGACAGCGACAACAGTAGCGGCTGCACCGACGGGAGCAGCGAAAACAAACAAATCGTCGGTGGTAGGAACGCCCGCGTATTATGTGGTCAAAGCGGGGTCCTTGGGCAGTGCCGCCTCGATGTCAGGATCCATCAACATGAACTCGCCGCCCAAGGCCCCCACAGGATCATCCGCTGCCATAAGATCCCCCACGCAATCGATTCACATCAGCCCCGGACCAACGATAGTGACAACGGCGCCCTCAACGCCAACAGAGAGTGTAATGATGATTCCACACGTACTCCTCCATTGCAATCCTACTTCCTGAATGTTCACCTCATCCACCATCTATCATTCAAAAAATTTAATTTCTTCAAATGGTTTTCGTTCTTACTAATCGACCAACCCTGCACCCTGCACCCTGCACAGCAAATCGCAGCCAGAGACACAGTGCCAGAGCATCCTTTTTGCCCCGCTACGACTGATCCCATTTCCCCCCTCTATCTCTCTCTCTCTCTCTCTTTTAGTCCAGCACCATCTCGGCCAACAGTGAATCTTCGTTTGGCGATAAAATGGAGCACAGCTACGTGCGCGATACATCACGTCCCGAGCTGTCCAACGGCCTGGCTCCGACTCGCCATATACTGGTAAACCATCCTCCGCAGTGCACCAGCTGCCACACATATCCGCAGCAGGACCAGGAGCCAGATCAGACACATGCGCCACCCTACGATGAGATTTCTGCCAAGGAGATGATGAACGAATGTGCCAGGATCTCCAAGTATGTGAAGAACAGTAATTCCGATGATCAGGACTGGGTGGCCCGCATAAATAAGTGAGTATCTTTCTGCAGACCAAGGATCGATCCCTTTCTAAACCTTCTTTCGCTCTCCTCAGGTCTGCCTGGAGCCCCATCCAAACGACACTGTTCGAGAGGGTGAGCACCATACTCGACCAGGATCAGTTGGCGCGTCTGGCCAACGACAAGCGCCAGCACGAGGCTGTCTATCGTCGCGTGAGCGTGGACAAGTCCGCATCGCGAATGCGGCGGGCCTTGGGCAGTGTGGCCTGGGATCAGCGCATCACTCAATGGCTGCACACACTGCTCATGCAGTCCCTGCCGCCCTCGTACATGGCCTCCTACCTGGACATGATGCAAACACTGAAAACGAAGCTGCCGACCCTGATGGACAAGCTGCTGTTCAGTCGGCCGCTCAGCAATAACCAGGAGCTGCTCGCCCCCGTCATGAAGAAGCGATGGGAGCCAAATATTCTGCCCAAGAATCGTCAATTGCCCCACAATGCCATCATGGTGGTGCTGCCGAATATGCCCGCCACCGGCAATGTCCCCGATCGCATGCACAAATGGTATCGCGCTCTGGCCACCATCTGCCAGGTTGTCCAGATCACCATGCCCAATACGAGTAAGTGCATCCACCAAATACAAGATTATCTCATCATTTACCCCTGATCTTCCCCGCAGACGATCGGATTGCCAATAACAATCTGGACCAGGTGGCCGAGGTCATTGTGTGCCTCACACGTGTCCGCATCAACGAGCTGCGCACTGAGAATCCTAATCGTGGCATCATTCTGGTCGGCTTCAATGCCGGCGCATCCCTGGCCCTTCAGGTGGCCCTCTCGGAGAGTCTGGCCTGCGTCGTTTGCATGGGCTTCGCCTACAACACATTGCGTGGTCCTCGGGGCTCCCCCGACGACCGCATCCTGGACATCAAGACGCCCATTCTGTTTGTGATTGGCCAGAATTCGGCACGGAGCAGCCAGGAGGAAATGGAGTCGCTGCGCGAGCGTATGCAATCGGAGTCTTCGCTGGTGGTCGTCGGCAGTGCGGACGATGTCCTGCGTGTGCCCAAGAGCAAGAGACGCATCGAGGGCGTCACCCAGTCGATGGTGGATGCCATGGTGGTGGTAAGTCCGGCAACGCAGGCTATGCCCATGTGGATTCTCATCTATTTATTCCGCTTACAGGACGAAATCTACGAGTTTGTGAACAGAACCCTGATGGATCCTCCGGGTCCGCGTGTGCCCATGGGCCTGCCCAACCAAAGCACACAGCGCGGCCAGAACAAGCTGCATCAGCAGCAGCAGCTGCAGCAGCACGGCCTGGGCCTCGAGAAGGGGGGAGCCCAGCAGAATCGCAAGCGTAAAGTGGAGGTTGGACTGGACGAGAGCGGAGTGCCGAATACCAAGACCAAGTTTGTGCCACACAGTGAGTATCCTCGAGTACTGATCATCCATCCCACTACTAATACCTCCCCGCATGTACCATTCAACTCAAACCAATCCAAATCAAATCAAATCAAATCATAAATCCCCAAACCATCAATCAAAAACTTCAAAAAGTCCGCAGGCCGAAGGCACCGCGCCTCGTTGATCCATTTGCTCCCAAGCGAAAGGGTAAAACCAAGCCACGAGCGAACAGCATGCCCTGTTTATTTTTGTGCCACAACCCCATTTCACCGACTAACAGTTTTACCCCCCCCAGTTGGAAGACCACGTACACGCCCACTGCCGCACGCAGCCACTCCAGCTGGCTCTGGCATCCCCAACAGCAACAAAGGTGCACTCAGCGCAGACACACTTAATCAATCCATTGAATTCCTACTAGATGACAGTCTGGACAGCGATGACGCTGCATCTGTATCTGGAGGATCCGTGGCAGGAGTCGGACCAGGAGTAGGAGTAGCTGCTGCTGGAGTGGCTGCTGGCGTTGGCATCCCCAAGGTGGCCACGTCCGCGACAGGAGCATTCGATGTAGCCATCAAATCGCAGCCGACGACGGTTAATCTGGCAGCTGGCACCAAAATCAAGATGATACCCTCCAGTCAATTTGTGCAGATCAAATCCCTGACGCCGCAGAATAAACTGATCAATTATGCGGTGAACAAGCCCACCACAGCGGCCACCATTGGCAGCATTGTGAAGACAGTGCCCGGCTCTGCCACGGGCGGGCAGCAGTACTTCACTGTCAAGACGTCGACGGGACAGACGACGAAATTCGTGGCTACCTCCTCGCCGGCAGGAGCAGGCGGAACGACACCGCCACAACAAAAGTATACGGTGTTCAAGAACGCCAGCGGCATGACCATGCTGCAGTTGAACAAGAATCAGGCCACCAATATGGATCTGTCGAACATCATTGATATGCCGATTGTGTTTGCCGACAACGAGGGGAACATACCCGAAGGGGAGAAGGACCGGAAGATAGGTGAGGGTATGGGTTTTTGGATGAGGTCTCTCTTGAGGTCGGTTCTAACCGGAAGATTCTAATCCACAGTGCCAGCCACACCCGGTCGACATCCCAGCAGCAGGAGTCCGGTCATCATCAGTCAGAAGATCATCAAGGAGGCCCCCAAGCCCATGGCGCCGAGCAGCAGCAGCGGCAGCTTGAGCGGCACTTCCGTCGGTACGAAGGTAGGCAACACTATCGTCTTCAACAAGGGAATCCAGCAGCTGTTCACCAGCTCACAGAGCTTAACCAGCTCACAGAGCTTAACCAGCTCCAACACAATTCTGGGCCAAAACAAGGTGGTCTATCTGAATCGGAATCAGATGAAGCCCATGGGCAATATGGTGACTGCGGGCCACCGCCTGCCCATACGTATTCTCAGCAGCACTCCGAAAAGTGTCACCCCCAGCAGCAGCACAGCCAGTCCGCTCATGTTGGATGCCTCCACGGGGTCCCTCGTGTCCAGTGTGAAGGCGTCGGCCATGCCCTCGGGCACACTCCGCCACACGGGCAACATTAGCGTGGGGAACAAGATGTACCCTCAGTTCCAGATGATCAACAGTGGCAGCCCGGGCACGCAGCCCAAGTCCACAACGGGGGGAGGAGACGGCAAGACGTCCATTGGGAATGTGAGCATAAGGTCTGGCACAGGCATCAAACAGGTCCCCGTTCTGATGATGGCGAATCGTGCGGCCGGATCGTCCCCAGCATCCATCACTCCTGGCGGCGCTGCCGTCCGACGAGTCGTCAACATTTCCTCCGTCTCCAAGCTCCAATCGACGAGCCTGACACTTTCAAAGCAGAATCATAAGTAGGAATCATACAATTTATAAATATGTATGCAAGGATCGGATCCCCAATCAGTTTTGAAGAGAGTTTTTAATTTGAATTCGTCTTTTCAGTGCCCCATCCCATGTAGATTGTTACAAAATGTTATTTAAATCGAAATAAAACTACCACTAAGATTCAAATGATGAATGTTGCAAGTTATTTATAAGGAATCAACTATTATGTCATTCTGTATAAGGAAGATAGATATACCCTAAATTAGATAGTTGTTGTTTTCACAATTTTATGAAGCATTTAACTGGTATGTCTCGAGTCTAGCTATGGACAGCACCGACGAATTCATTAAGAAAATAAAAAGTTGTCGCTTTTTGAAAATTCTGGGAAAATCTGTAGAGAGTCAAGTGTCCAGCCAATGGAACGAGCGACACATCATTTCATATAATTTGCTCATTTGCAGACCTCTGCGAATTCCTGAGCTTGGTTTTCGGTTTCTTTATTCATGGCCCGACACTATGTACCTAATGTACCTGTTCCTTTAGAGCACAGGAAGCGCTTGCCTGGCGGCGTGAGAACATTATTATCCAATCACCAGAAGTTCCATGGAATTTGACAAACGTTTTTCCGCCCTGTCCTGTCCTCAAAGTGCGTTCGGATAAAAGCCCAGCCACTGCACTGCCAAAAGGAAGACACCACAGACCAGACGTTATGTAAGCACGTGTGTTCACACGACTGCAGCCAGCGGCTGTCCAACTGTAGACTTTTTGCTTAGAATTGCATTTCGTGGTCTCTTTCTTTGTGGTTGAAGATAGAATTTCATTGAAGTGCCAGGGATTATACATGTATACTCGAATGTACATATATATCTGAATTTTCTTGGTATTTTCAAGTGCAGCTATGGATACAGACTTAACCCATTCCTTCAGTGAGGGGTCATTTATTTATGTGCAACAATTTAAAGTCGCGGCACACGTGCTGCAACGCTATAATACACTATAATAATATCTAAAGTTTTAGCCTGGGATTCGGCTGCTTCTCAAAGTCAAGGTGCGACTGTAGATAGTCACATGGGGCACTCAACTCCTCCAACCACTGGATGGACTGATCTGGCCAAAGGACCATGTCAGAAACAATAAAATCTAACGGGAACTGGAGTATCTTTTAAATAAATCATCAATAATTATATGTATAAATTATCTTCTCTTGATTTCTGGCCCCCAAAGGGTTAATTTAATTTTTTGCCCGCTCGGCAAATTTACGATGGAGTCGACTCGAGGAGTGCCTGGACTGGAACTGGAACTTTTTTATTTGCTTTTTCATTTGCATTGGCACTCGTATGTGGCATATATTTAATTACATTTTATGTACAGTTTGGCCACATTTGCATGTATATATATGTATTTGAGAATATATCTTTTGCTGTGGTGTCAAGGGTAATGGCGACTGGATCGACTTCAGCGGACTTCAGTATCGCGCCAAAGTTGATCAGCAACGGATCATTCGTAGGTACATATATGTAGACCAAACTATCTCAAGCCTAAAACATAAATCAGTGCAGTGCTAACCGATTTATAGAAAAAGGGAGGAAGAAAATATACAACATTTTCTCCGAAGACAGATCCATAGAAGTTTGGACCAAACGTGATTTAAAATTAAAATTTATTTTCAACAAAAATCATTCACCAAACTAAACGCAATTATCAGAAGAACATTTTAAAACTGGACCGGGAATTTCTTCCAAATCTCAGAAACAGGCTATTTTCTGGGACATTTTCCCGGCTCAGCTGCTTACGCAATTGGAAAATGATGTGTGGTGGAGTGGAGTGGAGGGAGAGCCCAGGCCAATTCCCAGAGTCTCCGATTCGTAAATCGCCAAATGCCAAGACGCAAATCGAATCTGATTTAAAAATGTCTTTAACTGCTGCTGGTGGCGGCTCTGCTCTGGCCCGTTCCTACCACCTGCCGGGGAATTTTGTTGTTTATAGTTTCTGTGCGACGGTCTTAATTCGCGGCAATTTGTTGGACCAGAAACCCACTGGCCCAGCGGGCAGGCAGCAGCCAGAAGCAGCCAGCAGCAGCCACATTCGGTTGCCACATGGTCCTGGCCTGGCCTGGCCTGGCCGCCTGGCCCCATGTGCGTTTCGGTGATTATTATTTTTTCTGTTTAACCTAATTTTCAGGCAACTTTGTTGCATATTCGCCATAATTTGTTCAACAGCAAAGGCCTGGCCTGTGTCTGGCCAAGCCAACTCATATGACACCGCAGTGCAGTTGAAACGTTATTCTGTCCAACTGTTAGATTGCTTCATAGAGGATCCTCAATTTCCAATCGTCAATTAAAAGTACAGTACAGTTGCTAGTGTATTCCATGGGTGTTAACTCTGTATCTCATTATACTCAAATTTAGTGACCATAAAAATAAGAATTCTAAAACTGTTTTCGAAACAGATTTCGTAGGAAACTCAAACATTTTGGTAATGGTTTTGATTCTTCAATAAGCCTTAAACTGAATTCTCCAGATAGTGGAAGAGTATTCTATTCTTCTGCCAGTGCTCCGAAACTGGGAATATTTTTCATATTTATTCCGGAAGTATTTTTTAAAAATAAATACCGTAATCCTCAAGTCTGCGATATGTTTCCTCCTAGGTTTTGCGTTAAAATTGTATGAGGAGAACAGTAGCTCTCAAACTGTAATCCGTGGTGCTACAGTTCTACGACTTCTGTCTTCTTAAACTTAGCAGTGGAATATCATACACATTCGGATGTACTTTCGAAGCAGAATTTTATGATTGTTTGAAGCTAATTATATAAGGCTTTTTCTATCTCTATCTCTATTACGAAGTGTCTTATTCGAGTGGAGCTCTAACTTGCTCCAAATCCAACTCCAAACCCCCTCAAAACGTGTCACTTTCTCGTTTCAATTTTTTCCCCCACTCCCTGGCAAATGCAATATTGGAGCAAAGACCGCAAATCCTTCGCCAAAATCCTTTGCACAAATACTAATAAGCGGCCACTCGCGCGAAAAGCTGTCCGAAACGAGGATGCGGTAGGGCTGGCGGGGATGGGGGCGAGCAGAGGGGGCATGATTTTGATTTAGCATACTCTATGGACGAGTGTGAGGGAGAGAGAAGCAAGTGCTGGTAGTTTGCTTTACAAATACTGCAGCTGGCACCCCTTTCCCGTGTCCTGTCTCTGTCGCTCACCCCGCCCCCGTCCCACGCCCCTCAAATGACGCCCAATAACATGCAAATGATGGGAAAATGCACGGCGAAAAGGAATCCGTGGAAGGAGGGGAGGAGAGGGGAGGGGAGGCGGGCCATCAAAAATGCTACTTACATTGCAATCTCGCGGACTTTCGTTCCTTTCACTCTCCCTCTTCTCTGACACTTTTAATCAAGGTGTGTAAATGCAAGGTGAGGCAATGCATCTCCGCTGGCACTATGCCTCTCCCGTGACCTAAATTCTGTCGTTGGAGGGTCTCACCTTATAGTATAAATATATCTTGCCAGACACTTTCAATATTTCTTTTCAGGAGATGAATGGGGGGAGGAGGCAAGAAGAAGGAGCTATTGGCGGAGCAGAGGAGGAAGCAAGTGGGTTTGGAGCCAATCAACCAGCTGATTGTGAAGAAAGGTGATTGATTGATTGTCCAAGGGTGTGGGTGGAGGTGGGTGCCCGTCAGGCGAAGGCTTTTCTGCTATTTTTGGACTCCGCTTAAGAAACAAGAAACGGGAATATAATATATTATTTAATAAAGTGTGCTATATAATTTTCTGCTCTCTTCTACAGCTCGTACCCCATGGACCAACGTTTCGGGAATTGGCCACTACCTCGCAGTCACGTGATATCGAAATGCAATGATCTACGATCTGTTACAGTGTGTTTCTTTTTGAATAGTTCATGTGATGTGACGTAGTGGAACATTCCTGGCGTTGTCAGCAGCGGAAATGTACATTCTCAAGCAGTGTTATATCAAGATTATAATAATAAAATGTGTATACAATTGATTACAAATAATCATTTCATAGCGCAATGTTTTCGCCTATTTTGTCAATTATGCTAGTTAAAACTAATATGTACCAAAAAAAAGGGCTTTATACTGTTTGTATGTAGAACAATTAGCTTAAACCTTCAAGTGTTCCTCCATTCGTACATGTCTTTTCAGCTGTTGGCAAGCAGTTCAGCAAGCAGTGCCCAACTGTACATCAGCCGGCAGTGGGGTCCATCCGCTGCTATGCAGGAACTGTGTAATGAGTGTGTATGCTTTATCGCTTAAATTTTCTCTCCCTCATCCGCTCTTTGTCCTTTTTTGTCTCCTTTCAGCCCCACTGGAGACCTGGTAGCTGGAAGCTGCGATGGCCAGAAGTTTGAAACAAAACAAAAAAAACAGCAGGCAGGTCGCCATCTCCTGTCATCCTGCTTATCCTCCCCCACCACACAACCTTGAGGCCTAAAAATAGCGGCAGCGGCAGCAGCAGCAGCCACGATGGCATGGCAATCCCCAAGGATTTGTTAGCCTGGTCTGGGTCTGGTGCCTGGTGCCTGTTGCCTGGAATATTATGAATTACAATTTTCTCAGGTCGCGTAATTCGTGTAAGTGCTGACAAGGCACAGCACCAGCGGGGGAGGCCACCCGGAAGAGGGAGGGGACAACTGAAGGACATAAATTCATTGCATAATTCCCATTTCAACCTTCTGCTGTGCGTCTAAATATTTTGCATAAATTACTCATTAACTGATTATGTTTTTTTTGTGTATTTTGGGAGTACTTTTTGTGCACTTCTTCTTACACTTACATTTACAGGCTACATTTCATATTCACATCTGGCAATGCCGCACGCGAGCTTTTCTCAAACGGCAATCTCCCAACTCAATCATAATCTTGTTGCATAAGGAACGGATTGGGAGGGGGACGGGTGCTGCAGTCGTGTGATGAAAACGAAATAGAAACTGAAGGAAAACTTTGAAATTTGAAATTCAATGCAGTTGGACAAGCATTGCCAATCGCTGAGCTAAACGCTTCTCAAAGCATTTCCTGCTCTCACACTCTTGCCCCTCCTTGGCATCAGATCACTTTCGCTCATTTGGCACCGGGCGCCGGCCCCGTCCCGTCCCCGTCCCCGGAATATCTGAGCCAATTTTCACTTTCCTCAACTTCCCATGTATCCATTACCCTGCTCCGCCATGCTGCATTCGACGCATGCCACGCCCCACACACCCGGCCATCCTGCCCGGCCTCCTCCGCTGCCCGCCTGTCTTGACGTCAGTCAGGTTTGCGGCAAAATGTAAATGTAAATGAAAATGCAAATGTAAATCACGAGGTTAGTGAGATGTGAACGAAGCGTCGGAGCGTCTGTGGGTCTGGCTCTGGCTCTGGCTCTGGGTCTTGGTCTGGTCGGGTCGGGTGGGGTTGGTGGAAGTCGTTGGACTTTCACTTGCCAGCATTTCTGGCCATTTTTCTGCTTTGCTGAGCGGCAAACATTGATCCATCCGCGATCCATCTCTGACTCTTTTGTAAGGGGTACTCTTATATTACTGCCAGAAAGAAGCATCTTCAAATCCACAATCGAGAAAAGCTAAAGATGCGAATTACCTAAAATATATATATAAATATTTAAGTATCTTGGCATCATAGTCTTTGATATTATCCTCTATGTGTGGGAAACGGGGATGATCAGATCTGCAGGTCTGCCCGAAGCTATCCCCACTCGATCCACCCCCCTCCCACCGATCCAGGACGGTGGCAAGAGTACTGATTATTATTTATTGTACAATATGTACTGCTACGTCTGCTACTTTCGGCCTGGTCTGGTCTGGTCTGCTCCGTTGTAATCTGCCACCCAGCGTGGGCCGTTATGAAAGCGAGTGCTAGTTGGGGGGCAGGGGGGCGTGTCATGCATCATACATGTTGCACCAGCAAAAAGCCCAGTCCGTTGCAGTGGCCGGCTCATAAATCGCACATAAACAGGCAGCGGCTGGCGTGGAAACATATCCATCTAGCATAGGCACAGGCACAGGCAGTGGCAGTGGCTCTCAAAATGTTTTACTAAGCACGCATAGCCACACGTGCGGGGGCGACCTGGGGGGGCGGGGGGTAGTGCAGCGAGTGGGGTAGACTGTTAAGCGATGTATGCAACTGATATAATCAGACAGGGAACTCTGCCCCAGCCTCTGACTCCTCTCTCCCTCTCTGTATCTCCTCCATCTCTCTCTCCATCTCTCTCTCCATCTCTCTCTCCATCTCTCTCTCCATCTCTCTCTCCTTTGTAAACCCATTGTCAGTTGCATTTATCGGGCTAAAAGGTCTGCGATTGTTACCTGTTGTTGCTGCTGCCGCTGCTGCTGCTGCACATCCAAGTGTTATGCTGCTGTTGTGGCAGCCTCTTTGTGGCCTCTAGAGTGCTTTGAAAAGTGCACCGAAAATGTGCCAAGAGCTGTCCCAAATTTAAAGCTGTTTTCCAAGTCATAGAAGATTTGTGGGAATTTTATTACAGGACTCTTTTTTCGATCATCCTAGCCGAAGCAAGTGAAATTTGATTAGCCTCTCAGAACGATCGGTGGAAGTCTTCGTGGAGTAACCCTGTATATTGAGTGAATATTCCATCTTTTGAATGGATATTCCAGAATTTACACTCTTAGTTTTCCATGGCTTATGGGTCCCACAGCTATTAGCACGTGTTGCAGGTCATAATATGCACTGGCCTAATCTCAAAAACAACAAATACACAAATGGCCAGAACAAATACGATTATCAGCTGTAGGGCGGCGCCATTCCGCTGAAACAACAACATTGAAGCGTGAAAAACAAACAATCAATATTGAGTCGGAATGATAGCAATGAGAGCCTCTGCAAGTACAGTCTGATGCTGGTACAGTCGCCTCCAAAACAGGGCGTAAATTGCAACACTCTGGCAACTCTACCAGGACAGTGACAGGGGGGGGGAATGTGCGTTCTGTTCTACTCAATGGACGATGTTGATGAATTGAACCGGAAAAGTGTGCAGCAGCGCAGCCCTCTCCTGCCCCGTGGAGGCATAATTGCATTTGCCGCTACCTTCAACCTAATAATACTGCGTGAACCACAAGGCCTGTGGTTGGGTCGATGGAGTGGGTGGGGGAGGGGTGGGGATTCCCAACCTAATGGAAACTCGCTGAATTATTAGATGCACGAAATGTAGCGGCAACAGCGGAAAACTCCATTCCAGAGGCCACGTTGCAATTTTCTATAGAAAATGCAGCCCCTCCCACTCCCACTTGCACTCCCAAAGCAGCCTGCCTTCTACCATCATCATCATCATCAGCACTTCCCATCTGCACTGGGGCTGACCTTTTTTGGGGGTCATCATTTGGTGGCCTGGCCGCTCACGTTTATTCAGTGAACATTTTCATTTCCTGCCGAACGGATGAGCTGAGCGAGAGATTTACATGAAAGCCAATAAGCAGACAATCGAATGAGAAATGGATTGAAGAAACGAATGATTAGGTTCAGGTGGAGGAGAGCTGTCCGAAATGCATAGAAAATACATACACGAGCCTTGATTAGTTAAATTTGCTGCAACTGAGAGTTGAATGCATTTTGTATCAAATAAGTGGAGTATTTACCATCTTAAAGCATAGTTCTTCCCGTTCTTTTAACTGTTCTAGGCCCTCTTATCATTTATATATCATAAAACTCGCAGGAAAACAATTCCAGAACTCCATCAAAAATGAAGCCATCAATTATTAATCCTCAATTTGGCTCAATCTTATCCGATTCGAGCCAATAATAAGGGCAACACTAACTCGGCCACAATTGGAGGCGCCACCAGAAACCGAACTTTAAGTAAAACAACATTAGAGGCAAAAATAACAAAAAGGGGGTAAAGGGAGCGGTCAGTCCGGCAGAGAAATGCTTTCAAATGGATGAAACGTCGTCCCGCACACAACAACCAAGACCCGACCCCCTGCCATAGGGCACAACCACCCCCCGACCATGCACCTGAGCCGGACACCGGCCACCGGCCACCGGAATGTCAGGAAAATGAAAAACGATACGAGAGCAATGCAATCGAAAGAAACGAGGAAAAACCTTCAAGAAAACGAATCGAAATGCCCAAGTGACCCAGAACTTGGGCGAAAAAAGTGGACAAGTGTGGAGCCCACAGTCAATGGCATTTCCTATGTGCAGAGGATTCGAGGTGTACTGCAACGTTGTTTGGATACTATATACATATGTATATAGAAGTGGATGGTATCACTATCTACGGGTAACTAAAAATGGTCGTCTGTTTAATTAATTTAAGACATCCTGGTAGTATTTCCATATATTTCATTGGAATTTTGTATAGTTTTTCTATTTAGTCGACTATTTAAAGTCTGAATCGAGGTATATCGAGGAAATATTAGTCACCTATTTTCCAATACCACATAGAACTTGTGGTTTTATTTTCGTTGTGCATTTGTTTCTTTACTTAATCTTTTTCCTGGTCGGCAAAAGATAACAATTCAAGCCTCTTATGATATATAATGTCCGGTAAAGTAGGTACCTACTATTCTTATACCATGCGCTTGGAAGGTCGTTCCAGCCGGCAGCACGTTTTCCAGCAACATGAGTCAGCAACACATTGCCTTAAGAATATACCGAGCAGATATGTACATATATTCATTTATTTATTTATATTAAATTTTTTAATTACAATAAATACAGAGGTTTCTCTTAAACAAATACTGCCAATAATGACAAAATAAAAGAAAGGAAAATAGGAGCACAACGCAGAAGTTCCACATTCTAGATAGTCCTGTCTATGTACACCCCAACTAGGCGTACTTTCATTTCTGTTCATTGCTTTCCGAATTCTAGCTTTTTTAGTCCTGCTAACTGCGGATGACATTTTTAAGCAATTTAATGTAACGATATTATAGTGAGATGCATGCTGCGGAAACATGAGTCCGAAACATGCAAGAAATGGGCACATTGTTGCCGGGAAAGGAAAAATGGTATTTTTTCGGTATATCTCTGACGGTTGGACGGTATTTCTTATCGATAAGTCCATGCACTGATGGTCTCACAATTTTTCCGCCGCGCACCGTGAAACAACGAGATAGTGTCGAATTTTTTTCTGAATTCAGAAAAATCCGTTGATAAACAACAAAAAATAGCAAAACAAAAAATAACGAAAATATATAATAAAAAAAAAAATATATATATCAGTATTCAATTTTCAAACTGAACGGTTGATGTGCGCGTTTTCGTGCGATTGAAGTGCGAGTGAGACGGGAACAGCAGAGAAAACAAGTGTATGATGATGCGGGAAATAACGGTGCATGGAATCAAGTATTAAAATAAGATTCCAGTGCAAGCGTTTTCCTCAACCGTTTTCAAAATATTCGAAAATGTTGGCCCAAAATCAATCGAAATTCGTCAAGTGAAGTGCGAAAACAGAAACGAAACCGGTTCGCCTCCGCAGAGAGCAAATCAAAGCCAGCGCAAGAATTTTTGTTGTTTGGCCAAAGTAGCGCTGCCGGCGTCGTCGTCGTCGTCGTAGTCGTCGCTGCTGCTGTCGCCGTTTGGTGTTCGAAACGGAAAAGGAAAAGGTACGCAGTGATAGAGAGAAAGAGAGGAGACAAACGTGGTAGGAATTTCTTGAAACCTGTTCCCTGCAGCAACAAAAACAACAACGACGGGCACTGCTGCCCCAAAAAGTGGCACAAGTGAAAATTCCAGCCTTCTTGTTGTTGTCTTTTATTATGATTTTTTTCGGTTTTTTTGACAATCGCCAAAAGTGAAAATCAATTTGGCAGAGCGCGCGCGCATAGAGCGGAAAAGGAAGAGCGAGCGAGTCCTGTTTTTACCCAACCCAAAAATTTAAGAACCTGACGAAAAAAATACCACTAACCACTAAAAACAACAGCAACAACAAAAACAAATGTAAATCCTCGGTAGATTACGAAAAAAGTAAACAAAATTGAACCGGATTCCGGGGAAATTCTGAAAGAGCAACGCAATCAAAGAGAGAGAAAGAGAGAGCGGCAGTGCATGAGAGAGAGAGGTCAGTATCCTGGCAATGTCAATCATGTTTTCTGATAATAATGTTCGATACCGATACCCGATACCGTGTGGCAAAGATTGGAAATAATGAAATGAAAGTCGAAAAGGGAGGAGACAACACGTGAGAAATATTCGAGGATCAATACGGGGACTTTAACGAAGAAGAGGAAAAAAGAGGGGGATACTTCTACGTGTAAGGTGTATGGGTGAGAATCAGTTGGTGGAAAGAGAGGCAACAGAAGAACGGGAGAGAACGAAGAATTGTAGAGGAGCGGGCGAATGTAATGATCGAAATAACAGGTGTGTTGTGTGCTTCTTACAGTTAGCTGATGCATCACCCCTCCCCCTCTGTCACCGTCACAGGTTCGACCTTCACACCCCTGAAAACTGAATAATAGTAGTTAACCCTTTGCCCTGACCATCGGTGCTCGTAATTGCTCGCACACGGTCATGGTTACTCGATTGTGAAATGGCCATTAAGGGGCGGTAGGCGATAGGAGGTGGGCGGCTCTCCCCCTTGCTATCTTTCCGATGGAATTAATACAGTTGTTGGAATCATTTGCTTGGCTTTGATTCCGGATCCGATTGGTATTTACTTTGCCATGATTGTGGTTCTGTTTGTTTTTTCATTCTTTTCGCTTTTGTCCTGTTTCTTCTTCTGCTTCCCCACCTTTTTTTGCTCTTGTTGGTTCTTGTTCTATCGCTTCCACTTCTCGCATTCTTTCTACAGTGTATTCTTTGCAATCAATTTATTTTTTTTTTAAATCGTTGATGCCTTTCTGATTGTTATCTTGAGTTTTAGGGAATAAAATTCAAAATTCCAAAACTCCAACTCAGTTTCTATTTATTTTTCTTCGTCTTATCGCATCTTTTTATGGATCCGCTATTGACCTTCCATTCTCAAGTGTTTCTTTTGTGGTTTCGTTTTCTTTGGGTTTGATTTGGGAATTGCACGCATTCCGCACGCCGACCGCCGCCGCCGCCGCCTCTTCCTCACTGCCTCTCTCTCGCTTTCTCTCTCTCTCACTCTCTCTTAACCTCTCTATTACACTTTGTTTTCCCCTTGTGTATGCATTTCAGTGGAGAGCAAGGGAGGGGCTATCTTGAGTGTTGTTTTTCCTGAACTTAGTCATGACGTGACATGTTCTTGTTTTAGCGCATGCCATTGCTATTATATTCGTTGTTGTTGCTGTTACTGTTGTTTTTGTTGTTACACAAGCGTAACAATAAAATTTTAAACTGGCACCGCCACGAAATAGTTAAAACTTTTTATATGTGCTGTTACAATCGTGCTTTATCTGATTACGCCGCTCTCGACCGACACCGCCCGCCCTGGAGCTTTTCTCGTTTTTTTTTTTCGGTGAGGTGCGGTGCGGTATGGTCCGGGTCTGTGTGGAGGGATAGGGGCCGGAGAGGCACGTACAGATCTCTGAGATCAGAGCTGGACCGGCTAGGCGGCTGGATGGATGTGTAATTGTTTCAACAAGTTTTGATATGATGCGATACACCGCCCGTACAGTGGGTCCAAAAAGCACATTTACCAATGGAAATAAGTTTTTCCACTCTGGAAAGTACTGTACGACGATAGATACGCATTCTTCATCAACAAGATACGACCCAAAGTTTTTGATATTAAAAAATATTTGTTTTATGAGACAATCCTTCTTTAAGTCTTTAAAAATCTTCAAAAATGTTATACCCATACAACAGCTTTCTGCCTATAGCTTATATAAAAACGATCTAACTGCAATCAAGTTGATCCAATACTTTCCAAGCTCAGTGTACTCTCTTGGGGCTCGCCCCAGTGCGTGATGTATCCACGTATTTTGTTTGGGTTTTCTTTTATATCATTTCCTACGAAAACAATTTACAACTTTTCTGCTTGAAAAGTGATTTTCGTGATTGGCCCACAAAAAAGTGACATTGGCTCTGCGTTTCGGCCAGCATTTCGACCAATTTGCATAAATTACGAGATTTCGATTCATTCAAAAATTGCCAAAAATTCGAAAGATTCGACTTTTATGGTCACCCACAGTGAGCCAAAAGCAATTTTTGACTCATTTAATGAGCCAAATAGTTGGTAGTTTTTTTCTTCCCCCCCTACAGATCCGTGGGGGCGTAGATCTGCGATTTTGTGGCTGCTGCTGTTGAAGTTTAACAAATTTGAAGCAATTTTCGGTGGCTATTTTTGGGGTCAATTAAATGGCGAATGGAACGTATCGGAGAAGGAAAGGTAGAGAGGATGGGGGAGAGGCAAAAACTTTGCCTGAGCTGTTGAACCCTTTTCTCCATAGACTTAATTCCTTAAAAATAGCTCTGAGACATGAAATATTAGGTATGACACTGCCTTACAGCCCGGGCACGGGCACGAACCACCCACCACCCACCCACAGGGTCCCAGGGAAACTTTAGCAGTGTCTCAACAAACTAGAGTAGAGAGAGCGAAAAAACGACGCATACACATAAAAAAAGGAGAGATGGGAATATATTTAGGCTCGGGAAAGCGAAAAGCGAGCAACAAAGAAATATTACCAGCAGCACAAGACAACAACAACAAGAGCAACAAAAAAACAAGGAAAATCGATTTAAAACAGATGATTTGGAATTCACCCCTCAAAGGACTGCTGGTTGCCCCTCCTCGTTATGTATCGCTGTGCCAGGCCCCAGTTTCAGTCCAGCTCCAGGGCCAGGCCTAATATTTCACAGGCTGTTAAGATGTCGTCTGCTCCGCACCGGTGGTGTCGGAGAGCGAGAGAGGCTGAGCCGAGGCTGCTGCTATTCCGCTGATTGCTGCTCAGCCAAGGACAGTGTACAGTGGAGTGCTCCGAAATGGCTAATTCTAAAGTGAATTGAATGTGGGCTACCATACTGGCTAATAGATGTATTAATTATAATCCTATCGCTCATATATGTATGTTTTCTCTCGATAGAATGATTGTAAATGGTATTCACATTCTAATTGTGTCATTATCGTAAAGATTTCACTCGTTTAATATGATCAATAAATTGGTATACAATATGCATTTGATTCATAGAATCCTCTACTGATTATCCTATAATTATACAAATATTATACTTCCCTTTGAAGGAGTAACCACTGTAATTGTAATGCCCCTCACTTGCCCTTTGCTTCTGGCTCTCTCTTTCTCTCTCTTTCCCTTTGAGACATTCCAATTCCTTTTATTTCCATCTTCATTCTTCTGCCTGCTCCTTCTCTTTGTTGTTGTTGTTTTGTTTTTATTTCTTTTTCTTCTTCCTTGTGCCAAAATTCTCGCTGAACTCTGAAGGCAGCCACACAACACAACAGCTGTTCGTGCGGCCCGGGCAGACAAGACTCTCTCTTACTCACTCTCTCTCACTCCCTCTCTCTTGGTTAGTCTCTCTCTTTTTCTGCCTGACTGGTGTTTGTCCTGTCATTAACACTAGCAGCCAGGACAGAGCTGGCAGTGAAGCCAACGTCTACGTCAACGTCGGCAGCGACTGATGCGGATTTAATGAGCAAATGATTAGCATTTTTACATTCCCACTCCCCCTTCCACTCCCCCTCCCACACAGCTCTCTGTCTCCTTTGTACATGTGGTTGATCCTTTAAGTGCTTTCTCTCTTTTGCTTGCTTCCTCCTCATCCTCCTCCCCCTCTGCAGGCAGAAGTTAATAGTTGAACAGAACTCTGTCCCGTCGCCGCTCTTTTGTCTGTCGTTGCACTGATAAGGGAAGGGAGAAGGTGATAAACGGGAATCAGGGACCGCAGTGGGACACGTGCCACATCAGGGGATAGAGTGGACCAAAACCTAACCTGGTATAGAGTCCATGAGCCGCTTAAGCGTGTCCATGTTAATGATCCGATCCACACCCACACACAGCTCAGATTTATGGCGAACCAGATTAAAGGCAACAGAAAAAGCGAAAGAAATGGAGGAAAAATGAAAATAGTTTACTTTACTTTATCCCTTTCAGTGGAGAGGAGGAGACTCTGGCACTAGATTTTCACAGTTTTTTCTGCAGATGAGAGAAAGGAAACTGTCCGATATCTGATGGAAAATATTTCAAAATTGTATGCATATTTTCTGTACTTTCATGGAGGTTTCATTAAGGATCTCTACTCTTTGCCAATTGTATGGAAAACTGAGTGCATTGATTTGCTATAAACAAACCAATGGAAAATGAGTGAAAATGTGTAAAATTCCGTTTCTGGCAAATCAGTTAAAGGAAAAGTTCGAGCTTTTAACAGGTCACAACAATGACAGGACAGGACGAGGACCGGCCGCACATCTTGCGCCATCCAAATGAAATTACCTACCTTCCCTGCGCCACCCCTCTTCGCCCTGCTGTCCAGCCTCTGTGATTTTTCCTGCATAATGCAATTAAAACAGAACACAACAAAAGGAAAAAGAAAAACGATTTTCACAACAAAAAAGAGTGAAAAGAGGAGGCGAAAAAACAAAGAAAAATGCAAAGCAAACAAAAAAAAATCAATACGAGAATGTGGAATATGGAAAAAGGAAAGAACGCAACCTGCTACCACAAAGCGCAACAGCAACAAAAGTGGGGTGGGGGGTGTGGCAGTCGGGCAAGGAAAATCAATCTGGCCCAAGGATTCTACTCGTTCCGTAGATATATAGTATATATATAGTATATACGCATATTTAATGCACACGAGATATATCATATATGCGGGTGCCCCCTCAATTCGTGTCCCCAACGCGCCAAATGCAAAGCATTCTACTAGTGTGGAAACAGGTGTACCATGTACAATACATACGAGTATATGTATGTACATATGTATAGTGTTATTCGGGTGGGAAAGTGTTCTCTTTGAATAATTCATCAAGATGATTTGTGTTATCTATAGAGAATTGTGCTTTGTGCAACGAGAGAATCTGTGTCAGGATTAGATGGAAATCGTGAAAGCACAAGGAGATTGCAGATTCCATGGATGGATGGCATAGAATTTGTAGAGAATTACCCTTGCTTAAAGGCGTGCAATTGCACGAGAATTTAAAAATCAACAACATACATGTTGTGTGCATGATAAGGAAAAAAGCCCAACGCTGTAATATACTATAAAGAAATTTCCCATGTTTTAAGACCATTCAATTAATCATAGGATAGGGCCATATTTTTTTCATTTAAATTCAGAGATTCTATAGAGGATGTTTGTTAGAGCAATCACATTAATGCTCAAAACACACAAGCGAATGCCCCAAAAGAACAACATACATTTCGTGTGCATGAAGCGGCTTCCAAGGATTGTTCTCGTTGTTGTTGGTGTTGGAAAATGTCCCATGTTTAAAAATTGTTCAAACAATCATAGGATAGGGCCACAACACATTAAGGCTCAAAACACACACGCGAATTCTGCAAAAGAGAAGACCTGAGAATTGCCATAGAATAGCAGACATGTCGTGTGCATGATGCGGCACATTGATGCTTCGCTGATAAGGATTTGTCTTGTTGTTATACCCGGTACTCGAAGAGTAAAGGGGTATATTAGATTTGTGCAAAAAATTAATGTGTGTAACACCCAGAAGGAAGCGTTTCCGACCCCATAAAGTATATATATTCTTGATCAGCATCAATAGCCGAGTCGATATAGCTATGTCTGTCTGTCCGTCCGTCTGTCCGTCCGTCCGTCTTCATTAGCGCCTATAGCTCAAAGACCATAAAAGCTAGAGGAACACTATTTTGTATCCAGACTCCTGTCCTATCGCACTGTTACAAGTGTATTTCAAAATTTCGCCCCGCCCCCTTCCGCCCACTCCAAGGACGAAAATCTGTGGCATGCACAATTTTAAAGATACGAGAAAACTAAAAACGCAGAATCGTAGAGAATATTAATATCTATCAGAGTGTTGAATCTGGATCAGATCGACTTATAAATATAGCCACAATGAAGAAAACAATTTCGAAATGCATCGTTCCCTCTCGCTCTCTCTCACACACAGGGGTAGGCGCTATGCCTGATCGAATTTTTTGACGCCTAGTTCTCAGAGACTATAAGAGCTAGAACCACCAAACTTTCTATCCAAGCTCCTGTGATATCAAACCGAGACGAGTTTGTTTTAAAATTTGGCCACGCCCCCTTCCGCCCCCACAAAAGATGAAAATCTACAATTTTGAAGATACGGGAAAACCAAAAACGCAGAATCATAGAAAATGACTATATCTATCAGAGTATTGAATTTGGATCAGATCGGATCATAAATATAGTCAGAAGGAACAAATGAAATTTCAGTGGCCTCCCAAGCGCAGACTGATTCCCTCTCTCTCTCGCACACAGCCGTGTATGTATATGTAGGAAGTAGATAAAAACATGTAGAAATGGCAGATGTAAAAAATTTATGTTAACCAATATGGAAACATCTAATAGATCAAAATCTCCGAAAAGGTTCGACTTAAATTGTTTTTTTTTGGCTAAAATTTAATTTTTTCCTTTTGCGAACATGTAATAAATTACAACAAGCTCACATACATATATACTGACTGAGTACCGGGTATAAAGTAGAGCCGCGGCGCAGACGCGGCTCATAACGTTCCCCCTCGTTTTTGGACTACTTCCATGTTTAAAAATGGTTCAAATAATCATAGGATATGTGTATACTTAGGGCCATATTTTCGTTTAAAGTTATCTCAGAGAGCCAGCCCGAACCAAAAGCCGAAAGCCGAAAGCCGTCAACAAACAGTCGTAAATCGCGAGCTCTAATTAAAGTGTGTTTTATTTTTGTTTTTTTGTAAAAAGCCGACAGTGTTTTTGTGGGAGGAGGCCTCTCCTGGGAAGGGCAAGAGCAAGCAATGTACATATGTGTGTGTGTGTGTGTTAGCCAAATGGAAATGGGAAATGTCAATAGTAATTTCCATGAACCCAATTATTTTGTTGTTTATGCAATTAATGGATGAAAGTGACAGCTAAATAAACGAAATAAATGAGTGAATATTGGTTGGAAAAGCATTAGTTCCGTTGTTTTCATTGTATTATATATTGCTACAAATGAGATAATGGTTTGGTCATGTTTTTTATTTGAACAAAAACATGTATTTTATCATCTTCGAAGACGGGACTTTAAAGTACTTTACAGCGATGATTCAATGGGCGGAAATCTCCTCCTCTCGCTTATTGCCCACTGCCTTGGCTCACATTTCCACAGTATGAAAACTTTTTATTATTTAATTCATTTGTTTATTATTGTCGTCCGATTATTATGCTGCTTCTGTGGGGGAGGAGACTCGCTTGATAAATCAGCAAAAAACATTCCCAAACAGCCACGCGAACCTCTCCGGTTCTCGGGGTTCAAGGTTAAACGCGTTTTCATGGGGTTACGATTGTTTTATCGGCATCGGAGCCTCTCTCTCTCTCTCTCTCTCCCTCTCTCCTTCTATCAGTCAAACATTCAATGGAAATTTTTGCTTTGCTTCTGCATAAATTACTCACTCTGTGCGGCACCACTGCTGAAACATTCTGTGGCACTTGCCGCTACTGAAACATTCTGTGGCACTTACTTTGATGTCTTTTTTAATGGAGTTTGAAACAAACAAAATGGCAAATCCCCAACAAGAATCCTTGCCAAAGAACACTCTAAAGTATCATTTCTTTTTCTTCGGATAAGGATCTGAAGAGGCGATTGAATCTGAAAGTTATTTCCGATATCCACAGTAGAATAAAAATAGCGTGAAAAATACTTGGAGTATAATTATAATTTCAAGCTTATTAAGTTTATATCCTTTCGTTTTGTATATTTATTCCGATATTATTCTAAATACTGGTATATAGCAAGGTCGAAGCTTCGTCAAACTTGAGAGATTTCTCTAAAAATATGAACACAATTATAGCCACATTAAACGGCCCATTACGATTATGGCTATAACAAAAGTTGGGGCAAAAGTTGATTGCCATTCAAGGGGCAGGGGCAGGGGCAGTGGCAGGGGCAGGGGCACAATGCTCTTCAATGGAAGGTAAATCAGCATTTTCATTGGCAGCAGAGGCAAGAGTTTTCCTGCCTTTGGCACGATATTCATGGTTTCGGGGACACCAACCCCTACAGAAGCCAAGAACGTGCCAAAGTTCAGAAAGTGCCTGATGAGAGAGCGGGAGGGAGGCTTTAGGGCCACATGAAGAAAGTTGAATCACGAAGAAAGTTATGATAGAACTTTCTCAGCTGTGAATTCAATTAAAGTTTCATTCGCTCAAAGCCAAAAATCCAGTTAATTTGCAAATAATTTCCACAATCAAATTAAAACGAAGATCCCCCCCCCTCCCGACTTGCCCCGGACTGAGGAGGGGGGAATTATGATAAATTTCCCCATGAGCGAATCTTACAAAAAAAAAAAAGGGGCAACAAAAAACCGCAAACTAAACAAATTTCTTTAATCGGAACTTCTTCCACTCTCCGCTCCGCTCCGCCCCTCTCCCCTCTTATCTTCTCCTCTCCGTTTCCGACAAAAACAAAAAGAAGAAGAAAAAAAACGCTTCATAGTTTTATTTCCGCTTCTCGAATGCAACTAAATTACGCTAATTGCTGCCGTCCAAGTGCAAAAAGAAGACGATGTAAAAGCGTAATGAAAATAATGAATAAAACAAAGCGAAACAGCTATGGAAAAGTGCAGGAGAAAAGAAAAACTCACAGAAGAAAACCACAGAAAAGTATAGAGTGCTACCGACTATAGAATACCCCGCTACAATGTGCCCCTTCGCTTATGGGAAATTTGTACAGCGAATCTTTATTCAACGAATGTTTTCACTAGTGGAACAGGAAGAAATTGGCTATCCACAGTCCTTTATATTTCTTAACGGAATCATGAGTGCTATCAGTAGCTTCTGTCTCATGTTGGAGATCTAAGATCTCTTTAAAGTCATCCCAGAGTCGGTTGAAGTCCACTAATTAGTTCGTTCGTCTCTGGATGACAGTCCAATTGGAACTGGAATGCGAATGGCAGGGCACGGGGCACGGGGAATGTAATTTTTCACTGTGACGACTCTCTATATCCGTTAGAAGTGTGACAGAATATACACACGCTATATGTACCGTTCCGTAGCTTCCATTGAGTGATCTTCTGTTTCAAACACTCTTCCATGGTCGATGGACAGGCAACCTTTTAACGGGATCTTTTTCTCCTCTCTATTATCCATATCTCTCTCTCTCTCTCAGTGTCTCTCCCTAACTCTCGCTCTTTGCATTCCTTCGATTCGGTCCTTATATTTTATATTCCTTCCAAATTGGAAGATGACGGAAGTTCCAATCGCTCTTGGTCTCGCGGAATCTGCGCATTAACCCTAAAGCGCCTTGTGGGATAAGATATCGAGGGAATACGAAGGGGCCTCTCGACCATCGCAACGATCCAAGAATTGTTATGGGAATAATACATATACCCTTGCAAGGCTAGGCACGATTAAAGGGTATCAAACCCGACTTTTTTTGTATTCAAAGAGAATTCGTAGGGAAATAGTGATGTAAAAAAGAAAATATAAATTATGTAAAGCTTTTTGCGACAAGTTTTCCATTGCAGAAAACTTTTATTTAGAAAGTGCTGCCACCGCAAAGCGAAAAAAAATTAAGAAAAATTTAAAGAAAAAAATGTGAAGCGCACTTTAATGGCAGCCAAAAGAAAAGCCATCAAAAGGCAAGAAATTAAATGAAATGAAATGAAATGGAAATCAAATAGAAATCAATGGGACACAAAACGAAAGTGAGGAATGTTTTGGGGCTTGGTCTTTGGGTGTTTCTTCGGGAGAGTATTTATCGGTGTCAGAAGTATGTGGCATGGAATCAATAATTAGTTTTTAATGACAACAAGCCAACAGAGGGGTAAGAAGTTGGCTTAAATATTGTATAAGCCGATCGGCATTTGTCAAAAGTATTTGGCACAGCGAACAGAGCAAAAACGGAGAATGTACAGCAAAAGAACCCCAATTACACTAGACAACAGGTTTCCTTTGTCTGGTTACAGTCTGACTTATAATCGGATAATGTTAGGGTGCTCCAAGACCTTAAATGAGCCTTCTCTGTTCCTTAGATTTTGTGTAAATATCTGAAAGTAAATCTTCATTTTATCTGCAAGACAAAAATGTGTCTCTATCTGGATTCTAGAACCTGCAAATGACACATCAAAATCCTGTTGCACAGGGCTCGCAATAAATTCCCGCGACATCCGCCACTACCCAATCCATCAGGCAATCAATCCATCAATCAATCAATCAATGGATCGATCAAGAGCCATCAGTCAGTGATGGAGCCTCAGAAGATACTCAAAGAAATGTAATTTAAGCGTGGGGACACACTGGGGGGACAGGGCGCTTCCGTGTTCCGTGTTCTCTTCTCTTTGCGGCTTCTCGCGCGTCGGAGACTGGAAACCCGTTTGATGCCACAGCCAGCCCAAGACCATGCGGCAGAGGTAGTAATCATGAAGAAAAATACGTTAATAGAATGTTAACGGTGCGGCAGTGCGGCAATGGAGATAGGGCGAAAGACGAGAAGGCTGAAACTCCCATTCAAGCCCCAGTAGGGCGTGGCATATAGCCAGGCGGAAGGCAGGTAACAGCAACAACTTCGGGCAACAGTTAGGCAACAGACAGCAGACAGCAGACAATCTCTGAGAGCCACAGCGCTACAGTTGTTGGGTAACTGTAATCAATCAGAGCGGGCCAGGCCCAGTCCTCAGACCCCAGACCCAGGCCCAGGCCCAGGGGCTAATGAGCGGCCAGAAGAGGCGGGCGGGGGATGGCAGTGCCAGGCCAAGAACTAGGAGGCTTAATTAACTGCAAAAAATGTTTACAAAATTCAAGCAACAAATTGTGTAATATTTAAGGCTCAGGCTCAGGCTCCCTGCTACCGACGCATCGGTATGCCACTGTCGGCATAATCTATTTTTTTTAATGGGAATCGTTACATTTTTACTGCTGAAGAAACCGATTGAGCTTTAAGCCTTAAACACAAGGCTGGCAATTAACCCTCAGCACAATTTTTTCAATGCGATCTTCTTATTGAGAAAACAAATAAAACCAAAGCAAATCCACACTCAAACACATCTCTAGGAGAGACACACACATTCGTACAAGCTGCAAAGGGGTCTGCAAATTAACAGCAAACCGCAAGGCAGGTGTGTGTGGGAGAGAGAGGGAGAGAGTGCCAAAGCGCTGATCTCTGTGCAGAGCTTTATCTCTTGGACGAGAGCGCTCTCTCATACACACACACATACTCGTACATCCATACGAAAAAGCTGACATTAGACTTTGCTGAAATTTGCTGCGAAGAAAGGAAGCGAAAAAAACAGAAAATTAGTGTTCGTTTCTTAGTTGTTAAAACACACATCTCCCGGTTATTAGCCAAAGAACTGAGGCATTATTTGTGATAAAATTATATATTCCAACACACAGCCAGCCAGCCTGCAAAATTGGTTCTGAAAAGTGTAACAATCGATCATTTCTGCCGCAGTGCTGCTCCCAGCTCCACTGGAAAGCCAGCTGGACGCATACATACATACATACATATATGTATCTCGCTCTGACTGCATGCTTTCCCATAAGACTGTCTCTATTTGAGCATTTGGCAGCTCATTTAGCAATTTACCCAAAATGAAAATCCATGGCCATTCCCGTGGACAATTTTCGACTTGTAATCGATTTCCATAAACCTGAAACTGCAGAGAACAGTATGGGGGCGGGGAAATGTATCCATAGCCATCCCTCCCATACATACATATGTATTACATATGTATATTCCATATAGTAGATTGCTATTTGTTGTTTTTAGCATATTTTCGCATTAAAATGCAAATCACGTTACCCACTGCCAATTTGAGGAGCAGTCGCCATACATACTCGCTCGTAGTCTCGTTTATGGCCAGCAACAAGAGATACACATTAAGATACAAGATACACACAAGCGCATTTGCCAGATAAATGTGGGTGTCTCTATGCGAGTGTGTGTGTGTTGGGCATAGAAGTTAAAGATGGAGGGAAAAGGAAAAGAAGGACGGGAATACATGTGTTGATTATGCGAGTGGACAAAAGGCGTGGCTCTTCTGGTACGAAGGGAAAACATCCTGTTTGGCATACAGAATAAATACATCGATTCTGGTCGGCTCCGCGATCTTTGTTTGCCAATGCCAATCCATTGTCAATGGCAGTCAAAACTATCCCAAACTAAGCTCAAATCTTTGCTGAAGAATATATTCTAGGCTCTGAAAGTACACAGACATTCCGGCATTAATCTTCAGGCACGTGTGTGGGGTTGTGTGGTAGGAAATGCCTATAAATTAGTCACCATAAAGAACTGTGTTGACTTTAAACGGAAGCAATAAACGTGTTTATGGGCTTTAGTTACACATTTTAGGGTTCGTCTATGAAGTAATTGTTGGCTTCTTTATCAATCGATATTTTATCGCTTTAATGCGTCCATATAGCACACAAGAAAGAAGGCAGAAGAAGAACCTCAAGTCGACAAGTGCCACATCAAACAATAGGCGCCAGCTGGATGCCCGTCTGAGGAGAACTTGAATAAATATTTGTTCATATTTACGGGGTTCTTTCGAAAAGGAGGTCCGGTTACCAGAGGTTGTCGGATTTCTATTATCATTTCGAGTATTCATACATATATGTAGGTATGTATCTGAGTTTGCATGTGTTTATGTAAATATTTTCTGGAAAAAGGGTTCTCAAAATATCAACAATCGTGCATTTTAATTATGCCTTTAAAGGTTTCTTTTTCCAACGAAATTACAGAATATGCTTACGTAAACTGTACCTTACCTTTACTTCAAAGGAAAACTGAAATGTAAGCAAATTAATGCGATATTTTGAAACACATTTCGATTTAAAGATGGGCAAAAAGAAGCCACTCCTTGCCCTCCTTGCCCCCTGCTGTAACTCCCCAAAAGGTGGCCCCAAGCTGGAGTGTCCACACAAAATGGGATATGATATGTGCTTGTTAAACTGTAGCCTGAATCTTGGCCCACGGACAGATTCGAGTTGTTTGCAATGTGCTGCCCAAAACAGCAATGAAAACCTCAATTTCAATTCCATGTCTAATTTTGTGTGTTTATTTTTTGGCCAGATTTCGGGGGCACACATGGCCTGGCTTATGGCTTGCTCGCAAGCTTTTGGCCATTTTATTGATTTTTTGTAGGCGGTCGAACAACAGGCAACGAATTTTTGAAAATTGTTTTTGGACTTTTGTGAGTTGCCAAATCAAAACAATGTCGAAAATTAATCTTTCATAAATAATTATGATGGATACTTGATGGGAAGACATGCTCCTATGATGCGACGATGCGACAGACAGGTGGATGAGTGCCACAAAATGGAGGGTCATCGTTTGGGAAATACAACACAAATTCAATCAAAGCAATTAACACGAAAATAGGTGTTTGGCCACGAAAATACAAAGAAATACTTGGCTGCTGTTGCTGCTGGTCGGCCAACTTTCGTAAAGGTTCCCCCTGTAACCAGTAACCAGTAACCGGTAACCGGTTTTTTGGGCCAACAAATTTCAACTGGTTCGAGTCTGAGTCTGGGCCAACAAATTCTTTGGACCTTCTCCCTCTGCCTTCTGTGTCTTTCTCTTGTGGCATTATAAAACCGTAATTCGCTTAGCGCCAACGTTACGTGTCCGTTAGCACTCAATAACGATTTTCCTTTGGGCGGCAAATGTTTCAATTCTGCAGACAAGAGAACCCCGCTACCCGCTACCCGCTACCCGAAATCCAATTCAATTTTCGGCAAAATAAAGTTGAACGAACTCAAACCCCCTACTCCCCCGCCCACCAGAAGGTCGTTGCGAATGCACTAAACATTTTGGGCACCCCAAAAAATTTGTAATTTTATTTTATTTGCTCTCTTTCCTTTGCTTTTTCTTTGCTTTTGCTTTTCTTTCAATTAATTGAATCAATGTCAATCAGTGGGGATGTTGAATGGAAATTGTGATTGTGATTGTGATTGAGTTCAATCAAGATAAATGTTTGGCAATTCCGAGAGCTGTTGTTTTGGCTTGAATAATTTATGTGGGAATTTTGAATGCTGCGAGTCGCAGTTGTAAAGAGGTTAAAGGAGCAATCATCGAAAATATAGATTTATGAGAAATTAATGGACATCAATAATATGTCATGGTAATATTTATAGGTAAAAGAGATAAAATACTAGTACATCCAGAAAGAATTTGTTTTTATTATATTCGCTTATGTAGATTCAAATATTTATGCCATTAATTTGGAGTCGACATTTTGAAATACATATATTTCATATTTAAATTAAATATTTTCATATTTTAATTGAACGTATTTCCCACAAATTCAAAATAATATATTTATTTAATATAGTATCTACTTAATATGTTATTTATTTAATATATTATCTATTTAATATATTATTTATTAATATTTATTTAATTTAATATTATTCTTAATGCATTTATGTATATTTAAATCAATGCAAATTATTTTTGTTTTACTATTTAATATGAAATAATTAATATAATTAAATTTAAAATATTAACATATGTTTAATATAAATATGGGTCTGCTCGGTTTTATTATGCCATTTTTCTCTCTCATTGCAAATGTCTTTACGTTGGATAATCTCTCAGATATCATTGGATATCATCCTTCACTCCTAAGTTTTGTATAATTTGAGCAAAATATTGTGACAAAATATCAGAATCTTTGCTTGCATTTTAATCGTTTATTCTTTCATTCAGAAATCGATAACTAAAGCCCTTCTCAAGTTCAATTTCCATTTAGTCTTTCACTTTCGTTGGTTTTCTTCCTTCCCCTTTTGCGTTGTTCTTCTCTCTACCATCTCCCATTTGTCTCTCTCTCTCTCTCTCTCTCTCTCCTGCCCATTTCATTGCCTTTGAATATTCCAATCCACACATTCTCCATTTGCCCCATTCCGAGATGCCACTTCTCTCTCACGCGGCTCAAGTAATAATAAATAAATATCTTTCTTTGGTTTCTGGAACCCCCCGTGAACAACCGCCCCGCCACCCCCCCTCGCCACACCTGCCTGACGTCTCGTCTGCCTCTCCTGTTTCTCCAACTTCTGCTTCTTGTTTTCTCATTTTCTCTTCTATTATTTTGTGTATTCGGTTTTCCCTGTTTGCATATTGTGCACTTTTCGCTGGCGTTGGCTCGACCAAGTTTTTCCTGCTTTTGCATTCAAATTTGTGTTGATACGAAAAAAAATATGTTTTATGGATTGCCCCCAGCCCCAAGCCCAGAGGGGTATATCGGTTGGGCCAAGAGGTTGGTCCACCAAGGGGGCCTCTTTGATTTAAGTAGATTTCCATCCAAGCATTGGTTCAGTGATGATTTCTCTGAAAATATAGGCATAGGTTCCGCTCTCTAGGGTATCCAACATTCGGCCCTATCTGCTCCCCCTTCTTTCGCCTCTCTGCTGGTGGCTTTTGTTACTCAAAAACGAATCATCTGCTCTCAGCTGTCGGCGCAGCTTGGAATCTTTTGATGGCTCAGCATTTACATTTCATTTCGGATTGGAATTCACGTTTTTTTTTTTTTGCTTTTTGTATTAAGCTTTTCTTCTGGCGGGTTTCTGGTGGTCTCTTTGTGCTTGATTTATTTCCAAAAACTGCGCTGCGCTTTTCATAGGCGCTCCAACAAACGAGGCGCTGATTGGCAGCGGCCCTGAGATGATTGGAATGAGGAGAAGACCTTTTCAAGTGCCACATACCACATACCACATTTTCTTTGTCGTTTTGAAGGCTGTTTTTTTTCTTCTTGTGTTTGATAAGGATTTGAATAGTTTATTCGGATCCTAATTGAATGCACTCGTGCATTATTGATTTCTCATTAATTAGTAATGGTTTTCGATTGCCAAGTCCAAATCCGAAACGAAGGCAAATGCAAGCTGGCAGATTAATTAAACTTTAGTTGAGTTGCCTGTAATTATGTTAATTAGGCACATTTACAGGCACAGCACAACATGCACACATCTGTATGTATTTGTGTTTTATTTAAAGTGACAGCTCTCAGATACAGATACAGTTCGCAGAATCCAAGTTAAAAATAATTATACGTAGTATGACGACTGACTGGACGGAGGAATGGGATTGGGAATGGGCATGGGAATGGCGTAGATGCTGCTGATGGGCGTGAAATTTGTAAAAGGCTTCACTCCAGAAAAAAGAAACGTGAAAATAATAAATGATTTTTTGTTTTTGTTGTTATGGTAGGATGAATTGGCCCTCGGGTGCCCTCGAGTTCTTGGGAAAGTCTTTTTGATGATATGTGTGTTTGTGAGAAGTATGAAAAGCTTTCCAATGGCAAGCCTAATCTTCAAGCCCTAAGATAATAGGTCTTTAAATATTTTCCATGTATAATGGTTAATGGTTATTTCATTCGGAAGTTTAACGTTAATCCAATGGAAGAAAAGATTAACCCCTTATTATTCTGACATGAACGAGTCATTTATCATTTGCATTCTGTGTCGCAGTATTGGTGAGCTTTTGCGCCTCCCAGTCCTTTGCATTCTATTCCCATCCATGTGCCACATGCGTGTGAAAGCTCCCGGTGCGTGTGTGTGTGTGTGAGCATAATAGAAAAGGAAAAACATATATCACCTTAATAATTGTCAGGAGAGGGTGGGGGGAGGGGGGGAGCAACATTTTGCAATTAACACACGCCGCATGCTCGTTGAAAACGGTTCCAGTTGGCTGCGGCCAGCGGGAGGCCCGAGGCAGTTGCAGTTGCAGTTGCAGATACAGAAAATCTCTGCATGAATCTCCGCCGAGACATTGACTCCAATTGAGCAAAGGCGAAATGTCTTGGAGAGGGAAGGGAGAGCCACACATGGTTGTGGGCTTCATTTACAACTCACTCAACATTTTCTGTGTGTGTGTTAGTGTGTGTGTGTGTCGCGGAGGAGAATGGAAATGGGAATGGGACTGGGACTGGGACTGGGGGACGTGGTATTTGGAGCTGGAATTGCAATTGGGAGTTCGCCCACAAAGTGCAATGCGTTGTTGCCTTCTCCTACTCCCACTGCCACTGCCACTCCCACTCCATCTCCCGCTGCTCCACCAGCTCCCCATGCTCCTCCTGCTCCGCATGCTCCTCCTTCTCCTCATGCTTCCACTCCATTCGAGTGTCTGAAGTGTCGACATGAAGTCTGACAATTGCAAATGTTGTTTATGGTAAAACAGAGGTGTACGGGTATGAAGCGAGTACTTTTTGAGCTTTTATGTTTTATTTATTTTGTATTTTTATTTTTCATTCGGCTTTGACATAAAGTGAAAGATTGTGCGACTGAAGATACTCTTGAATGCTCTGCTCTTGATGAATATTGAATCAGTGTCCACACTGCTACCCACAGGCAGCAGCATCATCATCATCCTCCATCCCTCCCCCCGGAATGAACCGATATGAAGCTCTTTTTCACTGGGTGGGAAATGTATTTATATAAATTAGCGCAAAAACAAGTCGAAAACTTTGGATTGCACCGAAAACCGATTCAAAGATACCCTAAATCCCAGCCCAGAAGACTCGAAAACGAGAAAAACTGGTTTTTCCTCATTCTGGCTGTGGTAATTAACCGATTGCAATGATTTTTTATTTGAACATGTCTGGAAAATTGGTTAAATTTGATCCAAACAGAAAGATGAACGAATAAGAAGCACCCTTTAAAAACAGGGAGATGCTGATGTTGATGCTGATTCTGTGGTTGCTGCTGCTGCGGCATGCCCCATGGCTAAGTAAAGCAAAGCAAAGCAAACGATGCAATTTTATGCGCAGACGCCTAAATTGAATGCAACGCGTAGCCGCAGCGACAGCGGCTGTGGCAGCAACAGCAACAGCAACAGCGACCGCAGCCAACGAGGCGTTCTACAAAAGGGAGCCCACAGTTTGACAGCCACTGTGTGGGCCAGCACACACACAAACACACACACTCTCTCTCTCTCTCTGTCTCTGTCTCTCTTTGGTCGCTCCCTAGGCAGCCTCCTAGGGTCATTAACATGGCCAGCAGCAGCAGCAGCAGCAGCAGCAGCACCACCGTGGAGGGGAGCAGGAAAAAAGAGGCAAACAGACGAAGAGAAGCAGAGAACAAAAAGTAGACGAGACACAAAAGCAAATGCAGGGTTAGTGCAATGGTCTGGGGCGGGAAAGAGAGGGATCAACGCGACCCTGGAGCCACAAAGCGCCTCTGCATTTGTGGGTGGTGCTGTGTGGGTGGGGGACTGGTGCAGGAGCAGGAGCAGGAGCAGAGCTATAGGCCCCAGCAGATGATGGGGTCGTCCCTGGTCCAAGGTGTTTGCCTATGCCTATTTCCGTGCCTGTTTGTTGTACGTGCCGCGGGACGAGTATTTCTAGACAGCGGTTTCGAAGGGGGGCGGGGCAGGGACACGAAACGGATACACACACAAATTTCAAGTAACTGAAACTGGGAATATATTAATAAACAAAAATCTGCTAAATGCATACCATAGATACTTTAATCAAAGCTTTCTTAACGATCGATTGTCATCCAATGATTATTGTGGGTAATCGATAATTATCGATAGATCAGATAATAATCGATACCAATTGATAGCAATTAATAAAAGTCAAACGATTGCGACTCAATCGATTTGTAAATACTTCCTCTGCATAGTTCTTGGCCAAGTGAAAGGTGGCCAAAGCATTGCCTATTCCCTAACTCGCCCGCTTTTCTCAGAGGGGTGGAAAACAGAAACGGCGAAGCGGGGGAAACTCTGGGAAAAGTTGGAGACAAATTGGTTTTTCTCGATGCTGATTTATGGCAAACTTTTCCGTGAATATTGAATAGTTAATCAGTTTAAAACTTTGTTTACCTTCTCCACCACAATAAGCCAACTTTGTCTAATCGTTTTCTTTCTTTCTCTCTTTCTCTTTTTCTCTGTTTCTTTGCAGGTAATTAAATGGCAATTTCTCATCAATTTCATGGAATATTTCACAAAGTAAGTCTCCAAACAGGGCCCCCATTCATTTGATCCCAGGGACAAACAGAATTCTACTCCTTTGTTTGCAAATTTCTGTTGTTTTCGTTTGGTTCTTGGAAACATGAGAACGCACTTTGTGGTCCGATTATAAATAGTTATGACTGTGTTGAGCATTATTTATGTATGTATGGGTATTATTTGAGTATGATGTGAATGAACTTTGATGGCTATTGTGTTACTTTTACTTGGCTCGAGGTCCAAGCCCCGACACTTTCGCGTACCCAAGAAGACCCATTTCCTGTTCCTAATACTCGCCTCACATGCGACCATTTTCAAGCTTTTCATTATGCCATAGAACAGAGGGAAAAGGAGAGGGAGAACGACCGACTATTAACTCCAAGTGTCGACTTTCACTGATAATGTCTGACGATTATGTATTGCTCCAGTTGATGGCTTTCCATCCCATCTTTCATGGTAATGACATAATTAAGCAGCTAGTCCCAGAGGTCAGAGTTCCGAAGCGGGGTCAAGCACGTGTCTTTCAACCCATTCGGACTGAATCCATCCTTTCAATTAGCATTTACAGTGGAGAACGTGGTGACACGAACGTGTTAACTCGTCAGGTAAACGGGGCCCCCAACAAGCCGCAGACTTCTTCATCCGCATTGATTTGTGTCCAGAATTAGCATTTTTCCCCCCTTCCCTTCCCCAAACTCCCAGGCCAGCTTGGGAAACAATCTCAATCTCAACAATGAGGAAGACGAATTTGTACAGTTTCTGCTTGGCTGACTCCTCATCCAACTCAGACTCAGACTCCGACTCCGTGTCCGACTCCGTCTCCGGGTCCGTCTCGAAGCAGGGTCTAATGGCTTTTTAAAGTGACCAAAATTTGGCTTGTGCCCCGCGTTAAGTGGGTAAATTAAATGCTGACGCTTGGTCAAGACAAGAGGTGGGCCAACCGAAAGATTGGGCAAACACACACACACACAGTCGAAGAGGTGGGGTAGAGGAATGGAATGGCAGGGGAGGGGTACGTACTGTACAACTCAGCTAAATGTTGGCCCCAGAGGTTTTTATGGGGCATGTCTAGAAGTGCATTGACCAAGAACAGAGTGGTAATTGCCGATCAAGATGGTTAAAATACGAAAGCCAGTGAAAGGTGGAGCTAAATGGAGAGTGAATGGGAGAGAGAATACCACAGAAGAGTAAAAAGATCGATAGAATGGAAAAATATACTGTAGATCGGTGGAAAATTAAAGAATAAAAAGGTAGTATACTAGAATATTATGTCTATGCATCGCATTTTATGAAGTATTGATAGCCTTGATAGCTGGATAGACTTTACACAATTTGGTAGAACATCCCTTTGGCCTAAGGCATGTTGATGCCTAAGATGTTTTATAACATTGGCCCTTTAAAGATTTTATTTATTCTTTGTTTGATTTGACTGATGAACAGCTGATTAATAATTTCAGAGCTGCCTCCTGATTCTTTTCTAGAATGAAGTGAAGGTGAAGTGGCGCCTTTTGATCCTTTCGTGAAATGGAAACGAATCCAAAGTCCCTTTTCGTTTAATCCAGATCGTGGTTATCCTTCCTTATAAGAGTATTATTCGATTACTGCTTTCGTATGAGCACACTCCATCTGCTTATTGTTTAAACTTTGAAGACCAATCGCTTCTGAATGACATTTTGAGAGCCACTTAAACCAGCCACGAATTTTGGAATAATCAAAAACTTATTGGTATTGTTTGCCATTTCCTGCCATCATTTCATTTCAATCGTTTTTATTGGCCATCTATTCTGAGCTAGAACCAGTTCTCAAATTAGAACACAATACATTGCCCGAATAAAATAGATTTAATTTGATTTATACACAATCTTGACAAAGCTCTGTGCCCCCCACAGTAGCCAAAAATCGAAACAGGCAAACAAAGGCAAAAATTGGAATTGAAATTCATCTCGAAATCTCAGTTTTCGTATTTTGTCAACCACTTTCCGCTCTAAGAGATCGCTTAGTCGGTTCCCTGGATTTCGGTTCATTGTGCACTGATTTATGAATACAGACGATGTTCGAGAATGGCTCGGGATCGGATCTGGGCCGAGTACGAGTATCTTTTGTCACCGGTATTTTTGGCACTAATTTGACAAGGTCGCCTGCCAGCTGTGGTGCTGTCAGTCGGTCTGGCCGCCGTCGCGGCGTTTGCTCAAAGAAATCACGACACAAACACGTTTGAAATGATTTCATTTTGCAGCTAAGCTTTTATTTGGGCTTTTGTTTTTTTTTGTCTGTTTGTGTTTATTTTGCATTTTGATAGCGCGTCTCTCTCCCGCTCTGTATCTTTGCATCAACGAGTCAGCGATATTTGCATAAACATTTGACGTCTCTTGACATAGGTGCGAAATAGTTGCCGTGAAATGTGGTCATTCATATTAATTTAGTGGGTCACCGCCAGCGTCACCCCATGACTGTGAGCTAAGATGGTGACCCCGATCGTGCGGATTTCCTGTTAGAAAGGCTCTGATTGTGCCCAGTCCGGGAAAAATCTCTTTGAATGGATAATGAATAGTCAAATTTGGCTTCGTGACTCTGGCTCTGGCAGACAATTAACCCTAGAGCTGCTCCTCAGCGCAGAGGAGCTCAGAGCCGAGCCGTCTACCCACCTGCTGTGGGCGCACTCTGAACCCTTCCCTTCGGGCTTCCTTTCCTTTCATTCCATTCCATTCGTTATGTAAGGATGATTTCGATGCGATAGGAGCTCTGGCAAAAGGCAAAGCTAATTAAATTATAAGCAAGTCCAAGACTATCCCCAAGATGCGCCAGTGAATGGGGTCGCCGCAAGTCACAAGAAGATGGCGGTGGCTCTTGCGGTGGCCTTCTCCGCCCCCACGAAAACTGGTTAAATAATATCCAAATGGATGTTCGTTGTTGGTGTTGATTTGACCATAAATTTTGTATGCTTTTGACGCCGAACCAACCGACCTGCCCCGGCTCCGGCTCCGGCTCCAGTCCCGACCCCGGACCGGACCGGACCAGACCGCAAATAAGTCTCCCAGCATCAGAGATGAGGTAATGTTGCATGCAACATGATTCTGTTTGTACTACTCTTGACTTACAGTGGGATGCATGCGAAAACTACAACTGCCCGAAATGTGGTGCAATGGGAATAGCATAGGAATGATTAAATATCTAAAGATACAATACTTGGTGTATCGAATGCAAGCAGAGGGATATATGATATGATATGATATGATATGATATGAGTGATAATGGATTGCTCTCCGTCTGTTATATTTTCGCCTTAGACGTATAAACTTCACTTACCCTGGACTGTTCTCTTATCATTTCTATTACTTATTCTTTTCATTTATTTTTTCTTATTTATTATTATTTAAAAAATCATATTTTGTGTTTATTTATATTTTATTATTTAATTATTTATTTTTATTATTTCTATTCTATTTAATTTTTCTTTTTATTTTTATATTTTTTTTTTATTATTTATTTTATTTTTAATTATTATTTTTTTTTATTTTTTTTTTTATCTATATTATTTTCTTCTAAATCTTTCCTTTCCTCGGTCGACTGCATTTCTGCCTGGGTTTCTAGCGCATAACAAGCCACGGCTTGGGGTCTCCTTTGTTTCTGCTACAAATTGGCGCTGTTGCCACCCACTGTGCCGCAGAGCCGCCTGGCCTGGCCCGGACTCCACTCCTCCATGAATTATGCGTAGACATTGCTGTTATTTGCTTTTTTTTTCTGGGTTTTCGGCTGTCGTCAGGCGTTGTCAACGCTGTTTTCGGGACTGTCGGCGGCACCATTTCAATTGCATTTTATGGCCATAAATAAGCCCAATGGCTAAATGAATGATTTTTTGCCAACAGCCCAGGGACGGGGCAGATGGAGTGCCTTGCAGACGTTGCAGACGTTGCACAAATCTGCGGCCGAGTCGTGATTCCCACATCGTATGTTAGTTAGTTGCTGGACAGGCTAATAATTTGATCAGCTGCACAGAGAGCACAGAGAGCGCCTCTTTGGACCACTTTGCATACGACGAGGGCTCTAATAATGGTAGGCAGTGTGTGGTGGGCAGGCAGCCGGCTAGCCAGCCAGCCCGTTGGGCGGTCCGCCAATTTCTGCAATGAAATTCAATTAATTAGCCTGGCCAATAGCGGTTGCTGGTAGTTCTTTTCTTCTTTGGCTGCTGCTGCTGCTGCGGCTGCTACTGCTGCTGTTTTTCTTGCCACACGCGTGTGATGAACATTTCCGCTGTGCAGCAACAGCTTCTGTGGCCTCTGCTGCAAGTTGCAATCAAAATTAATTAAGGCACAAATGGAGGCAGGCATCTCTGCCAGAGAACACAGGAATGATGGTGCGCGGTGGGGGGAAAGAGAGCGACTATTTGCATGGGGCATGTGCAGCATGTGCAGCATGTATTCTCTATGGCGACCTGCCACTTTATTGCCTTTTACCGCAATGTTGCACCGATTTCCATTGCACCTGCAGCGACTCCGACTCCGGCTACGACGATGTCTTTGTTTTTCCTGCTGGCAGCAGCAGCATCAGCAGCAGCAGCCGCAGCTTCTAGTGCATAATTAGATGCTGTGCTGCACGGCCAGTGTGCGCTGCGGATCAGTTAGCAAGCAGGCAACAGGCAACAAGCAACAGTCAATCATGGAGTCGCCTCCTCTCTTGGCCGCCTAGTGTGCGGCAGCTGCAAGTGGAGGCTGTTGCTCCTGATGCTCCCTGTTGAGGGTGCATAAATTAATTTACCTGGATGGCTAGGCAATGCCTACGGGAATGTCTCTTCTGGTATTTCGTAGTTACAAAATAAAACGAGAGATCTTTATCATCCAGGCAGACTTTGAGGGCAGTTTTCTAAGCATTTCTTTAGAGGGAAAGCATTTTATTTGTATTTTACTTCTATAGCGCCCAAGTGTGCATCTAGAATGTGTGAGATACATTGATCAAGCAATAGATATCGCTATCGTATCGCAGAACATAGAGATACGATAGTTTAAACAATGAATCTGTAAAACTTTCGGTTTCAGAATCATAGCGAATGAATCTCTCTCTCTTTCTCGCTCACAATCAAATGTAGAGCCGCGGCCCTGGCCGCCGCTCACAGAGTTCCCAACAAAAGTGTTCCTATCATACAGAACTCAGTCACACTTAACAGTCAGGTTCCAAATCATGACCCATGACCTCTCTGGTCATTAGCGAATTCTGAAATGAATTCATTGATGAGAAAATCAACATAAATTTTAATTTATTTCAATTAATTTAATAATTATTAATCACAGAGAGAGAGAGAGAGAGAGAGATATTGTAGTAATTGCTGTGAGACACGAAATGAGAGAGAACTTTCCCATGGATGAAGATACTGAGAGGGAGAGAGAGAATCCAAGAGGTGGGGGGCTGCATCTCCGGCCAAGTGAAATGCATAATGAGCGTAATGTTGCCGCTGCACGATGCCACAGCAGATGCCGCAGCCGATGCAGATGCGGATGATAATGATAATGCCTTCCAGACGTAGACGACACCTGAGAGAGTGCTGCCTGAGAACCCAGAGACAGGGCGACAGGGAGACAGGGAGACAGGGAGAAATTCGAGAAATGTGAACAGTAATTAAATGCAAAATTTAAATCTCAAGACAGAAGACGACAGCGACAGGCAACAACGTCAACGATCCAAGATAATGCATAATTGTGGAAATGTGGCCGAGTGGGAAGGCCAGAAGAGAAGTGGGGGGGGGCCTTGCTGCATGCAAAATATGAGAAGAATATCTAATGCCTTGGGGGCCAGGGACTCGCTCATATGCACGACTCCTTCTGATTCTTCTGCTGTTGCCATAAAACGGCGTTCAAATTAATGGCCAAGTTTCACATGGCTGAAAGAAGCGGCGGCGCAGATGCCACACAATTGCCAATGGAAATTGCAGCTATCTCTCACATGTGTATCTCTGTCTCTGTCTCTCCCGCCCGCTCTCGCGAAAGTTTTGTGCACAAGATACAAGATACTCGTTCGTACAAGTGGCAAGATACAAACTAGAACAACAGAATTGAATGGAAAGAGACAAATAAGAAGAGAGCGAAGAGCGAATACTCTTTGGAAAACCATTAAGGACTGGTGAAGGAATACTCTTTCAATGGGATATTTGTGGTATTTGAATGATATTTCGAGTAGGATCTGCTAGAGTCCCTTATTATTATTCTCTGAAAAGGAGTACTCCTTATTCGACCTGCATTCCCTCGTCTAATTAAAAGTTCTGCCGTTGTGTTAAACATTTCGCTGACAAAGTTTAGCATTCCAGAAGTTCTTGTCTCGAAACAACATTCAATCAGAAAGCGCCAAGAACAGTGGCCAGAACCTGGGAGCCAAAAGATACCACAAATATCAAAGATACTACATGGTTATATGTAGAACTTGTAATTAATGGGGTTCTTCTCTTCCTCTTCCTCGTCCTCTTCCTGCAAAAGCCTCCCAAAAAGTGCCGCTTCCTCTCTCATTCTGCTCTAGCCACTTTCCTTTTGGCCATAAGGCCGTTGCTTTTTGTTTGTTCCCGCTTCTGGGAGAGCTCGTAAATACGAAACAGAAAGCAAGAAACTTTATTTGGGTTAGCGATTGTTTAAAAATGCATAACAGATGGAGGACTCTGAGCTGGGAGCCGGCAGAAGTAGCTCGGGGGGTGTGGGGGGCCTGGAGGCTCTTTAAAGAGCCGAAAGTGCCACAGGAGTGGCCCGAGCTGAGTACAGCTCCTGCAGGAGCCCATTCAAGTGGCTGAAAGGAGGAGAAACGCCCAGCCAGTGAAGCCAGAGGATATTGAGGGCGTTAATGGCGCAGAGAGAGTGGAGAGAGTAGAGAGTGGTGTGTGTTTCTTGAGAAACTACTCCTGGGAGGGGTGCCGTATCTCGTAATTAACAAACTCTGGCTTTAAGCAGCGCCTGGAGGAAGTCTTGTCGGGAAATAGTGGTCTTAGTTGAGGTGGAGCACGTGTGAGGCGACACCACATAAGGCCATAAAGTTGTAGCCAATATACTTGTGCCACTCTATTATTTATATGTCAATCAAGAGTGTTGGCTTTGAGGTATACGAGTATTCAAAGCAAGTCACCCACTGGAAACCACAGAGCAAAAGTTTTTAATTTCAAAATTATGTATGTCTTGGCCTGGCCAACTAAATGGCTTTCTCAGAGAGAGAGAGAGAGAGAGGAAGAGGGGGCAGAGATACTGCAGCACACACAGTGGTTGCAACAGCAGCCGTAGCACGAGGTGGAGTGTGGGCGAAAGTGGTTCAAGTGGCTTTTGCATCCACCTGACGACCTGTCTGCCTGTCTGCCTGTCGGTAGATGCAATTTGTATAAAATTGATTATTAATGGTTTTGTCATTGAGCAAATTGCGAATAAACTGTGCTCAGTATTCACTGTGAATATTTATGCACACTGTACAGTGAAGTCTCAGGGATGCCATCCATATAACCATCTATTCCTTCAGCTGTCCTTCTATTTATTCAACTATGTTCCTGCATAATGGTGAACTGAATGTTAAATAAGTTTGTATATTTATTTGAGATCTTGAATCTATTTTTTCTGCTACTACCACTCGCTACTAGTTACTCGCCACTCGCTACTAGTTACTCGTTACTTGCCACTCGCCACTCGCAACGTAATGGGCAAATTGTGAACTGAACGCATTAAGAATGAACCGTTCTTCGAACAGCCATGAAATGCAGGCGATTGGCACACAGAAGCCCGCCGCTTGCTTGATGCGCTCTTGGGCATAACTCTTCGATATCGTAACATTATTAACGTCAATTAATTCTAACTGTTGCAAGACGAAGTCGCTAGCCATTAAGTGCTTAGCCACTAAGTGACTAGGGAGTGGGGGGGGGGATAGACGATTGAATCGATGGATGGACGGGATGGATGGCATCCCGGGAGACCTGTTTTCCGCTGCCACTAAAGTCTCTGCCCCTGAAAGGTGGCTCCACAGCTGCAGATGGGGCGGTGGTGGGGGGGGATTTTTATTTGGTGTAGTATTTGTTTCTTCTTTGTTTTGTGTTTAGTATTTTCTTGGTATTATTTCGTTGTAGTTCCTCTTTCCTGGGTCGCCGTCGCCTCACGATTCCCCCCCCACCCCCAAAATCCGATTATTATCAGGTCTCACGTGAGTGCAGGCTTCATTGTATTTTTCACTGTTGCTGGTTTTTCTTGTTGCTGTTGTTGTTGTTTTTTACAGTTGTCGTTTTCTTCTGTGGAAAATTGCTTTGAACTTGAAAAATTTCCCACGTGACGCGAGCAAAATGGACAGAGAGAATCAATCCCTTTTCGTCTTTCGTCTTTCGTTTCTCGTCTGGTTCCTTCTTCATTTTCGTCTTGCGATTTTGTCGTGCCACATGTGGCAGAGGCACCTCCACCTCCGAGCTGCACTTTGCATGTCATCGTCAACGGTATTAGGCCCCCCCCCCATGCACCCTCCTCCCCCTGCCTCTGCTAACGGTGTCGCGCTCCTGTCTTCTTGCCTCCTCTGCTTCTACATGCCCCTTCATCCCTGCCCTGGTCTTGTGTCTATTTCTGTGGCAAGTGTCGATTTTTTATTCTCGGATTTAATTGGATGGTTTTTGCTTCGTGCATCCGTATTTATTCTCCATATCTCTGTTCTGCAGAGATACATATTCGTACATATTCGTACATATTCGTGAGCATTTTCCTTTATTTGTTTATAATTTTTGGTGGGAATTGAAATTGCCTATTGATTGATTATTGCCTTCCATTAGCGGCTGTTCACGAGTGACAGTCAGGCCGTTCTCTTATGGGAAGTTTTCACAGCAAATCAATGTCATCCGCATCGTTCGATGAAGTCAAGTGTAAAATACCTCCAAGATATATTTAAAGCCAAAGATATTGCTGGGAATGAGCAAAGGAACCACTAATCCACTGAAAACTCTGAATAGTTGAAGGATTCCAATGGTGGAAAATGGAAGTGGAAGTGAAAGAAAAGCGAAGCCGCCTTTGAAGGCACATTCCCGCATGTCCATTAGCGCTCTTGGACGCTGATTTGCTTCTATCGTTGGCCGCTTTCCATGGAGGCACTCGGAGGTTCGTGCCGTTTCTCGGATCTAGCTGCCAATCCACTCGAGAGTCTAGTGAAAATTCCCTTACATCTTGCATCTCCCACCGAGCTGGCGAAGTCGTAAAAACCCACCAATGGCAACGTTTTTACGATTGCCGGCCAGGGGCGCGACTCTGGCGATGGAGAGGGAGAGAGAGAGGGGGGAACTTAATTAAAAAGAACTTAGCACATGGTCACAGCGACACAGCCTAGACATGGCAGCTAGGGACAGTTCATAAATGTCAAGTTCAGGGTTAACTTGAGCCAAAGGGCTCTAGGTCTGGCCCCTGGCATGGGTCTGGGTCTGGGGCTGGGGCTGGACAGGAATCACCTGTCTGTCTGCCTGTCTGTCTGTCAAAGAGAGTAATTAATTTGAAGGCCTCTTAATCTATCAAACCTCGCACAAACACGCCCCATACGAGTCTTTCCCCTTCAGGCTTGATGTTGGGAACCGCTGGGAGAATTTTACCTTTGATTTAATGAGTTTTTTTCTTTTTTACTGTGTGGCGATTGAAAAGATTGAATTCTTGAATGCAAACAGTTCAATGGGCTTTGCCTTAATTAAACACTAATGAAAAGGTGTTTTTTACTGTTTTCGTGGAAGTTCGTTTACGAGTAGAAGGTGCCCCAAGGACGGATATGTACATGTGTCCTTTCTAGTTTGTGCTTCGATTGAGGGGCAGGCTCCTGCTTCAGCTGCTGCTGCTGCTGCTGCTCCTCCCCGTGATGTCCGCCTCTAATGGCCCATCAGAGAGGAGGCAGGCTCCATATGGTCTTCTGATGATGATGATGATGATGAAACCTAAGCGGCTTAAGATCCAGAGACCTCTAAGTGCACAGAGCGAGCTGCGTAATCAAATGCATGTAATTTGAGTTTAATGAGTGTCAAAGTTATTAAAAATCATTTGCTGTTTCTGTTGGCCAGTTACGGCAGCAGCCACCAACTGGCTTTTCTGCCAAACTGGCTTTCGGCTTTCGGCTTTGGGCTATGGGCTTTGGCTTTGGCTTTCGGCCAAGTCGCGTCGAGTCGCAACTCCATGAAAGGCAAAAGTTACAAAATTGTTTCGAGACAAGTATGGGTATGTCATCAGGCCTAATTACTATCCATCTCCCTCTGGCACCCTTGCCATGAAACGTTGAAACGTTCTGGCCAAATTAAATGTGCCAATAGATTTAAATGGCGTTTTTGAGCTAAAACCAAATTGAGTTATTAGTGGGACACCACACCGAAACCACAGCCGAGATCTCTCAATAAAGTGGTTTTTCTTCTGTCAACAAAAGTCAGCAGACAGCAGATACAGTATACAGTGCCGGCCATTAGTTGTAGGACCACTGGCACTTATGTGCATAGGAAAGTGGGAAATTCCCCCGTTCAAATAAATCCCTTACAAATTTCATTTACTGCCTTTCTACCAGGAAAATCCTAATGAATGCCTTGAGTAGATTCGCTCTGGCATCATCCATGAATCAATTCGAATCAGCAGTGCTGGTGGAATTCCCTGATAGATTCCACATTTTCCAACGGATCTGCAAGTGGTTGGAGCTCCGGGAGCTGTGATGGCTGCCCATTGGAAAATGCAATTTTTATGCTCAAACTGTGGGCGTTGGAGCCGAACTGTGGATGTGGATATATAGTATGTATGTACGGCACTACACCCACAACATAACACTTTGTCCCCTACTCGCACTCCGCTCCGCTCAATCATTGATTTGATTGTCGTTTGCCCCGCGTGTGAGTGTGTGCTGCCAGCTGCCTGCTCACATGGCGTATGATTGATGGCCCAGCAGCCACAGGCAGCAGCAGCAGCAGCAGCAACCAGATGACGACGATGAAGGAGTCCTTCTCCGGAGGAGTCAGACAGTCTCGTAAAATATGAAATTATCCCTGGCTGCTGCTGCTGCTGGGGCAGGGAGAGTTTGTGCATATACTCGTAAATTGCATTTATTGAGGAAATTGACACAAATCACATTTACACGTTAAATTGAAATTAATCCTAAGAAGAGAGAAAGAGAGAAAGAGAGAGAGAGATTGCTTACTGATGCCTTCCTTGTTGCTTCTTTCCATTGCAGCTATCCACTCGATTCGTCTGGGGCAACAGTTTGAGCTGCACTTGATCTAATGCCTGCCTGAACAAGTGTTCCAACGGTAAGTGTCATCTCTGTATGTACAATGTACATATACATGTATGTAAAAATGTACATATTTGTATGTATGCACCTGTTCTTGCATTGCGTTGCATTTGGATCGTACATTTCTCTTCATTTCATGTACATTCTCTCTCCCTCTCTCTGCAAATGCGTTCATGCTCTCTCTGAGCAAACCCATCGATCCATGGGAGAGCGGCTTCCTTGAAAGCTTACAGCAAGTGCGCGTTAGAGTGAAATAGCAACAAAACAATGACTGAATGAGAGGGCAGCGAAACGAAGAACGTCATTCTATTGCTCTCTCTCCCTCTCGGCAGCAACAACAACAACAAAAATAGTGCGCTAAACTCGGGAGAGACGCAAGCTCTCTTTGCAAATACGGGACTTTCGTGTGAAGCAGACGAAACAACAAACGGAATCCCGCTATTAGTCTTTCTTTATTTCATTTACGTATTGGTCGAGTCAACCATTATGAATACCCTTTATTTTATCATCTCCCCAGACCGTAGCGTTTTTATGGCCATGTTTCCATGTCTGTCGGTTTGCCATTTGTTTTTGGGTTTTGCACTCGGAAACCGGTCGAATCGGTTTACTGCGACTCCACACACAAACACACACACACACACACACACACTACACACGTAATTTTTGCATTTGCATACAGTTTTGTTCTGCTGTGCTTTTTGCTTTTTTATCCGCCCGATTTCAATTTCGTTTCATTTGATTTTAGTTGATTGCACAAATACAACTTTTTTCTTTTTTTTTTTTTGTTGACTTAATGGCTCTCTGACGTAATTCTGGATGCTGAAATTAGCGAAAAAGCAGGAGTAGAAACTGCATGGCGGCTTAATTAATTGATCTCTGATCAACCAAACGATTTCCAATTGATTATAAAATACGTATGTCAAGAAAACATTATACATATTGTATGCAGAGATCCACAGATTACGCAAACAGATGGCAAAGGGCCAAGTTAATTCTAATAACCATCGGGATTCGTGTCATCTTTCTGCATAAATGTATCATGATTCCGACTGGTTTCGCACTGAGGTTACGTTTGGGTCTCATTATATTCTTCTCTTAAAAAAGTTATCCAACTTAAAGTTTTACCTTTTTAATTTGTTTATAGCCAAATACTTTACCCTGCCACCAGGTTTAGGTTTCAGACTTAATTCTATGCTGACTACATTTTGTACATTTATTAGCAACAACTTTTCCTGTTATCCCTTACTGAAATGAAAACACTTTTTGCTCCGAAATGTTGCCGAAAACACACACATTCCAAATAAACAGAACCATCCTACCATTTCCATTCGAATAAATAAATATGCCAAGTTCTCAAAGATGCGTGTGTGTGTGTGTGTTTTCCTTTTCGTATCTGTTTGAACTCCACTCCGTAAAGATGCAACATCTGTGAGTTCCTTTCCAAGTGGCGGAGGAGGAGGAGGAGATGGGATGGTACTGGCTGTTCGAATAAGTTGTGTGGTTTTGGCTGGTTTCAGTTTCAGTTGATTTGGCGGTTGATTTGCTGCTGCTTTTGCTGCTGCTTTTCCTGCTGCTGTTGGTGGTCGGTCTCTGTGGTTCTGTTCTGTTCTGTTCCCCGACAAAGGACTGATTGCTGGTGGCCGCAGAAAAGTGTTAAGGGCCCGGGACTCTGGGGGTCAGAGTTAATTTTCCGTATTGTATTACCCATTTCGGTAGTGCCTTTAGCTGCTCGTTCAGCTCTCTGGAGGCTTCTCTTGTTGGGATTTTTATTCCATCTTCAGTTTGTTTGGGGAGCATAATGATGCCACTTGATTGAAAATGAACGTGACTGGAAAACAAGTGTCGGGGTTAAAGTTTTCTCTTCTTATTTTGCTTTCCATTCGCTATGTTCCGTTCGTGCTCCTCCTCCTCCTCCCCTGCTGCTTCTGCTGCTCCTTCTGCTGCTGCTGCTTTTGGAATAAACAGAAAATGGCAAAATAAATTAGCCAAGAGAAGTTTTCAGGCAGAAACGGCTGTGAAATGTACTCAGCCGCAGCCTTAGCTTCAGCCTCGTTTGTGGGAGGAGGAGGAGGAGGAGGCGAAAGTGGCAGAAGTCACAATTTTCCCGACTAAATCGCATTTAATATTATTTAATGAAAGTTTCCTTCGCTACCAGTCCTGCGTCCTTGTAGCCTGTTTCCTAACAGAATTATGTGCGCATTTCCGTTTCCGGCACACGCAACACTGCACCCAGCGAGAGCGGGAGAGCGGGAGAGAGCCGCCACAGCTTCAGCGAGAAAAATGGCTTTTTCTTCTTCGATTTGGCCGCAGGAACAGTGGAACGAGAAACGTAAAATGGGGGAAAATATGAAGAACATCCCTTAGAACTTCCCTATTTTCATGTGAAATTCCCAACCTTTTCATTCCACCGTGCACTCCACAGTCCTGGGAGAATAATAATAGTTGGCCATTATTAAGTTTCCTATGTGGGTGGCCCTGGGGGGTGGGGATTGCATTTTGCATTCGTCTTGAAGCTGTGGCTGGGGCAAATCATTTGCCGCTTACACAACAGAGTGCATGCGCCACAATAAGGGGCTGTCCTGGAGACTGGAGCCTGGAAACCACCATCCCCCTCCCCGAAGGGGGGCAGAGTCCCACCGCTATGAGAATCGGCAGCAATTGGCAATTTCAAATGTGCATGGACCATTATGCATAAACGATTGTATTCTCCATACTGTAAAAGCGTGTAAGAGCGTGCACGAGTGTGTGTATGTGTGTGTCTGTGCCACATACAACTGTAACTGCAACTGCAGCAGTCGCATTGGCGCAGTGGGGCTCTCCACTGACCCACAAACGGGTCTGGGCCCCCAAAGAGACTGCAGGGATGATGTCTCGAGGCTGAAACTAATCCCAGCTAAGGCCCATTCGATGTGGCATATTTAAAACTCAATTTACACAGACATGACCTGTGCCCCCTCCAACCTTTAGCCTCGGCAGACTCGTGTCATTTCCAGTTCGTCACACTTTTGCCCAAATACAATTTCATCGCCTTCCATAAAGCCTTGAGAGAGAGAGAGAGAGAGAGCGGGCGGCAAGTGTCACAAACACTTAACTCAAGGAGTTGCCTGTGCCCTGCCCTGCCCTGCCCTGCCAGAACGGAAGGGGGAGGCAGGCAACAAGTGCAGGAAAGAGCCCTCAAGACCATTGACAAGTCGCTCTCAAGTAGGCCAAAACCTCACACAAAAAAAGAACTGCTAAAAAGTGTCCGCTCAAAAGTTGTCATGTGCCAAAATCCATGACAACATTTCGACTGCAGAGAGAAAATGGAGGAAAAAAAGGGAAAAATGGAGCAAGAAGTAGAGCTACCAAAAATTATATTTAATATGGCAAAAAGCATTGGGTTAAATATTTAATATATCATTTGAAAGAAATAGTAGACTAAATATTTAATATCATTTCTAGGAATCTATAAATATACCTACAGAAAAAAGGCATCAGGAGGCAACTCTTAATTGTTAAGCCACACTGGGAGAGAAAGAGAAAGCGCGAGACTGGAGACTTTTTTTTTTGTATTTTCTTAAACTCTTAATTGTTAAGCCACACTGGGAAAGAGACAGAGCGAGAGAGAGAGAGAGTGAGATAGAGAAAACGGGAGACTGGACAGCTATTCACTTCATTCTGGTAGTATCTCTGGTTGATAAGATAATTCTTGATGATTCTGCATACTGTTCGATGGATATTGGAAGTTCGAAAGTAGACATGAAAATCGATAACTTCCATTACGTATATCACCTGTCCAGACATCATTTGCATAACACCCTTCTTATGCAATAACTTCTATCTAAAGTCCGGCCAAATCATAACACTCTCCGTCACACCTTAGCGGTGGGATGTGTCCAAAGTGTCCAAACCAAATAAATGTCAGACCGAAGACCAAAGACAATAGACAACAGACAGACAGACATACAGACAGACAGACAGACATGCACACTAGAGACAGACAGGCAGCTGATAGAAGAGGAAGGTGGATCAGGGAAAGGGCGTTTTTAGGGCCAGAAACTGCTACTTTGACAGCCACAAGACAGCTGTCTATCTGTCTATCTGTCTGACTGTCTGTCCGTTTGTCCGTTTTTCCGGAATGCCCCTCGGCCCTGAGGGGTTGCAAAATATTAAAGCAAAACTCACGAAAAAAGGGGGCAAAAAAACGACAGCATAAATTTTGATTTACTTTACTGACAGTTGTGGCGGTCTCCCTCTGTGTCCCCATACCATCCGCAAAGGTCGAGCATAATTTTCCCATTAGTTCAAGTGAAAAATCGCTGCCAATCAGCGAATGGGGGAGACCATTGGGGGGAGTGGAATGGAGCAGATGCAGATGCAGAAGCAGAAGCTGAGGCCATTTGCTGACCAGCAGAATCTGTTAATCAAAGCAGACCCATCCCGCCCCCCCCCACACACGACCACATTATAGATCCACAACTTTTCCAATTAAAAGCGAAATAAAGTTTCGGAAAAACGCACTGAAAATTCAATCAAAGCAAATGCTGACTGACTGGCTGGCTGGAAGGAAGGATTGAATGGCAGTGCAGATAAAACCCATTGAATGGGTGACAGGGGAAATAAATCCTTTGACCTGACCTGACCTGACCTGTGCTGTCGTGTGCTGTGCTGCCTGCGAAAGCCTATTAGCTCCAGTTAGCGTCAGCAAATGACGAGAGAGCCAGTAGATGAGTAGATTACAGATTGCAGTCTATGAAACTGAGTCGGTCGATTGTTGATTGTGCATCTAATCGGATGGGAAATATATATATAATTTATCATTGTACAATCAGTGGAAGTCTAAGTAGTAATTACCTATGGGGATGGTAGTGCATTTTAAAAGCGTAATTTCTAGTCGCTTAGAGTATATCTAGGGTATATCTAGTAGATTGCAATTGTCTCCCTTAGATGGACATATCAGAACATAGGATTAACAGTGCCTCCTCCCAGGAAATAATACCCAACAAAGTGCCCAACTTCACTAAAAGTCGAAATATACAGGGAAGGGATCTTCCACATAATACTACCCTACAGGCGCTATAAAAGATCCCTGTGTATGGGCGAAGTGCAATAATATTTTGTAAATATTTCCTGCATGAGGTAGCGCCCCTCGATCGGCGCCCCTCGAGGTCTGCGTTCCTGTCTGGGATTCGCTCGTAGCAGCATTCGGCTGGTGTCTCTTGGGCCACTTGATGGGGCACTTGATAGTGCCACTTGATGGTGTATCAACGTCCAAATATATAATAATAATTTATTAAAAATCCATCTCACATAGAATTTAATACCGTCATAGGAAAGATTGAAAGATTCCATTAGCAGCAAATTCTCATGCGCGGAAGATGTTGGTTTGCTGTTCCGGTTGTGCCGGGAATGATCTCGTGCTCGAAAAGATTTTGTCATCCTTGTCAACTTATTGGCTTTAATTATTCTGATTTGATTAGGAGCTCCGCTAATGACCTCCATCCGAGTGATATGCGGCTGACACGTGGCGTGCGAATCGTCGCCAATTGAAGACTTTGCGGAAGAAAGCGGCGGCACAGCGCCTCAAATACGTAAATGATTGGCCCAATCCAAAGCCGATTTCGACTTATCAGCAGGCACAGGTGGTTACGCCGCGTCGGCCTCTTTCCCTATCAAATATCAGTGCTTTGGCCACGTTTTCGTCTTATCACACAGAAGTCTCTCTCGCGCTCTCTCTCTCTCTCTCTTGAGTCTCAATTGCTGTGGTTGCGTATTCACTAGCGTGGCTGATAATTTCACTTGAACCACTTGAGGAGCATTTGTATGGGTATATTTTTGGGTTTGATTGACAGGTGCGTGGTGGCCAAGGTAAACGGGCTTTGTTTTGCTTTGTTGTCTTTGCCCGAGTCACCTGTTTCAACCGGGGTCTTCACTTCTCGTATTTACGTATTATTGGAACGACGAGCTTTTATCGTTTAATTTATGGATTTCGGTGAAGTTTTTTGACCGTGACATGTTTTTCTTTCTTTCTCTGGGGGCTTTTTACGGGGGCACTGAACCAGTGGATCCGACCCATTCATTTGTTCATCCAACACTCGAAATATTAATATTATTATTTATTCATTTAGTCTAGGACTTTAAAATAAATTGAGAAAAATAAAAGAAAAAATAGGAACGAAGTCTTCACAAATTAGAGTATATATAATGAATATGTGTGCTAGTTTTCGAGTCATTCGAATTCTTCATTCCTCTTCGTCCTCATCTCGAATGTTTCGAACACAACTTGAAGCAGTTTTCCATTCATTCCTTTGAAATCAAATTTAGAGTAGAATCCGAACTCGAATGAATCTGTGTGCGAGCATTTGAGTGATTCGAATGCACAACTTGAGTAGTATTCCACTCATTCAAGAAGAACATTCCATTCGAATCAAATTTAGAGTATTTTCAAGAGTAAATCATGCCATCAGTCCTGCCATGGACCTTCTTCAGCTAAAGTCAATGTCTAAATGTCTTTTAATTGCTCTCAGAGATGCATTTAAACCAATTAGTTGTAATCTGTTAACCTCTTTGTAACTTTTCAATGGATGGAACTGACGCGAATTCCTTTTCATATTTCATTTAATCCCCCCCACAAGCACACAAACACACACACACACACAGAAATGTGTGTATATCCTTCATGGGACATCTCCACACATTCATTATGGTTTATCACTATTTTTCGCCTGCAAGCATTTTCCGTTTTCCACCCCTCCTGCTCGTACTCGTAACTAGTTGAATGCAATCATCAACACGCTCGCAATTAAATGCGACAAAGTGCAGACTTGTTGGTGGGTAACCCGTTCCGCCCACAGTTACCTCTGCACTCGCCCCACCGCCCCACCGCCCGACACCCGCCCCCACCCCATTACACAAAGCGACAACTGTCAGCGCGCTCTGTGACTCTGTGGCACACATTTACATGCCCCAAACGAATGGTCTGCTCTACATACCGCCCCCAACCCCACCAGGCTTAGCGTGTGAATTTAATTTGTGCATAATTGCAGTTGCAACTGCAATTGCCACGCAATGTGGCAGCTACAAAATGTCAATATCCCAAACACTGCCACAAGAAATGCTTTATTTTATTTTATGCTTTATGCGGTTATCTTTCTCTATTTTTTGTTGCCGCTGGGGGAAATGTTTCTATCAGTCCCCCGTTTGGAGTCTCCTCTGACAGACACATTGACGGACAGATATGGCGGCGACTTGTCCAAGTGATAGAGGGATCTACATTTCGGTTTGCTGGAAACGAAGTAAACCAATTTACAAATTAAGTATTCAGCAGCCCCAAGTATTCAAGTGCTGTGGCAAACGGGTTTTACTTACGTGATTTCTGATGCTGGCAAGATGGAGGGAGAGAGTGGGTGTACGAGGGGGTGTACGAGAGAGAGGGGAGTCCATCAATGACTTAAATGGTTTGCCTTATGAATATGTGAATGGAATCGGCATGGAAATGCATTTACCCATCAGTAAAGATAAATAGTTGAGAAATATGAATGAATAAATTGGATTTAAAAGGGATTTCAATAAACCATTAAATGGAGAGGAATTGTAAGAAATATAAACAATATTTATATGTCTCTTAGAGACCTGAATGTCTCCCCAGTAAATATTCGAAATGCTCATGCCACAGTTTTGAATGGTTTCGAATCATTTCTCTCTGTTCCACTCGGATTGAAGCGAGCGAAAATTGATCGAAACTCTCGAAATACTCGTTTTAATACGATATTTTCTTGGACGAGGATGAGGATGGCTTAAAAGCCGAAATTACGTATGAAGCAAGACGATGAAAAGCTGATTGAAAGCATCAAAATTCTGTTGATTCCGCGCTCTCCAGAAAATTATTTAAACAGTGAGTGAGAAAGGACTTCGAAGGGACTCAGTACCGAGTGCCACTGACTGAGATATTCCATTTTTTGGTTATAAAAACCAAGCCACATACTCTGGTTACCATTTAAAAAAAGCCGCATGCAATTTGGTGCACGCGTGTCGGAGATAGCCCATTACACAGACATTTTTTTCTACAAACTTATAGTAATGATACATTAGCAGTCTTTTAAAATTTTACTAATATAATTACACAATTGTTTTTTCTTCGTCTCTTAGAGATCCATGATGCGTCACAACCAACGGAAGAGTACTTCAACGAACTTCAACGAAATGTCCAAGCGGAACGCATTCCACCAGCAAAACCAGCAAAAGGCACGAACCTACCGACCAATCAAATAAACACCCGAACTAAAACGAGGAGGACGAGAGAGAGATTACCATTGAGGAATCGTCGAAACGAATCGATAAATCGTAAGCCGCAAAAGGCAAGCGGAAAGGATAGAAAGGAAGGAAGGAAGGAGGAAGGTGTTAGCACAGGAGAATATCCTGTAGAGAAGCCCCTGCCTGTCGCACGGGGGAGTAGTTGTGGAGAGTTGGAGAGAAAAGCCGTCAAAATTACGACGTATCACCCACCAACGCCCAAAGTCAAACAGAACCCGGCCAATATGGACGCCACGTCCGGGCCGGGGGCGTTTGACGATGAGCCGCCGCCAGAGCCACGAGACGGGTGGCTGCTGGTGCGCATCCATGTGCCGGAGCTGAACGTCTACAAGTGTCTGCAGTTCCCATCGGAGCGTCTCGTCTGGGACGTCAAGCAGCAGGTGCTCGCCTCGTTGCCAAAGGTATGTACAGCCCATCATTATTATTATCTCTTCATGCTGTATATAGAGCGCAATGCGATGCGGCATGCCACAGCCACCACATGTTTGACCTGGAATCGTGATGCTACCTGCCAGAATTAGATCTATGGCAAACGATAGACGATAATCATACATAAGAAAATAATGAAAAGTCTCTTCTCGCATGAAACGAAAATCTCTCCCTTTTTTTTTTTTTGGGTGTCATACACAAATTTTGAATAATTTATCTGGAACGAAATATATGGACATGCATATCCGTCAGCCGTGCAGACAGCCTCTCTAGACGAAGCCAGGATGCAGTTCCTCATCGTAGGCGTAGACCAGTTCCACGTAGTAGGAAAATATGACCAGACAGGCGTAGATCAGGACAGCTATAAAATAAACGATGTAGATATAATCCAAGGCTATGTGCAAAATGTTACCCGCTGTGATAACTGTCAGGAGAATAATGACCAGAACGAAGCGGTAAAAGATCAGAACCAAAATGTGGACTAGTATCCAGATTGGTGTGAATAGCAGAAAGGGTACAAACAGCATCTCGTTGTTCTGCGAGGAAGGGATGGGGGTGATGGGGGGTGATAAGGATGTGATCTCAGGACCATGATTCTACTCACGTTATGCACTCCGATGCAGAGCAAGGAGGAGGCAACTATGCCAAAGAATGAGAATACCATCGATGACTTGAGGGCTGCTGGTGCGTTGTGTCCCTCCGTTTGGTACTCGTTGGGGAAGATGCACTCCATCATGAAGGCGGTCCCGGCCACTATGTAGACGAACCACGTGAGGAAGATGCACCCGAAGAGCAGGGTGCCGATCCGCAGCGAATAGCAGAAGCAGCAGCTGGACACGATCTTCTTCAGATACTTGCAGTGACAGGCCATGATGTGGCTGCTTAAGGAGGGCTTTCACTCCTTTCAATTTCTTCACTAGACACAAAATTTTAAATTACAAAAATATTTCGGAAAAATGTTTTTTACTGTGTGAAGGTTTCTGTTCTTCCACTGAATGAGCAAAAAAAAAAACACCTGAGTTACAGATTGTTGACAGACGGCAAAATGATTGATTACTTGATCAAAATATATCCTCTTTCTGCAGTTCATGGCAGTGGGAATAGACGACCAACAGACGACTGAGGGGGGACGACTGATCACGCAGGTTGAGCGTCTGTATGAGGGGTCTTTGCATGAAGCCGTGAATGTGATTATCCTCCTCATTGTCCTTGGTGGAGCCTGCGAGCAGTGTGCCATTTAGAGACAGTGCAAAGACAATCGTAGATACGGTAAAGGCCATCAGCCAGGGGCTGAAAACTCTGGGTTTATTCGATAGTAAAACAGGGAAAAAGATCACAATTAGGGGACAAAAATTTCGTCGTCGCCTGGATATTTCAAAGACTTGTAGAAGGAATGGACTACCATTAGCGAGTAAATCAAGAATACTGTGGGATATTCAGAGGTTATGGAGGAGATATTACAGAGATCGATGATCACTCACTTATGATCAATACCTCAATTAAGATGGTAACCAGAGGCGGCTTTTCTATAATGAAGTCGCAAAAGCCCAAAATTACGTAGATCACTAGTATAAATTCAAAGACAATCAGCCAGAAGCGTACAGGTCCACGGCGCCTCTGAAATAAAACAGACAGAAGGGGAAGATTAACTTAGGCCTTGAATCGTTTTCGGATTGGATTGTAGCCCACCCTTCTGGCGCCGTAGATTAGCAGCGACGAGGAGATGGTGCCGATCATTAGTACTGCCGCCATAATGAGGATTGCCCATAACTTTTCGGCTGTATCTTTCACGAAAATGCAGTCGTTGGAGAAGGTGACCATCTCGCCCACGTGGTAGGATAGGAATATCATCCCAATGATGAAGCACCCAGTGTCCAGCGGCAGAAAGAAGCAGCATTTCTTAAAAAACATCCTTTGCAAGTTAATATTCTATTTGAGAAATAAAACTCACAAATAATTTTGATTGAAAACAGTTGACCGAAAAGGGAGGGAGTCTTTGTTTTCCATCTAAAAGGGAGGATGTGTTTGTTGTTACCCAAAATCACACGCATAAATGACTATTAAAGGTAAAGGGTAGCGGTAAAGGGCTCATTTCGCGATGAGCTGGTGCGCAGCCAACTTTACGCCGCACAGAAGTCAGCTGGCAACGGCAGCGTATCGAGGCACCAAGTTACTTCCTATCTGCACCGAAATGCGGTTCCCCTCTAGCACTTGCAGTCTCTCCGATGGTCTGAGATGATGAGCATTCCCCCTCGGGAGTACCAAGGCTCATCTGAGGCTCTTCATTTCTTTTGTGGAGCAGACTTTCGTCTACTGCTATGCGGATAATAAATCAATTTGCAAACAAATAAATGTAGCGTTTCATTGATTGGCATTGCATCCAAGCCAGAAGCTGCCACGTGCCCTTACAGCAGGGCCACGCCCAGCCTCTGCCCACAGTTCCCTTTTTGAAGTTCAATGCAATTGAGGCAATCAAGACTCAAGTCCGGTCCGCCGGAGTCGTGCCCAGAAAATCGTGACGTTGCAGATAGAAGAGATATTTGACAGTTGAATGGCAGCCCGCCAGTCAAGGGAAACTCCAGAGGGAAAGACAGAGAGAGAGAGAGAGAGAGAGAGCAAAAGAAGGGACGTTTGAATGGATCGAAGATTAAATACCATGGATGATTCATTTGTCTATACTAATCCTCCTCCTCCATGGATCACTTGCCACATTACCCTTCAGGGCCATCACGTTTTTCCATGCCGGAAACTGAATGTCCGATTCAACCACCCCTCTGCCTCATCCTTTGTGACTCTTCCTGTTTTAATTAACGCCCAAACAATGGCCAACATCGATTGTGCACATTTAATAACAATTTGCCGCACAAATTGTTGTCCAAACATTGTCGAATCCGATGCGGGGGCCAGGCCAGGCCGCGCCCATTTCAATATTGGAACCGCAACATTGCAAACCCAAACCGAACGGAAACTGGACCGAACCTGAACTGAACTGTCGAGCGTTCAACGTGAACTCGGGTGAACCGAAAACACAATGACCTCCAGCTAATTGCATGGCCTGGTCCCGGTTCCGTTTTGGGCCAAGTTTCGGCAAGTGGCAGTGTCGCCAGTGTCGGCCGTGTTGGGGGCGATGGAGTGGTTAGTGGTTTTGGTGGTGTCTCTTTCGGTTTTTAGTGAATTATGTTGTAAATTCTGTGTGCTGCAATGTGTTACAGTGAGTTGCGGTGTGGGGGCACAGAGTGCTGGCTTGTATAGCTTTTGGCCTCTTTCTGTCGATAGATATTGATCGGATTCGGAGATGATTTACATTTGCATTTTCCGATAACTCTTTCTGGCTTTTAGAGAGTATTTTACTGCGAAATTTGAATCATTTGAATCATTTGATGCGTGTTAAATAACTGCCGACTCTCATTTGTCTTCGTATTCTCGCTATCATGCGTTCTGCATCGGTGGAAAGCATATCAGGTTCTTAGCACATTTCCTGCCTTCACAGATATGTAGGTATGCGGACATATATCAATCAAACGGCAGGTCGCATATCTTATCGCGGCTTTACAGGAGGGAGAATGAGAGAGCTATTTATATTGCCATAAAGAATACAATTCGTGGCATCATGGTGCAAATATTTGCACCTCAATTGAGGTGTTGCCTGAGTGTCGCTTAGCTTTCTGTGATAGCCAGGAACTGAAGAACTGATTAAATCCGAACGAACCAAGGGCCAAAGACACCATTTTATCGCATTCTCCACCATTATCAGGCTTCGTCATAAATTTATGGCCCAAGAAACGTATTTTTTATCAAGCAATCGGCGAGGGTTGCTTCAACTTTCCACTGCAGTGGCAGACTCCGTCAATCCATCAATCAATCACTCGGCTTGGAGTGTCAATCAATCAGTCAGTGCTCTACTCTAGTGTGCAGGGTGTGTGTGTGTGTGTGTGTGTGTGTGGGCCTCTTGGGAGTCTTTTTGCATCGCCACTTCCGCCTGCTAATCAAATCGAATCAAATCCACTCAAAACCGAAGCTGTTTTCTATGATCTGTTTTTTGTGCTACTTTCTGGGTGGGCGGTACGCCGTACCGGTTTCCATTTAAGTTGTTTTCCATGTACTACCACTCGTAATGCTCAGGGCTCTGCGGCTGTGGCTCTGGCTCTGGCTATGGCTCGAGGTTTAGTCATTAAACCACTTTGGCTCTATGGCTCTCTGGCAGATAAGAAACCAGTAAGCAGACCTTAGCCAAGTGGTGGCGAGCGCATATGGAAATTATATATTTGGCAGGTAAAGAAAAAAATTAATTTTATAGGCATTGGATTATAGATTATTTGGTTGGGCTCACTTTCTTGCCACCAAATGCTCTCAGTCGATGTCGATTCAAGCGAAGAATTAAATTTCATTAATTCTCAATTGGATTGCATCTCTACTAGGTAGATATCTGAGCCAAGCTGTTTCCTATAGCTATAGCTAAACCTTAAGAGGGGCAGTTAAAGTTGTGCTTCAACTTGGCTCCTGCCATGAATCTATAAACGCTTCAAGCGAAGTGTAAAAAGTATCTCCAATCAAATGCCAAGCAGAGGAAGCAAAAGACAGAAAGAGTAAGGACTGTGCAGGATCCCCTTGCTTGAAGCAGAGGAGCAAAAGACGGCTAAAAGAGATATTGATTTTAGCCAGCAGCAATGAGGACTCCAGACTCTTCCCCCTTTAGATTTATGGCTAGACCGGAGAGAAACTTGAATCAATTGAATGAAGGCTTGCCACTGCGAGCGCCTTGACTGCCGTTGGAAATTCGCGCTGCCCAAAAGCCAGGCAATGGCAATTGGGCCTTTGATATAATGGGCAATTCCTCAATTAGGCCAAGTTAATGGGTAACGCGAGAGGCAGGCACACATCTTTTCTGTGGGATGTTTCCATCAAAAGTTCTCTAATGCCATGGAAAATGTGGAAAATGTAGACATTTTGCAGGGCTTCCGCCATTCCCCGCCTCCGCCTCCGCCTCCGCTAAACCCTCGACGCTCGTTAGATTTAATGATGCTGCATAGTTTGGGCACGCACGACATCATTTCGCCTCAGCCACTGGGGGGGAGGGGGGTTGGTGCCCCATTCTCGCACTTGAGCTAAAGTGGCATAGAGACCTAGTTATACACGAAGACACAAGGACATGTGTGTGTGTGTGTGTGTGCTTGTGTGCTTGTGTGCCGCCTGTCTATCGTTGAATCTCTGTCCCTCCATTGAACCGTTAATTCCGGCAAGAACTTAACTTGCAGCATTGCCAGTCTCCCTCTTCCTGCTGTATTGTGTCCTTTTCAGAAGAAATGTCACATACTTTTGCGGATAATTTAACCCCCTAGCCGCCCCCGACAGCAGCAGCAGGAGGGGTCCTCCTTGAGGTTCAGCCATAGCTATTGTTCAGAACAATGAAGATGCCGCCGATAGGGAGCCCAAAGTGTGGAAGTAGAAGTAGAAGTAGAAGTGTGTGTCATTTGATGGGAACAATGTGTATATGTGTTATACGAATATATGCTATATATATATAATCTGGGCTATGCATGTAAAGGTCATAGTTTGAGCCCTGATTTAAAGCATGGGATGTACATATGGTGTGTCCTCTGGCATGCCAAATATTCAACCATAAACAACCATTCAAAAAAATATTCACAAAGTGTAAAAAATTCCATCTGCCTCGAACACTGCGTATGCGTGATATGTAGAGGATATGTCAGACATGAATATATAATGTACCCTGTATATACTATATGTATAAGCAAAATTGTAATGCGGCATCACAGCCACAGAAACCACGTGCAACCACTGAAAACAACACGAATGCCACATTTTCTTTTATCATTAATTAAATGTTGTTTATTTTAAAAAAATATTCTTTTTTCGTGTTCTGGCATTTTATTTAATTTAATTTTGTTATCAAACCAAACATACAAACCTCACGAACCAACGATGACAACTCTGCTGGGGCTGGAATCGGAAATGGTGCACCTGGTACAACCCCTGGCCACCCCTGGCATCCTCCCATACTGTGTGCGTATACGCAATGCGATTGACCCTCTGGAACATTGGAAATTCACTTGTGATGCAAACAAATGACTCTGCACCGTTGGAAAATGCAATCTGTATCTGGTGGTGCTGCGGCTGCTGCATTCGTCTTGTGTCTTCGACATGAATAAATGATATACAATACGGTGGCGTGGCCTCTCTCTCAGGTGGCCTTCTGGTTTAAGGTTGGTGCTTGGCTCTGTACCTATCTATATCTGTATATCATTATATGTATGTATGGATGATTCCAACCCGAGTCGAATTTACGATTAAATTTGCTTAAATACATGTTCTTCCTCTCTGGATATACAATTGCTTACAGCTTTAAGTATTAATAATATTATTATGCTATAGTTTCCGTTCCGTATTTGTGTGTGCGGGGCAAAGGGATGCAGACATGCCCATGTCCTGCCTCATTGAATATTTATTAATATTTAAGTTTAAGTTTATTTTAATTTTAATGGACACGAGGCCCGCAGCGACTCTCAAACATGTGTACATACCACCTACGTGAATATTTTTCTGGCAACAACATTTGCCTTACTCTGGCTGCCACAAAACGGGGCAACTTCAGCTCCAACTACGAAATGTGTCAAGTACAGCAAACAGTTACAGATTTATGGCTCGAAGCGACCACGCGACGAGGAACTCTTTTCCTTTCCACCCCTTCCAACTCCTCTCTGCTGCTCTGGAGCTCTGGTGGTGCACTCCGTCCTCCGTCCTCCTCCTTCTTCTTCTCCTGGCTACCCGTGTAATTCAATTAAAATGCAAAAAAGGAAAAAGATTTTAGCGCTTCGGGCGTCAGGCAATTCGCAAATGGACCACGAGAAAAGGAATTGGGCCGGGCCGGGCAGGCCAGGGGGGGTGTGAGTAGTACTCCACTCCAGTACTCCATGTAGTCGCCCCATGTCTCTGTCCATTTCACACAGTCTGTGAGTGGTTTCGGGTCGCCTTTGGACAGTTCTCGATAGCATTATCATTTACAGAGAGAGAGAGAGGGAGAGACAACCGCAGGGGAGGGGCAGGAGCAAACAGAGAAACCACAAAATATTTCAACTGAATTTCTGACATATTTTTTATCAGTAGGCGAACAAATAATTTGGAAAACTTTTGCAGCATTGCCCCAACAACAACAAATAGATGGAGATTCCCAAATATTTCAGTATATTTTGTGGTTGGGTTTCGTTAATTGTTTTGGCAGTTGTACGAATCCGGGAACACCATTTTTTCTATAGATATTTTCGAGCTACTGTTAATTAATTTATTTATTTACTGCATCATATAAAAACAAACAGAGCCATACTTTGTTTCCTTCTGGATTAATGCTAATTATTGTTGCTGGAAAAGTGAGTTCAACGGTTCAAAGAACTCCCGCCCAGACAACCAGCACAGCACCCGCCATAAGCCGCCCTCCAAGCGACCTTGACTGTGAAATTATTTGCTCTCTTTTTGTGTTTTAGCTGTTGCTGTTTCTATGGCGCTCTATTATGTCTTTGGGAATCAATGGGAGTCGCACAAAGCGCAGGTAATTTACTCGAACAATAGCAATAATCGAGCAATCAGGGGCGGGAGTGCCTGCCACAGTTCAGTGGAAAAGTCGAGCACAATTGGCAAGCCCCCGGGCCAGTGGCTGTGAAACTGTCAACGAAAATTGAAGGAAAAGCTACAGACACAAGTGATAATAATTCAATAAAAACAATACGAATGCTTTAAAGCAGATGCGCTACAAAATGCGTCACTAAATCCATATAATGCACATATATTTGTCAGCTTTTCATTTGTAGTTTCAGCCATTATTATTATCCCCCTATATGTATGGGGCTTTGCAATTAACCGGCTCTCGGATGAGCAGTACCGACTTCCTACGGATATCTTCCTATGGCAAATGTGGACTAGATTTTCCCTATACCTCGCACTCGGCAACACCCATGTAGCTTTAATGATCCCCTCTGAAGGAGTCTCTCAATACGCACTCTCTCTCTCTTACACTCATAGAAATAGAATAGGCAAACAAGAGAAGAATAACGGCCAGCAAATTAACGGAGAAAAGGCACACAAGGAAAGGGTTTTCACAGCCAGGCAGAAGAATACATACGATACGTGGATATCCAACTAGTTTACATATTATTATAGTATGTTTATCTTTACAGTAGATTAAACAAATTCCGCTCCTCAAAACTGTAAAACTTGTGTGCTGCCCTGACAGTGGCTCTAGAACTGTGACTAAAAAATCCACCAAGAAAAATAGCTCATAGTCGGTATAACATCTATAACAGGGTATAGATCCAATATGGGAATCCTCCCAGATGCATCTTGTCCATAGATCTGTAGTATCTGTGGATCTGTAGAAGTTCCGATCAGTTGATTTTCTGTTTTCAGGCGATAACTATAATATTCCTATCAAAAATCTAAGCGTCTACCATTTAATGGAGTACTTTCAGCTGTGGCCAAACAATGTCCATTCCTGTCCATTAGTTTATGGGTAATCTCTACAAATGTGGTTGCTCTAGTGGAGCAGTGGCGGGGGGGGGCTGAAAGCTTCTCTAAAACTGTAAAGCGATTTAAAACCACTCTGAGGTCGCCTCTCTCAAGTGGCAGGCAAATCGAGCAGCACCCCCTCCGTGTGTGTGCGTGGTGGGGCTCTCTAACTACATTTTTTAATGGCAATTTTATGCTGTTTTTTTTTGTTTATTTATTTCATTTAATGCTCGGCTTGGTTTATTTTTTGTTTGTATTTCAGTGCCAATTTAAATTTGATGTTGGTTTTGGGTTGCTTTTCAATTTCCGCCGCCCCTCAGCACTGGCGAACAATGAACCATTTCCGGTTGCTGTGAGGCTGTATGCGTGCGAGTACATCCATGTGTGTGTGTGTGTGTGTGTGCATCAATTTGTTTTAAAATATAGAAATGTTTAAACGATATCCAAGTAGATGGCGGGGAGCAACCCGATCCCAACCCCCCCCTCAGCTTCGTCAAAGAGCTTTGATGCCATAACGGATATTATAATTATAATGAATCATGTGTTGGGCAGTGAACAGGGGGAGTGGAGTGGGGATGGACCAGCATTGTTGCCAGCAAACACCATACAATTATTAACCATTATCGAGTCAACTTTATCGCTTTTTTTTTTTTTTTGCTTGCTTGCAGGTAAGAACCCAACTCGAATCCGACCCGTATACGTATGCCCCGAGTGCCATTGAGTGAGTACAAAAGTCGCAATCGTCGTCGTCGCTGTCGTCTTCGAGTATCTCAATCTCGCACTTGAGCCATTTATGGGGTACTTAAATCACAGCTCAATTGGTGCGATTCGACTCGAGAGCTGGGTCACAGCGGGGCACCCTGCTGACCAAATGCAGACAAGGAATCTCTTTTTCGGAGCTGCAGCATCACGGGCAGAATGTGATGCATGCCCCGAGCTGAGCACAGGAATACTCCTGTGCTCCTCCTAGTCCGCATATCGCTCTCTTGCCTGCCACCACTTGAGCTATTTAAAAGTTGTGGCAAGGAGTGACAGCGAGGGCGGGTGGGGAGGTGCCCATCTGCAAGTATGCCAGCAATTTAGTGGGCGTGGTCGGGCCCTAGTTGAAGCTAACGCCATCAAAAATGCTCGCAGCACAGAATGCGCAGAAGGGAGGGGGGCAAAAGGGGGAGGACAGTAGGAGGATCGCAGCGAAAAAATATCTCGAGTTCATTGCTGGCCAAATTGACTCTCTGGCTGAAAGGAGCAGCAGAAGGAACCACCGAACTTGGCCTGGAAGCCAACCGAAAGCCGCAGATAGATATTTCGATACAATTTTCTGAGCGGTTTACTCGGGGCCTTCCGCCTCTCCATGCATTCCCCTATCTCTGTGCATACCCTGTAAATGCTTTGGCCCATAAGATGGGCGAGTGCCACGCGTGCCACGTCTTGGCTTGCCGCATTTTAGTGCTAGACGTCTTCTCGCTTGCTGCAGGGTGTCCATCAGGTCTGCCCCCATTAGGTGTTCCCCCCGTTCGATTTGTTTTTCTTCTAGCCTCTGCCAAGACAGTTTTTCCTTACCTTTCGCTGGGGCCTGGGCTCTGCAGCAATTTCTGTTTTCTCGCAGTTTTTCTACCTCATTTGCCGAAGACGCCAGAGAGGCCGCAGCCAGCCAGAGTGTCCTTCAGCTGCAGGCTGCCGTTGCACGGCTATCTATTGGATGCCGCTGCTGTCGCTGTTGCCACTGCTGCCACTGCTGCCACTGCTGTGGCTGCTGCCATGTGGCTGGCCAAATTAAAGTAGCAGAAACCCGTTTGCAGATACGGCGCACGTGCAGCAGTCATCGAGTCGCCCCGCAGCCTCTCGTTTGGGGTCTCCAATTGCATCTCGAACCGACTTTGGCCACATTCAGACGGCGGGAGGAAACACAGCAAAAATGTTGGGAAAACGAAAAAAAGATTTCGCATTTGTTTGGTCGTTCGTTGGTGGCATAATTCGCGCGCCAGGCGACGCCCCAAAACGTACACAGATGCTGGGGGGTGGGTGGTGGCTGGGTGGCTGGTGGGGCTGTCGTGTGTCTCCATGTCTCTGGGGGGAGCTGCCATCGATTTACGAGCTGTGAGATTTCATGCATTGCCGCCTTTCCCGACCAATTGGCAGCATTTTTTTCCCCAATTGTTTGTTGGCGAACACTTGGTCGGCTCCCTGGTCCCTGGTCCCTGGTCTCTGGCTTTGATGGCCAGCTGATAGGGAAATTGTTGCCACATCACCTAATTAAAGGCCCGAAAAGTAGATAAATTCTGAGGATAAATCGTATGTATACCTATATTTTAGAATAAAGTAAGAATTCCCAGCGTTTTCCTTGGCATTCCTTTTGCTGTGCTCCCATTTGGGTTTATTCCCTGCTCTATATTCAAGTGAAACAAATTTATTATTGGATATAATTTTCTGCGGCTGCGAGCTGTGAGCTGCTCCGCTGAGAGCTCTTTCACCTCAAGCTCTAGCCGCCACACTGGACCGTAAGTAAAGGGCAGCCAGGCCGCAAGTCTGCCCACTTTCCGGCCAGGGCTTTCACGAGAGGGAGCCTACCCCAGAGATTGATTTAATGCCCCGATGGTGGGGGAGACAGAGAGGCAGAGAGACACAGAGAGAGAGAGAGGTAACCAGAAGGAGATGGAGCTAAGAACGGAGCTCTTAGACGGTGCTGCCCGAGCACGTTCCGTTGTCAAATATGGCTGCGGTCAGTTTTCGCAGCGGAATCCACTGCAGCACTGCAGCAACTGGAAACTCTGCCACTGCCTCTGCCTCTGCTGCTGCATAAATTTTCGTACTCGAGTTGCTTTTACCATTTGTGGGCACCCTTTTTGCCTCCATTTACCGTAAGCTGCTGCTGCCACTAAGCAGCTAAATTCAAATCGAGAGAGGAGCTCGAAAGAACATTCATTCATAGCTTGGGCCCTGCTGTACATGCAGCAGACTGCAGGTAAAAATAATAAAATAAAATGAATCGCTGACAGTTATGGCAGCTGCTTCGATTACTAGACTAGTTTTCTATACATTCAGAGTCTGTGTCGCGTATCTCTGTGCATTTTCACACTTGGCCAGCAGCTGGATTTTATCAGCCAGCAGTGGGCCATGTGTGCTGCTCGAAATAGTCGGCAAATATTGTTGCAATTCCAGCACCACCCCCTTCAACCGCCACCCGCAACTCACATTTCACACCTGAAACTGAAAATGAAACTGAAACAATTCGCAAATATTCAGAGTTTTTCGATTTCGTTTATGGAGCGAAACGATTTGAAGTGAGCTCCCATTTGCCACATTCCCACGTTAATTGGTTTGTTGACGGATATACAGGGGGATATTGCAGGGTATTCGCATGGTTCAGTGTCTAAGCTTCAAGGAATACCGGTCAGAGATGGACTACCAGATGGACTCCTGTTTTCTTTGATATTTGTTTGTTTGTATTTCGCCTCGAGAACATGGAATCGGAGTTTGAGTTTGGAATCTTCATTGCATCGAGATGAAAATGCATAGTAAATACTAATAAGGTGACGTCGTCACCACATCTGCTCTCCTTTGAGGACCATCCGTCTGCCAATAAGCCTGCAAGCGTGCAGAACGTAAAACGTTTGCTATCTCTTTCTAGCGCTTGTTTCCTCTGAGAGCCGAGAGGGAATGGATGGTCCTCAACACAGCGGACGACGTCACCTCAAAATGAAATTCATCTTGCATTGAAATTTGTTGTGTCTCTTTTTGGCTGCTTATATTATTTGTATTTATTTTATTTACTACTCTTGATGCCCTTTATTGTGCAATCTATGCGTGTGTGTGTGTGTGTATGCTTCAGTCGATGGCCAAGTTGATTGCCACTGGCCACACGACACCAATGGGAAGGTCTCACATCTCATCTGAATGGCATCTGTTTTGATTTGATCTGATCTGATGTGCTTTGATCATTCGATTAGCGACCGAAGGGCTGGGGCTGAGGCTGGGCAGGCAGCCCCGAGCTGTCAGCTGAGGTTGTGGCGTTTTTTCAGTTTCAGGTGACAACTGCCATCCACTCGGCTAATTGCGGCATTGCCACGCTGCCTTGCTGCCTTGCTGCATTGATGCCTCTCTATCCACACCTTTGTCGCGCTTTCTTTCCTGTGGCTGCAACTGTTGACCGATTGGAGTCTATTTGGGTCACATGAAGCTGCCGGCACTAAGCACTAGGCTGGATGGAGCACACATCAGTCAGAACATGCCTCGTGCCTCGTGCCGCCTGCCGCTTGCCGCTTACTGCCTTGCAACGTGTTGAGGTGCACTGAGACGGAAGTTTGTTTGCCAACTTGTTTGCCAGTTTGCTTGTCCGCTCCTCCACTGGCTGTTGCATTGATTGGGCGAATGGCTGCCAGCATTGCTAGCGGACACGGACACGGACACGGACACAGAGAGGCTCTGGCTCTGGCTATGGTCCGAAAGTAAATCTAGAAAGGGGTCAATGGGCACGTGGCTTTGATGGTTGCTCTCCATTTGTTGTGGGTTCCCAGGGAAGGGAAAGGGAGTGCTTGGATGGAACGTGGCATGGCATTGTTTCAGTTTTTGAATTTAGATGAAAATTCTTGTGCTCAAACGAAAAGTTAAGCAAATAAATTTCATTGCCTTGGGTTTTGTCAGCCTCCCACTCGAAATTTTCTTTTTTTCTCGCTTCTATTTCCTCTACAAAATGTTTCATTTGCGTTTTGTACGAGGGTTGTTAGTTTTTCCAACAATGGGTGGGTGGAGGTTGGCCATAATGAAATGAATGCCCAAATTGCTTTGCTTATGCATGACAGAGAGCCGTAAAGGTCTGCCCAAACAAATCCGAAGAAATCCACAGTCGAAAGGTGGATGACAATCTTGTGGTGGAGAGGCAGGCGGGGGTCCACTCCCCAGAGTCTGACCTAAAACTTACCCTGGCCAAGAGAGAGGGGGAGAGAGAGAACGTTCGCAAGAAAGTGGCCAGAACAAATGGGAGAAATGCAGTCCAATGCGGATCGATTGGTTTTGGATTGCCAGCTACGATCAGTTCTCGGATTGGATCGGCACGTTTGCCAGCAAATCGATTAGCGATTTGAGTGGTCAGTGGTTCAGTTCAGTTCAGTTCAGTGAAAGAGGAAAATGATCGTTGGACTTGGACTTGGCCACGCTGCGCATGTCCGAGGCGACTCTTGGCTCATCATCAGCCTCATGATTACATTGTCATTATCATTAGCAGGCCTCTCGCTGTTTTTTTGCCTTGTGTGTGTCGTATGTTGTGTGTTGTGTGTCGTGTGTCGTGTATCGTGTATCGTTTAGTGGCACATTGTATTGTTCTACATTGAGCAACGGAATGGCTTTGACATACAAATGGAAATGGACAACGGAGTGGCCAGTCTTGGCCAGTCTCTGAGACCTTTCACTGGGCATTCCTGCTCCCTTCGTTGTGCCACAGGTGAACATTTCGCTCTGTGCTTGCCATTCCATCCCCAAACATCCTTCCAGCTACCAGCTACCCTTAGTACTAGTTGTGGGTGTTTATTGTACCCTATACTAAACGGGGGAAACAGGATTGTTATAAGGAGAGTAGATCTCATGCCAGGGAATTTTAAGATCGCATAAAAACTCGTGAATTGTGCTTCTATTTTGTAGTATCTCTCTTTTGAGGTAATGTCTACATCCAGATGATATCTGGAGTAGAGTTACAGCCCCTGTTTGGGGGTGGGTTCCTTTAAAACCTCCTCTCGAAGTGTATCCCCAATTCGTTTTAGTTTTGTTTCTGTTTTTTTTTTGTTTATATTTATTTTTGTTGCTGTTGTTTGTTGGTTTGCTATGCAGCCAGCCACATTCCTTCCCTACTCCCCTCCCCATCCCCCTCATCGGGGAGCTGTGTGAATGAATATGAAAAATGCTTGAAAGCATTTCCACCGTTCTTTAACCCCAGCGGCAGCTAAGGAAAACCAACGCCAGCGAGGAATACTTGGAAGACCCTTTTACACTGCCGTCCCGCCACCGCCCCTGCCCCAGCCACCGCCCCTGCCCCGCAGCAGTTGCCCCGTCAGAGAATTTGTCGCATGTTTTCTGCCCAGACAGCAGGGGCGGTGGGGAGGAGTTTACTTATCCAGTCATAATCGGTATACGTATGTATGTATGTACGTGTATGTACATACATATGTTCTCTGTTTGGGTTTTTGTTTTTAATGTCTGCTTTTCGCTTGTTTTCGTTGCTGTTGTTGCTGCTGCTTTCCCGGTTTTCCCGGCTCTTCTTGGGTCTTGTTTCTATATAAATATTGATTTTCCCCGGTTCTGTGAGGAATTTGTTTGGGTTTCTGGCATAGAACTGAATGAAAATGGATACTCTATGTCTGGGAAAACAAGTCTCCTAGCATTCGAGGTGTTGGATTCTGGATCCCATAGGTGGCTGGTAAAACTGTACAGTTGCAGGTTTACTGTGTGGAAAATAACTTTCAGCAGAAAATCTCCTCTAATAAGTCTTGAATGGAATTCTGCCACCACTTGGAAAAGTCTGAGAGAAGTCTGCTAGGCTGGGAACCGGACCCGAACCCACCACCCACCCCCTATCCCCGTCAAGCAACAAAAGACGAGGCATGACATTGCCTACGACATGAAAATATCTTTGCAACATGATTCTGTCATGGTCTCTGGCCTGGCCTGAACTGAACTGAGCTCTTTTGCTGTGGGGGGTGGGAGGGAGTGCTGCCACATTCCGTGCAACATTGTCAACGGTTAATCTCTGAAAGGTCTCCTTTCTCTTCCTCTAGTTAGAGCGGCAGCAGCAGCAGCAACTGCCTCTCTCTCTCCCTGGCATTTTGCAGATGGAAGTTTTATGGCAAATGCCTGTCACCTGCACTCACAGGAGGGTTTATAGTGCCTGCCCCTCTGTGTCTCCTCCCCCGCCCCCCCCGTGCATCCGTAGCGTGTGCATCGACCGTATGGCATGTCCACATCCTTTGACTGCAACTAAATTCCAGCAATTTCTTCGCTTAGTTCACCTCTCGAAGCTGTCTGTCTGTCGAAGGGATGTCGTGTCCCTTTGTGCCTGGTCCTAGCACTCTTCGGGGAGCATTCCTGTAGCCCAACCCAACCCATCCCTGGCTGTTTGTCTAAATGCAGCAAAGTGTAAGAAATATGAATGGCTGATGGGCGTAGCGCGATGCGGCCACGCCCTCTCATCTCGCACGAGCTTTCCGCTTGCCGCTTGCAGCAAGTTCAATGCACTTGACTCTGATAAATGTTCAGTCAGCGGCCCCAAAAGAAGTCTTCAACTTCAACACTTTCTTCTGCTCTGCCGGAGAAGACCTCTGCACAGCTCCAGATCCAGCTCCAGCTCCATCCTCAGCCTCAGCCTCATTTGAAGCGCTAGCTCCAGTTCCTAGTTGGCTAGAACCGATTCTGTTTCTGTCTCTGATGCTGTAGGTGGGCATGACAAGACAAACATCTTGGGCACCGCCACCAGGCAGGCAGGCAGGCAGGCAGACCGAAAGACCGACAGACACCTCAAAAGGAGGCGCGCACTTTTGCCCACGAAATATCTAGCGAAACGAAAAACTAGTTTCGAAACAGAACTGCCTGCTCCTGCTCCTCCTCTTTATATGATAAGCAAGCTGTACAGGGAGAAGGAGGAGAGGACCTAAGGGTTCCCACTCAGCCTAGGATCGGATGGGATGGGATGCCATGAGATGGGATGCTGCTTGTAAAGTTTGCTGAATGGCTTTGACTTTGAAGCAGCGCCAGCTGCAGGCGGCCCAAACACGTCATTGACCTCCAGCAGAGGAGAGTGCTCCGTGTTCTGTGCACTGAGCAAAAATCCATGGTTCTCCGAGCCACACAAAATACTTTCTCAGCTGACGAAAACCCAAAAAGCCAATCAACTTGAAATTAATTACTGAAATCCGTAGTCAATGCACGCATAAATTAATGTCAACTGAGAGGGGTAAAGGGCACAGATCCGATCCAGATCGAAGGCCCCCCACTCCGCCCCCCCGAGAAATACAGAACCCAAGTCCAGCGCCTCGAAATTGGCAGAGAAAATCGAGCATGAAACTCATTTTGAGGCGGACAACCGGTTTCCAGAACACAGCTTGGGGTTCAAGTTGGCTTCGTTCCAGTGGAGACCAGAGACCAGAACCCAGAGACCAGAGCCCAGGCATTCATTGTTCAAGCTCAGGCAAACTCCAATTCAAAGTGGGACTGACTGCCCTGGCTGGGATGGGATGGGGCTCTGTGGCTAACCACAGGCATCCTCCCTCTGCCTCCCTCCACCTCCTGCTGCTGCTGCTGCTGCTGCTGCTGCTGCTGCTCCCTTTTGGCCAAACGAGCTAAATTTATAAGATGATGTGACCAAGTCCAAATCCAACTCCAAGTCTTGGCCCGTGTGCCCCTCCTGTGCCTGTGTGCTGGAAGAATACATAAATTGATGCTGAAGCTTCACGTTGGGGCCTGCAACTTGAGACGTCGGAGGCATCAGCGGAATCGGAGAATGTGCCAGAACAACAAAGACCGCTGCACAATGGGCAGAGGAAGTGCCAAAAGTTGAGACGCCGTCTAACAAAAGAAACGCAATTTTTGCACTTAAAAGTTCTCCAAGACCAATCCAGAGCTAATGTGGAGGAAGTTCTCCCACTTAACCCTAATGACATTCGAGGTAAAGCAGGTAGGTCTTGGCATCATAGCCAAGACCCCCGATATCTAAATAAATAAACCCAAATGATTCAGGGACGGACCCTCTGACGCACACTACTGGCAGTAGCCTTGTGGCATATTTGCGCTAAAAATAGCTATCTTTTGTCCCACATAAATGACTATTATATTTGCACAAGTGTGTGTCAATATTTGCTTATAATTGAAGCAAATTCCGAATTCCGAGGGCGGAATGTCTCTGCCTGGAAAGTGCTACGTTCTGATATGTTAATGAAGCGTATTTTAAGGGGGTTTTTTCACTGAGAGCAGTCCGACAACAGCAACAGCAAAAAACCACCCTTATCAGTGAGACCCAGGTGGCGTCTCGTCATGCACACGGCATGTATTTTATCTTTGCATTCTCCTTTTCAGTTTTCACTTGGTGCCATTTATCGAAGAATAAATCTTGGAATATTCCAAGCAATTGGCATTATTTTTACTCACTTTTGATCAATTCTGGCCCATAGTGCCAGCATCTCTGTTGCCTGTTTCCGTTATCATTTGGACTCTTCTCTGGGTTTTTCTTTGTTTTTTGTCAACAAATTCTGTTGGATATTCGATACCTCTTGAGTGGGAGTCGGAGCGACGGGGATTGCGATGTGTTTGGTAATGGGAGACTGTACTGTACTGCACTGCACTGTACTGGCTCTTTCTGCAGTGACTCTCAAACGCCGGATAACTTTTCTGTGGTTTTGTGTTTCCCCCGAAAATTCTTCAGTTCAAGAAAATAAAATTTGCTGACGCTAATGAGGCCATAAATGTAAAAGATTTGACAAAGCAGCAGCCAAAATAAATATACAACAAAAAACCCAAAGCAAAGCCAAGCCGTGACTGCAACAGTGCCGCAGTGCCGCAGCTAGTTGCGACTCTAATTGCTGCCACAGAATGAGATTACGACTAGAAACAACAACAGCAGCAGCGGCAACAGACGAAGGCAGCAGCAGCAGCTCGAGCAACAGATGGTCAGTGATCGGAGGCGACCCACTTCCATGCCATGCTTGGGGTGGCCTGGTGGCTGCTGGCCCGTCCAGTCCATTGGAGAAGGCTATTTACTTTTTGCTGGCACTGTTTATACTTACCTGCTCTCCGCTCTCCGCTCTCCGCTCTCTCTCCTCTCTGCCCCTCTGTGGCTCGCTCGCTGTCTGAGCGTTGCTTTCAATCAACGGGCAAACAAATGCAACAACAGAACAGTCTCAGCAAAAAGTACAACAACTACTTCTAGTATGTCCACTACTGTTTGACAATTTATCAATGATTTCTTTTGTTGCTGCTGCTGTTGTTGTTGTTGTTGCCAAGAGTCGCCTTGGGGTCTTCTTATTGGAACAGGAAGTCGCTTATTTGCTGGCAAGTGCACAACGCACATCGCATTGACATTTACTTTGGATTCCATTATCCGCGACAGCTTGACACTCATCTGCTGCGACCCAGTGGCTCGCCAACTGTGTGCTGGCTCTCAAACTGCGCCATAGTGATAAAGAGCCCTGCACTGCGCTTCAGTGGCTCTCAAACCGTCACAACATATTGAACTTTATGCAAATGGCCGTGAGTGGTCCTTCGAGAGGCATTTGGAGGGAGGGTCCATTGGTTGTGTTGCATGCCCCATGCAGTTGCAGTTTCTTCATGATTTATGGCCAATATCCTGCCAGCCCACAGCCACTAGATGCCCAGCCCCCGCCACACTTTGTTGCAGGCTGAACAGAACCGAATTTATGGCAAAAACCCAGCAAAAACCCCAAAAAAGCGAACAAAACGAGCAAAACTGTTTGAAAAGTGTTTTAAACCCAAAAAGAGAGCACAAGTTCTAAATTACTTTTGCTACAGCTTCCACAAGGGAGTTCCTGCTCTGGTGAGGGCCACCCCCTCCCCAGAAACCCCCCTTTTGGGGTGCCCTTACCAGTTTCGTATGCCCTGAACGTGGACGTTTTTTTATGAGCCGTCTTACGGATTGGAAAATCGGAATCAGAACTCATAAAAATGCAATTTGCGCAAACAACTTGACTTTGAACCACCCATCAGAGCGGGGCTGCCACGGCGGGGCAGGGCAGGGCAGGGCAGGGCAACCCCCGTGAGCCAAAAGTTGGACCACTCCCGCGACCCTTGCCAGCCTGGGGGCTTCCCTTCTCATGGGGGTCTAGGGCAGCGACGTGTCTGCAATTTGCATCTGCATGACTGGGACTCCGACTGAGACTGGGACTCAGAAGGGCAAGAAGGGAGCGGGAAGGGGTAAGGGATGGGCATACATGGGGTGGCTGAGAGGGTGGCGCCATAAAAACCATTTGGCGCAAAGCAGTTAACGTGTTTTGTTGTTTGTGAGGGGAGGGGTTGTGTATACCGAAGGTACCAAGGGTCGGGCGGGGGCTTACAGCCACTTTTGGGGCGTGTTAGTTTGTGTGGTTGAAATTTATGCCACCCAAGGGTGGGTTGTGTTTTTCCCCCCTCCCATGAAGAAGAGCTGCTGCAGGCGGCCGTATAACCGTAAATTGTATCTGGGATACAACTGTATCTCAGCAAAGTCTCGGGGATACGTGACTGGCAGGAGGAAATGCATCAAACTAAGGATAGTTTTTTAGCCTGTTGCTGGCCTCTCTCTCTCTCTCTCTCTGTTTAACTTGTTCTTAGAGCTAACGATGATTGCTGCAGCTAAAGTGCAGATTAGAGAGTTGATTGAATGTGGAACCAACAAATACGGATCTAAGAAATATATACATATATTACGGAGAGGAAACTTAAGGAACTACATCCTGGCTGTGCTGGGGGGATGGTCTTTCATTGAAAGAGAAATTACTGCATTTAAGGTATTCCCATCTCTGTATTTTTTTGTATTTTCTATTAACTGTCACATATGAGTTATGCGCCGGATGCATTAACCAACACTGGCGAATGGGGGGGACCGCCATCTTGCTGGAACCCTCGACTGGAAGTGTTGTCTGTCTAATGGCAACATTCGCCCAGGGGCACTCGCCACTTAAGGGCATTGAGAATGGAACCAAATAGAACACCAAATAACGGGAGAGCACACACACGCACACACACACACTCGCACGCAGTTAGCATAATTAATGCAGCGGCAAACCCGTTATGCACTTGAGCAGAGGGAGTCCTCGCGCTCTCTCTTTCGCTCTGCCGAAGGAAGAGAGTTTTTTGTTTTTTTTTTGTTTAATTAAAACAAGAAATGGCCACTTAAAGGCAACGCAACGCAACGGTAAATTATGAAAGTCTCTTCTGTCGTCTCCCGTGAGAGGGAGGCACTCGCTAGATGGCGCTCATTAGCGAGGACATTGTGAAGGATTCTGTGTACAGGAGGCATCCTTCCATATACACATATACACATAATATATGTATATGTATATGTATATGGGAAGGAAGTTCGCCCATTGGCAAGCCGGAAGTCCTTTGTGGGACTTGAGCACGTGAATGGAGCACCTGATTCGCACATAGAAGCAAACACTTGTACTCATCCTTTGCCTCTGTTGTTTTTGCTGTTTTTGTTGCAGGAACTGAAGGAGAGCTTCAACTACGGCCTCTTTGCCCCGCCCTCGAACGGGAAGGCGGGCAAGTTTCTGGATGAAGAGCGTCGGCTGGGCGACTATCCCTTCAACGGACCCGTCGGCTACTTGGAGGTGAGTGTGTCTCGGTCTCTGCTGTGCTGTGCATCCCTCCGAAATGCTCATCCTTCGTATCCTTTCGCGCAGCTCAAGTACAAGCGACGCGTCTACAAAATGCTGACCCTGGACGAGCGCCAGCTGAAGGCTCTGCACACGCGGGCCAATCTGCGCCGGTTCCTCGAGTGCATCAACGGGGGACATGTGGAGAAGATAGCCAAGATGTGCGCCAAGGGACTGGACCCCAATTTCCACTGCTCGGAGAGCGGCGAGACACCGCTGAGCGTGGCCACCGGCGCCAAGAAGCCGAACAAAGTGCTCATCGCCCTGGTCAATGGCGGAGCTCTGCTGGACTACAGGACCAAGGACGGGACGACGGCTCTGCACCGGGCTGTGGAGCACGACTCCCTGGAGGCGGTCAGGTTGGGATGATTCACCATTCACCATGATGATGATATCCATGTACTAATCTTTGCCTTTCCAGCACCCTCCTCGAGCTGGGCGCCTCGCCCAACTACCGCGACGGGCGTGGCATCACGCCCCTCTACATCTCGATCACCAGAAAATGCGAGTCGAAGATCACGGAGAGCCTGCTGCACGACCACGCGACCCTGGGCATCCAGGACAGCCAGGGCTGGAACGAGGTCCATCAGGTGGGTCGGTGGCGGTCCTTTGAAGGCGCCAGTCTCGCCGTAGATGATTCGTATCTGCAAATGCTTACACCCAACCCAACCTCCCCTTCCCCTCCCCCTCCCCCTCCCATCGAATAAATGGTGAAGCCCCCCTCCAACTGGTGTCTGTCCCCCTGTGCCCCAAAGTGCTGAATGCCAATTAATATTTGAATTCTCTCTCTCTCTTTACTCTCTCTCTCTCTTCTCTGTAACTCTATAAACAAAACAATAAAAAACGCTTGCTAACCCTTTTGTAACCCGCGGGTTGTGTCTGCACCTGCAACTGTATCTGCCTCTGCATCCTTTGGCATCACTACTATATCCGCACTGTTCAATGAGCCAGGCCTGTCGGCACGGGCTGGTTCAGCACTTGGAACACCTCCTGTTCTACGGTGCTGACATGGATGGCCGCAATGCGTCCGGCAATAGTCCGCTGCATGTGTGCGCCGTCAACAACCAAGAGGCCTGTGCCCGAATGCTTCTCTTTCGCGGCGCCCAGCGCGGCGCCCAGAACTTTGCCAACCAAACTCCCTACCAGGTAAAGAGTCCAACGTATATCTAGAATGCAGTTTTGCAAGTAGTTTCTTAGTTGCTGTTTATTTCTGCTGCTGCTGCTGCCGCTGCTGCTGTAGTCACGCTTTTAGTCTAGCACTTAAGTATACTTTTAGTTAGTTTCTCTTGGCTTTGGGGGTACGCCTGTGCATCTAATGCCCGATCTGTGTCTTCCATAGGTGGCCGTCATAGCTGGCAATTTGGAGCTGGCCGAAGTGATTGAGAACTACAAATCGGAGGATATCGGTAAGTGGTTTGTCCTGTAGAGTATTCACCATTTCCATTCCACTCGAAACACTCTAAACGACTCGTACTCGCAACAGAACTTCATGGTCATTATACTCATATGTTCATACAGATATTCATATATTCAAAGAACCCGAATTACGAATGGATCTGGCTCCAGAAACAGTTTCCAGTTTCCAGCTTCCAGTTTCCAGTTTATATTTTTATATTTGTGTTCGTTCTCTCTCTGTTTCGATTTGTTTTTAGTCTCTACTCAATCTATTAATTATTATATACACCCATATTCATCGGACTTATCCGTATAGTTTCCTTCCCCCCATTTCGAGCATACATTCTCTCTCTCTCTTCATTCACATCATTCATCCAACCATCAAACATCAATCAGATCAACTTCATTTCAATGTACAGTAATACCTATAAAAATATCCGTTCTACAATATGCCACAATATATTCACACATTTTCGTAATTCGTATATCGTATATCGTATTTTGCATTTTGCATTTGCTTGTTTGAGATACATAAACCTATCTACTATTTGCTCTATAATTGTTACTGTTAATGTTACCTATCTACTGTTACTACCGTTATCCAAATAGTTTTCCATTTATAACCATTCCATTCCATGCCCCTCCAACCGTTTTGGCCGCTTTCTCTCTCTCGCATCATGTCACATTCCATAGCAAAGTTTGTTTGTTCTTTGGCAGGACATTGCTAGAATGTCCTCAACCCATTGCCTTGTTTGTAAGAGTCGTGTCCCCCTGCAGACAGTAAGTAAGTGTAAGTAAATTGCCTCCAATAATCCCGCCCACAACAAGGCTGCTCCGCCCTAGAATCCCCAAAACGAAAATAGAAAATAGATTGAGTAGAGCACCAAAATGTCGCCGATCATCGGACAGAGAGGAGATGGGAGTGGGGTTTATTTCGCGATTAATTCGGACGTTAACCAACAACATTCCCCACCCAAACACCCACACAGAACCACTACACACACACACACACACACACACACACATATGCATATAAAGCGAATACTATCCTTACTATCCTTACACCACAGTACCCTTCCGCGGACCGCCGCGCTACAATCCGAAGCGGCGCTCGGGCATCGGCTGGCTGAGCGCCAATGGAGCCGCCGGGGCTGCTCTGCTGGCTGCGGCTGGCGGTGGTCTTGGTGGTGCAATGATCCATGGCAATGGCCATCCGAATGGCAATGGCAACGGAATCGGTAGCGGAATCGGTAACGGAACGGGCAATGGCGGTGTTGGCGGTGGGGGTCTGATGATGATGATGATGCATCAGAACCACCACCAGCAGCAGCAGCAGCAGCATCAGCAGCAGCAGCACCATCATCTGCACCACCAGCACCAGCTTCAGCTGCATCAGCATCAGTTGCAGCTGCACGGTCCGCCCTCGCCGTGCCCCTCCGAGCATATGCTGGGCGCCTACAGCTCGGCCAGCTCTAGCCTCTCCGAGGGCTCCTCGGGACACCGTTCGCACGAGGACGACATCAGCATTGTGACAGGTAATCCATCATTTCCGTTTCCGTTTGCGTTTCCTTTTTTCTTTTTTTCTTTTTAATTTGCCTTCAAGCTTATGTTTAAGTTTAAGTTTAATTTTAAGTTTGAGTTTTTTAATGATACTCAAAAGATATACAAATTCATTCAGAACAAGCGGCTAAGTATATAATCCTTATATGATGTACAAATATAATAATATATATTTTATATATTGGGCATGCATTTTTAGTAGATTTTTTTAAATGAAAGAAGAGTACAGATTGCATGTTTTATTTAAATATATAATATTAATTCAGTGTTTGCAAAAGGGGATCCTCTGATCCTGTGATCCTGCTGCTGAATCAATTGAGGAACCATTTTGCCAAGATTCACTCGCACATCAAACTGTCTCGTTTCGTTTCGTATCCTTGGGATGAATCACACATGAATCGCCTCCACATACACATATTCTTCATCCGCTTGCCTCCTCTGGCCAGAGAGGCTTCTGTGTCCCCCCAATGTGCATGTCCTTGGAATGAGTGGCCACCACTCTGACCCATTCCGAGACCCACACACGCACACACACACACACACACTTTGACTCGCATTCTAACTTCTGTTTCGTTGGCTCTTTGACTCCTTCCCGCACAGACAAATCCCTGGGCGACACGAGCGACATCATCAGCGACTCGTCGGGCGTGGGAACCAACTCGGACTCGGCCGCCTGCTCGATCGGACACCCCAGCACCACTGTGGTGTGCATGGAGCCGTATGTGGGCAACACAGTGGGCCACATCCGGCTGCAGCCCGGCGACGTCATCGAGGTGGTGGGCAGCACCGACTGCGGCCTCCTCGAGGGCTATGTGAGGGGCACCAATCAGTCGGGCTTCTTTCCCGCCGACTGCGTCCAGGAGGTGAATCTGCGCCAGAAGCACATCACCAACGTCATGACCGCCAGCACGGGCATGGCCGCCCCCCAGCAGGCCCCGCTGCAGCCGCAGCAGCAGCAGCAGCAACAGCAGCAGCAGCAGCAGCCCTCCTCCTCCGCCTCCTACCAGGGATCGCCGCAGCTCAGCCTCGGCGGGCACTCGGGCAGCTCGAGCACCCTGCTGCACCAGCCCCACCATTCGCCCTCGCTCTCGATGACCAGCAACGGGTCCTGCCAGCAGCCACAGCAGTCGGCAGAGAGCAACGGAGGAGGAGCACCCAGCAACAACAACAACAACAACTCCATGGGACAGTACAGCAGCGCCACAGCGCCGCGCATCAAGAAGAGGTACGAGGCTGCAGTCTCCGGAATTGAATCCAACCTAAACTAATCCAAATCCTCTCTTGCCCTCTCTCCATGCAGCGCCTACAATGCCCCCCGTTCGGTGGTGCTGCACCGCGCCAAGCGCGGCTTCGGCTTCATTCTGCGCGGCGCCAAGGCCAGCTCCCAGCTGATGCAGCTGCGACCCTCGGAGCGTTTCCCGGCTCTGCAGTATCTGGACGACGTCGATCCGGGCGGAGTGGCCGACATGGCCGGGCTGCGGCCGGGCGACTTCCTGCTGACCATCAACGGGGAGGACGTGAGCGCCGCCTCGCACGAGCAGGTGGTGGAGATGATCCGCTCGGCGGGAGCCCTGGTCAACATGACGGTGATATCGCCGCAGTTCCCCCACCAGATGCAGGCCACTGTCCAGTACCTGCCCAGCGGGGCCAGGGCCGGCAGCCAGCACTTGTCGAGTGGCCCGAGCACTCCGCAGACCTCGCACCGCCAGTGCGCCACGCTGCCCCGCAAGATGTCCATGGGACCGGGCAGCCATGGTGGCGGCAGCTCCTCGGCCGGAGGCAGTGTGCGGATGGCACCCATGCCCCCGCGACGGGATCCCAAGACGACGCTGAGCGTGGGTCGTGCCCGGGCCAAGTCCATGGTGGCTGGCCTCGAGAATGGCGGCGAGAAGGAGGAGGATGTGCCGCACACCAAGTCCAATTCGGTGGAGTCCATTGCCACGTCCATTGCGGCGTCCGCCTCCGCGTCCACAAGCAACGGCAATGGCAATGGAAATGGGAACAACAACAATCAGACGGGACCCGGCACCCCCGTCCAGCTGCGGACGGCGAGCATCAAGGCCCGGCCCACATCCAGTCGGATCACGGCCGCCGAGCTGGAGGAGCTGTTCCAGCGCCAGCAGGGCGAGGGCAGTGCCGCCAATGCCAGCCGCTATGCCACCATGATGACTAGCTCCCGGTTCCAGTCGGGCACGGACAGTGGCGCGGCCACCCCCCCAGCCACGAACGGATCCCCAATGAGGAGCGGGCCCCTGGTCTACGGCAGTGTGGCGGAAATGAAGCGCAAGACGGCCAGGAGCAAGCACGGAGGGCCGATTGGCAGCGGCAGCGGCACGTTGCGAGGCAAGCCAGTGGCCACGCCCACAGTGGGTGGAGCTGGGGGAGTGGGCGGGCCTGGGGGACGCGACTTGAAGCGCTTCCACTCCACGCCCGACCTGCACGGTGCCCAGCTACACGGCTCAGTCTCGTCCATCTGGCAGGCAGCCGGCAAGGGTCATCACTCGCAGGACGATGTGGCCACGCTGCACGCCTCGCTGCAGCGGCTCAACACCATGGAGGGCAAGGGAGGAGCCGGCCCAGTGCTTCCTCCACCCAATCATCCCCCACCGCCGCCGCCTGTCGGCCAGGTGGTCAAGGTGGAGACCCGCAGCAGCGTCTCGGAGTACGAGAGCACCATCTCCTTGCAGCAGAAGCTGAAGAAGCGGACCGAGAACGATGCCGTGACCAGTGCGGCCATCGATGGCGTCCAGAGCAGTTTCAATCCCTCGGCCAACGCCAAGATCTATGCCTCGCCCCAGGAGCTGCGCAACGTGATGGCCTGGAAGCTGCGTCAGGCGCAAGAGAAGCCGCCCCAAGAGACCTCCTCGAGCTCTCAGCAGCAGCAGCAGCAATCACAGGGACAGGGACAGGCTCAGGCACAGGCACAGGCCCAGCAGCAGGTCAGCCAGTATGCAGCTCCCTCACAGATGCGTCCGCAGCAGCCACAGCAGCAACAGCAGCAACAGCAGCCACAGCAGCCCACTGGAGTGACCTCCCACTATGCGGCTCCTCAGGTGCAGGTGCAGGTGCCAGTGCAGCAACAGCAACAGCAGCCGGCACCCCAATCCCCGCCTGCACCACCGCCACCACAGTCTCAGGCTCAGGCTCAGTCTCAGTCTCAGGCTCAGTCTCAGGCTCAGTCACAGCCAGCACCTGCTGCAGTTCAGCAAGCAGCACAGAATGGAAATGGAAATGGGAGTGGAGCTGGAGGTGGAGGTGGTGGTGGTGGTGGAGCCCCGCCCATCCCTGAGCCGGACTACAGCTGCAGCGAGTCGGATGGGGAGGACGAGAACTCGATTCTGGTGGCTCGCAACACGAAGCTCAACGAGAAGATAGCCCTGTTCGATGTGCCCGAGACCAGCGGAAATAGTCAGGCCAGGTAAGCCACTCGGACTCAGACTATGGAATAGGGAAGCGAAGCCCAATGAGCAGACCCCATTGACCGAAAAGCACTCGATAAGGTGACCCCGAACCTGTCAGTTTCTTTACTTGTTTGTGCACAGTCGCATTCCGGATATAGTACTCCCACAAGCGGATATTTCATATAAATTCCCCGTCTCTAATTGAATTGGCAATGCCCCAACTACCAAGTGGATTTGTGCATTATCACGATTCCTAGTATCTGCCAGATCCAAGGTAATACCTTCCGCCAACTGCCATGGCCCTAGATATTCCAGCAATGAGGAGCACAAGAATGCTCAGATTCATATTTGGATTTCGATAAGTTTAGTTCTGCTTCATCTGAATCTTTTCTAGAATTTCCACGAGACTAAGTGAAAGTGAACGTATGGATTCCTGACTATATCCAGTGTATAAGCCAACCTTGTTTTAGTACATTTACTATAGGTCAATCGATATGCACTCGCATGTGCATGACAAATGGTATATTGAAATGATTTCTGCCGAATAGGTAGTGCAGGAGTGCTATGGATTAGCTGTTATGGCATAAAGAATTCGATTAGGAAAGCGATTAGTGATCTGCTGCAGCCAGAGTGGTACCAACTGATACTAATACCGGACAGAATCGGGAATCCAAAAGTTACAAATTCATTAGAGAAGGGTGGTATATAAATCTTCTATAAAAGACACAGAAGGATGGGGATCCAACTCATTTCGAATCTGAAGATGAAGCTTAATATTCTCCTATTATTCATTGTGGCCAATGCCCAGGGAATGTATTCCTTTGGATTGGGACGAACTTAAGATGAAGATGAAGCCGAGCATCCATTTAGTTTCCACATCTTGAGGAAGGTGCTCATTTATCTTAGGAATATCATACTATACATGTATATGGGGTTCTATATATGGTGTTATCCTCTGCCAAATAAACAAAATAATTAAAGATGCAAGAACACATTCAGGGCAGGGTTCACACAGGTGTTTCCAAATGTTCTTTTGGCTCCGCTAAGAAGCGGAATCTTATGGATTCCTGATTGTTCTGGTGTTTTGCAATGGCAATGCCATAATTACTTCTACTCAGCCGTGAATATGTCCATTATCTGTCCATTAGCTTCGGAAGTCGAAGGCAATGTCACCTTCCCATATCCCAACCTCATCCTATCCCATTCACGTATGATGGTATCTGTGACCTTGACGGAGAGCTGTCTTCGCGGTTGAATCAAATCGAATTCTTTCAAGCCTATCGGCTGGATGCCTCTGAACTAAAGTGAAAACTTGCTCACATTCCCTTTGTCTCCTCTCCTCCACAGTGGCAGCAGCTCGAACTCTGGCAGTGCGTCCATCTCGCATTCGCTGTCGGTGGAGGAAATCCAACGCATCCGCAGTAATCTCAAGACATCCAAGTCCTCGCCCAATGGCTTCGCGAAGAAGCCAGAGGAGGAGCAACAGCAGCAGCAGCAGCAGCCACAACCACACCCAGCTCCAGGTCTAGCTCCAGGTCCAGGCGAAGATGACTGCGACACTGGCATTACTGGAGTAAACAGCGATCAAGATGGTCCGAGAGCCATAGCAGGAGGAGAGGCAGCAGCAGCAGCCCCAACAGCAGCCGCAACAGCAGTCGCCAAGCCCACGGACACAATCAAAAAGAAGCCGACAGTTACCATTGTAGAAGAGCCGAAGACTATACCCGATCAGCCAATGGCCTCCACCAAGCCCATGGCCAAGACCACAATCAGCATAGGGGGAGCAAGTGGAGGAGCCACCACCACGCTGACTGTCAAGCAGTTGGTGCAACAGCAACACGCTCCCGTCATACAGCAGCAGCAGCAGCATCAGCAGCAGCAGCAGCAGCTCGGCCCCAAGCCGACAGCCACTGTGGCCACAATGGCCAGCAACATCAACATGAAATCTCTCGGCGGCAACAATGCCACATCAGTGATGAGTCCACAGGTTCTGGGGCGCATACCCAACGTGCATCACCATCAGCAGCAGCAGCAGCAGCAGCACCTGCAACAGCAACAGCAGGCGAATCCCAACCAGAAATTGATAGCCACGCAGCAGCAGATCCTGCAGCAGCAGCAACAGCAGCTGGCCCACCAACAGCATCTGCAGCAGATCCTCAAGGCGAAGGCAGCCGCCGCCGGGGGAGCCAGCAACACGGCCGCCCTGGTGGCCAAACACCAGCAGCAGCTGCACAAGGGAAACAGCGGCCACGAATCGGAGATGGAGCAGCGTTCCGACCTGGAGGATGACGACGGAGACCTGAGCCCCTCGCCGCCTGCGAAGGCCTTCCAGCGGCACAACTCGCTCACCCGGAAGCAGGCGGCGGCCATTGCCATGCAGCGGGGCGTGACTCGCACCTCGGCCGTCTCGCTGATGCAGTTGCCGCCGCCCCTGGAGGCCGACAGCGATGGCGAGGCTCCGCAGCATCCATTGCAACGCCAGCATCCACATCCACATCCCCACCCACACCCACACCAGCTCCAGCAGATCCAACACCAGCAGCAGCAGCAGCAGATGGCCACGCATATTGTGGGCGTCTTGCCCAGCGGCCAGTTGGTGGCTGTTGCCTCTGGTGCTGTTGCTGGTGGTCCGGGCGGGGCGGCTGTGGCGCAGCCTGGCAACAACAATATGCAGCTGTGTACCGAGAACTTGGTCCTGGCGCCGCCGCCGCAGTTCTGCGATTGTAACGATGCCAAGCACGCGCCGCAGTCGCAGCCCCATCTGCCAGGCCAGTATCATCCTCAGCAGCATCCTCAGCAGCAGCAACTTCAACAGCAACAGCTGCAACAGCAACAACTGCAACAGCAACAACTGCAACAGCAACAACTGCAACAGCAACAACTACAACAGCTTCAGCAGCAGCAGCAGCAGCAACAGCAACAACAGCAGATGCTGCACCACCACCAGCGTCTGTCAGGTGGGGCTGGAGCTGGAGCCGTGGGCACCTTGGGACGTGTACGTATCGTTGGCGCCATGCCCAAGGCCAATCACCATCGGCTGCACTAGGCTGGGTGATCAGTAGGAGCTGCATGAGCTGCATGAGCTGCGGGAATCAAATCTAACATTTGCCAAATCGTTAAGTCGTTAATTAGAGTTAGTCAACAGTCATTGCCATTCACAACGAATAGCTGCGGCTGCCTGCAGCCGAGGAAAGGAAAGACGCCACAAGTAGTAGAGAGCATTAAGCAACATGAAGGCATAGCAATGAATCCATTTCAGACTCAAATCAAATCGTTGCTACTCCTGTATATTCAAAGCAAATACACAACATTCAAGTTCAAAGCGCTAAACCCACAAGAAAGTAATTATAAATGCAAATACTGTAGTAGAGACAGAGGTGTCTGTGCATGTGTGTGTCCAATTGGTCGAGGCAACGCCCCTACCAGAGGCAAACTAAACGAAACACAATCTTAAATTACTTTTATTATATTTATTGAGTGTGATATAAATTTATGTAGGCTGCCCGAGAGCAGCAACTAAACAAAAATATTTCTAATCTGACAGAAAATATGCGAGTTGGTATGCAATATTGTATTATGTTAGTCTCCAAATCCCAATACCTATCCCTATCCCTATCCCAACAATTGAAAACAAACTGAATCGAACTGATTGTATTCTTTCCTTTAGTTTGCTTTCGATCTGCACAACGTCCCCATAGAAATAGCTACATATATGTATGTCTGCATAGCCGATTTAGTTCGTAATGTTGAGGGGCCGTTCATTTCTTCAGTATCCATCCATTGATCATTCGAGTTCGAGTTCGAGTTCGTGTTCTTGTTCTTGTTCGACTAGTGCACAAAACATTTAAGCGACATTAACATTATTAATCCAATACACAACTAGCGTAGGTTTTATATGCCTAAAAGGAAGGGGAGAATGCGATAGACGGTGCACCGAGTAACAATAAGATTTGAATTTGAGCATTTAGCCGAATTTCCAGTCAAGTCAAGTCAACTAAACTAAACACTAAACCGATACTAAAACTTATAATGTTTTTAGACATGAATATGCGAGTATATAACACGATATTCCATAAACGCGAAATTTTATAATCCAAAAAGAAGAAACGGAAAAAAAACAGAAACAAATTGGAAATCGAAAACGAAAACAAAACGTAAATTTTTGCTAGTAAAATTTACAGATTTTTACTTTTAATAGATTTTTTGTACAATTGTTTTTTAGAAAAACCCTTAAACTTGCCGAAGTAGTACGAAAAGGAATACGAAACATGACGGAGGAATGTGACGTATTATATTGAAAGAGGTTCTCAAATATTTGCCAGCGCTTAACGCAAATATCGTCATAGGCAACCCAAACTTATAGAATGCGTTTTCACGAGTAACAATTATTATAACTAAGGCTGATTTTATTGCATAATTCATAGTAAAGGACAACCACAGATAAAGATACACATACAGATAGAGGTACAGATACGGAAACAGATACATAGATGAGAAAATTAATGAATTACGAAGAACTCCACTCACCAAACAAGCGATTGATGCATTTACACTGTTTAAACGAGGCTGCAGGCTCCTTGAGATATTGCAAGAATTGAATGGTAATACGAGTATAGTGAAATCTTTCCAATTGGCAGGCCGCACCATTTCCCTAGAGTCTAAGTGTTGAAAAGTTAGTACACATAAAGCTAAACCATAAACATAATATAACATACAAGTAATTATTGGCAGACCTAGCATCTAACTAGATTTTATCACACTTTTTAGTTCTCGCAATAGCTGCTAATTATTTGTAAATTGTTTTAGTTCCAACCCACACATACACTCCCCCTAACATATACTGGAACACGTATGATTAGCCGTCAAGCTTGTTAGTTATTAAGTTCAACTGCCTGGGACATCCATGTGGATTGCTCAGTTAAGTCCTACACACATCTAGATATATACATACATATGCCCACACTATATTATGCCCATTACATGTAAACTGATTGCGTTCTGCTGTTCAGCGTTCAATTGCGAATGCGAATGCGAATGCGAATGCCGGAAGCCGGAAGCTATACCAGTATAAACGAATATTGAATATGCATACACCACAATGATAATGTTAAACGATTAAAGCACACTCCCCTACACACACACACACACACACACTTTAAAAGCATGTATTTAAAATTATGGCAAATATCTATCATAAGTCATCAAATATGCAATTATGTATTATGAACATGCGTATGAAGAATCAATAAATATGAATGAAAACTATTTGAACTGTTGCTGGGCAATTGGCTGGGAAATTTCATTAAAATCCAACACCGAAAGTGCCAATAATTAGAATATTGGCTCTATATCTAGGCTATATAGCGGACGATCTGGGCCTGGCATGTCTTGTCAAGATCAGGAGGCATCAGAAAAAAATTCCCCGACTGCCAAGCTATGGATTCCTGACTATGTCCGGTGTTTGCATAAGCCACACTTGTTTGAGAACATTTAGTACAGGCCAATCGATAAAACGAGCCCCTTTGAATTATAAAGGTGTATTCAGATATGCATGACTAATGGTATATTGAAATGATTTCAGCCTAATAGGTAATGCAGGAGTGCTATGGAGTGCCATAAGTAAAGAATGCGTATTGAAGTGGGGGTATATAAATCTTCTATAAAATACACAGAAGGATGGGGATCCAACTGATTTCGACATCGAAGATGAAACTGAAGATTCTCCTACTGTTCATTGTGGCCATTGGGGTATGGCTCCATCATCTCGCTCTCGCTCGGGACTAGAACTTAGTGGAGTGGTTCCCCGCAAAGCAATATTTGCTTCCCGCTTAAGTCCTCAGGCCACATCGGATGATATAATTGTGACTAAGTTTACATTTACTGTTAGGCGTAATATTACCTCCTTCAAGATTCTCGTCGCTGATGCTTACCTATCTGGATCACTTGAACCGTCTATATTTCCTGAGCATACAATTATGCCCGAGTCCTGATAAAGTGCCAAGTTGTATTCTGAAGCATTGTGCCGAGTCCCTTTACCAACCCTTGACGCTTCTCTTCAACCAATCTTCGGAAAAGTCTTATCTCCCAGTGATTTGGAACAAGTTGCTACATCTTCCAGTTCATGAGAAAGGTTAGAAATCCAACATCGAGAATTACTGAGGTATTGCAAAGTTTTCGGAATCCCTAAGCTTCTTGAGTTCCTGGCCACCCGGCAATTAATCCATAATCAACAGCGGATTTCGAAGCGGTTTGCAAACCGATGTAATCTTTACGGATTTTAGCTAGGCATTTGATTCGGTAAACCATACCCTGTTAATTCAGAAGTTGTTCTTATGAGGTTTCCCTGCAAATCTTTCAAATTGGATTTCGTCGTAATTTCAAACCGCACCCAACGGGTTTTATTTACTAATGTGTTCTCAGATATCGTTAAAGTCCCTTCTGGAGTTCCACAAGGAATTCATTTGGGTCCGCTTCTCTTCATTTTATTTGTGAATGTCCTGCCCCAAGTTACAACAGTCTCTCATACGCCAATGTATGCGGATGACGTACAAATCTGATCGGTTCGTCACACACGCCTTCAGCTGGATCTTAATGAACTGCTAACGTGGTGTTGAAACAATCTTCTTTTTTGAGCCTTTCAAAATGTAATTTCAAAACTTATGACATTTTACCGTCACGCTATACATTTTGTGTCATATTCTCTAGGAAATCATTTCCTGGATCAAATTTCGAGCTCAAATGACTTTGGAGCCCTTTTCGTCCACAATTTTAATACCCCTTGCCATACCCTATACCCTGAATTATCCCTTAATAGTATCATAATAGTATATTTTTTTATTGAATGCAAATAATCTGTAATTCTCTCCTTTCTTTCTTTTCCACTTTATTCTTTAGTTTGTGTTTAATTTTTAAGGCTTTATTAGCAAAAATTTGTTAATTAAATTAAATAAATAAATAAATAATGCAAACACCGGTCATAATCGAAAATTGAAAAGTTAAAATTGCATTACCAATTCGATTAGGGAAGGGTGTTATATAAATCTTCTATAAAAGACACAGAAGGATGGGGATCCAACTCATTCCGACATCGAAGATGAAGCTTTATATTCTCCTATTATTCATTTTGGCCAACACACAGGGAAGGTATTCCTTTGGAATGGGACGAACTTAAGATGAAGTTGAAACCGAGCATACTTGGAATTTGCACATCTTTATCAATACTTATGTAGATGTGGTGTTATCCTTTGCAAAATAAACAAAATAATTAAAAACGCAAGAACACATTCAGGGCAGGGTTCACACAGGTGTGTCCAAAGGAGGAGCAGCCAAAGGAGGAGCAACAGCAGCAGCAGGTGCAATAGCAGCTGCCACAACCTCACCCAGCTCCAGGACCAGGCGAAGATGACGCAGCCGAAGCAGCAGCAAAAGCAACAGCAACAGTCGCCAAGCCCACAACAAATATTGCGTATGAAGTATCAATAAATAGGAATGAAAACTATTTGAAAGGTCTACGAAGAAATTCCATTAAAATCCAACACCGAAAGTGCCAACATTTAGAATACTGGTTCTTTTCTGTATGGTATATCTCGGCTATATAGCGGACGACTGGGCCTGTCATGTTTTATCAAGATCAGGAGGCATACAAAAAAAATGGATTCTGATTATGTCTTTGGACTTTGTACTATCATATGGACTAAAGCCAGGCCAAAACGTGACCCATGACGTCCTTAGAGTATTGCTTCACAAAATGTAAGCCAAGACAATCAAACATACGAGAAAATACATTTCTAAGAATTACCTTACATATGCATCTTTTTATTAAAAAAACAAGGAAAAGGACTCGAACTGAATTCACTGACTGACCAAAAGACCACCAGACGAAACGCTAAGGGGAGAAGACATTTGGTTCAATTCAGTTCCGATTTTTTCGAAAATATATCACGATTCCTGTTATCTGCAAAATCCTAAGTAATACCTTCCTACAATGGCGATGGCCATTTCTTTAGATCTTTAGATTTCGATAAGTTTAGTTTTGCTTCATCTGAACCTTTTCTAGAATTTCCACGAGACTAAGTGAATTGGCAACACACTCCGTAAGAGTGGAACAACCTATGGATTCCTGATTATGTCCGGTGTTTGAAAAAGCCACCGTTGGTTGAGTACATTTACTATAGGTCAATCGATATGCATTCGCATATGCATGAAAAATGGTATATTGAATGCAGGAGTGCTATGGATTACCTGTTATGATGGCATAGAGAATTTGATTAGTGATCTGGTGCAGCTAGAGTGGTACCAACTGGTACTTACTATTACTAAGTGGTACTAATGCAAACACTGGACATAGTCGCTAATCCACAAGATAAGAATGCGTTGCCAATTCGATTATTGAAGTGGGGATATATAAGTATTCTACAAAAGACACAGAAGGATGGGCATCCAACTCATTCCGACATCGAAGATGAAGCTTAATATTCTCCTATTGTTCATTGTGGCCATGGCCCACGGAATGTATTCCTTTGGAATAGGACGATATTAAGATAGGCCATATAGCGTCCGATCTGGGTGTGGCATGTCTCATCGTGATCGAAAAAATCTTTCTAGATGGAATTCTTTTAAGGATTATAAATATTTTCTCCAGTCAACATTTGTTAACGGTTTTTTAAATTAAATTTAACATATATTTGTACATATGTACAAACATATGATCTCGTGTCGGTTCGTTAAAAGTCATGTGAATTGAAATACATATGAACTTCACAGTATAATTAAATTATTCACCAAATAAGCTATTATCAAGTAAATTTTCGCTGTGATAGAGTTGTTTATGTAGCTGTATCTGTAAGATACATTTGTATCGACTTCTTTGCCTACGTTTGTATCTGTGAGAGAGGTATCATACTATCCGTGAGATAGGTTTTTAGCTAAGGGGTATCTTTGAGATACTTTTGAATCTTTGAGAAACTTTTGTATCTTTGAGATACTTTTGTATCTGTGAGATACTTTTCTATCCTTGAGATACTTTTGTATCAGTGAGATACTTTTGAATCTGTGAAATACTTTTGTATCTTTGAGATACTTTTGTATCTGTAAAAACCTTTTGTATCTGTAAGATACTTTTGTATCTTTTAGATACTTTTGTATCTGTAAGATACTTTTGTATCTGTGAGATACTTTTGTATCTGTAAGATCCTTTTGTATCTGTGAGATAACTTTTTATCTGTGAGATACTTTTGTATCTTTTAGATATTTTTTATCTGTAAGATACTTTTGTATCTTCTAGATACTTTTATATCTGTAAGATACTTTTGTATCTGTGAGATAATTTTGAACCTGTAAGATACATTTGTATCTGTGAGATACATTTGTATCTGTAAGATACTTTTGTATCTTTGAAATACTTTTGTATCTGTAAGATACATTTGTATCTGTAAGATACATTTGTATCTGTAAGATACTTCTGTATCTGTAAGATACTTTTGTATCTTTGAGATACTTTTGTATCTTTGAGATACTTTTGTATCTTTGAGATACTTTTGTATCTGTAAGATACATTTGTATATTTGAGATACTTTTGTATCTGTAAGATACATTTTTATCTGTAAGATACTTTTGTATCTTTGAGATACTTTTGTATCTGTAAGATACTTTTGTATCTTTGAGATACTTTGGTATCTGTAAGATACATTTTTATCTGTAAGATACTTTTGTATCTTTGAGATACTTTTGCATCTTTGAGATACTTTGGTATCTGTAAGATACTTTTGTATCTGTAAGATACATTTATATCTGTAAGATACTTTTGTATCTGTAAGATACTTTTGTATCTTTGAGATACTTTTGTATCTTTAAGATATTTTTGTATCTTTGAGATACTTTTGTATCTGTAAGATACATTTGTATCTTTGAGATAATTTTGTATCTTTGAGATACTTTTGTATCTTTGAGATACTTTTGTATCTGTAAGATACTTTTGTATTTGTAAGATACTTTTGTATCTTTGAGATACTTTTGTATCTTTGAGATACTTTTGTATCTGTAAGATACTTTTGTATCTTTGAGATAGTTTTGTAGCTTTGAGATACTTTTGTATCTGTAAGATACTTTTGTATCTTTGAGATACTTTTGTATCTGTAAGATACTTTTGTATATTTGAGATACTTTTGTATCTTTGAGATACTTTTGTATCTGTAAGATACTTTTGTATCTTTGAGATACTTTTGTATCTGTAAGATACTTTTGTATCTTTGAGTTACTTTTGTATCTGTATGATACATTTGTATCTGTAAGATACATTTGTATCTGTAAGATACTTTTGTGTCTGTAAGATACATTTGTATCTGTGAGATACATTTGTATCTTTGAGATAGTTTTGTATCTGTAAGATACATTTGTATCTTTGTATTTTTGAGATACTATTGTATCTTTGAGATACTTTTGTATCTGTAAGATACTTTTGTATCTTTGAGATACTTTTGTATCTGTAAAATACTTTTCTATCTTTGAGATACTTTTGTATCTGTAAGATACTTTTGTATCTGTAAGATACTTTTGTATCTTTGAGATACTTTTGTATCTGTAAGATTCTTTTGTATCTTTGAGATACTTTTGTATCTGTAAGATACTTTTGTATCTTTGATATACTTTTGTATCTTTGAGATACTTTTGTATCTGTAAGATACATTTGTATCTTTGAGATACTTTTGTATCTGTAAGATACTTTTGTATCTTTGAGATACTTTTGTATCTGTAAGATACTTTTGTATCTTTGAGTTACTTTTGTATTTGTAAGATACTTTTGTATTTTTGAGATACTTTTGTATCTGTAAGATACTTTTGTATCTGTAAGATACTTTTGTATCTGTAAGATACTTTTGTATCTGTAAGATACTTTTGTATCTTTGAGATACTTTTGTATCTGTAAGATACTTTTGTATCTTTGAGATACTTTTTTATTTTTGAGATACTTTTGTATCTGTAAGATACTTTTGTATCTTTGAGATACTTTTGTATCTGTAAGATACATTTGTATCTGTAAGATACTTTTGTAGCTTTGAGATATTTTGTATCTTTGAGATACTTTTGTATCTGTAAGATACTTTTGTATCTGTAAGATACATTTGTATCTGTAAGATACTTTTGTATCTTTGAGATACTTTTGTATCTGTAAGATACTTTTGTATCTGTAAGATACTTTTGTATCTGTAAGATACTTTTGTATCTTAGAGATACTTTTTTATTTTTGAGATACTTTTGTATCTGTAAGATACATTTGTATCTGTAAGATACTTTTGTATCTTTGAGATACTTTTGTATTTTTAAGATACTTTTGTATCTGTAAGATACATTTGTATCTTTGAGATACTTTTGTATATTTGAGATACTTTTGTATCTTTGATACATTTGTATCTGTAAGAAACTTTTGTATCTTTGAGATACTTTTGTATCTGTAAGATACTTTTGTATCTTTGAGATACTTTTGTATCTGTAAGATACATTTGTATCTGTAAGAAACTTTTGTATCTATGAGATACTTTTGTATCTTTGAAATACTTTTGTATCTGTAAGATACATTTGTATCTGTAAGATACTTTTGTATCTGTAAGATACTTTTGTATCTTTGAGTTACTTTTGTATTTGTAAGATACTTTTGTATTTTTGAGATACTTTTGTATCTGTAAGATACTTTTGTATCTGTAAGATACTTTTGTATCTGTAAGATACTTTTGTATCTTTGAGATACTTTTGTATCTGTAAGATACTTTTGTATCTTTGAGATACTTTTTTATTTTTGAGATACTTTTGTATCTGTAAGATACGTTTGTATCTTTGAGATACTTTTGTATCTGTAAGATACATTTGTATCTGTAAGATACTTTTGTAGCTTTGAGATATTTTGTATCTTTGAGATACTTTTGTATCTGTAAGATACTTTTGTATCTGTAAGATACATTTGTATCTGTAAGATACTTTTGTATCTTTGAGATACTTTTGTATCTGTAAGATACTTTTGTATCTGTAAGATACTTTTGTATCTGTAAGATACTTTTGTATCTGTAAGATACTTTTTTATTTTTGAGATACTTTTGTATCTGTAAGATACATTTGTATCTGTAAGATACTTTTGTATCTTTGAGATACTTTTGTATTTTTAAGATACTTTTGTATCTGTAAGATACATTTGTATCTTTGAGATACTTTTGTATATTTGAGATACTTTTGTATCTTTGATACATTTGTATCTGTAAGAAACTTTTGTATCTTTGAGATACTTTTGTATCTGTAAGATACTTTTGTATCTTTGAGATACTTTTGTATCTGTAAGATACATTTGTATCTGTAAGAAACTTTTGTATCTATGAGATACTTTTGTATCTTTGAAATACTTTTGTATCTGTAAGATACATTTGTATCTGTAAGATACTTTTGTATCTTTGAGATACTTTTGTATCTGTAAGATACATTTGTATCTTTGAGATACTTTTGTATCTTTGAGATACTTTTGTATCTGTAAGATACATTTGTATCTTTGAGATACTTTTGTATCTTTGAGATACTTTTGTATCTTTGAGATACTTTTGTATCTGTAAGATATTTTTGTATCTTTGATATACTTTTGTATCTTTGAGACACTTTTGTATCTGTAAGATACTTTTGTATCTTTGAGATACTTTTGTATCTGTAAGATACATTTGTATCTTTGAGATACTTTTGTATCTTTGAGATACTTTTGTATCTGTAAGATACATTTGTATCTTTGAGATACTTTTGTATCTGTAAGATACTTTTGTATCTTTGAGATACTTTTGTATCTGTAAGATACATTTGTATCTGTAAGATACTTTTGTATCTTTGAGATACATTTGTATCTGTAATATACCTATGTATCTTTGAGATACTTTTATATCTTTGAGATACTTTTGTATCTTTGAGATACTTTTGTATCTGTAAGATACATTTGTATCTGTAAGATACTTTTGTATCTTTGAGATACTTTTGTATCTTTGAGATACTTTTGTATCTGTATGATACTTTTGTATCTTTATGATACTTTTGTATCTTTGAGATACTTTTGTCTCTGTAAGATACATTTGTATCTGTAAGATACTTTTGTATCTTTGAGATACTTTTGTATCTGTAAGATACATTTGTATCTGTAAGATACTTTTGTATCTTTGAGATACTTTTGTATCTGTAAGATACTTTTGTATCTTTGAGACACTTTTGTATCTGTAAGATACTTTTGTATCTTTGAGATACTTTTGTATCTTTGAGATACTTTTGTATCTGTAAGATACTTTTGTATCTTTGAGATTCTTTTGTATCTTTGAGATATTTTGTATGTTTGAGATACTTTTGTATCTTTGAGAAACTTTTGTATCTTTGAGATACTTTTGTATCTTTGAGATACTTTTGTATCTGTAAGATACTTTTGTATCTGTAAGATACTTTTGTATCTTTGAGATACATTTGTATCTTTGAGATACATTTGTATCTGTAAGATACTTTTGTATCTGTAAGATACTTTTGTATCTGTAAGATACTTTTGTATCTTTGAGATACTTTTGTATTTTTGAGATACTTTTGTATCTGTAAAATACTTTTGTATCTTTGAGATACTTTTGTATCTGTAAGATACATTTGTATCTGTAAGATACTTTTGTATCTTTGAGATACATTTGTATCTGTAATATACCTATGTATCTTTGAGATACTTTTATATCTTTGAGATACTTTTGTATCTTTGAGATACTTTTGTATCTGTAAGATACATTTGTATCTGTAAGATACTTTAGTATCTTTGAGATACTTTTGTATTTTTAAGATACTTTTGTATCTGTAAGATACATTTGTATCTTTGAGATACTTTTGTATATTTGAGATACTTTTGTATCTTTGATACATTTGTATCTGTAAGAAACTTTTGTATCTTTGAGATACTTTTGTATCTGTAAGATACTTTTGTATATTTGAGATACTTTTGTATCTTTGAGATACTTTTGTATCTTTGAGATAGTTTTGTAGCTTTGAGATACTTTTGTATCTGTAAGATACTTTTGTATCTTTGAGATACTTTTGTATCTGTAAGATACTTTTGTATATTTGAGATACTTTTGTATCTTTGAGATACTTTTGTATCTGTAAGATACTTTTGTATCTGTAAGATACTTTTGTATCTGTAAGATACTTTTGTATCTTTGAGATACTTTTGTATCTGTAAGATTCTTTTGTATCTTTGAGATACTTTTGTATCTGTAAGATACTTTTGTATCTTTGATATACTTTTGTATCTTTGAGATACTTTTGTATCTGTAAGATACATTTGTATCTTTGAGATACTTTTGTATCTGTAAGATACTTTTGTATCTTTGAGATACTTTTGTATCTGTAAGATACTTTTGTATCTTTGAGTTACTTTTGTATTTGTAAGATACTTTTGTATTTTTGAGATACTTTTGTATCTGTAAGATACTTTTGTATCTGTAAGATACTTTTGTATCTGTAAGATACTTTTGTATCTGTAAGATACTTTTGTATCTTTGAGATACTTTTGTATCTGTAAGATACTTTTGTATCTTTGAGATACTTTTTTATTTTTGAGATACTTTTGTATCTGTAAGATACTTTTGTATCTTTGAGATACTTTTGTATCTGTAAGATACATTTGTATCTGTAAGATACTTTTGTAGCTTTGAGATATTTTGTATCTTTGAGATACTTTTGTATCTGTAAGATACTTTTGTATCTGTAAGATACATTTGTATCTGTAAGATACTTTTGTATCTTTGAGATACTTTTGTATCTGTAAGATACTTTTGTATCTGTAAGATACTTTTGTATCTGTAAGATACTTTTGTATCTTAGAGATACTTTTTTATTTTTGAGATACTTTTGTATCTGTAAGATACATTTGTATCTGTAAGATACTTTTGTATCTTTGAGATACTTTTGTATTTTTAAGATACTTTTGTATCTGTAAGATACATTTGTATCTTTGAGATACTTTTGTATATTTGAGATACTTTTGTATCTTTGATACATTTGTATCTGTAAGAAACTTTTGTATCTTTGAGATACTTTTGTATCTGTAAGATACTTTTGTATCTTTGAGATACTTTTGTATCTGTAAGATACATTTGTATCTGTAAGAAACTTTTGTATCTATGAGATACTTTTGTATCTTTGAAATACTTTTGTATCTGTAAGATACATTTGTATCTGTAAGATACTTTTGTATCTGTAAGATACTTTTGTATCTTTGAGTTACTTTTGTATTTGTAAGATACTTTTGTATTTTTGAGATACTTTTGTATCTGTAAGATACTTTTGTATCTGTAAGATACTTTTGTATCTGTAAGATACTTTTGTATCTTTGAGATACTTTTGTATCTGTAAGATACTTTTGTATCTTTGAGATACTTTTTTATTTTTGAGATACTTTTGTATCTGTAAGATACGTTTGTATCTTTGAGATACTTTTGTATCTGTAAGATACATTTGTATCTGTAAGATACTTTTGTAGCTTTGAGATATTTTGTATCTTTGAGATACTTTTGTATCTGTAAGATACTTTTGTATCTGTAAGATACATTTGTATCTGTAAGATACTTTTGTATCTTTGAGATACTTTTGTATCTGTAAGATACTTTTGTATCTGTAAGATACTTTTGTATCTGTAAGATACTTTTGTATCTGTAAGATACTTTTTTATTTTTGAGATACTTTTGTATCTGTAAGATACATTTGTATCTGTAAGATACTTTTGTATCTTTGAGATACTTTTGTATTTTTAAGATACTTTTGTATCTGTAAGATACATTTGTATCTTTGAGATACTTTTGTATATTTGAGATACTTTTGTATCTTTGATACATTTGTATCTGTAAGAAACTTTTGTATCTTTGAGATACTTTTGTATCTGTAAGATACTTTTGTATCTTTGAGATACTTTTGTATCTGTAAGATACATTTGTATCTGTAAGAAACTTTTGTATCTATGAGATACTTTTGTATCTTTGAAATACTTTTGTATCTGTAAGATACATTTGTATCTGTAAGATACTTTTGTATCTTTGAGATACTTTTGTATCTGTAAGATACATTTGTATCTTTGAGATACTTTTGTATCTTTGAGATACTTTTGTATCTGTAAGATACATTTGTATCTTTGAGATACTTTTGTATCTTTGAGATACTTTTGTATCTTTGAGATACTTTTGTATCTGTAAGATATTTTTGTATCTTTGATATACTTTTGTATCTTTGAGACACTTTTGTATCTGTAAGATACTTTTGTATCTTTGAGATACTTTTGTATCTGTAAGATACATTTGTATCTTTGAGATACTTTTGTATCTTTGAGATACTTTTGTATCTGTAAGATACATTTGTATCTTTGAGATACTTTTGTATCTGTAAGATACTTTTGTATCTTTGAGATACTTTTGTATCTGTAAGATACATTTGTATCTGTAAGATACTTTTGTATCTTTGAGATACATTTGTATCTGTAATATACCTATGTATCTTTGAGATACTTTTATATCTTTGAGATACTTTTGTATCTTTGAGATACTTTTGTATCTGTAAGATACATTTGTATCTGTAAGATACTTTTGTATCTTTGAGATACTTTTGTATCTTTGAGATACTTTTGTATCTGTATGATACTTTTGTATCTTTATGATACTTTTGTATCTTTGAGATACTTTTGTCTCTGTAAGATACATTTGTATCTGTAAGATACTTTTGTATCTTTGAGATACTTTTGTATCTGTAAGATACATTTGTATCTGTAAGATACTTTTGTATCTTTGAGATACTTTTGTATCTGTAAGATACTTTTGTATCTTTGAGACACTTTTGTATCTGTAAGATACTTTTGTATCTTTGAGATACTTTTGTATCTTTGAGATACTTTTGTATCTGTAAGATACTTTTGTATCTTTGAGATTCTTTTGTATCTTTGAGATATTTTGTATGTTTGAGATACTTTTGTATCTTTGAGAAACTTTTGTATCTTTGAGATACTTTTGTATCTTTGAGATACTTTTGTATCTGTAAGATACTTTTGTATCTGTAAGATACTTTTGTATCTTTGAGATACATTTGTATCTTTGAGATACATTTGTATCTGTAAGATACTTTTGTATCTGTAAGATACTTTTGTATCTGTAAGATACTTTTGTATCTTTGAGATACTTTTGTATTTTTGAGATACTTTTGTATCTGTAAAATACTTTTGTATCTTTGAGATACTTTTGTATCTGTAAGATACATTTGTATCTGTAAGATACTTTTGTATCTTTGAGATACATTTGTATCTGTAATATACCTATGTATCTTTGAGATACTTTTATATCTTTGAGATACTTTTGTATCTTTGAGATACTTTTGTATCTGTAAGATACATTTGTATCTGTAAGATACTTTAGTATCTTTGAGATACTTTTGTATTTTTAAGATACTTTTGTATCTGTAAGATACATTTGTATCTTTGAGATACTTTTGTATATTTGAGATACTTTTGTATCTTTGATACATTTGTATCTGTAAGAAACTTTTGTATCTTTGAGATACTTTTGTATCTGTAAGATACTTTTGTATCTTTGAGATACTTTTGTATCTGTAAGATACATTTGTATCTGTAAGAAACTTTTGTATCTATGAGATACTTTTGTATCTTTGAAATACTTTTGTATCTGTAAGATACATTTGTATCTGTAAGATACTTTTGTATCTTTGAGATACTTTTGTATCTGTAAGATACATTTGTATCTTTGAGATACTTTTGTATCTTTGAGATACTTTTGTATCTGTAAGATACATTTGTATCTTTGAGATACTTTTGTATCTTTGAGGTACTTTTGTATCTTTGAGATACTTTTGTATCTGTAAGATATTTTTGTATCTTTGATATACTTTTGTATCTTTGAGACACTTTTGTATCTGTAAGATACTTTTGTATCTTTGAGATACTTTTGTATCTGTAAGATACATTTGTATCTTTGAGATACTTTTGTATCTTTGAGATACTTTTGTATCTGTAAGATACATTTGTATCTTTGAGATACTTTTGTATCTTTGAGATACTTTTGTATCTTTGAGATACTTTTGTATCTGTAAGATATTTTTGTATCTTTGATATACTTTTGTATCTGTAAGATACTTTTGTATCTTTGAGATACTTTTGTATCTTTGAGATACTTTTGTATCTTTGAGATACTTTTGTATCTTTGAGATACTTTTGTATCTGTAAGATATTTTTGTATCTTTGATATACTTTTGTATCTTTGAGATACTTTTGTATCTGTAAGATACATTTGTATCTTTGAGATACTTTTGTATCTGTAAGATACATTTGTATCTTTGAGATACTTTTGTATCTTTGAGATACTTTTGTATCTTTGAGATACTTTTGTATCTGTAAGATACTTTTGTATCTTTGAGATACTTTTGTATCTGTAAGATACTTTTGTATCTTTGAGACACTTTTGTATCTTTGAGATACTTTTGTATCTGTAAGATACTTTTGTATCTTTGAGACACTTTTGTATCTGTAAGATACTTTTGTATCTTTGAGATACTTTTGTATCTGTAAGATACATTTGTATCTGTAAGATACTTTTGTATCTTTGAGATTCTTTTGTATCTTTGAGATACATTTGTATCTGTAAGATACTTTTGTATCTTTGAGATACTTTTGTATCTTTGAGATACTATTGTATCTTTGAGATACTTTTGTATCTGTAAGATACATTTGTATCTGTAAGATACTTTTGTATCTTTGAGATATTTTGTATCTTTGAGATACTTTTGTATCTGTAAGATACTTTTGTATCTGTAAGATACATTTGTATCTGTAAGATACTTTTGTATCTTTGAGATACTTTTGTATCTGTAAGATACTTTTGTATCTGTAAGATACTTTTGTATCTGTAAGATACTTTTGTATCTGTAAGATACTTTTGTATCTTTGAGATACTTTTGTATCTGTAAGATACTTTTGTATCTTTGAGATCCTTTTTTATCTTTGAGATACTTTTGTATCTGTAAGATACTTTTGTATCATTGAGATACTTTTGTATCTGTAAGATACTTTTGTATCTTTGAGATACTTTTGTATCTTTGAGATACTTTTGTATCTGTAAGATACTTTTGTATCTTTGAGATACTTTTGTATCTTTGAGATACTTTTGTATCTGTAAGATACTGTTGTATCTGTAAGATACTTTTGTATCTTTGAGATACTTTTGTATCTTTGAGATACTTTTGTATCTGTAAGATACATTTGTATCTGTAAAATACTTTTGTATCTTTGAGATACTTTTGTATCTTTGAGATACTTTTGTATTTTTGAGATACTTTTGTATCTGTAAGATACTTTTGTATCTGTAAGATACTTTTGTATCTTTGAGATACTTTTGTATCTGTAAGATACATTTGTATCTGTAAAATACTTTTGTATCTTTGAGATACTTTTGTATCTTTGAGATACTTTTGTATCTTTGAGATACTTTTGTATCTTTGAGATACTTTTGTATCTGTAAGATACTTTTGTATCTGTAAGATACTTTTGTATCTTTGAGATACTTTTGTATCTTTGAGATACTTTTGTATCTGTAAGATACATTTGTATCTTTGAGATACTTTTGTATCTGTAAGATACATTCGTATCTTTGAGATACTTTTGTATCTGTAAGATACTTTTGTATCTTTGAGATACTTTTGTATCTGTAAGATACATTTGTATCTTTGAGATACTTTTGTATCTGTAAGATACTTTTATATCTGTGAGATTTTTTTGTATTTTTTAGATACTTTTTTATCTGTAAGATACTTTTGTATCTTTGAGATACTTTGGTATCCGTGAGATACTTTTGCTAATTTGAAATACATTTGTATCTGTGAAATAAATGTGTATCTGTGAGATGCTTTTCTATCTGTGAGAAGCCGTTGCATATGTGAGATACTTTTGTATCTGAGAGGTGTATTTGAATCAGTGAGATGCAGTCGCATCTGTAAGATACATTTGTATCAACTTCTTCACCTACCTTTTAAGGTTGAGGTGAAGGTTAAGGCGTACTTAGCGCCTGCATGTAATTAAATAGGGCTAGACAATTAATTCATTATAATTACCTCATAAATATATAGGTACTACCTCACCTTAGACACGTCGCATATCGTGCATTCCGCCTTTGTCAACCCGTCTGGGTTAGTTGAAAACTGTTCGCCAGCGACATCGGTTCTGTTCTGGAAATGCGATAACGTAGCCCGGACGGGGTCAATAAGCAAATCGTTGAGCACAGCTCTCCAAATCGTGAGAATAAATCAACCACAGCAAAACATGAGCGATACTGACTATACATACTATCCAGATATATTTCAAGTTGTACATTTCCATTTCCATACGTTTGTCATTGTTGTTGATCAATAGTGATTAGAGGTTGGAGAACCAGTTCTAATAGACACAACATGTACATACATACATATGCGTGGTGATGTCAGTTGCAATAGTTTTTTCCATCAGAGACTGTAACAACTGCTGCATGAATCAGCACATGCCCAGCCGAGCAGCTGAGCAGCCGAGGAGGCACTTGCCCGATAAGACCGCCTCAAATCCGTAGCCTAGTGAGCATCTTATCAAGGAACTCACACTGTAGCTACGCATAATTCGAAGAATGTCTGTTGCGAACCAGAGCTCGAAAGTGTTGGTCTTAAAGGTCGGGTGAGAGACTCGATAGAGATGACGACGCTCATGCCAACACCAACAGTATATCTGTAATCACATATAGACATATATTTTTAACCTAGAAATATGATTTCACATGCGCCAATTAAAAGTCTATCGCTATCTTGATTCGTAATCAAAATTTACAGCCACCCCATGAAAATAACTACTAAATAAGACGATAATTTGACTATAATTTGAGCACATAAATCGGTGAGGAGTGAGTCGCTGGACTCAAGGTAGATTAGGGTATCCTAGAGCTATCGCTAAATCTTACTATAATTTCTGATGGTCTGTGTTAAGTGCGTCGACGCTTAAGCAATTATCAATACTTATCTTTATCTCTCTGAAGTGAGGTTCTTAAACTCACAACAGCAATATACATATGTAGGATTGCCAAAGCGCCCGCACGAGTAGACGTAGACGGCTCGCTTCGTTGATAAGGATAAGTATCAGTATTGTATATTGAAATTCGTTTGTCGTTATTTCGCTGTCATTTAGTTGCTAGAGTGCCATCGACCGAGTCGCTAGTACCCGGTACTTTTCATTTAGATCCGTGGATTGCTTGTATTAGACAATAGATAACATGAGAATCGAGTGGGCTCCCCTGAACGTACCGCTGGCGCGACGCCTGCAGACACTGGTCACAGCGGTTCTCACCCTCACGTTCTTCACGCTGCCCCTTTTAGCCTGCCTCCTTGTTGCAGTCCTGATGGTAACCAAAGGAATGCCGAAATTGGCTATTTTGTTAATCTGCACAGTGTTTATCTTTCTCAGTATTATGGGGGCCTCATACTCCGCACCTTGATGCTCATTTATTTTGCTTATATGTTTGTGGATCACAGGAGAACCTACTCCATCTTGGAAGGCAATGGGTAACACTATTATCAAATAATTGTGGATATAATCCTATCATATGCAAAATCTTCCATAGCTGGACGATAAACCGTTCAAATCGTTTTTACCGGAACTATCGCGACTATTTTCCCGTGGAGCTGGTAAAGACAGTCGACCTGCCACCAAACAGAAACTACATCTTGGCCAGCTTTCCGCATGGCATACTCGGGTAAGAAATGCCGACAGATAGCCAATCTTATCGGGCCACTTAAGTGAAGACACATAAAACGTATATTGCATTTGAAATGATCCTTGTAATAGAACTGGAATTTGCGTCAACATGGGCCTGGACATAGGCAAATGGCTGGAGCTATTTCCCCAGATCCGCCCCAAGGTAGGCACCTTGAATCAACACTTCCAAACACCGCTTCTCCGTGAAATTGTGCGCTGGTGGGGAATGGTGTCGGTGTCCAAAGAGTCCCTGGTCCGATTGCTAACCAAGACAAATGATCCGAAGCACGCGGACAATCGCGATGGCTTCACATCCAATGCGGTGGCCATACTGGTGGGTGGCGCCCAGGAGGCCATGGACTCGCATCCCGGGAAATATATACTCACCCTGAAGAACCGCAAGGGATTCGTGAAAATGGCCATTCGAACAGGGTGAGTCAATGCTGGAAGCTGGAAATATGTTATTTAAATACGGAAGTAATTTCCTCCCTCCAGGTCATCTATTGTGCCGACGTTTTCCTTCGGGGAAGTGGATATATTCGATCAGGTGGCCAATCCGCCGGATTCGCTGCTGCGTCGCGTGCAGTCTGTGGTGAAGAAGCTGACGGGGATTTCTCCGCTTATTCCAGTGGGTCGTGGCATCTTCAACTATTCCGTTGGCTTCCTGCCCCAACGCCGTCGCATCGTCCAAGTTGGTGAGTCTCAGCACGATCCGTATGAATGGTAATGCTCAATGTCTAATAAATATTTTGTTTTCCCAGTGGGATCCCCCATCGATGTGGTAAAGAGCGATCAACCGGATGCCGCCTATGTGGACAAAGTGCATGCACAAGTCATGGCGGACCTCGAGAGGATGTTCGATCTGTATAAGGAGAAATATATACCAAACTCAAGGAACAGCAAGCTGGTTATACAGTAACTGCCTCAGATATGTTCTTTGGCCAAAAGTGATCTTCAGTGGTTTTCCAAGTATTTATAAGCACAAACACCACACAACACAACACAACACACACACACACACAAAATCGAGTCGGAGGATTATGTTTAACGAAAGCATACTATACATATGTTTTGTTGTTTTCCTTTTATTAATTATTACCAATTATTTATATATACAAAAAGAACAAGGAGCTGGATTGTAATTTCGTAATTCGTATTTGGAAAAGCTTAACTTAATTGCGCATTTGTGCCACGATGCCATTTTCTGATCAGATCATCATTCTTGAATCGAATTATCATCTCGCATGTATATGCTTTAACAACTATAAGGAATTTGATTTCGGTAAGAGTACATAATGTACGTGCTACGCTAGGAAAGATTCAATCGCAGAATTTCATTAAGGTACAATTTAATTTAGCAACATTTATCCAAATTCTTGCTAGTTTTCATTTTCATTTTCATTTTCTTTATCTTTTTGTTTTTGTTTTTAGTTTTAGTTTTTGTAACTCTAAAGCAATGGCAATATTCGAAATTTGATGGAATATATAGATTCAATTGGGATACTAGTTTTAAGTTCTTGCAGTTGGCTTAATTTTTCAATGTACTCGTAGACTTAGAGACTTATCTACAAAATTTTCAAATATTTTGAAAAGTATTCGCCTATATGTATATTGTATGGTATATTCTTTGAGAAAGGAACACTTGGCATAACATGGGTTTTTCGATTGGGGTTCTCTTTGTGGAGCCGTATAGGAGGCCGTGTAAGAGGCCGTGGATACATGGATACACACATATATGTATCATACCATATCATACATAGAAATGTATGTTCCATGATAACAACGATCTCCTAAGCTCTCTTCAAGCGTAACTTTTGAGTAGACTGTACTTGTAGCTAATTGAATAAGTATTCACCGTAACGCTGATGATTGTTAAAATCTGAATTCTGCTCTCACTATCGCATTCCGATTAATTGCTGTCGATACAAAATATGTATTTGGCATAATTGTATACATATATGTATGTATATTGCAGCCGATGTAGACGCATACATATCCTCGACGATTATAGATGTACATACATACATATAAGAACATTTCCAAAAACTATGTCTCTACTTGGTTTCTCGTTTTACAATAGGTACTAGCCAGGCTGCTGCAGCTGCTGCTGCTGCCAATGTGCTGCGGTTCGAGGAAAGCGCATTGCATTGCATTAGCCCTTCATCTAAAGTTCCTTGTCTTTGCTTGGTTTACTTTGGTGTTTTGGTTTCTTTAAATCAATCCCTGAGTGCATTTTGCTTTGCATGTACATAATTGCTATAATAATCAACTGTAGAGTGTTGGCTGTGGATCTCTATGTATGTATTGTTTCTCTGGCGGCATTTGCCTATCAATTGAGTGGGTTCAGCTCGAATCGATTGTTATTGTGTGTGTGTTTGTGTGCGTGTTTTGTTGTCTGATTGCTGCCAGCGAGAGCGAGTGCCATAATTGATTCGACTAATTACAATACGTATATCTATATAAATATATACTATGTATGTATACATATGCTGGGCTGTATATGGCGACGGCGTGCTCTTGGCTTGCAGTCGGGTCTTGGGATTCCTTTTGAGCGCAAACGGTGCTTGGAAGATAAAGAGGGACGTGTGTGTGTGTGTGTGTTTCATTCGCCTAAACATAATTCATATCAAAGTTGAACATTTAACATTAACTATTCGTTAGGTTCTTTATTGGTGTTTCGATTCCTTGGGAGGAAGGGAGGCAGCCGTCCTCACGGTGAGCTCTATTAAGTATTGTATCTACAAAAGGTATTGCGTTCCGAGTGTTGATTCCTCCCCTTTGGTTTATACATACATACGAAAGTATATATGTATGTATGTAGTATGTATGTAAGTTGTTAATTGTTTGTTTTGTGTATATTTAGTATATTTATTTATGTATAAATACAATTGAATTTATAGTACGTATGTTTTGTATGTATGTCTGTATGTATGTGTATATATCGGGGGATCAAACTGCATACGACGCGTTAGGCTCTAGTATTAATACATTAATAATACAATTTGTAATTGCAAAGATAACTAACAATACAATACAATACAATATATATATATATATGTATATCTATATTCCTTTCCAAATTCCGAAGTACAAGTAATCATTTTATATATGTATATGTGTATATATGCCCGTCATCTAATCAAATTTCATTTTGTTCAGCACTGCTAACATTTTTTGGTTTGTTTTGGTATCATCATCATCATCATCTAATAGCATCATCCTTATCCACATCCTCCTACTAATCCTCATCCTACTAATAGTTCAACGTGTGTATTCTTATGTCCTTCGCCTGCTGTCAATCAATAAATCTTCTGAATCAACTAATTAGCTAATTTCCATGCACTTCATAAGAATGTTTTACATAATTCTCGCCTTTGGGGATTTAGGATTTACATATCTGTATGTAGATTTATCATTTAGCTAATTGGTTGGGGCGTGGGGCCTTGCCACAAACGTATGCTACACAATGCTCAACAAAACTTGCGTCAGATCAATCGGTAAACGACAACATCGATAGTTATGCGCAAGTAAACAATTATTACTTATCAAGAAAACAAAATACGTTCTATAAAATCTATAAAAACTTCACATGTGTGGGTGTATATATATGTATGTATATGCTATGGCGGCTGCGCTGTCTTCAGACAGCCACAATGGCCGCCATCTACGAGGCAGTCGGCACAGGATTGAAGTAATGCAGGCCATTGGTCTGTAATTCGAGAGAATCATTAATATTATAATACTATTTACTATGTGCAATCTTTCAGTCTTACCGCCATGTCGTATTCGGTTATATAGGCGGGTATTTCCAGCTGATCCTTTGTGATGGCCGAGTACAGATGCTCGACTCCTGGCAGAGAATGCACTTTGGCCTTGATGGCGGGCGCCATGAACGTGGTGAACCACCAGGTCATCATTTTGGTCCAGAATGTCGGATGCACTATGTAGAAGGCCTTCAGGTTCTTCTTGTATCTGGAAGGGAGAGTAATCAGAGATTGTTGGGATCGTTCCCTCACTCAGAGTGGGGAAACACTCACTTGTAGGGCAACACACTGTAGACCTCGCGCAGCCAGTGCAGCGATGGATAGTTATTCGTGGATGTCAGTGTGTGGAAGTAGGATATAACATAGTCTCCTTTAACGATGGGATCCAGTAGCTTTATCAGATACAGCAGTGCCTGCAAAAAATCCAGTTAATTTAACACTGATCGAACATTGATTCGTGCCAGGGATTGTTTTGCCTACCTTCTCCAGGTCAATGTTTTGGGCGGGGAACCACTTGCCGCAGAACACAATCACAGGACGACCCAAGCGATCTACACCGCTCTGATACAGACAGCCAATGCCCGAGACCTCCGTCAAGTCCTCGACCTGAGCGCGACGCAGGAGACGCTCGTATCTGAAGAAGAAAAGATAATACAATTATGAATCAACGATATATATAAGTAAATGCAGTACGGCAAACGAAAATCAAAAAATATCAGTGAAAGCAGCTCTGGGAACAGCAGGTGTTCCGACTCAAAAAAGCTGAGTAGATGGCCTCTATTTTTGGATCACGATCGATTGGAGAATGGATTACACACATGACTAACTCTATCTATTCAGACAGACATACAGACATAATCTGTGTACGAGAAGCTAAGCCCACAGATACGAGTATTGCCACAGAAATGATGTGAAATCAGTTGACTATAGACTAGAGATACCTAGAGGGCTAAGGGGGTGTCGCGCAATCGATTATTATGCCGGCCAGCAGTTCCAGGCCATATACGAGGAGTTACTGACGACTGTCGACTGTCGACAGTTTGTCTGTCTGTCCGTCAAGAGCAGAAGCTGCTGTACTATAATATTTCACATTGGCCAACTGATTGAAATTCATTTCGCAAAAGCGTTAAAAATCATGTTTATCTGTTTAGGCTCTGACCCAGGGGCAGAATTATATATTTGAAATGCGTGCAAAGCTGTTGTTTCGCTTGAGTGTGTGCTTTGGGCAAATATTTGTCAGATAAAAGCTAAAAATTAGATCAAAAGAGCGCACGATGGAGAGGGTCTGTGAGTGAGTGAGTGAGGTGGGTGCGAAAACCGAATCAGATGACGAAAATTGTTCTAATATGAACAGCAATTGGCTTGGCAATTGAATGCGCACATCGCTCGGTGAGTCAGATATGAACTGGCCAGGTAATGGATGCACCTGCCTATATTTACACATCTGAGCATGTTCGGGAGCTGAGCTGCAAAGGTGTGCGAAATTGTGCTAAGGCGATTAACAACTTTCGACTGACACACGACCAATTAAAACACTGAGTTTTTGACTAATTCGAGGGTAGAGATCCGCACCGTGCCGCAGTGAACTCCGGTAGCAGCAACCGATAAGCCGCAGAGCCGTAAAACACTGCAGAGGAAGCTCCCATCCCAGATAAAGATCAAGATAATTCTGGCCAACAAAAACACCCAAATGTGACGCATTGTGACGTAGTCTTAGCCCAACACAATCGCCTTCGCAATCCCAGTGTTTGCCCCCAGCTACAGATGCAGATACAGATACAGATACGGATGCACGAGCAGTGGGTTCAGATGAGTTTCGGGTGTGGGCTTGGGCTTGGGTTGGTGCTCCACGAATATGGTTATCGTGTGAAAAAAACAATGAATATTAAGCCGAAATGCTAATCTATGGAATAAATCTCACAGCTTAACAACTTGCAGCTAAGCAGGGAAAGGTACTAATGTTATTATTAGATCACATTTCCTGCAATCACGGATTGCATGTTATTGTTCACTGGCACGTACTGTTTGTTTATTAATAATGGAGCGGGTGGGACCAAGGCCAGAGACAGGGACAGGGACAGGGCCAGGGAAAATAGTGGAAATGCACATCGAACTGAAGGATATATGTATGTACATACGTACATATAAATGATTCTATAAATAGCACTGTGAAAATGGGAGGGTGGAGGTGCTCTTTGTTCTGACGTCATAAATAGGAGACGAGCCAACCCGCGTCATAGCAATTGTAAAAGAACTCAACTCCTGACAGTGATGTGATTGACACCTTTCAAAGGATTCCCACTCTTATATACCTTTCCTCCGGAGACTCCATGAGCTCATCGGGCAGCACATCGTTCATGTCGCCCGTGGTCTCCTGCATGGGACTGGAGCCCAAGTCAATCGACGTCATGCCTTCCAGCATTGTCATAGTTTACAGTTGTAAGTAGTTGTTGGTGTTGGTGTAGGTGTATTGTCGGTGGGTGGCACTAGTTCGCGTGTCTCCTCCTCCGTTCGCCGTTCGCCTTTTGCCTTTCGCTATTCGCCTTTCTCTCTTCTCCAACAATTACGGTTTATCGATTTTGAGTCAAAATAGAAAATTCCGTTTTACGGGCACGCCGATCTGATCTGATTTCCTTTTTTGTCTCTTATTGTCGGTTCCTTTTCAGCTCAATTTCGTATTCAATTGACGTAGTATTGTCTTATTCTCTTTTTTTTTTTTAATTTTAAGAGTGTATAAATAGTTTAAGAAGTCTCGAAAGAACTATATGTGTGGGCAGCTTCTTGGCCAGACTTTTGGTTGGTAAACGGAAGCGGCGCGTGAAAGGGCAAAACTGATGAACGCTTTTTGCTTTTACTATGCTGTGCGACTCGGTTCACAGTAAAATTATTGAATTTATTTTGAGTTTATATAAAAATTGGCGCCGACGGTGGCAGCTTTCTGAGTATTTTAATTCACGTGCGTTCGCTGTGAGTGGCGCCTTTCGACTGAACGATGGAGCGGCGTGCTGCGCTGCTCTTGAATGCTTTTTCGCCCCCCCATGATGGGGGCCCCATCATTCGCATCGCATCTATATTATGTACCCCATCAGCAGGTCAGAGGAGAGCAGCGCGCAGCCAAAGCAGAGCAGATGGAGCAAGGTGTATTTAAACAAGGTGTTGTTTGGCCACTCTCTCCTACTCCAGCCGCCTGAAGTGATTGGAGAACGAGAGAGAGGTCTGCGGGCATTTCTCACCTTGAAGGAATATACCTTGACAGCATGAAAGCATGAAAGCAAAGCTCTCTCTCTTGCGCTCGCTCTCTCTTTCTCCGTCTTGGGCTCTCCTACCTCGCACTCTTTGGGCGTGCGCCCTATAGCCGCCTGTTCAATGACATCAGTTACAACAAAGAGCAACAACAAAAATCAGCGGCACCAGGCAATTGCCCAAGGACATGCTAACCGCTTTATTTGCGCTAATGTCAGTCACTCCAAGAGAAAAGAAAACTGTCCAAAAAATGAAATCAGTTCAAATGTTTGCATTCGTCAGTGGCAGCTAAATGCGCAAAAAGCTACAAAAACGAAACCGAAATGGCAAAGGTTCTATTTCGGTGCTTCCTGTCTTCCATGGCCCCATCCCTCTCTCTCTCTCTTTCGCCCACGCAGTGTGTTACAGTTCCATCAACGAGAAATGAAATGCGAAAACATTACTGTAAACACTGACACTGACTCATGCACGTGTGTTTGTGGGGGAGATTCTAATTAAAGCTAAAGAGAAGACAAAGAAGAAGAAGGAGGAGCTGCGCGAGGTGCATTCCCCTCGCACGCACACCAAGTAACTCGTTCGGGAAGCGGCTGCGGCGCCTGCTTGTCTCCATCTCCCCACCCCTACCCCTACCACCACCCACTGGCACAGGCACTGTCAACCGCTTGAATAAATTACGTTACATGAGGAGATGAAATGTTCGATTAAACGTCTACAAAATGTGCGCAGCGACGGTTGTGCGGTTTCATTCAATGAACTGCAACGGTTCGATATTCTTATATGTACGTACATACATGTATGCACATGTATGTACAATGTACAACCTGATCTGATCCGGTTACGTGTGGACTCCCATTCCAATTCCCACTTGTCATATTAATTAGGGAATTGACAATATTATATTTGGCTAAAATGTGCATTAAATTAACGCAATGCATACTCAAAACTGACATTTATTATTCTACGAGCGCGAAGGGTTAGCAAAAACGATACTATTCATGGTAAATACTCCGTGGAAAAGGTTCCCATCCCCCAACATCCCATTATCTATCTTTTAAAATGGCCTATTTTGGCATGGCTTTGTCACAGTAATTATCTATCTCATGATTCCATTATAAATATTCATAAATATTTGGCTCATAGCTTCACTTTTGTGACTTGAACAGTCAAAGCAAACATTTTTAGCTGGTATTAAAATTAGATTTGTTTTCAGCTGGGGTGAAGGAGAGGTCATGCAAACGATGACGCCGAAAAATGGTCAATCCAACGTCACTTCTGTCGTCACAAATCGAGAACCGGACACTTGGCATTCTCCGTTTACTGTTGAGCAGGACCACGGGCACTACTCCGCTCTCCTCTCCTTTCCCTTTCCCTTTCCATTCAATTACCACTAGCCAGCCCAGCCCAGCTCGACCGGTGGCGTGCCAATGCTCTGTAAAATTTCGACAAGTGGCAGCGGCACCGGCAGCGGCAACGGAATCGGAATTTCCATAAGGAGCAGGCTGAGGTGCTTTGTGCCGTTTGTTAGACGCTTAAGATATTTCCGGCATGCTTTTGTAATAAATATGCTTCGGGTGGGGCGGGGGGAAGGAGTTCCATTACAGCGTGTTTATGGGCGGAATGGGAGGGTGCGAAGTCGGGGGCTGGGTGCTGGGTGCTGCGTGTCTTGCTGTCAGTTTTATGAACTGCAGATGTCCCCCGCGTAGCACCCGTTTCGTTTCGATTCGTTTGGTGTAAGGTACGCCCCAGAACAGAGCGAGTGACGCAATGCGTAACACGATATGGGGGACAGGGAATGGTGTTGTGCTGCATCTGTGGCGCCTCACTCACCTCTCCTGGTGCTCGATCCCCTCGACGCCCTCGGATATGACATTCTCGTAGACTCCGGCCCGTGGGCGATCACTGAGCAAATGCTGTCTGTCCAGATCGCGCTGTGGGAAGGGAGAGAATATGTGGTTCTATAATTAATCCGATAATCTTGCGAAAGCTCAATCAAGACTCACCTGGAGCTGGGTCTGAAGTCCACTGCTGTAGGAGTTCGGACTGAGGCCGTTCATATCCTTGGCTCCGTACTCCAGGTCCGAGCTGTTGCCCTCCATATCGTGCGGACTAACGTCGGAATCGTCGTCGGCTGCAAGATGCAGAGAGGGAGAGAGAGAGAGAGAGAGGGAGGGAGAATCGGTTGATTATATAGATTCTCAATGTATTTGCATGGTCTCTTTGAGGCTACTCCATTACATGAGAACTCGAACGAATTGTTTATCATTTCGGGCCTGCTATTATCAGTACAGCTAAAAGAAGATAATTCTCAGCCCAACTTCAGCGATGCGGAATTTGAGTTGAACTGAAAGCGGTCTCTGGCACGGCTCTCAGTCGACTGCGCTGTCGGAGCGCACGAGCAGATGAGCGAACGGCAAACAAAAACTGGATGCTGCTGCCTGCCCGACTACCCCCCTGCCTGTGCTCTCCCCCTGCGATAACCCGATAAGGCGACTGCGTACTGCTCCCCAGTGTTGACATGATTTAGGCCTGGTATCCCACAAAGAATGGAGCGACTGACACGACTGACACTCGTCGCGGCTGTCCGGATAAGCGGTTTCTTCAGGTAAATTAACAAACTTTTGTTGACAAACTGACGTAATGTAAGGCAAAGTTACGCTTTACAAGATTAATTTACGAGCAGTAATTTCAAGGTTGATCAGAGTCGAAAGAGTTATGTATGTTGATATTTAAATTATTTTTATACACATTCTCCACCTTTGGAAAGCTTCAAATACTACACTATTATTGGTTTTCATTAATTTATACATTAAAATTGATTATTTTATCCATAATATTGTATCCTTATCATCCGAAATGCTTGATTGCACTTATTTGGAAAGATTTCGACTCAACGATCATATCTACATGACAAATGTCAAGTATACACACACATAAGTTACGCGACATGTAACATGTAAATTACACAGCCTAAAAGTATGCTTCTCGCAAATTCATAGCAATAAGCCTGCTGTCGGCGCAGCGTTGACTGCGAAAATAAATATTTTAAATTGGAAATTTCTGGCTCACTTTCAATGGAATTTCGGTGATAGTTTAGGGTATTTCCACTCAATTTAGCAACTTTTCTTTGGAGAAACACTGAAAAATGAGTTGTATGGTTTCAACGTTGGGAGGAACAATTCAATTTGGTGGCCAAATGATTGGAAATTTAACGACTTGGACTGGACAATTGAATGCAACTGCTGCCAGTGACCCGCACACGACCGACTTTGCAGCGTAACTGAAGCCTTAGAAGTCAGTCAACATAGCCGACGAGCAGCGTTTGCATATATGCACATACATACATACATATGTACATATGTATTTTGTTGTGTTTCATTGTGCTTTGTGCTGCTGGCTCTAATCTTATCGACAGCCCACAATACGAGTGTAACAGGGCCGAAATGGTATCATTACCATTACCGTTACCGCAGCCCGACAATCTCCAGTCGCTGCAAGATAACCACACGATAACATCTTCGACAGTCGATAGCAATGGCTCGACCAGATACGAGAGTATCGGTGGAAAATGGTGACGACAATCAGATCGGACGAATAATACTCACTGTGGCGGTGACGCATGTGGACACTGTGCTGGGGATTGCGAATAATGCGGATCTGGCGGTCGGGATCGGGATGCTGCGGCTCGCCGAACTCGCCGCCAATGTCCTTGGGCAGCTGCCACAGGGCACTGCGCTCCTCCAGCTGGTCGCGGGGGAAGTAGAGCGGGGCCAGCACCTCGTAGGTGCCGCGCTCGCTGCTGTTCACACATAATATCACAACCTGAAGGGTGCACTTGTCCAGGTAACGTCGTATGGTGCCTGCGGGCGATGGGAAACTCTCGTTAGGAAACCTAAGCGGAAGGCTAAACTCCACCACTCACGCAGGGCAATGTGTGCGGCCACATCCGATGGAAAGCTCTTCTGGTGGACACTGATGTTGCACAGGGCGATGGTGTGCAGGTTCAGCTCCTTGGCCTTGCACAGAACGTTTCTACAGACACAAACGGGGGAACAGGGAGCGGCGTTAGAGAATGCTAGCGATGGGATCTGGATGAAGATCATCCTACCTGTAGCAACAGTGCAGCGTATTCTCGGCGGCCGTCTTAAACTTTTCCCTGTAGGCAGGCGCCACTGTATGCAGTACATACTTGGCTGGCAGATTGTATCCCCGCGTGATGCGCACATCCCCAGTGCGGCATTCTGGAAATGCGAAGGAGAATCAGAGTCAGAGCTGAGGCTAGAGAGCATCTCTCCTCTCCGACCCGAACTCACCCTTAACATTTGTGCTCAACTCCTCCCTCAGCTGATTGCCAGCGACGGCGAGTATGCGCTCCGATATGATATTGCTTTCAGTCAGAGTTTCATCGCTGGTGTTGGTGATGGCGTCCACATCCAGTGTGGTCATGTCGCCATCCCTGTGGGGCACCAAACGAACATTAGACATTAATCCCACTTGCCTTGGCAGTTGCACTTCCACTTACCAGATCACCAGGCGATTATTGACATCTTTGGACAGGGGAAAGGGACTGCGATTGTGCCGGGGTCCGCCCAGCGTCGAGTAGTCCGTAATTGGCAGCCGAGTGTCTGTTTTCTGTGAGCCACCCCAGGTGGCCAAGTTGTCCAATTTGATGAGCTGAAAGGGCATGGCATAAGCATCGCTCTACGCTTCTAATTCTAGCTGATTTACTCACACATGAACTGGAACTGGAGCTGGAGCTGGATTCGAATGCTTTGAAGTCCACATTTGAGTTCGTGTCGAGACGCATTGCTCTCACTCTCTGGAAAGGGTAGAAAGGGAGAAAGATATCATGTCTATTTTTATCATCTGCTGATCGGTGCTGATCGGTGCTGATCGGCGTGTAATTCTGGCCAACTTCAGCAGGCACCAGCACCAACCACAACCTGTTCGAGTGTCTCAGTTTGTGGTTCTTTCGTTATTTTGGTCATTTCCATTTTGGCCAACTCTTTCGTCAAAGGCGGCCAAAGCCAGTTTCGGCCCGCGGAATCTGGTGTGTGGCTGTGTGGCCAAAAGTTATCTCCAACTCCGCGCGTGAGTCACGTCTGTCCATTTAGTGGCTGGGATGGGTTGGGTTGGGTTGGGCGTCTCGGTCTGGACAAGCAGTGAATGAATTGTATAAATATTTTCTTTCTAATTGTCATCGTTAGATGTCATCACGTAGTCGGAAGATCTTAATTCGCGAGCAAACACAACGAAAAGCGTCTCGAGGGGCGAGTGTTTGTTAGCTGCTGTTCGTTTTTAGCGCACGAAAAGGGCTGCCTGCAGCAGAGTTTCCCTCCATGCCCACACCACCCAACCCACCCACCCGCTTCATGTGCGTCACGAGACGAGTGAAAGGTGAAAACAAAAGTCAGCCCAGCCCCCAGAGATGGTGCAAAGCGCAAACTGCTGGCCAGGTGCTGGAAACTGCAGCTGCGCTCTTAATTGCCATATCGGATGCTGGCGCTGGCGCTTGGGCTGGGGGCTGGGGGCTGAGGGTTGTGGGCTGTGGGCTGCTGTATGCTATGTATATCGCATCGCCCACCTTTGCCCTTTTTGGCCAGGCAAACACACACAGAGGTGGCCGAAAGTGAAGCCAACTGTGTGGGCGTACGTGCAGGGCGTGGTGCATGTGCAACAAACATCCTTTCGATCCACTCCCATATCCACAAGAGGACATGACATCCTGTAGAGTGTGGCAGCGGCAGGAACGGTAGGCCAGCAGGTGTCAGTGCCAGTCATTGTTACGGATTTGTGTCGAGTGCCTCTGTGTGATAAGGGCAGGTGTCGTGCCTCAATGGAAAACTTTCCACATCCCGAACAATGAGGCTCTCTCTGCTCGCACTTGTTCAAACATTAAAGATTTCAAGGCAATGGTATGCCTGATACGATGGATTACAATGAGAGTGAGTGGGGCAAGAGGTGACAGTTGATCGGGTAAAACCACTGCAATCGTATCGGATTGTGCTCAAATACAATTGAGTAGCGGAAAATGGTTAAATAGTACATAATTATATTAAATTGTGGGCGTGGCAGCGGCAGCGGCAAGTGGCGTGGAAACAATGTGTAAGACAATGTGTAATCACAGTCTAAATATAGTATTTCCCCCAGCTACGGATGTGCTGTGTCTCGAGGTCTTTGCGGGTTCAGATAGATCTAATGCCCTGACTTGTAATCTACGAGAATGGATAGTTCTGTGGGGGATCGTTTGAATAGAATTTTCTACTCGTATTCCATCATCAGTTCCCCCTCTCCCCCCTTGAGGACCTTACGTGATCGCATGCTCATTGCATAAGCGTGCCAGTGGGGGCGGCATACGGCACAGGTGCAGGCACCCTGTATACAGGTCCAACAGGTCTAACCGGCAATCAAAATTGACAAATATGTCCAGATTGTTGGCGTAAACTACGCTGCGAGCAGCTGTTGATAAAGATGATGATATGGTTGCTGTTGTTGCTATTGTTGTTGATGTTCAGAGCCAGAGACAAGCGAGAGACAAATGACGCCTCCCCAGAGGGTTGGACTGCGTTGATTAGCGCGCATACCATAGCCACAGTGGCCACAGTGCCACTGCCACTAGCTCTTTATCGGGAAGGGGCAACACTTTCACTTTGCTGTCGGAATGAGATTCCAGTTAAGTTGCAGCTTGTGGCCAGTCGAGGCCGTGGCTCGACTCCTGGTAACCAGGACCACGCTTGACGCTTGACTTTCTGCCTCCCCTGACCGATAACTTGATTCGCAGTCACTTCTTTGATTGCATTCAATGTGAGCAATCACAGAGACCGCCCCACCACCACCCCACCTCCCTTGGCCCCTGGACTTGGTTTCTGGCTGGGGTCCAAAGGGGTCCAAAGGGTGGCCATGTGCTTCCTTGGCTCTGATTCGTCTTTCCAGTTGGCGTGCCCGAGTCAATTACATTTGTTCAACTGTGTTGCATGACACGACTGCTGCTGCCTTCCCCCTACCCCCCTCACCACGTACCCATCACTCCCAAGAGAGAGGATGAGAGATAAGTAGATTTCGTTGGAAACTGTTGGAAAATGTTGCAGGCGGAAATGAAGTAAATGTAAATGTAAATGTCGATACAGACGATTGAGAAAATGCCTCATCGTTGATTGGGTTACGTTACAAGCGGCACGGCACGAATGTGCAACAAATTGTGGCACATGGGTTCGTTTTTTTTCCACGATTAATAAGAAATTATATATAAAATCGATATTTAATTGAGAATATGTAACCAGATCGAACCACATATATCGATATGCGTTATTTTGGGATACGCTCTTCAAATATCAATATTAAGAGACCCCCTATAACGAGAGAGTATTCCCCTGTCGATCATGATATGCGAGTTCCTTGGGCTCTCCACTCCACACGCTTCCACCGTTCCACCGTTGCACCCTTCGACCCTTCTACCCTTCGTTCCGTTCTCATTTGGGAAAGAAAAGCTGGCACAAAGTTTGTTTACGCTACACGCTCAATCCGCCAAACTGTTGCATAATAAATGCGAAACTGTCGCCCACATGCCAAGGCAAGGCCCGGCCCGGCCCGAGCCAGGTCGAGCCAGTTCGAGCCGTTCTGTTCTGGTTGGATATGTTCCAAAATAACAACGAGAACGGAAAAAAAGAAAATACTTGGCTTTTGTTGCCGTCGTGGGGCATGTAAAACTACAGCAGTGGCAGGAGCGGGAGCGGTAGCAGGGACTGTGGCAGTAACGGCACCCGCAGCAGTGGCAGTGCCAGTGGCAGTGCCAGAGGCGGTGGAAGTGACAACAGTCCATTGGGGGATGCGCTTGGCACGAACCAAACCGAAACGGAGCCGAAACGGAGCGAGAACCGAGACGAGACGCGACGCGACGCGACTCTGACAAATTAAGTATACGCCATGTATGTGCAGGTTGTTGGCATTGTCCTTTGACTTGTGTGATCTCTGGCCCGGGGAACGGGCCGGGACAAACCAGAGCCAAGTCGCAGTACCAGCCGGGAAGCGATCCAACGAGCGCCAACGATTTGTGTATCTTTGAAATTCAGCAGCGAAAAGTCAGCGTCAGCCAAATATTTGTTGTTTATATTTATTTCGGATGCGTCATAGGCGGGGCCGGGCCCGGCCTGGCCTGGCCTCGACGGGGCCCATGTTTGGCTTTGTAATGCTCCTCGCAGCGCGTTTCAATCATTAGCCCAAGCGATTCTCAGGCCCAGTGACGTCACCGCTGGCGTTGTTCTAGAATCTAGAAGATAGTCAGACTTTAACGACTGCTCGCACTCGCACTAGCCCGCTCTGAAACCGATTCGAGATTCACTTCCCCATTCCCCCATTGTTAACGATAAATTGCCACAATTTCGCAGGCATTATCCCCCACTAAATTGTGTCAAATAGTCGAGAGGAGACAAAAGTTAATTATAATTTGGTCAACCCCAACCCCAGACCACACTTCAGGCCAGCCATACACCTGAACCCCGACCCACCCCGGCCCAGTGCATTTATATAATGGCACTGGCGAAGCATTAAATGAATGTGGGCGGAGGAATATGTGGCAGGAACGTTGCGTTCTGCTCTGCTTGGCCGACTCCAATGACCCCAATAAGCTGCCTGTCTGCCGCTAGAATACATATATCCGATATTACTCGGAATTGTCGGGCAAATTACAATTCTATTAAGGAAAAGCCACACACTCGCATGGCCGCTGCTAAAACGCTTGCTATAATGAATAGCAGCAGTTGGCGGTGCACAGTGGTACAGATATGTAGATGCCATTCATGGGGATTGTGATACACCTCCAAGAGAACCCTATTCGGGCCGTCAGAGTACAGTAATTGCAGTAATTGCACTATGCAATGACCTTTACAACCGATCTCGTAACCAGGAGAATTGCTTTCCATATTAATCGATCTGGTAATCGAATAAATAGTTTTCAACATATTCTCCTTTCAAAGTGTTAGTCACAAATTGCAACTGAATATTAGAACAGCTACCGTCTAGCCTCGTTTTGGCCCACTGTGATTTCTCCGCTCCGAGCCGGTCTCCGAGCAATTTCAAAACAATTTGATAATTGAGCTACAGAGTTTCCTGTTCCCAGACAGGGACAGGCGGAAGGACATGTGTGGGGGGGCTACGGATGATTGACTGTGGCTGCAATTAACCGCCGCGTCGGACGAGTGGGAGCAGTGGGACCAGTGGGTGGATTCACATTCATCGTCTCCTTGCCACAGCTGCAGCTTTGAATCGAAGGTGAATCTGAGCCAACGCAACAACGATTGATGGCTGCCAGGCATGGGTCAGTCCAAAGGTCAGTCCAGCTGGAAAGGGTGGGGAGGGGGGCTCATACTGCAGTCATATTTGATATTCAGAGCACAGAATTTCAAGGAAAACTCACGGGCTCAGAGAAAGCTGAATCAAGGCTGGGGGAAGTTGGGGAATGTTGGGGATGGTTCGGATCGGCTTGATTCTGATTCTAAACTGCGGTTTGTTCATTCAAATGGTTTACCACTCGCTTATTTATGTATTTTCGTATAAATTTCTAATGCATTCGATGCCCATGCAGCACGTACACACGGCATTGTCAGCAGGCGGACGGACAGGCGGACAGAAAGGGGTATTCACACACTTTTCCCGCAACCGGAGTTCGTGGATAAACCCGTCACTGAATGAACCCTGCCACCACCACACCAACACACCACCGACATGGCGGAAAATGTTTGCTTGGGGAGCTCGTAGCTCGTAGAGACAACTCACTAATCAACCGAAATCATAAATAATTAGTACTGCTCGACCCCCCCGCACCCTCTGACCAAGCTGCTGTTGTTGCTGCCTCTGGTGGCACAACTGGAAGTTGCACAAGCCTCGCGCTCTTGAAGGTTATTGTATCTCTTTTTTTTTTGCTCCTCTTTCGGATACCATAGCACAGCATCTATGAAATTGAGAGTGTGTGCGCGTGGCTGTGTCTGTGTGTGCGCGTGGGTTTGTGTATTTATATAGCAAGCCCCCCTTTGCCCGTTTGCCCATTTCGAATCAGAATCGAATCAAAATACTGTGCGCTGGCCATTGTATAACCCGTGTGGTACCTTGGAGCAACTCCTCAAGAATCGAAAGGTGCCTCGGCCCAGTGGTACCGTTGTTGGCCTCGTTTTCAAAAATGCACACACAACTTTTTCGAAATGAAAACACCGTAAGTAATGCACACACAAAAATACAAACACACACATACACACACGCACGCAAACACCCGCTCCCATACACACATAGACACCCACTCACTCGCGTGTGTAAGCGGGAGAGGTGAGGTGAGGTGAGGTAAGGTAACGCAGGGGGTGGCGGGGAGTATGAGATAAAAGAAAACGCGGTAGTTGGTGGTAGGCGCGGCGGTGCTTCAGGTAAACTCTGTCCGTGTCTTCTATATGGATGTATGTATGTATGTATGTATGCACAAGTAACGCTGAGCTTGTGTGTCCGTGGCTCTGTGTCTGTGAGTATTTGCAGTCAAAAGCGGATTTACATTTACTTTACATTTACGCACTCGTTTCGTTAATCAATGAATCAAACTCGAGCTCCAATAGCAGATACGGGACACTCAGAACACCCTTTTATTGCTTTGTTGCGTTACGTTTTCCGTTCTTTCGATTTTCTCATTCACTTTTGCCAACTCCACTATCCACTTGGTTCGTGCTCTTCGCGTTGTCTGTGTGTTTGGGTTTTGCAAGTTTTCTTTGGGGCTCTGGGGGCTTTTGCGCTAAGCTGCTACGACGCTGCTGTATGCACAATGTTAAGTTCCATCAGCTGTTAAGTTGGCTGTAAGCTTCTCTGTTGCATGGCTGGTTATTGTAGATACCCTACCTTTCTGTATAAAGAATTCTAATTAACTTAAACAATGGCGAGTATATAATGAGTTGTTAGCCTGTGTTTTAACCAATTCCCATATGTGTGTTTGGGTTTTGCTCTGGGGCTCTGGGGGCTTTTGCGACCTGTCCTGGAGAAACATCGTTGTCATCGATATTCGTAAGATGTTTTTGAAAAACAGGCATACGGTTGTATGAACGAATGCCCTGTGCGCATCTCGAGTGTCATTAAAACCACCGTAGTCATATGCACAAGGTACTTCTTAAACAACCGCAGCACGTAAGTGAGAGTGGAACGTAAGTGAGAGTCGAATGTCACGTCATTTGAACACTTGCTGCTTGTTGACCAGTGGTATGGACATTTGGATACCCTTTTTTCTTAAATTGATATTGAAATTGTGTGTTTTAAGCTGCTTTAAAACTTACTAAATAATGTCGTTTCACAGAGTGATATTTTTTTATCTCTTTATTCAATTGATTTTTTGTCTGTATATATATCGCGATCCCGATCTCGATATAGTACTTTTATGGTTAGCTCTCTGTAAGAGGATCATTAACTACAATATTTCGTTGAGATATTTTCTGCATTCATGAGAGCGATGACAAACATTTACTTAATTCTATCATAACTTTTTCCAAGGGGTATGCAGAATTATGCTCATTCCGTGACCATGTTGCTCCATGTTGCGGGACATTGTCGCTCATTTCAACTCATCAACTGTTAAGTGCGATGTTAGGCGAACAGCTGACTGATTTTTAAAATTCGAGCTGCTCAGCGAACTAGTTTGAAAATTCGAATTTTTAAACGGGTGAGTTAGAGACTGTTAAACCAGTCAGTTCAAAACTTCGAACTGTTAAGCGAGTGAGCTCGAAAATTCGAAATGTAAGTTTGAAAGTTTGACAATTTGAGCTGTTAGGCGATGTGGCGCGAAAGCTCGAACTTTCCGTTTAAATGTTATCGAAACCATGGAATTTCATGTTCATAGCATACTTTGCAGCATAAATGAAATACATTCAAATTTAATTGGAGGGAATTTCAAAAGCATTCAAGAATTTCAGCTAACAAGCTATTTAGAAATAATAATAAAGTAAACTCATGAAACCCAAATCCCGTAGCTGGCACGTCAAATTTGAATTTGAATAGCAGAAAGGCATTCTGTGACTTGTGCACTCTAGATCAGATCCGGTTCCTTAGACACTTTCAGCAAATGTCCATTTGCCCACTCATCCGCCTAGACTTGCTATCTATTTTCGGCTGGCTTAGTATCTATCGAGACACGCGAAAAACTCTTTTGGCCATAAACAACTTAATCAAAATACATAAATCATGACCGATGCAAGATACTAGCACAAAGACGCTGCCGCATGGCCAAAGCATTCGATTCCCCTGCGGCTCTGTGTGTTTGGTTTGTCATATTTTCCACTTATCAACAACTTCATAGACTGGCGCGGGTCGTAACACGGAGACTGGACGACGCTGCCACATTATACAATTACATACCTGAAGCAAAGCCCAAAACAAAAAAGAAACACATATGCGAATTAAATTGTAAAACGAACGTGAATCCAGCAGCAGAGTCGAAAGCGAAACACCTGGAGACGAAGATGCAGCTAATGTCGAGGTTGAGGCTGGGTCTGAGTCCGAGTCAGAGTCCGAGGCCCAGTCCCAGTCCCAGGCTGGGTCTGGATCTGGCTCCGAAGATGCCTTCCGTCCATGTCCACTCTCATAATCAGCAGATGTTTGCCGCCATGAAATTGGAAAGGAGGAAACAGTTGGCTGCCCGATGGAATGGCCAACTGGTTATAGATGTGGCCACTTCGCCTCCCCCCATCCCCATCCCCATCCCCATCCGCATCCCCATACCGATCTCGATCCCCATTCCCATTCCCATTCCGAAGCCTGGATTAAGAAATGCCTGTTTAAATTTAAATTTTTTGTTTTTTGTATATTTTTTTTGTGGTCATTTTTGGGGGTTTTTATACTTTTTAGGTATTTTTGATTGTTTTTATTGAAATTCCTTAGATCGCAAGAAGCGCACAGAAGTAATATGTATGGTAATTGTTGTATATATATATATAGATATAGATACATTATTATTATCATTTATATATATTTAATGTAATATGTAAGTAATATATATATATATTGTGTTGTGTGTCGTGTGTATGTGTGTTGTGTTGTGTTGGGGTGGGGTGTTTGTGTGAGTGTCTGGGAGGTGTGTGTGTGTGTGTGAGTGTTGGTAGGTTGGTATAATAATTAGATATACGTAATTAAGTATATATTATATACAAATCTCAATGGAGCGTTGATTGATTTGCTTGAATTTACAATTATATCTGGTCTCTGTATCTGTATCTGTATCTGTATCTGTGTCTGGATCTTTATCTGTATTGTAGATGTATAAATTTAAGATTACGCGCTAGAGATATATTTCAAAAATGTCCACTTCGCTACAGGCTTATCCAACTAAAGTATATCTAAATAATATGTATATATATGTGTATATATGTATCTATATATTGTATGGTTTTGTATGTAAAGACACAATCCGCCTAGCCCAGGCAGCATTAGCTATGGGACCGGACCCGAAAAAAAACCCTTTTTCTTTTGCAGCCGAGTCGACAAAATTTGTCATAATTTTCATGTTACATTTTCTTATTGGTTTTTTTTTTGTGGATTTTCTTGTTTGTTTTTTTGGTTTAGTTTAGTTTTTGCTTTCAGTTTTCAGTTTAGGCTTTTAGTTACAGTTTTTCTTGCTTTAATGTTTGAACTAAGTAAAATGTCTTGCAGGCTGTTCGCTGGCAAAGAAGGCGGCGACTCATCCACTCCATTCCACTCCGTTCCATTCCATTCCATTCCATGCCCCTTCGATGCAGTTCGAACAGCATGCAAATTGGAATACGTTGGCTTTGGACCTGCATATACATAGATAGTCTGGATATATATACACATACATACATACAGCATACAGCGTACAGCGTACATCGTACATTACATACATATGTCACGAATGTCTCTAAACTAAAGTTAATACATAAATTCAAAACACAAGTTCAGGGTTAACATTATACAAAAGTGCGTAAGTGGTAACAATTCTCAGAGTTCTCAAAGAATGCACACAGAGAGGAAACATCGTAATCGTCATTGATTAGTAGCCACATCGATTCATCGAGTCACGTTTATCGATTCACGCATATCGATTCATATCGTTGTGTGGACCATTTGTTGTCTTGTCTTGTCTTTCATTTGTTGTGAATATAAATATACACAAATATATAGATAAATATATATGCTTGCTTCTACATATTTTAGTCATTTGATTTATGTTGTTTGCAATTGCAAAGAAAACTTACACATAGAGCAGAAAGTTTGTTTGTTTGTTTTTTTTTGTTTGTTTGTAGCATTCAAAAGTTATAAATAGTTGCTTTCTGACAGCATATTTGTATTTATTTTATATACGTACGTACATATGTATATCAGTTAATCATTCATAAATTATCACCCATCTGAAATTAACTGCTTCTCTCATAGCATACTTCAATCAATCCATCAATCAATCACTCACTCACTCACTCACTCACAAATGTTGCTGCTGCCTGGCACACACTGCAAACAAATTAAAAAAAAAAACACTACAAAAAATGACATTCTTCCAGACATTCCATTCCACATTTCTCACTCTCATTCTCATCCGTTTAGAGATTTTTCTTTTTGTTGATTTACGTTCGATTTCCTTTTGATTACAATATTGGTTATTGATTAAGATTTTGTTGGTTTTGTTTTTGTTTTTGTGAATTGAATTTCATTGAGCAACCTCTTCTGATGCTTCAGATAAATACATCGTCTCCTTCCATACATATATCTCAACCCAGTCATCATTCTCATCATATCATTATCATTATCTTTATCGACATCGACAGTTCAATTTGACTAATATTTACATATTATCTCATCACTTTTTTCATCATATCATTTCATCGTTGTTTTGCCTGCTTGGAATTTCTACTGGAACCGACCACACTCATCCTGTACTCCCGAACTCCTGAACTCCTGCACTTGCCATCCAAAACAGTCATTCAATTTAATCGTACAATTAGGAGGCTATATATCGTATGTATCTAAGTTTCTAAGTTTCTACTCAAAAATCATGGGCGTGCGGGTTTGGGTTTGGGCCGACAAATTCCAAGTTAAATTCAATTTCGGGGTTTTCTATTGTTTTATTACAAGCACAAAAAAAAGGGGGTGGTAGAAGAGAAAATATATGAAGAAATCAGGAAATGAAATCAGAAAAAGAGCAACGAAATATTCGTATATCCCAACAGATTTTTTTGTTTTTGTTTTTTTTTCGATATTACACGAGTTATTTGCTTGGCCACAATCTTTATAACGAAATTTTCTAGAAAAGTGTGTGTGTGTGTGGTGTGTTTTAGAATTTATAATTTAAGAATTTGCTTTGAGTTTTTCAGACCGTTTTTTTTGTTTTGTTTCATTTTTTTTTGGCCATGATCAACATTTAACAGTAGCTAGACTTCAGTCAGAAAAAAGGAGCTTTCTTTTTTTTTTGTTGAGCGTGTGGGTGAGGTGCGGTGAGGGTGGGTCGTGGGAGGACTACAGTCTACTACAGTCACGCGACAAACTGAATTGTTTTGCTGTGTAAATGGAACAGAACAGTGGGTCGTCGCACAGATAAGCGCACATACAGGAAAATGTGATTGATTTACAAACGGAAATACCAGAGTTGCTTAAACAAAATGCTGTAGATCCTCCTCCTAGTCCTGATTGCCGGTCACGTTGAGATAGGAGTTCTCGCCCAGCAGCAGCATACTGGGCGGCGATCCATCGTGGGGATAGAAGAAGGCGAACTGGCCGCTGTAGGTGCCCGCCATGCTGCTATCCTCCCGGCTGTAGACGGGCACACCTTCAATCTGCTTCGTGGTGACCACCAGGCTGCCAGTGATTCCGCCTCCTCCCGCTGCTTCTGCTTCTGTTGCTGCTTCTGCTGCTTCTGTTGATGCTGCTGCTGCTTCTGTTGATGCTGCTGCTGCTTCTGCTCCTCCTGTTGTATCCTTCTCAATCCCTGTCATGGTTATGGTCTGGTTTCCATCTTTATCTATAGTTGAGTTGTTCCCCTTATGGATCTGGATGCGAGGTGGGGCTGGGTCTTGGGACGATGAAGGGACGATGGGTGGTGATGGTGTTAGTTCAGTTTCAGCCAAGAGCTTTGTTGTTGTCGTTGTTGTTGTTGTTGCTGCTGTTGTTGCTGTTGATCCCAGTGCATTTTGTGGCCAATAATGCGTTTGCTGCTGCTTCTGATGCTGATGCTGAGGCTGATGCTGGAGTTGTTGGGTGTGCGGCTGCTGCTGGCCCAATCACGTGCTCAGCCAGGTGGAGTTGCACGTGCAAATGGTGCTGGGAATCACAGGTGCATAGTAGACGCCGTTGGCATAGATGAGGCCCGGCGGGCCCGCCTGTATCTGGATGGTCTGTGGTCCCGCTGCCGCGGACTGATCGCTGCTGCTTGTGCAGCAGACCGTGGCCGGTGCCGCCTGCTGCACGTAGATGGTCTGTCCCTGTGCCGACTGCGGCGACTGCGAGACCAGGGTGAGCGTTGTGCCCTGCTGCGCCGCCGCCTGAGCTTGTGTCTGCTGATGCTGCTGCTGATGCTGCTGCTGCTGCTGCTGCTGTTGCTGCGCAGAGTCCAGGAACTGTTGCTGTCGCTGTTGGTGCTGCTGGTACTGCTCCTGGGCCTGCTGCTGCTGCTTCTCCTGCTTGTTGTAGAGGACCTGGGCGGCCAGCGACTGGATGAGGTGCAGCGTCTGTCGCCGCTCGTGGCTCATCAGGCAGACCGTCGACATCTCGACCACCTCGCGTAAATGCATCAGGTACTGATACTGGAGGGGCTCCTCGTCGACGCCCCAGAAGTGGTTGCGCAAGTAGGCCTCCAGCTTTGTGGTCTGCGTGTTGATGTCCGGGAAATCGATGAAGAAGCGCGAGCACATGTAGCGCTCCAATGTCTTGATCAGCTGCGAGTCGACGGCCTTGTAGTTGCGCACCAGGAGGTTGCAGTACTTGAGCAGGCCGCCGCCGCGGATCTCCTCTGGCTGCCGCGTTGAGATCAGTTTCTTCTGCAAGTGGTAGAGCGCCTCCTGGAAGTCCCCGTACACGGACTCGCCCACCACCGTCGGGTAGAAGTTCTCCGAGATGGGTAGGGCGGCGCAGTCGTAGAAGAGGAGCAGCGAGTCGAGCACGATCTGGAACGAGTCCACGGAGAACTCGAACTGGCGCCGCATCGAGTCGACGAACTTCAGCTCCACGTTCTTGTGGCCCGGCGAGTTGCCCAGCGAGATGAGGGACCAGCGGTCGCCGTCATTGTTGTTGTTGACCTTGACCATCTTGCCGACGTAGGCCTCCTTGAGGGAGCACGTGTAGATGCGCCGCTTGCAGACGCCCTCGGGCATCAGGTCGAGCAGTGTGTTGAGCACGGCCACCTTGACGCGGTCGAAGACGCGCGGCGTGCTCAGCTCGATGGCAAATATCAGGTCCAGGTCATTGTATGGCTGATCCTCGCTGGCTAAAACATGACTAGCTGCCCCACCGTTCAGGCGGATGTCCTTAACTAAGACCCCGGCACCGCCGGCGTTCACCTCCGCCTCCAGCTTGCGGCGCACCAGGTTGACCAGGTCCTTGAGCGTCACCTCCAGCGTGGGGAAGTTGCCCCGTCCGTGTATGGCCACCTTCTCGTCCATCACGTCGTGCAGCTTGCTCACCTGCTCGAACGAGAGGACGGCCAGGCGCTGTGTTCCCCCGGTGTCGACGCTCTCCAGCGATCCATGGTCCGAGGTCGAGGCTATCGAGGAGCCCGAACTGGGCGACGGCGGCGGTGTCTCGGTGCCGCCGTCCGAGTGGAATCCATCGTCGATCTGGTAGACGTCCATTCTGTTGCTGCGCTGCTGATGATATACCTGTTCGGCTCCGTCTAGTGTCCCGCACTGCAACGAAAGTAAACGAAACGCAGGAGAATGTCAATTACGGATTACGGAGCAAATATCTTAAATATTCTACGAAATATTACATCGATTCGGCTGGATTTGATATCCTTATATTGATATTTGTATATGATTTCGGTTGTTTCGCCTTAAACTCAAAGCCGATTATGGTTTTCAAAGATAAATCGATCCTAAATGTTTCCGTTTTTGTTTTTTTTTTTAAATTTTGTATCTAAAATTTTTACTAAAAATATCGCCTTGAAAATGTTGAGAAAATACACACTACATTAATGCTGAGTGTGTTCTAAAGGCTTTCTGAAGTCTAGCCAAAAGAATCTTTCGATAAATTCAAGTGAATTCGTTCGGAAAGCCACCTTTGTGTTTCAGTTTGTTCCGGAATCGATTCGATCGTTTTTTAGTGTTGTTTTGCTCCCTCTCGCTCTCTCTAACCAAAAGCTTCTGGGCTGAAGCTTTTGCCTATGACTACCGTTGCTTAGAGGTTGCTTCTGCCTCTTCCATACATACAATATATGTAGAATGTATGTATATTTATCCCCCCTCCCCCTATAAATGGTCTGCTTCTTTCAATATCATCATCATCATCATCATCCCATTGCCGATGACTTTTTTTGTCACTGCTGTTTCATTTATTTATTTGTTGTTTTATCTAGCCAATGCCAAATGTGATGTGCCGCCCGGGGGCTTCTTTTAATTAATTAATTTGCTTTAAATTTTGCTAAATTCGTTTTCAGTGTCTGCGCTCTCTCGGGTGTTGTGTGTGTGTGTGTGAGTGCAGCCTACGCGCTGCGCTAAACATAAAATTCTGTTCTATTTATTGCTTATTTTAATCGACAAAAACAACAGCAATAATTTTTGGCTCTGCTCTGATCGGTTCGGTTCGCTTCGGATCAGATCGAGAGTCAAAAGTTCCGCGTTGTTATCGAAAAAGCGACGGCCAGAATGTAGGTAGAAGCAGGTGCAAGCAGGGGGAAGGGTATTCCTAATTCCTCATTCCCCGATTACCCACTTCTCTAATTCTCGCCTTCTGTTTTTTTTTTCTACTATGTGTGTGTGTGTGCGAGTGTGTATGGCATGGGGGCTATTATATCGTTTAGCTCTATCTCTTGTATAAGTTTTATCTGCTTTAGGTTTTTTCTTTTTTTTTTTCTTTCTTTTTTATCATTTTGTTTGTGCCGTTCAGTGTAAAAATTAAATTTTCTGGCATAACTGGCTGCCGTATCCGACCGCAGTCGCATATATACTACATATATATACAGGAGGGATGGAGGGATGGAGGGAGGGAGGGAGGTGTAGCTTAGTTTGGGGTTGAGGTTGAGGCAGTCAGTCGGCTGGGAGGCACTTGGACCAGAGTGCCATAATACGAGTACAATTCAAATAGATTCTTTGCGTCGTCGTCGTCCTATCGCATGATTCACAGTCTAAAAAACTTAGTTTAACCCGGAGCGGGACCGGTGTGCGGTGTGCGGTATGCGGTATGCGGCATGCGGTGTGCGTCGTGGCTCGACCCGGCCGGACGATTTGCACAAATCGCATGCAAATGTATTTGAAATAAGCTTTTGTACAGCAAAATATCATTCACAAGCAAACGAAGAGAACAGAACAGCAGCAAAGCTCAGACTTGACGACGCGATCCAAGACCCCACAACTGCGACTGAGACTGCGACAACGACTGCGACTTTGGGTGCATTAATTTGTGCTTAGTTTTCGTGTGAATTTAGTAATACAACCAACTAAAATTGTCTGTCTGTGTCCGGGTTCGGTTCACTTTTAGTGTGGTGGTGTGGTGTGGTGTTGGGGGTGGGAGTTCGTTCTGCTTGCTTTGCATCTCCGTATGAGAACTGCCGCGTGGCTGGGTTCACATTCGGGGCACCCGCTGATGGGTTGACTTGAGAGCATTATTATTCACTCAGTTCCAGTTAACTCAGTGGATACTTTTGTGTTTTTTTTTACTATACGGGGTATTTAGTGGAGCAAAAAGGGGTATGTTGAATTCGAGAATTCAGAATTCTTGCTCCAATTACGAGTATGAAATTCCATATATTCTATAGGCAGCAGAAACACACCCGATTAGCGGGTATCTGCTAGTCGGAATTTCAATCTGCATCTGTGTACTTTTCTTTGGCAATTATTTATTTATTAATTGCCATTGCATTGACGTCGACGAAAAGCCAAGCCCCGCCACGCCACGCCACACCACACAAATTGTGCCTGTCGTGTATTATTGTAATTGTTTACTGCATTTTCATGAGGCAGTCCACAAAAGGCTGCAAAGAATTTGCCCTTCAAGGGTTTTTGGTGGACTTTTGCCTAGAAAGGTGTCTCCCCTACCTTTTGGATTTACTTTCTCTTTGATCTGATAATTCGCTTTAAATTTAATTAACACACTCTTTTGCCTTGGCTATCAAATTGTTTAAACCAATATCGCAAATTGAGGTTTATTGCTTTGCTAATCACTTTCTTTGGTGATGCTTTTTCCTGTAATCTTCCTGTAATTTAATACATTTCGCAGGAATAGGAATCATTTTCACCAATTTCTAGCTGCGTTCATCATTATCATAACTGTATTTTAATGTTGGCCGCAACTGTTGGCCAAAAACCTCAGCAGCAACATGCAAACAGGTGCAACACGTACATACACATGTATGTATGTTTGTATCTGTGTAGACTGGTAGCTAGTTGGCCTAGACGGGGGGACTGGTCTCAAATAAAAGTGAAAATCGTTGCTTTTCTCTCTCTATCTCTCTCTGTCCCCTCCCTCGTTTGAAAGAAAGTCTCTGCAGAGACTCCGACTCCACTCGAAGTTACTCAAAGTTTCAATACACTCACTCACACAGATCTTCTACAGGTAATACACATGTTTTCGGGAGGGGGGCTTTATTTTCAAGTGCGTGTGTGTGTGTGTGGCTGTTGTTTTTTTTTCTACGTACCGACAGACAGTGCAGAAAAATGTAACGCAAAAACGAATTTGGATTCCGTGTGGATTTTGTTTTAACACTGTAGCAGCATCGGCATCGGCCTAACCATTGAGGAGGAGGAGGAGGTGGAGGAGAGGCGACGAAATGCGGGAGACCGAAGGCGACCGGGGGGAGCAAACGGCGATTGGCGCCTACGAAACGCGACTACGTCTTCTCCTCGGACTAACGGTATCTGTGTACCCGTACGTACAACGTATGGATGGTGTGGCAGGCTGCCTTTGGTTTCGGTCTGGCTCGACTTGTAAATGTAAATGTAAATTTCGTTTCGCAAATCGTTTATTTCGGAATCACAATTGGAAATAGTGGTATGTACTACGGTTCACTTCTTCACTTCACTTTTGGCACACACAGACTTTTTATTTTATTTCATTCGAATATTTAACTTTTTGGCATCTCTTTCTCTCTACTCGACTCGTACATGTATGGTATATCTCTATTTAATATATTTCTCGATTGAGGCACCGCACTCTAGCCGAGAGCCGTCCGTTGGGTTGCGCGTTCGAATTGGAATAAAAAATAAAATGAATTGAATTGACGACTCTTAGAATATTCGCGATGGAGTGGTTCGGTTGGGTTCGGTGCGGTTCGGGTTCGTGCTCGGGTTCGGCCCCACAACGAAATAATAAAAGCTTTTCTGACGTCACAGTGCCGCGCAGCTGCTCTTGAGTCGAGTGGAATTTGCGTGTGTTTGAGTGAGTTTCATGCTTGGAGCTTTTTTAGAAGGGCACAGAAAACACACAGACACACACTTATGCACTCAATCTGTTGGGTTAGTCGGTCGATGTCGATCGAACTGGTCTCTCCCGCCGCCCGCTTCTTCTCTCTCTCTCTCTCTCTTTATCCACTTCTTTATGCTTGCACTGCAATGCAATGCGGGTGCTGCTCTGCTCGGTCTCAGCTGATAAAGCGATCAAACGGGTCGGTCGGTCGGTCTCGTCTCTGTCTCTCTCTTTCTGTGTGTGTGTGTGTGTGTGTGCGGCTGTAAATGCGTGTGCCTAGAAGAGTGTGGTGTGTGTATGTGTTAGTGTAAGCTGCATTTATGCCATTTTTGTATTGCATTTTAGCAGGCCGTTCGTTTTCGATTTCATTATTTTGTATGCACCTCGCACTCGCACCTCACTTGCAGTGGCTGTTTCTGGCTGCTGCTGCTGCTGCACTGGCAGAAAACTATTGCTATTGTTCGAAATTTGAAGCCGCCAATGGATCTGTTGGTTTTTCTTATTTATTTGTTCCCTTCCTTTGCTTCTATTTTCTTCGACACTAATTACAAATTCCATTTGTCGCCACAAAACAAAATCAAACCTAAAAAAACGAAACATTTTCTGATAAGAGTGAAAGAAATACATATGTAATACATATTATGTATGTATGTATGTACATATTTCTGTGGGAAGGAGGGCTGCTGATAAGAACCGGACTTTTCTCTCTCTCTCTGTTTTGTTCCCATAGATTTCGATGTTAATTAGGAGAAGCCGCCGGCCGACACAAAGCGACACAACGAAAGCCAAAAATAAATTCAAAATTATGTAAATAATTATCGGTAGCAACAATAATCTTTGCCTCTACCATGTACATAAATACTGTTATACTGTTATACTGTATGGCATTAATACATACATATGTATGTGTTATACTTGTTTCGACCGTTTTAGTATATTCGGAACCCCCCAAACAATATCAATAATAATAGCATTGATGAGAGATGAACCAGAATAATACTCAGACAGACACATGATTATTGATATTATAACAATTTAGCTTCATTAGCCGTTACGTTACCGTTATTTCGGCGCACCAGCAGAATAACGGTTCAATGTTATAATTTAGCCAAAAATGTACCGAAACATTTTGCAACATTTCATTTCTGCCTGCCGCGCTGTTTGGATTGCTTGATTAATGTTTATTTGCGCATGATGGATGCCCGAAAAGAAAACCAGCAACAGCCGCAGCAGCAGCCGCAGCAACATTGAGGCAAGAGCGTTAATGTATCTTGCAGATACTCGCACCGAAAACCTGCAAGATCTTGCACTGCATTGCTGCGAGTGGGGCAGGGCAGGGCGGGGCAGGCAGCAGCAGCACACGAGAAATATAATACAAGACACGGCGGCCCGAGCGGTGCACAGCTCTGAGGTCGAAGTCGGAGCAGCTATTGTTGGCTGGTTGGCTGGCTGGTTGCTTGGTCGGTTAAGGGGGGACCTGTTGCTGTTGCTGTATTTGTATCTGTATCTGTATCTGTCTGCTGCTGTGTGCCAGTTGTATCTGTATCTGTAGCTGATGATGATGATGATGATGTCTTGGCTGGCTCCGCTACGCTGTTTGACTGTTTGGCAAGACACAGACTCATTCAGGGCGACCCTGACCCAATAAGCCGTGTCCATTGCGAATGTATCTGTATCTAGCCAAGCAAGTATCTGTGGCCCAGCGAGCCAGAAGGATCCAGCGAGTAAGACAGCCAGCAGTTCCGCAAAGGTCGAAACGAAAGTGTCTGAAAATCTGGAATTCTTGGGCAAACCCCACCCGCCAGCTCCAGCACCATCTCCCACCCTTCTACAATACACAAAATGCAAATCGCGACTAATTGTTATGCCGATCAGCGATCAGCGCTCACCCAGCAACCTCAAACCCCCAAACCCCGAACCGGTTCGACCGACATTTCAAATACGCATTCGATTCCATATTCCATTCGATGCGATTCGATACAGACACCGACGAAATCAGCTTCAGATTCACTTGAGTTTGTTTTTTTTGGCATAACTTCACATACAGTACGAGGGAGGGAGGGGGGGGGGGGGGCGGGGTAGTACCCTCGCAGTAGTACACTTCCAAGGCAGACACTGAAAGCGAAAGTTCCCGCGACACACCCAAGAATCAAAGAAAAACTAAGCCAACGTCTGCTTTGGAATGTCTTACAATATATATATATATATATATATGTGAATGTGTTTTCCTTTTTTCACTCTCTGATTTGAGCTGAAGAGGATTCTATCCATGGAAATGCCAAGAATATTCCTTCCTTCCAAGAACATATATATTGCTTTATATATATGTTATTCCTGGGCAGATATTCCATGTACAATAACAGTTAATATTTTGTGTTAATAGTGAAAACAGCTGATCTGCAGATTGATGGCCGTTCAACCGGAAATTGAATTTCGTTTAGTTCAGTTTTTCAGCTTTACTTTTCCTTTCTTCTCGTCTTTTTTCCTCTGTCTTTCGTTACTGTTTTCGGTTTTGCTGCCATATTCATGGGGGGAGGGGGGGGTTTCGGTTTAATTGTTACTCTTTCTTCTGCTATTTTCTTTTGTGTGTCAAAACGTGACGAAAAAAGATTTAGTTTTTAGTTTTAGATTTGATTTGAGCTTAAAAACTCGTTATTCAATTAATTTTTCTCTTCTTTCGGTTTCCTCAACTGAATTTTCAATGAACACTCTCCGCCCCTCCTCCTCCTCCCTCCCCACCCGTGATGGTGGGTTATGCAACCCTTTTTGGGTCGATTTGTGGCTCGTGTTTCAATCAAAATGATGGGCGAAAACAAAATTCTGGCTGAAATAATTTTATTAACACAAAAGTGAATTGTCTGATTGCCTGTCTGATTGTCGGCTACAAAAATATAAATTGAGCAATTTAATTGAAGTTCATTAAAAGCCCAAATGAAAATAGAAAGTTCGTCGAGTCAACTCCCAAAAAAACAAAAAAAAAAACAAAAAATGAGTGAGAAAATTGCCTGTGATTAGGTAAGGTAGTATTAGTATTAGTATGATTAGGATTAGTATGTATACTATACTGGATACTGTATACTGGATACATAAAAACAAAAAAAAACAATATCCATTGTCGAGCCAAACAGATTTCGGTCAAACGGAATACGGATGCAATGTACTGCAGATAGAGAATATTGTTTTGGCTTTCGGCTTTTGGCATTTGTGCAAATATTATTCTGAACAATAAATAACGAATATATTGTGAGCTGGAATCTTTGTTTCTTTCTTTCTTTCGGTGTCATAATACCTCATAATACCCCCATTATTTGCTACTCAACCGCTCCCGAGAAATGGTTGGAATAAGGGAAAAACATTTATCTGTAAACAAAAACAAAAACAGAGAGACAAACTAATATTTTCCAATCAAATATTGAGTCAGATGTTTTGCAAAAAGATTCAAATATTTTGGCATAAATCATTCTTAAATATTACCATCCGATTAACATTTTAATTAAACCTTTAATTTATGTTAAATGTCAGTGCATGGAATTTATTTTTGGGCCAACAATTATACAATGATTGTTGAATGCCTAAACCGCCTCTTAAATTTAAATTAAATTTCAAACTATTGTTTGCTTCTTTTTAAACATTCCTCAATATGGCATTTACGATCCTATAAACTATATTATTGTATATATTAACATATATTCCTGTGGGGTGTGTATACAGTCTCAAAGGAATGGAATTTCTGTTCCGTTTATTGATAAAATTGAATGATATTTGGGTTTCCAAGGGAAATCATACGGAAATGGTCATGGAATTGGTTAAACTTATTTCTAAATATTGCAAATTCTATTTTTTTGCCAATTAATTTTGATTAAAAATTCTATTAAAGGTTCATTTTAGTTAGTTTTTTTTGTTGTTCGATAAACCGACGGGTCGTTAAATCGCTTTAATGCGATTGTGGCCATAATCGGTTGATAGTTTTGTGCCACTCCACTGTTATTGCAGCTTCATTCGCGTTAAATTTAATTTGATTTCGCGTATCAACTGATTTCAATTAAGCGATTAAAAATCCCAGGTACTGTACCCACTAGATAAACAAGCCGTTCAATTGCTGTCTCCCTCCCCCTCCCTCTCCCTCTCTCTCTCTCTCTCTCTCTCTCTGTTTCTGTCTCGATGCTTCTTCAGTGTTTTTTGTTTTTTTGTGGCTTTTCGGAATGGCGTATTGCTGTTAGTCTAGTTTTTTGTGTTTTTTTGTTGTTTTATAAGTATCTTTTTACTATCATTCCGATGTGCTTGTTGTTGTTGTTGCTGTTGTTGTGTGTTTACGAGTGTTGTGTTGTTCTTTCGTCGATGGCGTTCATTGTTTTGTGGCGTGACTCTCCAGAATCATGCAACTTGTAATTACAGCAATGTGACGATGAGTATCTACTACTCGTAGTACGTATCTATGGGATACACACACACACACACACACACACACACACATGCCTAGTATTGGAGTTTCGGCATGCGGATTCTGAACATCAGTCAGAGGGTCTGTGGACTGGGACTGGGGCCTGTGGGCTCCTAAGGTGTGCTCCGCACCACTCGTGTTTCTATCAGTTAATGGCAATTTGACTCGGAATCAATTAAAATCGCTTACAGCAACAAAAACAAACTTTGAGATACACTTTCGAGGCGGCGGCGTCGGCATGCGTTCGCCCCGAATGCGGCAGACCTTGAAGCCAGCCCCCACCATCCATCCCCCCCCCCATACACACACTCACACACACACAGACACACACACAATCTTTTGCAAGGCAGAACGATACAACAAAAACAAAAAACAAAAATAAACGAAGAAAAACAGAGTCGAAAATATTCGTTACCAACGGAGTTTGTAATTAAAATTGATAAATGATTTCGTGCCTCACATATGTATGTATGTATGTATGTATGTATGTATGTATGTATGCATAGTAGAAACGGCACTTCAGCTGTAGACGACGATACGACACTCGTAGAGTGCAGAGTACTTCCTGGAAAAGCAACCTCAGCTGAGATACATCCATTAGATACAAATCCATATGGCTGGAGGAGTGCGAGCATCTGTGGGATTGTGGGAGATGCATTCTAATCGATTGAGGCAGCTAGCAGCAGGCAGCAGGTGGTTGCATATAGGAAGATATATGCACACATACGATACGTGAAAGTATTTCAGGGGAGAGTTTCTGGAAACTGCAGTCTTTAGATATTTTTAGCAGGCAAAGAATTGAGGTAAGGCCCTGGGGGGTAGTTTGTTCTTTAAGTTTCCAATAATGCAAAGACAATCTCCCAGATTGATTGAAGCTATTTTAGAATTTTTAAATATATTGTTTAATGAATAATATCTTTGATTTGGCAGAAAAACTCTATATTCAATAGGATACAGATTGAAAGATACAAAAATATCTAGCAGGGAACATGACTGAAGTGCTTTTAGAATTTTAGAATCTAGTTTAATGAATAATATCTTTGATTTTGCAGAGAAATGCAATATTCAATAGGATCCAGATATCCGATTTAAAGATACAAAAGTATCCAGCAGATACAATATTACATTCAACGAAAAATTACTAGAGATTTAGATAATTTTACAAATATCAAAATGATCAAATCGAAGCAAAAAAAAAAGAAATCTTTCAAATGTATCTTGATAGAAGTACTCCTATAAAAGTATCTTGCAGATACAATTGCTGTAGAGCAACCACTAATGCATTTTCAAAGTGTTTGCCATTTCCACCCGTTTTCCCTACTTTTCCACAATCAAATCAAATATCAAATATGCAATCGTTGCAAAACTTAATTTGAAATTTGAGTATTCCATCCGATATACAATATCCATTTTATGGGACTGCGGCGACACTTTCTTCCACTTCCGCTGAGCGTGGGGGGGGGGGGGAGGGGGGGCAGTGAAAGCAGCAAAAGGCCATTCTAGAGAAGAGAAGAATTATTGCCGCTGGCAGAGTGATAAATACGAAAGAAAAAAGGTGACTAAACAAAGTGGAGCACTTGCTGCCAGGTAAGCTGAAAATATTCGACAGATATAGATACTGTATCTGCGGCTAAAACAAAACAAAAACAAAAACAGTTGTATAAACAGTCAACAGGCTCGCTCGGTGAATGCGCTGTGCCAGATTCAGTTTGCGGATTGGCCAAGTGTTTCTTTGGGCCCCGAAAGAGCACGAATAAAAAAAGTCATTCGAAAGATGTTTTGTTGCTCTGCAATTAAGAGAGGGAGAGAGAGAGAGCGATGCCACCCACAAAATACAAGCAAAAATACTTGAGAAAACAAATATTCATGAAATATGCATCCATATGTGGGTTGAGTGGGGGGGAGGTGTGGCTCTGGCTGTGCCTTTAACTGTGATTGATTCAACAGACGATGACTAACTGGATGGGTATTGTTGTGGCTGCTTAGCCCCAGCAGATCGAGTTGTTGATTCATTTGTTTGCTTAACAATTAATTAGCCCATCTCGCAGATGGCATTTATGCTCCGGTTAAGTGTCTGTAAGTGCTTGCTCGGGATTTGGGCCATCTTTAAATGCATTCAAGTTATAATTTAATACCATTATTGTTTTCTGTTGCCCCTCTCTATCCCTTTCCCTTTTGTTTTCCCCCATAGCGAGCAAAAGTCGCCGAGGGTTTATTGGCCCCGAAAGATGTATATAAAAATAATATTAAAATTGTCATGAGATGGCAGAGAAGAGGCGAGACGAGACGAGAGGAGACGAGACGAGGCAAGAGACACTCGGCAACAGTTGAAATTAAAATTAAATAAAATTGCTTACACAAACACAAAAGTTCAGAAATTATTGCTTATTACATCGGTACGAGTCGGCGGTCTATATATACCTATACCTATACATATACATATATACTATATAAATATACTCGAATAATGCCTGTAGATACTTTCCAGCGGGGACTTATCATCAATCAAGCAACGCTCTCTGATGATGAGAGACCAGATGAGGTCCGGTCCGGTTCGGTCCGCCTGCACGTGCAGGCTGAATCGGTTAATGGCCCCACCCCGCCCACACGCCCCCCACAAACAAATCGCACGATCATACTACAACTATAATCATCGTTCGTCTTTAATCCGCAATCGATCGATTATGAGTTTCATTCATTGGGGCAAGCCGAGGGGTTTCTGAACTGAAACTAATCTATAAATTAGACCTAGCCCGAAATTGCGACCAGCGTTGCATTCTCGAGTCTCGAGCATCAAAGCAATTGGCAGCTTGCGGCCTGCTGCATATCTAAATATTTTTTAATTTGAATTTCAATTTGAATCTGAAATTATAGCACAATTTTCGTAATTGCACTTTCTTTTGTCGCTACAACTACGTGTTTAACATTTCAAGTAAAATCGTAACGAAAATCGTTATGCAATCTGATTTCTTTGACTTGTATGCATATTACGTCATTCCCCGCCCCAGAAACCAAATAGAGACTCCAGTTTATGGAGAGAGACGATCTAAGCCGCTGATCTGATGGTTTGCTGATGGCTTAAGTATGCTCTAAATCGCAATCGAAAACGAAAACGAATCAGCGAAATCTTATTCTGGCATTCAGAGGCCATCCAAAGGCAACAAACACTCGAAAATGCCAATCTGCTGAAGACCTGAAGAGCTGGAGAGCTACCCATAGCACATACAATAATAGTCGTTGAAATGCTGTTGACTGGCGATGGAGGAGGAGGAGCTTGGGAGGGGGATTGGCCACCCCAGCCACCGATTTTGTTGGGCATTCAAGTGCGAGCTGCGTAATCTGCTTATTAGACATGAGCCGATGCCTTCGCGCTTCGGTTTGCTCAGAGCTCCACACTCGAGTGGAGCACACACAGACACACACACACACACACACACACACAGGCAGACACATACTCCATAGCACCCACCACATCGAATCGCATAGCATCGCAGTAATCATGGCATAAAAATAGAAATCCGATTTCAATTATAGTTCTCTCTCTCGCGGCGCCCGCTCGGGGTTCCATCTATCATATACGTATGCGATACGTATCCCCATCTATCTGTATCTCTCAGATACACAGATACGCCTCGGTAAGCATTTCGATCCCTTGGAATGCCATGCCCCCATACGAGTCTTGGTCCAATATACTCGATACTTCTCCCATCGAAAGGTTAGTCGATGGAAGGCAGTGCCTGTGTCTGTGCCTGTGTCTGTGGCAGTGGCAGAGTTCGTGCCACATTTTGGGGAGCTGCTCGGCGCGAAGCTCGTTTCTGCGATTCGTTTTTCGGTTTCGCTTTGTGCTGCGTTTTGTTGCGTTGCGCTTTAGTTGGTCTCTGTGTCAGTGGAGCTCCGAAATGCCACCTTGCCGCACTGCCTTGCCTTGCCTCAGCTCAGCTCAGCTCAGCTGAGCATTCACCAGCCCAGCCATTCCATGCCCCATGCCACGTATCTGTGGCAATGTGGCAAACATTCGGCTGCACTGCAGCCTCAGGCAATGCTTCGTTGCACGATGACGACGACGACGACGGAGACGGAGACGGCGACGGATTGGTTTCAACTTTTCAAACAAAAAAGTGAAAGGAGTTTTCAAACATTTCGTACCTCTACTTATTATTATTACTATTATTATTATTATTATTATTGTTATTAAATTTAAGGCAAAACTTAATTTAATTTGACATTTGCCTGAGGAAAAACTTCCTCTGGGAGTGAAAGGAAAGCCAGGGATTATGGATTCCATGGGGAATCCATAGAACAACTCATTCATTCACTCATTCATCAAAGGATTAAAAACATTCATTCAGCCGTTGGCTGGTAGCTTCATGTGGCTTCTTGGCAGCAGCCACAGCCTGGCTTAATGGTGAAAATTACTGGGGGGGAAAAACACTGATTTTCACTTAGCCAGAAACAGCAGTGCAGTAACAAAAGGCAAAAGCAAGAGCAAACCTCTCGGCCCAACCCAAAACGAGCCGCAAAATGCTGGCTGCTGCTGCTGCTGCTTGCCACTGCCACTGTTGTGGCAAGTGTGTTTCTGTGTGTTTGAGTTTGTTTCTCTACTCGACGCCTTTGTGGGTTGTACAATGCACCCGAGAGTCATGCACATGAGCACATGCACATGCCAAAGCATTGCGCCACCAGAAGCAACAACAACAACAAAAGCAGCCACCAAAACAACCACAACAACCACAGGCTAAGCACCTGAGAGACGAGACGAGACGAGTCTGTGTCTGTGTGTCTGTGTGTCTTTGTGTCTGTGTGTCTGGGATTCCGATTGAGGCAACTGAAACCGAAACTGCATTCGAGAGATCCAACAGATGAATTGTGAGATCTCTCGCGATCTCTTGGCTAACTTTAAAATATATGCAAAAACTATGAAAAACTACCACAAGACACACACAAAGATAGGCACTAAAATGCCTAGAGGCAAAGGTAGGGAAAAAGACTCTATAGAAGGAAAGTAAGCAGAAAAAAAGAAAAGAAAAACGGGCTGGAAAAAAGTCAAAGAACTTTGAAAATCGCCTGTCAAAAGTGTAATCGATAAATTCGATCGAATAATCGATTGCTTACAAAAAAAAAGGATTATATTCTTCATTCTTTAAGGATCTATTAGTAAGGATCTTCTGTATGCGCTGGACAATCCCTCAATCAATTCATTAATCCTTTGATTTTTCTTTCGCATATTAGTATTTATGTATTTATGTTTTTTGTTTTTTATTTTTTTGTGAAAGCCACAACCGCAAGATGGAAATTTTCATCTTCATTTTGCGTGTGGCTGGATGGATGGGGTGGGGTGGGGTGGGGGGGGTAACTTCTATGTGCAACTGCCGCAGCGGCATCTGTGTTGCTCTTCGCTCCTCTGTCTCTCTGCCACTGACTCTTCCTCTGACTCTGTTTTGCGGCTGTGCACGGGCAGACTGCCGTTTAAAGCGCGAAAGTGAAATCTTTTCTCGCATTTCCATTTCCAATTCAACAAAAAAAACGCGCTTTTCTTTGATTTTCTGACGCTTTTGGCGCTGCTTCTTGCTGATTTGTTTCTTTTTTTCTTTTTGGTCAGTGAACTTTTTGTATGGTGTGTGCGGAATGTTGATGGTGGCAGGAGGGGTGTGGTGCGGGGGGGGTGCGAAATAATCGATACTCACGCGATAGCTAGTCGATGGCGATTACCGATAACGATACCGATGTGGATGGGGAGGAGAGAAGAGGCTTACCTGAAAGGAGAAAGAGAAAAGTTTAATTAAAGAACAAAATGCGAAGCAAGATAATTTATTACGTATACGACACGAGAAACGTGTAGATTCGATGCGAATAAAATAGAAAAACGTATTTTAAAATATTCGGAAAATATTCTGAATATTTGAGGAGTGAATCTGCGATGGCGGCGGCGCCTCGCCTGGCAACCGCAAAGGAAAAGGAAAAAAGGAAAAAAACGAATGGAAAGAAAGAGGAACCCCAAACAAAAAATACGATCTAGATCTAGATCGAGAGCAACACTTGAATGAGATTCGGATTCGGATTCAGATTCAGCCAAGGCAGAAATTTCATTTTCGTTCAATTAATTTATTTTCTTTTTTCGTGTACAGTGTGCCCTGACAAAGGCAGACGACCCCCTTGAGAGAGAGAGAGATGGAATGGGGTGTGGGGCAGGGACAGGCTGCCTTTCCTTTGAGCTGCCACTGCCACTGTCTTGTGTAGAAATTGTCGCATTCTTTCGGGTTGGATCTGGCACAGATAGCTCTACATATTGCTCTACATATTGTATCTGTATCTGTGGCTGTGGCTGTGTCTGCTGTATCCTCATATAGATTGTTTACTCGTTCAGATATTATTGTATTTTAGGTGCTTTAAGTGCTATTTAAACAGCTGAAAGTTGTGTTCACCATTTGCCCTGTTTTTTCCCATTGTCCCCATTCAAGCCAACAGTGGGACAAAGGGGAGAGGGAAACTATGGTGGGTGGAGGTGGGGGAATCATTTTATATATTTTTTTTCGGGAATGACACCTATTTATGGCCACTCTGGAAACAGAAATAGCGCCAACAGGTAATCGTAGCAGGCGGCCACCCACCCACCCACCACCACCACTACAAATGCACAGATACTTTTGTATCTGCTGCGAGTATCTGTGTGTGTGTGTGCGTGTGTGTGTGTGTTGGACCTGGGCTTAATTCAATTAGCTGCCGTCTCTGTCCTTAACTTGAACGTATTCGTTTTTAATTAGAACTGTAGACGCATAGAACGCCTCGCAGATACAGATACAAATATATATATATATATATGTACATACATATGTATATGTACATGTAATCAAAGTCAAAGATACATATGTATCTGTATGTAAATGCATATGTATCTTGAAGCTTGTTCAGTTTTAGTTTTCTTTTTGTTTTTGCTTTTTGTGCATGAAATAAATGCCGATAGGCCGACGGACAACGAGCGAACGAACGAGCGAACGCAGTGGCCGACCTTCGCCGTGTGCGGCATACAACGTCGTTGTGCGCTGAAGGTTGACAATCAATAACAACAATTGCAACAACAACAACAAGAGCCACAATAGCAACAGCCACAACAACTGCAACATTAACTAGAGCACAAGCCCCAAAGAAGTAGAAAATACTTATCAAACTTGGTTGCATTTCAAAGGGTTTCCTTTCCTTTTCTTTATTTGTATTTTCATTTGTGTTTTTTTGGGGTTTCGGAGTTACTTTTGGTAGGGTGATGGTAAGGTTGGTAAGGCTGTGATGGAAGATATGGGGTTCATGCATAATGCAGGATATGCTAATGCTCCAGAGCGATAGTTGGGGATATGCAAATGTGTGTGTGTGTGCAACCTACATAACTATAGGTGGGAGGGGGGCTGGGTGGCCAGAGGAAGATCCAAATCGAAGCAAGGATAAATGGGCACAAAAAGAAAACCCGCACAATAGATGCCTAACAAATAGTCGAATAGTTGCTTCAACAGATACAAAGATACACAGTTTGAGGCAGGCAAACAGAAAAGTTATTTATACAACTGGCATACAAGAAGAGATATGGATAAGGAATATCTTAGATATATAGATAGGTAATGCAAAAGATAGATGATGGTAGGATAAAGGATACAAGATCTAGAGATTAATGGCTAAGATGGATAGCTATCAAGGATACACAGATATCTACCCAGATGATAGATTTCCGAAAGCAGTTACAGATGTAGATACACGGATGATGCATTGCACAACTGGCCTGGCCTGCCCTGCCCCACTGGGGCAGAGTTGCAACGTGACTGCTGCGCAATCAAAGGAGAATTATTCAACACGCAATTGACATGTATCTGTATCTGCTGTATCTGCTGTATCTGCTTCATCTGATGCATGCTCCTTTTGTATCTGCTGCCGCATCTGGTGTCCAGCCATCATTAGGCCCAAAACATTTTCTGTAGTCTTTTTCGCTATTATTTCTGCTATTTACAAGTCACGAAGTTGGGCCACTGGCCTGGGCCTGGTAAGCTGCAATTAGTCTCGAGGCAAGAGAGACGGACGCCATGGCGGTGAGGTGTCCATTTCTCTCCGATCTCAACAGATACAACCATACTTATTGCAGATATAAATCACACACCTACGCTGTAGAATGAAAAGAATAGCCGAAAAATGTTTTTGAAATTGCATAATTACATGTCGGATCTGGGGTGGGGGGGGATTCAAATCCTAATCAGCTTAGGTATCTCTGCGTGCCACGTTCTTCGTGGCTCTAGCCCCGCCCTGGGGCCCTGCCCATTAATACTCGCATCTCAAGAGAAATAAACACATTTCACGGGTCTGGTTCTGGTTCTGGCTCTGCCCCGGGGACTTATTCTTATTATTATTATGTATGCGGACAGTATTCTGTGGACAGCCTGCCCACGGTTGAATGGGGTCAGAAGCCAACATCATAGCAGAGATACAACAGCTCAGATACATCTGAGACTGAGGCTGAGGCTCAGGTAGATTGGGGAACCGGGGACTGTGGCTTGGCTAATTTAAAGTCAGGTTATTAACCTTTCACAGAGCACGACCGACTGCGTGGTCTCGAATATGTGCCAAAGACAGAGTCCAGTCCCCCCCATGACGCTGGGCCCGGCACACATTTGCATGTGCGCAAAACATTTTGCCGATACACAGATACATTTGGCCGCGTAACAAGTGCAGCGGCAGCGGCAGTGGCAGCGGCAGTGGCAGCACCAGCGGATCGATGTGGCTTAGTCGACTTTCTTCACGTGTTCGTGTGGCATGCGGCGGAATAGAATGTGGAAAGCAGACAAAACACGAGTAGTAAACAAGGCAGACAAGAACAAACAAGTGGCCAAACTGTTTAAACAATTTCCAATGAGGAGACCGCACTAGTTCTAAGCCATACAAAAGACAACTGTGTATCTTTGAAAGTATCTCCTTAGCACTGCATCGGTATCTGTATCTTTCACTTTATTTACCTATATTTATATTTATATTTATTTATGCTTTATTGTCTCTCCACTCCGTCTTTTGTTTGCACTTATTTCTTGTATCGACATACGAGACTTTGGATAAACAATTTTCAATTCCAATTGAGGTGCAGACAACGTGAACAAACTACAAACTACTCAGACAGAAGGAGAGACAGACAGACGGACGGACGGACAGACAGACACAAACGTTGCGCCAAGTGTTATATATAATGTAATGTAATGTAATGTAATTAGTGGGGGAGGTGGGCTTGGGGCTGCTACCATTTGTTGTATGCAACGTCAAATGTGTGTGGCCTACGGCCTACGGCCTACCCTTACACGTGACAAGACACGGGTGGGTTGGGGGGTGGTGGGCCCCAGACTGAGGTTTCACTGCACACTGACGTATGTACAGACAGTACTCAGCACTCGTAGGCACCTGAACCCGGATATCTTTTGCTGTAGGTTGAAAGATACACGCATACATGTGCAGACATTATATATCTGCTATTGATTTTGAATTTGAATTTCAATTTCGAATTCCGAATTCCAATTCAGATTTGAAATTCCAAGCCCAAAGCAAAGCAACAATATGCATTGCATTCATTTGAATGTCGTACGCGAACTTAAGTTTTTACGATGGAAAAAACAACTATCCCAACAAGAAACAACAACGAACAAGAGCGCACACCCCACACACAACGCAGTTTGTGGTTCAAGGAGTTTTGTAAAATGACTGAAATCGGCTCGCTATTGCCTACAGATGTTGGTATTGAGTTCTTGAAAATGTAACCATAATTGGGTATTATACGTAATATTTGCTTTTAAAAATTAATCATAGACAAAGGTGCGCCAAAGAGACCTTTGATCGATATCTAAGGGAAATAATTAAATACTATCTGGACTGATCTGCAGTACACCATCCAAAAGCAGTCAAAGGGTGCAGTAATTCAACGTATTCATTCAATATTCTTTAGAAATCTATTCTATTGTTGGGTTCTATTCATGAGGTGTAGTTCTTGCTCCTTTGATCCCTAGAGTGAGCGAAATGTATGTATGTATGTGTTCTCCAAAGAAAAATGTTCATAATTAAATCGATTTTCTACGGTATCTACGGTATGGGAGTCCCCTCCCATCAGATACTCTGGAATATCGAATGGCCTGGTCTTTGCAGTTTCGTATCGTCGTTCTCCGATTTCAAGCATCTGTAGATACGTTTATTTTCTACTCCCACCCTTCTTTTTGTGAAATTCAATACAACAGCAGCAATAATCATTGCAAATTCTTCAAACCTAATGATCCACAACTGAAATACAACAATAAAACAGTCGAGAGACTCTGTCCAATGCCGTATACGCACTTAAGATACATAAAAGAACACAAAAAAAAGATACTTTAGCGCAATTCTGTCATTGATAGATACAGCGTCAAAGAGATACAGAGCCAGAAAGAGAGAGAGGGAGAGCGAAAGCGAGAGAGAACGATTTAGATATTTGCGCATTAAATTTTCGCAACATATGCCACAGGCTGCAGCGGGGTAAGGATGAAGTGGATGAGGCGGTTGAGTGGGCATATGGGCGTGGTTTTGACATTTACCTTAGCATTGTACGTTTTCAGCCAATTTTCCGGTTTCATAAGAATGCTGGCTGAATGCGGTTTCGACAGGATATGCACAGGAAGAACAACCACGATAGATAGATAGCTATACGGCAATCAAATGCACACTCGGAGCAGGAGCAGCTTCAGATGTCACGGATTCGAGTCGAGTCGAGTCGAGTCGGGTCGAGTGCTCTTGGAGTACCTTGGAGTGTACAGTACGGTACGAAACACGCAATTAATTCTCGACGGCTGTTTCTTTCGCTTGACTTCTTTCAATTGCACTTTTTGCACACTGTACGAGCACCGTTAGAACGATACGAAACGATACGCACACGTACCCGTGTGATACACACACACAGCAACGCGCACAAAAAATGCACACTATGTTTTTTACGTTTTTGTTTCTTTGCACACAATGACAAACACTTGTTCTCGTCTGTTGGAGAATCTCTTGAGAATCCACACACACGCAAACACACACACACACGTTCCTGCCCTAGAACGGAGCCAACATATGGTTCAACGGTAAAGCCGCCTGGAGGTGTAGCCTGTCAAACATATGCTGCGTGTCCCACTTGACAGGCAGGCTGGCGGCAGGGCGGGCAAGGCGGGCAGTAGGATTGAGTGCAAGAGAACGATAGCGAGAGCGAGAGTGCCGTGGCGTGGCGTGGCTTGGCTTGGCGTGGGAGAGTGTGGAGATTAGAAGACCGTTAGTTAGCCGAGAAGCGATGCCTGTCGTCTCTGCCTGTTGCCAGAATGTTCCTTTTTGCTAGACTCTCGGATACGTGCACGTCTGTGTCGTCTCCTGTTTTGGGTTTTCCCTTTCGCTTTTTTGTTGGCTTTTCCGCTCTCGTTTCTTTTCGAGAATGACTTCGGGTATGCTTTTGTTTCTTCTACGGTTATGCTTTGAATTTATTTTAATTTATGTACTATACATATATATGTAGCTTTCTGTATGATGCTATGTGCTGTGTGCCTCTTGACTCTGACTTTCGCACGCGGTCACTCTCTTTGAATGACTGAATTCAACGGCATTTGGCGCTGGCAAGAAACTTGACTACGCGGCCATCCATTCCATTCCCCAATTGAGTGGTGGCGAAAAGCTTCGGGCGGCCCAAAAAAGCTTCATAGACGCGACGCGACACGCTCGCTCAATTGAGTGAAACTGAAATGAAACGAAACTGCACGGCGCTGCGGCTGCGGCTGCTGCTGCTGCCGTTGGCTCTGCTCGTTGTTCGTTGCTCGTTTGCTCGGTTTGCTTACTGATCCCATTCGAAAGTTTAATTATATTTACCCCACCGACACTAGTTGCTATGCTGTGTTGTTGTTGTTGCCTCTGTCGATGCCGCTGCCACTACCACTGGCTCTTGTCGAAACCGGCAAGGCAGCAGAAAAGCAGCAGCCAGCAAGCTTCGATCAGAAGACAACAACAAAACGACACAATTACGTCAGAAGCTTGTAGAGCGAGAGAGCGGCGAAGCTTTTGCCGCCACACACTCTAAAAAGCACTTAAATATTTGGGTTTCTCTGCATTCGAATTTCGACCCAAAAGAAAATTAATTAAATATAAAATTATCTAAAAATATTCACATTTTGCATTGTTTGTGCGTTGAGTTGAGTTGAGGTTGATCAATGCAGTATGCAGGGCATGCATTTTCTCTTGCGAAAGCACCAGCCAGCCAAAAGCAAAAGCAACTGTTTCAAAAGCTTCAGCTTTCGGTATGTGTGTGTGTGTCTGTTGCGCCTTTTACAACCATTTAAATGTTGTATGGTACGAGTCGAGTATGTTTTTTTTTTCTGTCTTTGTTTGGTAAACTATTCAACTTGATTTTTTGTTTAAAGTTTATTTTTAGACTCAATTAGTTTATTTTTGTTTCAATTTTCTTTATTTGTTCTGCTCATCAACAAGTTTTGGCTCCCATTCCGGCAATTACTTGAGACTATTTATAAGATTTGCGGCTTTGAAATGAAAATAATCGAATTGATGGATGGATTCCATTTTGGTGAATGAGAACAATTCTATTTGAATTGAAATCAAACTGAAATTGGATCAAACATTTCTGCTTCACAAAGAGTATTAATTATCAATTAATTGACAAAAATCAGGAATTTCTTGCTTGCTTCATGTACATATGAATCTATGAATTAATAATTGCTGTTTATTCTATATAATTTATGTATTAAATATTGCATACATTGAAACAGATAATAATCTTTTATTGAAATTTTAAATAATAAACAGTCCGATTTGTTGCTGCAGCTGCTGCTGCTTCTGCTGTTGATGCCCCTCCTGCTATCAGCAGCGGAAAAGCTCAGTGGATGAAGAGGGGAGTATGGGGGAGTATAGAGTAAGCGAGGAGGACTTATGCGATTATCGTGCTCCGGTGGGCATGTCCCCTTGACAACGTTAACAAATTATTGCTCCCCCAACGATTCTGCTGCTGCTGCTGCTGCTGCTGGCAGTTCCAAGTGCAATTAGTTGCCGATGAGGTGAGAGACACTGGCCGACACGTGCCACAGAGCACGGTACTAGCCTCTGGAGGTTCTTTGTTATCTCAAACAAATGCATTTGCTTTTTGCTGTTTGTGAACCTTTGCAGAGGGTACAGCAGGGGGTAATACGTAATGCAAAGCAACCAAATTTCATAGACATTATTTCATTATTACCATTCTTAGCGGAATAACAAAATTTGAGAGAAACCGGAACAAACAATCCAAACAATCGATTTCCAAGGGTATCTAAGGGCTGCACTTTCCTTCTTTTTTTTACTGTGTGATTCGCTGGCTTGTTCATATTAAAAATAGTTGCGACTTAAGGGCTTACAGCCAGAAAGCGACCGACACGAAAGAAAGAACAAAATAAACAATTGCAAGAAATGGGCTCGGAGGGGGGGGGAGGGGGTTCTTCTACAGATCGCATACGTGGGCCAAACATGTGACTTGCGCGGCCAATAATTAATTTATAAATTACGTTCTAAACTAAAAAGAATTCCAAGCTTGAAGGTACCAAAAAACAAAAAAAAACAACAACAACAACGAGAATCGCCGCAAACACAGACAACGTTGTCTGCAGAAAAGACCTTGCTTTCGATTTTCAAAATGTGTTTACTCCACTCACAGCGGCGCACACACACACACTCATGAATACACTCGCACCAGACTGTGAGTCGCAAAACAAGAAACGTTCAAATTGCTATTTTATTCACTGAAATCCGACTATGAATAACAACAAAATCGCAAAAGAAACAACAACAAAAAGCAACAGTAAAATAAAAAAAATATGGGCAAAAACAACAAATAAATTACCAAAAAAAAAAGCAACAAAAAAAGAGCTTGAAACTTTTGATAGAAACCAACAACAATAAAAAAAAAGAACAGAAAAACAACTAAAATCATTTATACTGTAAATCTTTTTTAAATGTTGGTCTGCCTCTCTCTTATTTTTATCGTCGGCTCCCCTCCCCTGTTGCCACCTGTCGCTCCATTACCTGTTTTTTAATTGTATTTTATTTTTTTATTTGGCTCCTTCTAAGAGGCATGTTTTCCCCTTACTCTAATTTTATCTTCTTCCAGCTGCCGCCACCTTCTAAGCTTAGATAATCTTCTTGAATCCCTCTCAATACAACGGTTCTTTCGCTCTCTGGTCTATGATGCTCTCTCCTGCTCTCTCTATTGCTTGGAGTTTCAATTGAAGCTTTTACTCTCTTTCTCTCTGAGCTTCGTCCTCTCGTGACATTCCTCAATCTAGGCTTCGTCCGCTCCCTCTCTCTCTCTCTCCTTTTATAGCTGCCTCTAGGCTACGTCTTCTCTCTTCATTAATCTTCACCTCTCACGCTCTCCCTTTCTCGACCACTCGATCGACATCTTCCAAGCCTAACTTCTTATTGGAACTTATAGGACGACTCTTTTTGCTTTTGCTTTTGCTTTTACTTTTGCTTTTGCGGCTGTTTGTGGGGGGGAAGGGAGGGGACGGTCTGATCTGGCCTGGTCGGTTGCTGCGACCGAAATGTTTTGCTTTACTTTTGGTCTGTGTTTGTGTGCTTGTCTCTGTCTGTACGTGTCTGCCAGGCTTAATAGATAGTATATACTATATAGTATGTGCAGATAGATGGCTTTTATTGTACAAAAAAAAAATACACCTTTCAAGACTGGTTTAGTTATTCGCCTTCTGTCGCGCTCCTCTAGTATCTCTATTGCTCTCTTTGTCTTCTCTGCACAAAGTGCAGCGCCAATGCAATCAAATATGTGTCTGCGTGTGTGTGTGTGTGTCTGTATCTGTGTACGTGTGGCCATATTGGGTGTTGGCCAGCAGCTGTTGTGGCCGTTCTTTAGTCGCTGTTATAGTTAGTTGTTGTTGGCCATAGAAAAAATGTCGTTTGATTAAAGACAGAGACAGAAACAAATACAGAAAGAGAGAGAGAGAATGCAAAGTGAATTGGTCTATGGCCAAGATCTGGTCAAGTCTCTGCTAAGGGTACCGACACCCCAGGGTGGCCGGAGGCCCAGGGGGACACATTTGTGAGCCATTTGTGAGGCAGCTTTTTTCTGTATCCTTTTTGGAAATTAGATTGTGGGAGAGGGAAACACTTCTAGAAGAGGAGACAAGACTGTCCCTAGGCATTCCATTCCGCATCATATCATATTCTCGACCGCAATCCTCTTATCTGTGGATTGTTCATTATTTAACAGATAATTGCATTCGCATTCGCTTTTTATGCAAGAATTTCGAATTGCAAAAGGCCCAAGACAACAGCCAAGAGCCAAGAGCCAACAGCCAACAAACAAAAAGTGAAAGTCAAACGGCAGTCGGCAGTTGCATTACGTATACGCAGCGTGGATCACTGCGGCTGCCTGGGGCTGGCTGAGCAGAAAAGAGCAGCTGGCTGGCGGAGATCGCAGATTGATCGCAGTTTGAAGGGGAAGCCTGCATCCTGTCTGTATTCCAGACACGTTCTTGCACCGTCCCCATGGAGGTGGCGGCATGGACACAGACTTACGATCTCCTCAACCCACACGCCTACGCAGAAACGACCTTAATTCTGGCCGTGTGTTTGAGCGTCGCTCTGTCCGTCCGCCCCTGTCCGCGTCCGTGTCCGTGTCCGCTTGTTTGTGTGGCACGTCAAGAAACGGCTCCAAGGGCAGTACCAGACGCCGCCGCGCAGCAGCAGCAGCAGCAGCAGCAGTGCAACGCATGCACTCAACATACATAAATCGCAGACAGTCAAGACTCGTGTGGAAAGAACAAAAGCCAAGAAGGGGCTTCAAGAGGTGGCTGTGGCTTTAATTGAAAAATATTGCAGGAGGGCCCCGCCGGCTCAAGCCATTGCCATCGAAGCTTCACTGTGGCCACGCTCACTTTGCGGACGCAGACACATTAGAATGGCTTTCAATTGGAACTGGTTGCAGCAGCTGCCGCCTGGTGTCCTAAGAGCCGCTGCAGCCTCAGCCTCAAGTAACCAACAACGCCTCCATGGAGGCTACAACAGCAGCAGCAGCCTCCGCTAACGAGCTCGTGCAGCTCCAGGCACAGCAGCACCGTCTCCGTCTCCAAATCCAAATCAAATTGCAACTGCAACTGCGACTGCGGCAACAACGCACAAGAATTGCCATGAACCAATTTGATAATACACAAAGCCCCCTCCAACCAACACACAGACACACGCACAACAATTACAATACCCCCGGTGCAGCTCGAAGAGTGCTAAGGGTATACTAAGCAGAGCACCGCTCGAAGTACTAGCCAAAAATACCACAAATAGATACCAAAATAATACTAAAGAGAGGTCCATACAAACAGCATGCACAAATTTGAAAAGAAAATGTATATAGCCCTAATAGGAAAAATAAATTTAAATACCAACACTTAATGCCTATATAGAAATACTATATAGAAAAATACCAAAAGTACAAACAAATTTAAAAAGAAAATGTCTATAACCCTGATAAGAAAAATAAATTTAAAAATACCAACACTTAATACCAAAATACTATATAGAAAAATACCAAAAGCACCAAATTTCATTTTCTGCCAAAAAATAAATGCTAATACTTAATACCAATATAATATCAGAATACAAAAAAATATGAAAATTAAAATATACAAAAATATATTAAAATTAAAAAAAAATATATATATTCAAATTAAAAATTTAAATTAAAAAAAATACAAAAAAATATTAAAGTTATATACTAATATTTTGATTTTTTGCCATTACTACGAAAAATACTAAAATGTAATACCGAAAAATACTCGAATTAAATACTACAAATTTGAACTAATGCCATTTGGGCCATTCCTTGGTCTTGGCAATATATATTCCCATCAATTTCAGTCTGTTAGATCTATTTTGTTGGGGTATTCGTCAGTCGAGACTCGACTCTGGTGCTGGTTCTTTCTTGCTTTATTTGCAGCCTCCTTTCGGTTGGAAATTGAAAGTTGGCTGTCGAGTCTGGGTCTTGGGGTCTTGTGTCGACCGAAGCGTACGAAAAATAACACTTTGGCATCCTTCTGTGGCGGCACCTTGCAACAGCAACAGCAACAACAGTACAGCAAAATGGATATCCTGTCGCCTTGTTGGCGCCGCACAGACGAGGGACACAGGAGAGAGCACCAGACAAAAGCAATCTGCCAGCTGCAAATCACAGGCCCCAAACAGTTTCCTCTCTCCCACTCAATCCACTCGGCAATTCTCTCTCTAGGCCCTTGCTCTCCTACCTAAAAGTGTGTGTGTGTGTGTGTGTGGGTGTGGGTGCCAAGTGCAAAATACTCGTAAATTGCTGATAAGCATTTAAGGTTTTATCATGACGACACACACACAACAACTCAAGGGCAAAGGTCCTGCCAGCTGAAGCTCAATCTGTTGCTGGTTGCCTGCTCCCTGCTCCCGCCCCCTGCTCCCTGTTTCCTGCTCCTATCCGTTGCGGCTTTCTGCCTTCTGGGACGCGTCTCGTATTTGCGTTATACTCGACTGAGTGACTCGACTTATTTGCAATTTACTTTGGGCTAAAAATAGAACAAGCATTTACTTAAGCGTGGGCAGCGCAACGAAAATAGTCCCAGTGACGAAGAGGCAGAAGGAAATGGACCAAAGAAAGCGCCACAGAGGAGGGCAAAGCAGAACCAGGGCAAAGCAGAGTGGGGGGGGGGGATTCTCCCATTAAGTACTCGAATGTAATTATCCGTTGAGCAGCAACGAAAGCGGAATACACTCTTATTAAATATGGAAGAATTTCCCTAGCTTTCCGCGGAATGGGCATGCCGAAAGCTATACAAAAAATGTAATTAAAAACGAAATCGTAACCGTATTTCCCCTCAGCAAAATAATCGAAAAAGTTATCTCCTTTCCACATTCAACTTTCACCTTCATTTAGCCGCCCACACGACCAAAACTTATCACCTTAACCCTAAGCCCTGCCCTCCATCCATCCCTCCCTCTCCCTCCGGCGACGAGAAAGGGATAAACACTCTTGTGCAGGAAAAGCCAAGGGAAATTGCGCTGAAGGATATGCCCAAAGAGGGGGATGGGGGTATGGAGGGTGGGTGGGAAATTGAGCAGGACGACCGCATCGAATGACGCCAACGACAAATGGAGTAAGTAATGAAAAATCGATGAGCCGGGCTTCAACTGGCGTCCATACGGAAAACAAAAGGCCACTACATGGATAGAGAGAGAGAGAGAGAGAGAGAGAGGGACTGGGTGTGGGACTGCGACTGTGGGGGGTGGGGGGAGTGGTGTCCGTAGTCAACAGGAGGTTGGCAGCCGACAGGCGCCCATTGGCTCTTGTGGTTCGCCATGGAGAATGGGTTGCATGTTGGCCATCCATCCGATGGCTGGTGGCGCCTGCTGGCCCCAGCATGAACAGGAGCCAGGACAGGGCGGACAGGGCGTACAGGGGCGTGGTCATTGGTCGTGTTTGGCGCGCCCATGTGGCGGCATCGGCATCGGGGTATCGGCAGTGGGCGTGGGACGTGGGCCGTGGGCCGTGGGTCGTGCGTACAACATTCAATTAAGTGCAATTTAACCTTAACTAGAGTATTACGTAAGTTCCGTCTGGATTGGATTCGAACTGGAATCGACAGAAGGGGCTGCCATACAATTATCGTGGAGGTTGCAAGCACAACTGCTGCAACTGCTGCCCCCAAGGGAATATACTGATGTAATCTGATCCATCTATAAATTTCTCCTTGACTATCAATTGTACGAATGATTCCACAATTCATTGGTTCCCCATTTAGGATTTAGATTTTTCTAGTGTGTTCTGGTTCCTTTGAACGGATGATTCCCTGTTGGATACTCGGAAAATGTACCAGATAAGGCTTTATTATTATTATTATTATCTCTGCTATCGTTAGATAAAGATCCTCCGTTCGATTTTCTGCGTTTTTCCCTTGGATACTCGCTGATCTTCTGCGATTCGCTTTTCGCTACTCGCTTATTATCATTCGCTTCTGCAATTCGCTTTTCGCTACTCGCTTATCCTCTGCGATTTGCTTTTTTCCTACTCGCTAATGTTTATCTGCTTTCTATTCGGTGATATTCTGCAGTTCTCTCGTTACCAATATCCTATCTTCTGCGTTTCTTTCTCTCATACTGGATGATCTTCTAGATTTTTCTCTGGGCTACTCGCTGATCTTCCTCTTTTCTGTCTTTGACTTGCCACTCGCTGATCTTCTCTTGGCTACTCGCTCATGTTCTTGCCAGACTTAGCTGAGAAACTTTTCCACTTGGAGTACTTTTTCCCAGAAAAGAATTTATCTAGATATAGTATGGGGAAGTTTTCCTTGGTTCAGAATGGGTCTTCCAGCATTTTATATTGGCACTGGGCCAATAAGTCAACTGAAGTGAAGTGCAAACACTTTCTTTGTGTTGAGGTTTATCTCGGGAAACATCCGGTTGGAAACCCAATTGAACCCAACCAATCACCACCGCCCTCCCTCCCCCCTTTCGGACGCCCACACAGCCCACACGCAGTCACGCGGCCGTTATCTGACGCCAACAGACGCCACACATACGCGAATTATTTGAAAGGAGTTTTTGGTTTTGTCTGATTTCTGCGCATTTGAATGTCCAAAAATAACGAAATTACGAGGTGCATTTTATGTTTGTGACATTTATCTCAAGGAAAATGCGTTTGAAATCCCAAATTCATGCTCTATTTCCACCCTCGCTCAAGAACAGGCAGGCAGGCTAGCAGGCAGGCAGATGGGGGGCTGGGGGCGATGGCTGCTATCTCTAGTACAGCCCTGAACATATGCGAATTATTTGAAATCAGGTTATTTGCCCCGCTTTGTGTAAGTTCCGTGATGCATGCGGACGCCCACGTGACGCCCACAGCCCAGGCCGCGTGCCCTACGGCGATGGCTGCACCCACGCTAGAATGTTACGCATGCTGACGTCATACTGAATGGCCAAAAATTGCAAAAAGCTCCGAGAGACAGAACGAAGGAACATTCAAGAGCACACACACACGCACACATACACACACACTTACACACAGAAACTGCGTCATTCATTCATGGGGTCCCTGCGCTTTGTCGTAGGTTGGGCACACACACCGGCTGATACAGTGTGGGAGAGGGAGAGAGAGAGACAGAGAGAGAGAGCGAGAGCGAGAGGAAGTTAGGGGCGAAACCTTTGCATTTCATTCATAAAACGTTCGTCGAGTGCGAGTCAAAAGAGTGACAGAGACAGAGAGGGATAGCGAGAGAGAGAGATAGCCGAGTCCTTCGTTGACCTTCGCAGTGCGCAGGCCTTGAGTGGAACGCATCGCTTTTGAGCTTTGCGAAACTCCGAGTGAAAGCTCACAAAAATCCGCAAAAAAAAACAAAAAGAAATACTAATGACCTTTGTGCAGCCTTCCTTCCACACCCATTTAACTAGCAACAACAACTAAAAACAAAAAAAAAAACAAGAACAACTTTGAAGCCGGCTTAGCTGCAGTGCGAGCATATGGCCAGAATTACACTCGAGCCAACTCTCGAGCATATTGCGCGGAATTGTCAACGCGCCATCAAATGATCAAATTATGAGCCGGGCTAAGAGCTGAACGGAGGAGGGATGATTGCATTGGATTGGATCGGATCGGAATGGAATGGAATGGAGTGGAACGGTGTGGTGTGCTGTGGGGGAATGGGGGAGGCTCATTCGATTTCAAGGTTGGATTCGAAATGTCAAAATTGCAGATGCGACGTCTTCGAATCAAGTTTGCACTTGGGCTCCGGATCGAAACGAGTTATACCCGCAAAGAGCATTAGAGCACAATAATACTAATGATGTGCATGATAATCGCCAAGACATGATGAAGATAACGATAATGATAATGATAATGATGATGACGATGATGATGGTGGTGGGGGGGTAGCACTGGAGTAAGTGGTAGGGGGAACAGCGGGCAAAACCTTTTTGGATTCCACAACGAAAACCCGTATTATAATTTATTGTGTAATGAATGCAGCAAATGTTTGGAGCTGCAAAGCAATATAGAACCGACTCTGGGAGTACCCTATGAAACCAGCAAACAACGAGGAAAATGGGAGGCTTTTCAGGGGGATTTAAAAACAAGATAAAATCCACATTTGATTGCGTTTATTGTTAAAACAAAAACCCTGGTCTTTCGCAGCTAATATTATTGAAGAAAAGCGGTCAGAAGGGAAGCTGAAACCCACTATTTTTAATAAAAATTATTTTAATCGAAAGAAAAAGGAAATTTGATCAAAAATATTGATTTTAAAAATTGATCTTTTGAGCGAGCATTGAAATAAAAAACATTATACATATGTACTCCCCTGCAAGGGTATTTAAAAGACATGCACACATATGTGTGTGTGTGTGTGTGTGTGTGTCTCCCTCTTTCTCTGCCTCTCCTCTTCGATTCAATGCTTATTGCATGCAAAACAGATAAGAAAGCAACAACAACAACAACAGCAAAAATTAAAAAACATCAATTCAAATACAATGTACCGTTGCTTTATTGAGCAGCATCAGCAGCGGCAGCGGCAGCGACAGCAGCAACACACGAAATAATTGAAAGTCAACAAAAATTGAAAGCTTTTTCGGGTGGGGTGGGGTGGGGGTGAGGGTGAGGTTAGGTCTGCTGCTAATTTGTGGAACTTCTTTCGGGCGGAGAGAGAGAGAGAGAGCGAGAGCGAGAGGAAGAATGAGGGGAAGATAGGAATGAGAGGCAACTCCAGTTACAACTGCAACAGACTCAAAAATGCAGTTTAAGCTCAGCTTTTCTTTTTTTTTTTCGTTTTGCCTTTTAGTGGTTCTGTACAAAAATGCATACATATATGTATATATGTATATATATATTTTTGAGAGTATAGTATATGCATGCATATAGACAAAAGTGAATGTCCACCGAAAAGTCCTTGAAACCTGAAACCGATCTTTCCAGTTTGGCGAACAGAGACACAGTGAACCGCTGCCGCTGCCGCCGCTGCTGCTGCTGCTGACGTGCTGCTGCTGCTGCTGCAGTAACGGAGTCAGAGCAGCAGCAGCAGCAGCAGGTCTTTCAGCCACTGTCTTGGCTTTCAGCTGCGGCTCTCCAAGCTCTGCCAGTCTCAAGTCTCAATCTGAATCGGTGGCAATCCTTCATCATTCACCTGATCGGACATGGAGAGAGGGCCAGGCCAGGCCAGGCCACTTACTTTGGCCAACAAATATTTGGGTTGCGCCGAATGGGTGCGGTTCGAGTGCAGATAAATCACAAGTACGATAAAACAAACAAGAAAACAAGAAACGACAGTCCGAACTCTAAGATACCCTTACAGATGGTAATGGTAATGGTATGGGTATTCCTAGAGCTTGAAACCGATCGTGAATCGCCTCTGGGGTCGACTATGCTAAATGGTTATTCGATTAACCGATAACTGCCGAATGGACATTGAAACGGATGTCCGTAAAGTGTGGCAAAACCCTGGCAAAACATACATACATACATGTAGTTGTATATATGTATGTAGTATATAAATTTAATGGATTTTCAGTAGAACCGAAACACACACACAGTGCCCCTCCCTCTGCTTGGAGCGAGCGTGCCATAAGCCCCGTAATGCGATTACATAACGTTGCGAGCAAAGCAAAAACAATTAAACTGCGGCCCCAGCATCAACAGTCGCAGTTGGGTCTCCCTCCATCTCCCTCTCTTTATATGCCTTTTGTGTGTGTGTGTGTGTATGTGTGTGTGTGTGTGTGTTACAGATAAATCAAAGCGCCAACAGTTTTGACCAAAAACCGAAAGCTTAAAACTCAAAATGAAACAGAAAACAAGTATGGAAATCGATGGTAGATCTTGCGACTATGGAGATACCCTATAGTAGCGATGGGCGACAGAAACAGAGAGCCCTTAAGCAGTGCAAATCGCATCATGCACACGCAATGTATATTGTTTTGGTATAATTCTCGGGCATTCTCTCCAACAATTCTCGAGTCAATCAATGTGCGGTGGATGTTTCCACTATATAGGAAAAACAACACTCTTTTGAGGTTTTAGTTGCGATCATTTCTCGAATATTGATGTCCACTGTAGATCCTTAAAAACTGTGGATACTGCAGGGGGTTTTTCTAACGCCCCCAGCTGTGTGGTTTCCAAAAATGACGAGTTCCCACAGACTTAAAGGCATACGCAGTTATTCCATGATTGCAGATAGGTTATACCCATTTCGATCAACGGTATAACATTTATAATGAAAATGAAACTGAAGCTGAGGCTGAAACTGAATCTGACGCTGATGCTGACGCTGTCGCTGGGGCGCAGTCGTAGTAGCCACCTGCATGGAATTGACATTGAAGGTTGTTGTAGTTGTTTTGTTTATTGTGGCCTGGCCTGGCCTGGCCAAAGAGCAAGAGACCAGGCCAAACCTACAAATGTTTTGTTGCTGTTATGCGTTCATTCCATGTTTTTGTTGTTGTTGTTATTGCCTTTGCCTTTCATTTCTTGCAATTGGCGTTTTAATTTGCCTGCTTAGCCACATCAACATCAGCAAAAAATAAAATAAAAAAAGGCAAGAAAACCACAGCAGCAGCAACAATATGAATATGCATTATATCGTATAGAGCGTTGGGCAATAAGATTAAAAACAATATATGGTAAGTACACTCCATATATGGGCACACAGCCACCCCCAGCCCTCACCCCCTACAGCCTCAATTAAAATGATCCGTTTAACTTTTAAGTTTGAATTTTGACATCAACTGAAACCACTTATTAAATGCATTGGAATGGAATGGAATGTGGGGTGCTGAGCCAAGCAATCGATTCAATGAAAAAATAAACTTAGAAAGGAGTCTTGGTCTTGTTTTCCATATGAATATCAAATATTTTAATTAAAACTAAAAGATAACGACACAAAAACAGCTTCGCTTCCATTTTCAAGGTCTAAATCGAATCTGAAAATGAAAGCTTAAGGAAAACCGCGAAGTAATCTCTGAGGAATATGGACATCAATAAAGTCAAAAGTCTCAGTCGAAACTTGATATATTTCATGGATTAAAACAAAACTTTGGCACTAAAATGTTGGAAAAAGTAACAGAAATGTCAATACATTTTATGTAATCGATAATTATCGATTAAAAACATCTTCAGCGATTATAAAATATTTATAACATTTTTTCAATTTCCATCTATTTGCGATATATACAAAATACAATTACAAAGAGCCTCTAAATTCCAACGCCGAGCAAATGCGATGCGAAATATGTAATTAAGTCGCGCTTTAATTGCTTCGACAGCAACTCCAACTGGTATAAGGTCTCCTCCACTTCAACCGCTGTCCGCACCGCACCCCCCTCCCCACAGATATGCCACCCCACCTCTCTCGCTCCACACCAAACACTCCAAACAGTGTGGAAACCCTTCAGAAACCGATACAAAAGTGTTTGGCTCTTCTCGAGTTTTATTTAACGAGTAATTTTGCGCATTAGCAGCGATATAAAGCTAAAAGTTAACGAATGGGCGGCAGGCAAGGCAACCAATACAAAAATATATGTGAAATAAATAAAAAAATCATTCAACACAAACATATCGTATGGTCTTTGGTCTTTGGGCATTCCAGCACCTGTTGAAAAATTCCTACAAATTATCGAAATTCATAAAACGGTTTCTTGCACTATGCTCTCACACATGCAAAGAAACATACATATATATGTATGTACAGTTGTGTCTGTCTGTCTGTCTGAGAACGACCTTGCCCAAAAGGCAATCTTCAGGCTGTCGCTGTGTCTGTGGCAATAAAAGAATTAGCGGCTCAGGCGATGCTTCAAGCGTAACTGAAAAATTGGCAGCAACAAAATGAAATACAAAAAAAAAAAAGAATAGTTTCTTATTTGTTCGTTTCTTACTCCGTTTCTGCTTTAATAACAATAGCGGAACAATAAACGATTGAGAGTAAAGTGGATTTTCGGAGTCGTAAATAGATTTCAACAGAATACTCGTCGCATCCGCATTCTGCCACAAATAAAACTTCATAGTTTTATAATTAATACGAAAGAGGGAAGAAAACGTTAGTTTCGATTTCAATGCTAATAGTCGGGGGGTAGAGCAGCCGCACGGGACGCTGACTCACGCCGGAGACCCACTGGAGAGATCGGAACAGATCAGATCACAGCCTGAATATTCAATTGTTAGCATGACAACTGACGAACTGAATTCTGACTCTGATTCCGATGCCGAGTAATTATAAATCCGATGTTACATGAATTGCACTTCAGTTTTACTGCCGCCAGTGACAGAGATATTTCCATTACAGATCAAAATAAATGTTCTGCCAGCAACAACAACTTTTTGCATGGCAAATAATTACAGAAATTGATCAATAGCCAGCTGCTAAATGTTGTACCCTCTAATGGCCCCATGTTTGAGTAGTTTTCCGGGAAAAATATTTGATAATATAATATTTGATAAAGAAAAATAGTATTTTGTATCGTTTGGGGTTCACGATTCTCACGTCTCAATAAAAGTTCATATGTATCGGCCTTTCCATTATGTCGAACAAAAAAATCGTACACATTGCAAGTGGTAAAAATGTCAAACCAAGACGAATTTTCCAAGCTATTTTTCCATTATAAAGTAGCTCTTGATTTGCCCTATAATAGGTGCTAAGGTCGATTTTGGGCACCTATTCGTTTTCGAGATTTAAAAAAATAAACCAGCAGTCGCACGGAACAGAAATAAAAGCGATTTTAGCTGCGATCAATTTAAACTCAGATATCAGCGAAAGCTTAAGATATATATTTCTCATAAAAATATGAAATATTTATAGTTTTACGCAAATATGATTTGTATGTAGTTTTTTTTTTAAAGTAAGTTTAAACCTCTGTCGCACCGGTAAAAACATTTTGGGTTATTAAAGGTTTAAAAATATACATACAATACCGTTAACCGATATTAAGCATATTTTCTGCAGTTTTTTTCTTTTAGATAGTTGTAGACCTAAATATTGGTTTTTATTTTGCTTTTTTATGATTTCGTATGCCACAATTTTGCAAAACGCAATTTATTTTGCCTTGTCATAATTATAGGAAAATTGGCTTGAATTATTCCTCCATTTTGTTGTTGCTGTTTTTGTTAACCCTCCCCTACCCCCACCACCCCACCCATGTTTTGGCTATGGGTTTTTTGTGCAAGTCAGAGTGAAGCGTAAACAACAAATAACATTTTACGAAAATCCCATCAAACGCGATTCAACCCACTTATTATTGTTGAAATATTTCATTTAAAAAATCTAAAAAAAAGAGCTAAAAAAAGGAAAAACCGCGAAGACACAACCCACCAAAAAATGTTGATAATTACCGGAAGTGACTTGTGTCACGCACAGATACGCACACACACACACACATACACTTGCATTCACATTTGGTGACATATAGACAGCCGATACATTGTTTTTTTTTATCAGAAAAACAATTTGGCAACACATTCGGAATCTATTTCTAGGCTGTGCTTCTAGGAAATACTTTCAGCACTTACAAAAGTAATTGCTTATCAGAACCGAGCAACTATCTCGTTGGAAAGTGCAGGGGAGAGGGAGAGAGAGAGAGAGAGATGGGGAACTCTGGGGAATTTCCCCCCAAGAGACCGATCCTCTTCAGAAAGATGGTCGAACATTTGTGCCTCAAAGAAAACGTTCGAAGAAGCTTTACATTTGAAAGCTTTCCATGGGTTCGAGCTTCATTTGGCACACACTCCCCACATTCCTCCCCACCCTCCTCCCCACCCTCGCAGCATGACGCAACAGAAGCGCTGATTTAAATGTCAGAAAATCCGGCGATCCGGCGATCCGGCTGTAAAGCAAGCCGTTAGTTAGTCAAGCATAAATGTTAAATGTCTTTTAAATACCAAATTGAGGAGGCCACCGGCCACCGATATACACACATCACACACACATCACACACACACAAACACACACAAACAGTCGGAGAGAGAGAGAGAGAGAGAGAGAGAGCGGCGAGAGGGAGGGACAATTGCTCGTAACAAAATATTAATTCTTTTTTTTTGCCTAACAAGAAGCAACAACAAATGTGGCCTTCTCGCAACAACAAAAACAAAAGCAACAACCAAAGGCAAGAGACAACAACAAATGGCAGAAGAAAAAAAAGACTACAACAGAAACAAGAAACAAGAAACAAGAAAATACCGATTGCAAGTCAAACGCAGAGATTAGGCGAAACTGAAAAAAAACAACCAAAATTTGAAAGGTGCACGCGAATTGTGCATTGCAAAGCATTTTGTTGCATTTGCCACAAAGGAATGCAAGTAGTAACGTCTAACAAGTAATTTACCATACTAAAACACACAGATACACACACACACACTGCCACACAGAAATGTAGATACGTACATATGTACATTTAGATTTGGTGTACTTTTAAAAATGAGCCGAAAATCTAGAGATACCCTACCGGAAAAGGAGCCGGGAGCATTGAGCACAGCAGAGGTGTAAAAATCTAACAATTGATTTTAAAAAGTATTAAAATAGTAGCAGCTTTTGTTAGGTACAATTATCCCAGGAAATATTAAGCGAAAGTAAGAGAATCGAGTGCGACTCTTTAAATGTTAAAGGCTATTTGATGTAGGGGCCTTGGAAAGTAGCGAATACAATTTAGGGAAAGCCCAGAAAAGTAGCGAGTATAACAGCTTTGAAAATTAACAAATAGTACAGACTACAAAAGTAGCGAGTGCAAGCGCCCGCAAAAGTAGCGAGTATAACGGACTAGAAGAGTAGCGAATACATGCAGCCTATAAAATATATATAGTATATGTACATATAAGTGATCCCTACAAGGCAAGGCAGAGCTATGAGTTTTAAAAAAATCAAGGCCGAAATAATTTGTATATTAAAAATCAGATATACATAAGTTTTATTTTTGATTTCTTTTTTCTTAATTACAAAAAGATTTATGGAAAATTACTCGTTGATTTATAAAATTGTTCCTTGGAGTTGCAAGTAATTCCACGTATTGCCTTCATACCATCTATAAATAAAATGAAACTCCAAGGGATAGTTGAATAGTAAAAGTCTGAAGGCTAAACCGATAAGCGGGCCACCCCATATTTAACTCTTTTTTTCTAGAATATACGGCTTGGCTATATAGCAGGTATATTCCCTCTTTGAAGTACCTCTTCTGTGCCTTATGGGGCGATTGTTATGAAACGTAGTGTGAGTTCCCTAGATAATGGCAAGACATTAACAAACCAAAGCACTTGGAAGACACTTCGCTAAGCTATCTCTGCCAGCGAGCCCAGAGAGTTCAATCAACTGCAATGCAATCGATGACTTTCCTTTGCAATTCCGGATTCTGATCTGGTTTAATGCGATTTGTTCGATACGAATAGTGGTAGTAGCAGATCAGCAGGGTTTCCATGGCTCTGAACTATGCCTCTACTCCCCCCCCCTTACACTTCCTCTCTCTGTGTCGCTTTGTTTGTTTGTTATCAGAAATCACTTCAATCTCAAATCTACAAAAGTTCCTTAAAAATAAATACAATTTATTTGATTGGAATGCCCCGGCCCCTACCCCTGCCCCTGCCGCTGCGTCCGCCTCGGTAGCTACTTCGCCGTCTGCCCCTGCGTCTGCTGCTGGCTCTTATCAGCAATACAATTTCTAAAATTCTCGCCAGCACCTCCGCCTCCTCTCTGTCTATCTCTATGTGCTCTCTCTCTCTCCCTCTCTCTCTCTCACTCACACGCATTGTTATCGCAACAGCCGCAAAGTCGAAAAGCAACAAAAACCATGAATAAATATATATGTATGTATATGTATATGTATGTAATATTTGTTCATGTGAGAGACCGCAAACATTTTCAAGTTCCTTTTGCTTTCTTCACCTCTTATCGGGGGGCATTTTGATGGTTTTGTTTTTACTTTAATTTATGTATTCATTGGCGTGATTTATTTATGCAGATGTACAGTGAACGATCGCCGGACGGACACAGGCTCCAAGAGTATCGTTTCAGCGATTATCCAGACACTCTGCCCCTCCCCTCCAACGAGTGTTCCCTGTGGCTATTGTTGAGGGTCCTATTTCAGTTAAGAGAAACACAGAGAGACTTTGTTCCTGTTGCTCCCTCTGCTCCTGCTGCTGCTGCTGTTGATTTTGTGTGTGTGTGTGTCTATGTGGCAGGTGCCAGTCGAGTATTTGGTGTCTTCCTCTAATTAGAGGGCCCTTTGTTTGACCCAATTAGTGGACGTAACACATAAAGCAAAATGACAGGAGGATAAAGGACATCCATAAACACGTACATACTAAGTATGTATATCCGTATGTATTTAGCCATAGAAGGGAAAAGGGAAAGCATATCGCTTTTCCCAGCTTAATGCAATTTTTGTATGTAATTTTCTTGCATTAAAACATTGATTTGCGTACATTTTATGCGATAAGTAGAGTGATTTGGTTCAACAGCTTTTGCAGCTTATAAATCCCTTTTAATTGATTTATCTATAAGCTTAAGATTAAGTGGCCAGGGGGGCCAGTGGGGCCAGTGGGACTTAAAAGTATGAAAAAACAAATTCTACGAGTATTTAAAATTTCGTTCTACGTCTGTCAATGCGGCTGAGCGGGGAAATGGTACTTAAATTCTGTTTTAGGCTATCCATCGCGTCGCCAAAGTTTGTGTATTTGTTGCTGGTTTTCTAAGCCTTTGTATTTTGTTGTAGGATTTCGGGACCAACTCAGCGGCCCAGACGCCGCCATAGAAGAGCTTTTTGGCATCTTGGTATTGCATAGTCTGTGATCTGGCAGACTAAGCTGAAAATCAAACCGTCACTCTGCCTTAGAGATGAAGTACAATTTTTATAGAAGCAAATCTTTAATTAATTTAATATTTTGATTTGCAAGATTTGCAGCGTTTCCCTGTTTAATCGTATGTACAAGACAGTATAAGACACTCTTCAAATTGTTTACCTATTCTACATGCTGGTGGCTGTGGCTTTCGTTGCATAGTTTCAGGCTTGGCTCAGAAACCTCTTCCAGCCGCATTTGTGCTAGTTGTTCTCTGGGCGCAACGACTGTTTGGCGCAAGCTTTTGTGGCAGGCCAGGCAAAAGCCAACGAATTTTGGCTTTTTTATGGACTGATAAATCTGAAATTTGAATAGTCATTGAAACTTCTCTATGTCGTCCCCCATATCCCTGTGAGGCCTGCAAATTTATTATATTTTGCACGCTTTCTGTCAGCGCAGACCAGTTTGCCGATAAGAGCACGTGATAGAAGCCCGCCCCCCCCAGAAACTCCTCCACTTATCCGAATGCCATTATCTGGGCACTTCTGCTTCATTTATTTGTGGCCGTGGCTCTGCCACTGATTTCCATAATCAAAAAATGTGCGCACACAGTTGCAGTTTCTTTCGCTCTTCTTCCACTTTTGATGTCAGCGAAAATACTCGACGAATTTGGAATAAATCTACTACGCAGTTAACCGCAGGTTAAAAAGCCAGCAGCTGTGGCAATTTCCGAAGAACAATATGCAATTTGGTAGCGTAATATTTATGAAATATATGGAGTGGGTTTTACGATATACGCCATGTATTTATTCATTTGGATAATCACAAAAAAAGATAATCAGCTGCTCTCTAGGTGAGGTGGCAGGGGGAGGGGAATGGAGTGGAGTGGAGTTATATCAGAAGGTAGCCAACTCGCAGTGCAAACTGTTCTTTTGTTCCACCAACAGTTCCACCTGTCCATATATGTATGTATGTATGTGTGTAAATATGCATTCAGTTCAGTTTCTATTCTTCAGCACTTTGACGTAAGCGAAAGAGTTTCAATATTACCATATTTTATACGATTACTATACATATGTATGTATGTATGTATGTATGTATGTATGTATGTATATAGTACTTACGAGAACCATTACAAATTGCATTTCTATACGAAGGAATTCGAATCGCAGCCACTGATAAGTGGGAAAACTTTTACCTGATTTGAATCGTTTCTGGAAATTCCCCGAGGTAATATAAGTAAGGAATAATAAATACAAAATACATACAAATAAACACTATGTCTAATTTGATTAAAACCAATCGAGAATTGTTTCTATTATTTAATAAGAAATTCAAAGTGGATATTACTTCATATATGTATGTGTCGTTTCCGATAGATAACTGATAGTTATTTCTTTTTGATATGCCATTATTTTGATGGATTTCAAATAAACGAAAGGAAGATTATACTACGATTTTTATTAATTAAATTGAAAATATCTGATCATTTAATATCCATAAAATGTCATCGTTAAATTTGTATCGACAGCCCATTATATTTTAGTATAGTAAAATATAGAAATATATATTTAGTTTTCGATATTACTATAGATAAACGACTGGATTACGATTTATTTTAATCGAATTTAATCGATCACCTATTATGATCTATGTACTTTCTCGAAACACTGGAACAATTCTCATCTTTGTTGAACTCTAATCAGGAATCTATGGAACAAATACCAAATCTTGAAGTGTTCTACTGTTCCCAAAGCGGTACTGTACCCCCATCCTCCTTGACCACCAGCACCACTACTTATCTTATCAGAAATTGGCTCGTTTCCGCCGTTCGCCAGAGTGTTAGCCACGTGTGGAGCGAGATTTGTTTGTCTCTAAGCGAACAGATTTCACGGATGTCATGCGAGACCTCAGACCACTGTGCCAGCAGAAGCAGCAGCCAGAACAACGTTCTTGGCCCAAAAGAGCAAGCCATCAACAAATGGATAGATAGAGAGCGAGAGAGTGAGAGAGATATGGCAGACTTATGAATCATTTGAAAATGTGTGTTGGATATTGTTTTTCAAAACATTTCAATGTTTTCGTTTTGGTATTTGTTGTTCTTTTTTGAAGGCCAACAAAAGCAATGCTAAGGCTAAGCAAATTGAGTGAAAAACATTTGTTCAATCAGACCCAAAACGAAGGTAATTACTGCCCAAGAAACTGTTACGGGAATCTTAAGATCTGCATAGTATTGCGACCGTCCTCCGTGTGGGGATGAATTCTCGGTAGAGGTAGAGTCTCAAATCGCAAACAAGTTTCGCTTTTCATATCGATTTATCTTGTTTTTCCTGAATCCGAGTTTGGCCATATCTTCTGGAACTAGTTTTGGCAACTAACTAAGTGGCGCACATGCTAATCAAACCACTTTCGGTTGTTGTTTTTTTATATATGTATCTACATATATTTTTCCACAATCGAATCAAAGACGAAGCTCCAAATTTGCATAAATGAATACTTTTAATTCAAAACTTCTGGGCAGATTTTTTGTTGGGTGTCGTTTTTGTTTCGTTTGTTGATTATCCACATAATATCTGCATATTAAAAGTGACGCAGATACTCAAGGCGAGACCCTATTTCCGTATATATGAGCATCGCATTTGTCTCCCGATTGCACACACCAAAAATTTACACAGTTGACAGGGCGTATACGTAATATATATTTGCCTGTGCCCGTGCCCATGCACAGCCGTAAATAACAAATAATTTGCAAAAACAATTGGGGGAAATAGATAAGAAATTGAAAGGAAGAACAAATCTTTGAGATTGTTTGGAGTTTCCAGAAGAACTTCAACTTCAACTTGATTCTGCCTTCCTGCGCCATCGAAAATGAAATCAGCTTATCGAAAATAAATAGATGACTAAATAAAAACTAACTGCCTCTTGCCTCTGCGCTTTTGCGCCTCATTCGCTCTCTTTGCCTCTGTTTTTTATCAGCACTGTTCTTGTTTGTGCCATTAATTATAACTGCTTCCCGCAGTAGCTGGCGGTGCGGGGCGGGGCGGCGCAGGCCTGATTAGAAAGAACTTCTCGAATGTGACAACAGAACTAATGGAAAGTTACGAAAGTTCTCCACTTTCAAGACAACTCTGTTGACCCTGAACCGCATCTCAGACTCAAATAACTATTACATCTGCGATCCCACGATCCCCCATCGTTCGTGATCCAAGTGAATCTATTTTCAGTAAATATTCAAAACACTCTCTACGAACGAGTGCCAGGACCAGCGATCAAGCACAGAACTTGGCTGTTCTGTTTTTAAAATAGTGAAGGGTTTATCTAAATATATATATGTATATAGTAAGTAGGAACTCACCTGCATTATGGGATACGCGAGTCGTCCTTTGCCGAACCTTTCGATGAGCGTCAGCTTGGTGGAACTGGCCATGACTCCGGCAATGTTCGAGGACGAGAGAACGGGTCGCGGCGGTGGCACAATGGGCACAAAGTCGCGATTCCTTTCGGCGAATGTCCGATCAAATGAGTTTCGGCGATCGCTGTGCGAGCGTCTGTAGGTGGCATTCGATCCCCGAGACGAAGACGAAGACGAAGAGTTCTGATAGGAACCGTAGCCTGAACTGTTGTACTGTGAGACGCCCATGTAGGATTTGGATTTGCGGTACTGCTTGGCCGAGTAGACCATCGGCTCGGGAAAGTTTAGTTCGCTGTGATTGCTCGCCGTCTCCGAATTGGAGGTGGTCGAGGCCGATGAGGAGGCAATGGAGGCGGTAGAGACTACGGAGGTGGATGTGGAGGCGGAGGCGGACGTTAGAGGAGTAATCATCGATGGCTTTGAGCACTTTGCACAGGGCACGGCCAGGGCGGCGGTCAGAAGCTCGGCGGGATTCACTTTGGTCACCCCATTGTCGGTTGTTGCAGATTTCGTTGTTCTGTAGTTGCTGGTGTCGCGTGGTAGCGACTGCAGGAAGATCTGTTGCCTCTGGGGTTTGGCCTTTTTGGTGCTTCTCTGCTGTTGCTGCTGCTGCTGCTGTCCTTTGTTGTTGCCAGGATTCTTTTTGCTGTTATTGTTGTTAGTCTTGGCATTTGGATTTTTACCTTTGTTGCTGTTGTTGCTGTCGTTGTTGTTGATCTGTGTCGTCTGATTGTTGCTGTTGCTGTTGCTGCAGGCGCCCGCCGCCGGCAGCATTGTCTCTGGCTGCCTTTCCTTGTCCTTGTCCGCCTTCTGCTGCCCCACTATCTTCCCATTGGATTTGTTGACCATTTTCTGGTAGTTCTACCAATCGATTGTATATATTTTTTATTAGTAACTTTTTCCGTATTGCCAACTGGTTGTATGGTTCGTCGGGTTCCGTGCGCAATTGACTTTGGTGTTGGGTTCTGGCTTGGTTTTTGTTTTTGTATAACCGTTGCTCTGTTGCTTCTGCTGGTGCTTTTTCTCGCGGTCGCTCTTCTGCTCTCTATCTCCCACTCACTCACTCACTCGCGTTGCTTGCTGGCTCTCCGCTCTCGTTTGCGTTTTCGTTTTCGTTTTGGTTGCAGGCCGTAGAGCTTTTGTTTCTGTTTAGTTTTTTGCCACGTTTGTTGTTGGCGCCGCGCCGCGATTTGATTTAATTTCTGTTTGGCTTTTTTTGCTTGCTTTTGCCTCGTTTCCTTCTTATTTTTATATTAAATGAGCTTTTGTTGTACCTTTGAAATGTTTTTAATCACGAAATTCATTAATGTGTTATTGCTGTTGTTTTGCTTTCTTTGTGCACTGCCACACAAACACACTCCACTCGCGGACACAAACACTTGCACACCTTTTGTTCAACTGCGTCTTCCTTTTGGCATATGTAGCTGTTCTTGTTGTTGTTGTTCCTTTACCCCTTTCTATGGTATTTATTTACCGCGACGGAGACAACAGATGAGATGCCAGGAAGAGTGCCGCCACCAACGCCACACACATGCAAGAAGAGAAGAAATGAGAGGAAACAAAATTATTTATTGTATTGGTTGTTTTTGGTAGAAAATGTTGTCAAAAATATGAACACGTCTTCGAACGCCGCGCTCTATCTCTCGCTCTCTCTCGCTTTGATCACTATCGATCAGACTTGCTCTCTCTCTCTCTCGCTCTGAAAGCCCTTAAGCTATGCAAATGTATGAAGAGAGGCCGAGAGAGAGGGAGAGCTGTTTAGCTGCGTGCACCAACACCTCACCATAGATTCATGCTTTGCTTATTTTTTTTTTATCACATTTCATTGTGCACATTGTGTTGCTATTTTTTTTTTTCTTTCTATTTCTCCTCTCTGTGGTGCGTGCGAAGGAATTGCGAAGAATTAGTACCGTTTTCAAACGCGCAATTTGCGTTACTTTTTTGCGTTTACCCCAAAGAAACAACAACATATACATACATTATAGTATATGTATGTATGTATTTATGGGTATACATGTGTATACATATGCTTGCCATTTGGCGGGCACTTTTCTCTCTCCTTCTTCTCTCTTTCTTCCACTCTGCTTAATACGATGATGTAAGTTTTTGTATAGGAATGTTTTCATTATTTTTTACACTTTTTTTTGCCATCCTATCTTACATACATATGTACATACATACATACATACAAATGTACCTTCGACTTTGCGTGTGTGTGTGTGTGTGTGTGTGTGTGGGAAACTGTTATTGATCTTGTTGGGGAGTCTCGTAAAATGCCTTCGTTAATTTGTTCATTAAGTCTCTTTATTATTGCACACGATTTAGTATATTTGAGAATTCGTAAAACAAGTCGGGGAGAACCTCAACTTATTTTATATTCAGAAACTTTCCATTAATGTACATACAAATATATGTACTAGGTTAGGGAACGTTTTTTTTTCTATTTTCTCTAACATTGCTATGAATTTATTCCGCCCTTGCATGATATTTTCTTTAAAGCAACGTTCTAAAAGCTAATTACTGTTCCAAAATTATCGAGCACTAACCGATCTTGAACCCCATATGATAGATGATCGCTAATGATCCTAATGAGCAAGACTATTAGTTTGGCCCAAGATAGGTGATTGTCATAATGGACAAACAAACGGTAACAATCCCTTGAGGATCGCTGCAAAGGAAGCTGATGAAATCTAGCATGAGATCTAATGTTCCAAGGAATAAAGTATTTGAAGGTGTTTCTGTTGCTATCTACAATATTCCCCATAAACCCGACCGAAAACAAAAACCGGAAATGCCAAATGCCAAAGCTAAATGACCGTGTGAGTGGGAAAGAGAAAGAGCGAGGGGGAGGGGGAGGAGGAGGAGGAGGGTGGGATATACATCTTCGTGTAGACCTTATCCGCATTTCTGGTTTGCTTTTCATTTAGACAAGCAACCCATCCGACACCCAAAACACGAGACGATGCGCTAGATCATCAGATTGCACAGCAGTCACGTAGCCATATGTATAAATATATAGGTCTCTCACCTATGCACATATGTATGTGTGTATGTATGAATTATCAATAATTTCGACCCTATTTACCTGTAAAATTCGAACAGATCGTGCTTGGGTGGCCTTTATCCAAAATCCACGCAATTCGCACTGCACGGGCCAGACTCACGTAGGGGGTGGCGGGTGGCACAGAAGAAGAAAACGAACCCAATCAGTGCAATCACTACCGTCTCTGGCGTCTATATATCTTGTAAATGTCTATGTATTTGCATACATACAGCCTTAGAGTCTATTTTGTATATATATATATATTCGAAACGATTTGATCGCACAGCAGCGAAACAATTTCTATTAAAAGTAAAAAAGCAAAACTGATCGACATTAAAAGGGGGGAGCTCTTTCTTCGAATCGGATATCGAGTGATATCCGAGTGCCAGTGGAGTGATGGTAGTTATCCGCAACAACAACAAGAGGATAGAATGGCGATGGCGATAATGATAATGATAATTGGTGCCACCCAACTTTGTAGCTACATATGTACATATAAAAATATATATTTATTTTTGGAATATTACGTGAACGTAACTAAACCAAGCCGAAACAAAGCTACTGCCAAAGTAAACCCCCAACCACTTTGTGCCGATTCTCTTCTTCTTCTCTGATTACCGTTGCAGTCTCACACACGTACACACACTCAATAACACACACAAACACAAACAGAAAAGAGAGAAAACTCCAGAAACTTTTGATTTTGACTTTGAATTTAAATTTCACTTTTTTTTTTTGTATGTTACCTTTTTGTTTGCCTTGCTGTATTTTTTCGCTGCTGATTATTTTATATGGTTTGGCGGAGACCAGACCACGCGTTTTTTGGTTACCGATCGGATCGCTTGTCGAAAGCTTCGAGAACGTTACGGTCGGCCGGATCGGATTAGATCGGTAAACGGTGGACAATTTGCGGGTTGCGGGTGGCGTGGCGGGTGGAAAGGGCAAGGGCGCGATACAATACTCGATATTGCCTGCACTGGCACACACACTCACATACACCTGTTCTATGGACACAAACGAATTACAGTTGCAAATGAAATGCCTTTTCAATTAACGGTTGCACAATGCTATGGCTATGGTAGATTGTCCGCTGGTCGGGATCGCTGGCACAATCGGTCTACTTGACGAACAACGAACATGTGACGAGCAAAGCAACTAACGGCGCGGCGCTCGCTCGGCACGCTGCTGGGCAGAGACCAGTTGGCGTTGCTGGCATTCTAGAGAGAGCGAAACAGAAATTAGCAACAAAAGTTTAGTCGGAAATGAGAATCAAACGGCACCCTCTCTTCTCTCGCGAAAGCTTTGAGCAGGCAGATGTATTGTATTGTATTGGCAGGTAGTGGCTAGTAGGTCAAGAGAGATGTGCTGGCTTGAAACCATTGTTTGATTCGGTTTTCACTTTTCAAGTCCCCTTTCTATCGAATCTATCATTGTTTGCCCTTTGGCGCTCCAGCAGAGAGTTACATACACACACACATACATATGTATGTATGTACATATGCAGAGAGCGAGCTTTAATTCGATCAAAGCATAACGCGAAATATATGTATGTACTGCGTAAAATCCAATGTGAATTTGTTGCTGTAACGAAATACCGGCCGGCGTTGGTCGAGAAAGCACCGCACCGACCTTGTGTTTCTCAAGCAGCGTGATAGAGGAAGACGGTGATGAGGAGAAAACGACATGCTAATTTATTGCAAGCTTTCACACCCGCTCTCTCTCACTGCCACACTCTCTACATTTCATGTCTGTCTGTCCCACTCTCAAAAGCTTTCAGCGACGGATTATTATGACCATGTATGAATATGATGATTTATGAGCAGAATCGAAGAGGGGCGGGCCGTTGCATCCCATGCCGATCCTTTCGGCGGAAACTCTCTGCAGATGCACTGATCACGTGACGAAGGCTGCACCGCACCAATGGGCCACAAATAGCCGCCCCGCCAGAATGGGAATAGCAAAATCAGATAGTCGGGGCGTATTTTTGGCTGTCGCCGCCTCAACAACAACCAACCAACCAACCAACCGACAAAATAAAACCACAAATATATGTACATATGTATCTATAAGTAGATAGTCCCAACCCAAATGCGATGCGTAGTAGCGTGGTCGTGGCCACGCGGCAAAGCAGAAATTTCAATTATTTTCCTACCACACACACAAACACAAATATTTATACACTCGCCTTTCGATTTATGTAAATAAATCAACATACATACATTTGTGTGGCTATGTACATATGTGCGTACTTTAGTACTACGTATTAGATTATTCATACGCCTTGATTAAGATTTCAGCGATCTGCAAACTGTTTCCTTCCAGTTCTGTTGGAAGCTAAATAATAAAATATATTCAATAAATTAATGAAAAATGTTAAATAAAAATAACCCCCATGCACCGCAATTTACTAAGAATTTAAGTGCAGAAACTATTTTGCAGTCGGACATGGATTTTTTTAAACGGATTTTGAAAGTTTAATTTTTGTAAACATAATCACATACTGTATACTTGTACTTTTGAATTCGATTTGATATTCATTAATTTCAGTTGAAAGTGTTTTATTATTATACATGGTCGTGATACTTTTATTTAATAAAATATTTATTATATATTTATTTCAAATATTTGCCACTGAACCGAATTAGTAGGTACATAAATCCAATCGATGATTTTGCAAATATTTGATGCAGCTTCTTTTACAATTTTCTCGCAGCATACTTATGAGGGCGAAGGTACACCAGATTGGTGAAAAAATCATTTAGTTGTTTTGCACTAGTGTCCAAGATCCAAGAAAACGCTGCACAAGGAACGCAGAGCCAGCCAGGATAACGGCAACGACGGAGCCCCCGAAAATGCGCTTCAGCAAGCCATCCTGCCACTTGCGGTTGGCAATGCACTGACTGTAGGGCATGCTCGAAAAGGAGACACTGTTGTAGAGGGGAATCCAGCCGGGGAATAGCCGGAATAGCATTGTGTCCAGCCACTTTCGGCAGCGGAATGACCAGCGCTTGGTGAGATCCCGCATCTGCAGGAGAAACGAACACAAATGAAAAAGGTTACCCACAAAGGGACACAAGGGATGCACTGAACCCACCTCCACGTAGTTGTACATGGCCAGGTCGCAAATGGCGAAGGCATCCTGCCAGCGGTTCTCGGTAAACTGGGCCAGGGCCTCGTCCAGAGGCAACTGCTGCCCCAGAATGGAGGTCAGCAGAGTGACGTCTTCCATGCCGGCATTCATGCCCTGGCCGTAGTACGGCACCATCGCATGGGCTGCATCGCCCAGAATGAGCGCCTTGTCGGCATAATGGTACGGCTTGCACTTGATGGACACCAGGTGCTGGGGCCGCGTCTTGAAGAAGTCCTTGACGAGCTGCTCTTCGCCGATCAGAGGTAGAGCGTCCCTGTAGTGCTGCCTAAAGAATGTCAGCAGCTGCTCCTGGCTCTGGATGCTGGCGAAGATCTTGAACGGCATCGACAGTGTCACCGTGAAGGACTTGTCCTGGTTGGGCAGGGCAATCATCATGAAGGAGTTGCGCGGCCAGATGTGCAGATAATTGGGCGGCATTTGGAACTCTCCAGCCTTGGCGGGAATGCAGAGCTCTAGGTAGCCCGTCTCGATGTACTCCTGCGAGTAGTTAAACCCCGGCAGCTTGACCAGCTGCTGCCGCACGCTGCTAAAGGCTCCGTCGCAGCCCACGATGAGGTCCGCGCTGGCCGCGACAACCTCCTCCCGATGTGGCTGCTTGAACTCCATGAGGCCCTCGTTGATGCTGGCTTTGGTGAGCTTATGCTCGAAGTGGCACCGAATGTTCGGTAGCTTGTCGCAGGCGTTCAACAGTACCTCGTTGAGCTGCTTGCGACCCACGGAGTAGAGGCACTGCTGGGTGCACGGATCGTACAGCACAACAGTGGTCCGTCCGGCAACATCGTGCAGCATTCGTCCACGCATGGGTATGGCGGTGGACAGTACCTCCTGCTCCAGACCCACAGCAGCCAGAGCCTTGCGTCCGCGCTGGGAGAGGGCCAGATTAATGCTGCGTCCTTGCACGAGAGCGGCCCGCCGAATATCCTCACGGTACTCGTACAAGTCCACGTGATTGCCCATCCGGGCAAAGTTTAGGGCCGCCAGAGAACCTACCTGCCGAAAAATGTTGCCTGATAAGAGAGTTTGCTCTAAAAACTGGGATTACCAGGCCCACCACTATGCTGATACTTTGTGTCTACAGCATCCAGATATCAGATATCATATCATATCTTGGGTACATATCACACTTACCAGACCCGCCCCGACAATGGCCACTCTGCGCCGCTGTCGCTCCTCCTCGTTCGCCGACGCCGCCACCGCCGCCCCGCGTCCATTAACCTCTGAGCAGATGATGTGCCGTGTGCCTTGTGCCATGACTTCTCCTCGTTACGGGACTGACTGCTCGCTTGGGCTGCTGCTTCTGAAATGAAATGGAAACCAATGAAGTGGGTCGGAAGACGGTTCGGTTAGGCTAGGCTATTATGCTGGATAAGTGCACAGTAAATGCTATCTATCTGCTATATCTGCAACGCGTACCGCCTCAGAGAAGCCCAGCAACTGCGTGACCGCAAAAGCCATTCAAAGTCTGATACCTCTTGTACTTAGCATAATTAAAAACAAGTTCCTGAAACTTGATTATGCAAATGCAAAAAGGAGGCATCTAACGGCTGTTTGACATATAACATTAGACTTTGCTAACTGACTAAATTCCATGATCATCTGATAGAGACTTAGAATACATTTTTGATTTTCAAACTGGCGGCACTTCAGCGTTGCATTCAAGTATTTTTATGGTCGCAGTCACAGTCACTTGGCGATGTATCGATAGGCGAAAAGCTTTCTACGAATCGACTATTGGCTCTTAAAGCTGCGGTATTTTTCATCACAACAATTTGTGGTCCAGTTTCAAATGATTTTCCAAACTGGAAACTGTTTGTTTTGGTTTTTTTTAATAAATTTATATTTGTTTCATATTAATTTCTGTGAACTTTTCCCAGTTCCAGGAATCAAACTTCGAATATCAATCTGTGAAAAGACATTATTAATTACGATTTAAAGCATCTTTAAAAACACAATTTCAATATCAATTAAAGAAAAAAGGGTATCCAAGTGTACATACCACTGGTCAACAAGCAACAAGTGTTCCAATGACGCGACATTCGACTCTCACGTACGTGCTGCGGTTGTTTAAGAAGTACCTTGTGCGACTACTGTGGTTTTAATGACACTCGGGATCAGTGTTGCCAGCCACTAGACACAAAAAAAGGACAAATGGACCAAAAAAAAAAAAGGAAAATAAATATAGAAAAATTAAAAAAAAAGGATAGAAAACAGGACAAATTTTCCCGCCTACTCTGTCGAGCGAAATCGTTTTCCATTACTAAAATCTTATACCGATATATATCGATTCTTTGAGAAAGAACCTATCGCATCTTACAAAAACATTGTCGACATCATAAACATCGCTAGCATTTATAATCAAGCAAATGTAACAAGATTAACAATTGCCATCTCTAAGGTGGTTAAGGCAAAAAAAAAAAAATATTTCAACAACCATAATACTGCGCCAAATAAATCCCACGAGGCATCGAATCATAATAGAAAACAGCGAATTCTTCGCGGAGAGAGTGAAAGCAGAGCAGTGCAAAATCTCAAAATTAGTTGTACTATAGATAGCACCCAAGGAAATTATCCACAAAAGGAAAAACCAAAATGGTAATAAAAACGGCCAACAGAAATAGCAAGTGTCAAAAAGGGAATGGGGAATGGAGGGAAGGCAAAGTGAAACGACGATAGAACGGGAGAGGGAGAGCCAGAGAAGGGGACTGAGTGGCCCGCAGGCAGTGTCCCGCTTTCCTTAAATTAAAGGAAAAGAATGAAAAAGAAACTGCCTCTCTTGGCACCCCGCTTTCCCCTTCACCCCACTTTCGGGTGCAATAAATTTGTGAATTTTAGTGCTTTCTTCCCGAACCCAAACTGATTTCTGTAATAATATCCACCATTTTATTTTCAGGGAAACGAAACTTCACTGCCCATGGAAATGTGTTCCAATTGTAAGTACGATTTTTCAGTCAATGTCATTTGAACGGTATGGTATGTATGGCAGCGCTGTTTATGAATATGCAAATAACAGCACATACGTATAAATACATATGTATGTATGCATGATTGGTATCTGGGTATGCACAGGCACTGTATATATTTAATACTCACATATGTGGAATGCAAGCGAAACGTGAAACAACGCAACTCAATATACAATAGAAGCCGAACCAATCCCTCCCAACACCCACCTGGGTAGACTTCGAAGTGTCCTGAGATGCTGCCTCATGAAGTTTTCCTATGTCCGTAGACAGATCTTGAAGAATCTCATTTGGCACAAAATGTGACTATTATTTTTAATTAATTCATTTTGAACTAATTTCTGTAAAAATCATTATGTCAATGGCGTCCTCACATGCTCATCTCGTTCTTGTCACACTGTGTTTCATCGCCGATGATGATGGGCAGACAGACAGTCTGCATCTATAAATAAAGCTGTTCACCTATGAATTATGTACATTGCTAGTGCACCTTAGAGATATAACCTCTGACCGAATATTATGATCTTCTCAAACCAGTCGATGCCGATGAGATTAGACGCTTGGGCAAACGGTTCCGCAAACTGGATCTGGACAATTCGGGGGCATTGAGTGTGGACGAGTTCATGTCGCTGCCGGAGCTGCAACAGAATCCGCTGGTGCAGCGCGTGATCGACATATTCGATGCCGATGGCAACGGGGAGGTGGACTTTAAGGAGTTCATCCAGGGCGTCTCACAGTTCAGCGTTAAGGGTGATAAGCTGTCGAAGCTGCGCTTCGCCTTCCGCATCTACGACATGGACAACGATGGATACATTTCGAATGGTGAACTTTTTCAGGCAAGCAAATACCAAATCGATTTGATTAAATGAAACGAAATGAAACCAAGTCGACCATACTAAACTTAATCTAAAAATTGAACTCTTGCAGGTTTTAAAAATGATGGTGGGCAACAATCTGAAGGACACGCAACTGCAACAGATCGTGGACAAGACAATCGGTTTCGCGGACAAGGATGAGGATGGCAAGATCTCGTTCGACGAATTCTGTTCGGTGGTTGGCAACACGGACATACACAAGAAGATGGTTGTTGACGTTTAATAGGCTTACTGAGAATCATTATTTTTATATGCAGTTTTATTTATTCTTTTTTACATGCATATATGCATTCTTCTTTTTTCTTTTGTCACGATTACTCTCATGATAATGCCACTTTTGTTGATCAGCGATCAGGGATTCGCATTGTTATAAAGCTGCTAATGAGCCAGTTCAGTCAGCCAGTCAGTCAGTACATCAATCAATCAATCAATCAGTCAGTCAGTCAGTCGAGCAAGCAGTTACTCTTAAGTTGAAAAGTGAAATAATGCGCCTCCTACTTACTTCTTAAATGTATACATCTATATACATACATATACATGCATATATAGTCATAATTTATTATACAAATATACACTTAATGAACTTAAAAATCCCCAAAAAAAACAAAACAAAATCAAAACTAAAACCTAAAACCAATTACAATCAAACTCCAATCAAAGTGAAGGCAAATAAAGAAAGCAAGCATGGTTGAACTTGAACCCATCCAAAGGATCTTTCCAATCGGCAAAGAGACGGAGAGAGGTTCGTCGCGCCGCGTCACTTCTATGATTGTTTTCCTGCTTATCCAACTCGTGGTTTTTCCGGCTTTCCACACACACGCACCCACACACACACACAGACACACCTGAGCCGTCGCCTGAGCCCGGCCATGTGTCATAGTTTATGTTAATTATTTCTAATTCTCCTGTGATTTTGCCAAAAAAAAAAAAAGAAAACGAAAAACAAAAAGAAAATGATGAGAAAAGAGCAGAGCAGAGCAGTGCAGTGCAGAACAAGAGCATGAGAAGGAGTGCGCGTGCTCCTCTATCGACTTAGTCTTATTTACACATTGTGTACTTTTTATATATTTATACATACCTACTTGTACTAATCGAATGTTATAATCTACGTATTTTTTATATCTCTTGACTAACTTGAAAAGAAGGCAACATGTTCTTAACTTCTTAGCCCCAACAACCCAACCTAATCAAGCCTAACTTTACTCAAATCAATCGGATATGTTCTCAAGCAGAATTGCGAAATTACGGCTGCTCGAAATTAACTTAACGAAACGAAATGAAATGAAATTAAAGAAAAATATGCTAAAGTTGATCGAGTATAAAAAGTTAACTGAAGATCGAATAATTATACATACATCAATACATATGAAAGCAATGCCATGCAATGCGATGCGATATTGCATTACAATTTTATACTTAAAAGTAACTCTAGTTAAAACAAAATCAAAACGAATAAACTGCATGTTACAAATTTTACAATTAACAAATTTTTTGCACACTCGCCACCAATCGATTTGTTAGCTAATCAATTCCATTGCATAATCAAATCTAAATTTAAACCTAAACCAAAACCTAAATCCATTGTAAGGTCAACCAAAAAGCCGAAACATTTTTATAAGCCTGCCCTTGCCCTTGCCCGCCTGTTGAGAGGAGGAGTATGAGGAGAATGGGCTCGGCTTGCTGGCTTGATGACGCTGAAGCAATAAGAAGAAAAACTTTCAATAAATTATTTATACACCAAATCATTAAGGCGTTTGTTTCTCACTCAGCGAACGGGCGTCCAGAAGAGAGCATTTTATTGATAAGATAAGTTTTGTACACCTTATTAAACATCGAACTCTGTTTCTGTACTCTCGAAGTAGTCTTCCTATGCATTACATTATCTCTTCAGGAGTATTATGAATAGCTTTTGCAGATGTCTATTTGGCTCTCCTGAGAATGATCCTGAGTAGCATCTGCCTGATACTTGGTGCCTCAAAGGTAGTGGGAAATGCAACCAGTCACCTACTCCTACTCTCGCCTCGTGTTCTATACTCTGTTGATATTTTCTGGTTTATCTCAACTGTGTTCTCTGTGCCATCCCAGTATCGGAAAAATCGGATTTGGGGTGTCTACTACCACTAGCCTATAACAAATTCACAACCCCATGGCATTGTAATGCAATAAAGTGCAAATATTGGCCATAAACAATGCGGTCTCTCTTTGTAGCCCAGATGATATACACATGCATACATATGTACATATATAGTATATGTATAAGAGAGGGAGTGCCAGGTAGCTGATAAGATTAGGCAGAAAAAGCTCCCCTTGTCAAACAATTTCACATTTATTTGTGAAACAGTCTTACTACCGAACAGAGTGTCCACGAAAGAAACCATGTTTAAATTAGACAGCAAAAATGGCATTATCCTCTCAGGTGTTTTGTCGGTGGTCTTTGCAATTATCTATTTGGCTCTAATGGATGACTATTTCTGGAGAGGTATTAAAATCGAATCAAGTGAAGCTCTATCTCATATTCCTAAACACTTTTGCAGCTGGATCGTACGACCTGGGTATACATGTTTCAGCTCTCCAAATTCTTGGAAGCATATGCCTAGTAATTGGTGCCATAAAGGTGCGTAAAAGTATGCCTCCCCTCTAGCCCCTATTCAATTTATAATCCCTCCATCTAATTGTAGGACAATTATAAGCTTTTCGTGCCTTGGATGATTACCTGTGGATTCTTCTTGTACCTCATGGTGTACCTGGGGGTTGTGATGCTGAGCCAAGGAGACTGGTTCCTGGTTCTGATCATGTTGGTGCCATTTACAGGTAGAGTACCTCCTCCACGACCACCTGCCACTGATTTTGATTCAATAATCTATTATCTGTCCGTTAATTGCAGCCTATCTCAGCTGGGCCCTGTTCTCGGTTCAAAAGGCACTCGAAAGAATGCGAAAGGATGAACCGCCATCCTATCAAAATCTGGCTGGGAAAAAGGATTTTATAAACCACATATAATGAATCTACATCAGAATAGTCTTGTACACAACATACATATGTATATCAATTGTAAATATGTATAAATCTATACGGCAGCGCATTGACGTGTGGACAATGGATTCTTTCTTGGGATCGAACGCAATAATTTACGATTTATGTGTATAATTTATATACTATGCACTTTGTCTGTACAGAGATCTTTATCTTTATGGTCTCGTCTATCCGATTATAATTTTACACAGAAGTTCCGACCATTTATGAATTGTATCGCTCATGACGCACAGATCAGATCCAATCCAATCATTTTAGTATTCCACGAAGATAAGATACCACAAATGAACACAAATTGCCCCATTTGCGAGCTTTGCTTGTAGATTTGAAATGTCTAGGAAATTGCGTGACATTGCCCTGATCTCCATTTTAATATCAGCTACCAGATATTAGACTATATCTAATTACTATAGACTAGATAAAATATATAGATAGTTTAGTGAGAGATCTAAGTAATTCGATAATACTAAAAGGGTACAGATAGGTAAATTTGGATAAATGGATAGAGATAGTGTACCCACGTACATGTGTATGTATTTTCCTGTAGTTCTGGGGGGGCGGGGCTGTAAAGGTAATTGATTGTGCAAATCTATATTGCAACAACCTGTAGAACTGCTGGACACTGCGTACCGGACAGACCGACAAAGAACACTTGCGCTGATTTGATTCGAGTTTAAAATATACAAAAACTTATTTACAGCATCGCCCTCTTCTTGAGCAGAATCTGTTAACATAAGCTTGGATTCAAACGGTTCTGTTAACTGTTAAGTAAGGTAAGGGACTTACCTGTTAACCTGTTAAGCTAAAGGAAAGTACAGGATTGCACTGACAGTTGAAGAACCAGTCGCCTAGCAATGCCATTTACCTACATTTTAATAATAATTATAATTTAATAATTCATTTAATTACTTATTTATAAGTTAATATTAATATTAAGCCTTCAAAATTGTTACATTAACTTTCATTGTGTAAAATTTGTGGACAGAATGTTAATGCAACTCTGCACGATGTAGTTGACATGTAGCATGGTTTGTTTACTTCTCTGGGAACAGCTGTTTGGAACAATTTCAGAAATGTTACCGTGCTTGCAAAAAAAGAAGAAGAACCATCGATGTAGAATTTCACAATAAACCGGCTCTGCTTTAATTCTTTTATTATTTATTATTTTATCCTTGCGGGAATGGCAGAAGCACGGGGAATCGACGGAGTGTACTCCATTCGGTTGGTCATAGCCGACTTTTATATGGAGAAGCCGCAGTTTGGCCTGGATCCTTGCTACTCGGAATTGCGCGGGAAGGAAATCAAGCGGGTTGGTGTCGCTAAACTGGAGTACATTCATTATTTTATTACTCCTACTGATTATTACTGAATTCTTTGAAACAGGTGCCGATCATTCGAGTATTTGGGGCTAATTCCGGTGGACAGAAAACCTGCATGCATGTGCACGGCGTGTTTCCCTATTTCTACATACCATACGATAAGAAGGACTTTGAATCCTTGGAGCGTGGCATCTTACAGATTGCCATGAACCTGGACAAGGCCCTCAATATATCACTGGGACAGGGCAGCTCCAATGCCCAGCATGTCTTCAAGATCCAGTTGGTAAAGGGGATGTAAGTGAATCAATTCAGATAATCCTTAAGGGGAATCTTAGTCATGTCTTACCCTTTCAGCCCCTTTTATGGCTACCATCGTGTGGATCATCAGTTTCTCAAAATATACATGTTCAATCCGCGTTTCGTGCGACGCGCCGCCAATCTTCTCCAGAGCGGGGCCATACTCAGCAAGAACTTCAATCCACACGAGTCCCATGTTCCCTACATACTGCAGTTCATGATCGACTACAATCTGTATGGGATGAGCTATCTGCATGTACCGTTGGAGGTGGTCAAGTTTCGCCGTAGCCATGAGGATGAAGGCAAGCTAGTGTTTCCGTGTTCCTTTAAGCCAAGTCTAACGATCAACCATTTTTCAGTGGTTCCCTATCCGAATGTGAAGCCTGAACAGCTGCTGGAGACTTCCAGCGTTAAGAAAATGGCCTGCAGCTCCTTGGAAGTGGACGTCAGTTCGAACTTCATACTGAATCGCTTCCAGCTAGTCGCCAAGGGCAAGGGCAGTCACACAAATCCCGGCATTGAGGCCATCTGGAATGACGAGAATGTCCGCCGTCAAAAGCTGGCCCAGAGCTACGCCGCAGCAGCCGATGAGCAGAAACTCAATGCGGTAGGATCTTGGTTATTGCTCCCATCCATGTATATAGCTGGCACGTGCTGCTTTAGATTCCAGTCCTGCAACTGCCGCCAACACAGCCACGACTGCATGTGGAAGTCGCCGAGAGTGATGTTTTCTACCGAACGGCTCTCGAGAGCAAACTGCTTACCCTGGAGCAGTCGACGCTGTCCGACCAAACACTGTCGGATCAGACGCATCTCGGCAATGCCACCATGCAGACCACTTTGCCCAACAGCAAGGAGCAGCGACGCACATTCAATCTGCAAAAACTGATGGCCAACGCCGTTTATCCCGAAGAATGCTCCCAGGATCAGCAGCAGCAGCTGGTGAACGCTTCGTTTATCCAGAATCATGTAGCCAGCAGCAGCAACGGCAGCCTTTCTGGCGCTTCCTTTGCAGAAAGGGACGAGTCTGCCTCTGCCTACATGGATGAAACGCTGGTGGATGAGGAACTAGTCTTGAGCCTAACTCAGCCCCAGGGAGCTTTGCCACACGATGCCACCTGTAGGTAAACCAGAAGCCTTCAATCTCTAATTAACCATTCATATCCTTAACTCTGCTTCAGTGAGGGAAGAAGACCTGGAACTGCTTGAGGTCCTTCAGCAGCTGGAGGAGCAGAGTGCCAATGAATCGCGCATTGATTTGGACAGCTCATTAGCTCCCCTGTCGCAGCAGCACAAACACTGTAAATGCCAGGTGAAAAACGATCACAAAACGGTTTAATTTCATTTTTCTGTTGTTCCTTTAGTTGAACTTACTCCGGAACTGTTGGACAAGGAGACAGCAGCAGCTGCTGTCGGTCCTAACTTGGAATCCGATGAAGACTGTGATTCTTACGGGGAAACAAACGCTGGGAGCAAACATGACTTCTCCACCGCCCTGGACGACATCGATGAGCTTTTGCTCAAGCTAACTCCAAGTCAACCCACACCCAAAGTGCAGGAGGGGCTAGATCCCACGCCGAAGCTGCCGCAGATCGATGGCTCTGATGATCAACAGTGCACACCGAAAAAGCTGAGTGCCAAGGCGAAGGGCAGTCCCCCCAAGACACCCACCACACCCAAAAGGGACAGCCTCTTGAGGTCTCCTCGCACACCCAGGTCCAGCGCGGCCAAGAAATATGCCCCGCTGCCGCTTACCATCGGCAGCAGCTCCACGAAGAGTGAGTAGAGCTGGGTAGATGGTAGGACCGTGTGCCTCTAATCGTTTCACGTATATTGCAGAAAACGACGTGGAGGCGACAGTGAAGCACATGAATCCTCGTTTTAGTCTGCAGCTCGACCAACGACCAACGGGTACACAAGGGTAGGCCAGCACCCAGATCCTTTCATTCAGTCTGTTCCTCATTCCTTCTCGTTTAGGCCAGAGTTTTCACTTCGCAAGAAGCTGGCCATGACGGAGCTGCGCCGCAAAAGTGTCGAGGAGCCCTCAAACAGTTTCGTCCTGCTTCAAAACGAGTAGGGGAATAGTCGCCTGCTTTTCTTCGCCAGTCAATTAAACGGAGTTTTTCTTTGACAGCTTCACTCCACGGCGCAGTACCAGGAGACTCAACCGCAATCTGGACAAGACCCACCTCATCTGCTCCCTGACGCCGCGAACGAGAAATCCCAGCTTATCGGACCTGTTCGAAACAGCTGAAGATCCTGCTCCTGAGGAAGTGCCGAAAAAGCCACGTCGTAGTACGCGTCATCTGGCTGCGCAAGAGAGTCCCGTGGAACCGGTGGCCAGTAAAGGGAAATCCCGAAAATCGCAGAGAAATGTCCAGAAAGAGGCGAAAAAAGACCAAGGTGATTCCTGTAAAGATTATGTCCGGCCAGATAAGAATAGCGGGCGTATTCAAAAGAGTTGCGATGTACAAGAAATCAATTCAAAAGAAGCCCAAGATACGAATCCCCAGCAAAAGAAGGAAGCGGAGTACGGGCATGAGGAAAAGCCAGATCAAGAAGCAAAACCCAGCGAGGAGACCAATCTGCCAACTAGCGATGATGAGGCGATCGAGTCGGATACTGAAAGCGATCAAATGTTTACAAAATTGCGAAAGACTCCGAATCTGAGGCGTCTGCGAAAGAGTTTCCGCTCGGAGGTGTTGACCAAACAGCTCCAGGCGACGCCAACCACAGGGAGTGCTCCTCCAGTCGACAGCCAGACCACACCACAGTTCAGTCCCAGGAGCAACGAGAGCCACACACCGGAGCTAATGAAGAGCTTCTATGAGCACTCATTTATCATCAACAGTCCGTCGGTATTTAGTGATCTCCTAGACAGCCCCCAGCCTTCACCTGCATCTGCACCCGCACCGGCACCTGTCACGCTGAATCCTGATGCCTTTGTCATTGCTCCCTTGGAGCTGCCACCCACCTACGATGAAGTGGTTCGCGGGTGCCGTAAGCTGGACATACCCGAGCACGAGTTCCAGCAGCCCTTCTACAGCAATCCTGCCGATGTGTGCAAGGTAACAGAGGTGGGATTCCTGGTCCTCCACATTCCCGGCAACAAGCTCAACGACTGCGAGCCCTTTCAAAGCGTCTTGGGCAACGACAAGGGGTTGGCCGCCTGGCGTCGACAGCAGCTTATTGCCATCGGGGGCCCGGCCATGCTGCAACGGCATCGAGGCGAACAACGCATTCGGGAGTACTTCAGCAGTGGTCAGAGGATTGCCATTGAGCCGGCACAAACGGCGCCCAGCCGTCAGGAGGCCAAGGTCTGGCTGAAGGCCAGGCAGCTGCTCCGGCAGCGCGAAGAGCCAGAGAGAGCCAGCGATGTCGACAGTCCGATCAAGGTCAAGCGCCAGAAGATCACCATGATGCTGCAGAACGATGGAGGCGACGCTGACAGCGAGGAGGATGCGGATTGTACGCTCAGCCTCACACCACTGTCCCAGGCGAAGGCAAAAGGAACTCCCATGAGGAGTAAGGGTCGGGAGTCCTCGCGTTCCAGACGCGGATCCAAGCGGAACTTTATGGCATCCTTGGACGAAGCAGGCGAACCCCAGCAGGAGCCCGGCGGAGGCAGTTCCCAGGCCAGCGACCAAAGCAGCGTGTCTAGCAGTGCCGCACAGGCGGAACTGGACCGCACCTCCTTCCTGAGGCAGCTGGACGCACAGCACCACCAGGGGCAAGAGGGGCACCACGACCTCAGCTTCGGTCTGAGCCACGCCACCCTGGACAACACGTTTGGCTTCAAGGTTAACCTGGAGAACCTGCAGCAGGCCAAGGCGGACATTGAGTGCAACTATTTAACCATAATGACGCTGGAGGTGTTTGTGGCCACGCGAGGGGAGCTGCAACCCGATCCGATGCACGACGAGATCCGCTGCCTGTTCTATGCCATTGAGCACAGCCTGCCGGATGCAGATGCTGATGGGTCGCTGCCCAGCAAGGCTTGTGGCTACATCATGGTCAACCATGCCCAGGATCTGCTCAGCGAGGGACTGATACACGGCCTGGACAAGGACATCGAAGTTCAGATCGTATCCAATGAGGCAGAGGCAATGGAGGCTCTGTTGGCCTTGTGTGCCCGCTGGGACGCCGATATTTATGCCGGCTACGAGATCGAGATGTCCTCCTGGGGCTATGTGATCGACCGGGCAAAGCATCTATGCTTCAACATAGCCCCTCTGCTGTCTCGCGTGCCCACGCAGAAAACGCGCGACTTTGTCGACGAGGATCGCGAGCAGTTCACCGACCTGGACGTGGAGATGAAGCTCTGTGGGCGCATCCTGCTGGACGTGTGGCGGCTGATGCGCTCCGAGATTGCCCTCACCTCGTACACCTTCGAGAACGTAATGTACCACATCCTGCACAAGCGCTGTCCCTGGCACAACCCCAAGACGCTGACCGAGTGGTTCGCCTCGCCCTGCACCCGCTGGATTGTGCTGGAGTACCATCTGGAGCGGGTGAGGGGTACGCTGGCGCTGCTCGATCAACTGGATCTGCTGGGACGCACCAGCGAAATGGCCAAGCTCATTGGCATCCAGTTCTACGAGGTTCTATCGCGAGGATCGCAGTTTCGAGTGGAGAGCATGATGCTCAGGTGAGTGACACAATGCCCTTTGGATGACTTCTGTCCTTTGGTAACCTCATTTCGCCTTTCCAGAATTGCCAAGCCCAAGAACGTGGTGCCGCTCTCGCCCAGCGTCCAGCAGCGGGCGCACATGCGGGCGCCCGAGTATCTGGCGCTGATTCTGGAGCCTCAGTCCCGCTTCTACGCCGATCCCCTGATTGTTCTCGACTTTCAGAGTCTCTACCCCAGCATGATAATTGCCTACAACTACTGCTTCTCCACCTGTCTTGGCCGCGTCGAGCATCTGGGTGGGAGTTCGCCCTTCGAGTTCGGGGCCTCCCAACTGCGCGTGTCCCGCCAAATGCTGCAGAAGCTGCTGGAGCACGACCTGGTCACGGTGTCGCCTTGCGGCGTGGTGTTTGTGAAGCGCGAGGTGAGGGAGGGCATTCTGCCGCGCATGCTAACCGAGATCCTGGACACACGGCTGATGGTCAAGCAGTCGATGAAGCTCCACAAGGAGAACTCTGCCCTCCAGCGCATCCTGCACTCCCGCCAGCTGGGCCTGAAGCTGATGGCTAACGTGACGTACGGCTATACGGCGGCCAACTTCAGCGGACGCATGCCGGCCGTGGAGGTGGGCGACTCTGTCGTTTCCAAGGGCCGCGAGACGCTGGAGCGTGCCATTAAGATGGTGGAGGCCAACGAGGAGTGGAAGGTGCGCGTGGTCTACGGTGACACGGACTCGATGTTTGTTTTGGTCCCAGGGCGCAATCGGGCAGAAGCATTCCGTATTGGCGAGGAGATAGCCGATGCCGTCACCGAGATGAGTCCCCAGCCAGTGAAGCTGAAGCTGGAGAAGGTCTATCAGCCCTGCCTGCTCCAGACCAAGAAGCGCTACGTCGGCTACATGTACGAGACGGCCGACCAGGCGCAGCCCGTCTACGAGGCCAAGGGCATTGAGACGGTGCGAAGAGATGGCTGCCCGGCAGTGGCCAAGATGCTGGAGAAGGTGCTCCGCCTGCTCTTCGAGACGGCGGACGTCAGCCAGGTGAAGCAGTACGTCTGTCGGCAGTTCACCAAACTACTCTCCGGACGCGCCAACCTGCAGGACCTCATCTTTGCCAAGGAGTTTCGCGGACTCAATGGCTACAAGCCCACGGCCTGTGTGCCCGCCCTGCAGCTAACGCGGTGAGTATAAGCGGTTGCTATTCCGGCATGCATCAACCTCCTGAACGAATCTCATTCACAGCAAGTGGATGCAGAAGGATCCCAGGCGGATACCGCGACGGGGCGAGCGTGTACCCTTCATCATCATCAACGGGCCGCCGGGTATGCAGCTCATTCGTCTAGTGCGCAGTCCGCACGACATTCTGGCCAACGAGGGCCACAAGATAAATGCCATCTACTACATTACCAAGGCCATTATTCCGCCCCTGAACCGCTGCCTGCTGCTGGTGGGAGCCGATGTCAACGATTGGTTCACCAGCCTGCCGCGCAAGCTTCTCATGATGCCCGCCCTGGCCACGGCCAATGAATTGGCCAGCGGTCGGGGCGCCAAGTCCACCATCTCCCAGTACTTCTCTACCACCAGCTGTGTGATCGATTGCGGCCGTCAGACCAAGGCCGGCATTTGTTCCGAATGCCTGAAGGACGCCACCAAATGCGTTGTCACGCTGTCCGATAAGGTGGCGCGCCTGGAGCGTGGCCACCAGCTGACGCAGCAGATCTGCCAGTCCTGCTGCGGTCGTGTGGGCAGCCTACAGTGCGACTCTCTCGACTGTCCTGTGCGGTATGTGCTGGAGGTGAAGCGACGCGATGTCCAGCAGATTACACACATTCGCAGGCTGCTCGAGGAGAATTTCTAACGAGTGCATATGTCGGGTTGAGTTCTTGGATATTTAATATCTCGCTACAACGATCCTCTCTCAACGAGAGACAAGAATAACGGACAACCAAGGAGAAGAATTCTTAAAAGTAGAAAATATGCACGCAGCCCGTAGAATATCATACACTGAGACCCATTTTGTAGTCAGTTCATGCACATTTAATTGACCAAAATACACTGAGAATAATCTTACGATCCAACATACATATATACTCGTATATTTTGTAACTTTCTGCGCGTTTAAAAAATTTAAAATTACATACAATTTTTTTTTTTTGCCAGATTTCCTACACATTTAAAATGGCTTAGACACTACTTGCGGGGCTGTTGCTCTTGTGTGTTTATAATACTAGAGGAATTTGTTATTTATATTTGATATTTAAGCTTACTTTTGTGATTGTTTTTGTGTGTGTTGAATGAATTCAATGTTGAAATATAATATGTGTATGATTTGATAATGCCTCAATCTGCTGCGGAAATCAAAGATTCGTTTTTAAAAGAGTTTACTCCTTCGGTTCCATCTAGGCCATAATTGTGTTTGCATGAATATATGTAATAGATATAGTAAGTGTTGTTTAAAATTATTCAACTGGGTGTTTCACTTTTGATTATGATTTAATGCTACGATTAAACAATTTCGTTTCAATAGTTAACCAAATTTATAACAATTTGTAAGGTATTTTTCCTTTGTTTTTGTATTTCTGATTTTGAGCAGTTTGGGCAGAAACATCCAACAAATTACAATATAATATTATACAAAAAAAGTTTCCAATATTTTTTTTGCTTTCTTAAAAACTACAAAAAAATAGCTCTCTTTCATTCCCTTTACATCTCATCGTCTTCATCATCCATTTCAAACATCATGGCATCATTCTTGGCATCAGCATCAGCATCAGCATCGGTATCGGCTTGCTCCTGGCGAGTGCGATGGGACTTTGCGTTGCTGTCCATGCGGTGGGAAACAGCTGCTCCAGTCAGATCCAGTCCGCTATCATGCAGCTTGTTGCCAGATGGTTCCCCTTGCTGCTGGTAAAAGAAAAAGAAGACATTAATTAGTTTGGTTAGATGACATTTGAGTGCAAAATATAATCCAGCTGCACATCAATTAACACGTTTTAAAATAACAATCCGTTTGAACTTGTCTTTATTTAAATTCACAAACCCACGCAAACAAAGAGCTCGATCAATATTTGGCGTCTGGTCTGAGGCGAATTTCGGGCAAACAGCGACATTTCGCTGATGGCCACTAATTGAATTAACAGCGTAACGAGCTCTCATTATTGAGATCAGTCCAATCTGCTTTGATCTTACCTTGAGGGCAGTGCCACGGGTCTCCTCGTAGTCGGCCGAATCGCCCTCGCTGAGGCGACGCTGCTGGGCACGCAATTTGCAATTGCGACGCTTCTGGTTCTTCTTGCGCTGACCGAGGATGCTGGAGTCGTGTCTGTTGGGGGACACATATATGAAAATTATTCAATTATTATACTTATTTTTTTTATAGAACTCACCTAAACACTTGCTTCATGATTTGGTCATTAAATCTAACAGTCTTCTTGCAGCTCTCTGAAAGGCCTTCCTCGGCCCGATCCTCCTCGGGAATGCCACTAAAGGATTGCGAGAACAGAGAGCCCGAGGCATCCACAGAGCACGAGTGCGAGGAGAAGCCACAGTCATCGATGGAGGAACAGCTGTCCGACATGGAGGGTCTTGGACCGTAGCGACTGAAGCGCTTGAGAATTCCCCTATTGGCATTCCCGCTGCGAATGGTGCTATCGTTGCACTCCGAGTAGCTGCGCTGCTTGCGCTGTGGCACCATGGGGGTGGTGGCATCCTTCTTGCGCCCCAGTGGACCGTCCTGCTGGACGATCATGTCCTCACACGCAGACTCCGAGTATGAGCGCTGCTTCTTGTTTCGCTTGCGTTGCTTCTTGCTTGGCTTTTTAAGCTGCTGCTGCTGCTGTTGCAGCAGCAACTCCTCATCCTCCTCCGTGGTGTTGGAGCCCTGAGGTGGGCGTACGGTGATCACCACGGCATCATCCGTGCGCATTATCTGTACGTCCCTGGGGGGGTTGGGCTCGCACCCATTATTTTTATCGGTCTTTGGCTTGTAGTGTCCGTAGACCTGATACTCTTTGAGATCGTTGGCATGCAGACCGGCCAAATAGCTCGGTGGGGCCTTGTTCTCGGCACCGAGGAACAGCTTCATTATCACATTGTTGTCCCAGGCCTCTGCTTCGATGCTTTCGATACAGTGATCCTCATTGTACTCCTTCATATCCGGGGACGGTAGCTCCATGTAGAAGGCATAGTGCGTGGGATAGTAGCCACTGCCGATGGTGGCAAACTTTATGGATACGCTCCTCTCCGTCTTCAATGTCACGATGGAATCCGGCTGGACGTGGGCCACATCCAGAATAAAGGCCAAGGCATTGTCCAGCGCATTGCAGTCGAATTTGGGAAGTTGATAGTGCACGGAATCCATTAAGAACGTACTGGATGCCAGGGCAGGCGGATCAGGGGGCGCAGCTGTCTCTGTGGATGGATGATTGGCGATGAGATTGGATGAGAGATGGATCAAAGAGTTTGGGTGTTTCACCTACCTAATTCAGGGGTATCCGGCATGTCCCCATCGGCATTATCCTCCACGGGGGACTCACTGTTGGAATGCAGCTCCACTCCGCTGTCCTCGCGGCTGAGGCAGCGCAGTGTGTCGTGCATCTGGCGCTGCTGGTTAACACTCTTGCGCACCACTGGCAGGGTGATGCTGAGGCGACGCTTCTCCGTGTCGAAGCGGGCATTGCCAGCCTTGTCGTCCACGGTAAAGGGCAGATCCACTTTGAGACGGTATTTGGCACCCAGTCGCTCGCTCAGCAGGTAGACGGACTTGGCGGTGACGTCCAGCTGGCAGTCGGCAGTGGATCGGAGTAGGGGCAGCTCAATCTCCACGACGAGGGAGCGCGGCATGGTCACATGCAGCTTGGCATCGAGCTCATCGGTGTACTCGGACAGGTCCACGTCGTGGCTTTGCTTGATGGAATACTTGGGCTCCGTGAACTCCGGCACCGGTGTCGCCTTGGTTTTCATGGGTAGAATTTTGGGCTCTGTATTGGAGGCGGGCGGCTTTGTGGGGTACATATGCTCGAGGGGATGCGGTTCCTGCTCCTCCGGTGTGGGATTGGCGGCCAGCTTGCGTATCACAGTGGGACGGGCTATGCCCTTGTAGTCCAGCTTGGGATACTTGAGATTGGCACGGTCCAGGGCTACCTCGTACTCGCGCTCAACTGCGTCCAGCGCTGTGTCGATCAAAGCTTTTCGAAACTGGGAGTCACGGGTGGCCAGGTGCAGGGCATCCGGATGGAATACCACATCAAAGACCTTGCAGTGGTTGTTCTTGGCATCGCAATCGTCGCGGCCCCCCGTCTGGGCCATGGGTATTGACCAGCTTAGGCCACGACCTCCTGTCTCCGGATTCGTGCCCACCTCGCTGTTGGGCCGGGCAACCTCCGGCGAACTGGCGATGTTGATGAAGCATTTCAACTCACCGTCAATGGACGTCTTCACCACGAATCCCGGCTTGGGGTGTACGAATTTAATGTCAACACCTCGCTCCTTTTCCAGCTGCGTGATCTCCTCCTCGTAGATCTTGCGGTTCTCCGGGTTCTGAACCTCCTCGACGTAATCGAAGAACAGCTTGCGGAACTCCTCCTTGCTGAGCGCCTCGCGAATGGCCTCGAACTCTTCCTTGGTTATGTCGGCACGCTCTTCATTATGGAGCTTTGAGTGTTTCTTACGTGAGCCGGCGGCTGTTGACATAGCGCTCTGTCTAACGATCACTACACAATGGCTCTCTTGGATCTATGATCTCTCTTTTTTCACTTGCACTGGCACTTGGGTATTTCTTACAAAAATATTATTTTCTGGATATTTGTTGTGGGGTGGGGCTGTACGGTTTACGATATAATATTACTTAAAACACTTGGAGCACTTTGTTTTTCCGTTGAAAACGCGTTTGAAATAGAAAAGCTGTGCTCCTGGAAAGAGAATAAGGGGAACGAAAGCAATTAAGAACGGCTGATGCAATTTCACTGGAAGTACTTTATCGGATTTATTGGAAGGGAAGCAGTGGAAACTTTCCATATGATAACGAAAACTACCGGAAGGAATATCACGTTCTTAAGAGTTTCACCTACAATTGCCCTAGGTCTTGGCTTGCCAAGTCTCACCCAAATAAATATAGGTATCACGAAATTCTAATCAGCATCTATAGGTAATCGTGTACATTTTAATTTTATGACGCAGTAAGGTCGTTTGCCAAAATATGCCGGCCAGACCGTGCTTTGGTAACTTTTATAGCAGTAGTAGTAGTCGTCGCCGGACACAAGAATCGCATTATGTAAGCAGCGTGTGGTCCACGCGTATTTTATTTGTTCAGTTCAGCAATAAATAAACAAACTGCGTAGTTTCATTTCTTAGATCCCTCTTCCTCCCTCTCTCTCCCTACTCACTCGCTTGTGTGTTTATTACGGTGCTTGCGCGGCGAGCGAGAATTTAGGAATGAGAGCTACATGAAATGCCGGCTGTTTGGGTCGGTCGGCACAGAGAGAACAGCGTGGAGGAGCTGCGCAGAGAGGGGCTGCTCTTGATAAGCGAAAAAACCACTTGCCCCCAATTGTTTGTATTTGCTTTTGCTGTTAGCGAGGTTCTCTATGTCCGTCCCCCATCCACCCATTTCAGTGCGATTTGTTGCGCAGCCATACTAAATGCACATTACACACCCACACACGTAGTACCAATGATAAAAATGTATGTAACATGTATTCGCATGCAGGCACAAGTCTGGAAGGGAGCTAGGGGGACAGAAGACTCTTCTCACATACACATTTATGTTCGGTTCGTGTGTATCTTTCCTGCCCCAGAGGAAAACTAGGAAAATTATAACAGTTACGTGACCAAACACATGTTCGGAGTGGAGTGTGGGGGAGGGGGAAGGAAGGAAAACTCTTGTTTGATCGATACAGAGTAAAACTAATTGATTTTCTCTGATGATTTGAAACCGGTCGGACTAAACTTGATGTTAGAGGAGGGTCTATACTGGTCGGCAAACAAGCCATACATATAAACAGCCATCGACAGTCCTGAATATGCCCAAAAATCCAATCCGTATGATATGTAAATATGTATGTAGGTGCGATTAGATGTGGAACAACAAATCTGCATCAACTACTTACAGAATTTTCAAAGTTTGAGAAGAGAACAACTTGAATAGAGAACAGAACTCACCTTGAAATTAATTTATTATTATTCTTATTATTATAATGTATCAGAATTAAATGCAACACAAATTTGTTGGTTCAAATAATTTTTTTTAACAGGAGTTTCGCTCTGACGTTCTAGAAACTATTTCGGCCGGCTCACTGTGTGTGTGTGTGCTGGCTTTTTCCTATGGAAAATTGGTAGATTTTTGAATGCAGTATTTTTTGGTATTTTCGTTTGGCGCTAAAAAATCCCTTTTTGAAAAATTTGGAAAACGGGATTTCTGGTACTTTCAGGTATGATATTCGTATGGAAACGATAAAAATGCATGCCTGTAATTCTACCAACAGAAATCTCAGCTGCAAGCATTTTGCAAACGAGTACTCAGATCAGCTAAATAAATGGCCGATTAATACTGGAAAGGCAAAACAATTTGCCAAGAAAAATGTTTTAGTCGCTTTTTTACGAATATCAACCCTGCTTCTGTTCGCTAGCCCCGTTTTCGGATCTGAATGCTAGGCTAAAATAGAGACAATGCTCAGAAAATCGCGTTTACAATGCATAATTTGAACGAAAGTTCTCCCACGTAAATTTGATCGAAATCAGCATTGGCTTATGCATTCGGTATATGTGATCGAAGCGATTCGAAGCGGTCACACTGTTTAGCGTCCTTTGGTCACACCACCCCCAAAACGGAATGGAGCAATGGAGTCCCATTTATTTTTAATTTTTCTATTGTCATTTTTGGTATACAAAAATGCACGAGGTATGTTTAATTCGGTCTCGCGTATTAACTGGATGTGTCAGCTACCGACAGCACATCACATACTGCCAATACGGTCGCTTCTGTAGCTCCCACAAAGTGATTGAAAAATTGCCTACGGCTATTGTGTGTTTTGGACAGCCCTGATTTGTTTTCATATGCTACTGTTTCGACCGATTGTGCTGCGTATATGTCTATGCGGGAGCTGAAAATAAGTTGGTTGCATACCAATGAGTGAAAACTCAACATACTCTGCCTGGGAAGTGGCATTATATAAACGGGATTGTATGCTTTCGTGGGCGTACGAAGCATAAAAGTGCATTTTCTTAATGATTTACTCGCACACACACACACACAAACGCACGCTCCGTGCGTATACAGAACTTTGTGTGTGGTGTGTGTACGCGAGAGAGAGAGAGAGAGAGTGTTTCGGTGTATGTGTAACATCTTCCTGTTGTCTTGCAGCTGAAATCAGTGAACGCCTGCTGGAAGAGAATCAGGAAATAGACATGGAATTGCCCGCTCATATGAACGGGAAGGAGTTTCCAGCCGTGCCACAGAACTCGGTGCAAACGCATCCCAGGTGATTTTACTTTAAGACTTGAATTCATGGGCTTTTATAACATTCATTTGCATTCATTGGCTAGAAGTTTCTATTGCTAATCCCTTTTACTACCCCCATTTCTCACGCTGCTTGTCTCTGAACAGGAGACACATAAAGAGTAAGCGACGCATGAAAAGAAGGTAAAATCTACGCTTGAGGGATTCTCTGTGGCCTTAAATCATAATCGCAATCTTTTCCACTCTCTTCCGCACTTTGTTAATTACCATTTATCTATAAACAGATACAAATGCTACTCCTGCGACCCGCCATGTCTCGATCCCTTGGAGCTGTCACACACATGCCAGAATGCCATTCAGGTGAGAGTTTGTATTTAAGCCACGAATCCAACCCATTTACAAGTGACTTTTTTTTCTTCAGTGTTGGAAATCGCGCACACGGGATGCCGATGGCCAGGAGAACGTGAGACGGGGCTGCACAACATCGCCAGATCAATTGCCACTGATCTGCAACCAAAACTCGCTGAATAAGCTAAATGGACCGACCAAGCGGAATGCTGCCAAGTATAACGTTGCATGCTGCACTGGCGATTTCTGCAACAGCGGGGATTTCCCCGAGCTGCCGCCAATCGTCAGCGGCGATGTGACAGTCATAACAGCGGACACCAGCAACATCAGCAAGATGTCCGCCGCCATTCTGGGACCCTTTCTGATCATAACTCTGCTGGGCACTGTGGCCATCTATTATATACGGCGGAGCCACCGCAAGCGCCTGGCTGCCTCGCGCACCAAACAGGATCCCGAGTCGTATTTGGTCAATGATGAGCTGTTGCGTGCCACCAGCGCCGGGGACAGCACTCTGCGTGAATATCTGCAGCATTCGGTGACTTCCGGATCAGGCAGTGGTCTGCCCTTGCTGGTGCAGCGCACTCTGGCCAAGCAGGTGACCCTGATCGAGTGCATTGGGCGGGGTAAGTACGGCGAGGTGTGGCGTGGTCATTGGCATGGCGAGAGCATAGCCGTCAAAATATTCTTCAGTCGCGACGAGGAGTCCTGGAAGCGGGAGACGGAAATCTACAGGTGAGAGCTGACATTGCTGCTCAAATGTTCAACTGATAGCTAATCCTTGGACTTGCTTTCTTGCAGCACTGTTTTGCTGCGCCACGAGAACATTCTCGGCTTCATTGGCTCTGATATGACGTCGCGGAACTCGTGCACCCAGCTCTGGCTGATGACACACTACTACCCGCTGGGGTCGCTGTTCGATCACCTGAATCGCAATGCCCTGAGCCACAACGACATGATTTGGATCTGCCTGTCGATAGCCAATGGCTTGGTCCACCTGCACACGGAAATCTTCGGCACTGAGGGAAAGCCAGCCATGGCCCACAGAGATTTGAAGTCAAAGAACATATTGGTCACTTCGAATGGGACCTGTGTGATAGCCGACTTTGGCCTGGCTGTCACCCACTCCCATGTCACGGGACAGCTGGACTTGGGCCACAACCCGAAGGTCGGCACCAAGCGCTACATGGCACCAGAGGTTCTGGATGAGAGCATCGATATGGAATGCTTTGAGGCCTTGCGCCGTACGGATATTTACGCCTTTGGATTGGTGCTATGGGAGGTTTGTCGCCGCACCATCTCGTGCGGCATTGCTGAGGAGTACAAAGTACCCTTCTATGATGTGGTGCCCATGGATCCCAGCTTTGAGGATATGCGCAAAGTGGTCTGCACTGACAATTACAGACCCTCCATTCCCAATCGCTGGAGCTCAGATTCTGTAGGTTAATGTCTGTAATTCTCTGAATTTGAGGTCTAATTTGTTTTCTTTTACAGCTGCTGGCCGGCATGTCCAAGCTGATGAAGGAGTGCTGGCACCAGAACCCAAATGTTCGTCTGCCAGCCCTGCGCATCAAAAAGACTATACATAAGCTAGCTTCCGCAGATGAGAAGATACGCTTGGACTTTGACGAGGCCTGCGTTTGAGTCTGCGTCGTAGTCGGTAATTAGTTCTGTAAGCGATACATTAGTTGCATTCACTTAGAGGTTAGCGGACATTAGATGAAGCTAGTGTAAGATTCATTAATTTCATTGAGGGTTTCCCCCCCTCTGCATTTTCACACACTATTAGTTGGTAACTGGAATTTTCAGAGTTAGGCCAAGACGAATGGAGAATGGATTTAAATTCTTACGCTATTCTACGGAAGAGCCTCATTTTTACGCATTGGAACGTATTTATTTTATTTTTGATTTCCCTTGACTTCTTGGGTGCCTTATGAATTGCCTTGTATTTGTATATTCATGGAAATATCCTTTATAGTTGGATACAAAATTGCGGAAATTGCCTTTCATTTACTATCGTACATTGTTCATCAAGTGCCATTTGCAATTGAGAATTGTGAAACATTTTAGCATTAAGCTCTCACTCTTTGAACTCCACACAGACACTTGAATTTGTCCTACCTTATCCAAGCTATGATAGACCATAAGTTATATAGACACACCACCCACTGACTACTGACTTGCTGACTTGTCTGTCCTAGATTACGCCCTAAGCATAAGTATAACCATAATTAGTTATCATCCCACGCATAGAAGCATACACCTATTTGTATATTGTACAAAATGCAGCAAATTTAAGTTTTGTGTATAGTTTAAATGAAATGAAATACACGGATAAGTGATAAGAACATACTATATACTTTAGTTGACTGTCGTTAATGGTCTAAAGATCTCGTCATTGTTCTCGTCCAGGAAAAGCAGCTTGAAAATGTCATTGAAGAAGTTGGGATAGTAGTCGCAGGCCCGCTTGCAGTCGGGAGTCCAATTGATTTCCAATAGCTGTGGCTGCATTTTCTCCTCGTCCGTCCATTTCAGCATAATGTCGGCGGCATAGAGTGCCCGGGACTGACGGCAAGGCGCCAGACCGCAGGGCGGTGCCTCCTGGCAGGCACACCGAAGAACCTCCAGCAGCATATCGCAGATTTGCTGCTCAATGGCTGTCCAATCATTGTCCGGATACTGGTCCTGCCAGAGGGCCAGGAAGTCATCGCATTTCACATGATGCAGTTCCGCTTCCTCCTGGTAGTTCATCACCGTGTAGTGCTTCTCGTAGTCGTCGAAGTGGTCCAGCGAGAAGGGATGGTTGGCAAAGCGCAAAAAGAACTTCCGATGAACAAAGGCCTCCAGCGGCTGAACGCTCTTCAGCAGTATGACATACCGAATATCGAACTTGACCCGACAGTCCAGCTCTGTGCGACGGAACAAAACAGGTCTCTCGATATATTTTTGGGCAATCTTGGGGCCAGTGGTAGGCAGACGCACAATTTGCTTGATATTGTCGGTTATGTGAGTGTCCAGGCCGCGAGCCAGGTTCCACGGCTTGACGATCCAATGGTTGTCCAGACCTTTGGCTGCCCTCGACTGGTAATACGCTACAAACTCTGGCAGCTCGGTCGACAGATTGTAGGTGGTGGGCAGCCAGCCGGGATATGTTTCCAAAGTGGCTCCATCGTGATGTTCTTTGGCTGCCCGGCGACACACAATGCTGAGCAGATCTTTTATGGTGATCACGTATTCAAATGGAAACTGATTGACGAACTTACTGGGCGTCTGCTCGGAAAATTCCTCAAACGCTTTGAAGTGACGGGTGAGCCACAAAATATCGGCATCCTCTTCAGCGTCGACCAAGAGGAACTTTTCATCAGTCAAATACTGCCGGACAACTTCGTACTCAGCATAAACCTTTACTGAATCGCATCGGCTAGGAGCTGGCAAGGGACTGGTATTCCTTTTTGGATACGTTTCTGGTATGTGTCCGCTGGTAAAATAGTCGGCACTGGGCTCCACCTGCAAGAAGCTCTCGCCAGTTAAGTTATAGTCGCGCCAGGGCAACAGCAGAGCAGCTCTTTGTGGTGCATCCTTGGCCACATACTCGATCACATCCCGGGTCAATAGCTCATTTTGCTCGCAATCTTTGATTGGAAACAGAATACTATACGTGGTGTGGGTATTGAGGTAGAGGAATGGCACAAGGCGGAAATTCGGATCATCTGAGTGGTTAACGGCTGATCCGATTTCGTCCATCACATACCAAATGGGTATGCGTTCCTCATCCGAGCTACTCCCGGTGAGAATCGAATATGCATGACAGTACCTCCACAGGCGTTTTAGTATCTTCTCAATGCGTTGTTCGTGCTCCAAGTCCACGCCGGTTATGGCAGACAATCGATCTGCCAGTTGGGGGTTTTGTTCAAGTGTCTGGCGGGCGTTGTCCAGCCTAAAGGTCCAACAATGGTCTATCAAATAAACGGCTAGGGGATCGCTTGCTTTAATTCCCTGTTCACGGGCCACTCCCAAGGCGAATACTGGGTTGGTGCTGTCGTCATCGTCGGGGCTGTTCTGTTCGTCCACATCCTCGTCGTAGTCAATCAACATCAGCTGCAGAGCCTCGCCGGCGTCAAAGGTTTCTGCGGCCAACTTCCGATAAAGAGCTGGCCAAAGATGCACTGGCACAGACAATGTTTCCAATTGGGACTTGTGGACAGCCACAAATTCATTGTATTTATTAATGCCATCCATGCCGCGTGAGTCCCGTTTAGAGTGACCGTAGTCTAAGGATTTCTGCTTCTTGCTCACATCTCATCCGGAATAAGGTTCACCTTCCGGTCATGTATTTGGAAAACATTTTCCTATACGGTTTTCTGATAACCTCTTTTTTTTAAATCTCACTCCGGCGCGGATTCGACCCCCAAGAAGCAGTTATGTTATCAAATTGTATTTTTGTTGTTTTTCGGCTACTACCGGCAAGCATACGCACGGTTACCAGCACTGTTTTCCTGGTTGTGTGACCAGAGCCGTAACACTTAACTGATCTCGTAACTGTTTTAACTGTTTTCGTACAAAATTCGTACTAAAATTAATAAAGTGAAGCAGTGGTAAAAAAGGTACAATAAACATACATTAATTTAGACGCCGCCGCACGCGAGATATACGCCATGCGTTGGGCTCCTCGTACTTGTTGTAGAGCGGTTCCAGGCGCTGGTTCTTCTTGAATTTGCTCAGTTTTGTGGGGTCCGTGAAGCGGAAGAAGAACGGGGCAAATTCCACCAGCCACTTGGGATCGATGGTGGTCACCTCGCGCATATACTCCTTGGTGGTCTGCGCCAGTTCGTGATAGATCACCCATTCCGGCTGGCGATTGAACAGGGCGCTGGAGGGATGAATGTACACCACCTGAGAGCTCTTGCCCGCCGATACCACGTCCAGCTTATGCCTATCCATGATGCCCAGCAGCTGCTTCCTCACATCCTGCGACCGTTTGAGTGTCCTGATCTGGACAAAGTTCTCGTAGCACCAGGCATTCGAGAACTTGTTGTTCTTCCAGCTCTTGTACACGGCCAGGAGGGTAAAATGATCGCCTTCGGCATGGTGGAACTTGGCCTTCTTCTGGACACTCAGCATCGAGACTATGGTGAGGATCCCATCGGAGCACTGCAGAGCCACAGACATGATGAGCATCTTTGAGAGATTCGGCTCCAGGGGGAACTTGGACATGCGTCGACCCAGTCTCCACAAACGAAATTCATGATAAGCTGTGTTTGAATTTCTGCAGTGTTAATAACGGTGAAACTGTGCACGTTTACCAGCACTGGCAGAAACAGCTGGTTGTGTGACCAGAGCTGGAATTGTTTCTTGTTGTTTGCTGCGCTTGTATATGTTAATGCTGCCCCTACAAGAACTTATAACAACAAATCTATTTCACCATAACTGATAAGAACCCATTCCCCGATTCCAGTCGGGTCTAACGAAAGTTCAAAGTCATCGCAGCTCGACAAACAGCTGGCAAGAAAAGGGTACAATTAGATTTTAGTTTCGTGTCAACAATCCATTTAAATTTCCGAGCTCTAGGCGGAAGCACACATATAGCTCGCATAAGGTGGAGGAGAGACATTCATAGTCAGTAGTGGTGCGGTTTGATTTGTTTGTCTCTTTCTAAATTTGTGCAATTTTCCCCGCGCTGACGCAACAAACTTAAGAGGGACGAAAATCTAAATTAAGAGCATAATGAGCGAATCGCTGACATTGGCAAACGATGCCAACATCGCCAAAAACACTACACTGCCGCTTCCCACAGTCGCCCAGAGATTTAATTCGGGAATGGATCTAGAGGTAAGGAGCAGCGAAGCGGAAGCCAAACTGAACAGGAAAATCCATGAGCTTGGGTGTCGATTTCTGTCCAACTGCGCAATAGACTCGCGTCGCGTGGATTAAGTAATTCCGTGTACCGACTAGACAGGGGGGGCCAGCGCTTAGTTAGCATGACATTTACTTTATGTATATAAATTGCTGTTCGATTGTCCAAAATTTTAATATGATTTTTGTTTCTCTTTTAGGATCCGAAAAACAACGGTTTTTGGCTTTGGCAATGGATATTTAACTGGACATCCAGCTCCCCGATCATGTTGCGCTCCGTGGAAAAGAAGATTCTTTCGTATTTGAAGCTGCCCTATCGTGGATTTTTCGTGGACATTGGTCCGGCTGTGGGAGATGCCGACAAGATATGGACAATTAGCATGAACACAGAGTCCAAGGAGGTGCCGCTGGTGCTGCTGCATGGCTTGGGTGCTGGCATAGCCCTATGGGTGATGAACCTCGATGCCTTTGCCAAGGGACGACCCGTTTATGCCATGGACATCCTCGGATTTGGCCGCAGCTCTCGCCCCATCTTCGCCAAGGATGCGCTGGTGTGTGAGAAACAGTTCGTCAAATCTGTGGAGGAGTGGCGGCGCGAGATGAACATCAACGACATGATCCTGCTGGGTCACTCGATGGGTGGCTTCATAGCCTCCAGCTACGCCCTGAGCTATCCAGAGCGCGTCAAGCATCTGGTGCTGGCCGACCCATGGGGATTCCCCGAGAAGCCCACAGATCCCAACAACACCAAACAGATTCCCCTGTGGGTTAGGGCCATAGCCAGAGTTCTGACTCCGCTGAATCCGCTGTGGGCCCTGCGAGCAGCTGGACCCTTTGGCCAGTGGGTGGTGCAGAAGACGCGACCAGACATAATGCGCAAGTTCCAAACCACAATCGAGGAGGACATCAACCTGCTGCCCCAGTACATACATCAGTGCAACGCCCAGCATCCCAGCGGGGAGTCGGCCTTCCACACGATGATGCAGTCCTTCGGCTGGGCCAAGCACCCGATGATCAACCGAATCAAGGACGTGCGCAGCGATATACCCATCACATTCATATACGGCTCCCGCTCCTGGATCGACTCCTCCTCGGGCGAAAAGATCAAGTCCCAGCGGGGCAGCAACATGGTTGACATCAAGATCGTAACTGGCGCCGGCCATCATGTGTATGCGGACAAGCCGGACGTGTTCAACCGCTATGTGAACGAAACCTGTGATATGTACAAGGTGCAAGATAGCAAGCTAACCCCCCCGCTCCAGCTAATCCGAGAGTCGACAGAGTCCGATGAGGAGCGAGAGCCGAATCTGAGCACGGCCAAGACCGTTGAGGTCCAGCCCGAAATTGTGCCGGTCCCATCCAGTGACGAAATGGCGGCCCCAACAGCCACCGCAGCGACGTCCGAAGACGATCTGGCGACCAATGTCAAGTCGAAATAGGAATTCAGGTCCCAGAAGCACGCTACCCTGTATCTACTAGTTTAGTGTCTTTGCCTAGTATTAAACGGTCTCCTTACCCTACACCCTATCTATCCAAATTCTATTTTTATAGTATAATAAACTCATTGTTTACAAATCAACAACAAAATGGCACTATCGAGAGTTCTTGGTGTTGGCGATTTCTGATTCGTGCTGATTCAGCCAAGAGTACAAAGTACGCTCCATGGGCACTATGACCGCACATGAGAAGTTCCATTGAAGAATCCAAAGCGATATAAATACAGTATATGTATGAATATGCGAGTCTCGCCAGAAAGCTCTCTACAGACTTTTATGCAGAATGTTGTACGTCAGAGCTAATCCGGAAGAGACCACACACGCGTCAATTGTTTTCAGACCGGGTTATAGGGGTATAGGCTATCTCGTAGCCAAGCCTAGCTGATAACGGAGAACAACAAACTCAATTCTATAGAAATATGTAGGTGAAGCAGGAGCGGATTCACTACCTTCTGGCCTTAGGATTAACAAACACAAAAGTATTTTCTTCTGTGAAATTTTGCAGTTTCATAGCTGCTCACTTTAATAGTTTTATAGTTTCATATCAGCCAGATTTAGTATCATACACTTTAATTCTTGGCGATTATAGAATTGATAGATATTAAAGATGACTCAGTACTGAATTTTGATTCCCAGCAATTTGTTATCGGCGGGTGCGCCTAAGCTTTCTATATGCCATTATATATTACATTACATATGTACAAATATATATTATAAAGATTTAATTGAGTATAAAGAAGCAGCCAATATATAGTGTTTAAATATTTTATATATATTATACAGATTTAACCGAGTGCAAAGAATGAGCGCATCGGGTCGCTAGATGAACCTGTGAAATGTTCGTGACAAATGCAATTATAACAAACAAAGAAAAATCGTACATACTATACATATGTACATAATATAGTCAAGTCAGTAATGCTCGTACCTTATCAAATCTCACCGAAAGAAAACAAAAAAGTTTTGCTGATAATTTTGCAAAAAGCTGATCACCCGTCGCGACAATAACAACTCGGGAGCAAAGCAAAGCAAACAAAGAAATGGTATACATAAGGTAATATTTATTTCACGAGTTCAATCGAGGAAAGTAAAGTCCCAATTGTGGGAGCTATAAAGTACACTTAAGTGTTCGAGTATAATGTATTTATTAATGTATTCACTTAGCATCTGCAAAACCCACACGGTCGTTGCCCATGTCGAACTCAGTGTAGTATTTTCCAATGAAGACATCACCCAGAATCCAGAGCGGTCCATTTGGTGGGGGGATGTCAATGCCCATGAAACCAGACAGACAAATGGTCTTGCCCATTTGCGCCACACGGAGAATATAGTCCTTCCCCTCCAGTTCAAAGGTCTTGCCACCCAGCACGAACTTGATGACCGGCAGTTTGGGGATCAGGTCGCAGGAAACGATATACTAGAAGCAGATACAGGCAGGGATTAGTATTTGCCTTGGGCACTATATGTTGAAAGCTCACCTGTCCTCCAATAATGGGGGTGCCGCCTATCTTCTGATTGATCGAGGTCGCCTCAGTCATCGGAGCAGCAATAAGAGAGGTGCCAGTGTCGGCAATTACTTGGCAGCCACCTTTGCACAGCTCCAGATCGCCAAGGGCGGCAGAGTCCATCTTGATTTGCCAGTAGGCCTTGCGTGTGACGGGCAAGTATGTGAAGTCTCCGGTGTAATGCTTGGGATCGGAGCCTCCGAAAATGATTTCACCACCTTCAGGGCTAGCTGGATCGCGATTCAGGTAGAAGGAGAACACGGGCGATGAGATCAGGCCCTGTTCGTACATGGCGTAGAATGGCGGTTTGACCCCATCCACAGAGATCGAGCTGTAGCCGAGTCCGAGAATGCCGTCGAACTTTGCAGCGACAAACACCAGACCGGGCTCGCTCAGTGCCTCAGCGAAAGTCTGTCCCTTGATCTCTAGGCCACCCATCGAGAGTGTGTCGGTGGACAGGTAACCGGAAAGACTTCCCGATCCGTACTGGATGGCAAAGGTGGTTCCGTTCTTCGCGTAGGTCGACGACTTGCTGGCATCGTACTTGTTATGCATCAGACAGGCAATGTTGGTCAGATGACACTTCTTCGACGGCACCCACAGATTCGAAGAGCCCGTGTCGAAGACCACCCTGAAGCTTTGAGGCGGGGAGCCGATCGATATGGGTCCGTAGTATTGGGCATCCATGTAGTTGGAGAGGGGCTCGGGCACATCGCCTCCTCCATATCGAATGCGCAATTGCTGTAGTTCTGTGCCCACATCGGAAAAATGTCTGCGAGCCGACTGGAATTTATTAAGCGGCACTCGCAGCAAACGCGAGTTGGAATCGGCCACGGCCAAGGCCAGGCAAGCGGCCAGCAGCAGTAGAACCTTCTGCATTTCGGCTGCTACGTATCAAAATATAAAATTGATTTCTAGAGCTGTTCACCTCCACTGACACTGCAAAAACAACCGTTTTGTGCAGTTAATTAAATATAGCGGGGCAATGATTCAGCATCGAAAATGTGCTAAAAATGGACAAATATACCAAATATAAAATATACCCAAATATACCACAAAATAGACCAAATATACCACTCGCAACACGCGCTTAACAGAACAGATAAAGACCACAATTAGTTTAAAATGAAAGTGCATCAAATAATGATCCTGAATAAATTTTCTCATCTTTAAAAGGATCTGAAAATAGTTTGCTCAACCGATCTTTGATCATGCACATGTGACATGTGAGCCAGAGGAGAGATATATGTGCACCGGTCATCAGACCAGGTAGGTACAACCTCAATGCAAAATATACACAATTGCAGGAAATTGCATTATCTCCTCCGATACGACACACAAATCAGTTGAAGAGGGCCAGACTGGAAAGGCAGTCCATTAATGAGTAAATGAAAAGTATGCTTTATTTAACAATTCCTGGTACTTGATTAAAAAAGAATGTAGTTGATTAGAACTAAGCGTTAACATTATACATATGTATATTATCCAAAACCATACCTTTGACAAATACATACTACTGTAAAGTGTGCATAGTATAAGTTGTACAACAAGAGCCATTTGTTTATAAGTAAGCAATTACGGCATTTCAACGTTCATAATTTAGACTGTTCTGTGTATAGTTTTAAAAATGCATTTCATTTGCCCAAAGTACACAGTTGATATCGAGTGCAAGTCTTGTCCTTAGTACTTGTAACGATAAATGGCAACGCCAGCGACGCCAATCAATATGGAACCCATTAGATAGCCCAGAAGTTTCAGCTGCAAATAAAAGAGTAGTTAGAGGTTACTGTGTCTCTTTTTTTTTTGTGAGTGAAAAACCTTGGAATTTTCCACCAGGGGTTGCTTTTGTCGGGCAGCAGTCTTTTGCTCCATTTTCTTGGCCTGGCCCAACATCTTTTGATACATTTCTTTTTCGTTGTGTTGATCGCGACGCGCCTTGATGAAAAGCCTGGCCAGATCCTGTTGAACTCCACGATTTTCAGGTTCAAGAGTAGCCACCTTTTGGAACAACTTAATAGCACCCTGCGTGTCGTTCTTTCCTTCCAGTATCTGGAGGGGATTAAACCGAAATGGTTAGTCACACACCAAGGACAGGAATAGAAACTACATTTTTCACTTACCCTTCCCTTGCGATACAAGGCCTTTGGATTATTCGGCTGACAGCGCAAGACATTCTCCACAGACTTTAGGGCTGCATCGAAGGCGGAGATTTTAATCTGAGTCATGGCCAGGTTGTTATAGACAATCAAACGATCATCCAGAATGGCTTGCGTTTCACTGTTGGAGAGCTAGTCAAAGGGATCCATTAGAGTTCACAAGGGGTCACTCAATTCGTTTTGACTCACTTGCAAATCTTCTTTGTCGAATTCAGATTCCGGATCCCCGTCACGTGTGTCCAAATAGTCGAGAGCGCGTCTGTACAGGTGAATGGCAGTATTGTATTCCAACCGCTTAAAAAAGTAGTTGGCTCGCTCTTTCTTGCGGGTGCTGGAATGGGAAATAGTCTCTTTTGTGATCAAGATCAGCTATGGCCAGGGAGCAGTGCTTTAACAAACCCATATTTGCGGATCACTTCAAAGGTCTTCAGATCGGCGAACTCTTCGTATTTGCTATCTAGCAGCTCTACTTCATAGGTAAGCTGCAAGATGTGGACACACATGAAGATAAATTTTCGAGATTTGGCTGGCTTCACTTACATGCGCATTAGGTGGGACGATGAAATCCCCGTCGTTGTCTTTTTTTAGCCCAAGTGCCCCGTAGCCAAATCGGGGATCCAGGGCTACTTCGGCGACTTCGCCAACTTTCAGCATGGGCAATACCATATCCAGCCCTTGGACCACCTCGTAGTCGCCAACATGACACTGAAAATTCTTTTCCTCCTCCACCACTTTGCCATCGTCGAGTTTGCCGGTAAAACTTATGGTGACCAATTCACCGCGACTGGGACTTTTCGCATCTTCCGGCGCCTTCTTGATGATGCGCTTTATCAGCTGCTTGTTGCCCAATATATCACAATCACTTTCACTCTCGGCCTCTTCTTCCTTATCACCATCGCCGACAAGAGTCGGTCCTGCGGATGTTTCTTCAGAGACTTCAGAGGCCTCGGCTGTGGCCTTACGTATATCCTTCGTATCTTCGGCATTGGTCAGATCCTCGAAGGAGCTGCTGCTAGATTTCTCCGTGTCCATTTTTGCCTAGAAGACGAAAGTGTGTAAAACATTGGAACATGGAACAAAGGGCACTAGGAAAAGCGTGGTACCGTATGACTTTGCGAAAGGCCACGGTCGCTTGCACCTGAACGGCAACTTACGCGGAATTGTTTCACTTAATTTTCGCGTTATCAAATAAAATATTCGAAAATAAATTAGAAAAATTCACATTACAGCAAAACGAAAAAAAATTTACAACTTTGGCATTTCACTGCTAGCTAAAGATGGGCAAAATAGATATCTGCTCACTCAAGTATCGGATAAATATTATACGTTGCCAAAAATAATTTCTAAATTTCTTCACTTTTAGTGAAAACAAACTGGCTAGCCTAGCAACAGAATATTAATAAAATAAATTGAGTGACAGCATATCATATCTGAATAAATATGCACACATTTTGTACTACCATTTTGGCCTACTATCGATACCAGAACATCGATAGCTCTGTTCGAGTGTAACCAGAGTGCGGAGAATCAAGTTCAATTTAAATTTCCGTTCACCGTTCATAAGCTTAGCTTTCAACGGTTCGGTCGGTCCACGGTCTCAGCGCGGTTCGTTGTATCGAGATAAAACTACAAATGAAAAGAACGCATACGCATGCCACATACGTATAACGATGTAAACAAAGAGATAGCATTAAAAAGGCGGTACAACGAGTGCATTTTACAGATACACACCCATGAGTGCGTATGTATGGATACAAATGCTGGCATACGAGTGCTCGTACACAAAGTGAAATCAGACTTCGAGCAGCAACAATATTTTGCAACTGGACAACGACAGCCAATATTGTTTACCATTTGTGCGATTCGTTAAAGCGTTTTTCTGTGTTGACTGTGAAATTAACACTTTCCTATTGGGCCCAGAGGGCGGCTTGTCCGATCAAATAGTATCGTATTCCCCCAATGTGGTAACGGCAAACACAGTGGCTGCAATAAAGCTATGGACTACTTCCTTCTGGCAGCTAATAAGGCTTATCTTGAACTTGATGATGCCGCTGCTGCATTCGAGCATAAATCGAGCAATGCAATGCACTCGATTAGCTTCATGACACAATTGACGGCATCAGGTTTCCCTCTGTGCGCTTCCTTGATTAGCCATTTTCGCTTTTATTCATTCGCGAATGCGCAATCATTTTTCCTACGGTTCGCTCGGGTGTGGTGTGCTGTGCCGTGCTGTGCGCGAAATCCGTTGTTCAACCTGTTCCACCTGCATTTCGCATGGGGCTGAGACTGGGACTGGACTGGGATCGGGCACTCGGGGACTTGGGGCTGGGCTCGCTTGAGTTGACTTGACTTGGCGCTCGGGCTTTTCTTTTACGTAACGCCGCTGGTCAACCTAGTTTCGGCTGTTATTTTCACTCTTTGCCGACTGCATTCGCCAGTCATCCATGTCCATGTCGTGTGGCTCCTCCACCTCCACCAGCTTCACCGGCTTCTCCACTGAAAGACCAGAAGCAGCGGCGGCAGCGGCAGCAGCAGCAGCAGCAGCACGTTTTTATTATCGCACATTTCCCTTGCGGAATATTAATGGGCAGACCCAATACGAGTACTTTGAGGAAATGTAAATCCATAGTTCGTTGGCCAAGTAAACCTGTTCCTCCCCCAAGCCCCCAGGCCATCAGACTCAGTGACAACCAAAACGGACATCACATTGTGCATAGCCAAGTGAATCAAAACAATCACCTTAATAACAGAAATACTCGTTTTCTAATTTATTAATTCTATTCGGCTTAGCTAGGAGCATTAATTGATCGGAACTGTGCCAATTCTCGCGTGTAAAGTTTCCCAGTGAAATCAAATTGGAAAAGAAAACAAAATAGATACAATCAAGCAGTCAAGCAATCATGGGCAAGCAAACGCTTAGCCATATTTCGCCATTTGGAGTGGTGATGGTGACTAGTGTGCTCCTACTGACCTTTGTGGCGGAGGAGACAAATGCCTATGGGTTTGGACGTTGCCCGAACTATCCATCGATGCCAAAGTTCAACATGAGTCGTGTAAGTTCAACATCGTGCGGATCTTTAGAATCTTAATCAGCGTAATAAAAGAGTCGGGCATTCCATGAATACCTATGTATATATTTCTGTAAATGATTTCGTCGAGACCACTTTTTGGAGTAGGTCATTGTCGAATTGGTTCATTAAATATGCCACATAAAGTTAAGCCAGAATTCTATTCGTTAGGGTCATGTCATTGGCTGGACATCATCCACAGATTCCTTTAATTTGTACTACCACTGTCCTTACAGTTTTGAGATGCGCCGTAAATACATCGCATCATTCGGCGAGAAGAGGGTCTCCAAAAAGAAATATAAACCTGTCGCCTTTTCAATTAATTAGCACAAGGCGGCCGAAGACCTTTCTTCATTTTATGGATTGTGCATAACATAAAGATGAACTTGAACCAATTTAAGGTCACCAAATCCGATCCATCCCCAATGTAAAAATGCAAACCAGTTTAACAGAAGGAGACACACCACACACACATACCGAAGCTTTACGAGCATGATGGCCTGGTCTGTCCGTCCGTCCGTCCCATCCAATGGTAAACAAGCCACTTGTTTTTTTTTTTTGGAAAAATAAAATTAAAAAAAAAGAAGTAAGTCCACAGCTTCCAATAAAAACGGCATTCAGAGGCATGCCAAGGACAACAAAGTAAAACTAATTGCAGAGCCCCATTAGGAGGGGGCTTGACGGTGGCGGGGACGGGGGACGACTAGTGCCAATAGTGCCACTGTTGCTGCTGGAGGGGCACAATCAATTTAGCGGCACGAATTAAATTGATTGAGCCTTGATTTGCATAAACACGATAATCTCTCATAATTGGCTCGGCGAGAGCTCGTTCCGTCACCACATAATCATCCAATTGAGCTCTGGACGGGCGTCAATAAAACACCACACCACATTTGACATCATTAGCGACCGCCCCCAATTCGCCCCGCTCTGAACTGTTGACCCAGGGGCAAAGACCTCGCCTCGTCATCCACAGATGCATCATAAAGCCGACTCGACCGCTTCTACGCGTGACTTTGAACTGCAAGAAGCTAAATGCCTGATGACGGCGCCGTCGCTACTCTGCTTTTTTAATGGCCAGCCAGCCACGAAAACCAGTTCCGACACAAAAATGTTTATGTTTTACGCATTATTTTCTAAATGGTGAATGCTACCGGGGAAGCAGGGGGAGTGGGGAGGGACTTGTTGTAGTAGTAACCCAGTTAACGCGAGAGAAACGCAGGTAAAGCGCGTGCCAAGCGAAGGAAAGGGCCCAACTTTCAGAACCGCCCAGCTGCGATCCTATTAGTTCTGGGGCTATCTGAACGATAATTATATACTACTCTTAGTTATTGTATGAATGAAACAGAAATATAGCATTTCATTCTGTATCCATGAATTACCCATAGATATTTAAAGAGTCCCTTAAAAGAAAAGACTTGCAACATTTTAATGAAACAATAAACCACATATTTCCTTCATTTCAGGTTCTGGGTCATTGGTATGAGGTAGAACGTTCGTTTTACCTTCCAGAAATCGCTTCGGGCTGCACCACATTTCAGTTCGAGCCGTACAGCAAGGGGGAACAATCCAAGTTCCAAAACTTCAAGCTAGGAGTGGCCATCAAGAACATCAATCGCATGTGAGTAGACCCAAGTAAACCGAAGTAGATCTTCAGCTTCATAAGCTAGTTTTACCCTCTGTAGAACTGGCAATCCGAATGTGAATATTGGCTATGCTACGCCCGAGAACAGCAGATCCTCCATCATGGATTTCAAGGTGAGTCTTTCCCTTTCGTTCGCTGCTTTCCTTATTACTTTTAATGATTATTTCGGTAGTTTACCACTCGATTTCCGGACGTGATTGCCCGCCTGTTGCCCGGCTCTGGGAAGTATCAAGTGCTCTATACGGACTATGAGAACTTTGCCATCCTTTGGTCCTGCGGCAGCATTGGCTCCCTGGGCCATTCCGATCAGATCTGGATACTGGGGCGTGATCGCGACTTCGAAGTCGACATACGTTCCAAGGTTTACGATGTGCTCAAGAGACTCTCGCTGGATCCGGATAGATTAATAATCAGCAAAAACAAAAACTGCCCCGAGGTGCTCTGAAAAACACAGCTCCATGGGTCATCCCCCAGTTGTACATTTAGGTTCTCATTTGGTTAAGGAACATATTGAATTTCATGCCTAATCATTTAGGCTGCTGTGATATCGAGGAGTGTGAATCGGAGGCGAGGCGGGAGGCGGAAGGCGGAAGGCGCGTTATCCAAATACAAAAACAAATCACCACAAAGAATCTTTGGGGGAATTTCGCTATATCAATTAACACGGTGATCCTAATTAATCGGGAATAATTAGTATTCCCAGCTCCAGCTCCGATTGAGGCTCTGTCGCAGTCGCAATTGAAAACCTCATCGAAAAGGTTCTCTAAAAGGAAGAAAAATGTCAAGATTGTGGATTTTGCTATGCCTGGCTCTGCTTTTGGTTCCCTGGCAGATGTCTGAGGCCCGAGGAGGAGGCGGAGGCGGTGGTGGACACGGCGGAGGCGGCGGTGGACGCGGCGGAGGATTCGGTGGTGGACGTGGCGGAGGATTCGGCGGTGGACGTGGCGGAGGATTCGGCGGTGGACGTGGCGGAGGATTCGGCAGAGGAGGAGGTGGACGCGGCGGAGGATTTGGCGGTGGACGCGGCGGAGGGCGTGGTAGATACGGATACGGTGGAGGATACGGATTCGGCGGCTATGGCTATGGCGGATATAGACTTTATGGAGGCTATGGATATGGCGGCGTTCTACCTGTGCCTCTGCCCATTCCCCTGCCGGTGGCCTACAGCGGATGCTACTATGACGACTACGGCTACTACAGATGCTGAGGAGTACAATTACGGAGCTGGGTACGATTATGAGTGGGGTTTATTTATACAAATTACATTCAACACTTTAGTTACAAATTCTGATTATGTAAATGTCTCAAGAAAGTTAGGCTGTAGACAGTTCTCTAAATATTTCATATTCCTTATTGTTTTGATGGTCTTCGGTGTGTGTGTGTGAGTGGTTCCTGTTGCTTGGACTCTGGCTCACCATGCCAGTAGTGGTCTGCTTAATCCTAGTAAAAACCCATTAAAATGCATCCTACATACATATGGTTATATGGAAAACTTAGGTCTACGGACTAGATATGAGTACGGCTACCATCCGATTGGCTGACATTCATGATGCGTTCGTTGTGGCAAACTAAGTCGAGTACAGAGCAGACCCCAGTCAGAGAGGGGAATCTTTTGATAAATATAACAAAATAGTACAAAGATTACGGAAGGGTGCGCATGGAAGCATCCAAATTAGAGACATCAATTCCTTAGAGATATGGAGCACAATCTGCCTGACCCTCTGATCTGGGATGTCAGTGTATTAACTGTATATATTATATATCAGTGGTATATGTGTATAAAAGAGTGTTTTTTTGTATTGTATAATCGTTGCATTGCCTGCCCCGGAAGACTACGGACGAGCATTCTGTTTACGATTTATGGATTACGGATTCATTGCAAGCGTGTGAAACGCGACGGAGTTATTGCTGTTGTTCGGATTCGATGCATCTACATCCAGATCTCCAGATCTCTTCCCATGGTCTAGACTCTAGAGCATGGCCTTGCACTCGTTCTCTGCTATGCTGTGCTGGATGCAGTGGTTGATCTCGGCAAAGCCCGGTCTCTCGCTGGACTTGCGGTTCCAGCAGCGACGCATCAGGGCGTAGACGGATAGCGGCGTGTTGTCCGGACAGCCGAGAACATTGCCCTCCTTGATGTACTTGATGACCTCCGCGTGGGTGAGCCCAAAGTACGGCTGCAGGGCGAAGGAGAAGATCTCCCAGAGCACGATGCCGTAGGCCCACACATCCGACTCCAGCGAGAACTTGTTGTACAGAATGCTCTCCAGCGGCATCCAGCGGATGGGTATGAAGTCGTTCTCGTCCCCCTTGTAGTAGTCCTGCAGATAGATCTTGTGCGATAGTCCGAAGTCGGCTATCTTCACTGTCATGTGCTCGTTGATCAGGCAGTTGCGAGTCGCCAGGTCGCGGTGCACGAACTTCCGCTCCGACAGGTAGAGCATTCCCGCCGCAATGTCGGCGGCCATTTGCAGCAGGTGCTTCTCGTTCAGCTGCAGGCGGTCGCGTGGCTGGGCCTGGTGGGTGGCAAAGGGTGAGCAGGCGCGCAGGAACTCGCTGAGATCTCCTGGTGCCATGTACTCGAAGAGCAGGCACATGGGCCGGCCCAGGGCGCACACGCCCAGCAGCTTCACGATGTTCGGATGCTCGAATTCGGCCAGCAGGCAGGCTTCCCGCTCGAAATCCATTTGCATCTGATCGCTGGCATCGTCCTTGAGCATCTTGACGGCCACCAGGAGATCGTCCTGGCCGGGCACCAGACCCGGAGCCTTGGCCTGAAACACCCGACCGAAGGCGCCTTGGCCCAGCGAGCGGACGTACACAATATCGCCGCGTGGATACTCCAGCTTCTCCAGACGGGCGTTCTGCTGCCCTTTCGTGTCCTGGATGGCCACCGTAGTGAGGGTGACACAATTGCTGTGGATGGTGGCCGTGCTGCGGATGGTGCCCCACTTGGCCAGGGTGTTGGTATTTGCTCCTCCCAGTGTCTCCCGGCTGGTCGCCAAGTTGCCTCCGCACTCACCGGCCCTCATCGAGGCATTGCAATCGCCCCCACCAGGGCCAGTTGCTGTTCCAGTTCCTCCCGGCGGCTGGGAGTAATCCTTGTGCTTGGACAGCTTGTAGATCAACAATATAATCAGGTGGAGGGCCACGATCCCAATGAAGCCGATCCCCGCCAGCAGGAAAATCATTGAGGGGGTGAAGAACTTCTCCATCTTGATGGGCGTATTCAGGTCGTTGGCATTGGGATCCACATAGTCGGCTGGGAAGAGGTAAACAAGGATTAGCTTCTGCTGAAAGTTGAGAAACTCCTCGACTCACGGCATATGGGAATGTCGCAGTGCTGCCAGCGTACGGATTCGTCCACCGTGTAGCACCAGGGCTGCTCCTCCTCTCCGCCCGCATTCCGGCAGTAGTTCTCGCCCTCCAAGAGCTGCGGAAAGACCAGAGGTGGCTGGATGTGCTTGTGCGGATGCTGCGTGTCCCATCGCTGGCAGGGAATGCCCGACTTGGTCACGTTCATAGTCCCCAGATAAAATCGTCCGTTGCCATTACGACAATCGTCTGCGAAAGCAAGAAAATTGTCTGTTATTTGAGCAGCGATCATTCCGGGAAGGGATGGTGGGAGGACAAACTCACAGCTTGCTTCCGATTCTTTGATCTCCGTGAGGCCAATGTACGAACAATTGGGCCGCCGCATGGAGCTGTCGTAGTGCGGCAGAGCGGAGCAGTTGGGCAGCCGGAAGGAGCCCCGACTCTTGATGAACATGTTGCGCTCCTTCTTCTCCTCGATGAGCACCCAATCGTTGTAGCAGAACTGCAAATGGGTGGCCTGGCAGTCCTCGAAGCAGAGCGGAGCCTTTACAGCCCGTCCATCCTCCACATGGCAGTTGGGAAACGCATAGGCACACAGCATTTTCTGTAGGGGATCGTGATCGATCGAAATTAATAAATAAGACACCTATGTATAGAGGGTGGGCTCACCTCAGCTGCCTCGCGGCACAGGCCGGTGAGGTCGCTAATCAGCTCGTCCCATAGCGCCGTTGTGGTCTGCTCATTCTTCCAGCCACCCGTGGGGTCGTCCAGGCTGTACCACACCTGGCCGACAACGTACTGTTTGCACACCTTGCCGTTGTAGGGAGCACAGTATCCATTGTCCTCGGCCCGCTCCCTGTCCCTGTCGTGCTCGTGATGACGCTGGTGCTGGTGGTGGCGCCGTTCCGGCTCCTCGATGGCGTTCTGCGAGTTGGCGTGCGCTCCACTGGTAAAAAAGAACACGCACAGCCCCAAGGAAACCACAAAAACCAACAAACTCGGTATTTTCCTCAACCCCACAGCTGGCCCCAAACCCACACCCCCAACGCCACCCACTCTCACCCTCGACCGGGCAGCCATGGCTGCGTTTCTGTATATGCACGGCCGAAGCTTTGTTTTGCGCACTCTTTCTAAACGAAATCCTCACTGGGATTCACAATTCCACTCATCTCACACAACTCCAGGCGGATGCACTGGCTCTTCAGCTAATCTTTAGCCACTTTCTGTGAAGATTTAGGTGAGGATACCCGGGTAACTCTGTTTATTTTCGCAATGTTATTCTCCCGTCGACGACGCCTTTTCACCGAATACCACAAAAGTTGACGACGACAGGCCAACGGACTGGGCGACGCACAGGGGTTCACAGGGGTGGTTTCTACCACAAGAACAGGGTTGTTAAATGCGCGGCAAAAGCCAAAGCAAAGGGGAGGCCCTTGACTTTATTCTGAATGGAAATTACAGTATAAAACAATTTTCTTTTTGGAGTTATCTAATCCTCCTGATCATCGGGATCATCGCCCACATTGAAATCTTCATTCTCTTCATGCTCCTTATTCTGATCGTCTTCTTCCTCATCGGGAATGGCCTCAAGTCCCTGGAAAGAGAGGAGCGCTGGCTATAGACCTGGGCAATGGAATTTCCATGGAGGGGAAGGAAAACTACAGGAAAACTCTACAACGACCAATCTTTCACTTCCGCACTTTACGTTTATTCACTTTTGCACTTAAGTTTTAGAGAAATTTCACTTATATCAACTTATTCCTTCTTCTCATCTGGAATGGCATCGAGACCCTGCAAGAAAGTCAATTGTGTCTCAATTCAGAGGATCGTTTGTGGAAACAATAAATTAACGTGCGAAATGGGAAAGAAACCAAAACCAATGAAACAATACAAACGTTTAATGGGAAAAAGAACACAAAACACCAACCAACAATCATATCATGAGGAACGGAATGAAATGCAAGGAATACGAAAACATTTATCAACAAATAGCACTTACATTCATCAAGTACGGATTGTCGGTCAGTCGGAAATCGCGTTGGTACATGACACGGCTGAAACGCTCATCCATGTTGCGACGGAAGGCCTGCGGGAGTATAAGAAACCCATTAGAAATGATTGCAAAAGTGTTCAAGTGGCCAGAAAACTATTTGCCACAAGCTGCACACCCGTGGAGCTTGGAATATGCAAAGTAATTTCGGTGCAGTGCCCGATTATATAAGAATTTTGAATTGCTGGGCCAGAAGGCAGCGCCCGAACTTACATTGCCCAGCGTCAGCTTCTGCACGCCGTACATGGCGTATATGGGCACGGACAGCAGCACGGTGATGATAGCGGCACCAGGTAGGATTTCGAACCACATCTTGCCAAGAAATCTCTTGTTTTTTTTTGCACAAACGGAAAACAGACACGGACAAATCAGCTGTTTGGCAGTCACAGCGAAGTAGTGCTGGAAAGTGTCGCCTTGATATCGGAGCTGGTTCTGGTTCAATTATAAAGAAACGATTACAGCCGTATGACATTAGCCGTATGACAAAAGCATGTAGTGAGAGCGAGCTAGTCATATTAAAACATATATCAAAACCGATGAATATGATTTCCGATCACGGACAGAGAACGATTAACCCATTGTTGACCAGTGGATATTTTAAATAAAAACACGAATAGTGTGAAACTTTAAGAGTTTTAGCGCAGTTCAGGTGAAAGATAGAAAAATTTAGAAACAGAAATTTTTGCGGCAGTTTAGTTCATTTGTTCACCTGTTTAAATAGAGGGGGCTTAAGTGGGCTAAGTTCTTTCTAGCACACCAGGAGCTGTTGACTTGACCAATTCGCGTGTGCGGTGCAGTGCAGAAATTTGTAGAGTTTTTAACCCTTTTTGCCACGTAAATTGAATTAAAAGTAATTGGATCTCGGCAAGATGATAATATACACAAACGAAGGCAATCCCCTGGGACTGCAGCTGCTGATGCTGGCAAAATTCGCCAAGAAATCGGTTCAGTTGCAAAATGTTAACCTAAATGGTAAGAGAAGAACAACTTCCGTGGGGAACTCCGGCAGAGTGCATGAACCATGACAAGTTAATCGTGTCTGATGCAATACTGGTTTTCGTTGCAGATGCCAAGTTCAAGGATTTGCTGATTCTGCCCACTCTGGAGCTGGACAATGGACTGCGTCTGTTCTCGCCCGCAGCCATCGCCAAGTATCTGCTGCCGGATGAGGGTCAACTGAGGGATGAGGTACGGCTGCAAGCATAATTGCGCCCAATTTAAGCAATGACACTTCAAGGTTAAACCGATCTATTTGGCTTCTCCAACAGTGGCTGGAGTGGGCGACCACGTTGCTGGCACCGGCCCTCGCTCATCACATGGCCGTGGGACACCGTGCCGATCCAAACGCTTTACCGGTGCTGAATGCTTTGGTGAAGAAGCTGGATGATTGCCTGAAAGCTTCGCCTTACCTGGCCGGAGACAAGTTGAGCGCTGCTGACATCGCCGTCTGGTCGCTTCTCGCTCCTGATGGCACTCTCAAGGGCGCCCAGAATGTGGATAGCCTGAACGGCTGGTATAACCGGGTGAAGGCGTTGCCCGAGGTACAGCAGGTGCTGGCCGAACAGCCGCTGAAGGATCTTAGCTTCAATGCGCTGCAGCAGTCGAATCGCTATGGTGGACTACATCATGTGCCGCTGAAACGTCTCAGCCTGGCGGATGCGGGCAAACTATTGGCCGAAACAGCATCCACAGTCGCGGACACAGTCACAGATGAGGAATTAGCCGCAGCAGGCGCTGCCTTTACGTACACAGCCCCCAAGGATGTCCAGGAGCAACGCACAGTGCTACCCAAAGCGGGCGAACGCAACGTGCTCATCACTTCGGCCCTGCCGTATGTTAACAATGTCCCCCACTTGGGCAACATAATTGGCTGCGTCCTCTCGGCGGATATCTTTGCTCGCTACTCCCGCTCCGCCGGCTACAACACGCTGCTCATCTGCGGCACAGATGAATATGGCACGGCCACCGAGAACAAAGCCCTGGCCGAGAACCTGACGCCGCGGGAGATCTGCGACAAGTACTTTGAGCTGCACAATTCCATCTATCGCTGGTTTGGCATTGGTTTTGATTACTTTGGGCGCACCACCACCCAGGAGCAAACAGAGTGAGTCTGGAATCTGTGGATGTGGATGTGAATTTCTAACTGAGATTATTCTGATTTTGCAGCATTGTGCAGGAGGCATTCAAGGATGTCCACAAAGCTGGCTACATCATCACAGAAAGCGTGGAGCAGTTGCTCTGCCAGAAGTGCGACCGTTTCCTGGCCGATCGGTGAGTTTTCCATGAATTTCAGCCTTGGAATATAATCTCTAAATTGAGCTTCGTCTTCGTTTCTTTTCAGGTTTGTGGAGGGCACCTGTCCGCATCCTGGCTGCGGCTATGCGGATGCCCGCGGCGATCAATGCGACAAATGCGGCAAGCTGGTGAATGCCACCGAGCTGGTCCGTCCGCGCTGCAAGGTATGCAACACTGCCCCCATCCTGCGGTCCTCGGATCAGCTGTTCATCGATCTACCCAAGGCCGAGCCCCAGCTGCGTGAGTGGGTGGACAAGGCGGAGAATGGCTGGACCCACAATGCCAAAGTGATCACAAGAGCCTGGCTGAGGGAGGGCCTCAAGCCGCGATGCATCACGCGCGATCTGAAATGGGGCATTCCTGTGCCCCACAGCGGGTTCGAGAAGAAGGTCTTCTATGTGTGGTTCGATGCGCCCTTCGGCTATGTTTCGATGACCAAGCGCTACACCAAGGAGTATCAGCAGTGGTGGCAGCCGGCCAAGGGCACTGACGTGGAGCTGTTCCAGTTCATGGCCAAGGACAATGTGCCCTTCCATTCGGTGGTGTGGCCCAGCATCCTGCTGGCCATCAATAAGGGGCACACGCTCGTGTCGCACATCATGGCCACCGAGTATCTGAACTACGAGGATGGAAAGTTCAGCAAGAGCCGTGGAATCGGAGTCTTTGGCAACGATGCCCAGGAGACGGGCATCCCGGCAGATGTCTGGCGCTTCTATTTGGCCTCGGCACGACCAGAGGGCCAGGACTCGAGTTTCAGTTGGAACGATCTGGCCGCACGGAACAACTCTGAGCTGCTCAACAATCTGGGAAACTTTGTCAATCGTGCTCTGGTGTTCTGCGAGAAGAACTTCAACAGCATTGTTCCCGAGGTGGTCGCCACGGAGGAGGAGCTCATTTTACTGGCCCTTGTCAACCGCGAGCTCCGTGGATACATCAACTCTTTGGAGAAGGCCAAACTGCGCGATGGCATTCGTCATCTGTTGGCTATTTCGCGGCATGGCAATGGCTATATGCAGACACAGCAACCGTGGGTGCTCCTCAAGGGCAGCGATGACCAAAAGAAGCGCGCTGCCACCATCATTGGCCTGTGCGACAACATTGCCTGTCTGTTGGCCAACCTGCTCTTCCCCTATATGCCCGCCACGGCACGAACCCTCTTTGCCCAGCTCAACGCCAAACAGACGCCGCTCAATGCAGAGTAAGTGATTGTTCGGTGGCTAATCAGAGCTGTTTCTTAAGCTGTGCTTCTCGTTATTTAGGAAGCCCCTGGCCACCTTGCTACTCCCCGCTGGACACAAGATCGGAAAGCCCGCGCCGCTCTTTGCCAAACTGGAACAGTCCTACATTGATGAGCTCAAGGGCAAGTATGGCGGATCCCAGGAAACGAAAGCGGCCGTGCAGAGCCAGCCAAGTACCGCAGATCTGGAGCAAGCCGTCCAGGCACAGGCCGATAAAGTGCGACAGCTAAAGGCAAGCACCAAGGACAAGACTGTGTGGCAGCCAGAAGTCAGCAAGCTGCTAGACCTGAAGAAGCAGCTGGAGGAGGCCAAGAAGACCGTTGCATCTGCGCCAGCTGCAGCCCCAGCACCATCGAATAGTGCACAGTCGGTGCAGGATCTGGAAAAGGCCGTACAGGCGCAGGGCGAAAAAGTGCGAAACCTGAAGGGCAGCACAAAAGACAAAGCGGTGTGGCAGCCAGAAGTGAATGTGCTGCTTGATCTGAAGAAACAGCTGGAGGCTGCTCAGAAGGCGGCCAAAGCGGCCGCAGCAGCTCCTGCTGCAGCTGCTCCTCCTGCAGCCTCGGCCGATGCGGGCCAAGTCAAAGCATTGGAAGACAAACTTGCTCAGCAGGCAGAAAAGGTGCGAACCCTAAAGGCCAAGGGTGATGCGTCTGTGTGGAAGCCCGAAGTTGATATTCTCTTGGCCCTAAAGAACCAGCTGGCGGCTCTGACTGGAGCACCAGCCGCTGGCGGACAGGGCAAGGGCAAGAAGAAGAAGTAAGGCTGGGAAATACTCCATAAGTATGCTGGACATTTTTACCTCAACTTTCTAATCACGAAGTTCCAATAATTTTGCTTAATTTATTTCGTTTGCATTTATCAAACTTTGTATTTATTTGAATTGTACCCAGCAATCAGATCAGTTAGTAATTTATTGAGTTTGCGAAAGAAAAGAAACATTAAATCTATTGACTTTTATTTCATACATGAATCTTTTTGGAGAAGGAAGCGCAACTGCATGCGTTCGGCCAGCTCATCCTAGCCTTCGGCCACCAGTAGCTTCTCATCCTCGGTGGCGTTCAGGTGCCCCCAACTCCATTCACGGAGCTGTCCGCATATCCCTCAGTCGAAAACGAATCCAAGGCCTCCAACCAGCACAGCAGCAGGTAGAAGTCCAATCAGAGGATCCAGGTAGAGTTTCCCGCCACTTGTTTTGTTTGGCAATTGAGATGGGATATTTAAATCCTCTATATAACTATCGATACGCACACATCGATATAAAATGCAGGGAATGAAGTTATCGGCTAAAAATTAAATTCCGATAAGTATCGACTACTCATCGGTTGCTTAAAAATTTTCGTGAAGAGTCACCGATAGAAAGTAGAATCGACCATCTCTAGCAAGTTACAGCAAAAATTTTGCCATGTAAAAAAAACAACACAAACCAGATAAGTGCAATGTGAGATGTATTAAAAGCAGCAAACGAAAGCAAATCTGTGGTATGCACCAACAAAGCCAAATGCAATAGCCCAATCGATGTAAACCATAATATATGAAGCGAAAACAAACACAAGTCTATCTCGTTCTCTCTGAACGAACTCCCCTTCGCCATCGTCACGCGCACCGCTCGGTCCCTCTCCCCCCTTGGACAGAGCAAACAGCAAAAATTCGTCATCAGCTGGTCTGGTATGTAGTCTGCCAACCACAACCATCAGTCGCTGGCACTCATTCAGATCGGAGAAAGAGAGCGACGAAATACACTTTATCCTGCCACGCACTAGATTGATTCTCGGGAATTGTTGATAACAAATTTAAAATTTGAATTCGCTCTACGCTGAACGGGGGTTAAAAAGGTGAAATTTTAAAATGGTTTAGAAACTCAATTAAGCGAAACGTGTGTGTTGTTTGTGCGCCGTGTGTGTGTGTGTGTATGTAGGAATAATCGGCCAACAAAGAAGCCACCAGTGCCACTGCCAGTGCCCCTGCCCCTGCCCGTTGCCGTTTCAATCCCCGTTTCAATTCCCTTTCCCGGTTACGACACCTGCATTTAGTTTACAGACCCTACCCTCCCCTTCCCACACGCCCCCTCGCGTTAGCAAGCAAGCGCAAGTGCTCCGGATGCCACACTTTTCCAATATGCAGAGGGGAAGAGCGGAGAATTTTAAAATTTAAACAACTGTATACTGTATGCCATAAAGACTCCAAACTCAAGGACACGCGACGCGACGCGACACGATGACGACCACGACCACGACCACCCACCCACCAACCAATCACGACGAATCTGAGTCTGAGCCCGAGCCCGACGGTGGCAACAAGTGTTTGTGTTTTTGCTTTCTGTTAATTGCTATTGATTATTCGCTTTCTGCCTTTTGTATTGCAGTGCATCGACTAAGCCAACGACGACTCAAACTTGAGAGCAATTAACTTGAAAACCGAATAGCCGACTGGCAAAAGACGTCGCCATGGAGTCTGCAGACGCACTCATGGAGGAGCAGAAGCTCATGGCCGAGGCCAAGTACCGCAACTACATGACGAACATCGACAAAGCGCTGCGCAATTTCGAGTACTCCAGCGAGTGGGCGGACCTAATATCGGCACTTGGAAAGCTTAGCAAGGTATTGAATCACCAGGCACCCAGCACAGCACAGTCCAAGGGGTTTTTATCGCCACAATGTGGCAACTGAGATATGGTCGGGACGAGCTGAATCACTACCCTCGCTCTGCGGACGGCTGCGGACCAATTCTTATCTCGGCTTGTTTTTAACTGGTCTTTTTTTTGTTTCTTTGCTTTGGCAGGCAATATCAAGCAATACGCAGTATCAGGTCATACCCAGACGCCTGAAGATAGCCAAGCGACTGGCCCAGTGCATGCATCCCGCCCTGCCCTCGGGCGTCCATCTGAAAGCCCTTGAAACGTACTCGGTGATCTTCAGCAAGACTGGACCCGAGCGTCTGGCCACAGAGTTTATTTACAGGTGAGTATCCAGCACAGCACTCCACAAAGAGTATTCTCTAATCGTCCTGCCCTTCCAGCGCTGGTCTGTTCCCCCTGTTGGGCTATGCCGCCATGAATGTGCGGCCCGCTCTGCTCTGCATCTATGAGACATATTTCGTGCCACTTGGAGACAAGCTGCGGCCTGCTCTGAGTGGATTTCTGAACGGGGTCCTGCCCGGCTACGACTGCGGGCTGGACCACTTTGAGCGGATAAGTGCGTTGCTCAAGCAAGTGTGCAATGCCGTCAATCCCATGCACTTCTACACGGTGCTCTGGGAGTCGGTGGCCAATAATGCTGCGATCCGTCTGCCAGCCATCACCTACCTGCTGGAGCATTTCAACAAGCGGCTGGACATGCAGGAACAGGTCTACGTTATGGGCCACAATCGGGAGATAATGATGTCGGCGCTGTGTGCCTGTTTGAACGACTCCCTCATCCTGGTGCAGCGCAATACGCTGGAGTTCCTGTTGCTCGGGTTTCCCATGCACACGGCCCTGCTGGCCGAAGATGATCTGGTCAAGTTGGTCACCAACGGCCTCAATACAATACTGAGACGCGACATGTCGCTGAATAGGCGACTGTTTAGCTGGCTGCTGGGCAGCGAGGTGGCCAAGAACTCGCCCACCTATGACACCCTCTCGCTGGACGCCTCGGCGACACAGCTGGACGAGCCGCCAGAGCCGTACTTTGTGAAGCATTCGAGGCACATACTGATCCGCGCCTTGATCACAACGCTCCGACTCAGTCTGGAGTGTGCCCCCATGGACCTGAAGCCCTACCGGATTATGTTATCGCTGCTCGATAAGGCAGAGATTGGCAGCGCCGTCCTGGACTATGTCCTCCACGACATCATACGTGCCATGTACATTTCCAGTGGCAATCCGGAGGCGCTCAAGTCCGCCAACCTTCTCTTCGCCACCTTTGACCCGGCCTACATCTGGAGCTACATGACCAATATATTTGAGCGCGCCTGCCAGCAGGCAAACTCGTCGGACAAGCAGGACAAGCTTCTGCCACAGGCGAGTGCTGAAGGGGGCGATAAATTTGCCTGCGAGGTGGGCTCTGGCGATCCGTGTGTGCTGGAGATCTGCGTGCTCACCGAGTTCCTTCTGGAGACCGTCTCCCTGGAAATGTACACGGAGACGACACGCGTCTATCTGCCCAAAGTGTTCCTGGCCATCACCCAGCTGCTGTCCCTTCACATGGATCGCGTGACCAGCAGCGAGATAACCGCCTCCCTCAAGCTCTGCATGAAGATCGTCTCTAGGGTGCAGCCCATGATAACGTAAGCGAAACAAAAGAAAAACACACGATGATCTTTGGTTAACCTATTCCTATCTGTCTGTCTGTCTGCCTGTCGCCCACAGAAGTCCCATTAAGCTGAACAAGCTCATGGAGCAGCAGTGCGCAGGCTCCTCATCGGATGAGAAGATTACAGTCAATGCGGCGACAGCAATCGACAGTGCTAAAAAGGGAGTGCCGGGCACCCATATCCAGGGAAGTTCCCTGGAGAAAAGCAAGTCGGACTCGCGTCTGAACCAGTTGGCGGAGAACTCGCTGCAAAGCGCAGATCCCAACGACGAGGATCTCATACGACGCTCGGCCTCCAATCAGAGCGTGGGACGGCAGAGTCCCAGCAAGAAGAAGGCCAAGTCCATTTCACGGCTCTCTGAGCTGGACAAGGATGTGAGTATCCCCCTATCCCGAGATCTATTTTAAATAACTGATTGATAAACCCTCCCAACCGTTTCATCCAGATAAGCGCCTCGGACACGGGCCAGCAGTCGTCCTCGGACCTAGACACTCCGCGGAGCATCAAGAAGCTCAAGGCCAAGGCAAAAGTGCCCTTTATACGCAGTCCCAAGAAACAGCGACCCAAGGACATTGTACTGGTGCAGTCCGCGGCCGTCGCTGATTCTGCTGGGAATGGTCATGATGCCGAGGAGCCAAAGAGCGCCCCGCCCGACCCACAGTCGCCGCAGTTCTATCTGGACGATGAGATCCGGGCCACGCAGCAGCGAGGATACTCGATACTGGAGAAGTGCATCCGCCAGTACGAGATCTTTTTCGAGGTCTACGTCGCCCGCAAACTGCTACAAATCGAGTCGGATGGCATGTCGGAGTGCTCGGTGAAGGTTCAGCTTCAGCGCAGCACCAGCACGCACAGCTCCAGCCACACCTCCAGCCTGTTCATGGTAGAGCAAGTGCTGGAGTATGAGTGCCCCATCCGCGAGTCACAAATCGAGCGTCTGTTCAATCTGCTGCGCGTGGACAAAGTGCCGCGCTCCAAGCAACTGCAGCGACTCCTCAATCACTCCCTGCCACTGCTGGCCAGTGCCAGCGAGATGAGCAGCGACAGCGAAGCCACGGAGGCCCCGGAGAGACAGCAGCAGAGCCTGCTCATCGATGCCCAGACGCAGCGCAGTGTCCAGCAGCTCGCCGAACTGCAGCTCACTCTGAGCATGCGTGGGGCTGTCAAACTGGCGGCCACATTGCTGGTGGAGATGTCCACGTTCCCCAACTGCAACAAGCACATTGTGCTGGACAGGAGCGGTGAGTGGTCTAGTACTTTTAAGGAGAGCAATCCCATATGACATTGATTCTCATTTAGAGCCAGAGTTACCGAATTGGCTGAAAGTCCTGTGCTTGGTGGCGTGCTTTGCCCAAAGCGACAAGGAACTACAGGTGTCGGCCATCACCACGCTCTTCGATCTAATCAGGTAAGCGATCAGCCTCGTCCACCGACTTGAACACTGACTTACGCTCAGTTTCCTTTTCCTCGTAGCTTATTGCGCTCGCAGATCGAGCACACAACGAGTCCTGGAGTCACCTTCGTAGTGATGCTGCCGCTGCTAAAGTTCGGCCACGTCAGCTACATGGAGCAGCAGACACGAGTCTTTCAGCTGGTGACCTCCATTCTGTGGGACTATCTGGGGGCCTCATGCACGGATCCCGCGCAAACTGTGGCGCTGCTGCATCAGTTGCACAGCTGCCTGGAGAGCGGCCTCGTGGAGACGGTCATTGGCAACCGAATGCAGGCCCAGCATCTGCTGCAGATACAGCCCATACCTGGTGTTGGGAGAACCGCCTTGCGCAGCTTCCAGCTGGAGCGACTGGGCGACGCCCAACTGCTGTGCCCCACAGAGTCCACCGAGAGGCTGAGGGAGAGCCAGGCACGCAGCTTCAAGAAGTTCGAGTTGCTGTGGCATCTGGGCAGGGACAAGCAGACGTCGCGGGGATTCGAGAAGACCCTGCTCAAGGTGCTGGACACCTTGGCCCTGCCCCACTACATGTCCGAGCGGACATTCGTGACCAACTGGCTGCAGGCTTCGCTGCTGCGCGGGGATCTGGCGCGTCTGACCAAGCCGCTCTACAAGATTCTCCTATCGGCCAACTCGAAGCGGGTGGGCATCGTGCACATGCAGCAGCTGTATCGGGAGTCCGCCGAGGCCGAAGGAGACACTGCACCTGCCTTCGAGCGGGACGTGTACGCCATCAGCTCGGAGCAGGGAAACGTCAAGTATCACCACATGGAGACCACCAGCGGGGCCAAGAAGAAGAGTCCCATCCGAAATTTACCAAAGAAAATCTTTGGTGTGACTCTGAGCGGCGGAAAGACCAACAAGACATCCAACTTCGTCAGCGACAAGACGGCCCTGGCCACGGAGGCAGCGCAGGATGTGAACACCATTGGCCTGATCATCAATCCCCTGGAGAATGCCACGGACTTTGACGACGAAACGGATCTGGAGGAGCCGCGCATCGAGATACCACACAAAGAGACGCCGCTGGAGCAGAAGCTCGCCTGTGCCATGGACGAGAGCGATCAGCCATCAGTCCAAGAGCAGCCGCCGCCGCCGCCGCAGCAGCAGCAGCAGCAGGATCAGTCGTCGCACTTTGACCAGGACATAACCGACAACTCCGATAGCAGCGACTTCGAGTCGGACTCGGAACTGCGCGAAAACAGTCTGGAGAAGGAGGACAGCATCACGGTCAGCTCCAGTGCCGGGGTCAGTGATGATGTCAAGCGATTCGTGGGCGACTGCGAGCGGGTCACTGAGGCCCTGACCCAGCACGAGAAGATCAAGAGTCGCAAGACGTATCGTCTAACCCGAGAGAAGACTCCCGGCGAGACCAGTCTCAACTCTGTGGCCACAGACCAGACAGAGCAGAGCCTGGCGGACATGCACGCGGATGCCCTGCCAGCGGACGAGTACTTCCGCGAGGACAAGAAGCTGGGCAAGCGCAAGAAGCTGCTGACCAGCAGCGACAAGAAGAGACTGAGCTGCATTTCGAAGACATCCACGGACAGCAACCTCAGTAACTCCTGCTCCCAGGTGGAGCCTGCTCCGGAGGTCGAGCCTCAGGGCGAGGAGGAAACAGCATCAGCCACAGACTCCACCATCAATGTGGAGGACAAGCGACGCAATCTCAGTCTGGAGACCAGCAAACTGCAGCCCGACTGGCAGAAGGCCCTGGAGAAGGGCAAGCAGAACGTGGAAATCCTTCGACAGAATGCAGCGGCGGCAGCAGCAGCGGAAGAGCAGACCAGTCTGCGCAGCTCCATGAAGAGCAGCAGCTCCCTGGCCGACGCAGCCCATCTCTACCACAACCACTTGCTCCTCTACCTGGCCATTTACGACACGCGTCAGGCCCTCTACGCCCTGCAGACGCTGCGCAACATAATCTGCTGCGACAAGCGCACCTTCCTCTGCCTGTCCATCACCACATCCTTCTCGAGCGCCAGCTTGAAGCAGCTGCTTGTCCGTCACCGCAAGAGCATCTCCGGCAAGGGCTTCGACGGCAGTGTGGGCAGCTCGGAGTACGCCCAGGGCTATCGCGGATGCATGCAGCTGGAGCTGCTGGTCACGCTGTGTCTCTTCTATGCCCGCGGCTACTTCCAGCGCGAGTCGCTGGACGCCCAGCGGCAGCCGCCCACGCTGCAGGATATTGTCAATAACCGCCGGATCCAGCTGGAGAGCATTGAGCTGCTGACCCTGATTTGCTCAGAGCTTATCGAAATCGTGAAGGGAATGGGCAGGGGCCTGGCATGCTACATAGCCGATCTGCTGGCCCGCGCCAAGCTGCAGAAGGTCATGCTGCACTGCCTCAACAGCTCCGTGTGCAGCTACGGGCGCAGGGCACCCACCGGCAGCTATGCCGAGCAAGTGCTCAGCTTCAACGATCCGCAGGACGATCAACTGCACGCGGACTGCTTCCAGCTGCAGCTGCTGCGCCTCCTCCTGTCCGTGATCCGGCTGGAGCACGAGGTCCACCAGTTGCGGCAGGACACGCCGCCCGCAGCTGGCGAGGACTCGACGGGCAACACCTCGCCCACCCGTCTGGCAGAGGGAGCGGCGGCCAATGTCAAGTATCTGCCCAACTGCCTCATCAGCCAGCAGCCCATGTTCCTAGCCGCCGTCTTGGGCGCCCTACAGCAGGAGCGCCTGCGCCACCTGCACCGCAACTGGACGGACCTGGTGACCTCGTCGCTCAACTGTTTCACCTTCGGTTCGCTGACCAATATCGTGATTAGCGTAGTGCATCAGCTGTGCAACAACCTGGACCGCATGGCCCGACTGGGCCTCCAGCAGCAGCGTCACTTTCCGCCCGACTACGTCCTCTCGCAACTGGAGGCCCTGACCATTCTCTGCCACTACTGCCTGCTGGACAACACCCAGCAGACGGCCCTGTCGCATCTGTTCAATCAGGCCTATCCCCAGACCAGCTCCTCGGCTCAGAGCTCCAGCACTGGCCAGCTGCTGAACAGCATTGTGCACTCGTTCCTCTCGGCCAGTGAATCGTCGACGGGCACATCGGCCCCGGCACCGCGCAATCCGCAGCTGCAAGCAGCCCGCAATGCAGTGCTCTCGCACCTGCCCAGGATCATGAGCAGTGTGGCGGCCATTTGGGACAGCGAGCTGGGACAACTGCGACCGGTGCGACAGCAGTTGATGGAGTTCCTGTCGCCCGTCTCGCTGCACCATGGCTGCAACTTCCTGGCCGCCGTGGCAGTCACCTGGCAGCAGAGGGGCAGCAGCAATGCCGCCAATGGCGGAGGACTGAGCATCGCCGACCAGTTTCAGCGCAACTCCACACTTCAGGCGTGTCCGGGGCAGCTCTCGCTGGTCTCCCTGGTGTCCAGCATACGGGTGATGCCCATGGATTCGTTTGTGATGACTCTGCACCAGGTGGTGAGATCTCCTCCGCCCATCCATCGGCCACCCGCCCATCTGAGCATCGAGGTGAGCGCCCTGGAGCTGTTCTACTTCTACATGAAGTCTGCGCCGGGCTCCCAGCTGGCCGATGCCTGGAGCTCGCTGCTGGCCCTCATTCGAGACGGGCTCAATCTCTCGCCGCCGGCGCAGTTTGCGCTGTTGATGCTGCTCAACGAGTTCGTGCAGCGGTGTCCTCAGATGCCGTTCCAGGACAAGAAGGAGGTGAGGGAGCTGCACGACGTGACGTCGCGGCTGGTGGACTCGCTGTCGGGTGTGGCCGGATCCTGCCTGGAGCAGACCACCTGGTTGCGTCGCAACCTGGCCGTGAAAGAGGACACCGACGGCCTGGCCAAGGACAACAGCATCGGCGGCGGTGGCGGCATCCAGCAGTACTCGCTGCAGGCCCAGAGCGTCCTGGCCACCATACTCTCCAATCTGTTGGACGTGGCCTACGGGTCGCAGGAGAAGGACAAGGTTGTGAACATTGTGACCCCTCTGCTGTACAACATTACGCCCTACCTGAAGAACCACACGGCCCGCAATGTGCCGTTCTTCTATGCCTGCTCGGCCCTGCTGGCCAGCCTCAGTGGCTACCAGTACACGCGCAAGGCGTGGCGCAAGGACATGCTGGACCTGCTCCTGGACAACTCCTTCTTCCAGATGCACATCTCGTGCCTCCCCTTCTGGCGCATGATCATGGACAGCCTGATGACATACGACAACACCACATTCCGCGAGCTAATGACCAGAGTGTCGCTCTCACAGGCAGGCAGTCTGAACATCTTCACGTCGCGGGAGCAGGAGTTCGAGCAAAGGGGCATGCTGCTGAAGCGCCTCGCCTTTGTCATCTACTGCAGCGAATTCGACCAGCACAACAAGTACATGCCGGACATTCAGGGTGAGTGCAAATCATCTGGAGTTGTATCCATTCAAACTTTTCGTTTTTCCACGCAGAACAACTGGCAAACAGCTTGCGTCTGGTGCCCATGGGCCCCTCAGTGCAGGCGGCTGTGTTCCTGTGCTTCAGGGTGCTGCTACTCCGCATGTCGCCCGATCATGTCACCTCGCTGTGGCCCATCATTATAGCCGAAATGGTGCAGGTGTTCCTGCAGATGGAACAGGAACTCAAGTCGGAGAGCGAAGAGCGCAGGTGAGACCAGTCGATAGTGCCAGCTGTGTGATGTGATCAACTAACTATCAACGCCTCCCCCTTAGCCAACAAATGCGACTGCCGTCGAGCATAGATGTTTCGTGGTCAAACAATTCCGGTGCCAGCAACGGTATTAATGCCCAGACACCGATGCAGCATTGGCGATCAGTTCAGCTGGAGGCCTGCAAACTGCTGGAACTTGGCTGTGTGCTGCCGGCGACCAAGCTGCCCCACTTTCAGATGTATCGGTGGGCCTTCGTTGGCACAGAGTTCGATGTGCACGAGGAGGAGGTTGGTCTGCCTAATGGCAGCCTGGAGAACCTGGCCACGCTGCCCACTGCTCTATATGTGCCCCATGTGAGACGAGTGGCTAGGCTGATGGACATGAAGTACACCAGCCAATCGCCGGTACGACCTTATCTGCAGATTTCTGTACATCTTTAGCGACAGCCCTAAGTCCCGTCTACTCTTTATGTTTGCAGGTGCTGCAGCGTCCCAGCAATCGTCATTTGATGCTGAACTTCCAGCAGCTGCAATCGCTTCAGGAGCTGTACGCCTTCTTCTCCACCCTGGGCATCAGCTGTCCACAGCCGCGTAACTTTGCCGACACGGAGCGGGATGTGGCCAATTGCCTGGAGGAGATCGAGGATGTGCTGGCCAATGATTTCCTGGAGAAGCTTCCCAGTCTCACAACGCCCAGATGAAAACTGGCTGCGCCCTACAGGCAGACCCTGACACAGACGCAAACGACGCGCCTGTCGCAGTTCGAGCTCAAACTGAATGTGAATCTGGGAGAGTTTGCCATGGAGCCGGCACATCGCGGCAGTGGCCAAGCAGCTCGCATAATCGCCGCCATGCAGGCGACCCTCACAAGCCAAAACGCCGAAACGAGCTTCATGCAAATGCAGACCCACAACAATAAGAAGACCAACTTTCCATTTTATGTCTAAGTAAAGCTTATGCCGAGTATGATAGATAGCTAGCAAGAAAAGTATGGGGCAAGGTGAGGTGCGATGAGGCGAGGCGAGCGTATAGTATATAAATATACGAGTATAGATATCTGTAGTGTGATCAGTCGTTTTAACTGTTGAGTGTATAAGTGAGATAGATGCCCCATAGCCAAATAGCCAGCCCCTGTATTGTATGTAATGTATATGTATTTAAACTGTTGATAGTTGCGCCGAAGTCGAAGTGAATAAGAGACGTGTTTACGACAAATTGCAATCAAATACAAAAACGTATTTTATTCCAAGAACAGCCCAGCAAGAAATCGGATGTGGAGGGGCGACACAAAATGGGGGTTGTCCCCCGTTAATGGCGAAGATGAGTTTCAAACAACTGGCACGGCCTGTGGTGTGCCCTCGCGGTTCTTCAGCTGCACGTAGTACGAATAGATAAGACGGGCGCAGAAGGCAACGATCACTGCAACAAAGGAGAGGTCTGTACAATCTGTCAGCCAGTTGAAGCGGGATAGCACTTACCGATCTGCACGATATACGAGAGCAAGGCACCGAATATATTATTGAATCCGGTGGACTCGCGATACCCTCCGTAGTGGAAGATGACGCCGAATATGGCAAATGGGAAACCGATCGCACAGAGCAGGGCGTATATCAGCCAGCCGATGAGCAGCACGCGCTTGTACTGCAAGGAAGTAAACAGGGATTGATGAATCAGAGACAAGTGTGACCCGTATTCACTCACCTTCAGGCACCCAATCAGCAATAGAATATTGGCTGTAACGGCAATGGCAAAGCCAACAAAGTTGACCACTGGAAAATATAATATCGAAGAGTTAGTGGGGATTGTGTGACACACATAGCATCGCACATGTCGTCATCATCAGAAAAGTTTCACGCTATTCTATTCAAAAACAGAATAAAACGACAACGACTCTGGGAACGTGTTTCGGTTTGGGGAGATGATTAGCTCATGCTGTATATATTCGCTTAGGTATTCAAATATATACAGACGACTATACACATGTATGTATGTGTGGATTTATTATTGTTTTAAGGCTATAGCATAGCTATATCTTTTGGGGCACACTATCAAACAATTTAGATGTATTTTGCCAGAAAAAAACAAGACAAGCGGATTTGTCCAAATAAACAAATGCCACGCCTTGAGCGAGCTCCACATACCCGATGGCGCGAAGAGCACACTAAATGTGATGGAAACCAGCGAATAGATCGCAATGCCAAGGCACCAGCTCCGGAGATCTGTGTTGCATGGCCCTTGGTCGACAGTCAGATCAATTTTCATCTTGAAATTCTTTGGCTTTTGAATTTTCCACAAAAGTGAAAACCGGTCGAGAGATTTTGGAACACAAACAACTGCGACGACCAGACCACAACGCGCGACAATGCAAAGGCGAATGAAGCGTCTGGGTCTGTGGTCTAGAGCCGGAGCAACAGTTGCTAAATGGAGAAATGCCAGCGTGTGGGTGTGGGTGTGTGTGTGTGTATCGTGTTTGGTACAGAGAGAGAGAGAGAGAGAGAGAGAGAGCTAGCAGCGATAGTGAGAACCAGAATGTGTGGGCGGTTGCTTCTTTTCAGAAAACCAGCCATCGATTAAAAATAAATATGTATAATTATTATATTACTTACATTTGAAACTGGAATGAAATTTGAACTGAAAACGGTTATATTTTACAATCTGTGGCAGCCCTGTCAGAGTTACCACATGCTTAAAATAGTGTGATTTTCGGTAGCAGTCGCAGTCACGAATATAATATTTAAAGCTCTTCTATGAAATATGTTTAATCCAACAGATCTAACTAATTTTTTAATTTCATATACATAGTCGCAAAATGAACATCCAGTATCCACTCGGATGCCACTCTCAGCCATTCCATGCCGTTCTTTGGGTAGTGATTTCAGTGACAGCGGAATAGGAAAAACTTCCATTCTTCTTTTTTGTGTCAATATCTTCAGAAAACTTCAAATTGAAAAGTTCAAAAATGTTATATAACAGACCAAAGTTATGCGTATGGGCTGTTTAAGTCAGCCTATTTTCAAACTGCCAATATTCGAACGCGAAACGAAACGTATTCTTTGTGAAATTTAAAATGGAAAACAATCGCACGGGCTTGTACTATGTAATGGTTGTACTAATACTTGGTATTTGTGTGTGTTCTATTCATATTTCGTAAAAGTAATAAGTGTTCTAAAAGGTAATTTCTTGGAAAGATATTTCAAGTTCGTGGAATCATATAAAAGGACCATAAGATTCCATAAGTGTACGTCCAAATTTCAAACGCAAAATTCCGCATACGAAGGTTTGGCGAAACGGCTGCAACTCAGTCGTTCCCCGATCTGGCTCCTCGTTATTCATTGATCTGGCAGCCCTGCGTTCGGACGTCAGCTTTTGCGACTTAATTTGTTCATTTGCAATTGCATTTGTAGTGCGCTGGCGAGCGATTGCAGTTTACTTGTCTTTCTGTGCGAATAAGAATCGAATCGGAAAAACCCAGTGAAAATGCTGAGCAAAGTGCTTGGAATGCGGTTGAACACCTACGGTGTGGTTGTGGGGTGGCTGGGAGCGATTTGGTCGTTTGTGGCAGTGATCTTTATATCCACTGCTCTGGGATTTGTAGATGAAATCTCTGAGGAGATTGCCAAGTCTTCCAACGATCCGAACATGAGTGCCAGCCAAATTCGCCCATGTAAGTGATGAACCATGTGCATCTGAGGCTCTCCTACATATACGTATTGTATGCATGTGTATGCGTTATTCTTCTCTAGTTCTGGTGATAGTGTTCAGCATCTTTTTGGCTCTGAAGGCAATCAATCTTCTGTCCTCGGCTCTACTGGTGATGGGCACTGTTAAGGTAATCTCAATCCCAATCCCAATCTCCGGCTCTGACTTTCCCGGTGGAAACTGCATTATGGCCGTCTCTCTCTCTCTCTATATATATTGCAGGAGCGTCACCTACTGCTGCTGCCCTGGCTCATCAACTCCGGCATAACTCTGTTCTTTACAATCGTCTCCACTGTGCTCTTGTGGGTGCAACTTATTGCTGGTTCAGCTCCTTTTGCCGAGGCTCTTCCTATAGTATTCATCTCCGGCGGTCTTCTCGGTATGTAAAGCGTGAATCACGGTCTGGATGAGCACACACACATGCACATCTACGACTCGTATATGCTATAATTGGAAATGGTATACAACAAAAATGTTGTGAAATTGCTTATCGCTCGGTTTTCTGTACACGATTGCATGTGAATATATGTACATATATGTATATATCTGTATTCATACATACACTTGCTATTTAAACAGAAAAAATCCCTAAACACACGGCTTTAATTGCGTATTGTTCTCTGTTCCAGTGCTTTGGTGGTACCTCTACTACGGCATATACTCGCTGTTCAAGCAAATCCAGCTCTCAAGGGATCAGCAGCGCCCGCTCATCCAGGGACCACCCCAAAGGATGGGCGACCATTCGACCACCACCTATCCGAATTACACCAAGATCTAAACGGAAAACGAAACACTTTCGAGGGCGACTTAAGAGCGAAAACCCGAACAAAGTGCAATCCCTTCAAAATACATTTATATCCGCATATACATACTTACTCACACACCCGTATCATGTGTTTAATTCCTCTTCGAATGTGATCGCCAAGATGCCCAAAGAATATTTGCCATTTTTGCTGATTCCTCTAAATATATTTTATACACAGACTAAAAAATGAATCAATAATTTGGGGCCTACAAAGAAAAAGCACGCAGCTGCAAATTTTAAGGTTTTAATAGCCATATGACATTAGACTTGGCTAACGGACCAACTGCAAAAACAGAGATAGCCTTGTGGGGGAAAAGGAATGCAGTGAGAGCGAGAGAAATTTGATATCATCATTATTATAGCTGTTAGATCCAATTTTGTTGGCAGTTAACAGATACTCGGTCAATCCAAATTGGAATTGGACTTGAGCGTGATTGCGTCTGGTATGAGGGTTTTTTCCGGAAAACTTGTCTGGAGCCACTAATTTTGCTTATCGCCTCTCATATTTCTAGTTGGCAAAGTCTAATGTCATGTGGCTATAAGAGCCAGTCATCGACCGGCTTACTGTTATTTGCCCAGTCCCAGCCACATGTAGCTGGGATCGATGAGCTGCGAGCCGCGATAGCCCTGCGGATTGCGCGACACCAGCGAGCGGATCTTCTGCGAGGGTCGGTAGTTGCGTATGGCATGCAGCAGCTTCGAGGTCTTCTGGTCCTGCTCCTGCTGCTGCACTGGGTCGCTTGTCGCATTGTGGGTGGCTTTCATTTGGAGCGGATGGGGATGTTTGCCCTCCAGCAGACGTGCCTCCGACTCCCCCAGTTGCGACTGCTCCGCGAAGCGCACGTTCTTCTCCAGATGGTTGAAGAAGTTGCCCAGATTGGTCATGGCTCCTAGAAGAAGACGGAAACAACACTCAGAGGAATCGAGGCGGGACAAGCCCCAGCTACCCACCAGCACTGATCGAGGGCATGTACCGGGTCGACTGCGTCTGCAACTGGTTCTTGCGCTTCCCGGGCCGCTGTCCGTTGGGCCAGAAGTAGGCGTACGGATAGCGCGGTTCATCTGGCGGCGGCTGCTCCGCATCCCCCTGACTACCCGTATCGAACGGCCATTGGATGGGCGACCGCTTGGGCTTGGCTTTCGGCGGAGATTGCCACTCCTGTTGCACCAGGAACTGTTTGATATGGTTTTCTTGGCGCTGACGCCATTGTCGGCTCAGGAGCTCCGGAAACGGCGGGAAATAGTCCGCCATTGTCGCATCGCCCAATTCGTTTGCCATTTCCGCAGCCTTCGTTTTTGGCAAAGGACTTCCGTTGTCAACATAATCGAGGTATGGGAATTGGAATGGGAAGGACGTCGTCGCTTCTGGCTGGTCCCATTCCCAATCCCTGTCCGGCAGGAGCTCTCGGCTCTCCGGCAGCAAGTCCCAGGGCACTGGATTCCCCTCCGCTCGGATGAGGGGTGCCGAACGCATCGGCGCTGCTGTGGAAAGAATCGGAGTGCGATGGGCCGTTAACAGTGAGTTCCCCAAGGATTTTCAGGACATGGGAGTTGGTGTGACCTCGCAAAGGGTGCGCTGTCCAATTTCCGTAGCAATCCTACATCCTACAGATGTTAATTACTGATAGGAGCAGTTTCCCTCAAGCAAAGGTCAATGTTCAATTTCGAATCAAGCGCCGAAGAAATCCCCTTTTACACGAAATCATTGTTGTGGGAGTTTCCACCAGATGCGATCTCTTCTAAGTATATTTATATTTATATGTTCTGTATATGCATGTGCCTGATTTGTATTGTACTGTAACAGTGAAAACTCTATTGGCGGACATTGACTGGACTAATTGTGCGATTTTAACTAGAAATATATACATACATACATACATATATATATTTTGGAATGCATGGCTGCCAATTGTTTCAATTTTTGAAAGTTTACTGTATAGCCAGACATTTAATTCAAAAATTAAAGTGTGGAACCCCCTTTACTCAATTCTAACCTTAAATTTGTGTTGCATGTGGCTCTCTGTTTATCTGTGTGTCTGTCCCAAAGATCTTTCACTGTATCATTTATATAAACATGTTCTCTGACTCATTGCCGCGATAACCCCATTCGACTGGTTGCTGTTGCAAGGAATATATGAATTCGTATCACTGCAGAGCTCATACTCGTAGTGCACTCTAGTCCCAAGTCAATGAGAAAGGGAAAATAGTTAGAGAATGTGCAAAAATGACTCGACTGCGCTTGATTTACTCGACTCGTTCATATTATTTTATCTGTAACTTTTTCTATATATTTTTTCAAAAAAAATACATGGCCTCTTTGCGGTTATTCCTGGTATAATGCTACTTCCAGTTGGAGCTAGTTCGAAATTAAAGTACATTTTGAACCTCAGATTAAAAGTTTTTCGTACTCCAATTAAGTCTTTGTTTTGTTTACCGAGAAATCAATTTCTTTTAATTGTTATAATTTCAAAATATATATCACAAAATATATATTCTTGATCACCATCAACAGCGAGTCTATATAGCGATGTACGTCTGTCTGTCCGTCAGAATATCTCACGTTTCCCAGAGGCGAATGGAAAAAAAAAGCGTATGTTACCAATCGAAAATCGTGCAAAATTATAAATTTGTATTTTCGGTAGCTGTTGGAATCATTTGTCTGCTAATGTCTATATAGTTATTGGATTTTCACTCACTCTGGACCGATAGAATATGCAATTTAATTTAGGCACGAGTTTAAAACACCATTTCCAAATTATGCCTGTTTTTTAATGGGCACACTTTTCGTGTGAGAAGGAAAAAAAGAAAACTCACCTGCAGATAGAAGCAATAGCGGCAGAACCCAATGTCTCATCAGTGGATGCAACATTTTGTTAATATTTTAAAGTGGAGCAGCGGTGGTTACATTGTCTTGAAGAGGAACCTTTTGGTCCGAGACTAACCTTTTGGCCAAATAGTTTCGAAACACATCTCAGCTAAACTTTACACAATTTCAAAGGACAATGAACGAACTGCTACTCCCACTAGAAGGATCGGATTCCACGGCGAAGCTTCAGGAAGCGACTGACCATAAAGGCGGCAGCCCTGTGCGTTTTTATAGCTCCACCAGGATGCGGGCTGAACCCAACCCAACCCAACCCGCACCCATCCCACACCCACACCCACACCCTGCGAGCACCTGTTGCCGTACGACAACGAGTGCGGACACCGATAGCGAAGGCGACGACGTCGCTGGGGACATGCGCACCAGCTCTGCTCTGTAACCTTTGCTTTGGGGTTTTTCAAGTGCGACCTGAGCCGGGATATTTTCTAATATGCAGAGCAATGGCAACGGCAATGGCACTCGGAATTGGAATGGAAATGGGAGGCGGAGTCGAGTGTCCGAGGACTCTGTGCTTCGAGTGCTGCATTGAATCCCATTCCTATTGGCTTGTTAACGGGGCAATAAGGCTCAGGTGTTCCAAAGGGACTTGAGATTCGGGCAACAGACGCAATTATCCTGTCACATTGCGCAATTTTCGTAGTTTTTGGTATTGCATCCCACCTCCTTGCCAATATCCCTCCCGTCCAAGCCAGTCCATTACCAGATAACCGTCTGAAGTGACGTCAAAGGATTTGCTTTTCGCTTTTTCAATTTTGCATTCTGTATTAACATAATTGGGTCATTGTGCCATCCAGACCTGCCAGACCAGCCAGACCAGCCACACCAGCGTTGTACCTTGGACAGCCCTACTCCCTGCACTGCACTGACCTGACCAGACCAGAGCAGAGCTCCTTTTGAGTCGCATACATAATTGGTTTTGTGTGCAACGCAGGCAGCTCTTGGGCGGGGCGTGTTTTAATAGTCCAGAAACTAGAGTAGCCATTGGACGAGCTTCCTGGCGGCAACTTTCCCGTAAAACAATCAACGAAGTTCTGATCAACAGTTGACCACAAGCGCTTCAATTAAAAGTTGAATAAATTACTCAACACATTTCGTACATAGGGGTATGGTATAGTATAGTGGCGGGCACTTTGGTTTTTTGCATCTATCCCTCTCAAAAAATCAATATTTTTCAAAATTTCAAAAGCAGGCAGTTGCTGGCATCTTTTGAGCATATTTCTGTAAAAAGGGGTTGTTAAAATTTAAATGGTGTGAATTTTTACAGCTCTTCACGCAAACCATTACTTTTTTTTGTATTCTCGAAGTTTGTAAGGTATTGCGGCGGATTGGTATATTCAATTAAAACATTATGTAGATGTGAAAATCATTAAAAATACTGGAAATAATGAAATAATATTGAAATAGGCTTTTCAGGCGATGTCAAAATATTGGACTTTGACCACGATTCAACGGCCCAACTGATTTCAATACATCATGTACAATACTTCTGTACACAAAAAATGCAAAGACAAATGTAACCTTACAAGGTTATATTGGAAATATTGATGGTTACACTATCATACGGTGCAAATTTGGAAAAATTTAAGTTACACTACTCGATAAAGTTGTACTTTTTTATCCCGCTGTTGCCCAAAATGACTTTTTGACCCAACACCTTACACGGCGGAATACCTTACTTCCAACTACATATACATACAATATTTGTATGAATTTATATTTATTTTAAAAATAATCATAATTCATTTATTCGCAGCAATAAATATTTTTAATTAAAGAAATTTAGAAATATAAATATTAAAGAGTATTGACCAAATTGGTGCCAGCAGTCACAGTTACACTAATAATACAAATCAATTTTTGTAGGATTAGTTACATTTATTTATTAAAATAAAATTGAATTTATTAAGTGAAATTTTAAATTCAAAATATTTGTATTTATTTTTTATGTATGTACATAGCCGACATCCGCGGGAGCCATGCTACTCGATTGTTTAATTTTGTTTAATAATTAAAAGAAAGTTTGTGTTGCGTTTATGTATGTTTATAAGCCCTTAATATCAGATTATGATCCCCAACAACATATATATTTCCTAATTTCAGCAGAACTTTTTTTACCTTTTCAGTAACGTTCTTGACATTCCATCTACTTTCTTGAAATAAAACTGGAAGACTCTAGAGGAGTTCCTGCTAGTAAAGAATGTAATAATATATGTAAGTTCTGTGTCATTGTAATCTCTACACTAAATAAAGTTAAATAATCGAACGCTTTCTACACTCTACATGCCAGCTGTAGCGGATTGCAAAGTCGTCGCTTACCGTAAAAGCTCTCTTGCCGTTCCATTGCCATGTCGTTTCACTCAGTGTGAAGCTTTGCTTTGGGGCACTCTCTGGGACATGGTGAAATTATATATAAGGTGACGTATTCACCATACGTGCACTCTTCACTCACTTACGTATTTTACCGTTGGCGGCATTAATTTGTATGGGCCAGCAACATGTTCCGCGAAATGAGCGACAATGTTCCGCAACATGGAGCAACATGAACACGGAATGAGCAACATTCTGCATACCCCTTGGAAAAAGTTATGATAGAATTAAGGAAATGTTTGTCATCGCTCCCATGAATGCAGAAAATATCTCAACGAAATATTGTAGTTAATGATCCTCTAACAGAGAGCTAACCATAAAGTACTATATCGAGATCGGGATCGCGATATATATACAGGAACAAAATCAAAAGCATGAAAAGATAAAAAAGTGTCAATCAGGGAGAAGACATTATTAATTACGTTTTAAGGCAGCTTTAAAAACACTATTTCAATATCAATTAAAGAAAAAAGGGTATCCAAATGTCCACACCACCGGTTGACAGGCAACAAGTGTTCAAATGACGTGACATTCGACTCTCACTTACGTTCCACTCTCACTTACGTGCTGCGGTTGCTTAAGAAGTACCTTGTGCATATGACTACTGTGGTTTTAATGACACTCGGGATGCGCACAGGACATTCGTTCATACAACCGTATGCCAAACGAAGAGTGCAGAGCGAAAAACGCTTGCCATCTCTTTCTAGCGCTTGCCTCTCTGAGAGCGGAGAGAGCGAGTTGAAACTCACCACAGCCGAATAATTTCACCATGCCGTGGAGCACAACAGTATGAGTATGAGCTCATACTTTTCACGCAAAAATGAGCGAAAGATCGTAATTGAGTCGATTAGAGAGCCGATCGAGCCTCTCTTTGGTTTGATCGAACCATCGAACCGCTGGGCTATGAAAAGGTATGGTCAACATGTAAAAATGGGAGAGGGAAATTCCAAATCTCGTACGAACCCCACCTAGCCATCACTTTTCGACGATATACCGTGAGGACAGGCCTGTCCTCACGTCATGTTAAGCAGAGGGGTGGGTTTTACCTTGCAGCCTTAAATTTCCTGGGCCGTTTTTCCTGTTGTCCAAACCCGCTCTTTTTCTTCACTTGCCCAGCAATTTCCCAGCGGGAAATTATTTAAACTTCCCTGGAAAATAACGTGCATAGCAGCACAGCAGAGCAAAACAGAGAAGTCTAACCCAGAATTTCGCGCCGTGAAGTTGTGGCCTGCGCATCGCAGTTGTTGGAGGCGACCGAATAATTGGCTTAGCAGCGATTCGAAATTCGTGGTGCAAAGTGAATACCGGTTAAGGACTCGCCAAGTGCCGTTCAAGTGCCGTTACAAGCAAGGAAAATATTTGGAAAACCAAAAGAAACTCCAATTCAAGTTGTGGAAAAGGTGCGGCCATCAAGAAATACTTTCTTTATTGGTCGGAAAGGACAGGACAGAGCAGAACAGAACAGAACCCTGGGGTAAGGGTCTGCACATGCCGTTGCATTTGCCAGGAGCCAACTGCCAACTGCCACCCCGTGTGCCTCCATTTGGAGTTGCCGGATGAGTGCGCAGACGCCATTGGGAAAACGGCTGTTTTCACATTTCCCGCGCTGCCAGCAGGTTGACGACCCTCCGTATGCCGTACGGAAAAAGCCGGTTCCGACAATCGCCAGGGCCCGTTCCGGGGCTTCCACACTCACTTTCGTTCATCGCGTCTCGGGGGTTGTGGTGTCCCTCCACCACCCAGCGATTCACACAACGATTACCAAATAGAACAATCCGTCGGCCTACGCTGCGTATGCTCAATGGCTGAACGCCTGACATCTGCCCCTCGCTGGTGGGCCGTGCGCTGTTTACTTGGCCCACATCCCGCGAGGGTAACCCTCAGCCATATTCGGGGATTGTGGGAATCGGAATCTCTTTGCCTAGCACGCACTGGCACTTGATTTCTGGGGGCGGCTTCAAGAGCCTCTTGCTCTTGTGGCTGGAAGCAAATATGTGCTAAATATGGTGCGATTTTCTAAGCTCAAATGAACGATCTGTGAATGCTCTACCGAAGTGATGTATATGAATGGAGTGCTCTATCCAATAGCTTCTATATAAATCTGCATCTTAGTCATGGATTTTTAGCTGTAATTACTGTCTGACTCGATCGCTTCACTTCCGCTTGATGGCGAAGCAGTTAACCTTGGAGTCGCTTAGACAATGATGCAATGCTGCATCAGCAGAACCCACTAATCATCAATGAAGCGTGCAACAAGAATCGAAATCCTAAAGATACGAGTAGCAAGTCACGTGGAGGCCTTCAGCTAGATGGCCACTAAGCAAATGTGCCGTTCCAGCAGAGTTTTGCTGCCCCACACACAACTATTGTACAACCGGTTCAATGTTTGCACAATTTTTGTCGAGTTTGGGGGTTCTTAAGGTGTTTTTTTGGTTTGTTTTCTGCGGTGCTTTTCGGTCTGTCGCCAAGCATTAAATATTACTGAATGACTGCGGCAGCTCTCCCATCGCTTTTACCCGCATGTGTTGGGGGGGGCTACGTGTGGAGCATACACTCGTTTTGGCTCCGTCTCCGGCTGTCTGGTTAGCTTGTTAATTTGAATTTCACACACACACACACACGCACACACATCTTTTCTCTCCCCCTGTCAACGCTCTTTCTGCTCCCCTTCTGATAACCACATTTTTTTTTTAGTGGGGTTTTGTGTTATATTTAAATCAAAAGCTTTGGCCACCCTCGCGCCACTTTGCCACACCTGAAGGTCAGCCAGAGTTACACCTTTTCCAAAGCCACTTCCTGCTCCTAACCACTTACGCCTCCCCCTTAACCACTTCCTGTACCTGTTCATCCGCTTCCTTTGCGTTCGCGCTCCCTTTTCCTGGGGCCTTGCGTGTGTGTCGGACATGAACTAATCGTGTTTCCAGTTAACTTTTAACATAATCTCATTGCTGCTGCTGCTGGTGCTGCTGCTCTTGCTGTTGGCCACAATTCACCGTTAGGTGTGCTCTGTTACTGAGACAACCGCAACGCGTTCTGACCCTGGCTGCTTGCCTTTAATTACTCATACGCCGAGTGTGACGAGAGCTGACCCCGCCCAAAATGGAAGAGAAGTGTACAGTGGGGTCCCAGCGAATGCACCGCGAATCGAGGGCCATCCCACGACTGCAGCTAGTTCTCCTCCTCCTCCGCTGCCGCCGCCAGTTTGCTCTGCTTTTGCCACTTGCTGGGCAGTAAACAAATGCCTAATGGGGCTTCTTTTTTAAGAGGGTGTCGTTGGGTAGAGAGACCGAGCCCGGACATTGCCCTCCAACACAATTGCGCCCTCAAGCATGGCAGAGGCGGCTGCCCGGCCCCCCTCCCCGCTGGCAAAAACGCAGAAAAAACTAAAACCAAAACTGAAATTGTCGTTAATTTGTTTTGTGTGCAAAGTGAAATTTCTGTGCGATGTTGTGTATGTTTCAAGCTCTGGCTGTTTATTTCTGTAGCTGTTGCCTCGTTTTGTTAATGCAGCGATAAATTCGTGACGTTCGTTTTACACACATGCCGCTGGCTCCAGTCGCAGCTATAGCTACAGCTACAGCTCCAGACCCAGCCGCAGCCCAGTCCCTCGCCAGAGACACGTTTTGTTGACCCCAAAGAGAACTTTCCACAAAGCGATACGAAAGCTCTCCTCGGCACTCCACTCCACGCAACTCAACTCAACTCCACTCAACTCTACCCATTCGCTTGCCATTTTAGTATTCATCAAAACGAGGGAAATGTGGCTGGCAGAATGTACAAATTGCATGCGACAAGCAATTTGGCCAGGCCACATCCTGGCCCCATTTCCTGATCCCCAGTTGCAGCCCCAGTCGCGGCCTGGCCTAACAATGCTTTGCCATCAGGCATCAAACGGGAGAACAAACAATGGCCAAGAGAATGGCGAGGACACTTAACCCAGTTTTTAGTTTCGTTCAGATGCTTCGCATTCACTTTGACATGCCAAAAACGCCTGAATGATATCATGTCGGTTCTTGGCCCTTGGCGCTCTACCCCCTCCAGTACGGTGACCTAAATTCGGTTCTATCCTATGCGGGTGCGGGTGCGGGTGGCCACAACAATTGTCCCAGGTATTGATTTTTGGTTCTCATTTCAGCTGGAGTTGGTGTCGGAGTTGAACTGAACTGCCAATGAAAAGACTGAACAAACCGAGGACCAAAGCAGGGGAAGATGCGCTAGAAGGAGGAGTAGCTGCTGCTGCCGCCTAGCGATAAGGAAAATAGCAACATAAGCATACACATCCACATTCCCATCAATCGAAACATAAACCAACCCATCAACAGACGAGGCCGCAATGTTTTTGCCTGTGAAATCAAATCAGTAAGTAGACAGTGAAATTTGAGTTGGAGTCTCCCCCAGTCGACACCATTCCACCCCCGTAAACAGGGAGCTCCCAGGCATAGCATAAAGCGAAGAACATGAGCATAAACAACCCCCGGGCTACGGCCATGTCTATGGTTGCCGGGAAATGTTCATGTTTCTAGCGACATCTTGGCGCCCCATCATCATTATGATTATAAAACTTGATTCTGTTGCAGCTCGGGAGAGGCGAGTGGCAACAACGAGGATGTCACCACCACCAGCAATAATTCCACACAAACGCCCAGCGATCTGAGCCCACCCGGCCCCAACGAGGAGGTCTTGCCCCAGGCGCATCATCAGAATCCAGGACATTGCATTGCCTCCTTTGCCGCCATCAACCAGATGAGAACCAATGCCCAGGTAGGTCCCAATCCATCAGACTTCTTGGGGGATAGAACATGCAGAGCTCCTAGCTTTAGTCAAAATATCCATGTATTTTTTCATCTGGTTATCAGCTGAAGAAGAAGACGTTTTCCCCCATGGGCCCATAGACGATTAATTGACAGATCTTGATATTGCCATACTAATTGCATTAGGCGTGAACATAATTAAAATATTTATTTAGAATGGGTGCGTGATTGAGGCCGTCGCCAGTGTTTTAGTTGACGCGGTCCCACATGCCGCATACTTAATTTCTTTCTTTCGTTTCTCTTTATTTGGTCAGTCGGCAAAATTAATTGTCACCCAGCCCCGCCCCCTTACGAGCACAGAGTTCACCAAGGGTGGGGATGGGGCCATCCGAGCAAATTGCCGTTTTAGAGCCCCGGCGGGAGACTCGGCCTTAGCCCGAATCGAGCCATGATGTAAGCGACACTTTCCCATCAAAGATGGTTTTCAATCGAGGGCATTGACTGCCGGGACGGGACTCTTTCGAAAGTTATTAATGGAATAGGTACATACACACATATGTCTGGAGCAAGTTCGCTTTTGTAAGGATTCAAGCGGGGCAGGAGGCGGCCTGCAAAATTGAGCACGTAGCCAGGAATTAATCGGATTTGTAAAGCGACACTTTTGTCTGGCCCATCGGAAGGGTACACCACACTCCATGTGTCAACAGCGTGCGGTAATGGTCCTTCTTCTATCCTTTCAGCTCTGCGATGTGCGTCTGGAGGTGGGCGGCGACACCATCAATGCCCATCGAGTGGTGCTGGCCTCTGTCTCGCCCTATTTCTATGCGATGTTCAACGGTGAGTGGAGTTCAACGAGCTGCTGCCAGGGAAATGGGGATGAGTTACTCACCCGAATCTCTCTTCATTCCAGATGACATGCTCGAACGCACTCAGGGCCTGGTCCGACTCCATGACGTGGACAGCACCGCTCTGCGCCAGCTGATCGACTACACCTACACCGGAGAGATCACAATCACTGAACAGAACGTGCAGGTGCTGCTGCCCGCCTCGGGCCTGCTGCAGATGCATTCGGTGCGCGACGCGTGCTGCAAGTTTCTGCTGCGACAGCTGCATCCTTCCAACTGCCTGGGGATCCGCAGCTTTGCGGATGCCCACTCGTGCAAGGAGCTGCACACCCGATCCCACAAGTACGCGCTGCAGAACTTCCAGCAGGTGGTGGGGACAGAGGAGTTCCTGCTGCTGCCCTTCGAGGAGGTCAGGGAGCTGATATCGAACAGCCAGCTGAACATCAGCTCCGAAGAGAGGGTCTTCATGGCGGTGGTCAACTGGGTGAAGCACGATCTGGCCACGCGGCGGCTGCACACATCAGAGCTGATGTCCCACGTGCGCCTGCCGCTCGTCAGCCGCGACTTCCTCATGAGCTGTGTGGAGGCGGAGACCCTGATGCGCGACGACTCCGAGTGCAAGGAGCTGCTGCTGGAGGCCATGAAGTACCATCTTCTGCCGGAGCAGCGCAGTGTGATGGGCAGTCAGCGGACCCAGGAGCGGCGGCCAGAGGGCATGAAGCCGTATGTGTTCGCCGTCGGCGGGGGCAGCCTCTTCGCCATCCACAACGAGTGCGAGGTGTACAATCCGAGGAGCAATAGCTGGAGTCCGGTGGCCCCCATGCTGTGGCGTCGATCCCGATCGGGCGTCACGTCCCTGCACAAGCAGCTCTACGTGGTGGGCGGCTACGACGGGGTCAGCGATCTGGCCACGGCCGAGAGCTACAATCCGCTGACCAACAAGTGGAGCAACATCACTCCGATGGGCACCAAGCGAAGCTGCCTGGGCATCTGCTCCTACGACGCCCTCATCTACGTGTGCGGCGGCTACGACGGTGCCTCCTGCCTCAGCAGCATGGAGCGCTATGATCCGCTCACGGGCATCTGGAGCTCCTGTCCGGCCATGAGCACGCGACGTCGCTACTGCCGCCTGGCCGTGCTGGAGAACTGCATCTACAGCCTGGGCGGCTTCGACTCCACCAACTATCAGTCGAGTGTCGAGCGCTTTGATCCGCGCGTGGGCCGCTGGCAGCCCGTTCCCAGCATGACCGCACGTCGCAGCAGCTGCGGTGTGGCCTCCACCGATGGGCATCTGTACTGCATTGGCGGAAACGATGGCACCATGTGCATGTCCAGCGGCGAGCGGTATAATCTGAGGCGGAACACTTGGGAGCCTATTGCAGCCATGCATTCGCGCAGATCAACACACGAAGTGGTCGAGGTGGAGGGCGCCCTGTTCGCCCTGGGCGGCAATGATGGCAGCTCCTCGCTGAACTCTGTGGAGCGCTATGACCCGCGGCTCAACAAGTGGAGCGTGGTCAATGCCATGGTGGCCCGACGCAGTTCCGTGGGCGCTGCAGTGCTGGAGTGCTTCCATCTGGAGCGCGGACTGGTTCAGACGACGAACTTATGACCCTTGGCCAGCATCAGCGAGTCCTTCGCCGCTGCGTCAGCGAGCGCCGCTAGCAGCACCAACGGAACGGTAGGATCGTCAGTAGTGGTAGCAGCATCAGTAACCGGAGGAACTCTGACCGTTCCCAGTCGGGCGGAGGCGGCTGCCTTCACGGCGAACATTGCATTGAGCAGCTCGGCCCCCTCGGCAAGTTCCACATTGCGTCGCCACCGTCGCGATACGCCCGGCCTGGCTGAGACCAGGAGAACCAACAGCAACGCGAGCAGCAGCAGTGGAAGTGGCAGCGGCAGTGAGAGTGGCAGCAGTGCCACCAGCGGAACAGGAGCAGGAGTAGGAGGAGTAAAACCACCGGCGACAGCCTGATCCTGGTCTATGTCGCGTCGTTTTTAAGCCAACTACAAAACACTTACATACAAAGCTAACCCCACGCCTAATGCAGGAATTTGATTGATTGTTCAGTTCGTTATAAATGATAGATAGATATATAGAGGAATAGATACTCGTATATGTGCGACTATTCAACACGACGGAGATGCGCCATGCAGCAGCCACCGAGGACCGGCCCCTGGCGGCTGTTCAATTGCTCAACAATGGACGGAGAACAGAATGAATGCAGAACGGGATTCCCCTTACACATAGGAAAACAGAGCTACAACCACATATTTCTAGTCAAGATCGCTCACATTAGGTTCACACATTCAGATTACATGGGAATGCCGCAGGGGCCTGGATACGTCTGCTAGCAAGGACATCAAGCGACAAACATGGAGAAGCAACCTAATCTGCCTACAATTTACATACATAAATCTCTATACACATAAATTATATACCATATACACTCTAATGTACTATTCTTATGTATTTTATACACGCAATTATAATAAGTAAATGTTTCGTATTTGAAGACGGTCCGAGTCAGACGGCGTCCTCATTGTCTGCTACTTAGCTTCGTTCCCCTTGTGAATATCTTGATATTTGTACTAGGATCGTGGAACGGTGCCCCCAATCAGTGCCCGAATCAAAGCATCCGTCCGACTGTCTTGTGAGCAACATTGCCCACGTTGCTGCCGTCCGATGCTGCGATCATTTTTCCTGGATTAATCCAATCCTTGGGCAAGCCCGTGCCAACTGTAAGAATGATGGGATGGTGATTATTGAAGAGTCGAACAAGTGCTGGGTGGATACGTCAGTTCGTTTTTTCACGAGTGTGTGCAGCAAACGGTGAGCGCTAAAATCAATATTAACATTTGGCCATGACCAATGGATGACCAAGCAATCGACAAGTATAGATCGACAGTTCTCAGTACGCATTTATTATAAGTCTCCGTTTCACGTGATTCTTGATGATGGGACAATGAACGTTAAATGCTGATGCGGCCATCTGCCCGTGTCGACTCCCTACCTCACAAACTGAGGGCGCTTGCCCGCTGTGCTGCTGCTGTGCCTTGGCGCTTGCGATTCGAAGATGATGTGGGATGAAGCTCTCTCAGAATTGCAAGGCCAACGCACAACCAGCGCGAGCTGCTGCGCAGACAATTCGTGAAAAAATGAAGACGACAAGCCGCTTGAGGGTGGTTAAAACTAAACGGTACTTAGGCACTACCTCGAAAATATGGGATAAGAATTAATTAACAACAAGGAATATAGCTCGATTGTTAGTCCAAGTCGCCAGCTACTGTGTTGCGCGGAAACGAACGAAATTGATGAGGCAAAAAGAGAGAGTACGAAGAACGCGTTAGAAGTTACTCAAATATTAAGGCTACGTCTTAATTGGACAACGATTGGAACCAAAATCAGAAACCGTTCAACTTAAAAGTAAACTCTTTTTGTTAATCAAAACGAGAGCTATTTACTTTTGTAAACCTTCTCGGTCATGTCATCGAAGGCAGAGTCCTGAATGTTCAACATTAAGCTGTCAGCCGACAGGTAGACCTTGTTCTGTGAAGTGGCAATCTGTGAAGAAAAAGCAAATGTTTAGATTCGCGTTGAGATGGAGATTGACTATCATAGATTGTATATCATACCGTGCGGGCAATGCTTTGTGCGGCACGCAGCTTGCGTAGCTTCAGATAAGCTGGGTTCTGCTTCACGGCCAGACCTAAGTAAACATATCGGTTAAGGGAAAAACCAGGAGACAATTCGAATGGCAATTGCTAAATCGAAAGATAAGGTTTGTGTGTTTGAAAAGGATATCATTTTTGCTGCCTCGGCTTCACCCTCAGCCTGGACAATCTTCTGCTGCTTCTCTTGCTTGGCCCGCTCCACAAAGAAGACGGCGCGCTGCGCCTCCTGCTGGGCAACCTGTTTGGCCTCGATGGCGGCAGTGTATTCTTTGCCGAAGCTCAGCTCGGTGAGGGAGACATCGTCCAGAATGATGTTGAAGTCGCGTGCACGCTCGACCAGCTCCTTGCGGATCAAGAGCGACACCTTCACACAAGGAATTGCCGTTTAGAATCAAATCGGATCTGCTTGGGCTCAAGCCACTCACCTGCTGACGCTGTGTAATCAACTGCGAGGCATTGAACTTGGCAATCACGCTCTTCAGCACCTCGTTGCAGATGGAGGGCAGCACCTTCTCGTCGTAGTCCACGCCCAGCTGCTTGTGCAGGGCGGGTAGGTTCAGAGAGTCGGGACGCGACAGCACACGCAGTGAAATGTTGATCATCTGCAAGTCTTTGGAGCCGGTTGGCGAGGCAATTTTACGGGGACGGGAGCGAATATCATAGATGATGGGATACTGGAACCATGGAATGCGGACATGCAGACCCTCCGAGAAGATATCATTCTGAATGCCGCCAACGCGGTTGAAAATGATGGCGCGGTGACCGCCGTCGACTGCAAGCAAATACAAATATGGAGTTTGGTTATGCAATCGTTTTCACTTGAAATATTTTAAATGGAACTGTAAGAAGTTGGCAGAACTACGTATTACGGATGGGTCTATGCAGATTGCAATAATTTTGGAGATTCTATTCAAGCGAAGATTGTGCAAGGCTTTTAAATAGTTATGAAATATGGAGATAGCGCAGGTCATACACTCACACATCGGCACTCAATCGGGTTGAGGTTATGTGCACATGCCGCTTCGGCATTCGTGTTTCTGCTGTTATCCATCAATTTTGGACAGTTTTTTACTCCGATTTCCTATTTACCTGTATAGAAGGACTGACTAACTCCATAGGCTACAGCTCCTGCTGCCGCCAGGAGCTTCAGTCCGATACCAAGTCCAGGTGGGCCACCTTTGCCCAGCTTGCCCGCAAGATCGTTCAGTTTGCTTTGGGCCATTTTGTTTGTATTCTAAATGAAAATTTTAATAATCAGAATTTATTTTGTTCAACTATTTCAGAGCAGGTTTGTTTTAATAAACGGAAAATATGATTATAAATCGGACAGAAAAACCGCACGTTCTATTTACCTGAAATTTTTATATACTGTATGACCGTAGCCAATATACCGAAATATACCGTAGATATACCGATGAAAACACGAACTTAATCCACTTAAGCCCCCTCTATTTAAACACGTGAAAAACTGGGGTAAAGCCGCGGAATTAATTCATCCTATCTCTTGAAACTCTTGAACTGAGCAAATATAAAAATTAAGCGTGTTACTGCTGGTCAACCGGTACCAGCTATGAGCATAAACCTTCCCTTTAATAATGTTAAAACTCTGTTTTTTGAGCTGCTTCGAGAGGTATTTAATAATGTATTTTTTACAGATTAAGAGTGGGTACCCTATGTTCGTTAATAGATATAGATATACAATTTGTAAGAAGGTGAAAACGCGCTAGGTAATTTAATTTAGAGTGCCCAGCGAATGGCAATTTGTTGAGCGCGCAGTTGAATTTTGAATTTGTTTTTGAACTTGTATATAGATTTGTATATTTAAATTAAACAGTAAAAAATGAATTAGTTACTTGAGCTAAGCTATGCTGAAAATAAGCTAACCGAGCTGTATAATTTAACGTTTGTGTGGGGGTTTTCTATCTATACTTAATATAAGTTTGCTATGGCGGAAAACGCATTTGGTTCCATTATAGATTCCCCTGAATTTATGAGGGTTTTTACGTTTCGTTGCCATTGCACCTTATCACGACAGTCCTAAGGCTTGCCTTCGAAGCATGACAATCTTTTGTTTCGGCTGCGATTTGAGGATCTTCTCTTTGTTTGTGTATTTATTGCTTAGCCCTGATACGGAAGTGGCAGATAAACGTTCGATGGTTTTACGACGCTCGCACTAAACTGTTCACTGATGGATTTGTAATTAGAATTGACTTCAGCGATTAGATTAGGTTTATTAATTATAACACGTTGTTAAGGCTTTATCATTACCAAAGTTGAAGAGGTCTTCCCTTGTGCTATTAACATCTGAAGTGTTGCGGAAAATTCCTTGAATTTGTGAGACGGTTTCGGATTGCCCTCCTGAAATATGATCAAAATCAGTTAACAAGTGCTGTTTTTCGCTCTGACGTCCGTCAACGCAGCACGAAATCTCTACGAAACTAAATGTAAATTTCGATTTTTGCATTCGGAGAAATCCCAGCCAGAAAACTCCCCCAAACGTTGGAAATTTATAATGAGTCTGGTCGAGAGACCGCAAAAATCAAGAGTAGAATAGTTAAGTTCTAGAGGGGGTTTGGTTGGAGAGGAGGGAAGTAAGGGAAGTCGATGGCTGTGCGGACCAATGTCATCTTGCTGGTCGATCGCTTTGCGCGTTAATCGCCAGACAATATCGGCAATATCAGACGGCAATTAGCATGCGCAACGACCCGCCGCTCGCATATGGCCAGGTACCATAACATCGACTAAACTACTCATCGGAGCTTGGCTTGTTTTCGGCATGGCCTAGCAAAGCTTGCCAATTTAGCGGGAGTTTGTGCTGGCGGCTGCTTCCCATTGAACACTGCGACAGGCACTTGAACTTGAATTTACATGTGACCGAGTGGGTGGGTGGGGAGCGAGACGCGACTGCCGGTACTTCGGAATTGCGGAATTGAGGAACTCAAGTCGAGCCTGACTTGTCTATGGTCAAGTTCAAGCTGAAACGGCACGTTTCGCATATTAGAACTACTAGCCTAGCGGCAGACTCTCGAACATTAATCGAATGTGGGGTAGCTTATGCAATCGATTGGAAAGCCAAAACAGATACAAAAAAAAGAGAAAGAGTGACAGTGAGAGGTAAGCACACATAAATCTGAATTGTATTTACAACTGTTTATTCCGCTGTGCTGTGCTGTAAAAAAAAGTATGTCCAGAATGTAATTGCTAGCTAGTCCGTCAAACAGCTGCTCTCCGTAATATCTACTGGAGGATGTGTAATTGCATTGACTGGCAATTATTTTGTGCACTAATTCTGCTGCCAGCCCCCATGACACGTCAGAAACTAAAACACTAGCATCCATCTAGATATATTTACAATTGTATTACCAGAGATCATAGCGTGTTGGGAAGTTTTATATACAGATGTAGTGGGTGTCGTCTGGGAGAACGATAAGTAAAAACTGCAGCCTCATTCGGCAGCGGAAGCTTTCCCATCTACATACGAATCTAAAATCAATCGATTTGAGTCTATACTTTGCTGATCCCAAGCACCTTAATTGATCTACAAACAAACTTCGTTTGCGGTCTGTCTGCTGGATACCGTTGTGCCAAGCACGAGATCTGTAAATCAGAAACAACATTCGGCCAGTGGGACAGCGTCAATACCCTATCCTGCTTGGATATGATATTTACTATGGGTTCTATGGGAATTCAAACTGTTCTATAGAATTTAAGGGACAAAGGACACTTAAAGTGAGGCATTCTCAATCCTTTGCTGTAAATTTGATGCCCAGAAGTATGCTGTGAAGTATGAGAAGAAGAATGCCCTATAAGAAGGGTATTTGCACCCAATTTGCATTTAGTAAAACTTACACATAAATCAATCGACTCGGACTGTTGAGGCTGGTTTGTTTTCGTGACAAATCCATCAATAAATTCCTTTCCCAATGAGCTCTAACACGTTTGATCAGTAAGACCGCAAGCCAGCAAGCATCATGACAATTGGATTAGGAACACCCTCCCCCCTTCCTCCCACCCCTCGGATTCGTCCGATGCGCATCAAGTAGAGGAGATTTAAGACAGCTTAGCACAATGTTTGATTTTAGAGTCCCATTGTTTAGCGTCTTTAGAGATTATCATTTGCCTTGCAAGTGGCTCGACACGAGATGAGCGTGTGGCCGAAGGGTGTCTGAAGGTGCGTCACCTTTTCGGGGGCTATCTAAGGCACTTTGTTTGCACCCCATAAGACCAGATCGAACTTTCCTTTCGGGGCAGAAAAAATGGTGCTAAAATGAGGGTCGAGTTGGTAAATACGACTAAAGTAAAGATTAGAAGCTGGATTTGCCACATGGTGTACTTAGGTGGTTTATCCATTGGTAATTGCAAGAAATTCCAGTTATTCTCTAAACAAAAGCACACGTTGGCAGCAACAATAAAAAAGGTTGCTAATAGTCACAGAACACACTCAGAGAGAGCGAGGGAATCGGAACCAAAACGAATTCCATTCGATCAGCCAGGCATGAACTATGCATAGCCAAGAATTTTTAAAACAACACATACATATCTACTAGTTACTGTCTAACCACCCCAGAGGGGTGCGAGTGGCCTTGGGGAGAGAGTGTTGTGTTCAGTTCAGAACTGTTCCAATACGAAAGTGAAAGTGATCGACTCTTACTCTGCCCTGCCTGGGGGATAATCTAAAGAGCAATCCACTCACTACTCTGAATGCCAGAGCTATGGTTCTCGGAACTCGATGGCATCCACGAGTAACCGGGATGATCGTTAACCAGTTTTGTTTTTTTTTTGCTTCGAATTGGTTTTGGGGTTCCCTCTGAGCGCAACACCCGAGCAGTAGTTCAATTTTGTTTTCATTCATTCAAAAATCGAAATCAAAAACCTCATAGCCATAAATTTTCCACTGCCCCATTGCGCTGGTGTCTTTTGGGGGATAGCATGATTTCATATCACTTCTGGGCCCTGAGGCGCTGATATATCACTATGTCAAGAGCATCATATGAGACTCCTGCGATTGGGTGGCGAGGCTCAAACACTTGAACGGATGGAACCCATCCCCATCTATATGTACATTGTACATGTATTCTGTCCCTGGCCAGCTCGTGGGCATGGACGTGGCTCTTTTGCGCTACGTTTAATCTATAGATGATATTGATAAGATTCGATTCGAGTCGATCCTACTCCCACCTAGCCACCACTGTCCACGGGGCGCGTAAGTGGCCGGCCTGGGTATTTCTGAACAGAGTCGAGAGCTCTGCTCCAGTGACGTCGTCCGACGCACAGAGCGTGCTTGAGTGTCTCGATCGCTGGCCAGTCAGCGGCTCGGTGCTAGCGCCGGCACAACCCCCAGTCCACATGCCCCCAGTCCCCCAGGCCCCCAGTCCCCCAGGCCCCAGTCCCATCGTATAAATGGAGTTCCAGCGCCGATTCAGCGTTCAGTCGGTCTGAAATTGTTGCGAGAGCGCGGTCCCAAAACGGTAGCATCCGACGAGCGGTAGAGAATCGAAACCGAAATCGAACAGCAACAGAATCGCTTTGTTGTGGCACCTGGAACGTTACCAACAGTAGCTAATATGCTCACATTTTCCTCGATCGCAATCGAATCACATCGAATTGCTGGCCAGCAGTGAGCGGGGCGGCGAGACGGAATTGCCACGCTACATTAAGAAATAACACCCACAACCTCCCACCTCCCACCACCTTGAACAAGCCTCAACGTGCTTCACGAATTCGTCCCTTAACGTAGGATCTAGTAGGAATTAACTAAACCACAAACTATGAAGCTGATTTGCTGTGGTGGGAGCAATGACTCCGTGGACCTGAAGAACCCCAAGAAGGACGATGAGGCGGAGGGCAAATGTAAGTGGAACAGCAAATAGTTTGATAAAACAGTTTAAGCCAAAGGATAACCATACCCCAAATCATTACACAGTTCGGATATAGCTAGGGCAAGGAAAAATGGTTACAATTACAATTGATTAGGGGAAATACGGGGAAGTTAGTACAATGTTTCACTAGCCCTTAAGTGCTGTTCGAGTGCATAAAACAATTGATTTTCCGGTGATAACAGTCGCGATTAAATCTGAAGCACCAGTCAGTGGCAGTCTGGTTTTCGCCATCGATTCCATTTAGAAGCCATATGTGCATCTGCTTTAAGGTGTTATTTTAAATGGTATTCCCTGATCCCAGATGTACCAATTAAATGTGACTTAAACGCAGATATCAGCACCTGGAACTGGAGCCAAGACAAGAGTATGGAGTATGGCCGCAGACAGGAAGCTGGCACTCCTTGAGCCCAGTCCATAAATATAAATCATCAAAGTTCGTATGCAAATCTGAGTCCAGTGCACACAGACACGAATCGAACGGCAATCTGTCAGCTATTCAGAGTTTGTTTGGGTGTCTATCGGCCTGGTCTGTCAGTGCAACAAACACACAAAGAATGCTCCGATACGCCACAGACAGACAGACAGGCAGACAGACAGACAGACAGACAGTCTAAAGCGAATCCAGTTTAGTACGCGTACCGGCGGCTAATGAGCAACGTCAGCAGCAGCAGCAGCGACTACAGACTAAACAGAGACTAAAAATAAAAACAAAAGCAGTAGCAGCAGCAGCAGCATCGGCTATAGATTTAGATGGGAGATACGTTCTTTGAACAATTAGAGTCGGCTCGATAGCAGGTGCCTGCGTATAAGGCGAAAACATAAATCTCGCATATTTCCTATTATGTTCCTGTTTTGACTAAACCAAACCACTTTCCACTTTCCCCTTTCATGGGGGAAATTGAGCTGAAATCGCTGAAACAGTAGCCAAATCTGATCTGAAACCTTTTAGCAATCGAAAGGGACAAATGCACTGCTAATTAAATATGCATATATCCGAACCGATCTGATCTGATCTTTATTTAGAGACGCGTGTAATTGCATTCAAAATTCATTAGCACTTGACAAAAAACAGGGAAAATCTTCCGTCAGAGCATTAATTACTCGATCGCGCTCGAAATAAACAACTAACTCTGGATTATGTAATTGTCATCATATATGCATATGACAATATTTAAATTTATTTAACTAAATATTCAAATTGGCAAGGCAGGCGCCATGGCGCCCCTAACCGAGACAAGGCTGACACCCAGGTCGGCGTCGGCTCCAGGCAGCACCGCAAGTCGGGTCACAAATCAGCTAGAAGGGAAGGTTATACCCCTACCCCTCAGCCTTCCCCTCCCAGTGCCAGTGCCAGCCATATAGGGGAGGATCCAAACAAACCTGCTCCGTCTGTTGTTGTTGTTGTTTTTTTTTTGGTGTTGGTGCTGCTCGATCAAAAGTCGGCCAAAGAATTCGTCTGATAAGCAATCCGGCGCACACGGCGTCCCAGTGATTGGCTCTTGTCTAAGGTTGTTGTGACATCGATTTTGGCTTCTACATCCACTCGAAAGCAGTCCAGTCCCTGTCCATCCCCCGTCCCCAGACAGGTGGGCTATCTGCCTGACTGGACATTTGAAAGTCGCTTTGGGGAAACTCTGCCTCTGGTCAAATGGCCTAAAATCGTTATCAGACAGCGGTGATAAGTCTGTTAAGCTCTGATGAATTTATAAAATAAGCGTGTCAAGACGTCCAGTCGACACCTCGTCCATCATTCATCAATAGGGTACCACCTATCGGAGTGGTGTGGGAAAGTGGGCTTCCCTTCAGTCAAAGTACTGACACAGATTCAATTGCAATTTGAATTTCAATTCAGAATTAGTTGAGAGTGATAATTGCATCTGTAATTGCGTGACTTGCGGTTGCACATTACACTTTTTCCCTCTCCCTTTTAGCGGGTGCAGACCGTAGCAAAGCAAAACAATGAAGCTGAAGCTTTCAGCGGAAAGCTTTTGAGCGAATAAAAAGCTCCACCTAGCCGGCAAAATTTCAAGTTCAAAGCTATCGGCAAAAGCGATCGCCGATTCAAAATCGAGCACAGATTGATCGGTGACTGAAAGCTGGCCCCCTGGCCATGCCTTGACCAAGTGATAGCCCCCCACCCCCCCCCTCCCGTTATCAGCGATGCACATGTAATAACAGAATACCAGAATTGCTTACAGCACTGGGGGCCCTAAGGTGCAATGGATGACATACAGCTGATAAGCCCGAATGGAAGCGTTACACGCCCGAAGCTTATGTAGGGGGTGGGTGGCGGTGGCATGGTTCTGGGGAGCTGCACGCTCATTTGCCCACAACCAACAAATCACACAGATAGAGGCAGCTACAGATACAGTTACAGATACACATACACAAACAGATACAGATACTGAGATGCTGGATGTGACTATTTGCGAATAGCACTGCTAGATGCTCTATCAAGTATCCATCAGTTAGTGAACAGGCTTCGCAGTGAACAGTAGTGCCAGGCCGAGCCACATATTAATTTTTTAGTTAAGAGTTTACACATTCCATTATGGTCAACACCGTGAAGAATCGTCGCTTCGAGGATGAAGGTGGGTTTTGTCCTTTGCATATGATGGATTCCATATAATAGTACATAGTCCTTTCAATGCCCAAAGGGTATCCTAAAGTGCGTGTTACGAGTATCTTTACTTCACAAATAAATTCCATAAATCTTACAGCATACATAATATTTCTTTTTAAATCCTTAAGATCCAGTTTGTTGCTCTTAAAGTGCGTACTAGGACAATCTGTAGTTTAGAATAAATTCCATAAATATTACAGCATACATAATAATTTTTTTAAATCCTTAAGATCCAGTTTGTTGCTCTTAAAGTGCGTACTAGGTCGATCTGTAGTTTAGAATAAATTCCATAAATCTTACAGCATGCCAAATAATTGCTTTTAAATCCTTAAGATTCAATCAATCTTACGGCATACCAATTAACTCCTTTTCAATCCTTAAGATCCAACACAAATCCTTGCAGCAAGGCCATAAAATTCCCGCATTTGGCAAATTTGATTCTCGGATGCTCTCTGCTCAGTGTAACCCCAAGATTCTCCCAGTTAATTCTGATGATTTTGCATATTTGAACACGTTAGCTGCAGCCCCATGATGGGTCTCGATTCAGTTGCTGCTCTTATCACCAACGATAAGAATATCCACAGAAGACGAGCCCCCGACCAAAGCGAAAGAATGAAAAGTGGGTGTGTTCCAGTGGGGTAAAGTCCTGGTGCTTACAAGTACTGTAAAGCCATAAAATCCGGATTGAAAAGCAGTTGTAACTGCTAGTATACGACCCAGCTAATATAAGCCAACTCACTTGAGATTAAACAAACAAAGAGTTAGTTAAATATACATACAATATATGAAGGCAGATGGGAGGCGGACAGATTGGGAGACTGCTGGGAGAGAGGGCATGGGGGGTGGGGGCCGCCCATTCGGCGCCATTCGCATGAATGAATGGAATTTTTCCGCAAGACTCAGACGCGTAATCCAGAACCAGAAACCAGAAGCTGTCCGCAAATAGAAACGCAAATAACTATATCTGCCAGTTGTCTGCCAGATAAGGGATGATAAATCTGAGCTAAGTTATGGCAGTCGCAGAAGGAAGAAATAAACCCGAAAAAAGGGGTTAGAGCTTTGAACAGTGTCTGCCATAAATCTATTTCCAGCTGTAACCAGTCTGAGTGGGGTGGGTCGAAACGCAATAGCGATTCCGAATCTTGGACACACTTCAACAGGCAAGCGACCTACAGGTGACCTACAGCCTTCCACAGAAATACATATAAAAAAAAAACCCATCCAGAACCACTCCACAGATAGTGCGCTCAATAGCGCTGATAGCCAATCGATTGATTGAACTGAATGGAGTGCGCATTGAATGATCAGATTACCCAACCGCACCTCCTAATCGATTATGTTCCGTTGCAGGTTCCGGCCTGGGAGTGCGCCACTTCCAGGTATTTCTGCTCTTCTGCGCCCTGACGGTGGCCTATGCCCAGCGCGTCAACCTGTCCGTGGCCGTGGTGGCCATGCTCGATTCCGCCTCCGCGAATCCAAACTTTCCCGTAAGTATACTCCACTGGCAGCAGCCCGAACCCCAAGCTAACTCTTCTGCTTCCTAGGAGTACAACTGGTCGGATAAGATCAAATCCCTGCTGCTGAGCAGTTTCTTCTGGGGCTATGTGGTCACCCAGGTGCCGGCTGGCCAGCTGGCGAGGAAATTCGGTGGCAAGGTGATGATTCTTTCTGGTCTCACCATCTGCTCGGTGCTGAACATCCTCACGCCGCTCTGCGCCAAGCTCGGCGGCTGGCAATTGGTTTGTGCCCTGCGTGTGGTGGAGGGTCTGTGCCAGGGCGTGGTCTTCCCATCCACGCACACGATCCTGTCGCAGTGGGCGCCCCCGAAGGAGCGTGCCACGCTTGGCACCTGCGCGTATGCGGGCAATCAGTTTGGCACGATCATCATGCTGGCCACCAGTGGACTGCTGGCCGCCTCATCTGCTGGCTGGCCCAGCATCTTCTACATCTCTGGGGGAGTCGGATGCGTCTGGTCGATCGTGTACTTCATTTGGGGCGCCGCCTCGCCGTCGGAGTGCAAGAGCATCTCGTCGGAGGAGCGGAAGCTCATTGAAATGGCGCAGGCCGGTGAAGTGACCGCTGGACAGGATCAGGAAAAGGATCAGCCGCAGCCTCGTATACCCTGGCTGAGCATGTTCACATCGCCCTCATTCCTGGTGCTCATCGTGGCACACTCCACTCACAACTGGGGCTTCTGGACCCTGCTGACCGAGATTCCCAGCTACATGAAGAACATCCTGGGCAAGGACATCAAGTCGAACGCCCTGCTCTCCTCTCTGCCCTACGTCTGCATGTTCTGCATGTCGTTCGTCTTCTCGGCCATATCCGCCCAGCTGAACAACCGCAACTGCGTCTCCACGGGCACCAGCCGCAAGCTGTTCAACACGATTGGCACCTGGATCCCCATGGTCACGCTCATCGGCCTGGGCTATACGCGTGCTGACCAGGCCACCTTGGCCGTGGTCCTACTCTGCTTCACGGTGGGCACGAACGGCGCCACCTACCTGGGCTTCAACATGAACCACATCGATCTGTCGCCGAACTTTGCCGGCATCCTGATGGGCATCACCAACTGCGTGGCCAATGTCATGAGCATAATCGCCCCGCTGGTGGTTGGTGTCATTGTCACCGATGAGGTAAGATAATCGACTACACCTGTTACCCCCTCAACCCCTTACTGATTCGGTTCTTATGCTGTGGTTTCATTTTACAGAAAGATCCCGATCTGTGGCGCATAGTGTTCTTCATTGCTGCTGGCTTCTACCTGGTGGGCAACGGTCTGTTCGTGCTCTTCGGCAAGGCCGAGGTGCAGCCCTGGAACGATCCCCCGGCGAAGCCCAGGCGCAACTCCACGCCTCAGGTGGAGTCGCAGCACTAACCACCGACGATTTTAGTGAAATGTGAAGAGAAACCGCTAGTCAGCTAGTTCTGTTTTCCACCAAAACCCAGCCGAGCCGGACTCGATCAGAACCGATCCGATCTTATCCGATGGTCGGCCAACTGTCAATCCTAACTGTAATGGAGCGCAATGCAATGCATTTTCGCATTGTCCGAACTAATTCGCGCTCCGTGTATATTTTTGTATATTTGTAAACTATTCGTTACTGTACTCTGTATTCGCGTTCCCCGCGTCTTAGGTTTAGTTGTAGTGACTAATTATGTAAGGCCAACCCACAAAGTGAGGCGAAAATAATAATTGTATTGTATTGTATGTGTGCTGCCCACAGCAACGGCATGTGAAAAGAAAACCACAAGAGTGTTTGATTCCCAAAAGCGGTGGGGCAACGAGACCACCACAACCTCATCCAGTGGGCCTTGACATACATTAAACGTTGATTGGAAAACGTTCATATCTGTGAATCTTAGGCTAAAATACCTATTACGCCTCCTTAGACTTGTTGGAATCCTTTGTATTGCAGGACCAGGAGTGTGTCATTCTGATTCTGATCTTCTGGGGCCTGTCTGTGCTCTACAGAACTCTACGATCATTTTTAGAGCTTGTGCTGGAAAAGTATTTTGAACCATAGCTGTGTTTGTTGTTTCAAAATAAAAGTACGCCCGCCAATTAGTTTCATTTATCGCACAAAAATACCGATAAATGCCCCTACAAATCTTATTGCATATCGATATATTGGTAGACAATAGATATTTTGTGTTGCTTGTTGTTTTGTTGACAAATAAAAAATGGAACACGCGGTGGACACCGTACCAGAAGACGTTGCACCCAAATTGGAAAAGAAATGTAGTTCTACGCTCAAGCCTTCGGCAAACACGGCCGTAAAGTGCTTGAAATGCGACAAGGTGTATATATTCCCCGCTGGCAAAGACGACTGCCTGGCGCATTTGTATCTGGAGCATCGCCTAGTCATAGCCGATGTGGAGGACATCGCGCTGTTGGAGGACTATTTGCAATACTGGGAAAAAGAGTTTCATAGTGCGTGCCAAGAGTTCCGTTTCAGTGATCCCCTTATATAATTTCGTTTCTTTCAGGCCATGAATTCGAGCAATACTGCACTACCATGTTTCTGGACCAGCTGCCCGATGGAACATATGCCAAAAACGAGAAATATTATTTGCTCTGTGATATATTGCCGCAAGACTACGAGCTGCGCAAGCGACTGCGGGAGGAACGACTGAAAACCGCCCTGGAGCGCCACCATTTCGAGCTGACGGACCGCAACTTCTCCAAGGAGTGTCTTTTCTGCAGGACCGTGATCAAGGGCCTCAGGGCCGACTATCTGGATCACTTGTTTGACAAGCACTTTCTGCTGGTGGGAAAGCCCGAAAAGTTGGTCTACGTCGATGAGCTGCTCGACCAGTTGGAAGCCAATTTGAACCAATTGGTTTGTCTGTACTGCGAGAAGATCTTCAAGGATCGAACCACGCTGAAGGAGCATATGCGCAAGAAGGGACACAAGCGCATCAATCCCAATCGCCGCGAGTACGACAAGTACTTCCTAATCAACTACAATCGGGCGCCGGTGCCGGCACCTCGAAAGCCGCAACACCAGAAACGACGACAGCCCTCCGGGTCAGTCTCCGCAGACACGGAAAACGTCAGCGTGGACTTTGACAAGCACTTTGCTCGTCCAGACTCGGAGGGTGAGCATGATTCGGACTGGTCTGACTGGGCCGGGGATGGCGAGCCACATTCGATCAAGTGTCTCTACTGCTCGCACCTCGGCGACCACTTCGCTGGTCTCAAACAGCACATGATAGATGCCCATAGCTTGGACTTCGATGATGCCACCAGCGCACTGAACTTCTATCAGCGCGTAAAGGTGGTCAACTATGTACGCCGCCAGCTGTGCATGCGTCGCTGTGTTAGCTGTGACCTCCAGTTTGATGAGCTCGACTTGCTAAACGAGCATATGGCCTTGAAGTCGCATTACGGCATCGGGGAGCGATCCAGCTGGGACAAGCCCGAGTTCTTTTTCCCGTACATGGAAAACGATGGCTTGTTGTGTGTGCTGGACGACTCAGGGGGCGACGAGCCTGATGCCGATGTGGTTCGCATCATTTCCGAAGACAGTCTGGCGCAAATCAACAAGGATGCGGAGTCGTTGTCTTTAGAGAATTTCAAGTTATAAAAGCTATTATTTTGAGATATTTATATATATAAACGGCGTATGATTAATTGAACAATAATATTGCATTCTTTTCGTGATTGACGCAAGATTGCTGAGGTCACAGACGACCAGAAGAATTGTAATTTAACAATCTTATTGTAAAGGCAATAAATTAAATATACATATTCAAAATAAAAGTAAGCGCCAATTCAAGTTCCGTCTATCGCACGAAAATATCGATATTTAAAAAAAATTTTAACCAGGGGTACATTTTAATAATAAGCAAGTAAATCGCCAAGATTCAGCAGAAAAATAATGTCATGCTCCGAATTCCGAAATTATCCGTTGATATATCCCTATGTATGCCGAAATAAAACTTTAATCAAAAAATAAATATATTATCGATATATTGATCTATCATCTCTAGCACAAGTGACATCATATAAAGGGAAAACAATAAAGAAAACATTAAAAATGGAAGCACTGGACATACTGGAGAAACGCATCGATGCCCTAACTCGGGTCCTGGGGCCCGTGCGGGAAGCGGACACCGACGAGGGCATAGTGGACTCTCTTTGTTCCGCCAACGCCCTGCTCAGTGAGGCGACTACAGGACGCACACAGCTGCAGCAGTGCGTGGGACGGGCGGGCGAGCTGGAGAAGTATTTGGACCCCAATTTTCTGGACGAGCACCAGCAGGTGCGCTCCAAGGAGGTGTATCTCAATGCGGTGGCGCCCGAGCTGCACACCCAGGCCGAACAGCTGGAGCGGATAAAGCAGTTGGAGCCGGCGCTGGGAGCGGAATACTTCCGTAGCATACCGAGCGAGTGCCTGGATCAGCTGAAGCAGGTCACCCAAAACAACGGGGAGTATGCACAGCAGAGCGAACTGATCGAGGAGAGCCTCATATTGGCCATGAAGCGGTACGGGGAGATCCAGGAGGGTCTGCTCACCTCGCTGGATGCCATGAGCGAGCGCCTGGATCAGGTGGAGCAGCGCATGGAGCAGAAAAAGAAGAGCGATCTCAACAAGGATGTGCCGCCCAAGGACTGATGACTGAGCACATCCCTCCGAGACTGCTGAAAGTATTTGCATAAGATTTCCGATCTGCTCTCCATCTATACCCTTTCCGAACAAATAGAACTGGTCGGATTCCCAGGTGTGGGGGAGTGGATTCAAGATGCTTTTTCCATTGTAAGTTTCCTTTTATCATTATTTTATGCTAGCAAAATAAAAAATTCTACCAAATTAAACCTAACAGATAGACAAAGATTATAACTCGGGAAATACACTCCCTTTCGCGTCGAAAGTGGAGGTATTGGCCCTGACTTCGATGATGGGGGGCGCAGTCTTAGCTCAACCATGGAGTCTTAACCTACTCCAGTCCCGTTCCTAGAAGCGCAACTCGTTGCGCTGAATCCGCTCGTAGACGGACTGGGTGAGTGGGGCATAGACACCATTCGATCCTGCGTAGAACAACTCGTCCTCGATGGCCACCGGATCGAAGCCCTGCTGCTGTAGCTCCACTTTTCGCAGCTTGAACGTGCCGGTCAGATCGATCTTCCGAAGGAAGCGCAGGAACTGAGGACGTGCATAACTGGGCAGAACCTTAGCGAGCTCCTGGCCCAGCAACTCTACCTTCACCTCTCGCGTGGGATCGTATATGGCGGCCATACCGGCCCGGCCCTCGGTTTGGGGTATGCTCACCCCATACACGATGACATCCTTGTATCCGGCCAGGTTGCTGAGCTGTGCCTCCACCTCGCTAGTAGAGACATTCTCTCCCTTCCAGCGGAAGGTGTCGCCGGTGCGATCCTTGAAGTAGAGATAGCCCCGTTCATCGGACACCAGCAGGTCGCCAGAGATAAAGGCCATATCGCCCTTCTCAAAGATATCGTGCACCACCTTCTTGGAGGAGGCCTTCGTGTCCACATAGCCGAGGAACTCCCGGCAGGGATTGCCCTTGACAATTTTCCCAATGAAGACTCCCGTCTCGTTGGGTGCGCACCGCTCGCAGAGACCCTTCTTGTTTCTCAGCGGCTCACCCGTGTGGGGATCTGCTCGTATGATGGATATGGGATAGATCTGGGGCAGTACCCGTGAAACGAAGCCGATGGCTCCGACGGTGCTGTCGTTGTTCATGATGTTGGCGTTGCCCTCGGTGGCTCCATAGAACTCGCCGACGCGCTTGATGCCAAAGCGCTCAACGAACTGCGGCCAGATCTGTGGACGCAGGCCGTTTCCAAAGACCATGCGCACCTGGTGCTTTCGGTCGTGTGGTGCCGATGGTGTGGACAATATATAGCGGGCCATCTCACCGATGTACTGGCCAATCTGTCGGGAATGAATGCATGAGAAGGGAAGGGCTTAACAAGTCAATCACTGCTCTTACGGTGCACTGGAAGCGTGCGCAGTCGGCAAAGTAGCCGGAGGCACTGAATTTCTTGCGTATGACCACCGTGGAGCCAAAGAGCAGGGCCTGGCCCATGCTCATCACCCCGCCAGCAGTGTGATAGAGAGGAAGTGGTGTATAGAACACATCCTGGTCTCTGAAACCGAGGGCATAGTGGATGCCGGCGGCAATGAAGAAGTAGCTGCAGGAACAAGAAAGGTTAAGCGGGAAAGGATCATCAGGAGAAAGGAATACTTACCGCGAGTGCGTGATGACCGCTGCCTTGGGCAAACCCGTGGTGCCAGAGGTGTAGATGTAGACCAGCTTGTCGTGGTGATCCGCTCGAGTGGCGCCTGCGGCCACTTTGTCTTTGGCGGCCGTGACCAGCAGTCCGTTTAGTTGCTGGGCCAGACCCTGACTCAAGCCCTCGGCAGCCGCCTGGCCGCCCTCATCGTTGAACTGATAGAGTCCGACATGGGCTGGCAGATCCTTCGCAATGTCCATCACGGCCGCCCGGAAGCTGGCACCGTAAATCAAGGCCGTGCACTGGCCCACAGTGATGCTGTGCTGAAGGGAGGCTCCTCGCAGATTCGTATTGATGAGCGGTGTAATAACGCCAATCTTTGAGAGACCCAGCCAGGTGGCCACAAACTCGGCTCGATTCTCCAGCAGCAATCCCACCACATCGCCCTTTTTGTACCCGTGACTGTGGAAGACGTTGGCCACGCGGTTCGAGTGCTCGTTCAGCTGCCGGAAGGTCCACTGCTGGGACTCGCTCACGATGGCCAGCTTGTCCGGGTGCCGAGCCACACTGGCCTCGAAAATGTCGCCAATGTTGAGGTTCTTGCGCTCCTGTCGCTTCACAAACATCAGCACTCGAATGTAGGCGATGAGAGCGCTGAAACGGAAATAGTCTGGATTCCTGGAGATTCGATTTCGGGGATAGTGGCAACGCCAAGAACTTACACAGTATCGCGGGGACCGGTCACCGCCGCTATATAGAACCATCTCCAGCCGGGCCGCACCAAGAGTGTTGCTATCACGCTGCCATAGAGAGTCGCCAATCCCCACCAGGCTCCAAGGTAATACCAGATCAGCGCCGTTCCTCCCGAGAGGACGGGGATCATTATCCACTGTAGGTAGCCTCGCCAGTTGCACTTTTCCTGTTCCACCCGATTGTGACTGGGATCTATGGCTATGGAGACCTAAAGTAGCAGATGAAGGACTGAATGTAGCAACTCTTGTCACCAGCTAATGATCCACTCAATCCACCGCTTAAGAGCCTCCATGAAGACATCTCCATCTTGAGTTTTTCACAGCTTTTCCTGATCTTTCGCTAATTGCTTGTTGTTTTGTTTGCACTTCAGTGTACAGGTAGCCCGCATCAATCATTTAGCACTTTATTTAAGCAATTTGCAAACAACCCAAACAAAAAATATAAACACAGAAACAATATACGTGTGTACATGTAATGAGCTCTGGATACTAGTATCCGTTCCTATGACCAGCGGAGATGTCCTTGAAGTGCAGCATAGCCTTGTGCTCCGCTTCGGCTGTCAACTTGTTGGAGAGCCGTATCAGAACGCAAATAGTCAGAGCGGAGACGAGGCCCAGCATAAAGAACAGGATCTAAGATTGGGTCTTATAGTAGTGGGGGTGCTTATAAGGAAATTCCCTTTACCTTGTGCCAGATGGTCAGACGCTGTCGAGTGACGATCTGGCCGCCCTCCTCCACCAGGAGATCGCTGTCGGTGTCTGTCATCATTTTGGTCAAATTATTTGTCCAGCTTTTTCGATTCTCCCTCACGCTTGAATTGTTCGTTTGATTTGTTCGGTATCAATGGGAGTTCGTACGAGTATAGTAGTTTGTTGACAATTGTTTCCAGGGAAGTTGGTTCTGTCATGTTTAACGGTAATGATGTCACTTGGAAATACATTTTTGGTACATGTTTTTCCGCCCTAAAATGTGTGATTTTTACCCTACATTAAGTACGATTTTCAGTTGCCATGATCTTGACTTTCAAGTTCGTTTCAGCGCCAAAAATACACTCGAACACGACCACATCAAGATGCAATAATATTTCCACTTAAACCTGATAAAAAAGACCCCAAACAGACGACGGGTCGCATAATACTCTCAAGACCCAGACCTAGTCCCGGTTATGACCAGCAGCAGCCAAAAGTAAACTGGTTTCAGTTTCAGTTTAAGATCTTGTACTCTTTGATTGCGGGTATTACAACTTTGATCAGATGTTTGCCATGCTATCCGTACTACTGCATGAGAAAGGGATGCAGTCTATAGGCGATACATGTACATGTATGAACTATCTTTTAAGGTCGTAGAGGTCTTTCCTTTATCTTCATATTATATGTAAGGGTATCTTGAACTTCGGCCAAGATGTGGTTTTGTTTTTAGTAGTTTTAATGGCAACGTGAGTATTATTGTCGTCAGATAAGGTGGCGGCCCCAAGCCAACTGAATCACAAAGCAAATCAAGCGAAAATCAAAAATATGTTAACCACATACCATAAATACTCGTATTCTACCTGTGTGCGTGTATATATACCTACATATATTTTGTAAATGGTATTTACCTGGGGGGAGTTCAAGGCCGCCGAACCATGGCTGGGGGCAGCAGCATCAATAGTGGCTGGGGCTGTGGCTGCCCCATCATCAGCGGGACCGGTGCACATGGCGTCGATTTTAGCAGCACATTAACAGTGGCTGTTGCTGGTAAGTGGCTGTGATTAACAGCTCTGGAGTTTGGAGCTCTGTTGTTGCTATTGCTTTTGTTGGTTACTTTCGCAGCGAAATTGTAGGTAATTAGGCGACAGACACAGTCGGAAGGAGGAGACAAAAAGAGAAAAGAGGTGAGCGATAGATGGATATGTGGTTGGGAGAGGAGAGGCGATGCGATGTACAGATCTACAATTGTAATGCAAAAGTGACACAAAAGAAAGAAGATGAAGAAAAATTGCCTGCTTTTTTTCTGTGGCCTGACTGATGCTGTGACGCTTTTGTTTCAAGTGTATCTTTTTGTGTGCTTGTGTGTGCGTGTGTGTGTGCGTGTGTGTGTGCGTGTAAGTGCTTTCAAGGTGAGTTTTGGGGTCTGCTCTGCTTGTTTATGTGCGTCAAATCGCAAAGTCAGCTGAAAACTGCGCTTAAGCTGGCTAATAAAACCCGTTAATGGGTGGTAAAGCCATGTTTAATGACGGAGACAATTAAGCCAGGTTTATTATTTAGGAAGTAAAACTATTGTACGCAGCAGGCGGTTACATTTAAAGAGGAAATTGAGGATTTTAAAGATCAATGTAAGATATTTAGGAAGAAATAAAGGTTTACAGATCTCTAAGAGGTCAGCAAAAATGATGAAGATATATAACGTTGAGACTTTACATGTGAATAAAACTCTATGAAGACCTTGATTTTAACTGGGTTGATTGGATTGGTTTCTGATTGAAAAATCGTTCGCAGCTCGTTCAATCTATTGCCATCAGTATGCTGAGTTGAACATTTCTTAGCACCGCATAAACCACACTCTCTCACTTTCTGTTGGACTCAAAACTGAAATTTCAGTCCTCAGATTGTAAATTAGTTTTTTTTATTTTTTTTGAACAACATTTGGCGCATGCAAAACTCAAGAGTTGCGGTCTCTGTTTTTGTTGGTGGCACACATCGGGGCAGACATCATTAAGAGCCCAACCTCAACAAGTGCCTGAGACGCGGATGCGGTTGAAGCTGCCTGATGCTGCCTGATGCTGCGCGACGCTTCATCACTTTCACTAAAATCTTCTTCTCCTTTCTTTTGTTACATATGTATGTATATTTCTTGCACAGCTCGCACTGCTCTGGGGATTAAGATATCATTGATCTATCTCGGGGATCGGATGAGAGCGGAAATCGCTTATGAAATTTTTAAGCACTCGATTACGCTTGATTGATTCACGGCACGCACTGGGTAGAACATCAGCCAGGGCTTCGGAGCTAGACTTCTCGGAGTTTTGGAGTTATGGGAGCTTAAGGCCGGTCGCGTCTTTCGGCCAGCAGCTTCGTTCATCAACTGCGCCCCAAAAACCTGACAGCAGCAGCAGCAGCAGCCGGTCCGCAGTCTGAAGCTGAAGCTCTGCCAGCGTCGCAACAGGTCGCCAACAGCGCCCGAAGCTGGCTTCGGGTCGGGGCAATAAGCTCTGCACCTGAGTCAAAGCCACACAGGTAAACCAGGTGAGGCAGTTGTGTGTCTGTCTGTCTGTCTGTCTGTGTGTGTGGTTGTGTTTTTGCATTGTTATTAAGCTGAAATTGTCGGCTGCGATACTGAGATTACGGTTTGCACGTGATTATTCCGCATGCAACATGGAATTTGGTCTTTTATGCGGGTTTCCCTTTTGGCCATCAACATGTCAACAACCACACAGCGTCAAGAATGCGCTTCTAATGGGCGGAGGAGGAGGAGGAGGCGGAGTACACTCCAACTCCGGCAAAAGAAGGAATGGCAAGTGGAGAGAAAGGGGTACAAAGAGTGAGGAAAGAGGACAGGCATTTAATTCAAAACACGTGTTTCACTTTAGACTCTCTTCGGAATACCCTTAGAGGGGGTATACATGCACACAGAGATATTCCAAGCACCCCAGATCGTGTGACCTACATATATCTTATAGTTCTTTGGCGGCTAATAGGATGGATCGTTTGGAAGAGTATTCAAAGCTTCGGCTCCATAGGTTGGGGTTCCTTTTCTTGTTTGTCTTTGCTTCTGTCTCTGATTCTTTTTCTGTATTTTCCCTCTATATAAGTCCGGGGAATTGATGCGTTTCCATTGCCCCTCTTCAAAGCCCTGCAACAAGTGCAGCGCCGACAGTTTATTACATATCGTTTTGCATGATGATTTTCCCAGCTCAGATCGTTTGCCATGACTAAGCGAAATTGTTTTAAACAGCCACGACAGATAGAGAGAGATACTGACGGAAGAGAGAGGCCTCAGAGCAAAGCAAAACAGTTGGCTTTAGGGGGGGTCACAGGAGCGGGCGGGTGAACTGGGTCAATTGGGGGTTGCACAACAGTTTCAAGCTCGTTGTGGCGGAGGGTTCAAGAAATATCTAAAGCACTCACCAATACTGCATGGAAAAGACTCTTTGAAATATAAGTGATATAAACTGTCTAAGCCTATCAGATACACATGCAAGTATCTTTGAGAACGTTGTGGGTTAAAAGCGAATAGATAGACGAATGTACACGCAATGACTGATACGACTATTAATTCCAGTCATAAGAAAACAACAAGCTTTCCATGGCAAGTTATTTGTCGTCCAGCAATCAATATGGCATCGAGTCAGGCATCATTCTACGGTTGCTGTTTCGTACTATGGACTGGAGACCCCGTTAACAAGATTATCATTCAGGTTAAGTACTACTATAGCTACAAAAACCGCATACCAAAAGCTCTTCTATTATTAACAGAGCTTTAGCTTAGCCAGCTATTAAAAGCCAATCATGACAACAACTTGAATTAGAGAGCAAAACACTAGCATGTTAATTACTAAGTTCAGAACTCTAATTAGAAAAGCGTGAAAAGTTGGGATGACAAGAAATGAAATTGTGAGAAGTATAGTCTCCAAAGTGGATCGGAATTAATTAAAAGGTATTTTAAATGATCCCACAATTAGATAAATAAATTCCCACGGTTGTGGGGGAAACTATCGGATAAACTTGTTCAATTTGTCACCTCCCTTCCACCATTTTTGTGTATAAATATTTGTATATGTATATCTATTTACCTGCTCATCGTATTGCCCATCTTTCAACATAAACTTTCAATGGCATTTCATGGTTGTTGGTGCTCTAAAAATTTTTATAGTCCCTGCCCATCAACAGCTCGACTCACGCCTCGCACCAATAACAAGGCTCCAAAGATATGCCCGACATTCAATGGTCTTTTTCACACATACTCGAATCCCACCAGACATAAAGTGTCTGTGCAAAAATGCATATACAATATATACATATCTGTTTATGTACATGCTCCCCTCGCCCTTGTACATATATATATTTTCGATCCCCTTCAGGGATCTGGCCCTTCGCCCTTGTGGCACTTGAACGATGCTGCCTGGCTGCCTGCCTGCCTGCGATGCTTCTTGAGGATTTTGTCAAGTGGATTTTAGTCGAGTTTTGAGATCATTAAAACAACATCGTTAGTGCGTCCATAATGAAGTACTAAAGAGGAACCCCAAGAAGCAATCCCCAGAGAAGCGAGACTAAGAGAGAGCGAAGAGAGAGTCCCAAAATGAAGGAATTCAATTTCAAGGCAATATTTTATGTGGCACATGATTAGTTCTAGAGACGTGCTGACGCCTCTCCCGTACGAACTCCGAGTCTATGTGAAATCGCTAGATATCTGGTATTCCGACTATATATGGGATATTGTATTACGCTTCGCTCAGTGGGATTGATGGATGGATGCGACCGTGAAAAGCGCGGCGTGGAAAACTCTGCCTGTAACAGCCACATCGATGTTCATACATATCCATCAGCGGAGGCATAAATAATTTTCGCCTTTGCTTACCCTACGTTTGGGTTTTAAGGGTATATAGGACGAGATGGTGTTTTCAAATAATTATTATAATTCTCTTTCCATCTCGGAAAATATTTCTTGTTACTGTTTTATCTAAAATTCTGAAATAATTTGAGTATTTTCACCATTTAGTTTCCTTATCTCTGATTTGTTCTGCAGGGTAAATCTCTAGTCGATCCACTTATTGCATTTGAAGTTTTTGTTTTTGTGTTTTTGCCGCCAGCGGATCAGATCTTCCTCCTCCTTGCATCTACGCCTTTGGGGACGCTCCCGCGCTGTCAGAAATTAATCTTTTCCCTTTCGCCAGATGTTGAATGCCGCCGGCTGCGGTTGGCCCAGGGCAGGCGGAGGGGAAGTGAGGTGACAGGGGCATGGATGTGGAGAAAGATGAGATCTTGGTGCAAAGTGTCAGGCGTTTACATCAAAATCGTGCACGATCGTAACGATTTATTCTCAGAACAAGGAAAACACCATTTTGCTTGCTTTTAATCCTTAACTTTCTTTTTTCCTCTCATTGAAAGCTTTCTTTTCTGTTTCCAGCGACGGGATTGGGGAATTTGAAAAACCATTTTCAGTTACGATACTTCCTGGCGGGGGTGGGAGGAAGTCAACAGTTTTTGCCTTCGGGCCAAGTCACTAAAATGTTTTTGTGTAAATAAACAAAACTTTGGTTTGGTTTTCTTCAGTTCTCCTCTGATTTTCCTTTTTGGATGTCGACCGACCGCCAACGCGTCGCAGCACCGCCGTCGATGGGGCTTTTTTTATGGATTGTTTTTTGTTTATAGACAACTACGGGTACACCCGACTCTGGATCGTCCGGATCTCTGGTCTTTCCGTCTGTCTTCTATATACTACCAGTAAACGCCTGTGTGTGTGTGTGTGTCTGTGTATGAGTTTGCTTTTTATGTGCCTCGCGCATCTTCGGCTGAAAAAATATAAAAGGAAAATATTTATGCCACCGACGAGGGGCTCCATACAGGGGTATGGAGAAACAGACAGATACGGCCCCAGAGGGTGGGAGAGAGATGGAGCTAAAAGCGATCGTTTTTGCTGCTGCCCCTTTTCGCGCCTCTGAGCAATTACTCGGTTTCGAATACCCTAAGAATGTGGTTGAACTCAAGGGCGTATATGCACTAGGGAATGGGAGATGAGATATGTGTCTACGGATTCAAACTAGTTTTAAAACGGTTCTGAATCGGGCATCCATATGAGGCATTATCATTGTGATTGAAAGCTATAGGTTATTGTCTTTATAGGCTATAGGTTCTCTATGCCTATGTAGATTAAATGGAAATAATTCATAGAGCAAGCCATAGTCGGTATTTCCTAACTAAAAACCATATTTCACTTGTCTTTTTTATGAACTTCCACTGACACACACACACACACACACATACATTTGTATTTCAAACGATGTGTAGATGTATGGCTATCAAGTATACGTATCTGTGTGGTGTGTGATGTCGGTACATTAGCTGGGCCTTTTGTTATTGTTGCTGATGGACAGATCGGCCGACTTCATCATCGGCGGCCATTAGTCAGCGCTGGCTGTCCCCAACCCCCCCGCCCAGCCAGCCTAGAGAGCCACCCCACCCTCTTTCCGCGAGCAGCATATATGAACTTTGATCGCTGATTGATTGGCCAAAATGCACTCGAAATGCAGCCGGCACCTCTATGTTTAGCGCTGAACGGTGTACGCACATATCGATGATTTTAATTGCTCGAGCAGTTTGCATATTTCGCTGTCGGTGGCATCGTTGCGTGAACCAGATGTTGGCGTTGGCCCCACGAATAGGGGCTGGCGACTCGACTCGACTCGCAGTGGCAGTGGCAGTGCCACTATGGTCTGTATTGTGTGTATGCTTCCCTTCCCACTGGCAATCAATCAGCGGGGCACAAATGAGTCTGCGAATGGGTCACAACAATGCAATATCCAAGTGGCCAAACGCTTCCGTTCCACGTCTGTCTGGCTGTCTGGCTGTTTGTCTTGTTCTTTACTTTGAAATCGGAAACGCTTCGTATAATTTTTGGACACAGCGTTTTGACTTTAACATGGACATGGACACGGTCATCAGCTGCAGTGCATCGGGGGATGACTAAGGAAATGGGGTTGGGGATTTCAACATATATGGTACAGATCAGAATCAGTCAATATTTGCATATTCTTCCTTGGAATATAAACTTTTTCTTGGTTCAAGATTGATTATTAAGTTCGAATTTTCCAAGAAGAAATTGTTAAGATATACATTTGTTATCCTCAGTCTGAAAAATCTTTATTTCTGTAGGGTTTTCCCCTCTCAAAATATTAAATAACCACAGGAGCGAAATCTTCAGTAAATATTTATGCTCCTAATGCACTTGAACTCGCTTTACCCCAAATTCCAATTTGATCCTCTAAAAAATACAAGGGAAAACCTAACGAAAAACTAAGGGGAAAGTCCGGACAAGTCGCTCTATCCACTGTACTCAGGGCGTATTAGTTTCAGTCATAGAGTTTCCTTCGAACACTGTCTTGGTTCTGCCCCCCAGAAGAAAACCAAGAAGAACTCTCGGAACCACCTTGAGATGGCAGCAGAAGGGGAGGGGAAATGGCATTCAATGCTACCTAAAAATGGGAGATTGCTCCCGCACTCAGGCGGGACACAGAACTGTCAACGCCCCCAACTCCATCTCCGTCTTAAAACCACTGTTGTCCTAGGGGTTCCGTAAAAAGTACTGGAAGAGCGGCTCAAATAACGTTCGGCCATAAATCCTGAATCTAAATATAGAAATAACGGAGGGATGAGATCGCAGGCAGGCAGGCAGGCAGGCAGGCACACCGCAGGACAATCGAGGCACAGCAAGGACAGGGGCTAGAGATCTTTCATTATAGGACTTAACTAGACTTTTTTCGCAAGGCTAATTCACATGGAGGACGCGCTCACACATGGTAATCAATGGCATGTGCTATGCGCCTGAGGACCCTCCTGAGGACTGCGAAACTCGCTGCGCAGCAAGAAGGACCGGACCTCATGCCAGGGGACAAACCGTGCGCTTTCCCAACATATGTGCGGTGTGGGCGAGCGACTCGACTCGTAAATGAAATGAAAACAATGCCAGGCTATGCCCGGGCATCGGAGCCCTTATCCATGTTTTCCTGCTCGGCCCTCGCTGACTCTCCGGCCTAGGCGCCGCCACCATCCTCCTCCCGCGCATGGAATGTGTGATCTAGGATCTATAATGCCTCGGGCTATGGTTCATTCATCAGCCAGGCAGCCATTCGGGTCGGGTCGTTCAAGCGAGCAATACTCGTATAAATCAATTGTTCTTCCACTCCTTCCCTCTCATTCCATGGATCCTATGACTCCTGTCTCATTTCGGCTCAGTTTGCCGCCTTGGTTGCTTAATTAGATGTGGAAATTCTAGGGAAATTTCATGGAATATTGGAAAAAATAAAGAAAATGGTGATGTTTGGTTATTGATTTGGAAGCGAAATAAGTGGAAGAAGATTCATTGATTCTATTAGTTTATTGCTTGGTTGGATATCATATGGATATATAATATAGAGAATGATCTATATTCTAGATTCCTGTAGTCAAAATATCTTTCGAATCGAAATTAATATTAATTTTAATGAGTTCGTAAACAGACATCTGCAGGTGATAAATATTATATAATTATATTCGAAAGATAAATCTTTTGACATTAGTTTCTTCCAAGAATATTTAATGATTATTAAACAAATTATGCTTAAGTGATGATTATTGGTAGGATAAAAATAAATTAAACCAAATGATGCAAAATGATTTACAGGGACACGAAATATATCTCATTGCCAGGAATACTTGAGTGATGTGTGAAGAAGTAAAACTGATATCGATTTGATCTATTTCCCAAGTGGAATTCCCCAAACTCTGAACCTCTCAAGTGTGTACCATAATCTATTATAACGCCTCCCATTCTGTGATGATCTAACACTTTCCACTCGAATACTCTGCATCCCAAAAACACGACAACCTGTCAACAGGCATGCAATATGCCAATTTCTCCACATAAACACATGGATACATATGTATGTATCTGCATATAAATGCAAACACTCGTGGGCAGATCTCTCAGAAGATCCAAAATAAGCATCCCACTTTGCATATAGAGCAAATAATACTTTGGCAAAGAGCTCTCCGTGTCGGGAGCTGTCATTTAAAAAGCAATTAAGTCAACAACTATGAACGAGAGCGATCGGTAGAGATGCCGTTGCCGTTGCCGATGCCGATGCCGATGCAGATGCCTCTTGCTCTGCCTTTGATGAGGCAGCGTCCAGTTGCAGTTCCACTTGCCTGCCCATGCCTATGTACATGTCCATGCCTCCCCCTCGGCTGGGGACAGCGACTAAATTATCTGACTGGGCTAATTATGAGAATTTTAAATACGCATTTTGGCGACATAAATACTTTGCTGTTCAGTGCTGTTCGGGGTTTTTTTCGGTATACTACTTTGTAAACAGTTTTTATGTTTTTGAACATAAATCAACCGGATGTGGATGTGTTGCTGCTCCCTGTCTGGGGGTTGGCTTCCCATGAATAAAGGCTGCCAGAGGAGTACACACACATGCACAAGTATCTATAGGAGATGCAGATGTATCTCCAAGATACATACAGCTGTCCGTCCGTCTTTGGAATGACGTTACGCTCTAAGTATGTCGACATTCGCTGTCGCTTTTTCGATTGTCTTCGCTTATAAAGAAATCCGATTGGGGACTGCGGACTGCAGACTGGGGACCGAGATCGGCAGCGGGACCAGGACCGGGACCGGGACCCCCCCAACGAAGAGACATTTTCGCGCCCAATTTAATGGCGGGGAAGGGGCGGGCACCACACCGAACGGAAAGAGAAATAATTATCAACAAAATGGAGTTTTCTGTATTTGGGTTTTCCCTTGTGTTTTTTTGGTTTTCATTGGTTTTCATCTCGTTTCTCTCGCTGGATCGCATTCTTTACAATTAATTTAGTTTAGACTATAAAATTAAATAAGAATAAGTTTAGGCTTAGACATCTACGATCTATTAGACATGTAATATATTATATGGAAAGAGTGATAGAGAATTGAAGAGTGAGAGCGGCTGGGGCTCTGGAATTCACACGATTGTTGTTGCTGGAAGCCCTCCCTGGAACTGCGCACAAATAGGATATTAACTTCGATCCAGACTCGTTTCAGATCTGGTGCTATGCCTTCTGGTGCTGCACATCGCCCTCCATGCGCCACACCCCAAAGAGATAACTCAGCTTCTCGGGTGGGATGATGGGCGCTCCGTTAGCCTTCCGCAGGCACTTGAGATCGGCATCGGCTCCGTTGGCCGCGGCGCTCAGCAGGGTGCTGGCCGCCCCGTAAGGGGAGGAGGAGCCCATGGGCGAAACCTGGGCCTCCAAGGCCTTCAGCAGTGAGATGTCGCTGGAGCTGAGCATGCGACAGAGGAAGTCGATGTATCTGCAAGAGGGAATCAAGCCTGGGATTAGCTGGGAACAGGGAAAAACCAGGAGGGGTGCTGGGGTGATTGGGACTGGGAGCAGTTTCCTTACCTTGTGGCCAGCTTCAGGGTCTGTATCTTGCTGAGCTTGTCGCTGGGCAGCGTGGGTATAATCTGCTGCAGCGACTTGAAGGCATCGTTGAGGCTCTGGGTGCGCTGGCGCTCCCTTACGTTGGCCATCACCCGCTGGTTGCTGAACTCGTCCGTCTCCTCCGTTTTGCTGGGCTTCCGCTTGAGGCGTCTCCTGGGCTTGCGAAAGGCCTTGCCGCCGCCATCGACGCCATCCAGAAGGCTGCCCGAGCTGCCGTCATCCGCCAGGCAGGCGGGCGACATGCCGCCGCCGTTGACTCCTCCGCCAGCGGCCAGATCGCTGACCGAACTGAGGGCCGTGTGCCTGACGTACTCCATGTCGTCCCGGTCCGAGCTTGAGTAGGTGCTGCCGTTCAGGGAATTGGCCGGCTCGTAGCCATCGAAGCTCTGCCGGTAGCTGTTCTGGAAGTGGAGCTGTGGATTCTGTTGCTGCTGCTGCTGCTGTTGCTGGTGTGTCGACTGCTGCTGTGGCTGCGGCTGATTCGTGTAGAGGGGCAGGAAGACCTGAGCCTTGTGCTCCGACAGCTCCTCGTCGGGGAACTCGAAGTGGGAGTGGGGCGAGGTGCAGGTGCTCTGGGGCCCAGCACAGGTCTGGGCCGAGGCCACCTCGTCCACGGTGGTGGGAAGATAATCCACATAGATCTGTTGCTGCTGCTGCTGATGTTGCTGCTGCTGCTGGTGCTGCTGCTGCTGGTGGTGGAGCAGCTTCTTGTGGTCCGGTTGCATGGCCAGAGCTCCCCCGGATTGGCAGTCATAGTCGCTGCTGCTTCTGGCCCGCTTTCCGTGCTCGTTCCAGGAGGAACCCGATCCAGCCACCGACTGCTGGTCGAATCCGTTCTGATTGTTGCTGCTGCCATTGCTGTTGCTGGCCGTGTGGTTGTTGTTCATCTCCAGGCTGCCGCTCTGGGCACTGTGGTTGCTGTGGGTGCTGCTGCTGGTGCTCAGGATCTCGTTGCTGGGTATATTGTAGTCGGTGTCCTCCAGCTCCGTAATGCCATAGGCCGCGTACTCCGATGGCAAAGGCGCGTACTGGGGATGCTGTTGCTGCTGCTGCTGAAGCTGATGCTGTTGCTGGTGGATGTAGTGGCTGGAGTGCACATAGGCCTGCTGCTCCACTTGGATCAGCTTGATCACATTGTGCTGCAGCTCCATGATGTTCGGCAGCGTGGGCTTGTAGCTAATGTCCAGCAGCACTTTGGGCGACACGGAGCGAGTGCTCATCATTTGTGGGGCTTTGTTTGTGGCAAAACTTTCGTCTATACTTTTGATCAACAATTTCTATCTTCGAATCGTCACAGATTGTGCAATTTCTCTCGCTCTCTCTCTGAATTGAAACTAGAATATTGGCACTTGGTCTTTGAATCGGAGTTCGGTCGATGTCTCAGAGTTGTACGCGCTCGCTTCTCTGCATAGATCTTCACACACTCGACGACGAAACGCATCTGACGCACGATCCTTCCGGCCATTGCTCAAATTGACATTTTGCGGCTGCTCGACGGCCATTCGCTGCCCGCCGCTGCCTCACTAGTTGTCCCACTCGCACACTTGCGCACACAAAGCGCTTACACACTCGCGACGGGCTCTCTAGCTCGCTCTCGCTCTCGCTTTGGCTCTGGCTCTCCCTCGCTGGCGATGGCCGACGCAGGTATGACGTCAGCTACGACGCCCGCTGCGCTCTTTGGATTTTCTCAACGTTGGCAGCGGCTGCGAAATTTCTGCATTGCCCCGAGAGATTTCCGTTTGGGTTATTCTTTTTTCCCTTGGGGATTTTGATTCCGCGGGAAATTTCTGGATCGGTACGAATGTACATATATACATCATGTATCGATTATATATTGCACTGATCTAGCCCTTTCATCAATCAAATGTTCATTTTACTCTATCAAAAGATATTACTCCTTAGGTTCCTAATGCATTAGATTCTCTAATTAAAAAATTATTTAAACACTTGCTGGATCGTCATCGAAGAGATCGCATATCTCCTTCCACCTTATTTGGCTCTTTTGACATTCCGTTCAAAGATCCAAGCTATATTCCAGACAAAACACTGAACCCCGTCCCAATGCAAAATATACTGTATATAGTGTCAATTTGATTGACAAAATTCCCACCCACCTATTATATAACCATCAGGTTGAAGATCATCGTAAAGCTTCCACGTTCTCGTCCTTCAACCCTAGCGATCGATGGGAACCCCACGGAAAGGTTCATTATGCCTAATTAGTGAATTCCCACACACACGTACCGAGAAAAACACATCGCAGGGCACACTGAAAACACGGGCGAAAAGTCAAATTTCCGGATATAATTATCTGCCTGCCTGCCGCAGCGGCGTCGGCGATCAACAAAAATACCCGATTAATACGGAGCGCACGAACTTCCGCTGGAAAAGACGATCCCCGGCTTAGGTAACCAAACCCCAGGACGAAACGAAGCATCCTTGTAGAAAAACCGCCAGCAGGGTTTTGCCCCAGAACGATAGGGTACCTGGATCTTTTTATTATATTATTAATAGAGTATATAGTTATTATTTATATGGTACATCAAAATCGTACAGAAATAACGTTGTATGTAAACAAAGAGGAAGTTTTAGCTTCAGATCTACTTCTGGGAAGATACACTCATACCAACTACAGAAAAGCGGACAGCTTTGGATCAAATCCTGCAAAGATATGTATGTACCTTTGGGCAGTTCCATTTCCCGATTCCTGACGTTGGGGACTGGGGTACAAAATTGCAAAACTCTGCGAATTGGGTTGGACGATCTGTATATACGTTTTTGTGCTAGTGTATGAAGTATTAGGCATTGATTTTCCGAGTTTTTAAATGTCAGAACATTTCCTGTTTTTTAGTTATAAATTCGCAATGGCATCCGACGTACCGTTGGCCGAGACTGAACCAATTCTCTGGGATGAGCAAAAACTTTGATCGAGAATCGTTTTCTTATGGGAGATAATAGTAAAGGAAAACATAACCATAAAAATACCAAAAAAAAGCGAAAAGGTGAACCTTAGCTCATTTGAAAAGGTTTTCAGATCAAAGTTAATGATATTATCAAGTCAGTTGGGTAAATCAGTTAACTTTCAATCGATTTGGAAAATAACATCGGGACAAAACTATATGGAAATCTGTTTTATTTGATTCTTAATGTTTTTCTGGCACGGTGGAACTCTCGGCGGTATTGCCCATAAATAAAATGCAATCTCTTAAGCTCGATTTGAATCATAAAATCTTGGTTTTGAGAAAAAATAAAGAATGTAAAGAAAACAACTTCTCTGAGGCTGCTTCAGAGTTATATCTTAGCTTTTATTATATTTTTGGGGGGATATTTTGCAGTGTTTTAATTCAAATTGGAACATACATAACTTATAAAAATTAGTCGATAGTTCCTTATTTTTCGATGATGTCTGGAAACTTTAGTTTTAAGCTTCAGCAGACTTGAAGGTAAAGAATATATTTACAAAAGTAATTGTGCACTTTAAGCACTTGCTTAATGCGATCTCAGAAGTAGGAGCAGCTAAGTGACGACACAAGGAGTGTCTCAGAGGCGCCAGTATTATCATCGAAAAGTTGGGTGTGTTCATTTCTGAGACTATACTAAGTGAAAAACCCTCTGAGATTCCATTAAATGAAATATTTCAAACAATTCTTTTAATAAATAAAGATTCAAAAATTATGATTGGAGATCTAAGATTTCGGGGAACACTTGGTTGATCTTCTACATGATCTTTACACCAGATCTCCGATCGTGCACTTCACTCAACATCAAGTGCCGACTTTTCGGAGGCAAGGCTCGAAAAAATGGTTCCGATCCGCGCCACAAAGTATTCTACAGAAAACCAGCTTGTGCATAGGGAAATTAATTTATCTCCGAGAAGTGACGCATTGGACACGCTGCAGTCACGTAGTATATTGATTTCAATTGCGTTTATAAACCGAAATGGCAAAGAAATCAAACAAAAACCGAAATGAAATGAAATGAAATGAGAGAAGCTTGAAAAGGTATTTTGCGTACCACTTTTTGTAGTTGTTGCTGTTTTTTTTAAGTTATCTTCTTTTTTGTAATGGATTTCCGTGTGTGAGTGTGTGTGTGTGTGTGTGTGTGAGTTTTGCGTGGGGATGATTGCACAAACGAAACGGTTTTTCGAAGCGGACAACTTTCCATTTTGACAATGCTCTAATCCTGAAAATCCATCGCAAAAACTTTGCCCGCGCCTGCGCCTGCGCCAGTGCCAGTGCCAAAGCCTGTGTGCCTTTGAGTGTGGAGCGTGAGAATAAACATTTGGTGCACGTAAATCTCGCTCGACAATCAATTAAAATTAAAATATTTTTTGTGTGCCCCAATGTTGGAGCGGCAGGCCAGGCCAGGCCAGGCTGGCAGAGCACAGAGCACAGCAGAGCAGAGCAGAGCAGTCTACATATTCGAATTGACTTTTGATGATGTATCACGATTTATTGTTACCAAAAATGGTCGTCAAAGCGCGTGGAAAAGTGGATCAGGTAGTCGTCGTCTGCAGGCAGCCAGCCAGCCGCTGATCGGGTCAGCCGGAGTCTTTCGGATGGGGACTCCCACAGCTTTTGCGCCTCGTTTTTTCTTCTTGCCACAGAGAAACGTGTGGTGTGCGATGCAGCCTCCGAGATTAGACGGCACCAGGAGCAGCAGTCGCAAGATGCTGCAGCGGGGGAACATCAGCATTAGCATCAGCATCAGCCTCAGCATCGCAGATGATGGACGCAGCCGTTGGAGCAGCTGTCAGCGAGAGACCCGAAGATTTGGGGTTTCTCTTTCTGTTTTAATTGCCACACACACACCACACTGCCCACCACCCACCCATCAGAAATGAGTAGCGCCACCCAGCCAATGGGGAGCTGTGGCGCCAAAGCACCCAACGTAGAGCGGACAAGGCGTGTCTCGGTATATGTGAATGTTAATTAACGGTTCATACACACACACATACACACAAACACACCTCGAGAGCGGGCAGACACAAACAATCGCCACTCTGACAGCGGGAGCACATGCACAGGCCTCCCGCTAGACAGCGAAACACACACAAGCAAACGACACCCACCGTTAGCGTTTTACACTTGTACAATCTCCCCCTTTGGCGGCACACACACACACATCCAAATAATAACAGTAGTAGTAGTAGCCGCTTGGCCACCCAATAACATGAGCGCCAACTTGTCATTTAAGCCTAGCTCCACCTTAACCTAAAACCAACAAACAAACCAAAGTGTGGCACACATACACACATGCACGCACACACGCACCCAATCCACCTCTCTGAATCTCCGAAGTGTGTTGAATTTGCCCCGAAAGCCACCACGAAGCTCCGACGCAAGGCGGCCCCCACCTGGTGGCTCGGCGCCGTTTCAGTGCAACTTTGCTGCGCGCCCCATTCAAACGTGTTCGTGTCCGCGTTCCGTTTTTGTTCAGTTTTCTATCGTTTTTCGTTTCGTATCGTTTCGTTTCGTTTCGTTTGCGTTACGTTGCGTTGCGTTCCATTACGTTGCGCTTTGTGTTGACGTTCGCCGGCTTTTGGCGCATGCGTAACCGTTCGTGGTCCGTGGTCCGTGGTTCTTGCTGTGAAGCGAGCGTTGCGTTGCATTGTGGCATTTTGTGGCATGTTGCGTGCGTGCGTTCGTGTATTGTGTGTCTGATGATTTGAATGGCGTTTTAAGTGAAATTAAAATGACGGATGTGCTGTAATTTGCACACTCTATAACATAGATACAGCACCACGCACACATACACTCACACACACAAAGAGTGTCAATAAATACAACAACAACAACAACAAAAGAAGAAGGAAAGAGATAGAGAGAGAGAGAGAGAGCGAGAATATAACAAGCTGTTTGTGGCATGTGTTGTAGCATGTAGCATGTGCCTCTCCAGTTGATCGAATTAAGTGCCAGCTAATGTTCTGCGCTCGTACTCGTAGCGCCCGCGGGACCGGGACCCGGGACTGCAATTGACTGCCACACACCGGATATGCAAGCGGCGCAGCGTTCGCCGAGAAAACAAAAACAAAAAGTGTAACACCCCCGCCCAGGAAGCTGCAGCAATAAGTGCTAATCAGTAACCCAGACCCAGGCCCAGGCCCAGGCCCGGATGTAGGGCAATAATTGCCAATTTCAATTTCTGTCCAATTGGAAAATCTCGAAAATTGTGTGTTTGTCTGTTGGTGTGTGTGTTTTGTTTGTGGCCCAGTCATGTCATGCCCAGGCGACTCGTAAAATACTCACATATACCATATGTACATGTACTCGGATCTGGCCAAACTCCGATTCCATTGCCCGACTCCGAATCACGCTCAAGCTGCAAGTAACTCTTGACTGCGCGTCACGCACCGCGCACAGGGATCGGAGCGGAGCCTCCCCTTCTGCCACTCTTTCCTGACTGCCGCTTGCCGCCGCCCTCTCCCAGTTGCACAATGCACAGGCTGGTGCTTCTTCGACTGCTGCTCTGGTGGCCGGCCCAGGCTGGTTGGCTGCCCTCAAGCCGCACTTTTGGCAACCCCCCCTGCGACTGCTGATAAAAGGGGGATCCCACACAGAGAGAGAGCGCGAGCAAAGAATCGAAAAAGGGGGGAAACCTACCAACACAGAAAAAAAGAAAAAGAAAAAGAAAGACAGTCTTAAAGGTGCGTTGCACTCCCGCTCGCTCGCTCGCTCGTTGCTTTTTGTCATTGATTTCGCGGATAGCATGCGGCAGGGGCAGCAAACGGCAACAGCTGCTGCGACAATACTACCGACGAGCCACAATAGTTGCAGCGATTATTTCGAGCATCCGCCTTCCTCCGCCGCTCGTCCGCCTCCACCACCACCACCACCACCACCAGTGCCACCGCTCCTTGCCACCGCTGTAGCCTTAGTCGTAGTCGTAGTTGTTGCTGCTGTCTTCCGTAACGTGGCCAGAACGTTGCCGGGCAATTATTATTTTGTAAGACGTTTTACAATTTAATGGTTTTCATGGTAAGTACAGCACAACAGTACACCAACGCCATATGCCGTATGCCGTTGCCAAGTCTCCCCCTCTCAGTCTATCTCTACATCCCTCTTTGTGGCACCTCAAAGTTTGTTTTAGTCACGAGGGGGAAGCCAGAGGGTAGAGAGCGAGAGAGAGCGAGGGGTAAGGCTGCCACCAACCTGTTGCACTTTTTAGGGGAAACTTTTAATTCTTGTTTTTTTTGCTTCTTGCAGAATGGACTTGGATCCGACCCTCTGTCAGCAAAGGAGGTGAGTTCTTGGATAGGAATATGCTCTGGGATTAAACTAAACTAAAACTTAAGCATTTAATGATAACACATTTTAATCAGTCGAACCGAATTTTATGGGGAATATATCCAATCAATCACGGGAGTTTCCAAGGGAGTTTCTTATTTTAAAAAGTATCCATTGATGTAGATCCTTCTTCTATGGGTTGTCCTTCCTTTCTTCATTAAATTCTCCACCAAATGTCTACGATCCTGTGGTCTAGCAATATATCTTTAAGGTGTTCTCCTTAGCAGATTCCCCTATCTGTGTGTTTCCCCATCGCTAGGGTCTACAAACAAGAGGCAAACAATCTCTGTCAGTGGACATTGACATTCTATTCCTCTCATAATTTAAACTCAACTTTAGCAGCTCTCTAAAAACCGTTGTGCTAAATATCTGCTAATTATGGTCTAGAGTCTGGAGTCTAAAGTCTGGAGTGTCCGAAACCTTTAACAATTATGCTTGAGCAGAGTGAAATATTTTCATGTTGGCGATACACTTCGGGCCATGCGAAATGACAATTGCATAGGAATTCCCAGTTGGCCAATTCGTTTGACTGCCTCATAAAACCCATCAATCTGGCTCAAAGGCAGAAGCCGTCGCCACTAAAGCAGCAGCAGCAGCAGCAGCAGGAGCAGCATCAGAGGAGCCACATACCAAGCGTAAGACAATCCATAAAATTGAGGGAATGGAAACAGAGACTGGGGCAGTAAAAAAAAACAAACGATGCCAACTAATGTCCAGGCGATCATTCTATCAATTGCGGCGCCTATGAGAAATTTCAGCACGTCCCAGCACAAATTAGCGGAGCAGAGAGACCATGCAGCGCCCCATAACAATATCATAAAGCAGCTGGTGGGGCCAGGAGGGCAGGTGCGGAGGGTATGGGGAATGCCGCCTCCCCATCTCGATAACAATAAATCAGCCGATGGGGCAATTAGATGGGAAAAAGAGAAAAATATAAATATAAATACCTTCGGACAGGGCAACATCCATCGCGCATATCAATGGGAATCTTGAATCTGCTACATGGATTCGCTTCCATCTCGATCTAGATATTGATCTTCATCTTCATCTCCTGCTGCTGCTTCTGCTGCTGCTGCTGCTGCTGGATCTCCATCTCCATCTCAATCTCCTCTCGATCTCCGGACATTGGCCAATGAAGTTGTTGTCAATGTTGTAGGATATAAAGCAGCCAAAAAGCCAAAGCCAAAGCCAAAGACATTGGCAATTGGCAATTGGCCCCGCGGCTGCCATTCGACACAATCGAAGACAAACTATCTAATCTAATGCTGGCAATGAGCATTTGTTTGTATAAATACGAGTATCTGTTCCTATGGCACAGTGGCAGTGGCAGTATCTGGCATGGCAGTTAGCGGCGACAGCACTAAACAACTGCTCTGATCGCGTGGCCAGGTAGGTTCTGGGTTCTCCATCCCAGCCTGTCGTCCCGTCCCGTCCCCTCCCGTCCCCTCCCGTCCCCTCCCGTCCCCTCCACCACGGGCATTGGTTTCGTTTCCATCGCTTCGCCCACTCGCCACTGACATTTTTTCATAATTTGCGCTACAAGCCTGACAATTGTCGTTGTTGCCCACTGGGCACACTCCACTCTGGATCTTTGGATGTTGGATACTTTGCTGTGGATGTGGATGTGGATGTGGCCAGGGCACTCTGGCTTTTTCTGTTGTTGTTTCTGTGGTGTTGGTGGCGTTGCCGTGTTGTTCGCAGTCGTGTTTCTGGCAGCAGGCAGGCAGGCTGGCTACCCTGCAAGTGGAATAGGGCTATTCGTGGCTATGTTTGGGTTCAACGAGTCGAGGATACGTTCAGAATAAACATTCATTTATTGCCACAAAGCTATTATCATTTTTCATACTTTCTAATAACGCAAATGTTTCTTAATCTTTCTATATTGGAAATATTATAATATTTCTTCCTATTATTAGACATACTAGATTCATATTTGTTTCGGAACATAAACATCTCTCTTACTGTCATTATATCCCTGGATAATCTGCTTAAATCTATATATTATATTTTCCAATATCCTCCCAAATACTTGGTTATGTGTGACCTTCAGCCTCTATTTGTCTAGTACTGTCTTTCGAGCTCTTTTTTTTTCTATTTATATCCTTTTAATTTCATCCTTGTTTTATGCAAATAAAAAATTCAATGAAATATTTATCTAACAATTAAGATTGTTCTACTAAAGAGATTAATGAAATTGACCATCAATTCATTTGCTTTCTATCACTAATAATCCAGATAAAATGCATAGTTTTAAGGCATTTAATGCCCAAGTCTCCTCCATGGTATCTCTGGGTCTAGGCCCTCTTCAAAATAAATATTTTATATTATTTTTGCCTAAAACTTCAAACCAAGTGTCGGCACTGACGACGGAAGGTAACCTCCTCCCCCGATCCCCCCTCGAATGCATATGCAGTGCCAAATTAAAATTTATCCATTTTATGGCGCTGCGGGCAGCTCATAACTGTTTCTTTGTTTTTTTTTGTTGTTGTTGTTTGTGGATTTTGGTGGCTTTTTTTATATGTACATATATATTTCGGTTATGGTTTTTATTGCCGTTAGTTTATTGGTTGAGTTGAGGATTTCGTAAGCACATAAAATGCGCAACAATTGCGGTTTCGGTTTCATTCCCTCGCAAACTCCCTATCACACCACACCACACCACACCACAGCACAGCAACCCCTTCCACTCTCCGCCCAGAAGATCTGCCATCGGAGGGAGATACTCGCACGAGCCTGAAAAAGATATCGACGGAAGTCATTTGCGGTTGTTCCAGGCAGATGAATTCAATAAGCAAACAGCTACCAGACACGCACACGCTCCATGGCCACATTCCACTCAAACACACTCGTATATATCCACATCGTATATTTCCAACAAACAATGTTCTTCCCCACCCCAATCGGGCCAAACACTTTCCCCATTCTCCATTCTCCAACCTCCATCCTCCACTCTCCATTCAATGGCATTTTGTCAAACTTGATTAGCCAAAGCATCGGCTATGACTCTATTGTGGATGGGTGTTGCATATATAATAAGACTCCCCTCCGATTTCCACTGAGACAATCCTATAATGATAATCTTCTCTTTCTACCATCTCCTCCATAGGCAGAGGGCCCTCCGGTTCAGGTTGAACCAGTTGATTTGAGCCTACGTTCGCCGCGCGGTAAGTTGCTAATTATATAGTTAGTTAGTCAAGATCAACATATATTCGTATCCACTTTTGTATACATATATCTGTGGGAAGACAGTAGGGTATACTCTATTCTGTTCTGTTCCAAAGACAATTAATCAATGAAGTTCTTCACTCGAGAAAAGCAGGTCAAAACGAATGAAAGAATATCGAAAATATCTTGAAAAGAAGACACAAACAAAATCAAAGCAATTTGCATTTCTACTAAAATGAATATTGAATAATTTTGTATGGTATGTCGTAAAGAGTGCTTGAGAGAGTCTTTTGGGGGACAACTTGGTGTGATTCTTGTGATTCTTGTGGGTGGATTGTTAAATGTTGTGGGAAGATTTGCATTTTGGCACATATTTTCAACGATCGTTAAATTTTTGGAGCTAAAAATGGAACTCCCTATAATCAGATTATATTTTACTATCCTATACAATTTATGAAGAATCTAAGGGGAACGAATGATCGTAAAAATATTTTATCTGGTCATCTCCTGTTAATGATCGAAAGCGAATATTTTATAAGTGGATTCTACATATATAGAAAGTGATATTCCAGCAAAAAACATATACGTTGATTCGCAGGATATTCTAAAGGAAGAACTTTCAGTCTGAGTATTAATTAATAAATTAATTTCTGAAGATAATTCCCGACATGTATCTGTTAAAGAGAAGCAAAATTACCATATATTGTACAAAGCTTTCCATGTTGATTTTCTTTAAATATTTTCCTTATCGTTCCACAACATTCCAAAAAAAAAACTTAATCCAAAGCTGAAGCCTCTGCGGAGGGGAGATTATCTGACAATCTTGCAGACAAGTGGAAACAAAAGAGGAGACAAAACGTTAGTCATTGCCTAATGCCGCTCATCAGGCAGAGCCATTCATACATGCATGAATGAATGCCTGATGATTACGGGGGTATATGTATCTGTATCTGTATCTGTATCTGTATCTGTATGATGATCATCAGCAGATCGGCTTATCGATTGGTGGGGGGACTGCTGCTGCGACCGATTAGCTCCATGCTGATTCCGGGCTATCGCTCTATATCCGACGCCAAGGAGGAACCTGACCTGAACCTAAAACTAAACCTCAACCTCAGCGAGTACGAGTACGATCTGGTTTGGGTTTTGGGATGTGGTGTGGGCTTATGTGTTGGTTTACCCACTTGACCGATCCAACCACCAACTGTTTCGACCATTTGACCTTTGGCAGCCTTTCTCTTTGGCTCGATGTGTCTGTGTGTGTGCTGGAGTGTGGAGTATGGAGTGTGGTGTGTGGAGTGTGTGTGAAGTTAACAGAAACGCCCCAAAAAAAGTGGAGGGGAAAAGCTAGAGCTGACTAGATAAATAGATGGTTAGACGGTTGGTTGCACGGATGGCCATCCAGGTCGGGGATCGAGGCTTCGGCTAGAAGCCGTAGGGTGCCCAGCGGTACACCTAATTTAATTAAGAAGCCAGAGAGCGAGAGCTCACCTTAAATGGCTATACAGTAAGATTAACAGCTAAAAAGCCTGAGCGAAGCGCGTTCATTAAAGTCCCCAGACGGAGTCGAAGTTGTTGTTTCGCCGCGTATATTAATCAATTAGGCATGATATTAGTGAGGGCATCATTAATTTTGTCAATGCGCTCACCAAGGAAAAAAAATACACCAGCAATCCAAAAAAGCCATTTGAGAAGCGCATAGAGAGGCGAGGCGAGGCGGCACGGTACGGCACCGCATGGCATGGCATGGCAGGGCAATCTCTCATGCTAATGGTTTATGGCGTGCTACCAACCACCGACCAAACACCAATCGACCCACCGACAGATCGGGCGACCACCGAGCGGCCAAAAGATCTGTGGCGAATGTGTTAAATAGCGTTAAAATTTGTAAAACAAACGGCACATAATGGTCCGGCTTAATTTTCAACCTTAACGGTCATCAAATGTACGGAGCACGTCTCTCTCTCTCTCTTACCCTGTCTGTCCTCTCTAGAGATTTTTCGGCGTACATAAATTATGGGTTTTAAATAATTATGCAATTAGCCAACGTAGCGATAGATAGCCTCAAATTGCCAATGAATGGAGGGCAGGCACAGAGTCAGCAGAGAGACAGTGCTAGAGCCAGTGTCGGTGCTGGAGCCCCAAAGACGATGCCCGAGGAGGAGACAGTGCCGAATTCCCACCAACTCTAATTGCAGGTAACCGCAGGGAGAGGTGAGAGCTCGGTTCGCGCTCTCTCTCTCTCTCTCTCTCTCTGGGAATCTGCAGCCGAAGATTCCCGGCAACAACTACAACTTGATTTATTTAAGCTACCCAAACAGCCCATAAATAAAGCTGTTGAACTAGCCACCAGACCAGGCGGGGCCCGAGGATCGGGTGCAGAAGGGTGGAGTCAGCGACAGAGCCCAAAAGCAGGAGAGCCCGGGACATCGCCAAGTGCCTTACCCAAAAACAAAAAAACAACAACAAAAACAACGAAGCAAGCAAAACATCTTAAAATCCCACACCACCAGCACCAGCACCAGCACTGGCACCAGCTCCAGCTCCAGCCTGATCCACAGGCAAAGCCGCACCAAACCACAACCACAACCACACCGGCAGCGTCGACGAGCAAGCGATCGGCCTCTCGCCACTCAGGGGCATAGGCTTTCCAGGTTAAGTAGATGCGGCGACACGCGGGTCGTTGCCAGCGAGCGAACGACCTTAAGACGGAGACCCAACCTCACCGAATCGAACCTCACCTCACCCCATCTCATCTCATCGAGGCGGAGGAGCGGGGACGAAGACGATGTCGGGGCAGCCACAGCATCTATCGAATGATATGCAACATTTAGCGAAGTGCCTCGGAGTACCTTTCAGGGCTGGGGAATATTGATTTCAAGGTGAAAATGTGACCAACAGGTGGGAGATAGTAGGGGACACTCCTTCATGGATTAGAGATATAAGTAGGATATAATTCAAAAGTTATGCGATGGTTATACGATCCTCATTCGATGGTTTACTTGCTAAGAACGAATATCTACGGTTTCTACACTCCGTCGATCTTAAATCAATTTTAAAGATTTTTCTGCTTTTCCACTTATGTAAATTCTAGTCAAGAACCCAGGGCAATTGCTGGTCTAAACCCCCCTTCGATTCGGGGCTTTTCGGGGGTGCCGCTGCTGATTTGCCATCTGCATCTGAATCTTCCATGGAGTCACTGCAATCTCATAACTGCTGGCGGCACACACAGAGAGGAGAGGCAGCTCTACCTCTTGATAGCCTCGCCCAGATCCGCAGATCTGCAGATCCGCAGATCTCAAGATCCCAGGCCCGCACAAAGCGATTCGGGGGAGGGATCCACAGGACGGACTGTGGTGATTGTTTTTTAATTATGCTTCAGCTGACACCCAGGCGGATGACCATTGAAGATGGGAGTACTCTCCTCCGTCTGGGGATAGGTGCTGCATGCCAGATGCTAGGTGCTGGATCTGGTGCTTGGGCTGGGACGCTGGTTAACATGGCGATGGCGCGTATGTAGCGCGGTCCCCGGTCTGTATCGAGTTGACTTGACTTGACTTGACTGAGTGACTGTGACTGGCTTTTGGGGTTATGTGAAAGGTCAAGTTCGTGATCGCATTCAAACATTTTTGCCAACCACTCATCTTGCTGCGCAGATCGGGGCCCAGAGACCAGGCCCAGACCGAGACTGAGACTGAGACCGAGACCGAGACCCGTCCCGGACTGCAAGGAACACGAGTGTGAGTCGCCGCCGAAAAAAAACACAAACACAAACACAAAAAAAACATAGAGAGAAGAGAAATACCCGACCCAAGCGACGTCGCATCGTAGAAAAATTGAAGATGAGCGTGCCACCACCACGCCACGATTCTGCCATTCCCGTCTCTGTCTCTGTCCCAATCCCAGTCTAAGTCGCAGCCTCAGCCTGAGTCTCAGTCCCAGCCGCAGTCTCTCCCCCATCTGACTTGCATCTCCCATCTGGTGGATCCCTCCCAGTCGCCCAGTCGCCCAGTCGCCCGGTCGTCGTCTTTCTCCAGCACCGAATTGAGTGAATGTAAACTGTGGTTTACTTGTTTCCAGCGTTGTCATAGTAATTTTTCTGCACTATAACAACGGAGAGCGTCGCCTCCAACTACGAGGTACAACGCCGACTACAAAACTCTGGGGCGATCGGGTGCCCGGATCCTCGGGACAACAGCAACGGTGGCAGCACTCACCCGAAAACATAGGAACAAGCATAGAAAAAGGGAGATGCTGATGACACTGGAGACACGTTGTCTCTGGCAATCGTGCAGCTGACACACCACCACCACACCGCCGCCCCAGCCATGGATCCAGCTTCAGCTGCAACAAAATACTAGACAGCATATGCCACACGAAGCTGAAAAGATTACACTGGACAACAGGGACTGGGTGCGGCCTCTGGTCGAAGGAATGTCGTAGGGAGGGAAGATTGCCTAAGGCCTTTGGCAATTGGAAATTGAAAGTTGTTGGGAGAAGTCTTGACATATATTTTTGAGGCTAGTAAAAAATGGCAGAAGATTATTATGTTTTGGGGTTTCGGGTAAGTGATTCATATATCATATTCCTTGGTCTAAGGAATTTGTTAGACTTTTCTATAATCAATATACTTCTATGCTGAGTAAAATTATGAGTAAATGCAGATCTAGGCCATGTTTCAGCATATTTTATAGAATTATTGCGATCATTTTTAAACAGACTTTCACAAAGTTACCACCTGATCTCTTCAGCTAATCAAGAGCCACTCGAGAGCTCTCTGAGGAAGTCCCCCTTGAACCCAAATGAGAGCTCAGCTCAGTCAGTGCTCAGCTCTCATTGCCCTTTGGGTGGAACCACATAAATCAATGTCCCCTCCCGAACGACTCGAGGTGGAAGCGAAACCTGCTGCACAGTGTTCTTTCCAGGGCAGACGTGTGCGCATCTTCTCAGACCCACAAAAAAAGAGGATCATGCGAACAGATCCGACCAAAAAAAATATATTCGTACACAAAATGAAAAGAAACAGAAAAAAAAACAGAATTGAGGGCCAGGCAACAACCACGCAGTGGCAGACACCACACCAAAGTAGATCCACGCTCTCGTGAGCAAACAATTCGAAAGCTGACAACAACGACAACAACAATGACGACAACGACGACAACAACAACAACGACAACGACGGCTCTGAGAGGAGATCTTGGCGACGATCGATTCGTGTTAGTCATCACAGTCGACGTGGTCGACCCACACGAATCATAATGAAGGGGATCGGATCGCGGATCCCAGATCCCAGATCCCAGATCGGGGGTGGAGGAGAGGAGCTGCTCCTCAAAACTGTTGAGATTTCTGGGCCATTTATCGAAACGAATCGAATCGATAGGCCCCGAATCGCACATCTGCATCTGGAGGCTAGGATCTGGTGGCCAACAGTCACCAAGTCGTCTGCGGATTTCTCAAGATTTTGTTCGTGTAGCTCATTAGCCTGGCAAACTAATTTCGCAAGCGGCAGACAATGCACCCAAAGAGACTTGCCACAGCCGGAGGCAGCAGCAGTCAGCAGTCAGCAGTCGGCAGCCAGCAGCAGGCTGGTTGCATATTTATTGGTCATAAGTGCGACGACTGGCAAAACAGACAAACAAATAAACTCCATGAAATAAAACACAACACAAGGCACCCCAAAAATATTTGAAAATTTGTCTCCAAGTCGACTCTGCATAGCAATGGCATATTAGCAATTTGCATTGTCTACTGGAGCACACACACACACACACACACACGGTCTGGGTCTGGCCTCCGACTGCCAGACTGTCCGACTGCCCGACTCTGCAACCAACCGCAGCTCTGGTTTACCTTTCCAATAGGTGTATGCCTCCTCTTGTTGTACCCTTAAAGAGAGTTCTATCATTTGTATCAGTAGGAGGAATATTCAATGTCTTCTAACGAGAATGGAGCTTACATTCGTAGAGCAAATTGTCTTATGGTGGGGAGATTATCCATCGGAGTTGCAAATCCTAGAGTATCTGCCTCTTCGACCCCCAAAAGCCAGGCTCGCTTTCATGTTTGAAGCTGTGAAAAAGAATTCTTAAGCAGCCTCTACAAATCGTGCCACTGCCACAGCCACTGCCACAGTCGCTGCCACAAAGCCACGAGAGCAGCAGCTCCCTCTTCGTGTTGCAAGCTACAAAAAAATTTGACTCATGACTCGATTGCCCCCAGCCTCCCCTCTTTGGCCGCTAGCCACCCACCATTCACATCCTTTTTTGGCCTGGTCCTGGCCTGCTCTGCTCTGCTATGCTATGCTCTGCTGCACTTTTGGTTCTGTCTCAAATTAGTTCGTGTGTGGATGTGGATGTGCTCCATGTGTGCATGTGCATGTGGATGCTTGTGTGGCGGGGAATGTTTCTACAAATTAACGCCAATTTCGTATCACGTTATTAATAGTTAACCATTAAATTGACCGCCCCCAACTCAGATCATTATCTGTTTTCGGCGGCTAACAAGGCTGAACCGGCAAGAGCCAACAACAAAGCCCAAAAAACCGACCTGGCTGCAGAGCCATGGCACATACAGTGATTCCTTTTTGGCCGAAATTGGTCTGCTCGGGGTCTGCTCTGGCTCTGCGACTCTGTGACTCTGCAGCTGGCGAACCAGTGAACCAGCGAACCGGCGAACGTCTTGCCTTAATTATCTGCCTGGGCCAAAAGGAAAAGCAAAAAACTAAAGTAAATACTAAATGTGGGATGTATGTGCGAGTACGAGTACGAGTACGCTACTATGAGGAGGAGGAGGCGGAGTAGGTGGAGGAGGAGGTGGGGAGTGAAAAAACAGCTGCAGCAGCGGTCGCGTCACCTTTGTTTGCCGTATCGAGCGATAAGCTTGTTAACTGTTAACCAAATCTGTAGCGACCGCCGCAATAAACATCGACGACGACCGTCGCTGGCCATATCTTGAGAGCCAAGAGCTTTTGGTGCATGGTGCATGGTGTATGGTGTGTGGTGCATGGTGCAGTACGCCCACCAGTTGGACAGATCCACACGGCCATGTGCACTCGGCTAATTCCTCACTGATTCCACAGCAGCAGCGGCTAATTAAGTACCAGATTCAGATTAGAGATGGTAATGCGAGATCGATACCATCTAACGTTGGATAACTATTGGGTTGAATATATTCCAGCAGATACATCCTAGTTCTTAAGAGCACCACAAAGTTCTATAGCTGAATTTTTCGCTTAGATTCGAGTATTTCTAATTCCTTTCGAATCCCAGAATCAACTTAGAGATGGTTGAACTTAACAGAACTCTTCTGGTGGATACTTTCACATCCAGCGCTTGGAATAATTCGATTTATTGATTTATAGATTCGTTAGAACTATTTGAATGGAAATTCTTCAAGAGCTACGAACGAATCTCATCTTTATGGGGATTCTAACAGGTTCTAACTAATTTAAAGAATATCATTATAGGAAGATAACCCTCCACTCCACTAATTTCCCACATTGATAAGGTACTCTCCCCCCCACCCCGTTGCAGTTTAGTACAGTTTAACCCCATTTAGTTTCGCTCTGGCATCGTTATCGCGCTGCTCTCGTGTCAAGTGTCCATCTCTAAGTCATGTGTAAACTGTGGCCTGGGACTGGTACTGGGACTGGCTATGTCTGGCTCTGACTCTGGCTCTGGGTCGATGCCGATGCCGATGCCGTAGCCGATGCATCGATGCATTAAGATAAACAAATGCGGATCGAGATCGGATAATGTCATGTAGCCATGTCATATGTTAGGCCAGCAAAAGAGCACAAAAAGAAATACTCTAAACTAGAGCACTAAGTCAAGCAAAAACCGACTGACAAAAGACAAAAAGCCAGAGACAGAGACGGAGACGGAGAGAAAAAAAACATTCTTATCGATTACACCTGAGACCTCAATCAATAAATTGATTGTTAGCGATCAGTTTAAGGCAGCCAGGCAGCAGGCCAGGCCATGCATCGGCCGAGAGCGGAGCGAAGGGGGACCGGCTCCATCGGTCGATCGGTCCATGGGTCCATCGCATGTGCTCCGCATACAAAAGAGTTTTTCTTGGATGTTGGCTTTTGGTGGTGGTGCTGCTGCTAGTGCTGCTGCTGCTGCTGGTCGGGCTCTTAAGATAAGCCGCATGGTGGCTGCTGTACGCTCTCTGTAGGCCAAAAGACTGAGCCAAGAGCCTGAGCTTGAGCCTGGGTCCAAGCACTTTTGATCGCTGCCATGCGATAGGCCAGAAGAGACTCGGCCAGACCAGACCAGACCAGACCGAGACCGGGGCCAGGCGATCGTCGGTCGTCGGTCGGCGTTGTTAGGAAGTCGTCGTCGTCGTCGACGGCGATGTCGTTTGTTTGTTTGTTTGTTTGGTTTGGTTTTCCCTCGGTTTCCCTCGCTGTGGTTGTTGTTTCATTTCATTTGAGGCATAAAGCTAGATTTGTGTAAATGTCAGGTGGTAATAGTGACACTGTGCGCCACTTGATTGGTTTTACTTTGGCCAAGAGCCACACATCCCCACAGCCCCTGCCATCGGCCATCGGCCATCAGCCACCAGCCCCAGGAAGGCCCCGAGTCCCAATTTTTCTTGGTTGCAAGGTTGTTACGGTTCTCGTTGTTGCTCTCGTTGTTGTTTCTGCTGCTGCTGCTGCTGCTGCCGCTGCCACTGCCGCTGCTGCCGCTGCTGATACGTGTAGCATTTCTTTAATTGGCTCATTTTCGCGGCACATGTTCGCCGAAAAAATAACCAGAAGTCCGTACAGAAATTTATTGCAATCGAATTAAAATTGATGGAAAAGAAGAAAAAGAACTCCAGCCACAATCACACAAAACGGTGCAGCAGCCAGCCATCAATTAAACATGTAAATAAAATTCAACAAACATCAACTATTTCCAGTCCCATGCGGCGTATGAGTAATGTTCGTGGCTTTCCGTTTGACAGTTTGTCTTCTAGTTGAATCGAAAGAATTCGGCTATTGCATTGCGGCTTGTCAGCGGAGAAGAATGGCTTCGACTGGCATCCTTATACCGAAGGAAACTTTGAGTAAAACATTGTCAAGATCTGAACAATTCAATAAGCAGGAAAACTATCGAGAATGTGCTTTAATTTAAATACTTTTTAGCTCTCAAGAATGCCCAGATTGGAAACGAGTGTACAAGATACTTTCGAGAATGTAACTTTGTTAGATTATCCTTATGTTAAGGCTCTTAAAGAATCATTCAAATGTGGATATGGCTTCAGCCACTTCTGTGTTGAATTGAATGGATGAAAACGATAGCCAGACGTTTCTGTAAAGTTCTTCGGTAGAGCATCTTCGTGAGATTTGGTCAAATCTTTGGGAAAACTAAGGGGGGCACCACGCCCAGCCTCTTGACCGATTCGAGCGGTTCACGGGTGAGCTATAAGCTTTCCCACACGTGAGCGAAACATTTTCCGAAGCGAGGTCGAGCTCTCGAGCTGCCAAAGTTGAGAGCAGCAGCGGCAGCCGCGACTGGGAGGAAAATAAAAGTAATAAAAGAGATTTAAGAGACGCCCACTGAACGCTGCCACAGAGGCAACACCCTCACAGCATCCATCCAGCGGCAGCGGCAGCAACAGCAACAGCTTCAATAACCCTAGGAGTCGACTTGTATTTGTAAATTGAAAGCACACGCTGCGTCATCAAAGTCATTAAACTGTCGACTGCTTACGGAAGTTTCGTTTCTTTCATTGGATCTGGGGGCTATGGTGGCTGTTGTTTCTGTTGTTGTTGCTTTTTGGGTGTGGATCCCTCTGCGTTTTGTAACTGATATGCGACAAGAACAACACCAAACACCAAACAGCAACAACAGCCACAGCCACAGCCACAGCCATAGCGACAGCAGTCAGGGGCATGTGGGAGCGAGCGCAGCAACAGCATCCGAAGAGTGTATGTGTGTGTGTGAGTGGAGGTGTAGGTGTAGGTGTAGAATGTGGCAAGCCACTCACTCAGTTGTGGCAGCCAGCCGACAGAGTCTGCCTCAACGTCTTGCCTCTCCGCGACGGCAATTGGAAGCTACCTTCAAGTGATTCAAAAAGAAATAATAAGTGTGGAGAAGCCATGAGTTCTGGCACATTCAGACTGGGGGGATACCCTTTCGAATGACTGGGAATTTTCGTGGGTTTTAAAGATGGGATTTCCTATAGATGGGTTGTACTTTAACCTCTCTCTGTTGAGAGTTTCTCCTCCATTTGAATGGAGGAATGGAAGTTAATATTTGAAGATCCATGGAACCATGATGGAAACTTCTATTCTATTAATCTTTGAGTTCAATATAGTTCAATGTCCTGAAGAGTATATTAATAAAAATCTGTAAAAGTTATATAAACTGATAATTGAATCAAAAACAGTAGCCCTATTTCATTGAAGCTTATTTCATATAGATATATCATTCTTGTATCCAATATTAGTGTGCAGAATGCCTCAGCAAACCAGTCAAACCCTTTTTTTGTGTAGGGTATAGGATTTTAATAAATGCGGCAAATGCTAAAGCAGCTCCGGGTTCGGTTCGTCTCTGTCTTTCAGTGCTCCCACCCCTCTCCTCCGTGGATGGGATGGGGTGTGTCTCTAACTGGCGACAATTTCGCAACCCGAATAGGTGTGTTCTGCCGTGTTTCTATCGCCCTGCACCCTCTCTCTTAGACACCCCACACCCCCTCTGCAAGACACCTCAGTGAGACGATCATTTCATTCACTCACTGCAGTCGGTGCATTTCAAACGTTGTCGGCGTTTTAATGACACGCGCACAAAGCGCTGCTGATCCGCTGATTACCACTACTCGTGTCTCGTATGGTAAATATCCGCCAAAAACCTCAAAGAGAATTGCTAAATTCTGGATGAATGCGAGCAACACCTCTCCGATGCGATACCAGACCGAAATCGAAGCCCGAGTCCGTCATTCGATTCGGGGAGTGTGACTATGCTTTAATCGTGACTTTCACAATCAACCTTCAGAAAGGTTTCAAGCGACGAAGACGACGACGGCGACGACGACGGCGACGAGTAGCGTGTAGCAGGCGCAAAATGGGTTGCAGACAACGACAACAACAACTACAACAGCCGCAAAACCTACAACTACGGAAAACTACAGAAAACTGAGAGAGATATCAAGAGGAAGAGGGAATAAACTAACAACTTTTCAAAGCGTTTACTTTGGCGCTTCATCGAATAATATTTCTCACGTTCTATTTTTTATGCCGCCGCTGCTGCTGCCGCCGCTGCTGATGCCGCTGCTGCTGCTGGTCGACTGCTGCTCTTTCTTGATTTTTGTTTTTGTCTATCGATCGCCTCTTTCGGTGCTTCTCGGAGATTGACTCCAGTGCAGGGCACACGGACAGTCGACAGGCGGACAGAGACTTTGGCTTAGTTTTTAATTCGATCTATCATCTGCTCTGCCTCTCAGTACCGCACGGATGCTGCCACAGCCTCTCCGCACCCCACCACGGATGCTGCCTTGGCTCCAGCCTCGACTCTGGAGCAATTTCGATCGCTTCGATATTTCGGGGGAACTTTTTCACGACACACAATGGAATAACTGAAACAACAACGGAAGAAAATTGTATTTCATGCATATCCAGATCCACATCTTGTCAAGGGCCCATCGACTGTCATCGGAAGTCGAGAAAATTCTTTCCAGGAAAAATAGTAATCACAATTTCGCAATAGGAAATTATAATGGATCATTATGTTAGATACAAATGTACACCACATGTTAGCTTAAATTTGGATAATTTATGAAGAGGTTTGCCATAAATTAGCAATTTTAAAAAAGGCACGAAATATCAATTAATTTAATTTAATTAAAACCACTAAAACTTTTGCAAATATTTCCAAATTGTAACTGGCTCAATGGCCTGTTTGATGTGCGTTGGATATTTATTTAATATGCTTTTAATGCAAATTTTATCAATGTCTGAAGTGCGTTATTAAATCTTATATCTTCCGACTAAATATCAAGCCTAAAAAATGTTTATTGAAAGTTGTATTCCCATTAAAAGGTAATCAATTTGATGATCTATTAAGGATCAGTGGCACAGCCAACAATGATTAAGAAAAATGCAGAAAGCATCAACCTCCTTCAATCAATTTCGTTGGCATTCAACAGTCAACAGCAAAGAGGCTTTTGGCCAAAATTCTTTGCCAAAATGTCTCTCGGAGTGGGATTAGAGTCTGGCTAAGAGGGGAGTGAGGGAGAGCTACAGCTATGTATGTAAATGGAGGCCATATCCATTTGGCATTGCAAATGCCTTCCTTTTGGCCATTCCCATTCATTAGTTGGCCATTTCAATTAAGCCATAAAAGCCAAATCTAGCTGAAGACCAATTTTGCAAATCCTTTCCTCCTCTCCACCTCCACCTCCACCTCCTGCTAGCTGCTAGCTGCAACAGCCTCTGCCTCCTGGTGCCCCGCCAGATTCTTCTCCACGTCCAGAGGCTGGCACAATGTTATTGCCTTTGCATGTTGGAAATCATAAAAATGTTAAATGACAAGCGGGCGCATGTTCATTTTAGCGTTGTCTGTCTGTAGCTGTGGCTGTTGTGGTTGTTGGCCGTTGCTGCCATCGCTGCAGTGGTTGTTGCTGTTGCAGTTGTTCGCATTGTCAAATTGCGATCAAAAACGCAACAAACGAAACATGCCACACGGAGCCTGGCCCCCTAGCCGGAGACAGACCTCCTCCTCCGACCAGCAGCATCATGAATCAAATGTTGGGCTCCAAGCCACCATCAAACACACTCTCTGGAGTGCAACCACAACAACAACAGCAACAACCATTGGTGCAACAGCAACAGCAACAACAACAACAACAACCAGAATCAGCTGAACGTTGAATGCGTTTTAACGGCTACTTGTCTTTAGCTATTTATTGAAAGGATTTTCAACACTCGCCCAGAGAGCGAGCAACGCGACCTGACTCCCAGAGGCCTGATGCACTGAGAGAAAGTTTAGGGCAATCAAGAAACCAAATTTCTGAATTAATTAACACGAAAGGCAGGGGGTAGCAATCTGGAAAAGTCTCAACAAAAGTTTACCTACTATGTAGTAAACTTTCCCCTAAAGAAAATGCCTCTATTACATTCCCTTCCTTGCTCTACTTATTTTCTCTCAGTGTATTCGGTCCGCTCAATCTGCGTTCGCTGCCACAGTCTTCAGTCTTCAGTCCTCAGTCTTCTGTCTTCTGTTTTCCGTCTTCCGTCTGCTGTCTTCAGTCTTCAGTCTGCCAGTTGCTAGCGTCACTCATTCATGCATTCAATCATTTAATTCAATTTGAAATTGTACAACAAGTCGCACATTTGCGCCTGCCACATGTCCACATGTCCACAGTCGCCAGAGTCGTAGTCGGACTCCTAGTCGGATGCGGATTGGTAGCTGAGCGCGCATTCAGTGTTCAGCTCAGCAGCTCAACAGCTCAGCAGCTCAAAGCGGGTCCTGGAGCTGGTGATGCCACAGTCGAACCAAAAAATACACACACATTTGATTATGAAAAGCCTGCGTCTGCGTATGCAACTGCGTCAGCGTCAGCGTCAGAGTCAGCGTCTGCGTCTGCGTTTGTGGCAGCAACCAAATCGATAAAAATAATTGGTTGACTGTTGCTCACTCAGAGGCAGAGACTCGACTGCGCTCGAATTCTGTTGAATTTTCAGTTTGACATGGATTGCTGCTGCTGCTGTTGATCGGTTGGTCCCGATCAGGGATCGACCGACAACTATGGAGCGAGTTGGGGACACGGGCAGGGGCAGGGGCAGGGGCAGTGGCAGTAGCAGGGGCAGGAGCAGGGGCCCCAGATGAAGAGGTGGAGGGCTGGTACTGTTTGGTGGAAAGACGACCATTACAACATGGACAGACGTTGGCGGCAGTTTTCCCACGTTCGTGAAAATATTTTTTCGCAAATTATTGGCAAAATAAAATTGTGCACATTTTGGCCTAACGATTTGAATGTGTTTTTCTTCTGTGCGGTAGACGGGTGTGCGGGTGCACGGGTGTGCGGTGTACGGTGGATGGTGTACAAGGAAATTAAGGCCGGCAAATGGTGTAATGTTGTATGTAATCCTAATGAAGCCATATACCATATATACGCCATATAGATAATTGATGAATTCGATTATGAAATCAGTGTGAGAAGTTGTCATAGATTCGATAATATATGGGTATATGGGTTAATGGGCGTTGGTAACGGATGGCTTAAGGAATGCGATTCAGAAGATAAAATAAAGACAGTAAAATAAAAATAGAATTTGAAGGAAAATAGTTGATACGAATTGATTAAATAGAGAGCAAAAGGCAGACATATCGAGAGACAGATAGGCAGGATTGGCATATGGATAGGAAAATAAATGATAGTTACATATGAAACCAAAATGATAATCCCTCTGGATATACCTATATATGTATTTAATTTATCATTGTCATGTGTTGCAATTGTTGATGCAAATTCAAATTAGGGTTATTATATTTCCTTCTTTTAATTGCGTTCTATTCAAAAGTGTGATCTTTCTTTTAGATTTTAATCATCCAATTAGCACCAGAGCTCTGAACCGCCTAGAGATCCTCCCATAAAGTTCCCTTAATGAGCAACCCGCCAATTAATTTCCCTCTCATTGGATGCACCTTTGCGCCTGTGTTCCCCCATGTCCCGTGTCCCCCCGTTGCACAACAAGTTGCTTGCCCTAAATCATCGTACAAATCTGCAGATATACGAGTACTCGTACAAAGAAACTAAGAAAAGGAAAGAAAAGAGTGAAAAATTCCTGCGCAAATTACGCAAAAGCTGGAAAAACAAATGTGAGCAAATTTTTATTTACTTAACGTGTGTACCTGGTGACAGTTGTCACGGCGAGGAGACTCTGAATCGGATTCAGACTTGGAGTTAGAGTCGGAGTCAGAGCCAGAGCCAGAGCCAGAGACTTGGGGCAGAGACAACACTTTAAAAAATTAATTGCTGAGATTTATGAGCCAGTTAGTGGATCGAATCGAAGCGAAGCGGAGCGGAGCCACAGCCACCAGCCACCAGCCACGTCCAAGTCCGACTTCTGCTGCTTCTGGTGCTGTCCCGAGGTCCGAGTCCGAGTCCAAGTTGGAGCTGGAGAAGATGTCGGAGTCGGGAGTCGAGAGTCGGAGTGCGTGCTCGGTCCGTTAGGAGTTTAAGAGTTGAGAGCCTTATAAGGCTGCCGACTCTCGACTCGGCTCGACCGACTCGACTCTCTGATGGCGCGTTTTATGCATAAGCTGAACCACATTTTCCAGCCACTTCACACTTTTATCAGTTTAAAATATGAAGCGGCAAACTATGGGAAAATCTTTTTATAGACCTGCCTCTACCCTGCCGCAGGAGGGGTGGGACAGGGGGGGCGACGGACCCCTGAAGTTAAAGGCAGAGTAAGATCCGAGTAAAAAAGAGCCGACAGTCAATTGTGTGGAGAAAAGATTTGCGAGACCTGATAAAGCCGAATGCAGTTGGATGCACTCGTGAGATGATGACGATGGCTATAGGGAGATGGAGATGGGGTCTACTGCAGTGAGAGAGTCGTTTTCCTCGCAGCATGGAGCAGCAGCGGCAGCAGCAGCGGCAGCCGTCTCTTGCGGTTTTAAACTCCACTTTTTCGCCTGGGCACACTATAATTAGACAATAAACAAAGCCAAAGCCACATACACAGACACAGACAAAAGGCAAAGGCATTGAGTGTTCATTTGGGGCGTGGCCAATGCATCACACACCACACACACACCACACTCACACACGGATATTTTTACACAAAGAGGCAGACAGACAGATACAACAACCAATGGGCAATCAAAATCAGCGACAAATTGTGCATTTTGTGGTCACAAATTGAGTTAACGCTGCCAAATTAGCGGCATGAATTTATCGCTCGGCCAACGGCCAGCCACAAAACAAAACCAATCCAAAACCAAAGCACAACCACAAGCCCACAGACAGAGATACAGATACAGGGAGACCAGAGACCGGAGACCGTAGACCGTAGACCGGAGATACAGGGAGACACTGAGACTGAGACTGAGACAGAGAGAGAGAGATTCGTTTCGGGTTCGGGTTCGGACATGGGGACCGAGACGAAGTCTGAGTCTGGGACTGGGCAAAACGCTTTAATTAAGTCTTTACGAGGCCAGGCAATCGGGCAGCAGTTGCAGCCGGCACTGAGAGAAATGAGGGGCATACGCAAGGATGAATGTGATAGCGATAACCCTTTCCAGAGCTTAAGGTTGGTTGGGAAATCCGACTGCCTCTAATTTCTAGAATAATGATGGAATAGAAGGATTTCCGCTTAATACAGCACTGAACAAAGAGGAAATTTCAGCACTCATGCACCACCGTTTCCCTCAGTGTATGTCTGGATAGCCAGCATCATTTGAAATTGGGTGCACCGCCACTTTGGCTCGCTTAAATAAATAAATCTGCTCCGGCTGCCGCTGACGCTGCTGCTGCTGTTGCTCTGTGGCCAACAACAATTGGCGCTCGCCTCTTGCCACCAATAAAAGATCGCAGCTCGCTGATTTGACAGGTGAACAATTTTGGGGTTGGGCAGTTTTCAGGGGTCCGAGCCGCAGCCGCAGCCACAGCCACAGACACACTGCCACAGTTGCACACAGCCTTCGCTGCAGCTCCACTTGCAGCATGTGTCGCTGCCTGCTGCTGCTGGCTGCTGCCGTGGATGGTGCAGTGCAGTGCAGTGCCCACCCACCTGGCTTCGATTGGAGCAAACATTTGTTTTCCTCGCCAGATTATTTCAACAAACTGGTGACAACAAATTAATTTAAAAGATTGTTCAGATATCCGCATGGTTTATATTTTACTTGGATAGTTAGGCTCTCCGTTGGCAGCATCGGTGGGTGGTTGTGGAGGTTGTTAGCACCATTGATAACTCAGGGAAGATATAAGCGGACTTTTTCCGCTGACTGTGGGAACAGCTGGAAGATGGGACTTCTTAGATTGAATTCCAGTCCAGAGTCCATGTGAGGCTTAGTCTTTTCCTCTTTAGGATCACAGTATAGAAACGATGAGGCAGTATACAAGATTTGATTCCAAGGTATCTGTCCTTCGGAATGTGAAGAGAATTAAAAAGATAGCTGTGTATAGACATAAGATATAAGCTATAAGATCAATAGGCCATAGGCTCTTCCAAACTGCCAGCTCTAGGTAAAACCCTATTATATATGTACGTATATGTATCTCAATTTCTTGCTCTGCATAGAAGATCATCATCGTCTTCTGTCATTCGGTAAATCTTAATCGCATTGTTCGCTTCCAATATGCAAACATTTTGCATGGTTTTCACCCCAAACAAAAAATTGATTGCACACTTCAAATATCATCGAAAAGGAGGGGGCGCATGACGGATGCGATCGGATCGGCCGTCGAGACAGGCACAAATAAATATCGCAATGCCGGGCCATAAATAAAGCCAAGCGAAAAATGTGCCGAAATCGAACATTGAACATCGAACATCGATTTTGCAAGGTCAAACGGAGGAGTTGAAGCTGCAGATGGAGTCGGAGTCGGAATCGGAGTCGGAGTCGGAGTTCGGGATGAAAACTGGCTGTGAGAGATGGCCTGGCGAACTGCTGGCTGGGTTTTGGGCCCTTAAACTTTTCAAAAGTCAACAGCAGTTTAAACTCGTTTGCAAAACACTAACGGGCCAAAACGCCTCGACGACGTCGCCCTCCTGCCGGGCTCTACACTCAATTTGTTTGCCCAGCGGCATTGAGAATTGGAGTGTCAAACTTTCAGCTTTCAATGCACGCCAGGATCCAGAGTCCCAGGGCAAGCGCGCAGACAGAGTCGGAGCTGGAGTCGGAGTTGGGTGCTGGGGGAGCGGAGCTGAAGCTATGGCTAAAGCCGGAGGAGGTTGGATGGCCTGGGATGGCTTCTTGCTGGTTTTGTATTGACATTAAATGAAATAATCTGCGATGATTGTGCATTAGTTGCAGTCGGGAGACTCACAGAGGCGATGCTGGAGATGCTGGGTGCTGGTTGCTGGTTGCTGGGTGCTGGTTGCTGGGGCACTGTCGTCCATGGCCAGGGACTGGGGTAATAGTTCTAGACTGCTTGCTGCCTTTTTCTGTGCAGCTCCAAAGAAGTGTCGGGTCGTTGGGGGGGAGGTGGGAGGGTGACTGCGGTGGTATCTGGGGTACGTGGGGTACCTGGGGAGGATGACTGCTCGCGGAGCGTCGGTTGGTCGTCGTGGTTCCCATGGCATGATTTTGCATGAAATAATGTGGCGCACGAGTGGGCGGGCAGAACCGTGCGGGGGGCCACTTGTCGTGGAGCAGTCTTTTTGGCATTGCCAGAGCTCCCAAGCACAGTGGTTTTTATCGAGCGGATAATGAACGAATTGCTCTCATTGGGAGCTAATTGGTGTACTCTTTATGGGTATTTTTTCCATAGCTGAGGGAGTAGATAGGAAATTATTATGGATATGTTTGATGTGTTGTGCCATCTCTCATCTATGAATTATTCCTAAGAGTATGCCCTTTGCTCTCTAGGGCGATAGAGTTCTCCCCAAGTCTTTGGTTTTCAATCATTTGTAGATTTTCCCTAAACTTCGACCCAATGTACTGTGGAGCCTTGTGTCCCCCCCTCGTGCTTTGCCGCTTTGTTGCCTTTTGGAAGCTTCATTCAGGCGCTTGTCTTTCGGTTTCTGTTTCTGTATCTTTTTTTACTTCTTGGGCTGTTGGGGCTTTTCCGTTTTTCTGTTTCTGTTTTCTGCCGCTCAACCAAATTTGCGATGAAACAGGAACCGTTAACTGCGGCAATTTGTGCCTGCTGCCGTCCCTCCCTGTCTCTCTCTGGGTTCTCTTTGGGAGTCTCCGTGGTGATAGTGTGTCTCTCTCAGTTAGTTTCCCACGTTATAATTCGTTAGATTTCCAATGCTTTTTTCGGTGCATTTGGACTTGGCTTCGGATTGCTTTAGTTACGATAGCTCCTCCACTGATTGACGGGCTGATGCTGGGCATACTCTTTAAAGGCTCCCAGCTCCTTATGCTGGGCCGGCTGGGCCGGCTGCCCCGTGCCTCCAGTTGACACTCGGAGTCGGAACTGGAGAGTCGGGAATGGGAATGGAGCTCGGGGCATTGCGTGCGGCCAGGCCTTTCTCTTTTGTTGCTCTTCTCTCTTTCTCCTGGCATCACGTGCAAGCAATTATTTTATCAATCATTTAGGCGCTAGTCGATGTTGCGTCGCTGCCTCCTCCTCGCCTGGCTAGGCCTGGGCCCCATCGACGTTGTATTTAAGGTGGTGGCTGCACTGCAGAGTGCTGTGCGCTGTGGTGCGGCGTGGTGCGGTGGTGCTCAAACAGCGAAAACGCATTTAATGTCTGCTTAGTGTGATTACGACGCATTAATGCCGTGCTTCAGCCAGCCAACCAGCCAGCCAGCCAGCCCGCCAGCCCGACCATCCGACCATCCGACCATCCGACGAGCCGGCATCGTCTCCACCTTGTAGATTCGTTTTGTTTTTGCTTTTAACTGTTTTACAGTCACCGGGCCCGGCTTGGCCTGGCTCGGCTCGGCCCGGGCCGGCCTGGTCTCTGGTCTGGGCGCTTCTTCTTCCAGCTGGTGTTGTTATATGTGTGTTAACTTTCAAATAAATTAAACATGAAGCTGGGATCATTTATTTCACTCGCTCCACCTAACCAGAGATTCGAAGCCCCGCCACAGTAAGAGAGTGCTCGACGCTCGACGCTCGTTTGGGGGCAAATACACACATAAATACAAGTACTCTCTCATGATCACACACACACACACGCATCAATGTATATGTTTGTTCCACACATAAGTACATTAGTTTAGACCTGGCCAAAAGACTCTGTGCGCAATGTTTCTTCATTTTCACATTAAATGTGCAATCCCCGACATTTGTTTGAATTAACACGCGGCAATTACCGCTCACCAAACTCCAAGCTCTAGACTCCAGGCTCCGACTCCGACTCCAACTCCAACTGCAACTCCAAATCCATTCCCAGCTCTAGCTCCAGCTCCAGCTCCGTCTGCGGGCCGACCGCACTTGGGCTAACTACTTGTATCCCAGGCTCTGCCTTTCAGCCTTTCAGCCTCCCAGCCTTTCGGCCTCATTTGGGGGCTTTTTAGGGGGCAGTAAAAGTCTCCGCTTAACAGACACACTCGATCAATCTATCGGTAATGTTAGGGTATGGTATTATGTGATCGGTATACACTGATTGCAGGGTGCTAATTCATCGATAAACGACATTAATTAATGTCGCATGTGGTGCCTGGGGACTGTTTAAAGGATCTTTAATTATTTCGATCATTTATCGCAGGCATTTATCAAGCACTTAATAGGTGCAACTAGCTAGCACAAGTGTTTGGTGGGTTCTAAATTGAAAGCAGTGGCTAGCAGGTGGTTCGTGGTATATTTTTGATTGCTAAAAGGAATCTAGTATTATCGATTTACATTTTATGGTTTCATTTTGCTTCACTTTCATTATCGATATATTCTCTTCAGAGCTGTGCGTTTTCCAGCTCTCACCATTTTCCACATTTATACATACGTATATATTCTGTTAAGTGAAAACGGCATTAAGTCCTCTCCTGCCAGCCCCAATCGATTACATATGCGCATCAATAAATCAATGAAATGTTGCATAAAACGATCATTTAATGCCTTCTTCCCCAGCTATGGCCATGGCTATGGCTATGGGTATGGGTATGGCTGCACCATGCCCCCAATCCCCGCCCAATCAGAATTCTGCGACCATAGCATTTATATGGCAGTGCCATAGGATAGGTGGTGACCATAGAGGAAACCACTTAAACTGCTTTGCCGCTGTTTATCTCGGACGACGACCGGGCAGACAAAGAAATGCATAAATTATTTCTCCCAGGCATTTTAAAGCGCCTGTTAGGCGAGTTGGCCGACTGCCGATGGCCGATTCCCGATGCAGCAGCAGCAGCAGCAGCAGCAGCAGCCGCCTCTGCCTACTTACTGGCCATTTAGAAAGCCTTCGACTTCGATTGCGACTGCGACTGTGACTGTGACTGCGACTTCGCCTTAGCCCAGGCCGTGTCCACGCTTTTGTCCATATTTGTACACAATTAGCAATGACACAGTAAAAAAAAACGACCAAGAGAAAAAGAATCGCAGCAGCAGCAGCCAGCAGCAGCAGCCAGCACCAGCAGCAGCGGCAGCAGCAGAGTAGGCACAAAAAATGCAAAATTAAAGGAAACAAACTTCACACACCATAAATCGATTATCATTGCACACAGATATACGAGTACGAGTACGAGTACAAACACACACACGCACACACACACGCACACATGGGCATTAAATCAAATTGCGCATTTTACGCCTCGTCGGGTTTGTGCATAAATTTATTTATCGACTTGTCCATCGACAGTGGCTGCCGTCGCCTTATCGCACACGCATCCACGCCATCGACATATCCCCATCCTTAAGTCCGATCATCATCATCATGATCATCATCGACATGGACATCGACAGCGACAGCGACACGGACATTGCGTATACGCCGTGTGCCCGTGCCCGTGTGCTCTGCTTCTGTCTGTGGCTGCGGCTATGGCTGGATCTGTGTGTGCATGCATAAAATGTATAACAAAATTGTCATTAGCGTAAAGCATTTGTTAAGCACTCACAGATCAAGCGATAAGTCAGCGTAGGGGCGGGGGTACGACGACTGCAGAGCAGGCCAGAGCTTCCCTCTTCCTCGCTCGGACAGGTCCCAATGCTGACCATCCATCCATCCATCCAGCCAGCCAGCCAGCCAGCCATCCAGCCATCCATCAACGCCATCGTCTTTGGCTGGGAGAGAACACGCGCTGACAATCAATGGCGACAAGCGAAGCTGCCTGAAACGAGTCCGGTTGGGCGATGAGGTGTGGATGAGGTGCGATCCGATGAGGTGCGGTGTTGTGAGGCATGGTTTGGTCCGGGTCCAACTATTTCACACCTTCGCCTTCGCATTCGCTTGGCTCTTGGCTCTTGCCTGGCTCTGACTGGGGATCTGGCTCGCTGGCTCGCTAGCTCACTGGATCTCTGGCTTTTTTGGCTTAGACGACGACGACGACAACATCCGACGACGACGGCGGCATCCGAGACCAAGGCATGGTGTAAAATGCCTGCATGATTGGCATTGCTTTTGTATCTTCGCTCTCTGTGTCTCTGTGTCCATGTCCGTACCTCGTCGTCAGCTTATTGACAATGCGTCAGGCGTTTGCTCCGCTGGCGGTGGTCAGCTTTGATGACTCCAGATACAGCCAGAGCTGGAGCTGGAGCTGAAGCTGAAGCTAAAGCTGGAACTGAAGCCGAAGCTGAAGCCTGGTCTACAGCTGCAGTGGTCTAAAAACTAGTTGCGTTGACATACCAATTAACTTGACAAATACATAATTGGTAGTAAAAACAATTAAATGTTGGTCGTTTTTTTGTTGCTTGCTCTCTTGATCTGGCTACCGCCTTTTGATCAAGAACTCCATCCGAGGCATGCCCCCAAACACACGACACACGACTCTGATCGACCATTTCGCTGTCAGCTTATGAGTCTCAGAAATTCATTTAAATTTATCTAGTTGTCAGCGTTTTTCTGCCGGCTCTAAGATATTTGCACAATTTGCTCATAAAAAACAAATCAACAAAAAAAAACCACACACAAATGCAGTGGGTGCGAGGGAGAGGTAGCTACACCGAGGGACAGAGACAGGGAGAGAGAGAAGAGGAGAGGAGAGGAGAAGGAGAGGGACAAACGGCAGCCACTAACGAAGCGCCGCCAACGTCTTGGCGATGCTGTTTGCTGATTTTGTTGTGGGCAGCCCTCGCTGAAAATACAAAATACCCTAAGGGAGTCGGGGCATTACGGAATCCAGAGGATGTTGGAGCACAAAGAAATTCATTGCTTATCGATGGGAAATTAGGTAATTGCCATGATAAAGATGGAAAATAAACGATAAATTGCCGATCTATTAACCAATCGAAAAGCCTGAATTATGGAATGGAATAAAAAAGTATTGTTAGTTAAATAGGGACGAAGGCACCAAAGGGCATTTCATCTTCGCTATTTCCGACTGCATTTTATTTCTCCTCCTAGTGCCTCCTTTTTTTTGGCTCTGTGGCTCTCTTTGGCAGGTGCAGTTTGCATTTGCCGCCGCCGCTGCCGCTGCTGCTGCTGTTGCCGCTGTTGTTGCTCATTAGCTTTTTTCCCTGCTGCCACAAAGTCTACGTCTGTTACCATTTTGGGCTCTCTGGGAATCAGGCGCTGGATTAGCCAGGCACTAGGCAAACAGGCAGGCAGGCAGCGGGCAGCGGGCCGCTATAAGGTAAGGTAAAGTACGCTAAGGCATGGCAGCCGCCAAAAGGAAAATCGAAATGCCTTGCCATGGTGTGCAGTGTGCAGTGTGGGAAAACTTTTATTTCAAGGTTCAAAAGACGCCCGCAGAGTGTGAAAAATGGCTAAAACAAAAAGCTGTGGCTACAGCCATTGCAGAGGGTATATAAAGGGGGATTTTAGCTTGCGGCTGCCCCCACGGCGTATGCGCAATGCCATAAATTCAATGTGACTCGCGGTGGCCCAAACCGATCCGATCCGATCCGATGCGGTCAGCCCCGAAGTTGGTCAAATGATGTGGTGGCCCAGAAAGCCGGCAACGCAACGTTTCATTTTCATGTGTGAAAATTGCAGAATCCCATCCCATTTGCGGCTGCCAATCCGAAGCCAAAATGCGAATGCGAAAGCGAAATACGGATACGCCGTGCCAGTGCCACTGGCAGTGCTTGTGCTTGTGCTTGTGCGCCATGTTGTTTCATAATTATAACTTAAATACGACAGTTTTATATAAAAATCAAAAATCAACTAGTAAATCAAAGTAAGCGAGTGCGCGAGTGCGCGAGCGCCTGGCAATTAAGTGGCTACAAACGTAACAGACGATGGTGCTTTGGTGGTGCTCTGGTGGTGCTTGGCCAAGCACGTCGCCATCGACAGCGAGAGCGAGAGCTCGGACTGAGGTTCAGAGCCGGGAGTGGAGACCGGAGACCGTCGACCGTAGACCGTAGACCGGGGACCCGGCTAGGCCCAAGCCAAGCTTCAGCCAAGCGAACTGTCAATTATAACCAATCGCACACCAAGTGCACATTAAACCCTATCAACTGTTTCTGTAATTTATTGTTCGGGTGGGTTTTTCTCCTCTCCACTCCTCTCCTCTCTCCCCGTCTCTCTCGGTGTCTCTTCTATCTTCACTCGCCCTGTGCTCGGTTCTTCTTGCTTCCACAGTGGCAAGTCTTGCAGTGGCATTCGGTGCGAGATCCGCATTGCTTTGCACACACCGCACACGCTGCAGCACAGTGGGACAAGGGCGGCTGGGATTGAACAACTAATGAGCTGCCAACCCACGGTAGCCAGGGGCAGGGGATATCTAAGGTGGAAAAGTCATCATCTAAGGTTAAAGTCTTGATTAATTATTATTATCGAAAGCATAGAAACTGGAATCAAGGGATGCCCCTTAAATATTTCTCTCCTTGAAACCCAATTTGATATACGAAATGCTCGAAAGAGGTTCCACTGTGTACCCCCCACCCGCCTTAGCGATGCCTTTTCTTGGTCTTGGTAGGATCTCGTCTCATCATAATTATCGCTGTGACGGCGACTGGGGCGGCACGTTCAAGTACGCAGCGAGGGTCGGAGGAGTGGTGGAGATCTAGCTATCCAGGAAGAGGGTTGGGGAGGAGGTCCAATCTAGCTGGATATAGAGAGGCAGTCTGGGAGGTAGCCAGCGTAAATCTGGCAGAGTCAAATGAGCAGTTTATGGCCAGATACGCTGCGCTGCGATGCGATGCGACGCAACGCGACGACCATTTGAAGACGCGCCAAAGGAGCCCGAGATGGAGGAGCCTGTCTATATAGCATCGCCACTCGGGGGCAACATTCACTTTTTTTATTGCACCACTTTGGCAATAGGCACAAGTGTGATTTCGAATCTCTGGGTCGCCTGGTGGTGCACCGCCTGATGGTTGCCCGTTGCCCGTTGCACCGTTGCACCGTTGCCCCATTCCATCGTTCCGCAGTTGCCCCACCGTTGTTGCTGCCAAATTGGCAGAAATATGAAGTCAGCGTGTGCATTTTGGTAAAAGCGGTGATTACACACACTGAGACATAGGGAAACATTCACTGGGATATACTGGATTCGCTGGAGAATGGCCGTTCGAGAGACGAGAAATATATGACAGACGGAGGTTGCCACATAATGCGCATTAGCATACAGCATGCAGCATACAGTTTAGAGCGAGCTGGAGCTGGAGCTGTAGTCCATAAGCCACTGTTGCCGCGGCTACCCATCCAGCCTTCCAGCCTTGCAGCCTTGCAGCCTTCCAGCCTTCCAGCCTACTAGCTACCCTTCCCTTCCTAACCGTTTTCACGGAGGCTGGCTGGCAGTGCAATTGCAAATGGGGCACAGAGACAGAAACAGAAACAGAAACAGAAACAGAAACAGAAAGACTCAACCTCAACTCCAAAGCACTGCACTGTGGGCTGACGTTGATGGCCAGTTCAATTAAATGCCATCAATTTTAATAACGCGCTCGGACCTGGGCCCGGGCCCGGGCTGGGGCTCGGGCTCGGGCTTGGACCTGGTCTGGGCCAAGTTAACGGATCTCAACCTCAAGCCCCTCTTTGGGTCTGTTGCTACCTTGGGCGACCTGAAGCTTGGGTGCCTGGGTGCCTGGGTGCCTGGGTGCTGGGGAAACAAAACGCTCTCTGGCATGGAAATTACAAATGCATCAACAGAGACCCGGTACACATGTGTAGACAGTCGCAACGCACTCGAAGCACTTGAGGCTAAGAAACAAGCAGCGGACCAGTGGACCAGCGGACCAGCGGACCAACGGACCAGTCCCAACCCCAGAAACAGCACTCACTTCACAGCAAGCCCAGAGAGCGAGAGAGCGGGAGAGGGAGAGATCTGGTCAGTTCCGACTGGGTCTTGTGGCCCTCGGTCATATATAGTTGCAGGCTTGACAAAGCACTTAAGCCTGGGTCACTTGTACAGTTCGCTTTTTCCTCGTTTTTCTTTCTTTCGCTGCTTTGTCTTCTGTCTTCTTGCCCCCCTTCTGACAAACGAGATGCACACGGGAAAGCAACGTCAAGAAGCGGGGAAAAAGCAAGTGAAAATTGAATGTGCTAAGCAGGTAAACCCGCGGGGGGATGATGGTGGGGTGGGGGGGTTTATAAGAATAAATTATAAATACCTCTCAACTGTAGATTGTGGCTTATAATTTGCAAGATTTCGCACACTTTTAGACACACTTTTACGCACAGCACACACGATGGTCGAGAAGAGCAGCTGAATATGCGAGAAAATTGATCATAAATCATAGAAGAATCGGTTTGGGGTGAGGAAAATGCACTAATGTGTCGTTTCTTACTAGTGGTAATTAATTTTTAATTCTAGTGGTCTAGAAAAGGATGAAAATCGATTAGAAATAACACAAAATAAGTAGAGGGGAAGGAATACAATTCTTCGGATTTCTCTTAACAGAACAGAAGAGCAAGCGAGAGAGCAACACAAAAAGCAGGAAAACCTTTTGGTTAATGAGCAGCCGCGGGTCGAAGGTTAACGCAATTCAGTTCCGAATGATGTTCAGGCCATATTTATTTGCTTAGTCGCAAGGTTGGGCGCATTTTCCAGCACTACTGCTATAATGATCATGCGTGATTAGATGTGTCTACGTCTGTGTATCCTGTGCAAACGCACTCAACCATCAGTAGGCGTGCCCTACATTGAAATGATCGAAGATGAAGGGGCTAAGAAAATCACTTGTAGAATTAGCAACTATGTGAATATTCCAACTAGCAATTTGAACTTGGCAAACCTTCGGGGTAATGATCGATACACCTCAGCAGCGACTATCAATTATCGATTACTTAAGGCTGCTAGCCAAACAAACATCGAGAATCACTTGAGACTTTCAGCAAAAAGTAAGAGAAAAAGTGAAGAAAAATAAGCAAAGGCTGCCCTGCCCCGCCCTGCCCTGCACTGGCCCCCTCTGTTGGCCCGGTTGTGCGGCGATCCAAGACAAGTGGCCAAGTGGCCAGAAGCGAGAATTGAGCAAACTTGTATATGACTCTGGCGGCCGGAGCACCCTTCGAGGAAGGTACACACATAGTGGACTACTGTCGGTGGCAAAAGTGATACAGGTAGAGGTAGAGGTAGTGTTAGAGGCAGAGGTAGAGGTAGAGGAAGGAACGAACGGCTGGCAGTAGCAGCTGCTGCTGCTGCTGCTGCCGCAATTGATGTTGATGTCGCGGGCGCCAAAATCGACACACTTGTCCCGAGTCTCGGGGCCCGGGTGCCACTGCAACTGGCAGCCGCAACTGGCAGTCGTCGTCTGGTTGAAGTACAGGTTAAATGGATCACGACTGCACGGATTCGCTGTCCGTCGCAGTCTTGGCTGTCTGTCGGCCATAAAATACGCGACATGCAAACGTTTTTGATGCAATGAGGCGGCCAAACGAAATTAGGAAATTGTGTAAAAACTCCTAACTGACAAGGCAAAGTGTTCCACACGTAGAGTCGCTGGGATGCTGTTGCTCTGGCTGCTGCTCTGGCTGGGTCTCAGCCTGATCCTCTGTGGCTGGCATTAGGTTGTACGAGTACTCTGCCAATATAGACGGGGCAGACAGTCAGCCAGTCAGACAGTCAGTTGGTGGTTCATTTACGAGTCTCATTAGGCATTTGCGGCCATAAAGTCGCTCTCCCGCCAGTCGACGACCATTTTGGCCATTTTGTTAACCGAATCTCAATTCCTTTTCTTCCCCCTCCCATTCCATTCCATTGCAGCGAGCACTTCGCATGGAAGCAGCAGCAGTGGCAGTGGCAGCGGCAGCAGCAGCTGTAAATCCTCATCGACCACCAAAGCAGTCCATAGCAGCATCAACTACAGCAATGGAAAGCAGACTGGATCATCCTCATCCTCCAGCAGCTATGCGGCCGGTGCCTCGGCCGGTGCCTCGTCGTTGGGGGCCTTTGGCCGTCAGCATCAGCAGCCCACTCAGCAACAACTTTATGCCTCCGGTGTGTCCAAGCTGCCATTCTCGCCATTCTTTGCCGCGTCGCCATTCTTCTTCACCTACCGCCGGATTAGCGGTGGTGGCGCTGGCGCTGGTGCTGGCTCCGGCTCCGGCAGCGGCAAGCAGGAGGACAACAACAACAGCTGCAGCTACAACAATGGCAGCAGCGGCGGCAGCAGCAGCAACTCCTCCTCGCTCATGCAGGACTACGACCGCAAGTTCAGCCTGCTGAGCCTCTTCAAGAATCCCTACAAGTTCAGCGACGGGCAAACGGCGAGGAAGACCTCGCCGACGGGCGGCAGCTCCAGCAAGTCGGCGGTGGCCCCCGCCTGCTCCTCCTCGTCCTCCTGGAAGAGCTACGCGGGCTCTGGGTCGCCGCACGCCGCCCTTAATCCGGCCTTCGGTGGCATGGCCCTGGGCGCCACGCGCAAGGACAACAGCAGCTTCAGCGGCATCAACTTCGGCAGCGGAGCCTCCTCCTTTGCCCGGTCCACCTCCTCCTCCGATGCGACGGCCAACGGCAGCTACAATGATCTCTCCAAGAACCGCAAGGTACACAAATGCGACACCGAAGGCTGCGACAAGGTCTACACCAAAAGCTCGCACCTCAAGGCGCACAAGCGAACGCATACGGGTGAGTAGAGGGGGAGGCTTTAGACCATACCTATTGCTGATGCTGTGAAACATTTTCCAGGCGAGAAGCCGTATGTGTGCACCTGGGAGGGCTGCATCTGGCGCTTCGCCCGCTCGGACGAGCTGACCCGCCACTACCGCAAGCACACGGGCGTGAAGCCCTTCCGGTGTCAGCTCTGCACGAGGAGCTTCAGCCGCTCCGACCATCTCTCGCTGCACATGCGCCGCCACTGAGCAGGGAGGCAGCAAGGAATGAGGATTGTGACTGCCGATCTGGCCATACATATATACTAACATACATATCTATATAGACGCCGAGAATACTCATCGAAGATGCTGCTCGCTCTTGACTATTTATATTCACACACGCACACACACACACACACACACAAATCGCTTTCCATTGTTCATTTACTGAGACCAGATTTTCCATATTTTCGATATTGCTTAAGTAGCTCAATTTAGTGGTAAGCGGGCTCAAAGCCCAATCTATTTATAGGTTATGCATAGTGGTAGAGCTGAAGAATTTGTAAAATTCATTCACATATTCACAACCCAGAGACAATTGCCTTCAGAAGCCAAGTTACGAATGGATTTTTAAACCTACTACTCGTACATATACTCGTAGAGAATATCCATATAGTTTCATACAGATTATACATATATATACAGATAGTTTTGGATTGGTGCTAGCAACTTGCGTGTATATATATATACATATACTTATACATATGTATATAGATCTAGATGTATTTGGTAAGGCAAATTTTAACTAATTTTAGATGAAATTTTTTATTGGTTGTTAAGTAGAAAATTTTATACTCGTACACCACACAAAAAGAAAAACGAAAAACGAAAAACAGAAAACAAAAAACAAAAGAACGAGCGACACAAAAGAGGCACAAAAACCAGAAGAAGCCAAGCAAAGCAATATATTTATATAAATAGAAATTCTCTCATATATAGGATATACCTACTATACACACTTTGTACTATACACTATACGCATATGATATGATAGTTAATGGAGAACAGAGGTGGATAGCTAATGGTGGATTGGTGTGGGAAGTGCAGAGAAGGGACTTCCATTTTTCGTATTTTTGTATGCAAATGCCAGGAGAAACGAGTGATGGATTCGTTTTGATAGGTAAAAATTACTGCATTCCCTAAGAGACTTTTTTATCACATGATGTTTAATCAAAAAAGTTCATTTATCGCATCAGCTTTTGTATAATATTTCTCTCATCTTCTCCCTTCTTTCCTTTCAATGAATTCCTTTAGATAGCATATGTATTTCCTTAAGAACCAGTTTTCGTTACACTTTTAGTCCTAGACTTGTAAAACGCACTGTATTTCCTGCCTAATCCCAGCAGCACTCTGTCGCATACCCAACTGTCATTATAGATTTAGCTCCACACACACACACAGACACACTCCAAGAAACACACACAAAAAACACACACACAAACAAAAGAAAAACAAATTGTATTATTTTTTGAAATAAAAGAAAAGCAAATACTTTTTTTCGTACCATATGCAGACATACGGCGGACACTGTGCTCATTACGGGGTCTGTGGCCAAATCCGTTGTGGATTTTCATTTGAATGAAAAATCAATTGAGCTCACAATGGGGCAATGGCTAACCAAGTGGTTAGGCTCCCTCCTCCTACTCCTCGTCCTCCATCGCCTTCACTGATCCGGTGGCGGCTCCCCAAAGATGTGTGGCAAGTTGTCAGCAACTGCTTGCGCTGCTGCGGCCTGGCCTTTGTGTGCGGCGTGGCACGCACTCCCCGGCAATTGTCCAGGGGAGCATTGTCGATGTCGTCGTCGTAGTCGTCGTCGCCGTTTGTCGTTTGTCGTCGACTGTGCAACGTTGCCGCAGAGCATTGCGCGCGTTGTTTGCAATAATAAAGATGACAAATTTCTCGTCATTTGTAATTTCAATGCGAAACGGGCAGGGTACTGTAGCTGAGCTGGGGCTACTGACGGTGGGGGGGATGGGGGTGGAGTGTAGCTGAAGCCAAGACTGGAAGTATGGCTAAAGCTAACGCTGAAGCTGATGCTGAAGCTGATGCTGAAGCTCTGCTTTGGACCTGGCTAATACGCATAACTGGTTGCCACGGCAACAGCAGGGAGTGAGAGCAATGGAGCTCCAGCTAAGATCGGGATTGGATGACACCTGCAGCGGAAATCAGTGCATGAATAACGCTTTCGGTCATTAAGGCACAATTGTGAAATATTACGTATACGCCAGGGCAATTTATTGGTAAATTAATAACCAAATACATATGTATGTACATCCCAACAGACAGTAGCCAAACGGCTGCCGACTACCGACTACCGGCTGGGTCTGGGTTTGGGTTTGGATCTGCCGTCACCGCATTTAGCATAAAGGTTAGACAAATATAACCGACCGGTTTTTTGGGTTAATTAATATGCCTTGGGTCAGGTCAATATTGCGTCGAGGCTGCCACTGCCACCGGCACTCTGAGGGGAGGGAGGAGTGGGGCTATGATCCGAGGATGGTCCGAGATAATGGTCGATGGCTGTTAGGCTGGGGAGAGGTCAGGTTTAATGACCCAAACGGGATGCAAATGAGTAAAAGTAAATAAAGTGAGAAGTTGCGTTAATTAAGACTGATCGACGTGATGAATGCCCTGCAGGTGCCAGCAGCCAAATCTATTTGAGTCGAAACGGGACCCAAATAAAGCCAAAGAAATTGAAAAGCAAATGGATGAATGAAAATTGAAGTGAACACAGAATGGATATCAGAGGAGTCCCAGCCACAGTTCCGGACATACCCTCATACCATATATCTACAAAACACATTTGGATAAGCATTCAAAATCACAGCGCAGCTCATTAAAAGCCAATAAAGTCGCGATCCGATGCTTTTGGAACGGACAAAACACTGTCTATCAAACGAGTCGGATAGATCGGGAGGGGATCCCACTGGAGGATGGAGGAGCCTTGGGAGGGAGCGATGTGTGGCTGCTGCTGTCGGCAGCTGTCCATCACACAGAAGAGTGCTCCCATAACCAAATCGACCAGAGCCCAACTTCGAATCCGAATCCGAGTCCGAGTCCAAATCTGATTCCAAACTGAAATTGAAGGAGTTCCACGTCTGAGGATTGCATTTTCAGAGTCTGCAGCAAGAGGCACAGCACAGCACAGCACACATGGAGTCCGAATCGACAGGCACATCCACAGCCAGAGCCGCAGCCACATCCACATCCACATCGGCATCGACATCCATTTTTAATTTATTGTTATGCCTTTCTGCTGCCTTTTGGCTGCCGCTGCATCTTGCCGCTGTTGCTGTTTCTGCTGCAGTTGCAGTTGCAGGCTGCTGCTGGTCGTCAGGTCATGTGCAATTTATGAAACGGCTTTGCATTGGCCGCGGCCTGATTTTTGAGACACATTTGGATGACTGTCGCAACGGAGGCAGCAGAGGTAGCTGCGGGTCTGCCTCAGCGGCCAGCGCTGCCTCTGTGGCTTCTGTCCATTTGATTTGTGATCGATTGTGTGTCGTTAGTTTGCGACATGGGGCATGAAATCTTTGACACCTAACGGTAAACAGACGGCACTGTGCCTCCGAAAGAGAGAGAGAGGGACCTCGGATCACAGCAGTGGGTGCCCCATCCACAGCCCCTTCATCCTTGTCCTCTGCATCAAATTGGAACGATGGAAGGAGCCGCATCGCCTCGCCTCGCCTCTCGTCTCGTCGCACTGCAAGTTGTCAGCGGACCAAAGTGTTTGGCAGTTTTGCCATTTATTTTACAGGTGAGTGAGCATAATGGACAGCGGCCCGTCTGTTGCAAGTTGGTCCGTTGCAAGCAGATAGATGGCCACGCTGCTGCTGCTGCTGCCGCTGCTGCTGCGGTACATGCTGTGCGCTCTGGCTCAATTAAAAATGGAATCGTCTATAGAGGAGGTCGCTCGATCGCCCCGTCGCCTCATTTGACAATTGCCGGATCCCAAATAGAGCCAAATAGGCATACGAGCCATATACCCTCCTCTCTATAGCATCTAGCATCTAGCATCTGCCATCCACCATCTCCCATCTAGCATCCATATAGCTATAGCATCTCCAATCTGGCTGTCGCTCATGGTAGTCGTACTCTCATACCATGTTTAATTTTGTTAAGCAAAAATGCTGGAAATTAAAATTCCCATCACACCATAAAACCCATAAATCATCTTTTATCTAAGCGAGTCTATCGGCGCATGCGAGCGCGCGCCAACTTCGGTTCGGGGTTCGGGTTCGTTCAGGAAAAACCACAGAAAAACTCTGCACAAGAGCCTCCTCTCTCTGTGTGTGTGTGTGTGTGTGTGTGTGTGTGTGTGTGTGTGTGTGGAAAATGATGCTGCTGCCTGGACACATTGGGGGAACCTGCTTGGTCCTCTCCTGCCTTAATGAGAATTTAATATTTTTCAATAAAAATTTGTAAAAGGCGCGTTAGCTGCTTGTCCTGGACTCCCCTTACCTCTCAGGGGCAGGATGGGGTGGCGGTGTTTTGGCCATGTGTGTCTTGGCTATTAACGCACTTTGTCTGTGGCCATTGGCCATGGCCTGCATGGCCAAGACTGGGGCCAAGACCCGACCAGAGACTAGGCCTGATTGCAGCCGCAGAGGCGTTGCATCGGGAGGTTGCCTCGAGAAGGGTTTGAGCCTGGTTTGTGTACCCCCTCCAATAGATTCGGGCCACGTCTATGGGCCATCGTGGGGCCGTCCTCTGTTCTCTGTTTGTTTTCTTTATTGGCTCGAGTTGTTATTGTCTTCTCTGGGGTCTTTTGCTTCTTTCTTTGGCCTAGACTGCTACGCAGCTCTGCTTCCAATTCATATCACAAATCGCAGTCTTGTTTGTGCTGCAGTCCCTTCTTCGATCCCTGCTCCAATCCGTGCTCTCGTGTATGCTCCGATCCCTTCGTTGCAATCTCCTGAACGTTCCGTTTGGAGTCTCCCGTCTCTGGCTTTGTCCCTGGTCCAACCTCCGCCCGAAACCCTTCGGCTGTCACAATTTTCTTCAGGCTTAAAGCACACACTGCATACGAAATTGCTAGCTGAAGTTCAACTTGAAACTGTGTCCGTAAAAACCAGCACAAAGGGAGGGATCGAGGCAGGGAAGCCCAGGCCGGGACTCGGCCAAAAGTGTCAATTGTCAGTGGCTGTCGCCGTTTAGCCGGGTTGGCTGGGTCGCGTCGAGGCCTTCTGGGTCTTGGTCTGCGACTGCGACTGGGACTGGGACTGGGTCTAAACCCAGCCCATCGTTGGCGGCGCGTGCAGACGGTGAGCCTGTTTTAATATGCCAACAATGACAATCAACTGTCACCTCTGGTGCGCCACATGTCTAGACTCCAGACGGAGACTGCCACTGCCACTGCCACTGCCGCTGCAACAGCGACTGCGACTGCAGTGCGAGTGCGAGTGCGGCCAAAAGAAATTGCATGCAACCTGAGCAGCGGGTTGAACGCTGATTGCAGCTACAACAAATAAATATGTCATTTGGCTCATTATAAAGATAGCAAAAGACTCTCTCTGTCTCTGGCCAGAACAGAGCTTGCAACTTGCAACGTACAACGTACAACGTGCTGCAACGAGCAGCATGCTGCATATGCACCCCCAGAGCTGCTGCTGCTGCTGCTGCGTCACATTTAAACGTTTAATGATAATTTATGAATGTTGTTGTTTTTTATTGCAACAACAATGCCGTAAACCAATAAATCTTAAGGATCACATAAATCTTGGCGCTAACTGAGACGGCGGCAGCGGCAGCGCAGCAGCAGTAACCAACAGCAGCAAGCAGAGCAACTTCTACTACTTGCAACTTGCCACAAGCTGAGGCGAACCGTTGACCAATTGGCCAAAGCCTTTATACCCTAATAACCGAATGCCGCAATTAAAAACATTTGCAGGAAGCAACTCGACCTGCCTTCGAGACTCCCTTCACTGCGTCGGACATTGAGGGGAGATCCGGCGGATATAGAACTATATTTTGCTCTTCCTTGGGGGAGATAAGGTGTGGATTGGTTTAAATAAACTGAAATTGAGTGTAGGAGAGTTTTTTGAATAGCAAAAAAAATCTAAAATATCATTTATAGCACAAAAGTGGGGCAATTTCAGCGCGCACACCACAAATGTTCTTCAAGTATGATCTATCCAGGATTCCCACGACAAAGCACCCATAAACTGGTCATCTCTTCATCTGGAATCCGGAGTCGGGGTTACCCCATTGCGCTGAAGGATATAGACAATAATTTGGTTCACTTGATCAAACGGCGGGAGTCGCATTATTGACAGCTGCAAAACCTTGACGTGGCCGGGGCGCTCTGGTGGCGAGGTGCGTGATCTGATGTGTGCAGCGTGGGGCAGCGTGGGGCAGCGTGGGGCAGCGGGGCGCAGCAAGGTGATGCTGATGCAGCGGTGGTGCTTGCTTCCCCGTGGTGCCACCGGGTTTTGTGGCCTCTTCTAATGTGTTAATAGGAGCAGGGGACTGCCATAGAGATTGCTCAATTGTTTTTGCTTTTTAGAAAGGAAAGGCCTCTCTGCGGTGTAGGCTAATTTTTTGTGGTGGTTCCTGTTGCGGCTGCCACCGCCACCGCCGCTGCCGCTGCCGTTGCTATTGGATTTAATTTAATTTTTGTGCTTTTCATGCTTCGTTAACATATTTTGCTTATAAGGATTTCCCGGCGAGCAGCAAAAAGAAATCACAACTGATCAGTGAACATGCCGCCGGTGCGGTGCAGTCCGGCAGTGCGGCAGTGCTTGTGGCAGCGGCTTCATTGTTGCTGCAGGTGCATGTTGCCTCAACAATGCCATAAATTGTGACATTGCTTTTTGCTCACCCTCTCTCTCTCTCTCTCTCTCTCTCTCTCTCTCTCTCTATCTCTCTCTGCATCCACCCTCCTTCTCCACTGAGGGAGAGATAGAGAGACAGAGAGAGACTATGGCAAAAACTTCAACCTGGCTAATTCTTTTTTTGTAGTCCAGACGTCGGGCCAGGCCAACAGCAGGGGCAGAAAAAAAAGCTTAGAACTAGTTTTGGCATTTACGACTCACTCTGGGATCTCTTTCCCTCTCCCCTCTCCCCCATCTCTCTCTCACTCTCGCTTTGCCTCTGTCTGTGGCTGCCACAAGAGCAGTAGCTACCGCCACCGCCACCGCCAGTGCTGTCGATTTTTTGCTGTTGTTGTTGTTGTTTGTTCTCCTCTTTGGATCGGATCTTGTCGCTTGCCGCTTGCCGCATTATGTTGCTGCTTAATTGGTTATAAATTAATTAAACGTCGATTAATAATCCGGCTTCTTGTCAGTTAAAACCGCCGTCCAAGTCGGCGTTCGGTTGGTAGTAGGTTCTGGGCTTGGGAACAAGAACACATTGCTGCTGCAACAATAAGCCAAGCGTCTTGGCCACAGCTCTCCCTCTGTGCCGCCTCACACAGATGGCCAAAGATACACACACACACACACACACATTGCCACGTGATGAGATGGCAATAATGAACTTGTTGTTGTCGCTAACATTTGCTGCCATGGCCTGAACTTTGTGTAAAAGCCAGAACAGCAGCAGCTCCCCAACAAGAACTCATTAATGGTACTAGACACAGAGCTGGAGCTGAAGCTGGAGCTGGAGCTGGACCAAACGTTAGACCCCGACACAGAGAGGTAGACCCCAAGCCAGACCTGGGCCCCGGGTATCAATGACCATTTGGGCGTTCGGCTCGGCTCGGCTCCACTGCTGTCAGCCGCTTGTCAACGCCAGAGAGACGCTGCCGACGAGGAGGAGGAGAATGGAGGATGGAGGATGGAGGACCAGAGAAAAAGGTTATGGGTTAAGGTCAAAAGCTAGCAGCGAAATATGAGAATATCCCATTCGGTAATTGAAGAAATCATTGATTCCACATCCAAAGTGTGGGCAAGTGTGTGGACGGAAAGAGCTAAAATGTTTATAATAAATTAATTATTCAGTGAAAAACGTAATTATTCAGTAGAAAATCTCAACACGAACAGGGGTAACTTTTATGGTAGCTGCACCACAAAACGAATGGCAAATGAATCATTTACAAGCCAGGCATCATGGCACCTAAAGAAATGAATAATGAAGTTATTCATTCAGACAATTTGTAGAAAATCTTGTTTAAGGAAAAAGGCGGAAAATGGTTATTACAATGGGAAAATGACTTTCATAGCAGGAGATGTTTTATGAACGAATCCGAACTGAAATTTGACTGGGGAAAGAGGATTTTATACAGTTTTCCACACATAAACTTTCCCTCTCATGGTATTTCCCCCCCCTTTCGATGCGTCAGAAATTGATTGCTAACTATCCATATCCAAAGAGCCAGAAAGGGCTTAAATCTGCTAAGTCGTTACGGATGGTAGTTCAGGTTTCGGTTTACAATGGCATTGTTCCCCATTCTTCCATTTCGTTTCCCCCAATTGATTCTGCTTTATGCAGTTGGTTCTTTTATTATTATTTTTTTTTTTGCTACTTGTGAGCCTCTGTTCCATGTTTTTGATTCGACTATCAATCTCCTGGCCTCCCACTATCACCAATGGCTCCACCAATCACTCCAACATTTCCCCACTTCTCTCTCTCTCTCTTTCGCTCTCTGTCTCTCTCACTTATTCCCTCTTCAGCGTCATCCAAACTCCCTTCTGTTCTGTTCCCCCGCAGGCTATATGGCATTCTCTAATCGGACAGATATTTGATTTGATTTCCCAGACAGAACGAGACACTACGCTAGAGTGAGAGAGCATGCAAATATTTACACCACACATATTGTGTTGTTGTTGTTGTTGTTGTAGTTTCAACACTTCTCTCCTCTCCAACATCCAACATCCACATCCACTTAAGGCGACATCCAAGTGATGCCTTTTGTTGATCGAGTGCTTGCTACGCACTTCACTCTCTCTCCTGCCCGCTCCCTGTGGCCCCCTGCGCAGCTGGCCATCTCTCTCACTCTTCATCTGTGCATCTCTTTTCCCCACAGGGCTAGCAAGGCAGAAAACAGTGAACTGCTACAGATACGAGACACTCGTATTCCAATGCTACTTTAACGCTCACGAAAATCATTTCTGGGTCTTCTTTTTTTCGGTTATTTGTTGGATATTTGTTGGGCAGTGGCGAGGCGATTAAATCACGGTCCAGCCCCAAAAACTCAAAGAAGGCCACCGTAGATCTCGGGCTCGTCTTTTGTGTAGGCATCTCTCGAGTGGCGAATGCCCGAATGCCTCTTCAGGTGATTGTTGGCCCCATAGACGGGGTCGCATAATGATCCAGAAATCGTTACGTTCTCACGTTTAGCGCCCCGTCCAATCCCCGTTTCGGACCAGGCCAACAAGTGCTGCTGGCCACCGCACACACACACACACACACACGCCACAGCATGGCGGGACTGCTGTAAAACGTCAAAATATACGAGCACAGAGCGATTTAAACTGTCAACGCGGCCGTAAACATTGTCAGTGGAGACTTGGAGCGGAGTCTGGAGTCTGGAGTCTGGCCAAAACTGGAACTATTCAGCGCTGAAGCTGAGTGGCCAACAGGCTACTTGTTGCCTCAAATTTGCTTATGAGCAAAGCCCGAAACAGGCCCGAACTCCACTCGAAGTTGGAGTCCAAGTCGAAGTCGTAGTCTTAGCCTGGTCTAATGTGGCTCGTAAATCCTGGGCCAACAGAGGTTCGGGGCCCCGTTTTGGCCTGATGAATGTTGTGATGCGGCCGAGGCGGCACTTGGCCAGATTTACGCCCCGCAATTAACGTTCTAATCGCCGCAATTTGTTAGGAGCTGAAGCGATAGATAATCAGCAGCAACAACCTACAAGTCAATTTCGAGTGTCAACCGTCTACTGATGATACGGATGATGAGAGAGATCTTTCAGTTATGAAGTGATCAAGAGTATCTTTATCTTTCTTTCGTATATCCGAAGATAGTGATATAGCTAGCAGTTCTGCTGAGATTGTGGACTAAATACATATTACAGGATAAGGAGGATATATCTAATACTGATGATCTTACATTAATCAATTGTTATCCACCCACGCACCACACAACGATAATTCTCTGCCCCAGCTAGTGTACATCTTACATGTGTACACTGGCGCCTCCCAACGGACAGCAGCGAAAGGCGTAAAGTTACTTTTTAATTACATTTTCACACTGGCGCCCCCAGGCGGATGGTTTTTTCTGCTGAATTTGTGGTTATGTTAACTTTTCTGTTAGTAAATGTTATGTTAACTTTTCATTAACGTTGCCCGCTACAGAGTATGCAATGGATATAACGGACCAGTTGCTGTTGTTGCCGTACGACTGGGACTTGAGCGGAAGCGTTCCAAGACCGGAGGACTCTTTGGCCAGGCAGTCGCAGATGTTGCGGCGTCCGGCGGAGGTGGAGACAACGCTGCTCCGTATGACGCTGGTTGCCATGCAACTCCAGATGCAGACTCTTTAGATGCTCCTTAGACTTTGGAAAATGACCGGGCTCCCGCTGCAGTCAAGGTCGCTCGCACACGCTCTTTCTGAGGTTGTCGTTATCGCTGCGGGGGTAGGTTATTCGTATACCTGCATATACATATAAAGATTTTTTCAACATCCAAATTGATGCACTTCTGCTTAAAGCTTAAAATTTGTGTTGACTGGACACAAAATCTAGTTATATTTCCCAGTAATATTGATGTCACTTTAGATAAAAATATGTATATACATATATGCATTTGTATGTATTTCCCTCATTCGTTTTATTTATCTCACATTTCACGGAATATTACAAACTATTTCGACTTCGACTGCTGCAATCAAAAGCTTTTTGTAATATTCGCATTGGCAATTTCATTTTAATTGCTTAAAATAATCTAAATATTTCAGTATTTACCAATGCATGAATTCACATATGAATTGAGGCATCATCCGCAGTATTTGTATCTATTGCCATAGCCAGGTGAATAGTGGTGCTGATGGTGTGGATAGTGCGGTAATGGCGAGCCGTTCTTTGGAAACAAATCAGTCTCTGGATTTTGGGGGTTTCGCCAGTGCGCGAAGAAGTAAAGGGAAAACAAAGCACATTTGTGAAACAAAATATTCAAAATATTTACTTTATTTTGCATAGCAAATTTCGGACAATTAAGTAAAGCTTTACACCGTGTTTATCACAAGAGTCCTGGGGCGGGATGGAGATGGGGAGCGACAGACAATCTGCTCGTTAGGCACCCGATTTGGCATTCACTGTGAGCTGCTTGAAGTCGCGATCGCTCAGCAGCTGCCACTTGTAGCCCAAGATCTGGGAGATCTCCCGCTCCACAGCCTCGTAGGATCGCGAGTTGCGCCGGAGCCAGGCGTGGAACTCGCTGCTCCATTCCGGATGCCGGGGCCAGTCGCAGCGCAGGATCACTGCGAAGCGTCTCACATTGAAATGTCGGAGATTCTTGGCCGTTCGTGCAATCAGCAGCAGCGTCGCAGTGGAGACCTTCTCCCGTATGGTCTGTGGAGAAAGACGAGTGGGGAGTTAGTGGTTAGGGAGCGACTGAGCAATGGGCACTCACCAGAGTGTCCAAGTTGAAGCATTGGCGGCACATTAGCATCAGCAGGCTGTCGATGCGGTTGTGGAACGGCTTGGGGCTGGAAAAGCGCGGCAACAGCTCATGGCCGTAGACTGCCAGAGTGTTCTTGTAGTGATCTATCATGCGGACAAGCAGGTCAGCCCGCACCCGCGCCTGTGGCGCCCAGTAGGTGATGCTGTGGACAGGGGCCTCTGGTTGCAGCACTACCTCGCCATCGATGAGGTTCTCCAGCCTCAGATGCACGCGCATGCGCGGATTGGTCTTCTTTAGGCTGCGCCAGGCCTTGACCCCACAGGCGCTGATGGTCAGGTGATTGGGGGTATAGCAGTTTTGCAGTAAGTACAGATGCCGCAGCTTCGTATCCGCCAGCAGAGACAACACGTCGTCGTCTATGTTTTGCGGAGAAATGGTGAGCACCTGACAATGGGAAGATGCCACAATTTAGTACGAGAAAAGTACGTGAAAAGATGTTCCGTTCACCTGCAGATTGAGAAACAATCCCACATGCAGGATGGGACAGTGGGTGGTGGTAACATTCACCAGATTGAGCACTCGCATCTTGGTGCAGCAGCTGCAGACGACTTCATCCAGCAAATGATTCGCCTCGAAGCGCTCCAGCACAAAGTCCACCAGCTTCAGAGTGTGCAGATCCGTCAGTCGCAGCAGCAAGTCCTTCAGGCCCTTCAGCAACTGGCCTCCAGTGCCAAAGAGCTTGATGCCTTCCGGATCGTTGGGCTGCGACATGTTGCAGGGGAAGTGGTAGACCAGAGAGCGTATCCGACGACCCATCCCAACAAGTTGCGGCTCGGCATTCAGTTCTTTGCCCTGAAAGACGTGGCAAGGCTAGAAAGTGGAAACAACTGCTGGGCATCCGCTCACTTTGTCCATGCTCCAGGAAAGCATCGTCATAAACTGGTAGATATTGTTGAAGCTGTGCCACGGCCGAAACTCGATGCCTCGCAAGTGGCGCCCGATCCTCGACAGGCAGTTCTGTGTGCGCATATGATCGAGGCAGTACTGCCAGCCCGAGTAGTAGTTGTATTTCGGTCTCGTCAGCGTGCGATCATCGACCACAAAGTTGTTCCAAACTGTTGGCAAATAGAAGGCACGATGCCACTGGCGGCAGACCTTAAAAGACATAGAAAGAGATAGAGAGAGAGATGGAAATTGGGGAAAACGAGTGGATTAAAATCTGCTCACCAGACCAGCATAGTAGCGCTCCTTGGGAGTGAGGTAGGTAAAGACTTCCTCGAGTATCAGGTCCGGAAGGAAGCACCACTTCGATTCTTCAGTTTCATTCTCGTTGTCCTCATCGACGTCTATGTAACAGGCTGACGAAGGGTTGGAGGGTATATTATATATTGATGACATGCCGGGGATTGTCGTGTGTTACCTTTTTCGTTTTCGTCGATCTTCCAGCCAGCCTTTTGCATAACATCCAGCTGGGCGCTGCCTTTGCGTACTGCCACACTCATTGCGGACATCTTTATTACACAAATTATGATTGTTATTAATTTTAAATTTTTTTCTTCCTTTTATATGTTATTTACAACACAAACAGCAGTCACATCACTATATGTACTCTAATTTTGAATCAATTTTGGCACGGCCTGCTTGCTTGGTCTTTTTTCTTATTTTCGGTTTATTTTTATATAGTTTAAAGATCGGCCGCGACCGTCCGCTGCATTCGCAGTTGCGTTGTCGCGCCTGGCCAGCGACTGTCTTCCGAATAGAACGCGCGACTCGCGACTCTTTCAGAATATTCAAATCACTGTGCTGCTGGGGCTATTTTCGAAGACCGAAACTGAAAAACTGTTTTCATTTCTAGTTTTCGAAATTCAATTGCCAAAGATTCGTTTTTCTTTTCCCCATTTCGCTTACATTTTGCTCTCATTTATTTTGGTTAATATTTCTTGTTGATTCTCGGACGATGCGTTCGGAGATATGGCAACTGTTGTGATTCCGATTCCCATTCCGATTCCGATTCGTTTTTGTTTTCATTCTTCTTTCTATGTGTTTTAAAATTAGACGCCGGCATTTTGGGCAAGGTCTTAGGGCCTCTGTTGACTGTGTGGCTGTGTGGCACGGAACTGGGGCAACTTGTTGATGTTGCCGTTGCTGCCATCGATGCCTCGAGGCTCTTGAGGTGTACATTTATAAATAAACGGTTCTGTTGTTTGGATTTGTTGTGATTGCTTACATGAACAGAGACTATTGGTTATTAGAGCAGAGTGAGAAATTCTTTAATTACAGACAACGTTGCACAAAAGCAATGGCTCACAGATTCCTTTCCACCACAGAAGAAAAACACAGCCATTGAATATAACTATGGCTAAGCTACTTACCAATCTGAGTGGCAATCCGGACCATCTGAATGTGCAGAGCAGGACTATTGCGTCGGAAGCAGCTGACCTTGGGAATTATGTCTCTATGACGACATGGTTGTTTTTCATCCTGCATCTGATTTCCAAGGCGCTTGTGGAGCATAAACAGCTGTTTATGCTGATAAGCTCAGCAAAGAGATTTTACTAGCTCGTCTGGCATTGCAATTTGCTCTTTGCATTGCATACTTCTAGGAAAATTAAAAAATATGGGTGGAAGTGGCTGCTCAGCTAAACTTTAACGCACACTCACATAAACACGAACAGGCATCTCACTTCCGCCTCTGGTTTAGTTAGACAATATGGCCAATGTTTACAAACTAACAACAGAAACGGAAACTTTAAGTTGAATAAAAAAAACATTACTTTTTTGCTGTTGCTGTCAGCTAGCTATGCATTTCCCAGCGTTCAGTTAAAAATAATAAGAAAATCCGTGAAGATAGAAGAGGCAGCGGCACCAATGAAGAAGCTAACGGCAGCTACAGGGTTCAACATTTTACTTGTCTTAGGATCGATTATCCCGCTGCTATAGGATCCTGTTTCAATCAATTATTCTACATTGATAAGAAACCGCTTTCTATACGTTTTTCCAGTCGAAGAGGGAGAAAATAAGTCGCAGCTGTCTTGCTCTCGCAGATTCCAATTCCAATCGGTTTAACATTTAAAGCGTTCAAGTAAGCTTCGCATTCGCTTGCTGTTTCGGTCGGTGAAAAGCGGAAAATATTACAAACTTTATTACCGGAAAATATTGTTGCGACGTTAAGTACTGCAGTAATTGAGTGTTAGAGCAGAACTGAAACTGAACTAAAAACAAAAATTAAAAAATTGCATAAAAAAGGCAGATTGCAGACAGAAATTAGCGGAAATATGTGCAAACGAAATTTAAGTGTACTCATTTATGTAATCAAATTTTCATATGAAAACATTTTATTGAATGCATTTATTAATGTTTTCTGGTGAAAAGAGCAGTGATAATGCCGATGGTTTCTTTAAATCAGAGGTGTCTTATATATTTTAATACTGCAGTGATAAGAATGCAAAGAGCGTAGGATAGGTCGGTCGGAGAAGAAGAGCAACAAGCAATGACCGAACGCTTATCAATAAAAGAGGAGGCATTCCGAATGACTTTCCTGTGTTATTCATTGAGTGCAGGCACACTCGAGCAAAATTTGTGAGCGTCTTGTATGAGTATTACGTGGAACTCGTAACTCATGCTAAATCATGTCCTGTCTATGTGAATCTCAGAAGACGTACCTAAAAAGGAGATTGTTTTACTGTTGTTTTTTGTGTGCTAATATTCTTCCGTTTCTTTTTTTCCACAAATTTGAATACTCTTACCTCTTTTCAGTTTTTTGTTGGTATTGGTTTTATGTCTATATCTCTGGATCTTATTTATTTTAGTCAACCGTCACTTAACGCTACCAACTCTGGCCAGAAAAATTATTATTGATGCAGAAGATGGGATCGGGGGCTAACAAAATTAGGGAAGAAGAATTAATAGTAAATAAATGTTCAGCAAATTATTCGACAGACACACTCGTTAATTTCATGAACTCGAATATCTACCTGTGTGTATTTCGTTGCCACTCAACCCTACCTATCTTCCACTCACAACATATCCGAGAGTCTCAATCTCAGTTCCTACTGATGACAGATTTTCAATTTAATCCCCGTATATTTGTCTTTTTAATTGAAATGTGAGCCATGGGGTTCGGGCAAGGGAGAAGTGCGGAGAATACGAAGCTTCCTGCCTGACTGCTGATGCTGATGATGATCTGTGAGATGTCTTGTTGGGATGCCTTTTGGCCTTTGGTTCGGTATCTTTAATTAAACTCGAATCAAATCAAGCGTAAGCCCAATGAAACTGCCATAAAACCTTGAATTTAGTTGTTCCCCAGGCGGAACTCGTTTTGGCGGTGGATGGAGACACTCAGGTTTATTACAAAGTCGCGGCAAAATTTATGCGAAAGCGATTAAAGGCGCGTTAAATTCTATTCCTGATGGACAGCGTTCTGGCTGCTTCTCCCTCTCCAGGCAGGACACGGCTTTCAGTAAATAATAAAACAGCGCTGCGCCTAAAAGCATTCTATAAACACTTCGAATCGACTTTGGCTGCTTTCTTTGCGTGTGTCTGTGTATTTTGTGCGCTTAAAGGATTTTCAGCTAATGCTTACGGCCTGTTTTATGCCGCTAATGTGCCATTTTCCAATGGTCATAAAAATGCCGTTAAAGCAATGCGACGCATAACACTCACAGCGTGTCAAATGGAAATCAAAGCCAATGGAATCGGTCGATTTTCCGAAGCTTCTGAACTGAATGCCAAATTTCAGGAAACTTTAATGGAAACGTGTCTGGTAGCTTATAAACGATAGATGATTAGCCGGTAATTGGAAAATGGAAAATAATTCCTGGCCATTATGAATCATGCAAACCCAATCACTTACCGATTTATATTTCAATTGAAATTAATTGCTAAATTCAGTTAGTGCACAAAATAGTTTTCTGTTGCTTCTCACGCTATCCAATTTTATTTCTTTTATTTCTTCGTTCATTGGAAACGATGAGGCTGCCAGTGTTTTTTCCTTCCTCCTAACTGAATTTTAATATTCGTAAACTGCTCGAGCTTAAAACTTTGCTTTAACTCCCATTAAACCTTGCCTGATTAAGAAGACAAACAGAATTAAAGGTTTCCCCAACTCGACCAACTTGAAAAAGTTGTCTGAAATACACATTCTGTTAATTTATAGCGCAACATATTTCCGGGCACACGCTCCAAGCGACACTCTCGGCTACAAAATAATGGAATGGACTGCTGGCCAGCGCATAAAATTGGCAGCCAGCAAATTACAAATCAAGCCAATGGGACGCCAAAAGCAATTGCCCGCTAGACCGTTCTGCTCGCAGAAATGGGTAGGAGTGGGCGTGGGGTGGGGGCCAGTGGCTGGGGGATGGTCAAGTGAAAGTAGAGCGGGAAATGGAGTGGCTTTCCAAGGCGAAAACTTTCCACTGCCTTGGGGAAACAGTAAATTTGAGATGGTTGAATTATCGAAACGGTGATTGTGAAGTAAGAATCTGTTCGATTTCAAATATGGTAGACTATTGCGTTACTATTAGTGGATTTCACAGTTAGGAGTTGCTTGAAGAAATTCATTCATTAATTCTGCTTGCTCCAAAGAAAAACATGAAGTATTGGATTTTCCGAGAAACGGAAATCTGTACCATAAGCCCACATTCAAAACTTTTCCGTGACTTGGGCTCACATCTCACATCGGGAGCAACTTTCAATTTGTCTGGGAAAATATTTTGACAGTATTGCATGTGCTGTGCAATATGTTGAGGAAACAGAGAACAGAGCACAGAGCACAGGGCAGGGAGCTCTTCCCCGTCCCCGTTCCCGTCCCCGTCGAGAAGAAGTTTTTGTTTTGGGTACTTTGATAATGCAGTCACGCCACACAAGCCTTGAGGCAGCTAGTGAAACAAAGAACGAAACACAGAACAACAGGAACTTGCGCAAAGTAAATGGAATAATTAGTCAGGAAAACGATGAACCGAACTCGAGGCTGTGTGCAGAAGTTGTGAATGAACCAGGGCAGCCCGCCCCGCACTAAACAGGTGCAGCAGCCCGACTCTGTCTTCTATTTCGTTCCACAGCATGGGAAGCATTTGTGTCTATTTCTAGCTTTCAGTTTTTCTCACTTTAAAGAATACCCCAATGGGGCCCAATGGAATCCGGAACGAACGAATGACCAGCAGGCAAAAGATAGAAGCAGATTCTGTTTGGTCTGTAAAAATAAAGCAAGATAATGGAATGGAAAGGAAAGGAAAGGACTAGGGAGCTGCGTTGATTGGATATGTGTGGGTGTACGTACGTACATGGCATCGTGGGTGTTGGCCATGGACTGACGGACCGGCCATCCATCGATTTTCGCTCAATTGACGGCGTTGTCTATCCCCGAAAACAGCTGGCGTGATGAGGCGAAAAAAAGAATATTACTTTGGATGAGCGCGTGTTTCATTTCGCCTTTTTTGTTGGCCATAATTCATTTGGAGGAAATTCCCTCCCACTACGGAGAGAGCATTCCTTTAACTGCTGCTGCTGCTGCTGCGCCTGATGGTCGCCTGATCAGCAATGTCCGGTGTGGCGTAGGCGCTGTTTCCTATTATTATGTTATTTACATTTATTGTTGATTCATAACAAATTGCTTAACATTGACTAACGAGCGCATATTGTGGCCGAAAGGTCAAAGTCCCGGATCCAATCGCACGCACACCTTCGCAGACGGAGACGCTGCCTGAAAAGTGCACATAATTATGAGAAATCTTTCTCCAGCCGGAAAACGCCTAAGGACAACATGGAGAGATGAGGTACATCGGTTCTCAACGGGCTTGGTTTAGTCGATAAATTCCCTTAAGACTAAGGATGTATTATGATAAATCGATGTTCCGATACTCCAGTTATAGATACTCAGAGTTTCAGAAAAGAGTAGTACTCGCCTGTGAAAATGCTGGGTTTCCTTTAAACACGCGACCGATGGATGAGAAAGAGCATTCAGGTGTCGCCATCGTGGTACTGTTTTGCTCACGCACAGATTTATGAGCTTCGTATAAAGATATAAATCATGCTTGGGTAACGTTCATTATGCCTTCTCCCAGACGGAGCCTGGTTAGCGCCTCCTGGGATGAAATACAGAATGTTGTACGTTTTATGGTCCGGCCATGGGGCTTTCTGTAATAAATTGCACCGGCACCAGCACCAAAAGCCATACAAATTGCTAATTATCGTACCTTCACCTGAAGGTGCTCGCCACAGATCGCCCGCCACTTGAGTTGCTCTTCGGTTGGGCTCTCACTTAAGGTACGATGACAAGGTATGTTGCAATTTCATTATCACTTGTTATTTATGTTGTTTATTGGACTTCCGGATTTTTTTTCTGACATACCGTGTGGGAATTGTGTGGGAAAAATATGAGTTATTTGAGGCGGAAAAAAACCCATAGAGATGCAAGCATTTTTTAGCAGGAGAGCACTCGACTGGAATAAATGAGTGAATAAAAATAGCAGTGACACAAAAACAGTGGCGATTCCGATCTATTCGAACTGAATATGCTCTTGGCTTCTGGTTTTATTGCAAGACGAATCCCAGAACGAATGGAACACTGGAACACGAGTAATGTGTCTGCGGTTTGTCTGTAGCTCACTCATCCCAGTCCTCATCCCCGTCCTCGTCCCTGTCTCCGTCTCCGTCCCAAAACGAAATTACGCTTTCAATTTCGATTGTAGCTGTTGCCTGAATTGTTTATTGCGTTGCCATTTTCGGTGCCGAGTTTCTACCCGGCAATTGATTGTGAGTGTGGACACAATCAATTTTTCCAAATCGTTTGGCAGACGACTCGCATTAAGCTGTCAAATGGACACAGTGCGACGGCCATATCTACAATCATTCATCATTCGGTTGCCAATGTCGATGTCGGTTCCAATTCAGAGTCTAATCAAATCAAGTCTTGACTTGGAGAAAATCCAATGCGAATTACTATTGCTCGATGACAACTATTGGCCGATTCTTCGGCTTGTTGACTGTCAAAATCGCCCTAACAAATCCACGTACAGAAGTAACAAATCCTTTTGCATAGTCTACTATGTCAGCAAATCGCGTTGATTAATGTCCTGATTGGCTGGCACCTACCGTGCAAGGCGACGCATGCCGTACGTTCATTTCGCTAAAGTTTCCTCTTGTGGAAGCGACAGCAGCAAAGTCACAAGCATCAACGGGTTGTCATCCCTGCAGTACGTGCTCTGCCGGAACCCATACACTGGATCCCCGACCCGTCACCTACTGTGGCACGACTGCTCTGTAATTTGCCAGACTGGCAGACGCCACTACTGTCTCAGCACCTCGCTGCCTGCCATCGACGCCTTAGTGGCTGGCTTTAATCAGCCCAATTGCACTTGGCCTTCTTCTAATCGAATGCACTCAATTTCATGAAGCTAAAAACAGCAGATACTCGTACGACTACACGTACTGGCACTCATGGTGGCATTTCCTTGTTGCTAATGCATCTCAAAAAATTGCCCGACTTCGTTCTGCAACATTCTGGTAATCGCATTTGAATGCAGCATTTTTTGGAATTCAATTACCTGCCTAGAAGCGGAAAATCGTGCTTGGAAAATCGTTCCATCTGCAGCGTAATAAATTCACATTATACATTTCATATCTCAAAAGGGTTTTGCCTGTGCCTCCAGCTGGAAAAAAGTGAATAAAATATGTATGCAGTTATCCTCTGTATGAGTTAATAACCAAATTACAGGAAAATCTCTTTATACTGGAGCAGAAATATTGGTTTGGTTTCGTTTTTATTGGCAATGTGCCTTGCATTACCATTATTAATTATCTTCAATCATTTCAATTCAGATGTTGCCTCAAGTCAACTGTCGTTTTACTTCTATCTGCTAGAGTCTTCTTCTAGCTAGAGTCAAAATCGAGTGGCATTAACCTCTTGTCGCTTAACCTGATCCTGACCTGTGTCCTCTAAGCCCTCTAGGCCAAATTGAGTTGTCATTCTGCTCCTCGTGCAATTATCGTATATATTTCTGCCCCAAAAAGTTATCTCTGTGCGTCATTTGGCATTGACTCCTATATGGCATTCAAGTTTTGGGTTAACATGTTCATTGACACTGACAATCGGGCATTCGCGGGGATTCGGTATGTCGCTTGGTCCCTAATAATAACTGAATTATCTCGAGTTATGTTCGAGAATGCTGAACTGTTGGCCAAGTCGTTGACACTGCGCATAGCCTCATTCGATTGGCACAATTTAAGCGGCCCAAGACAATGGTCAATGCTCGACTTCATAGCCAGATGTCTGTTGCCTTTGCCCAAACAATTTATGCGAGTTTCACTCTGCTTCTGACTTGAGGCAGCCTCTCTGCCACAGTCATTTGCTGCAATGATAAACGGAGTTGGCAACAATTGTAAAATACACATGACATGGGGTCGTATACGTTATATTTTGTGATGAGGTTCACTGGGGGTTGGGGGCACACATTTCCTTGAGGCAACGTCTTCGTGTGTTTGAGTTATACGTGCAACTTAATTTGCTGCTGTCACACCTGTGGCTTCCATGTGGAGGAGGCAAGTGGCAGCCTTGGCCCTCGTTGACATGAATTTATGTGGGGTTCACCCATGTAAATGGGTGAAGGTACCATCAAGATGGTTAGCAGATTTAATAAAATATATTCTACTCCTTAAATTCCGTAATTCCTTAAAACTCCATGACGAAACGAACCCTTTAACATTTAAGAGAGTCGCCAGAGACAAAGAGAGATATTAATGCTGTTAACTGCACTGCTAACATTGCACGTGTTGCCCGGCTTTTGCTTTCATCTGCACAGCATCTCTGCTAAAGTTAACAGCGCTGTAGAGCATAACAGAACCGTTTAACATGTAAGAGAGTTCCCAGAAGCAAAGAGCGTTATTTCTCTGTTGGCAGTGCACGTGTTGCTTGGCTTTCGCTTTCATCTCCACAGCAGCTCTGCTAAAATATCCTCTTCTATTTTTGGTTTCCTGTTGGCCAGCTTCTTAGCCTTGGTGGCTTATGCGCTTCGTGTCCTGGCGGCATTAGTGTGCGAGTCCCAACCGCTGCCATACGACGTGCCCTCTCGTTTGAATTCAAGCCGAACTTTTCTCCGGAAAATCTGCGTAAACATTCGACCGAAATCCGCTTTTCTAACGGAATTCATAGGAAGGTCGTCTGTGACCCCTGAGGATGGGGCATGCTTCCAGCGGAAGTGAAAGCTTGACTTAAAATCATAAAACCGTGCGATTAAATACTACAACGGATTGAATGAACACATACATGATTCGGTGATTACAAAGCGCCATTTAGAAATGTTAATTTTCAACAAATTTGCGAACACTAAAAGTGAAAGTAATACTACGAAATGGGAGGCACATTTTCCGGCAAAGTTCTAAGCGGGAAAAGCTTAGCCAGATTTCAGTTTGCCAACAAAGTTTAGTACAACATTATTATTTTTAAACGAATGTAAGTAAAATGAGTAAAATGATGAGGAACGCTTATTTTGTTTTGGTAGAAACTTGTATCCTTCCTTTCCCACACACGAAAATCTTCCAGTTCTGTTGCTTTTGCCTTCCGCTTGCAAACATTTCAAATATCAACTGTTTCCGAAGTGGAATGGCTCCCCTGGCTCTCTGGCTCTCTGGCTCACAGCCAACAATTAAATAGGAGTGAAAATAAAACACTGAAAATCAATTTTCCCTTCGGCGTAAGGATGCTACTCCATGGAGCGTCCCCCCACATGTCCTTTTCTGATAGACCACTTAATAAAGCGTCAGAAAAAGGCGACCGAAGCTAGATTTATGGCCAACACGTGTGTGTGTGTGGGTGTGTATCTGAAAGTGTGTGTTAGCTGATAATTTGGCCATGAAAAAAAGGGAATATAAAATGGTACATACAATATATTGTTGCAAGCTTTCGGGGCAATGAAATTTATGTGCCCCAGCCAGCCAGAATTATTGCTATTGATTTAGTAGCAAGTTGGCAGTCCCCGCCGAGGTTATTGCCATGGGCGTCCCGTCCACCGGATCGGTCCTCCCATAAATGCCGGGGCATTAAAACACAATGGCGGCACACACGACACCCCAATGGCCACTGGCTGAATAAATGCGCAAAACGTTGGATGCGAAACTATCTGGCTGATTATTTATTAAAGATGGGGCAGGGCGGCAGGGATAATTGCAGTTTGTCAATGCTCCAAAGTGCAAGAATTAACGGGTATTACAAATTATTCTATGCATTTGGGACTTGCGTGTGGATCATTGTTGCATTATATGCCATTAAATTGTCATCCATTTGCATGCCTATTAGCGCCCTTTTAGGCGACATTCGCCATGCTGTTTGGCTGGGAAGGCATATATCCATCCATCTGTTCGTTGGCTGTGCAAATACAATGGCAATGCGATGACAGAAAGCAGTGCGCATTAAATTAAATTGATAGCTAAACAAAGGATGTGAGTTTCCCCTCGCAACAAAACAATTTAAAGGAACAAGGAATAAATGTGTGCATTTCAATGCCACCATGGCTGCCGCTTTCGCTGTCCAGAAATCTGGGATAGTTGTATGAGCGCGTAATTAGCCACCGAAATGATGGTCAGGAAATGGGTAAATATGCCAGAAACCTCAATGGGAAAAGCCTTGGACAATTGTTGAGTTTCGGTACACATTTATTCTGCTGCAGAACTAAAACTTTTGTCTCAGTTTCACTTGGCAGCAGCCAGCTCCCCCAAAGTCCATTGTGCTATGTAGGAGGCAAGCGAGAGCTAAGAGCGACGTCTGTGCCCGTCTTTCCCCAAATGATTTTCATATAAAATTCATATTAGTGCATACTCATAACGAATGCAATGCTGCAGGAAACTTTCCTCTACCCTAGCCAGGGATGGCAGCTGGTCTTTTGACTTTCTGCTTTCTTTTTATCCGTTCGATGCGCTATGCAAACAAAGTGCTGCAACTGCGACCCACTGACGGCACTCAGTTTCTCGGTGGCCCTGCGTCAACTTTGGCCACCATTTTCATCGAGTGCAGAAGGAAAACTTTCAGCTGCTGCCATGAAATTTACAAAATGTTGCCTTGGCCTGCCACCCGGCTACCTTTCCCTGGCCTCCGATCTCCAGCCCTTCTCCTAAGAGATTCTGAAAGCCGCCCGCACATAATTGGCAGCCAATGAGTCCGTGAACCAAATACAAACTATGCGCCGCGGCTCCTTCCCCTTCTCCTGCACGGAGGTGGAAACTTAAGTCAACTTCTGACACAAATACGGCTCGTACTTAAATTTGCATAAGCTGATGGTCGGTTAAGGAAGGGTATTATTAGAGCGTTCATTGCTGCTTTTTATTCTTCGTAAATTAGGCGCTGGAATATGGTTGAATTTTTACAAGGGTATCCACATGTCGACGTCGACCCACTGAACGCCATAGAACTCTCTGCTCTGCTCGAATTTTTAATGAATTTCAAATGATGTGCAAATTTTGTTTTTTCTGCGAACATTTTTGTGTTTCTAAACGCTACTAATTTTGAGGTCCTGCTTTGGCATTACGGCTTATTGGATGGTGAGAGGATGGTGGGGTGGCAGAGTGGTTCTCTCTAGAGTGGTTCTGCAGCTCATATTTTTCCAGCGAATTTCGATAAAAATTTTATAAGCTCCAGAGATGTGCAGGCGGGGCCGCGACGACGTGCACACGTCACCAATTATGCCAGTGGAAAAGGGGGCGTGGGGCATGGGGAATGTGCCGTCTGGCGTGGCAGAGGGGCTCCTGTCTGTCGCAAGAGTCTTTTTGGCGTTGGCAAGGACTTTTCTTTGTCGTCGTGGGAGCCCTTGCAGTTTGGTAAACATTTCATTGTGATAGTGTGAACGAAGAGAAGGCGTGGCTTTTGTGGTATCTTCATTTAAAATTCAATGGCGTACAAGCACTGCGTGATTTTCGGTACGCCGCATTCCGCGGCCCTGCGCCTTGTTCCACACATTTTCCATTTCGCATACACCTCCCCCACCAACACGGCAGGGAAACACGAAGGATATTTGCATTTGCCGAGCAGAAGAGCAGAAGAGCTGGTGGTCGCTCGTATGTCACGTAGAATCCAAAGAGGGAAATCTGTCCTGCCGCTCACAGCGAGTCTTACAATTAGTGCACCTCCTGCTGGTTGTGCGAAGGATTTCCCTTCCCTGTCCCCCTTTCACGCCGCTGAATTTTTCATCGGTGCGTGACAGCAGCACGCAGATGGGAAAAGCTAATATTGGTGCAAGGATGTCAGCAGTTGGCATAGATACAGCGATGGACATTCACATGCCACATATTCCACGTAGTTTTGATCAAGAAATTCGTGTTACCTTGCCATTGCAGACTGTTCCTTTTGATTTACCCAACAGCCGGAAAGGAGCCGTCTAGCGGTTCGGAAAATGTAGCCTCAGCACCCACTACAGGCAAAACACTTTCACTTTGGCAGGCACTTCAGTGTGAATTGTTGGATGTTAAAGTTGCCTGAAGTGTTACTTGTGATCTCTTGTCTCGCAGCTGAAGGTTGAGGCTGCCACACGGCGCTGGCCTGGCAGCTGCAGTTGCCGCTTCTCCTTGACCCTCGCTGATGTTGTCTGGCGTCTCTCAACTGTTGCATATTGTGGCAGAAGAATAAATTGAGTTTGATGGCGGTTGCAAGGAATCCAGTCAATTCTGAACCTCTCGACACCGACATGACGGCTTTTGTGGGTTGGTGGGTGTGCATCGTCGACTTAATGAAAATTTGCTAGTTCACTGAAACGTGTTTGGTGTTTAGTTCCCATTAAAGTGCTTTTATTTTTGCTTGGAAAATATAAAATAGGGTTTTTTCCCCCTACGGAATTTCCAAAATGGAGAATTTATTTTCGGCACTAAATCACACATACGCACTGTTAAGCGATTTTAATGATTTTCAGCATAAAAGCTACGCCTTTTGTTATTCAACTTTAAGCTGCTCGAAAGCCAATCAAAAACATGTAAAAATTCTGAAGAACACACACACACACCTACACTCAGTACTTACACACACACAGTCGAGCACTGTTAAAGCAATTTGCACGCACAAAATGCAATAAATTTGGAAACATTTTACGACTGCTCATCGATTTGCAGTAGCATTTTGCGATGCGATGGCGATGTGATGAGGAGGTGTAGAGGTGCCAGAAGGTAGAAGGGTGCAGGGGGACGAGCTTGCTACCACAAACCGCAGGTACCATTTTCAGTTGAGCTGAAATAAGAGAAGAAAAATAAAAGGCTTACAGCAAGCAAGAAACCACGCGCAGGAGCGCAGAAAAGAACTTTAATTTTATTGCATTTACCAGTGCCACAAGCCACAGGGGGGGGGTGGGGCTCAGATGGTGAGTGAAACGAACGGCAAACAAGACAGACACAATGCCGATGCTTTGCTTGCTCAGCTTTCGCCGCTCCAATGTCTCGGAAACGAAAGTCGAAGTTTGCTCAGGAAAAGCGTTCATTCGGAGGGCGTTAAATGTGGCACATAATAAGGTTCTGGCACACAGGCGGCAGCAGCCACTGGAACTCTCTACGAGTATGTACACATAGTCGTATGGTCATGTGGCTTTGGCTAAGAGTTTCGGCTTCTGCTTTGTTTTCATTTCGGCTTCGATTCGAGTTTCGTTTCCCTTTTAGCGCAGTGCAATAAAACAGCATACAAATGTCGAGCATGTGGCCCTTATTTATAGTATTATGGGATCGGGGGGCGTTGGGATGTAGTTTTGCAGGGGCGTAGTAGCAATTGAGAGAAGTAGAATCATGGATTATTCTACATTGGTGTCTGAGGCTCTGCAAACATTTTTTGTATCCATTTTATATAGATGCCTCTTCTCGTGTTCTCGTGTTCTCCTAGTGCCGTTGTTTTTTTTATATTTATTTTTTTGCCATACGCCGCATTCGGAACATACGCAACATTTAAGTGGCGCCAAAGCCAAAGCCGAAGCCGAAGCCTAACCTCCGCTACAGCAACAATGGCATTGTGGGGGGGAAACCAATAGAAACAACAACAACCATTAAGGCCATAATGAAGACTATCAGATGGCTATAACCAGAACACAGAATGCAGAGACGCTGGTGGAACAATTGTGCTTTTATTCCATTTGTTAGACGTTGAATCGAAGGAGGAGGAGGAGGTGGAGGAGGAGAAAGAGCGCAGGGCGTCTGTCACTTTCTTTACATTTCTTTAAAGTCTAATGAAGTCAGCTTTTAGAAGCGGAAAGTCATATCCGAGTACGCACTATACACGCACTAGGCTAAATTAATTAACAGATCCTGATGCTTCTTGACCCAAATCAACTGGCCGCTGCTTGCTTGCTTGATTTGCTTTTACTTAAATAATCACCAGTCAAGTGTGGCAAGAGAGATTTCCTTAGAGTTGGGACTGGAACTGGGAGCGGGATTGAGAGTTGTCAGCAGCAACAGCAGCGCCGAAGTCGCACCAAATGAAGTGGAGGCGACAGCTTGACAATATTTTCCAATTAGGCGGCTGGGTTTAGGTTTCCCATAGTTCGGGTCCTATTTGTGCAATCAGGCGTGAAATTATCTTCTCATGCAACATACAGTGGGCCATGGCCGTAGCCAATGAAAACAAAGGCAAGAGTAAAGTCCGGCAGTAAGCTGTCGATACATGTGGACGACTAAACGAGGATATACATATATATTATATAGGTACATACATATATATATGTACATTGTACATGTGTTGTAGATATTTCGCAAGTTTCTGTTGTTCTTTCTGGGTCTCTCTCCCTCGATCTTGTCTGCATTCTTCCCAATTCCTTCAATCCATTGATCTCTCAGCAATATTTGCCAACCTTCATGCATTCGTTCTCCCAGCAACAGCAACCGCGCCCTCACACTCTTCTCTCTTCCTCCCTCTCTCTCTCTATATCTTCACTACTTGATGTTCACACGCTGATGTCCCCCGACAGACATATGTAGCTCATGTCTCCGGAATCCTCTCCATTTCAAGAAACCGGATGAAAACACATTGAATTATTTGTATAAATTCAATTATCTTATCTGATTTGTGTGCTTCACCCTTCGGTTATCAGTCGTAACCTTGAAAAATCCGCACTTGTGATATTAAGATAAGCATATTTGCAGCTATTCGATCATGGCTCACTGCTCCTTAGACGTTTCCATTCCACGTGAATTAAGCAATACGTATTAAGCACATATGTGAACAAACCGGATGAAAATACATTCACTTATTTTTATAAATGCATTTATCTTATCTGATTTGTGTGCTGCACCCAGCGGTTCACCCACTTTTGCTGTGGTATAAACGAAGCTCACTTGGAGCTGTTCGATCAGTTTGGATCGTCATGTCGAGCTATCAGGTGCCAGAGGCCACAGTCGAGCTACTTCCTACCGGTGGATTTTCTGTTTCAATACCCGATGAGAGGGGCATATCCCTGTTCGCCTTCCATGGAAAGCTCAACGAGCCGATCACGGATCTGAGCCATCAGTACTGGGCCGCGGACATTGTGAACACGGATGCGAAGGGGCGCTGGACATACACCAATCGGAATGTGGACTTGCGCAAGGGAGATGTTATCTACTATTGGACAACGGTTCGATTCCATGGCCTTGACTATCACAGAATGCACCAAGAGGCTGAAGTACCCTAGCTATGAGAACTCTTACCTTGATTAAATAAAGTTATGCTCAGCATTCGGTCTCCAGATAATTCAGTCTGCTGCATGCTCTGCTGCTTATCATACATACGAGTTTACATATATTTATTTGCATAGCAAATATGATGATGCGCAGCGCTCTCAGAACTGCTCTGTTAGTATTATTTGCATATGAAAATTGCAGGCAACTGACAGACGACAGATTTATTTCCCACTGCAAAAGGAGAAGTGCCGCCGACAGAAAAAAATGAGGTAGGGGAAAAAAGTGAAAATTCTATAAACAAACAAACCACTTGACGGGAAAAATGGGGGAGTGAATACAGCGACAGAGAAGCGGCATAAGAAAAGTTATATTTTTACGGTAAATAACTTTTTCCAGAGCAACAAAAAACGTGAGAACATAGAACAAAAGCAATAGCAGAACAGCAGCATCAAAGGGAACAAAGAAATTGCGCATACGTCGTGTGGGAATGCAGCGAATGCACGAATTAAAGCGAAGTGGTGGGATGGCGCGTGCTCTTCGGATGGAAAGTCGGAAAGGATTAAGGATGAAGGAGACTGGGGAGGACTAGCTGGTGACACAGTTACACAGTCGGGCAAATACACTCATGTAAATTTATGCAAATTAAGCCATGAGCCATATTTTTCACATTAATTCTCTTTTCACACAAAAATTAGCATATTGTAAAATGTGAAGGCGAAAGGCGAGTTAATTTTCTCTCCGCAACATCTCTCTCCATCTGGCCAGCGAAGAGACTTGTTTATGGCTATCAAATATACTCGTGATTTCTAAATTGAATATCTCCTTTGGTCGCAACACCCGACTCCTGATGGAATAAACATGCGTAAGTAAGCTGATTACACGCATATTTGCATTTATACGAGTACGGTCTCCATTTCGAGCACCACCTCTCCTCCACACAAATTTATTCAAATTTGTATCTTTATCATATTTTAGTTCAAGTTCCGCTCTCTCTCTCTTCCACTTCTGGGCCCCGCCTAGTGATTGCTTTTTTCTCAAATTTATTTTTGATTCGAACTTCAAGGTGCGAGTGCGAAGATGAAATATTCGCCGCAGGTGTAATATTTCTTCATTGTATGATTTAAATTTTGCTCTGTGGAAGGTTGGTGGGGGTGGGGCGCAGGGCAGAAAGGCAGTTGATCTGGGTTCAGATTTAATAGGATTTCATTGTTGTTTTTCCGGACCGGTTCCCCTGGGTATTATGCATGTGACAAGAGCATGTCAGCCTCTATGTGTGGCCGTTAAGATATATATCTGCAAATTGGGAAATCAGCTAGCTCTTGGCGAAATATTTTATAATTGCAGGCTACTTTTGGGCCACACTCCTTCATGGGAATCGGAGCTTAGATCTGAGGACTCATACCGCAGATTACTTCAATCGCATTGCAAGTCCTCTTGCTTAAACTCTTGGCTAAAGAGCTCAAGTATTTGCATATTTTGTATTTGTGTATTCCTTTGGTCGGTTGTTTTTTTTTTGCGAAAGGAGCGGACAATGACTTGAGCTTATTACCATTTATTTAGACCAAAGACATTGTAAAAACAAATTCGATTTGAGGAGAACAGGAATTCGAATGCAGGGGGTGCTTTTAAAGGGCACTTTTAAAGCCAGAGCCACACCACGCAGACACAAGCACAAACGCACTCACGACCACACCGAACTGAAGGACAAGGCCAAGAAACTATGTCTGGCAGACAAACATGGCCCAAAAGTTAAGCGACAAACGCAAAAGCACAGACACAGACCCACGGAGAGGGGAAGTATAAAAGAAGGAGCCAAAAGTCGTGTTTGGCATGCAGAAAAAACTTTTACTTTCACCATGGAGCTGGAAGCGCAGACAAAAAAGTCATTTTCATGCGGAGGAGGGACAATCGACAGTCGAGTGCTGTGAAGCATGTAAATTTCCTTTAAGCTGGATTTTATTAAATTGTTTGTGTCGTTTTTGGCAATAGGAAAATTTTATTTGCATGATGATTTGCATGGTCTCTCGTTGGAATGTGTCGCCGCTGCGACCCCGTGTCTAAAAAGTGTTCCAGCATCTCTTTCATCACGAGACTCGCCGCCAATTGCCGCCGTGGGGAATGCCACACATTTAAGTACAAGGAAAAAATATAGTGTGGTGCCACAGATGTGGCCACGTTCTCGACTCACTTTCCAGTTGAAAGTGGTATTTGCGAGGAGTCCCACGTTTGTGGCAAGTACGTGTTGAGCTCTGCTCCCCCTCTCAACCTTACTCTCTGTTTCGAACAGGCACGAAAGCCTTCGCGCATACATGCAGCATGTGTACATCCAGCCAGTATACTCCAGGGCCATAAATCTCAGAAGGAGCTGCAGTTGGGTCCTGGGTCCTGCGTGCATGGCGCTTTTGTGGTCAACGGGACATGGCCCCGATGACGGATCTGAGAGCGAGGTCTGGTTCATTACAAAAGCAGGGTGCTGCGACCTTTGTCATGTGTCAGCCGGAGTTAGTTTGCACGCGGAACAGTGGATGCAGTGGAGGCTTGAGGCCCCACCACATGAGGGGACTGACAATAGCCGCCGCAAGCCGCCTCAAGTTTCATCCCAAGGACCACCAGCTTCCTGGTCTTCCTTCGCAAAGCCCTTCAAAGGGTTCCAGCAAGATGAAACGAATCAACTGTGCGTCTATCTCTGCCGCAGTGTGTTTGTGTTTGCTGAGCAAATGCTAGATGTTGATGTTTGGCTTTGCTCTCTCCATGGCCTTTAAGGCGATTTTAAGCTCAAAGATGGAAATGCGGAACCCAAGGGACCTAAGCCCAGGCGCAGCGATAAATTAAATGCATAACCCAGAAGAGAGAGCGAGAGAGAGAGAGAGAGAGAGAGAGAGAGAGAGGATGCAAAACAAATTAGATGATTATTTGCCAGAAATTACATTAGCCGCAAAATAAACAATTTATGGTTGAGGAGAGCAGGCGGTCGCCCACATCGTTTTGTCCCAATGTGTGCATAAATTACGTAGATTTCCTGCAACTTAATTTATGTTTGCATGGCGGCTGAGCCGAGCGACAGCTAGCAGGCAGCTAAGCATTTATTTAGGCACACACATGGGCAATCGGCCGCACGAGCCTACTTATCAGCCGCATAAATTGCCAATGCTGACACATTAATGGTTGCATTTGCTTTGCTGCCAGCCACCTCTGTCTCCTGTCTCCTGTTTCCTGTCTCAAACAATTAGGCCCAGGGCTAAGTGACAAGGTTCAGCTTCCTACGGCTTCCTTATTGTCGCCGGGGATCATTAGGGACCCGAAATATGGGATATGTATTTCAGATTTTATACGGCCTGGCAAAATATTAGGTTCTCTCCTTTGGTCTGTAAGAAAAGGACTCAAAGAGCCACAAAGCACCGGCCTATATGGCCTTCAGCCTGCGTCCGCTGATGATCCTTTTACTATTTTCTCACCCGAACTTCGCTCTCTGATCATTTCTGTTTTCAGTACTGGATACAGAGGTAGCAAAGTACAGAGAATTCTATAGAGTACCACAGTCAGAGATAAAAATATATTTTTAGCGTATGTTATAGTTCACTGCGTGACCAAAGACGCTTCAAATTGTGCAATTATCCGAATTCAAAATACAATTATTAGTTTACATGGTGGGAGCGGAGAACCGATTTGGCGATTTGTCTCTTTCGAGTCAATGGTAATTTTAATTACGCCCCCAAAACAAATATCCTGTTCGGAAATGTATTTTAATATGTGATTAGAGCTGCTGTTGGGCCCTACCCTAGCCTATTCCTGCGGCAATTGTGGTTACATTCTACAACATTAACAAATGTGTGTCATGGAATTTTCGAATTTGCATTATTCTAATGGAAAATAGCAAACAATTTCAGAGAATGTGTAAATAATTCACGACTTTAACAATTCTATTGTCAATATTCCGCGAGAAGATTAATAAAGAAATATTTATATAAAGGTATGTGCCTGCTTTCAGAGGTTTTCGTTACAGCGAGAATACTTGTATGGGGATACAGAGAAAATAAGAATTCGCAAAAATTGCTGTCGATTGTTAAAGAACGAAAAAAAATACTTGCGGCTTGGAAGTGTTCCAGAAATCAGAGTACTCTACCTTTTATTATCATTTTTCTCTTTCGGAAGATTAAGATATCTGTTGCCAATGATCTGTTAATGGGCTGAAATTATACGATTTTTCATATTGCTTTTATTACTGTCCAAAAAAAAACCCCATTATCATAAACGCCCACTGTATTTCAGTTTGTTAATTAATTCATTTTATTGCCGGCTTTCTTTTTACCTTGGCAGTTAATGTTCCTCGATGCTGCTGCTGCTGCTGTTCCTGATGTCTTGTGGCTTTTGCTTTCCGTATTCTTTACACTTTTACTTTGGACAATTAATATACAATTCATTGCGTGGCTTTTCCGAGGCGAGGCTCTTTTTCCGCTTGCTTATATAATTTGTTCGTTCATTGCCAGAACAGCGCCCTGCAGAGAGGCAATGATTTTTTAATACGAGCCGTGTCTCTTTTGCGTCGTGCCCTTTACCCTTTGCCCTCTCATTGCTACGACAATGCGGCAGCCACTGGAGCTCCGAGCGTTCTTTATTACAGTCCACCATTCCACCAACGTTTTCCCTGATTAAGGGACTCTCTCGACTTTAATTAGTTTGTCGGAGCTGTTGGGGGCCCGGCCCTGATTCAAAAGCAATTAAATTGTCGCCTGGCCCATTAACCGCGTGGCCACCATCAAAGCTTGTCCTACCTTTGGCTGTTCGTTGGTGCAGACCTCCCTGCGTATGCGTGATTTGTTTTATCTCTAATGCTGTGCTCAGTCAGTCACAATATATTGATGATTTTTTTTTTTAAAGCTCCCTTGGAGTTCTCCTTAAAACGCTCAGCCACTCCCGCCGCATTGTTAAACATTGCGTACGCCTAGTTGTAGTCGTGAGGCATTGTTTGCAGGCTTCTGTTTCTGTTGGCATATTGCTCGCATGACTGGAAAAAACAACAGAACAACATCTTCCGGCAATATGTTGACACATATTCCCCCACACGCCGCTGCCGCTGCCGCTGCCGCAAGCCACGCTCCACGCTCCACGCAGCATGCAGGGTGGCATGGATGTTGCTGGCATGTTGTTAGTGGCATCATGCAGTGTGGCGTATGCAGTCTACCATTGCGACTTTGTCCCCCGAATTGCAAGCCATATTTGTTCTGCTTTCTCTCTTTGACATATGCAAATATTTTCCTTTGGCCTCTCTCTCCCTCTCTCTCTCTCTCTCAGCTTTTGCTCTTTGGTCTGTGTCTGCGCTTGCACTTTGGTCTCGCTTCGTTGGCCCTTGGTTCCATTGGATTTTCCTCCTCTGACCCCTCTTTCGCTCCCCTCCTCCCTTTTGTTTTTTCATTTGCTTACTTGTACGATGCTTCTATTGGTTGCAGATTGTTTCTTTTCTATCTGAGCGTCATCCCATCAGAGCATACGAGCTCTGCCCCACGGCCATACGACTTCTACGGACTCTTAAAGCCTGGAATCTGCTTGGTGCACCTACCCCCTGCGGGGTTTCCTTTTATGGATTGCCATAAATCGCTGGCTCATTGCCCGCGTTCTTTCCCACGGCCCCCAGGATCTATGAGAGCCACACATTGATTGCTACACAAATGGAATGTTCCATCGCTTTAAGACGCGGAGGGAGAGGGCGAGTTTCTTACTCAGAGTTGCTGCCGAGAGTTTAAATGATTTCTCTTTAGATTACCCCTCGCCGTAATAAACAGAATGCCATAGAAAAAGAAATTCTATGGAAAATATAAATAGATGTGTTTGTCAGAAGTACGCTCTTTCAATTCTCTTTCAATTTATCATGCTTTAGTTTAAAGATCTGTTGGCCATCAATTTTATCGTTGCCAATTTATTGGTCTATCTCTTGTGGGGATTTTATTTCGGTCATTGATTGATTTTCGTTCGGAACAGGCACCGACCAATCCGATGAAATATATGGCCATTGACATGCAATTAGCGGATTAGCCTCTAAAAGCGGTTCTCTGCTCCCCTCTGCATTGCCTCTGTAAAACTATATATATATTATTTTTTTTTGAAAGCCTTTTCATGTTGCTGTGTCTCCAGTGGGGACAATAGTCCTGTAGTCACACAAAATGGAAATGACTGCAGTTTTTGCCAGCAATTCAACAGCCATGTGTTGCTCCAAAAGTCTGCAGACAATTGGTGTAATTGCTCGTAGGCAGGCGCTGTGCCAGCAATTTCACAGCTCGATGGTTGCACCATTTCGAACAGGTGACTTATAGGGAGAAAGGATAGCCTCATGGTCCTGAGAGTGGGTCCATTAGTCCACAATGTCAACTCGCTTCTCTTTTTGCTCTTTGCCTTAATAGTACTTCATTATTGAATTCTGAGCCATAATTACCATTTGATTTCTTCGCTTATTGCATCGCTCACATCGAAAAGTAAAGGAAATTCAGTTTCTGCGTTGAGTTTCGAAACGCACCAATATATCACTTTGTATTTCCGCTTGTGTGATTCGATGAAGCATTCCCCCCATTTTTTATGGCTGCCACAAACTACTTGCAGTCTTGTCTCGGGAATAAAACACGAATACTCGCACTCGTAGCGACGTTATTCTGCGCCACGTTCTGCCATGTAGTGTCGTGACAAAGCGTTTGGGCAGCAGTTCAAAAGTCAAACGATTATTTTCGCTTTTTACAGCTCTGAACAGCTCAGCAATTTGTCAGGCTAACGCGTCGCCAATTGACGCCATTTTTTTATGATACCCCGTTCATGCTGTCCTATCCTGGCCCCATTTTTGGTGCCAAGGGAGCCGCAGCTGGCAAGGGAAATGATAGTGCCAACAAGGCAGAATATAATCAGACAATGGCAAAATGCCAACATGGCCAACGATGGGCCAAACGATGTGTGTGTGTGTGTGTGTGTATGTGTGTGTGCTTTTTAGTGGGAAAACGAGTACGAGTGTACTTTGGTATGAAAGGAAGCCAAACAGCTCTCTGGTCGTGGAGAGTAGATCAACAGCTGCAGCCACAAAGGCAGTGGATTATCTTCAAGTTTGGCCCGGTCTCCTATTTGCCTATTAACCTGACGCCCATTGAGGGGCAAGCGACCATGCCGATAATCGTTGGCATATCGTGCTAAATGGCGGCAGTGCCATAAAATCAAAACATGTCCATACGAGTATACTCCTACTCACGGTTTGATCTCAGCTGGAAATTCTATTCCCGTTTTACCGGCTCCGCTTTTTGTGTGGAGTATTCGGTGGGGACGCGACGCGACGGAAGTGTGAAAATGCTGCATACAATAGTTTTCCACATGAGTGAATGCATTTGCCTGTTTGGGAATTGTAGGGTTCCCTTCCCAGTGGGTGGTTCTGGGACTGCAGTCGACAGTTAGCTTTCATATCGTGTTGTTATTCGAGTTATCCGAATGCTCGATGCTCGTTATTTATGCCAGTTTATGTTTTGTTGTCAAGCAACTAGAGGCAGAAGCAGCAGCAGCAGCAGCAAATTTCGTATAATAAGCAGATTTGCCAGCCCATTCAGATATCTATAGATGTATGTAGTATGTAGCTGGATTAATAATGGATACGAGGAGACTGTTTTTGAACTAGTATTTCTATACTAATTGAAGGACGGGAAGGAGTCTGAGGACCTCTCCAATCGCATTCCAAATGACTAAAAAGAGAGTTGAATATGTTCTGCCCAAGGAAATTTCTTTGCGCTTTGTGCTCTCATGCTGCGCTTAATTTAATTAGATGCTTGCAGCTGGCAATGCAATTAATTTTATGTACATTTGTGCAGCAGCTGGCTGTGGAGCACTTATGCTGTGTGTGTGGCATACCCCCAAAAGAAATATAATTGAAAAAGGAAAGCCAAGCACATTGCAAATGAGACCAAAGAGTGCTTTACGACCTCTTACCGTCCATAAATTATAGATCAATGAGCGAAGGAGCGAAGGAACAGCCCCCCACACATGTCTCCCTTCTTCGAGTATGCTGAATATTTGATAAGGAGCACATTTTCGTCAATTGTTCACTTTTTATGGCTTCCATGGCGAAGATGTGGCTGGATGGCAAGAGGGGATGCCCTCCTATGGCTAATCCATTAGGAACATTTTGCATTGAATCAAAGTTTCATAATTTCCATGTCTCAATTTCAAGGACGCTAAGGGAGGCAAAAGAAGTAAGAAATTTACACTGCTAGTGCCACTTGGCAATGCCACACACAAATAAAGATGATTACTTGAAAAAGCAATTATTTCTTCAGTTATCGCCCACAAGGGCCCCGGCCCCCTTGACATTTGAGGAGAGGACCTGGAGAGGAGAATTAATTACATTTGAGCCCCAAACTAATAAAAATTATACTTGGCTTATTCATGTCTTTCGAATATTTGTCCAATTATATGGAATTACATTCCTGGGAAAACAAAACGTAATCAAAAAATCCAATTATCATCTTTCATCTTCCGTTGTTCCACTTTGTTTGTAAGCAAAAGGCCCCTGTTGGCTGATAGTATTTCAAAAATCAAATGAAACTACATGAAATGTATTGTAAATGCAAAACATTAGCTTGTTCTACTAGCAAGCCAAGGCAGAAGAAAACTATTGTAAAATTCCGAAGGTTTGGGCAATACCTCACATGAATGATGAATGAAATGTTGTGTGGCCTTCAAGGGGAAAGCCACAGAAAGGAAACGGAAAACAAATTGCTCGTCTGCGCCCCAGAGAAAGGTTTTCCGTACCAAGAGTAATTCTGCTTAGATTCTTTGACATGTTTTACATGTTGGCGGCAACAACCGAAAGCCATCAACTAAAAGCCAACCCGTTTCATCCGTTTCATCCGTTTCGCCTGTCGATTTCTGGCCTGGCATGTCTGTCAGCACGTGGGCACATAAAAACGAAAGGATTCTCATTTCGAGACTACACATGTGGGCCGGGCCTCCCTATTGCAATGTCGTTCGTTTATGTTGGAAAGCATTCAATTGCTCATTGTTGCTTCGTTTGATTGCAATTGTTTTGCCCATTTCATTTCCAAATTAATATCACTTGCAAAAACAGTTTATTTTTCAGTTACATTTGAAAACGCCGTAAAAAACGATGCATATTGAATGGAAATTCGATTGCAAAAACAGAAACAGAAGTCATACATGCTTTAATTAAATTATAGCTGATGCAAAAACTGTACTTTTTTTGCCTTTTGCATTTGCCACATTTATGATATTTATGGCTGTTTTTCAATTTGAGCATTTACCTGTTTTTTTTTGCATGAAAAGGCGAAGAGGAAGTAACAATCAAAATGATATTATGATATTTATTAGTGAGCGTCGAAAGTCGAAAGAAAAACCAACAATTTCTGTTTCTTCGGTTTTTCTGAACTTTTCCATGAATATTTAATTACGAACTCACTTTCTTCGTGTCTTTGGCGATCCGATTCTGATTGACAGAGTAATCATGATGCTCGAAAGCATTGAAATGGCTGGGAAATATTGTACCCGGTCAAAATAGATTCACTTTCATTCTGCCAGAGCTCTGCGTAAAGTCGATTGTTGAAGGATGAAATTTCAATTTAAAGTCGCCGTGGCAACCGGGAAAATGCAACGTAAAAGAGCATTTCAGTTGTGTTGCAGTCACTGCGTTATGGAACTGACATCTGAGTGCAGGAAGGGTGTCAATGTAAGGCAGAGGAGACCATGTAGCAGGAGTCGTATACGTGCTGCAATTTTGTCACGGGCGAGTGCTTCGTGAGTTTCTATGTGTGGGTCTTGTAATCTCGTTCATGTGTGTGTGTGTCTGTGTGTGTGTGGGCACTGGGATCATCGAAGGCGGGCGGGACACTCGCTGCGACTAAGTGCTTGTCGCTTAAAACTAAACGGACAGCAGGGCGGTGTTGAGTGATAGGCGTGCCTCTGCCTGATTAATGTCCGTCTCTCTGCCACTATGGATCGGTGCGTGTGTGTGTGTGTGTGTGTGTATTAGAAGCGGTTCAACACAGCAACAACTGATGCATAAGGACACCAAAAACTAAATTGAATTTATGTCCTGGTCCTGGTCCTGTTCTCGATATGATTGCAAAAAGGCAATCTAATGGAAAATTCCATTTTCTTTCGAGCTGCAAGTCCGTGCCATGGTGTCCCTTTCATATCGCAACTCTTATGTGTTGGTCTGTAGCGCTTAGCACATGTAACGCTTTTCCCGGAGTTTAAGCTGGTAACATTATACACAAGTACGAGAATGTTTTCGCAACATTAGGACAATGTGGAAAATATGCAAAAGTTTTTGCCTACGAGAGTTTCTTGTGCTGAAAATTGGGTCAAAAGACACATTAAATAAGCAAAAATGTTGCTAGGAACTGGCCAGAAATGATAAGCAAGCCGCATGTAAAAACATTTGAGTACTGGCCGAGACCTAATCACTCGAATACCTTCTTATGGCTTCTCTTCATATTCCATCATGGTGTATATAATTTCGTTCTGGCCCCGATAAAAGCCACACAGTCCCGTGCCCGTACCGGGCATCGCACTGTGCATATTAAGTAGACGCCAACGCGACGCATACAATATGTTTTATACAGGACCATAAAATCTGTGGAACCAGAAGTGGTCCATCTCATTTTATCTGCGGTAGCTTATGCAAACAAACATTACTGAATGCCAAATGAGTGAGTGCCACATGCGATTGCAGCCCAGAATCAAGGCTAGGGGGAGAGCTGGAGCTCAGCCCCGACTTGGTCTTGGAGAGACGAGGCAGACAGGGATATCATGTCATCGCGCACTCTCATTAGATATGCTTTCAGATGCGTCAGAGGGAGATACATACATGTACATGTCATGCATGTCAGAGATGGACCGACAGGATGCTCCTGTTCTTGCCACCGCAGAGAGATCGTCGCTCACCAGGCTTCTTTTACCTTTCTGCATAGTTACACAGCTTGTCTTCATTTTCATATTCAACTATTAAATACGCTTTCTTTTGCCATCTCCAAGTGTACAATGTGACATTATTTTTGCTGGATGAGTGAGACTTTGCTGTGGTGAAAACTTTTGCCATCTCCGGGCGGAAATTATAAACATGCATTCAGGAAAAATGTTCTAGCAACTAATTGAAGTTTGTTGTGTGGTGCAACAACGAAAAAGATTTGCACTCGACATGTGCTGGGGGCAGGGAGGGGAATACTGCGATGCTTAGAGCATGGAGATAGTTCTGATTAGCAGTCTGGCAATTAGTAGGTACATAATTACTACCATGCAGCAGGATTACATTCCAGTTTGATTCCGCAAGAGAAAAGCCAGATCTTGTCTTGAGTGCAACTCCTTGAGTCCTGGAATTTTCCTGGAAAATCTGCTTCTCTCGCATTTGCTCTTCCACCGGATTCGTTTATACTGACTTGCATGTTTGAGATGAGACTCTCATTTCACTAATTAGTTCCACAAACCGCGTTTGCTGTCGTTGTCAGGTCCCCGATGACAGGACTACTTACAGGAAAGGGTTTTGGCCCCAGCAAAATGACATTACCACGTTCTTAGTATTTTCATAACTTAATTAGAAGACAGGGTTGCGGATGTTGTTGTTGATGATGTTTGTGGGCGGAGACTTTCCCCATTTCCGGAAACTTTTCCCTGCATCGCAAGTACCGCAAAAACCATTTCTGATGGCTTTTTAGCCATGAAATCAAGGGGTGGGGGTGGCCAGGCGACCTGCCATAACGGAAATGATCATCAATCATTTTTGATGACCTTTTTCATGCCCTCGCAACTATCCATCGGACGGAACGTAGGTGTACGGAGCCTCAATTGAATATTTAAAGGGCACGAACCGAACTCTCTACGCCCAAGGAAAAACTATAAGAGTTTTATGGCTGTCCGTGAAATATGACTTTGAACTCCGCCAATAAATGTGGGGGCGGGGGTGGCAGGGATCGGGGTCCGGCGGCGAACTTAAAGTTGATTAAATTAGACATTTTATGGCCTCGAAGCAAAATGTCAAACTTTTTACTACTGCTGCTGCGGTGGACAACCTTGAAAGTTGATAAATTGTTGCAAGAAAGTAGTAGCCGTGGCAGAGGGCCATAAAACAAAATCTTTAATCATTCGAGTGACACAGACAGACGAACGAGCCCGAACCCGAATCTGAACCCGAACCCAACCCGGAGAGGAGAGGACAGGACGCGCTCTGGCTCTGGATAATGTAGAAACTTTCATCGGCTGGCTGCTGGCTGCCCCATAAACGGGAAACGAGTCCAGAGTCGAAAGTAGAGTCGAGTCGAGTAGAAATTCATTAGGAGCTTTGCTATCTGCCCGCAACAGGATCTTCAATGACTGCCCGTCCACAAGTGTCGGCGCCTTGTGGGTGGAAATGTAAGCCCGGAAAACTTTTCCGCGCGGCGCAAACGCAAAAGCAATTAACTCGAATTAATTTACATCCAAGTTTCGTGCGGGGCGATATCTAACTTTTGGGTAATGCGGTCGGTAAATAGGCCAAATTAAATTGTTTCTGGCCGAATGTCAAGTTATTGTTTCCAAAGACGAAGCCGTTTCGGCTGTTATTCCAGCAAAGAAAACTTTAATAAGTCGACAGTCGACTTGCCGACTTTGCAAGCCAAATAAATTTAAAATTTTCCTCTGCACATCGAAAGTTCAATTGACCAAAACTATTGTTTTATTCGAGATTTATTCGCCCTTCGAGAAAGAGAATTTCCAAGAAACAATTCAAACAAAAATGTAGCCCTTTAAATCGTATGTTATTGTGCTTTAAGTTGTAAGAAAAGCAAGCTTTTCTTTTACCCATTTTTCCTCTGAAATAATTAAAATAAATATCTTAGATTTCTTCGAACCAAAAGGAGATTTCTGGAACAATTAAGGACACATTTCAAAGCCGTAATGTGAAACGAAGCAGATATGCAAATCCAACTCGGCTTTTGCCCTCACCATTCTACAATCTGAGGTAACCCATCGCAGATTTGGGGCTTTTCTGGGCGACCTTTATGACATCTTTATGACAAGCGTAGAGCACTATACCCATGTCTAGTGTCCGTGTCTGTGTCCGTGTCAATGTCCGTGTTCCTCGCCTTTCGCAGCCGATGGGCAGCATGTGTTTTGTGATTTGGGTAGCACTGGTCCCCTGGTCTCCAGGTTTCAGTTTAAACTGGCTCTTTTGTGGGTCAGTGGATTGTACGATTTCCTGTTGTATGCAAATGACACGACGCTGCCAGTGGATCTGATTTGAGGCACGAGCTTAAAGTTGCACTACCAATATAACTATTTCCCCCGAATGAAAACTGGAAAAACAAATTGGAACGATGTCGAGCAAATGAATTCGTTCGGCGCTTTGTGTGCAAATTCGGTACACGTTTCAAGCGAGCACGAAAAAGTTCAGTGAAAAACATTCCACAGATAGAGGGAGAAAGTGAAACTATTGTATGGAGACTCCCACTGTGACGTGCTGCAATTTCATTTCATTTGTGCCAACTGAATATTTAGCAGAGCATCCGCGACAGTTGTGCAGAGGGGAGGGTAAATACTCGTTCCCCTTGTAGCCCATTTTTACAAGCTTCTGAATAGATTTTCATATTTTAGTTGCGTATGCAAGAGCTCCTGTCCTCAGTGCAGATCGAAGGTCCTTGGAGTCTGCTCATGCTCATGCTGGTGGTGCTGCTGCCAGGGAAACAAAATCTTCTAAGGGTTGTGAATGGCTTTATGCCTAGTACTCGTACCCGTAGTTCCAGTCCTCTGACAGTCGCCACCTGACATTGACATTCAGTTTAGAGCGAAGCCTTTGACAAAGTTTCAAGCTGGTTGAACGTGCATTTGCCTTTGTCCTGTGAGCTGCATGCACCCTCTAATTGGCCGTAATGTGGCTGCCACACGCGCACAGAGATGCTCACTCGCAGAAACTTTAGAGAGCTGGAGCGGTGGAAACTTTGCGATGATTGCATTCCATCACAACAAATTACAAACGGGGTAAACGGCACGCTCAGTTATGTGTTGAAACTCTCTTCTTGCCACAACACAATTACAATAGTTGGCTGGTCGTGTTAGAGCGGGGCGTGGCATCATTAGCATTATTGCGCGACGGCTGTGCTGTCGGGCCCAATACTGCGATTATTGTCAAGGCGGAGCATCAGCCATCGGTTGCGTTACGGGCAAACTTTCTCCCCACTTGGCAAGGCAAAAGTTTTCGAATTGTTCTGCCAGTATTCGTGTGTGTACATGTGTGTGCGTACTGTGCCTTGGGAGGAGTATGCGTGTAGCTTGGCTTTCCATGTAAAGAAATGCTTTCCATAGACCCCTGTTATGCAGTGCAGCTATTTTCCTGTCGTTTGACATTATTAGGTTTTGGGTTTCATTGTGGTTATTGTGGGTGTGGCGCTCAATCGGAGTACAAGTATTTGCTGTGTGATGTCCTTGCAATTTGCCAGCAATCCGGTGCTAGCTTCCGGAGCAGTTCTATTCACAGCGATAATCTGTTGGCAGAGGGTAAAGCTTGCACTTTATTTATAGCATGCCCCATTGTGCGGTGCTCGACTCTCCATTATAGCCTTTAACCACAAGAGAACACCTGCTGCCGTGAACAGAGGCGACACAACCGCAGAGGGAAAGTCCTGCTACCTGCTACTCTCTCTCTGGGGTCACTTAATGGCTGCGCCCGGTCCATGTCCGTGTCCATGTCCATTGCAGTAGCTGCCTGTGTGTCAGTGTGTCAGTATCGGTGTGTTTGCTTAGAGTCTAGAGTCGTCTCGCCCTGGCCCCGTCGAACGCCTGTCATCAACGTAATTATGCTGTCAACAAAAAAAGAAGAAAAAAAGCACAGCGTGAAAACAAACCGATGGGCATCGTCACGGACATGGACATGGGCATGGACAAGGGGGGAATGGAGATACTGTGGAGGTCCAGGTCATCGTCATCATTATCAGCTGCTTGTCGTGTCTTGGGATTCCAGTTCTTCTCGGTTCCAACGATGTGCGAAGGTATTAAATGTTCAGCACGTCCCACTACCACCACCACCTCAGCCGCTCCCTCCTTGCCTGCTGCGTAGCCTGGGGCTCAAGCTGTTTTGGATTGTCTGTCTGTCTATCTGTCTGCGTAAATATTTATTTAATGTTTATTGGCACGCACTTTCCACGTCGTCTTCTGGTTGAGTGCCTAATTGTGCCGTTAAGCATTGGACAATTTTTTATATTCAATTTGCCGCTGATAAAAGCCAAGGAAATTACACAGCGCACAAAGCGTACAAAGGGTTAGATAATTAATGGATTAAAGTTCCAAGCCTTCTGTATGCCCCTCCCTCTCCCATGGAACTACTTATAACCTGAGAGTTCCCCTAAGAGCAGCAGCAGCAGCAGCAGCAGCAGAGGTGAAATTTTCTGGTAATTGCTGTTTCGGGAACAAAAGGATCCACATCTCACGAATTTACATGCAAAGTGAATGAGTGGAAAATGGTTTTAAGTGTGTCTCTGGGCCACAGTCTTGCCATTCCCAGACACACAATGCAGATTAGAAAAACTCTGGGTGACTCTGTGACTCTTTGCTCCTAGCATCCCCGTAAGCTATGGGTTTATTATATGATATACTATACGTGCACATGTTTCTATAGGAATTTTTGTGTGGATGCTGCTGCTGTGTGCCAAGTGTTGCAGTAAACACAGTTGATGTATGGTAGAAAGCGAAAAGGAAATCTTATGGAACGAAAGGCAAAAAAGTTTCCGGCCTACTACTCGAAATGATGAATGTGCTCCTTGTGTCCTCGCATTCACATTTTCATTCCCATCAATTATTTTGTTTGTGCTTTTTTCTTGTGTTTTTATCTTGTGCTTTTGCCGGAAATTGGCAGCATATTTCGTATTTTCAAGGCTTTAATTTTGTAAGCTATATTTTGATTACTCGGAATGGAAATGGGATTCATTAGAACCTTTCGCAGAAAATGTGCAATCTTTCGAAACTGTTGCAGGCCTCAGGGTAACTGATTTGCATTGGAAAATCCATTGGGGATGGGAAAATCAATCACGAAATTCACAAAATTCACAAAAATGTACCAGAGGATGAAATTAGTAAAGCATCTATAGAATTTACTGATGAAATGTAATTTTCAGTAAAATTTAATGAGCTACTCTAGGAATACGTGGAAACCCCTATAGGACTACAGCGACTTTAACAGAGCTCTGTTAGGAAATTTCCCAAAACAAGAGATAACAGCAGCATCCTGATGGCCCCACAGGATACCCGACCCCGTGCCGTTGCCACTGCTCGGAAAATGCTGCTGCTGTTAGTCTTAAACGCGATTCCAAGGCGAACGGTTGCCGTCTGCTGTACTGTCCTGTTCGTTGGGAAAAATGTTCGCAAAAGTATCGCACAAAAGGAAATCCAAGTGAAAAATCTTCGGGAAATGTATGAAAAAGATTACTGGTTGGAGTGCGAGGAAAAATTTTTTAAATACTAAATAAACTAAAGCAAATATTGCGTGCTATAAAAATGATTTATGAAATTATTAATTCAGCTTTTTCGATATCGGATTAAAAGAAATACTGCCTGTGGCAAGCTTAAGTAAGTTTCAAAGTTAATAATTCAAATGCAAAGCGTCTTTCATGCATCATTCAGTGCTCGGATCGTAAAAGCAAGTGAAAATGTTTCAAACGAAATGGCGAATTTCCTTTCGGCTGAAATAAATGCAAACCAATAAATCTCGGCATGCCGTAGAATTCCATCTAGCGTCGGCATTTTCACTTATTGCTTTTGTTGTGAAACTCATTTTCACCGACGAGTTAAACGCAACAAAGCTGATTTATGACAATTTCCACACCATGGCATGGCAGGAGGGGCGAAAAAGAAGCCATAGGGCAAATAGGGGGCCAGCGGGCCAACGGGCCAACGGGCCAAGTGCGAGAAGGGCAACAAAGCAGCGTGGTATTTTCTCCTGGTGTGCACTGTGACAAATGTGGCAGAACAGAAGAGAAAATTAATTTTGCAAGCCCCGGCAAGGAGATCTAATAAAATTCAATTATTCGTGGAAATAATTGTGTTTACAGAAAATGCAAATTGAAGGCAAACAAAAGCCAAAGTCGAATTTATATTTAGAGTTCAGTTTTCAGTGGAATTCAAATTTTAATTGGTTTCTTCGATCACTCTTTTAAGCTTCTTCAAAGCCCCGCCCATGTTATGGAACTCCTCAATCAATGCGAATTCTCCGAATTTTCACAATGGAAAAACCTCTTTTGCTTTCTTGGCAGATATTCTTATGTGTGGCGCTGCGCTGAATGATGCAATTAGCCATGCACTGGGCCAACGTTTACGCGTCATTTGCCACGCTGCAAACTTTATTATTTGTTCTCCATCACCCCGCCGTGGGGGCCATTAGTGTTGGGTCATTGGGTAGGATTCCACATTGTGTTGCAAACTTTTGGCTGCACCTACCTGCCCCAAGCAGGATAAAGTTTTCCGTTTAACGCCCCTGATCGCCCTGCACTCGTTGATCAAAAATAAAAAAAATGGGAAAATTAGTTAAATTGTTGTCTAATAACTTAAAACATCATTGCGGCAGAAGTTTTAATCACAACCGCCAGATTAGCTCCGTGTTGGTGTCTGTGTCTGGAAGTTTGTTGGCTGGAACCCTAACGGGTCATATTAAATATATGATAGTTTCATTTGAGACTGCTGCATAAGCTTGATGGGAAATGGGACTTTAGTAACACTTTCTCGAAAAACTCGACTTTAGTGGCAGCTTCTTTACACTTTTCAACTTTAACTTTCCATTTGGGGGAAGCTTTAAGTTGATGAGTGCCAGAATGCTTCCTGCTTAAGGCCCACTAGAGTTCCTTAATTAACATTCCCTGGACGGCGGGCCTCTGCTGCGCAATGTGAAGGTTTTCCTCCTTCCTTTTCCTTCTCATTTTTGAATTCTTGAAATAAAAACAATTTAATCAGCATTTGTTGAACCGTTGGAAGCCATCGCGACGGGTCCGAGCGTCTCTGATTATAAAATGCTTTTTGCTAGATTTTCATGCCTGAAGAAATTTCGGTGGAGCGAGTTGCAAGGACATCCGCAAGTATATGGCACTGCCCCGAAGGGATTGCCAAGTGAGGCGTGGCTCTGGGATGCCCCCACCCCCGTTGTAGTCACGCCTTATGCCTGATTGATGCTCGGATGTGGGGGCTCCCCATCATAAATTGAATCATTCCAGAGAGGACCAGGCTAGGGGCCTCGCAATGGTTTTGGCCCATTGCTTTAATTAAATTTTCTATGAGCAGATTAACAACAATAAGTGCTGGAATGCAAATTATGCCCATGGGAAAGCGAGCGCGAGTGCGTGAATAAATAAATATTTTAGGAGCGAATAAAAAGAAAGTTTCGCCCCCGCGCACCCCGGGAATGAGGTCTGCCGCAGAGAGGAAACGGAAGTGGGAGGAAGCTGGCGGGGGCCAGCCTCTTCCGCCATTAATATTTATCATTTCTGCCTTCTTTGGCTGCCCTCTTTATGGCTCTTTAAAGCTCGTATTAAATGGCAACTTGTGTCGGATTAGCGCCAGCCACCAGCGGTAACCAGCAGTCACAGAGCTGCTTACTCTTATGGCCACCAGGTCCGGCTCTAAGCCTTATTAAAACCAGCACTTTCGTATCCTTAATCTGCTGAAAGGATTCTCATTTCGAATAACCACAGTTTTCCTGCTAAAAGCTACCGAACAGAGAAAACTTCTGGATTGCATTTGCAATTGGATTGTAATAGAATTAGCTGGGATTACGCTGTGAACTTAGCTCTGGGTTTGCCTTTTGGCCTTTTGGCAGTCGTCACAGCTGGAAGACAAGCCTTCTGCCATAATGAGCTTCCTGGTGGGACAGTGACATATTTCTTGGAGGTCGGAATCAACTCTAATTAAAGTGAGTTAAAGATATGCACAGTCGATTTATATGGTTGAGAAAATAGAGAGAGATAGAGAAAGAGAGAGAGCTATACCACAAGTATGTTGGGTTTTTCCTTGCCCTGAAAGAACTTTTTGTGTGTGCCCAAAAGCAGTACAAAAATTGCAACAACGATTTGGTATTGTTTGCTCTATCCTTTGAGTCCTGTACATACAAGCAGAGTATATCCCCATATTCTATGCTATTTGTCTCACTAGTAGGTCTTCAGTGTTTTTGGAGACTCGTATCGTAATACTTTCCGTTTTTTCATTTGTTTTTCCGTGATATCAAACATTTCTGATTGAGTATCTCAACAATTTTCAAGTGCTTATATCAGTACTTATCTAAGGAATTCCTTCAGCGAGTGCTTAAATCTGCATTATTTATTTATGAGCTTGTCCTTTGATTTATGGAGCTGCCTCCCCCGCCATTTCACCGGTTGCCCCCCGCCTCCACCATTATTTGCTGTTACAAATGCGCGACTCATGGCGCAGATATGCATGGCGCACATTGTATGTGGGATTTAGGGGCATTAGCCAGGCCGCACTCCGCGGATCAAGAGCTGAGCCACAATCCACAATCCTTATTTTTTCCAGCTTTTGCCTGTGTATTATTTATCGAGACAGAGCGTGTTTGCTTGTTGTGCGTACGAGTACGAGTACGGGCATGAGAGATATGTGTGTACGCACTCGATAGACTTGAATAATACGGCTAATTATAATCGCAGAAGGATGAATGATGGTGATGGCCTCGATGCTGTGTGCGCCTTCGGAATTTCAAGCCAATCTCCATACGCACATGCCACATAACAACTTGTGCTGCTCGCATAAGGTCAGAGTTCATTTGCCAGGCTTAATTACTGGAAACGGTCGGACCATCAGGGCATTGGCATGCCTCAACTGAAAGCTTAAAAAGCCAAAGCACTTCCATGGAGGTTTATTTGCTAATTATAGTTTTGATGGGGCTTTGATTGGAAGCAGCGTCATGCTCTCCTGCGGAGAGCTGCACCCAATTAAAATGAAATATTCTCCTGGTTAATTAACTGGAATAAGCATTGCACTGAAAAGTGAACAAGCATCTCGCTCCTCTCTCTCGCCATCGAACACCTTCAATCGAGGGGAAATGCCAAGCGGATTTTCATAAGCGTCTATGGGCGTTTTATCCACAAAAATCTGTAGCCACAGGTGAAGACTCCTTTTTGGGGCTGTCGTTGCCCCCATTGTACGATAAGCAAATATTGTGCTGCGACACATCTCCAATTACGTTGCTCACACGGATGCAGAGCACATAGCAGCAGCCGCCCAATTTCAAGCACAATCAACTTTAACCTCCTCCTGCATCGGCGGAAAGCTCCTGTGGTCTAGTGGTTCTGTGGCCTCTCGTTCGGGGGAAAAGGCAAAAGGCAAATGGAAACGGGCAGACGATCCGCCATCAGACGATGATGCTGTGTGCCGCAGTTTGACTTTTATGCCAACAACATTGTGTGCCTCCTCCTTCTCCTCCCACTTTACTGTCGCCTTTAAGCAGGAGGCAGGACTCTATCTGCTGCACGCATCATTTGCTTTCAATACGTATGTAGATACCTACGTACGTACGTACTTGTACTTGTACTTGTGTACGTGAGAGTGACAACATTAAATAATCCATTTAATGTGGCGTGCATATCATATCCAATGCTCTCCAATGGCAATCTCCAAACAGTCTTGTATGTACACCATCCACCGCGACTGCCGGAGGAGTTCGGGGCACAGCTGAACACAAAATCAATGAACAACAAACAAACTCGCAACTTTTCGAGGCAGTGGCATCCATCCATCCATTCCACTGGGAGTCGCCTTCCGAGCAGACGAAAATTAAAAACGAACCCCAAATTGAGAATCGTGTAACCGAATTTCGATGATGCTGTGTCTGGAGTGTCCTGATACTGACAGACAGCACAAGACTGCCTCACCTTCCACTTCTGCACCTTCTCCGCCTTCTCTTGGCTGTCTTAATTGATGCCTCACTGTAGAGTTTCACTCATTCATTTGATGAACTGAAACTGAAACTGAAACTGGGAGCAAGCCGACAGGCACGGGCGTACCACTTCGATAGGTATGTACATACGAGTATGATCCACAAGGATGCCGCGGGCGATGCGGCTGCTCCTGTTGTCGGCGCTTCGCTTGTGTATGTGTAAAGCAATTTCCGTAATGAGTTTCTCTCCTGCGGAGCACTTAAAAGTATTTCGCGTATGTTCCTTTTTCCTGAGCGTCTTTTGCGTGCGCCGTAAATTGCATTTGGGCCTCTGGTTGCTTCTGTGGATGCTGTTTGTTGTAATGCGATTAATTTTGATTAATTTGTTGCCCCGTTTTCCCCATAATCTCGTAATCCACTTACGAATCTGAATTTTAAATACTTTGATGTTGTTTTTCCTTATGATTTTCACTTCTCTTACGTTGCAGTAAATCCTTTCTGCATCATATGCAAATGGTGTCATGTTCCGACCATCTTTGGTTCTTTTTTCGAGCCTAGAAAACAAATTAATTAACCAAAAAATATATCAGAACACTTAAGCGGTGAATAAACGCTTTGACACGGCATCCATTAACCGAACTACGAGTGGGGGCTGTCGACACCGACCCGGCACGACCCCCCCAATCGAGTTAATTACTTAATTTATGCGCGGACCCCCACGACCCTCCGGCTGGTCCATGCTATGGTCTCACTTTCAAAATTGGATTAATTTGTTTGTGCTACCGCGGCGAGAGAGCCGCGCGGAATGCCGCCAGTACCGCTTTTCGCCTGCAAAACTGTCACGGCCAAAGTTCCGGGGCAGAAGGGCAGGAGGTGAGAGTGGGTGGTGTGGTGCGGGGCGGGGCGGAGCGGTGCGAGTCGCGTGGGTTGCAAGTGTTGACACGAGTGTCGCACACTTTGGCGCCATTGACCAAACAGCTTTTCCGACTGGAAAAATCGAGATAAAATCGCATGAAAGTGGTCCATGGACAGTGATTTTCGTTGGCCATGATTCAAATTCTATACAGTTGAGAGGAAAGTTGAGAGCTCTTGTGTGTTGGCCATGGCTAATGACTGTCTCGCGACTGTTTTGATGGGTTGGAGTGCTGTCAATAACTTATGCAATGCAATGAGATCGTGATTTCCACCTATATTTCCTCTGGAAGACAAATGATAGTTTCACTAATTGTTTTTCTTTAGCGGATACCGACAGATATTAATAGACCGTCGATAGCCGAGGACCTGCGTCCTATCTCTTCACTCATCTGCGAGGAGACTACTTTCCATTCAGGGGCGCGTTTCGCTGATGCATGTTGCATGCTCCTAATTAAAAGTTTGCTTCAAAACTTTCTGCACATTCTGCGTGTCGCCAGAACGCACATTTTAAATCGTTGGAAACGAAAGGCGAGCGAGCAGGCAAGCGGCCAACGGCAAATGGCAAATGGCAGCGGCTACGCAATGGGAGCGCGTAAAATAAAATTAATGTGCAAACTTTTTAATTGGCGAAACAATAAAAAATGATAATAAATGGAATTAAATGAGTCGAAAGCGAAGCAGAACAAAAAAAATGGCCGGAAAAACTTTTGGGCCCAGAACAAAAGTGTCCCCTAAAAATGGTTGACCAAATCGTGTCTCAAATTTCGTTTGTTCCGCTGGCAATTAAGTTCGTGCTTTAATGTTCGTGATTTTGTTTTTTCAGGAAGAGTTTTCCTTAAAGGCATTCATATGGACATGCATACACATACTGTGCACATCCTTCCGACCCACTAGAAAGCTTGACGTTAGACCAGTATTGTTGTAATTCAAAACATTGAAATTACGTCGTATTAGTAGATACAATTTCTTGAATAATATCAATTAAATTTCCTGTAAAGTAAAGTAACGTAAAGTAAATTTAATTACAGCAGCAGCAGCACTCACTTGAGTGATTTATGGCCTTATTATGCATTTGAGCCACCCACACAGACACACTCTCTACGTGTCGGTTGACAAATTCACAAATTCACAAACACACGCACACATTGTTAATATTTGATGGGAATTTTTGCCCTACATGTGAATTGTGGATTGTGGATTGCATATTCATTATAGATAATCACGATTTAAGTGGACGGTCGGTCATCATCACTCGGCCTGCCGTCACGTGCCTGCCATTAAGCTGGAGTCAAGCCGTCGTCCAGCTACAGGATAATAAATAATATTTTAATAATTGAGCGGCGAGCGAGCATCCGAGAGCTTGGCCACCACGCCCACAAGCACACGCCAGGGGCTGTGGCGCTCATTAATTTTTCATTTCGCTGCAGACTTTCGGGGCACAGTGCCCTTTCCGCATTTTTGCGCTCCATTGAACTTTTTGCATAATTCTCGCATAAAAAATTATGGCTTGGCCAAAACTGTAACATGAGCATTACCTGAAACGGTTATCTCTATGTGTGTGTGTGTGAGTGTGTGTTTGTGTGGCCATAATGGCTAAACCCTAAAACAGAACTTCGGGCCGCCAAAACGAGCTAAAAAGCAAATGCGCCTTGGGCCGCAAAAGCTTTAAGGCTTAATGTGTGTGTCCTTTCCCCAAAATCGCATGAAGAACAGTAACCAATGAGATTTAGCTGAAAACCAAATGAAGCTTTGCTGATTTGCTGACAAATCAAAGCGATTAAAAAGTTCCTAAATGTCAGACAAATGCGTAAGCCCAAAAGGAACATATGTACATGAGTGGCAACCTCTTTCATATCATTCACATTTGTGGAATGCCCGAACCATTTGGATTCGCCTCGGCACAAAAACTGTTTACTCAGGTTTTTTCCCCATCCATAAATATATAAGCAAGCATGCAAAATGCCTGCCGTACAGTCATCAATGAGGATATCCTGTCTTTGTAATGAAAATCGGAAACGGCCCACAGTTATAAATAAAACGAGGGGGAACGTTATGAGCCGCGTCTGCGCCGCGGCTCTACTTTATACCCGGTACTCAGTCAGTATGTATGTATGTGAGCTTGTTGTAATTTATTACATGTTCGCAAAAGGAAAAAATTCAATTTTAGCCAAAAAAAAACAATTTAAGTCGAACCTTTTCGGAGATTTTGATCTATTAGATGTTTCCATATTGGTTAACATACATTTTTTACATCTGCCATTTCTACATGTTTTTATCTACTTCCTACATATACATACACGGCTGTGTGCGAGAGAGAGAGGGAATCAGTCTGCGCTTGGGAGGCCACTGAAATTTCATTTGTTCCTTCTGACTATATTTATGATCCGATCTGATCCAAATTCAATACTCTGATAGATATTGTCATTCTCTACGATTCTGCGTTTTTAGTTTTCTCGTATCTTTAAAATTGTGCATGCCACAGATTTTCGTCCTTGGAGTGGGCGGAAGGGGGCGGGGCGAAATTTTGAAATACACTTGTAACAGTGCGATAGGACAGGAGTCTGGATACAAAATAGTGTTCCTCTAGCTTTTATGGTCTTTGAGCTATAGGCGCTAATGAAGACGGACGGACGGACAGACGGACAGACGGACGGACAGACAGACATAGCTATATCGACTCGGCTATTGATGCTGATCAAGAATATATATACTTTATGGGGTCGGAACCGCTTCCTTCTGGGTGTTACACACATTAATTTTTTGCACAAATCTAATATACCCCTTTACGCTTCGAGTACCGGGTATAAAAAATATGTAAGAAACGGCCCATTCATTGGGGAATGGGCAGGCCATTGATGAGTGCCATTCAATGGCGCCTGGCTAAGCCGGCAATCGGGTTAAATGGCCAATCGAATCAAAGTATTTTCATTAATTATGTCGAGTTAATTAGTTAACAGGGCAGCCGAAAAAAGGCATCACTTTTAGCCCGTTGTAAGAAGACAATTAGCCGCATTGTCGCTGGGGTTTATTGGGGAGCCACTGTAATGGGCCTTCGATGGGGGCCCATAAGGATGACAAAATATGTATCCAATATATTTAAGGGTATTACAATTTATGGCAGCTTTAAAAACTATATTAACGACTCTTGGGGGTGGCCTTCGGGGCGTATGCTTAATATATGAAGCAAAATTCCATCGTCCGAGAGGGCGATGCCGATGGCGATTCTTTAATATTTCGTCAGTCATCTCGAATGCCGGAAATATTTGGTCCCTCTCCAAACATTGCTGACCCGAAAATAGCTGCTGGATTTTTTTGTATATCGTCCTGAAGGTCGAACAGAATTTGGACACACGGCTCTGCAAATAAGTGTCAACTGGCTTGGGGAAAACGAACAAAATATCGGCGTTGGCTGGAGGTGGCAATGGCAGAGGACGGGAGCATGCCACAAACTGTCGAAACGTGGCCATAAATTTACGTGCAGCTTAACTAATGAAAACGTTGCTGCCGTCGCCATCATTGTCTCCCTGTCTGATGCCCGGAATGCAAGCCAAGACTTAATTAATCTCATCAATTTGTGGCCTCTGACAAATTCCCCAATGTGTGAACGCATTGGCGCGGCGATAGGAGAAAGTGTGGTAAATTTGTTCGGACAATAACCCATTGCTCTGCAGTGCATACATCAGGCTGGGGACTGTAGTGTGGACTTCCCCATTATCCCAAAAAGATAGAGTAATAGAAGCCAATATATTGCTACATACTATAGTCCAGCTTGGAATGGAATTCACAGTACAGATGGACTGAGCAATCGATTTCCACATTTTGTTGGAATTTAAATTGGTTTCAGCTTTCAACTGATTTGACCGAGTCTGTTTTAGATAGCGCACACACACACAAATAAATATTTGTTCGGGCAGAAGGCAAAGCATATCCTCTATATTCTCTGGGGTATAGCACAGACCACCAAGACCCGAGATACTTGGTCTCGTTAAGTGACGGGCCTATCCTATCCCTATATATAGGATACCAGTGCTTGTCGATGGTGCAACAAAATGCGAATTAAGTTCCGTTTTTGGGGAGATGTAAAGAGAGAAGTGCATGCGAAGAACGCTCACTCAAAGTCCATAAACAGCTTCATTAACTTGTGTGCACCATCTCTAAGCTGGAGTTGGGGGTGCGTGCAGGGGGCGGCAGTGAGTGGGAATGTGATGGACAGAAATTCAACTCAGATATCCGGCGCGGCGAGTGTCGGCACGAGCTCTGAGTTTTGGGGCGGACAGACAGACAAATGTCTGCTCATTTTGATGCACATTTTTACTGCTCATTAAATTCGCTTAAGTACGTACATTTATAATTCACGTCCTCTCCGCTTTCCCTCCCATTTTCGTCCGTTTTCCCTGCTGTGTATTTCCATCGTACAATTTCCCTACTAACGGATGTTCCCACTTGTGTTTCATTTTGCAGTTCTGCCGGACGGAAAAATAACAGTGCAGCGGTCTTGGCCGCAACAAAGTTGGAGACTGAAACCGAGACCAGAACCCATAAACCCGATCCCCATGCAGCAGAAGCCGCAGAAATTAGCAGCCACATCAATTCTCAGCTCGGACTTAATTAAACGCGTGTTGCCGGTGACCAGCTACATTCCGGGACGAATTGTCCTCGCAAATTAATTGAAATTTACCGCCCGCAACAACTGGCAACAGGCAACAGGAAAACAAATGCGCTCACCATCGTTATTCCAGCTGCTGCTGTTGTGCCCGGTTGTCGCGCCTCCGCTGTCGTTACTGCACTGATCGTTACACAACCAAAAAGTTTGTGCAAAAATGGCTGGGAGAATACCACAGTTACGAGGCATTACCAGCTCCGCCCCCACCACCGCCAACCTTTTGCTGCTTCTGCTGCTACTGCTGACCAGCTGCGGGAAACTTCAACAAGCATGGGGGCACGTTGGGATCGGGGGCCAACCATTAGCCGGACTATGGGGCGAGGCAGCAACCACAGTTGTGCCAAGGACGACACTGCTCTCGGCGGCGTTAGGTGCCAATTTAAATTCACCCACCGAAAGCATAAAAACCATAGGAGAGCAGCAGGTGACACCCACACGCAAGGTAGAACGCACAACAAGCCAATTACCTTCAAGTATGCTTGCAACAGCCGCATCAACTGCAACCGGAACTCTAATATCAACGACAGCCGGAGAAGATGAAGGTTCGTCTAAGTATTTTGTGTCCAGCACAATGAGAAAAGCAAGTGCCACATGGGAAAACCAGCAGCAGGATATGAAAGATACAGCAACCACAGCAGAAAGTGCTACAGCAGCGGCAGCAGGAGCAGAACCTAGAGCAGCGCCAGGTGTGCCAGAAGCAGCAGCACGAGCAGCACCAGCAGCAATCGGAAGTGCTGAAGCAGCGGTAGCAACTGTGGCAGCCTCCATGGAGACAGCCACCGAGGGACAACGGATGCGAGTCATGCATGCACAAGCCGCAACAGGGGCTCCGGAGATGCCCTTAAAAACAACAGTATTATCCGGGGAAAATGTGCAACCAATTGCCGCAGCAGCAGCAGCAGGAGTAGGGGTGGGTGCCACAGGGCCAGCAACAGGAATGTTTAAAACTACAGCTGGAACACCACCAACAGCTCCAATAATACAAATAAAAGCGAAGCGCGTGGCGCCAACGATACCCACACCCACACCCACGACCACGCCTACTATAAAAACAACAACAGCGGCGGTGCCACCGCATGGAGAAAATAAAAATGTTGGCCAAGCTGGAATAAAATTCAATATGGATTTGTTGGCTGCCACAGAGAGCTATGCAAATGCCACTGGGCCTGGGGTGAAGTGGGGCGAGACACAACAAGCACATCCAGCGACGACGATATCCACAACAATAGAAGCCACGCTTCAAACAGCAGCCCCCACGGGAGTGGGAAAAACCGTGCCCGCACCCAGATTACTAGGAGGAGCCGGCGTAATGTTGCAACTCCTGGCCGATGTCATGGGCAGCTCCGCTTCACCGTCACCCTCACCCTCACCGCCACCTACATCGGTGTGGCCTGTGAAGCATGCGGCAGTGCTGGAAGGCGACGTCATCCTGGGCGGCCTAATGATGGTCCACTCGCGAGAGGACAGCATCACCTGCGGCCCCATCATGCCGCAGGGCGGCATCCAGGCATTGGAGGCGATGCTGTATACGCTGGACCAAGTAAACAAACAGCAACTGTTGCCGAACGTCACACTGGGCGCCCATTTGCTGGACGACTGCGACAAGGATACCTACGGCCTGGAGATGGCAGTGGACTTTATAAAAGGTGAGTGCGCCCAGTGCAGAGTCCATCCATTTACCGAGTTAGCCGTACGCTCAAGGCGATTACCTTTGTGGATTGCAAACATTTGAATGGAAGAAGAAGTCGAAAATATGAAAAATGAAGCCTCTATGAGAGTTGTGAAACTTTTTCCTGACTTTTCAGCAAACTTTCGACGGTGTGGGGTTGACATTTGTTCCGCTTTCCCGTCCTTGGTGCTTTGCCAATGGCTTTGCTTTTTAATTTAAATTACATTTATTTTTTATGCAGTGCCATAAATTGTGGGAAAGTTTGTTAGACGGCGGGCTTATAAATCCGGCTTAAAATCTCTTGGTTCCGTGGAAAGGACTGTAAATACTTACATATTTTATGTGAATGGATGAATGGATAAGTGGATTGCTTCTATCACTCGCCTCCGCTCTCCCCCTTTCCACCTTCCCGCCAGAAATTCGTTGCGTACGAGTATATGCAGATTTGCGCCCACCCATGCGTTTTATTAGCTTATTTTGCTGTGTAGTGTGCATTGGTTTTCCAATTTGTTATTCAAATGAGAGTTTAGCCACAGCTGCCAATGGCCCAATGCCTGTACCCTTGAAGAGAGTATGTTCACTTTGGCTAGAAGCAGAGAACTGCATTGAGTTTGCTATCGAGGCTGCTCGATTTTCCCGATAAATTAAGAACACATACAGAAGGGTATATGGCGGGCCGAAGTTTCTCTTCTTACCCTTTTTTCTGATGTGGTCGCTGATAAAAAGCCACACAGTGATTTCCCCATTTGCATTGGCACCTGCGGTAATGTGTGCACTTTATCTATACAAATATTAAAATATTTTTTATATGGCGCTCTGTTCGCCATATAAAAAATGTATTTTTTTCCTTCTGCAAAAAAACAAAAAATATTTAAAATTACAGAGAGGGTGAGCGTGCGCGTAGGGGGGATAAAAAAAGCAATTGAAGGCAAGTGCGAAGGGAAAATAAAATACATTTTTTTCATTTAAATGTTTGTGTGGTTTTTCGTTTTGTTTTGTAAGAACTTGCAAAAGGCCGGATGAATAAATCATTCTGTGCGAAAGCAATATTTAATGGAGTCCGAGGTATATGAGTCCTGAGAGAATTTAATCGACCAGAAGCCATTTGACCAAGCCGCCGAATGCGGACTTTAAAATACAGTATCACTGGACAAGAAGTGGCAGACATGTTTATGTTTATGTTTAGGTGTCAAGCAACTTCCGTCGGAAGTAAGCGGAGGAGGACAAGGGAACTGCCAATTGTGACAGCTACGACCCAGCGGGAAAGTGTCCGAGTGCTCCGTTTAACTATTGATGTAGTAGGATAACCTATTTTGGTGTTGAAATTGTACAAAAAAAGTTACATCATTTACATCCTTCAAAATGGATTCTAATTTTCGTGTTCATTACTGAAAATTTTCATTTCCTTTTGTTCGTTCGACGTGCTAAGTTTGACCAGAAGATAAAATTGGAAGACATTAAAATTAATATAAGAACTATGACTGAAAATAATAGTAATACTTGTAATTGTGATAATGATAAAATGTAATGGGAAGTAATTAAATTGAAGTAATAATTAACTCGAGCTATGTTTTCTCAGAAACGGAATATCATAGAAATTGATTGGGAAAAGATTTGTTCATTTCACAAGGAAAGAGAGTAACAAAGTGCACGAAGAAGATTTTATTCCCCTCTATTTGTCGCTCTACTTCCAACATTGATTTGCCCAACAATTAACACGAAAGTAGACCGCAGAAACCACAACTGAAATGCAGGCTGATGGGGTGGAAGAAGGATGCCAGCACACCAAACCGAATCTCGTCGGTTTAATCTCTTGCCTCGACAGCTGCGGTGCATTTGCTTAGGTTTTGGATCAGTGGCCAAGAGATGTCCAGAGACTTGGCACAGAGTACAGGAGTCAATTAAATTACAGCAGAAGGAAGCATTCACTTGTCTTTATTAGCATCCTGATTCAGATCTAAGTCTAGGCACTTCGAGAGCAATGGAAGCAAACGGATTTTGTGGGCAAACTTCTTCGTAGAATAACATTTATGTGGAATCTATTTATGTGGACTTTATTGGATTTGTATTTTGGTTTGTGTCCTGGATAATGTATGTAACATGTAGAACTCATGTAAAATTGAGGCCACACATATCCGTTTGTCCGTACATATATTCCGATTTTATGTTCAAGCAGGCACATTTATTTGTTTCATCATGTGATTTCCATATCCCCAACGAATATTCTTTCTGTGGAATCTATTTATGTGGGTGCTGTTTAACATTTGGGGAGCTTTGGGTTGTATGCTTATGTATCCTGTCTAACATAATGTCAAGTGTGTGTAAAATGTATGTAGAAATCATGTAGAGCCTCTACTTGGAGCCTCATTTAACAATCCATATGTATTTCCTATGATCCTATCCATCATATATCCCATATAGGATATGTGTCCATTTTCATGTCAAATTCGTTCCTTCCCTAGCTCGGATAAATATAGATATATTTATCATATATTCCTTCCAGCATATAATAATGCCAGAATATTATTTTCTATTTTACTTTGGAATATATTATATATTATTCTACAGTATTATATATTAATCTCTTATTATATGCCTCCATTTCTCTATTATAGAGCATAAATCCCTGTAAAAGGCAGCTCAAAATATATGTATGTGTATTTTGTGCGAGGGCTAAATGCCCAAATGCCATCGAATCACAGGCTGACCCAGTTCTTTGGCAAATTGAAATTTTATTTTGGCCACACGAACATACATACACGCACATCCTGCTCCTGTGTCCTACCACGCACCCTCATCAAAGGGCGCATAAAAAAATTTATCTACCATGAAGCGCTGTGTCAACCCTGACCGCCGGAGTTGTTTTTGTCCATTCCCAGCGATGCTGCCACTACCAGTGCCACTGATGCTGCCACTGATGTTGATGCTGCTGCTGCTACTGCTACTGCTACTGCTCATATCATTTTAATTCGATGGGAAGCCCTCAATCCGCTGCCCGCGTACGCCTGCCGGTTCGGCTGGTCGTTGTTGCTGCTGTTGCCACTTAATGGAATTTGCCGCTTATGCGTTCCGCATGCCGCGCATTATCCTTTCTACGCCTGCCCGCCCCTCCAGCCCCGTCCTCCTTTCAACCATTTCCTGCGAAATTTGAGCTCTTCCTTGCCTGTTTCCTTATTTTTTCCCGTGCTCTGCTGTCGGGTCTTCCATTCAGTTGACATGTTGCCTGCTTGGCAGAAAGTTTTTCCCTCCTTTGTTTTACCCGTCGTTTCTTTTGGGCCAGCTTTTGCTCTCTGTGCGGCTTACAGGCTCTTTGGCTATACCCAAGACTCTCCCCCTCACATATGAACCCCTCTCGCCACCTTTCCGCTGCGTGTGTGGGTGTGTGCGTGTGGACGTCTCTGTCTTTTGACGTTGACTTTTAACCAGATGCTATTGGGGGACGACCGACTGCTTTGGATATGAAGTCTGGTTAATTTAAATGCCTTTAAGCGGGGGCTAAGCACAGCATTACTCGTATATTCGCTCGCGCACTTTGCTTGACATTTTATTCAAATTTAAACAATGACTATAATTGCTGTGTCTGTATCTGTGTCTGTGTCCGTGTTGGCCTCAGTGTGCTTTTGGCAGCCACAAACAAACGTTTCTGTGTGTGTGTCTGTGGTTACTGTCTATAGATACATATGTGAAGGGTCTTGTGGTGTCTTTTGGGGAAAACTTTAAATTAAAGTCATCCACAGGGCTTAAGGGCCAGAAAATAGGCCAAGAGTTAGTTCAACTCTGCTTTGAATTGTTTTCGAAGACAATGGTACGGCACTCTGACCTGTAATGTTATATGCCAATTCTATTCGCTTTTCCTTTGGGCATGATAGTAGCAACGAAAAAATAATGGGTCTTTGTTGGATGCAACACAATCCACCTGACGATGGCTGCCTCTGCCGCCTGTCTGCCCCCGGGCCCGTTCCCTTCTTCAGGGTGATCCTGTTTTTGTTTTGTCCATCGTTTCTCCCGACTCTACTTAATGATTTTATTGTTGCGAATCCTTGGCGACTGCCCTGCGGCATCCGACTGTTTACTCGGTTTACAAAGCTGCTGCTGATTCTGCTGATGCTGTTTGTTGGCCCTGCCACTTCTACCGCCATCTGAATTCTGCTTGCGGCATTGTTGTCCGCTTAGGCGTTGCCGCATTATTGACATTGTCTGCAGCGGCGGGGCTCTCGTCCTCGCGGCCTTACTTCTCCTTAAGTTGTACATTTTGTCAGCGATTTACCTTAATTTCAGGATACAGAACAGCTTTCAGGTTCTAATGGCTTAAAAACACAGTCGAATTACGTATACGCTGCGTCACACTTTTAGAATTTCGCCATCATTGCACAAAACGCTCTACTTGCAACATGCGGCGCATGGCGTCACGTAATTAAGTGGCGATTTAAATTCGAAACGAATTCGGAGAACTGCGTGCACGGACAGCAGCAATTGTCGAGTGGCTTTTGCGTTTGATTTCACAGAATCCTTTGCATAATGGCACGCCGTCTATTCAGTGATATTGCAAGTGCTATTTGCAAGTTACCATCCCAGCGTATTGTTCCCCCGCCGCAATAGGTGAGGTCCTTTGTTCTATCGTGTTCCCCTCCGAGTATGACGGATATAACAGTTTGCCCAGTGGCACAGTGTCTGTATAACAGTGGCTTACCCCGTCGCACGCAAACAAGTGTTTGTTCCATTCATAAATCCGAGCGACGAACCGAACACGAACACGAAGTGTCCTACAGTTTTAGTACACTCCTTCGTGTGTCCTGGCGGCTGTCGGTGTCGTAGCCATCGCCATGAACGTTCAGTTGCACGCCGGTTCTTCACCAACGCAGACGCTTGCGGAGGTAATCATCGGAAGAGCTCCGAGAACATAAGTCCCTTATCAGGCGTAACATTCATCAGTGGAGGTGGTAGCAAGTGTAACGGTTAACGTAAGTCCCGCAGAGACTTTACCTGGCGCAAAGCTACTACTTTAGAAAAAAAAACAACGATATGTTTAATGGAAAGAAAATCTAAAGAAGATAAACTAAAAAATGAAATGAAAACAATTGTGAGCTTCCCTGCAATCTTTTTTCCGCGAAAATATTAAAAATATATTTTTCTGAAATAATTGAATGGAACATTTTAGTTTAAATAAATGCATATCTCGAAAGTAAAACACAATAGTTCTGCAAATGTCACAGCAAAACATCAAGAAACTAATTTCAAATAACAAAAGAGTATAAAAAGTAAAGGTCTCCACGACCACCCAACAGACAGCCAACGACTTAGTTAGTGTAAGCCACTTGCTTTGACCCCTAATTAATTAAATTGCAACTGGCGTAGCCGCCGCAGCTTAGTAGATATATGGAGACGTCTCGCCAGCCAGAAACATAAATCTTATCAAGGCCTAGAACTAATTTCGTTATCAAAATATAAACAGAGAAAAGAGACGAGAGGTTCTGGCTCTAGACAACCTTTCATTTCGGGCCAGGCCACAACAAGAGGACAAAACAAATATTAATTAATATAAATTCTAAATAATTTCAAGGGGCGGCGTCGGCCCAAAAAGGAAGGTTCGGCCCTGGCTCTGCAGCAAAGAAGAAAAAGTTGTAGAAAGTTTTGTGTGTTTTTGATTTTTGCTGTAGTCCCTTACCTTTAATTATAAGTTGTTTTTTTTTTTGTCTACATCGGAAATAGAAAAAGTTTGATGCTCTGTATCTGACGTTGAAGTTTAATTAAAGTGAAAGAGAGAGGCAGAGGCTGAAATTCGACTCTCTTTCCTCTCTCTCTATAGGCGTTCTTTAAGAACCATTATTTTGAGTATCTAATGGGGGCCTTTTCTCTTTAAAAAACAACTGTACGTAAATCTGTGTAAATTATTATGCATACGCCGCGTGAGACGAGTGTATGTGTGGCACAGTTGGTGCTCCGATAAACTTTGATGCCAGGGCAAAGCAATTAGGAACATTTGAATGTAATTAGAAAATTATGCTAACATCACAGCCGGGCTGTGGTCTGATAAGAGGGGATGAGAGGATGAAGTGCTTTGGAAAATTACAGCCAATGTGTGCTGCTTTCAGGTTGATTGCCATTTCCCGTCGACCCACAGAGACTCTGTGTATGTGTCTGTCTGGCCACAGGATATTCAATTTCCTCCTGCTGGGCTGAGGCTGTTGACATTTTGTAATTTTATTTTCATTATTTTCGCACTTCCTGTCGACACCCGAAACACACCCCTTGAGGGATGGGATGGGGTTCTGATAATTACCAAAATCTTCCTCTGGCACCTAAATTCTTCTTTCAGTCTGTCAGCTCTTAATGATAGTTTGGGGACACAACAAAAAAAGAGAGTGGGAGCGCGCAGAGCTTTAGTCACGTAGCTGTGATAAATGCCATACCCACAGTCCAGGTCCTGCTCCTGGTCTCTTTTACTCCTGTCTGATGGGCTTTATGGCCTGCCTTCTGGTCTCTGGTCTCTCCCTGGGGCAGCTGCTGACAAATTCAGCTGGATCTGTGGTTTGACCTTTGTTTAATTACTAAACCAAGCGATTAATAAACTGCTTCCTGACGAACTCCCACTACACAAATTAGCTCAATTCCGTCGGCAGATTTGTAAAGTTTTTAGCTTTAAACAAGACTTTGCTCTGCATGCAAATCTACGAAAATTCATAACCATCTATTAACATCTGCGAGCGGTTCTCCTGAATATGAAATTAAAATGGAATAACTGTATGCATCTCCGTGGAAAATATACAAGAAATTAAAAATTTCCATAAATTGCGTGCTTTTCCTCTTTCTGGACTGAAATAATGCTGCAAGCCAAATACTTTTACGAGTACGAGTAATTTATACAAAAGAGTTTTGTAATTTGCAAGTAGAGCTGCGGACTGCAGACTGTGGAATGTTTACGGGCCACTTAATTCGAAATAACTATATTTTTCGCTTGCAAATTGTAGCGAACTATAACGAGGTTTCTTGCCGCAGCTCTAATGAGCAGTGAGGGGCATGTATACATAGGGACATGGAACATATACCGACATGGCGCTAATTGGCAAGAGAACGATTTCATACCGACTTTCCACGGTCTGTACCCAATCGACACACAAGCAAATAAGCGGCTAAAACTTTGGCTAGCAGACGGTATAAAAACAAGAATTAATTATGTAAGCATGCAACGTGGGTCGTTGCGCAATAAATATAATTAATAAACGCCTGTTAACGAGGGTGCAACGCGATGACTCCTTCACCGATGGCCACACACGCCAGTCTCTTAATTTATTTATGGCGTAGCAGAGTCATAATTGTCGGAATCACTGGGGTTGCTACCTGTTGCTACCTGCCCCACAGACGGCCACGCCATAAACTCTCATGAGGAAAATAATTAGAAAATCAAATAGCAGTACTGCCGACTGTTGGGCAAATAAAGAACGCAGAAAAGGGAACAGCTGGAGGTAGGAGTGGGTGCTGGGACGTCATTGTGGTCTTTCCATCGAAACGGAAACGGAAATGACGCAACTGCGTCAAAGTTTTGTTCGCGTGTAAAGTTTGGTGCAACGTCAAAAGTTTCAGCTCGAAACGTAGCCAACGGGGGGGGGAGAACAGAAACTGTTGCAAGTGTGAAAACAGGATGTTCCGTTAAGGGATCTCACTGAAATTCCCCCCCATCCGCGTTCCGAGCAGGTAAAAGTTTGAGAGAAAGAGATTCATAATAATTACCATAAAGTATGAGTTAAGTTGGAAGCTATCCTCTAGTTAAGGGAAACTCATCTGGAAGGCATTCCAGCGAAAGTTTTCATTCAGCTAAATGTTGCTGAAAAGTTTCCCCAAAACAATGTTGGTCATTTATTTTAAAACCTCCACTATGACCCCGTGGAAAGAGCGCCCTGGACAGCGATCTAGTGCACACCTAGTGCACTCTGTCCACGGGATTTATCCTCAGATTTCTAATAGTGGCAGGAATCAGAATCCTGGCCATCTTCAAACTTTTGCTCTGGTGGCTGCTAACTTTTATTATTAACTTATGAATGACAGGAGGAGAGATGTGCGCCGAGAGCAGGGCACTAGCGAACCACTTTTTGTCGGTTAGGTACATCGATGTATCCTCTAGAGATTGGAAAATACACTGCCACATCTGAAGCGTTCTTTCGGCTCAGTGCTTCAAGAGCAATTCGTTGAGGATTTTTTGGTTTTGCTTTGCTGCGGTCACAACTTGTTTGTCCAATAACTTGCCAGATACGCGCCACTAATTACGCAATTATTTCTTTTGCATTCCCATTCCCATTCTCTACTCTGCTCCACTGCAGTCTCCTTCTCGTTTTTCACCACCAAAATCTCTCTCCGACTTTTTACGACTTTTTTTGGCTTGGCGGAAACTTTGCCAACTGTGCGGGAGTTCTATTTTTTTATGGCCACGACCAGTGGAACAACTGGTCAGCGTTTCCATTTTAATTGTATTTAGATAAGACTTAATGGCGTTGGCGTTGGCGTCCGGCTGCAAGCTGGAGCTTAAAAGTTAATCAAAAAGTACAGCAGAAATATGCTAATTCTCCCAGGAGTTAACTTTTCGGATTGCCATCGATGCAAATGACTCATTTTTGGTGGCAAATGGCAATCGCAAATGATTTGTATCCCAGCGATTATACAGACAAGCCATATATACATACAAATATACCCGTAAATGTTGATATGCGTGTGTATGTCCCTGCGGAAAAGTATGCTATAAAATATTTAGTGCTTAGTTCTGTGGCCTCCGCGAACGCCGTACATTTTCACCAGTTACACACAGGATTACGGTGCAAAGGAAAAAAAAACATGGAAAGAATGTATGTGGCGTGGCGGTAAAAGAAGAACGGGGACTAAGCATGCTCGAAACAGCTAAACAATAGACAATGCCAGAGCCAGCAGAAGGCAGAACGGAAGGCAGCCCATAATGATCTTTTTGTTACACATACGAATGCGCCTGTGTGTGCGTGGGGGGCAGAGCAAACAAGCAATCACACACGCACATTCCAAGCACAAGTGCAAATACACACACACACACACACATCGACAAACAGCGAGAGAGAGCGAGAGAGAGTGGGAGGGAGAGAGCATTTATTTTTGTTTGTCATGACTTTGCGCTTTTGCCATGAGGACAACACAGGAGCAACACACACGCCATTTTTTCGGGTCTTTGTCTCTTGGTTTTTGGCCCTGCCGATGTTTGCATTTGTTAGCATACTTATTTCGGCTAGAGAGAACATGGGGCACAAACAGGGTGCAAGGGGGCGTTATTATTTTGTCGCTACAATAAACAAAAACAGTCCTGCAGCAGCAGCGCCTTTTGACAAATGTGTGCGTGTGTGCGCCCCTAGCACGATCACAAGAATTACTGTATTCATATAAAATAGCGAATAAGAAAATGGGAAAATGTGAACGAAAAACAAAAACTACTTTCACGACATTTTAAAGAAAACTCGATTTATTTTTTGAGAAATGGTTAAAGGAAATTGTGTTTTTTTTTTTGCAATGCCAGAAGAAAAACTTGCCAACTTCTCGTATAAAAAATTATTTTCTGGCCATAAACACGTTTCTATGGTCAGGCACACACGAAGCCGTTGGTCGGGTCGGTCGGGAGGAGGGCGTGGGAGCAGTACGAGTAAGTGGCCAATGGATTTTTTCAATTTGCGTTACTTGGCAAAATGTTATGCAAGTCACGCGTCCACATCTACCACATACACAAATATATATTAATACACACAGAAGTGTGTATGTATCCGAATTTCAAGATGGGGGGGGCCAACTGTAATTCACAATATCATGTGCTCAATGGGCTGTGAGCAAGGGCCAGGGCTCGGCAAGTGAGGGGGAGGCAGCCAGGCAGATGGAGAGCTATAGCTGGTAGCTGGTACTGGTACTGGTGCTCTGCTGCTCTTTTGATTTATGCGACATTTCCACACATTTGCCTGCCATTAACATTTTGCCTCGTTGTTTCGTCAGTCAGCTGGTTGTTGCCCCACAGCCCCAGCCCCAGCTCTTGTTATTTCCGTTTTCTGTTGTTCTTCTTCTTGGGGTGTCAACATTTCTTGTGTGTGTGTGTGTGTGTGTGTGTGTTTGCTCGTTGTTTCTTTACCCTGTGATTGAAATTGATTGCCCATACTTGCAGTTGCAGCTATAGAGAACAAACGCCTTGAAGAGCATGCCTCAGTCTTTAAGGGCCACATGTCCTCAAAAGCCATGTACTTTACTGCTGCAAACAGTTGCCAGCAGTGGCAGTAGCAGTAGCAGTAAATGTGTTTATTAAGTGCAAAGGCTTACTCTAAAAATATCCAGGGAAACTGCAGTCACTGCTGCTGTCTGCTTGTACAACATGAATTAATAATTAAAAACGTTTCTCTGGAACAAAAAAGAATAAACACAGCTCTTGTTCTTGGCCATTCTTTCTGTTTGTGCCAACAGCACTGAAATTTCTCTTTCTGTTTCTCTTCAACTTAGAAATTCAGGTAGCAGGAATCGAGCATAAGCAACTATCGCGCCACAGGGCGTATGCGTAACGATAAAGTGCACACAATTAGAGCGCCATTAGAGCCATCTCTATAAAATATATCAAAACATTTCCCCAAAACCCAAATAATACTAACTAGCCATCGCATTGAGGGTACGCTGAGTGGGCGAAGCAGCTTACGCAGATTCCCCCCAAAAATGCGAGTGCTTTTGGGCCTGCTGTCATGCGTGGCATACACCTGAGTGGCTGGTGGTAAGCTGCTCTCTGGCAGCCCCAAATACATGTAAGAACAGTATTTAAGCCGAAACTACAAGCATATGCTGTGTTGCAGGCCCCGAAAATAGAGCAGACGCTATCCTTCTTTCCCAGAAAAAAGGTGCAGAGACCCTCGAAAGGTGGCCCAGGTGGTCCAAGGAGAGGAAGAATTGAAATTTATATTTACGCAGCCCATAAATTGTTCGGCTTTTCGGCTTGTTCCATGTTCGTATTAGTGTTTATACTCGTAGTATAAATATATTAGCCTGTGTGTGCGTTGGGGCAGCCGCTGACAAAGATGTGGCGCACGGACTTGAGGCACGTCATGTTGGGGTACTGTTTTTTGGCTAACCCACGCACGTCTGCCACCAATGAAGAAGTTTGGGGCCCGTCCCGAGAGTGTGCGTGTCTGTGGCATGTAATCAAATTAAAAGTTGAAGCAAGAAACTGCTTTTAAAGGCATTAAGCTGGCGTCAAGTCTTTAATGTTTAATGTGTGACTAGAGTGAGAGGAGTGGGGCCAGGGAGGGGATAGTGCGGGTGAGGGTGGGGAGAGCTGGGGTCCTCATTAAGTGCAGCCAAAGGACGAAGCGAAATCTTTACAACTTGCAATTTTCTCTCAATTGACAGCGCTGAAAGACATGATACAGAAGGCGTTCTTCTCCTCCCCTCCCCCTCGGTGTCATTCCGAGGGTATTCCAGTCGAACGCGATGCTGACACGCAATCAGCAGGCAGCTGCCACAAGCGAAGGCTGAAGAGACTCGCACAAAATAGAGACGAGACGCGGCACAGCAACTGAGATAATAACTTAATTACATTTTTGTGTGCACTCCCACTCACGCTTTGGCTTTATTTTTTGGCAATTATATTGCCCAATGCTACACCTGGCCACCGCTACAGCAGACCCGAAACATGTGTATTATCAAACGACAGTCATTAGGCCCCCGCCCCCCTCTAACCACCTGGCCGTACACATTCCTCCATTTGCTTCACCCATCGTCGCGTCTATATCTATTCTCCCTGGGTCCTGGTAGCATGGATGGAGACCTGAGAACCATGTTAGTTGCCATTTATCTCGTAGAATGTCGTGTGTTCTACACGTGTACACAGACACTGGAGAAGAGCAACGGGCCCATATGATGACAGGTGGCTGATGGGGCTGGGATATGGATGGGAGATGGCCCTAAGCGAAAATAATTAAGCCACGTTATGCGAAAAGCATGAACATCCCAAAACTACCAGATAGAGCAGCAGCAACTGCCAGAGACGGCAGCGTGGCACAGATGGAGGAAACTATAGGAATACCTTCCTCTAAAAGGATTCTGAATGAGCTCCCACTCTGGAAGCGCTTCCTGCCTGGCCCGCCTCGGCTAGGCAACTTTAATTGGCCCTCGACAGCCATGTTTATGGCGTCTGCTGCTGGGCTTGCACTTTCGTCCGACGCCATTAGCCGCCACAGTTAACGGAATGTTGGCCTGGCTGACACACACTCCACTCCTTTTGCCACATTCCTCGTGGCACACACTGGCACACAGTGTCAGGGATCTCTCCTTATGTGTGCTTGACTGCCAAACCGGCATTTGCGCTCGTGTTACGCTCTGTGTGTGTGTAAGCGCCTAATGATTTTGCATATTTAGCGAAGTCTGCGCCGGCGCCTAATTGAATATGTATGGAACGGGTCCTGTGGTTCGGGCTCTGACGAGTGTGTCAAGTGCGGCAGAGTGGTAAATTAATTGGCCCTCACAGGCAGCTCCAGAACGCTCCTCGCCAACCACAAAGAGTTGCCAAATTGCCAACACGTCAGCTCCCATCTGCATTCACCAAATAAAAGCTCTGCAGATAACCGCAAGCGGAAGCATCTTTTGTCTAAGGATAATCGAAAATCGGCTGGCATTGACAGTTGCAGCATTCCATGGTGCATCAGGCAGAGAAATGTACAATGGCGGCGGTGAGTCAGATTGCTGGGAAATGTACGATGGCGGCGGTGGGGGAGACGCAACTCATGCGAAGAATTTGAAAAATTCAATTTACTGAATTCTTATTCGGTTAGGAGCTCCGCCACTACTCTTACTCGTGTTGCATGCTGCATTCTGCAAATGATGGACAAAGACAAGCAAAGCAATCAGAGCGCTGTAGACGATAAAGCCAGAAACAATTCTTTGTAAACTTTTGCGTAATTCCTGCAATTGATTCTCCTTCAAGAGAATATTCACGGTAGATGAATCTTCTTCAATCTGCTGCTAATTAACTGCAGTTTGATGTTTCAATCAGACCACCAATCAAAGAAAAGCAAAGTCGAATTCGATTTCCATTGAAAGCAATGTAAAATCACAGTAAAAACTCTGCCATTGAGTACAGCTGCCTTGACTTCCTATTTCGAAGCCTAATTAGAGCGATCAGAGAGGCCCAGCGAAGCGAGAACTCGATTTTTTTCACTATTTGCGTTCTTTTACGGCCTGAGCCTTAATTAAAAGTGAATTCATGGAACTCTGCGAGGACTGCTGTTGTGACCTTGTCGCCTCTTCGGCTCCACCTCGAAAGCCGACTCTTGGCAGCCGACATTGGCAGCCTTGCGGCGTATTTAAGCCATAAAGTACAATTTGGGGACATGGACTCAGACATGGTCACGGATACAGGCATGGAAGGAACAACAACAGCAGCAGGAGCAGCAGCAGCAGGAGCAGCAGCAGCAGGAGCAGCAGCAGCAGGAACAGCAGCAGCAGGAACAGCTACACAAAAACAGTCAAGAGCCCAAAAAGGAAAGAAGGAAACGTGCGACACATTTGACCCTTTTTCCTAGCCCAACCACTCCCAAATGCCACAATGAAAATTTACGCACAGCCTGGACGCACATGCAGCTGCTGCCATCCCCTCGCCCATCTCCACTGTTCTGTTTCTGTTTCGCTCTCTTTCTCGAAATTTCCTCCTTTTATTGGTTTCATATTAAAATGGCCTGTCAAATGACTTGAAAACTGCTGCCGGTTTGCATTTTGGTTGCCTGTTTTTGTTTGTTGTTTTACATTCCGAAAATCGTTTTCAAAGTTCTATCGTCGATGTCGGCAAATGTTCACCAATATTGGTGACAGTGTTATCTAATGTCCTTCCAATGGGAAAATTCCCTTCAAATTTTGCCGCACAAACTTGACTAACTATCATTAACTTAACTTAACTTAATTTAACTCTAATTTCCTTAAGAGAATTCCATCAAATTTATCAGTGAATACGGAATAGCACTCGGAGCTCATAAGTTGCCAGCCGCTGGCAAAATATCTTCGATCCTGGGGGATCAGGCCACCACGGCCTGCTATTGATACGCGATCATAATCGTTGTTGCCTCAGGACTTGTACGCTTGCAGTCTTTGTTTCTTAATAATAAAATCCTGGTGAAATCCTACAAAATATGTCAGTTATTTTAGAGCGAAAGCCTTCTTTGGAATGTTTGCTTGCACAAATCCCTCTCTTTGTTTGCTTTGTCCCTTTTTCGGTAACAATTTAATGTGCTTAAAGAATTTTGACACAATTTTGACAATGATATCGGAAATGGCGACCCTTTTTCGCTCGGCCTTTCCTTTGAACCCAGCACGGAGTCACAAGTTCCCGAATCAGCAGTTGGCGAGGTGAAAGGGTTCCGTCCTCATCTTCGTCCTCCCTGCCTGCCAATTATACATTTTCGGGGCATAAACTGTGCTTATTATTACCCCGAACCGAACACCCCTCTTGGAGCTTTTGTCTAACGAGTTTTAATGTTCGGGTGTTTCGGGGGGCGGGGCCATTAACGCCTACAAAGAGCAACTATTTGCAGCTGCTGTATGCATAAAACGCGCCAAACATCATGAAACGAAAGCAGGGTTTTCCGCTGCCCTTTCCTTGTGTCCGTTTTTGTTGGTTTTCCCAGCGCTTTCACTTTCGCTGTCGCTTTTCTCTGCTATCTGCCATATCGTAAAAATAGAAATAAAAATATTTATGCAGCTCGCTCTCTTCGGCCACATTTCGGGAGATTTTTTTATGGGCCCGTGCTGCGAGCTATTAAAAGCAGACAAAAAAGAGGGAACCATATTTCCGAAATTGGCCACCGAGCGTAAGGAGTAAGCAGGCTCAAGGTCGAGCATAGATTTGGACCCGCGGAAGCGGCATGCGGAATGTGGCATGGGGCATGGGGCAGGGGCATGGGGGCACGGGACCGGGACCGGGACCTTTTTTATTAATTCCAATACATTGAATCCTCTCCATAGACAAAGAGCGTGTTTTAGCATGGAAAGCCGATTAGGCCTTAAGGCTGGGCCGTGAGTAAACCTTAAAGCCTTTAAAAGGCTTACAAAGTTGGCCAGCGGGATGGCTAATAAATATTACATTTAACGCCGACTGCTGGTGCGGGAAAACGGGAGAGGAAATTCCAAATGCTCCAGATGCTGGGGGACAAGATGCTGCTCTGCGCCTTGCCGTGGACATTTTTATTTATGAGCTGGCAAATTATGCGACATCAACGCGACAAAGCGGCAGCAAGGACAATTAGAAACTCAATTGCTGTGTCAGAGAAGGGATCGGGTCGGGGTCGGTGTCGGCGCCCGACACCCATCCTGTTGATCATCCCTTCTGTCCTTCAGCAAAGGACATCCTGAATTCCCCGTCAGCTCGGGCTTAACAAATAATTTAGCATAGTTTTTTTCAGCGTTCCTGGCCATGGCATGATGGCGTTGCTGAAGGAAGGAGAATTTCTTGGGCAAGAGTCAGCTTTAAAAAATACACAGAATTATTTTCAGATATTTTTCTGATGACAAAAATGTTCTTTAATTTTGTGGAAAATTTAATAGAATTTTGTTTGTGCTTGTTTTTGATTGATTTATGACTTTCTCTAGGCCAGAGCCCAAATCATTTTCACACTCAGTAGCTGCCAAATATTTTCACATGAAAAACTTTAATGGTAAATTTCCCACAAAAACTTTCTGCGCAGCCTCTAGATGCCACCGAAAAAACCCTTTTACGATGCACTAAATCCAAACACTCTCCAAGTTCTGTTCGAGAACAATGCGCGGGCTTGTCATAAAAGTTGAAAAATCAAAATGGCATTTCCCCGACACCATCAAAATGGCATTTCACATCACTCGCCGCTGCAACATGCTGGCAGCGCTCTTGGCCGGGACAACCGCAAAATGCGTGAACATGAGCATGGGCATGGGCATGAGCATGGGCATGAGGATGGGTGTGGCAATGTGTGTCTGCTGTTAACTCATTAAAAACTGACAAAAAAGAAGAGAAGAGAAGTTGAGTGACGGCTGAGGGCGGGACGAGGACAGAAGAGTGTTGCGGATGCGTAACATTGTTGCCGCTTTTATTGGAGATGCTTGAAGCAGTCAGCCTCGTTCGTGATGTCTAATCAAAAGCGTTTTAGCTGCCTTCTGAAGATAAGCACGGCTCCAAGTCCCGCCCACTGGCTCGTACATATGGCTCTTATGTTGTTAGGTAACTGGGGAACGGCGACTCGTTGACATCCCGACTGTTTGTCATAATAATAAAAATGCCAATTTGTTTTATGGGCGACAAGTTAAGCCCTCGCTATCCCCTTTCCTTGGCTTTCCTTTCCCTGCGATGACTTTGATGTTGATTTTTCTTATATTATGATGTTGCTGTCCCAAAGAGCGTTCTCAGCACTTCGCTTTCCCCCTTTTTCACGAAAAAAGGACACGTGCCGCTGCTTCATATGCTCCCTTCGGGCGGTCAATGTCGCTTGGCCGGCTTCGGTGGATCGATTTCCACAGCAGCTTCAATTATATAAAGCCAACATGAATGCTTCAGCTACATCGGACCTCTTAAAGTCCGTAGATAGGTTTCCCAAATATTTAAATTCAATACATTTTCAAGCAGGCAGTCTGATTGGGACATTTGTACGAGTACTTGAACTGAATCTGTCCGTCAAGCAGCAGTACAGCAGCTGGACGGAAGAGGAACACTGGGCCATATGGCACTCCGTGGGTGTCCCACTCTCAGGCCATAAATCAAAATTTTCCAAGCCATCGCGTTCAAAGTCACAGACCACAAATATGTTGCCTTTGTTGCCTTTGTTGCCTTGATTTATGGCTCCATATACAAAAATGGAAGAAATCTTTAAACAATTTTAGTTCACTTTGTTGAAAACTACATATACCAAAAACTCAAAAAAATCGACCTCATATAAATAATAAATTAAACAAATTCTGTAAGAGGCTTTTGGCATTTGGCACTAGGAGTAAATCTAAATAAATAAATTTGGTTCTGCTTAGGCATTGCTAGAAATGGATTTAGTTTATTAAAACTTTCATCCTTGGCATTTTTGTTGCTGACAGCAGAAAATATTTGTCACACGAATTGCGGAATTTTAAATCTCAGAGAATTGTATATTTCTTTTCAGAGGTGAAATATGCATACCTGGTTTGTTTTCTTGTTAGTTTTTATGCCAGTTTTAATTTAACTTTGTTTTTGCATATTTTAAGAACGAAAAATTGTAAAAATCGTAAATATTTGACAAGCATCAAAGTTTTTGTGGACAATGTACATAAATTGACGCTTTTCTTTTATTATTTTTGGCTTTTCTGTTTTCTTTTTTGTTGCTTTATCAATCTCTTTGTCTTTTTTGGTTTTGCCCGGCACTCAATTTGAATTATTGATTGTCGAACGGTGCCCTGCGCCTGCTTCTGCCCCGGCCTCTGCTTCTGCCGCCCCCGTCTACCGCGTGAAAATTTCTAAATTTATGTGTCATCCATCAGGCCGCGCCACGCCTACCTCCGAGGCACCTCCGACCCGCACCTACACTTAATGCATGCTCTACAGAAAAAAATTGTCTTTTCAGGCAATTTGGTTATTCTGCGTTTATTTTTTTGTGTCGTGTTGGAAATTTTCGCCAAATATTGTTTTCCCCGAAAGTCTTTGTCTTTTGAGCCGCTGCTGTTGCTGTTTGGCCTCCGGCTGTTATCAGCCATCGACACTCGGGATACACTCATTTGGGGCACGTTGTCTGATGTTGGCTGTTGGCTGTTGGTTGTTGGTTGTCTCCTGCTCTGCTCCATGGGTGCGGCGATAATGTAATTTGGATGCCGGGGAATATTTTCAACGCTTTTCTGTTTGAACTTCAACTCCTGCTTGCTGCCCCATGGTTGCCTGTAGGCCATGCCATGCCTCCCCTTCCCAGGGGTGTTGACTTTATTGAACCATTTTTTTTTCTTCATTCCGAACTTGATTGAGTCGTTGGCTGTTGTTTCTACTGCTTTTGCTTTTGCTGCTTCTGCTTCTGCTTCCTGCCGCACGTTCGCTTGCCACAAAATTTGCTTTAGTGTTGGCTTTAGACACTTAAACTCAGCCGCAGCCCCCATCCCTTCGGCCTTCAGCATATCAGTCAATTTTGAATGTCAATAAAATGGAAATTTTATAATTTTACTCCGCTCGTAGTGCCTGTGGTGGAGTGGCGGAGTGGCAGAGAATTTCCATTCTCGAACCACTTGGCGGGCGCTCGCCTGCGGCACCTTCAGGTTAATGAGATTTTATTTATTGGCTGTTGATAGCGGCTGCCAGGTTTCAGGCTTCAAGTTGCACGTTCCACGTTCCACGCTCCTTGTTCCAGGAGGAAGATGGCCAGGTCTAGCGCTGGCTCCTGCCTGATGGTGGTGCTTAATGGCTGCTTCAGTGGCTGGTATTTGGCAAATAAAAGTTTATCTTTCTTCGATATGCCCATCCGATTGGATAATCAGAGGGTGGTGTTTTATATCTCCGACTTTAATTAGGGTAAATCTTCTCCCATAAAAGTATAATGTATTTCTGATTTCATTGCACCAATATTCCTTCAAAATATAACTTTAATCTTAAAGACATTCGCTTTTTCTATCCCAGATATTTGTTTCTCTCCTTTGTTTGTCCCTTTTATGTCCCTATTGTGTTTGCTTCAAAACATCCCTCATACGCCCCATATGGAACCAGTTATACTATTCTTCTAGCTCTCTTGCTACATATATATATCTCTTTCTCTCTCTATCCCTTGCTCATATGCTAATTTATCTGCCCTCTCTTACTGTCTGTCAATGAAATTCTAGCCGAAACCTGCATAAAAGTGGCTTTTCTTGGCCATCAACACTTTTCCTCCGGTTTGATAGATTGATATTTATGCGTCTGCCTTTTTGATTTTGTTTCGTATCTTCCGCCTCTGCCCAGCCCCCCTTCCCGTGTATATATTCTGCAAAAAGTTATCTCCATGGACAGAGTGAGAGAGAGAGAGAGAGAGAGAGAGAGAGAGAGGGGGAAATCGAAGCAGAGATGGAAACTGTATTGAAAGGAAAGTTCCATAATAATAACACGCACGAGGCGTCACTTTGGTGCTGGATGCTTTAGTTCATTTTCTGCCATGCTTTAAATATTGTTTCGACGACTGGCAGCTTCTCCGGATAGGATAGCATTTCGAAGAAGTTTTCTTTTTGGTTTGACACTGGTTGTTATCTGCAAAAATCCGGATTTATGACGTGCTCTTAGTTTTTATTTTTAGTAAGCGGGACACAGAAATGCCTACTGGCACGTACCACACATACTACATATTACGCTCCTCTCCCCTCGTGTATACGTTATTACATCTGCACATAACTTTTAATGACATCCCACAAATGCGCAAATGAGTTTTAATTAAAAAGCAGCAAAAATAAATGCGAAAATAAAAAGAAAACATTAATGTTGTTGCACTTTTGCCTCCATATGCATACTAAATGTTGCCAGGACAAGCATCCACGCACTTCAATTTTTAAAGGAGCTTAAGTTAAATGGATTCTCGAGACCCTTTCGGCGCCAGAATATTTCGTTCCATGTCAAGCGATGGAAAATAATCGAAATCAGGTTAATCAGGTTATTTAAATTATTTATGCCAAGCCACGCAGCGGATACGAATTACAGATAAAACGCCACTTGGCTGGTTCAATCAGGGCTATTCATGGTTGGCAGATGATGGGATCGGAAATTGCTCAACTGAGGAAAATATCAATCCAATCTTAAACAAAAAATCAAAATCAGCTTGCTCTTGAAATTGCCATTTCAATTGCAGACTCTCGAAAATTTAATTTGATCTGTTTTATATTTTAAAATACTTACAAATCGAAAATCATCATTGCCTTGTAGAACTTTTTAGTGGCAGCCGACTTTGGCAGTCCAAAGATTGCTACATTTTCATTTTGCTTTCATGGCAGCGCTGCATCTGCATCTGCTTTTCCTTTTGCTTTTGCTTTTGACATCATCTATTAGCTTTCCCGCTGGCAGGTTTTCTCCGGTAAACGGTCATCTCTGTTTGCTTCTTTGGGGGAGGCTTTGGGCTTCCTCTTGTAAAGTTTTTTATTCTCTTGGCTTGCCAAAAATCAAACTTAGTCGCCTAATGGCTGTTGAGCTCCTTCATTCTCCTGGGAATCCTTAAGCGGAATCTTTAAATTCACTTTGCGGTCGCCGTGGCGATGGAAACTAATTTCGCCAAAGACCCCATAATGATGAGGTTTAGCGAAAGTTTGAACGGCACGCACCAAAAATTAGTGAAATGAACTTTAAATGCGGAAGTTTTTGCGTTGGGAAATTGTTTTTTCCGAGCAGAACGAATTTGGCAGCAGCTCAATTGTTGGAACTTTTATGGTAAGAGGGTAGCGAGGGGGAGGGGAAGAGAAGAAAAAAAGCCGGATCGGCCAAAGCGCACATGGTTGAACAAATATTCAAGCATTTGGCCTGAGATTACATTTTACAGCCGTAACATCAAAAAGTTACACATACGTCTCGTAAGCCGACAGTAAAGTTAAATGTTATTTTTACACGAAAATAATAAAAAATGCATTGACTGCTCGCTCAAGTATCTCGGTCTTGTCACTTGTCTTGCAACCGTCTTCGAGTCCGGGAAATTCGGAAAACAACTCCGCCCAGAGCTCTAATTATTTACGAGTCGACACGAGGGCGGTTAAAAGTTAAATTATATGAATATATGCACACGTAATACGTATCATAAAATATAAATACAACATTTACGTGTGTGAATTTAATATGCAGTCAGAACATAACTTCTCCGGATGTTCTACCGCGTGTTCCGACATTATAAGTCGCCAACACTTTGCACCTAATTCCACGGGGCTTCCTGTCGGCCGTTCAACCTGTAGGCGTACCTGAGTGGCCACGTGTTGCCATTCACACCCCGTGCTAGTGGCTGTCCAGGTTGTCCAGGTGGAAAGAGCCCTTCAAATATTCATGCCAGTCGGTGGACATGTACGGACGGACAAAGCATTATGCAGCCAAGCGGTTAGCATCGGCTCTGGCAAAGCCCATTTGCTGTTTGTTGCACACTCAGAGGCGTTGCATTAAGTATACACGGTATCCGAGCGGCGGAGTGGGCGAATGGTGTGTTGCTCTCAGCACTTAATCGGATAGCATGATACTCTTGCTGTTACTCTCGAGGTATAATTTTCCCAACGGTACTTGGGCGTACTCGTACTCCATGTAAGCGATTGAGTACATCAGTGATTATTTGTTCATTATTTTCAGGCGCACAGCAATTACTTGGTCTTAAAGAGCCCCAGGTTATCCACTAACTCTCTTGCTGCCTTAAAGCCAACAGACAAGCCCACTAGCGGATTTGGCTTTGGCTTTGTGGTCGGCACACTTGACTCGACTCGACTCGAGTATACACTATTGTTAACACCATTTTGCTTCAGTTTTGCAACAATTTTCAATTTGCATTTGGTGAAACTTTTCTCCGACACCTCGCCGCCCCGCCATTCTCTTCCTTCTGGTGCTGGTGCTGCTGCTGCATGCCTCGTACCATTCAATTTCAAATTTGTTGTGTGATTTATGTGTGGACATGCGAGATGGTAGATCGGAGTGCATGTTTGGTTTAATTAACGCTGCACTCGGCCACCATCAGTATGCAGTGTAGTAATTTCCGGCAGACGGAAACGTGGGGCACAACCGACGGAGCATAGAAAGCAGCGAGGCCCCACCCCGCCATGAAAATATACTCGTTTTGTGCTCTTACATGGGTGCTCGCATACTCATCGAGTGTTCTTGCTGTGTATCTGTGTCTGTATCTGCGTCTGTGTCTGTGTCTGTGTGTTTCGTGCTGTCCTTTGCTGCTACTTTGCATGCTGTCCATTTCATTTGTTCAAGTTCATAAAAATGTCATAAAATGCCGGCGGCATTCAGAGAGCGTTACAAGCATCAAGCAATTGTGTTTTGATTCGTTGTCAGCATTTCTATTTCTATTTGATGTTTTTGTGTTTCTTTTTTTAACGTGTGCTGCCAGTGATGCGGAAGGTAACAAAGAAACTGAGAGTCGTAGACAGACTGGTCTCTATATTGCTGGTCCTCCTTCTGTCTGTTCGTAGCTCGAGAGATATACATTTGTATATTCTTGGGCAAAGTGGACAAAATGAGCTTAAATATTCTCAAATATCTAGAATACTCGTCCTTTGTTAAATATTTGCATAGCACTTTCCGCCTCTACCTCTAACGAATGAATGCCAATTCGAACAAGTGCATGGCCAGGCATTCGCTGCCCCTTCCTCGTCAGCTTCGTCAGATTTCATCGAGACCCGCCAACCAATATGTAGTTTCTGGGGATAGCTGCTACTGCTGGCATTTCTGGGTGTTTACCGATATTGTGGCACACAACCACTCAGCGTTCCCCTTGGGCTTGCTGGCAAGTGGCAAGTAAATATGAAATGGATTATTTACAGCGCCATGCGCAACTTTGTGCAAATTCAGCAGGAAAAAAGCAGTCTGAAGACCTTTGATAAGCACAGATGGGGAAATTGGCAGCTCAGCGCCTGGGCTCCTGGTGACTTTCAGTGGCCTGGATTATGATTTACAGGTGGTGCCATGCTAAAAAAAGTCCTGTGCATCTTGGCCCTGATTCAGGCAGTTGTCAAAAGAGGAAAGCCAGAGGAGGGATTGGAATATGCGATTCCCCATTCATACAAATAGTTAGGAATTCCAATGCCCTTCGTCATTGCAACATTCATGGTAATACTTTTCATACTCTGTTTACTCGGCTTATAAACGAAAACGCACTAATAAAATGCCACAAATATCTACCATTAGGGGCAATATTCCATTCAAGGTGTCCCCATCACAAGACCGAACGGAATTCAATTATCCAAATAGCCAAATACCAGCATACACATCGCATTTTATATTAAAGCCCAAAAGAGAGCTCCATGCTAAATAGGGGATACTAGGGGATACTGGCTCCACCACTACGGACACGGACACGGCCACGGCCACGGCATCAATAATTCACCTCTCATATGCAGCCCTCGGCTCTCGACCTGTGCCAAGGGTGCGGTCAACGCCACCGATAGACCCTTGGAGTCCAGTCCCCGTCTGGCGAGAACACGGTGTCCGCTCAGGTATGGGAATTATCGTGTGCGTAGCTTGAACTTTTGCCGGATAAATGGTGCCGCGACATGCCAGCCAGTCAGTGGCGACCCGCAGCGAGGGCGGCACACGAAAGTTAATTATGAAACATTTTAGTGCCCAGTGTCCGGTTACTTAGTGAAAACAAAGTCTGCTTAATGCGTTTATGTAGCATGCAAAACTTAATTACACCTGAAAGCAGGAAGATATTGTATCTTCCGCGGACACATTCAATTAACATTCTGTCATTCTGTCGGTCAATTCCATCGCTTGATGGACTCTCGAGAGTATAGCGAGGCGGCACTCAATCGACGCATCACATTCCTGTGGCTCGAGGACACTTCCATTGAACATGCCCCATGCCACTGCTCCTACACTGGACTACATGGCATTTGATTGAGCTTGAGGATCGCCTGCAGCTGTCATGTGAAAGAAAACAATTTGCTGCTAAATTGCAACATGGCGTCGCCTGTCGATTTCCTGTCATCGGTTTTGCTTTAACCTTCCGCCTTTTCTTTTCGTTTCTCTCCTTTCATTCAACTCCAACCATTTCCCATCAGCTCGTGTGTGAGTGTGTGGCTTGATAATTGCATATTGGTATGACACTTCCGTTGCACTTTTCCACTGCTGTTGCTGCTGCCGCTGCTCCACCACCTTTGCTGTCATTTGATTGCCTTTTATTACAATTTAATTGCAATTTTCAATCGCTGGATAATTCAATTCGCTCAAAAATAACATTATTTTCGACTTGGTTTCCGGTTGTTCATTATGCGGCGGATACTGAATGTGTGGATTGAACAAATGACTGTTCGCACTTAATTAACTTCAATTGAAATGCCTTAATCCAGAGGAAATTAATTGACATATTTACAATATTACGTTGCAGTCACCGTACCATTTATCTGAACCCAGGTAACGTCCTCCTACTCCTCCTCCTGCCACTGCCTCCTCTTTGTGCCACAGTCATTTCCATTAAGGTCCGCAAATACATAAAAAGCTTTCGCAAATAACAATAAAAACCGCAAAATTATTGATACGAGCATGGGGCATAGAAATTGCCTTTCAATAGAGAAGAAGGAGCGGCAGAGCGGCAGAGTGGCAGTGCCAGTGGCAGTGGCAGTGGCAGGCAGCTTCACGTGCCTGTAGACCCTTGACTCTGATCCGCCAGACAGCTGAACTAAGCAAATATGAATGGGGCTGCCCTGCATGCCTCGGGCCAACTAATATTAAAACAAATGCATATACCCAAACTTTGCCGCAAAAACTTCTATGGCCAAATACTTTAAGGCAAACTTTATTAGCCACCAAATACCTGAGATTTCGCCCTGTACAAAAATAGGCAAAAAGCCTTCGAGCCTAACCCTGTGTCTTAGACCCGCCGAAGCACCAAACAAAGGGCATTCTTTGGCCTGAGAGTAGGGTTCTGCGTACATAAGAGAAATGTAATTGATTTCATGTGTTTGACGCGCTCGCCCCCTGGGGGCCCCGACCAGAAGGTCTGCCTAATAATCCCCCCCAAGGCACGCAGACAAACAAACCCCCGAAATCCAGGGGGCCGGAGAGCAGACACACCAGAGCATGGCGAAGCCGAGAAAAACCCATTCAAATTGCTCGACTTCATTGCTATGTGAGGCGAATGCCAAAATGGGAACAAGTTCCGCTGCGTCTATGCTCGCAGTTATTGTTGATTTAGCCCTCGCATCGTCTTACATTTGAGTGCCTCCATGCGTGTCTGGATCTTATTGCCCGTTTGTACACATCTGTGCGATAATCAAATTAAAAATGTATTCTCTCACAACTGTCAAAAATTGTAAGGAGCAGGTGGGGCTCGGGGCTCGGGGCTCCTGCTCCTGCTCCTCGACTGCACGTGGAATTTGAAAGCTCCTGATTACCTGCGGGGCGGCTGTCAACTCACTGTGTTTCTGTCATGTCAACCAAATTTATCACACACACACACACATCTGTAGGTGACACCATTTGCATATGCATATGTATGTCGCGCAGCTTTTCTACTCCCCCGATTTATTCATATTTTTGTGTAGCATTTTTTGGGCGCCCCCACTCCATATGCAGAAGGCACTGCTATTAATTCTGTTTTTTCTGCCAGCAAATGGAAGGCGACGCATAATCTAGGAGAGCCGGTGGCAGGGCGGGGCAGGACATTAGCTGCAGCCAAAGCGCTAAGGCTGATGGCCTCTGAATGCGGGCTACATGCCCCACACACAGTGGCAGGCAGTTGATTGAATCTTATTTGATGTGAATTTTTCAAATTTGCTTTATTGTTTGTGGCTGGCACATATGTAAATGTCACATTTGGGTGTCGCCACATACTTTGCAGTTGTCAGGAGAAATCTCTGTAAATGGAATGTGAAATGCGTGAAATGGGCGAAAGAAAAGCTCCAGCTCCAGCTCCAATTTACTGTCTGAAATTTCACACAGTCACAGTCGGTCCCCCATTAAGGACACACTTCCCGTTCATTCAATTGTATGTTCCGGCTGTGAGCTGAATGGTAATTAAAAGGGAATATATGTAAAGGCGAGGCAAACTACTCAACATATTTGTTGTTTGCTGTTTTTTCTCAAGCAGCATTTCCTTTGGCGGAATTACATGGAAGCTCCATTCGTGAAAGCTCTTGAAAGGGAGAAAAAATACCCTTGCACAGGTTCGGTCATGTGCATTCTGCAATTTAATGCCACAGTCGTTGATTTCCTATGAATGGCCATCGATAATGAATGCATAAAGATGGAGCTTCTGTTTATTTTGTTTTCACACAGCTGAGTATTTTAATATACTTATAATGCATACCGTACTTTACGAGTACGGAATGCGGGCAATGCGATTGCCAGCAACTGTCCTTCGGCGTATCCTCCCGTATCCAGTCGGCAGGCTCTGAAATTGTCAATTTTATGCGAGTGTAAATCTTATCGATGGAAATCAATTTGCGCAACATTGCAGCGGAAGCTGAAAAGAGAAGGAAAAGAAGCAAACAAATTGATATCTTCTGTAGTCGGAAATTCAGGCGCTTTTAAAGCCATTTCAGCCAGCAATACACAGCCTTTCAGCAGGACAATATTTCAACGTCTGGCCCCAAACAAACCAAAAAAAAAAAACAAGAAGAAAAACATGGTACAGTGGAAAATTCAAATCAGCGAAAAAAAAGGACAGGGAAAACGAACAAAATGCTCAATCAAATCAAAGCCCCCCCTCCCCCAACAGAAAATGCAAAATAAGACAATGACAAAGCGGAATCAAATGGGATGAGATGGGTGGATGGCGTGGATGGGATCCATGGGAGGGGGAGGGGATGTTCGGTAACATGGCGTGTACACAAGAGTGGAGTCCAATAAAAACACATTGAGGCAAGTGTCAGTGACAGACTTTGTTATGCAAAAGATGTACGAAAATACAGCAGGAGAGTCTTGACTGAAATAGGGAGATTGGAATACTCTTAAAACTCACCACAAGTGGTGTGGATTATTAGATATTGGCATGATAATTAGAGGGCTAATCAAAACTACTAGAATAAAGTGGACAAAACTACTTTCTTTGATAATTTCCCAGAAATATCAAAGGTTTTCCATGCTCTATTTAGAGCTTAGCTCTCATAAGTCTCTGATCTACTTTTGTAGTTAACAGAACAAACAGCTTGACTTTATTGTAAGACCCAAACCAGGATGAGTTGGGGAGAGAGAGATAGAGAAACACAACAGAGAAAGAGAGAGTGAGAGTGAGAGAATCACTGACAGAGCCTGACGAGAAATGTAATCAAAATAAATTACGAGCGTGTAAGCAGCCTCCGGTGTCTATTAAGCGCAATAAAAAGAGAGAACACCATTTGTTTAACGCAATCTCATTATTAGAGGTGTGCCACCCCACCCCCACCCCACCACTGGCAGCCTCTGGCCGCAATGCTGCTGCAAGCCCTGAATGTGGCGGGCTCCCTCGTGTTACCTTTTGGCCTCGTCGCTGCTGCTGCTGCTGCTGTTGCTGCTGGTTGTGGATAATGCCGCTGATTACGCTGATGATAAGTAATTCCGTAAACTCGAACTGCAGGCCATGTCTAAAGTGGCGTTAACGCGTTTGTTGATTAGTTCGCGGCGCTTCAGAGGGCACTCTGTAGAGAGGTTCGGGAGGGTTATGACAGGGATACAAAGCAGCCGCCGCTGGGGTTGGGGAGGACAGGCCGACAAGCTCATTACGGCGCCAACAATTTGATTAATTACGGTTTGGCAGGGTCCCCACTTTACATTACTTTACTTTTCCCTTCATTTCGCCCCCCCCCCCCGCATTCTCTCACCAAAGCAAAGGATTTCTTGCAGTTCTTTTTTCCGTTCAGCCGCCGGCGCTCCGACTACTCCTTGCGGTGGTGGCATATAAAATTTTATGCAAATTTAATTTACCTCAGGGCAATCATTTTTATGGACAAATGCCCAAGGGCCACGCCCACTGCTACCCTAATTCGGAGCCGGCGGAAGTAGCTTGACAGTTTTAAGCCCATGGACCCTTTGGAGGCCCCCGGGTTCTGTTTTGCCTATTTTTGTTCGGGCATTAAAATTTCGGTCTGGCAGCACACGATTTTTGTAAAATTTTAATGAAAACCCAAATTGAAAATGGTCAAGTTATGCATGACTTTCGAAAAAGAGCTCATAAATATTGAAAGTACTATGAAATTCGGTATTATTTGCTGTGGCATTAAACAAAGGCAGAAAATGTGTAAAATATCATTAAGTATCTAATAAATGTGGAATGCATGTAATTATACATTAAACATTAGAAATAGTCAGAGTACGAATGACTCTTTGACTCTTTCGTTTCAATTAAAACGTTTAAACAAATGAAAAATAAATGGACCGAATGAAGTTGATTTTGTGCGGAAAATCACGAGCGTGGAACATCAATTAAAATCGTGGAAAATATAAATCCTTTTCGTTTCCATATGCAGTATTTCAAAATGCTAAAGCGTAAAAAATAAACCTATAAAATGTGAGAGACCAAAGCAATCAAAGCCCACAACAACATTCAAAATGTGTACCGCATATCAGGAGGAGAAACAACAGCAATCGAACTGTGAGCAATATCGGAATTTTATCGACCGAAATCCATGCATATCAAAATAAAGTCAGATAATTCAGTGCACAAGATATACGCAGCAATAGAGAGAAAGGGAGAGAGAGAGAGAGAAAGAGGTTGAAGACCAAAGCTAAGGCCAACATGAGAGTGAATTGCAGCAGCAAATGGCTCGTACAAATTTCTGTTTTTCTGTTCGTGGTGGTGCTCTCCGCATGGCATCCACTGCGGGCCGAGAGTGAGGTGATTGGTGACATCGAGGAGAAGGCTCAGGAGCAGGAGCAGGAGCAGATGATGCAGGCGACACCCAGAAGCAGGGTACGACGTCATCATCAGCACCATCATAATTCGTATCCGCACCAGCACCAGCATCATCATCAGTGCCAGCACCAACACCAACAGAATCATGGCAGCAAACACAATCGCAAGCACAGCGGACAGAGTCACTACGAGCGACTGGAACTGGAGCAGCAACAACAGCAGTTGGGCAAACACTGGCGACAGTGGAAGCAGTGGAGCAGCAGCCGGCTCCTGCCAGCACCGGACTATGTGAATGATGAGGCACAAACGTCAGAGTCAGCGCCACACAATCAGCGTCTTGACGACGACCATCTCTATGATCAGTTCGATGTGGAGGAGTACCAGCGCTATGGCAATATTGAAATGGCCGCTCCCCGCTCTGGACGTCATCGTGGTCGCCATTTGCCGCTCAAAAATAGCAACAACTTGCTACTGCCCCTCATGGCGGCGGACGGGAGTGGCAAGTATATGCGCTCCCTGCCAGACTCCGTGAGCTTCCTGAACGATCGCCTTCACGCCATCCAGCCGCAGCGCCACTGGCCGGTGAAGCGCGAAGCCCTGATCGAGGGGGATCTGATACTCGGTGGCCTGATGATGGTCCACTCGCGCGAGGACAGCATCACCTGCGGCCCGATCATGCCCCAGGGCGGCATCCAGGCGCTCGAGGCCATGCTCTTTACCATAGACAGCATCAACAAGGCACAGCTGCTGCCAAACATCACGTTGGGGGCTCATCTCCTGGACGACTGCGATAAGGACTCGTATGGCCTGGAGATGGCTGTGGATTTTATCAAAGGTAAGCAGCAGCAAAACATTACCGTCACCGGTTGGCCACATGCACGGAAATTTATATGCAAACTACTCCGTGTGTGTGTGTGTGTGGGGGGGGGGGGGGGGGGGTTTTCCCCACATTGCAATGCATTGTGTGTGCCTCTGTCATTGGGGCTTATGCTGATTTCATTGTTTGCATTTGCATTTGCATTTTCATTTGTAGTTTTTCCTTCAGTTTCAGTTACGGTTTCGGTTTCTGTTTCAGTCACGGTTCCAGTTCCAGTTCCAGTGCGGTTATTCTGGCTGAAAATGGGAAAGTTTCGTTGCATATATACTCAACTGTGGCAACTGGTTAACCCAGGGTATTTTTCACAAATTTATGCAATATTCCGTGTAGTCTGCCAACGAAACTAGAGCAGGATGTGCCATCTTCCATCCATCATTTCATATCAATCAATTTCCAACCGTATTGGCCTGGGCGGAGATGGCAGGCCAGGGCTGGCTCGTTACTTAAGCTAGCGTCAAAGATTTTATTAATAAACTAAATTAATAAATAAATTATGTGGCTTTCCCTCGGCGGGAAGCGGCTGATGGAACGACACGACCTCTTGCTAACTAAATATGCATAATTCCCCCAAAGACAAAACGGCTCTCGGCTTATTGGGTTTTGTGCCACAAAATAGTGCGACAGAGATAGATAGAGCCAGAAACCGAGAGGGACAGATGGATAGAGTGTGTGCTCAAGTGCGGCAGAGAAGATGGTATATAAAGTGCCGCTTATTACTTTTATCGGTCCAAAGAAAGAGGCGCGAGGCAGCATCTACACACACACACACACATACACGTACAGACACACTAACACCCGCACAGACATACACACTCAACGATCCATAATCAATTGAGCACAGAAGGGAGCAGCGGAGCAGCATCCTTGTCATCGTCCTGGAACACTTTCTAATCTCCATAATTTCATTATTTATTTGCGCGGCAAGGATTTATTTGAGCGACGTGCCACACTGCTGTTCTCTCTCTCTCTTTCTCTCTCTCTCTCTATCTGTAGCTCCCTCTATATATCCCTCTCTGTCTGCTGTTGCGTGTGACGTATGAAAAATATAATTTTCCAAGTCACTGAATTATATTGACAGGATTAGGCAGGCCGTAAACTATGAGAGCATCTCTCTCATACTCTCTCTCTCTCTCTCTCTCTCTGTCTCTGCCTCTGTTTTCTTCTCGAGCAGCCTAATTTTGTCTGTCCATGCGTCTAAGGCCCCACTATACCTCCTCTTGTTCGCCTCCCTGCCTCCCTGCCTCCCACCCACCAGTCACTGTACGAGCATTCTGGTTAATAATAATCTGGGCATCTAGGTTTCGATTGAGTGCCCCACAGCCCACAGCCCACAGAGTTAATTAATTTGTATTTAAGAGCTGGCGGCAGCAGACGGTACTTCTCGCACTTGTGGGCGTGCCACTACGCCCCCCAAATTGTGGTCAGTGGGGCATATAAATATGGTCAAAAGCAGTGCAAATGGCTGGCAGTTTTTGCCAAGAATTTAAGTGCGGAGAAGAGGGAGAGCGAATTTTTCGAGTGGTGCGTATACTTTATGTATCTGAATTCTGCATTAAACATAGCCCTATTTGCATGACCTAAAACTATATCCATCAATCGTTTAATTCCGCTGGAACTGACAGCCACACAAAAACCCTCAAAAGCAATACAAATTGGTATCAAACATACGGCCACCATTGAGCGCCAGCCATTGTTTCCCGCTTCCCAACGGGATTTATCATGCAGAACAAGGCAAATATTTATCGCCAGCGGATATCCATGAATAGCCATGGATATGCAAATAGAAAACCAACAAAAGCACTAAAGCGAATTGCACAGTTAGAGTGGCATTAATTAGGCATGCATATGCAGTTGTTTAAACACTAATGCATACAGCAAAGACCCCATATAGTTGTAGAAAACAACCAGAAAAAACTATGCCCGTAAAGTGCTGTATCAATTTAATAAACAAAATTAAAAATTAAAAATTAAATCACAGTTAAGTTAATTTGAAACTGAAAACTGGCTGGCCATATTGGCTTAAAGCTGTGCCATTTCAACAAGGCTTACTCCTCTGGCTCCTGTGGAAGCCAGTCAACGGGTTTATCCAATATCCAATAACCCTTTGAAGAACTTTCAACCGTAATGTTAACCCCCTCACAATCACAATCACACACACACTCACACTCGCTCTCCTCTTTATCTTTGCAGGCTCCATCAGCAACATTGACGATGCCGAATATCATTGCAACAAGACGCAAGTAAGGAAGGTCATCTCGGGGGTGGTGGGCGCCGCCTCCTCGGTAACCTCCATACAAGTGGCCAATTTATTGCGCTTATTCCGCATACCCCAGGTAAGTGTCCTCCATGTGTGTGTCCATGTGTCCATGTGTGCTGTATGCCACAAATGTCGGTGCCCTGTCTCTCGAAGAGAGCGAGATGCCATATGCGACCAGTTTCAAAATTTGTGCACTTCTCACAGCTGTGTGAATGTGGATTCGACCCACAAAAAGTTGGCCCTGTGTTTTGTTTGTAATTAAAATTGTTCAGCAACCGCATGGATGCCAGTTGGTCAGTGGTCAGAACTTGTAAGTGCCTCTACGTGCTACTAAATTAGTCGAAGCCAAAGAGGCACAAATCACACAAGCTGCAGCAGTTGCAACCTTATTTCTCTCTGTGTACTCGTATGTGGGCGGAATCACGTCTCTGCTCAAAAGAAATTAAGTAGCCGCTACTGCTGCTACGGCTACGGCTACGGCTATGGCTCCTCGTACGTGAGTCGGGGACCAAAAGTCGATTTGCGACAATAACTAAGTAACCGGAGCCTTGCCCGGATCCGGCTGGGCACAGCTATACTTAGCTTTCCCTCCTGCAAGTACCCCATAAAACGCACAAGCAACGACAGCAGGAGCCGCCACAGGAGAAGGGCCAACAGAAGCAGCAGGCGGAAAAAGAGCAGTAGGAAAGTAGGGGAAGGGAACCATCAGTAGGAACAATTTTATGCGGACCCAGGAAGCCACCTCCCTCAAAAAGAGAGCTCATAAATCAGACATAAGCATTTGATTGCATTTCTTTTGCTCTGTCCCCAAGGGCAGAGGAGAGCTACAGCTTTTCTTTTCCTCTGTTCTGCCGATGAAATTGTGGTCGATTGTGGATCAGGCTCCATTGCAAATTATCTCTGAACTCTCGTTCATATTCCCCAAGAATGTCAATACAGCGATATATCTAGAGGCTCTGACAAATATTATATTTAATGAGAATCGGTTGAAACTGTAGAGATTCTCTAATCGAATTCAATTCCCTCGGGAAAATGCTGAGCTCGGCGAGATGTGCATTATGATTCATGAACAAAGACTCCCTCCCTCCCGTCAGACCTCAGTCAATATCGCTTTGGAGAAATTCATTATCCAAGCCTTCGCCTCCGTTCCACCGAAGCCTGAAAGTGGTTCGAGGAGCAAGCAAGCACTTGGATAATTTGTATGGTAAGGACACTTAATTAGAAATTAAGAAGTTAAACACTTGCAGATGACTTGCCATGCTCTCGGCCCACATCATTAGTTATCCAAGGATACTATCAGCTGCATTCCCATTCCCCCTCGCTGGCGTTGGGTAATTTGTGCGTAAAATGGGTTTCTGCTTGCAGTCATCTTCTGTGGCTGCATTATTTATGGTCTCCGAAAAGCATCTCTCTTTAAAGCATGAAAATCTGGGAAATATTTCGGACTGAAAGCTAAGAAAAGTCAAAGGGCGGAAAGCGATATTCATCAAAGGGAATTTTGTACAGAAAATTGAGCCACCCCGCCCCTTTTCGCCGTGTGCCGCTGCGCTTTGTCAACATAATATTTGTTCCCCGTTTTTAATGAAAATATTTTCGCATCATATAAAATCCTTCTGCCGCCAGGTATCCTACTTCTCGACCAGCCCTGAGCTGAGCAACAAACAACGGTTCGAGTATTTCTCGCGCACCATCCCCTCGGACCACTACCAGGTGAAGGCCATGGTAGAGATTGTGATGCGGATGGGATGGAGCTACGTTTCGATTATCTACGAGGAGAGTAATTACGGCATCAAGGTGAGTGCCCCTCAACGTGCAACTCAAACATTGTAGCACATCCCAGGACCAGGATAAAGACCCCTCGGTGTTGGTGTTGCATGTGTCCCGTGTATTTTTGCGGCAATATGCAATCTGCTTATGCCGATGTTGTTGTTTCGTTTGCAGGCTTTCGAGGAGCTGGAGGAGCTACTGGCGCGGCATAACATTTGTATTGCCATCAAGGAGAAGCTGGTGAAGGATTCTGGAGTGGCCGAGGATATTGCATACGATAATATCGTGCAAAAGCTGTTGACCAAGCCACGGGCTCGAGGTAAGTGCCGTGCAAAGAGAGAGAAGCGGCTACAATATGAAGCTGTAGAGGCAACAAGCGAGATGCAATTTTCAACGAAAATGTCAACGGAAGGCGTATCCCAACAAAAGGAAACACAGCAGGAACAGCATTTCCCAACGCCTGCCAAATGAAAGCACCGCTCAGGGCGTGAACTGTGACATTTTTTGGGATGGGGGACTGTGACACGGAAATTGCACAAATTAAACGAAAATGTTTAAAGCATTTCTCTCTCTCTCTTGTTTTCTGTTTTTATTTCGACTTTCGCAACATCCCAAGGATTCTCTCTTGGGAAATGGGAAATGCAAAATGGGGCAGAGGTTTTGACAAAGCAAAATTAACTAAGTTTTTGGCAAACCTATTTTGTGGTCATAAATTGGGCGATAATCAATACAGATAGTGGCTGGCATCCAATATTGAAAATGAATTGTTATTCAAATATTTTGACCCGTAGTTCTGAACAACATACATATGCATTCAAAACTGTGTCCCAGAGACGCTGTCCGATGTCAAGCCGAGCAATTTTTCATTCTAAATTCAAATAAAACTGAATTTTTTCCCCCGCCATCAGTCTACCGCACCAATCTGCGTCAATCATACGCCCCGTGGAACCGAGCGGAAACGTACATCTAAAAAAAAATACAGAAAAATAAATGTCAATCAATTTAACTTTCAACTGCGTCCCAGCTCAATGGCACATTGCAAAATATTAATCAAATGCCACTTACAGGCGGGGCTCTACAGGAAAATATATTAAAAATAATTACCCCCTAAACCTTTTATGCATGTCATTAATCAGGAGAAGAGAGAGGAGAATTGTCGGTGGGGCGATGGCGATGCCAATAAAAAGCACCAGTGCCGGTGCCGGTGCCAGTGCCAGTGCCAATGCCAATGCCCCCGCCAATAACAATTGACTTTTGTCTGGGGGCCAAGAATATTTGATTTGCATAAATGTGCCATCAAGAGTCGTAAAGCAGGAGGTCCGGGTCCTCTACACAAAAAAAAGGGTTCTTCAACAATCATTATTTATTGTGATTTGTGATTTGACGCCGTTTACTGGCTGCCCTGCCTGCTCCGACTTCCAACTCCTGGCTACAAATCCTTTTTCCGCTCAACGATTAATCAATTTGACAAAGTATTTTCTCTGGCATCAGTTCTTAAATTTTGCATATGGGGGGGGGTCTGGGGCTCGGATCTCTCTGAAAAATGAGAGCCCCAAAACGGGTAACTGCGACTGGAAAGTGCCATCAGGGGCGAAGTTTACCCTTGTAAGGAAACCCACACACACATGTCAGAGCTTGAGCTGGAGGTTGTAATGGAGGTGGGGCTCTGGAGGATGGGGCTCTGACATGTTTTTGCTTTTTATCGCACTTTTGCCAAGTTTTATTTGTTGCTTTCTGTTTAGCCTAACATTCCTGCTGTTAAATTTATGCAAATTTTCTTCACACTTCACACAAATTTTTTATCGCAAATTTGTTGGTAAAAAATTAGAAAAGTTCTCATATAAATCTGCGGCAATATTCAAGAGAGTCTGTAAATCAAACTTGATCTCTTCTCCAGAAATAAATGCACTTTAATTAGTCGATATACCTACGAGTATTTGTCTGAAAAGGCAGTCGGCCATCAAGTCCAAAGAAACTGGTCTTCTCCCCACGACAAGGTTTCCTGCATCGGAATGAGTTTTCCTCGGCTTTAAGCGGCTCTTATGAGGCTGCTTCTGTTACTACAGCAGAGGCGAATCGATAATGGGACATGTCGGAGAGGCAACAGAATGGCTGCCTGTTGGCTGTGGCCTGATAAGAAGTGACAACTGCCACTCACAACGATCCCAGTCAGCCAGAAAGAGGGCTAGGAATCGAGTGGACGGCAGACCGAGTCCATAACAATGGAATGGGGAGGGAGAGAGAAAGTGCTGCTATCGAGAGCAGCTGTCAAGAGTCCGCAGTATCGCATCGAGTATGACTGGTTTCTGTTCTGGTTTTGAATCCTACTACAAACACACACAAAAGAGGAAGCCCTGCAGTTAACCCATGCTAACCAATGCCACATCTGCATAAACTCACCCTCTGATATACGTAACGTATCCCTTGGACAAAAGAAAGCCCCAAAATAAATATCAGCAACAGAGTTTCCATTACATGTCCGTAAGACCTCTGGCTTATTCAATTGAAAATTCTGCCTTTGCGACGTATGTACATAAATCGACATTAGAGGAAAATTGGTTGGTACTACTGCGGTTGGCATTATAATTCTATGGAATGAAATACTTTAAGATATATTGGTTAATGCAACAAATGAACTGGAAGACTACTGCTCGACTCTGTTGCCGCCACTAAGCCGCTTACTCTACTATGAATTTAATGCAATTAAAATTCATTTTAATCTTCTCTCCTTTCATATCCTTTGCGTGCTGCCTGTGCTGCCTGTGCTGATGTGCTGCTGTGGACAGGTGCCATCATCTTCGGGTCTGACCAGGAAGTCAGGCAGGTGATGCGGGCCGTGCGGCGGGCCAATGCAACGGGCTCGTTCTCCTGGATAGGCTCCGATGGCTGGAGTGCTCGAAATCTTGTTTCGGACGACTACGAGCCAGAGGCAAGTAAACTATTACTCGGTTCGTCAGTCCGGATGACTGAGCGAGTTCTGCCAGTCGGAAATTATGAGGCCTAAATGGCCGAGACGGTGGCAGAGTTTGATAAATGATTCGCATAACCAGGACCAGCGGCAGTTGATGGTGATGTTCCGCACAAACAAAAGGCGTGACAATGCGTGCTGACTGTGGCTGTGGCTGTGTGGCACTCTGAAAGCGAATAAATGATGGTCCGAGGAAACAATAGAATAGAATGCGCGTTTCATCGCGTTTTTCCTGTGATGAATTGTGGCTTAATTGAAATTAATTGTCCGTCTGTGTGTTTTAATTAATTTGTGACAACGTTTCAATCTAGAGATGAGCACGTGCCTGGCACATGCACCCATCTCTAGCCTCTGTTTGGCGACAATTTAATGAAGCATTCGCCCACGTGGTCACTCTTCTCACAAACAGGTGGAGGGCACCCTCTCAGTGCAGCCCCAGGCGAATCCAGTGCGCGGCTTCGAGGAGTACTTTCTCAATTTAACTGTCGAGAACAACCAGCGCAATCCGTGGTTCGTGGGTAAGTCACTGCCACTGCCAACCCGCGCACAAATGCGATTATAGTCGTTACCCTTAGAATTCTGGGAGGATCATTTCCAATGCCGCTACCCGGGCAGCACCAGCACCCCCTACAACAACTACACCAAACAGTGCACCAACAAAGAGCGACTCTCACGGCAGAACACTGACTTTGAGGATCAGCTGCAGTTCGTTAGCGATGCGGTTATGGCATTTGCCTACGCCCTTAGGTAAGTTCGGAGCCCACAAATGGCAGAAATGGCGCATTTATTTCCACATTAATTGCCCAGGGACATGCATCACGACCTGTGCGGGGGAAGGCCTTCGCTGTGCGATGCCATGAAACCCACCAAAGGAGCCGACTTGCTCAAATATTTGCGGAAAGTTCAGTTCAAAGGTAAGAACGGGTAAAATGATTTCTTTGACTAGACAAGTATGCACTGCGTATGCTTGATACTGGCCAGTCCTGCCGGACGACGCTGGGCGACAATTTCTGAAGGGAACGCAAGATAATGCCTGCCATGTGAAGTGTTTTCCACCATTCCACCATCGCAGGTCGAGTCTCAAGTGTTGCGCATATATGTACGTATAAATTTAAGTGGAAATATCCCGCTAGCATTTGGTTGTGGTTGGACGTGTACACGATGGCATGAGTCTTGTGAGAGTGCGAGAACGGAACGAATGTCCTACCCTGCGTATACGCATTGGCTATGCTTTCGAGTGGAAAATTGACTTGCTTGTCATCGTCATTGAACTCAATTTGAAATTCAATAAATTATACAGGCCGAGAGAATGGGATGGAGAGGGTAAGCTCTGCAGCCAAAGGCTTCTGTGGAGCTCTGACTGACACAGATAGTCAATTTTCTGATAAAGCATCAGCACCGTGGCCGTGGCGGCCCTTTCTTTCAAGGCGTAAAGCCATTAACAACAGTTTTCCCTCGCTTTTCCCATTCCACAGGCCTCAGCGGCGACCATTTTCGCTTCGACGTGAACGGCGATGGACCGGCCCGGTACAACATCATCCACTTCAAGCAGTCGCAGATCGGCCAGTACCATTGGGTGAAGGTGGGCGAGTACTACGAGGGCGAGCTGCGTTTGAATATGTCTGGTAAGATAGCAGACGTTCTCCAAGGCAAATGCCCATTTCTATTTACAGTTTTTGATTTTAATTTTGATTTACATTCCATTCTATTCCATTCCATTCCATTCCACACAGAGGTGAAGTTTAAGCGACTGAGTCCGAAGCCACCAGAGTCCGTCTGCAGTTTGCCCTGCGATGTTGGTCAGGCCAAGAAATATGTCGAGGGCGAGAGCTGCTGCTGGCACTGTTTCAATTGTACAACTTATCAAGTAAGTTCCGGACATTCGGTCCAGCTGCGCCTGCTGCTGCTGCTGCTGCCGCTGCTTCTGCTTCTGTTACCATCTAATTTATTTGCCGGAGCTTTTCTCCCAATTGAAACGGAAGTCACTGCACCAGAGCAAAAGAGATACGGTGCAAGTGCAGTGCTCGCAAGTGAGTGGTGGGAAAACGAATGCCCAGAGGCCGACTGCTGTTGGTGTTGGTGTTGGTATTGGCGTCGACAGTACAATTAAAATAGTGAATAGGCAATAGGCAGGTTCCATTTCCATTGACTCCTTTGTGTGTTGACTCCTCTCGCAGATTCGCCACCCTGACGACGAGACCCATTGCCAGCTGTGCAAATGGGGCACGCTGCCCGACGCCCACAAGCAGTACTGCCGTGCCATACCGGAGGTGTACCTGCGCCCAGAGTCTGCCTGGGCCATTGGGGCCATGGCGTTCAGCTCAACGGGTATTCTGATAACGCTCTTTGTGATGGGCGTATTTGTCAGGTGAGTGGAAAAAAAAAGCAATTTTCCCATTTGTGAGTGGGGGGAGAGACGTTTCCTGTGTCGTTTTTTCGATTCAGAAAACTTTCCTCCCTTCATGGCAATTAAAAACTTTGCCATATTACTCTAAGAACTATTCCATAAAACTAACCAGAAGAGACGTAAAAATCGTATCCTAATTGGAGCTTCACAAGCATACATACAAAGGTGTGCACATGACTGAAGTTGCTAACTTTTCTCCTCGCACTCTCACTCTCACTCACACTCCCAATCATACGACGACTCCCTATTCTGCAAAACAGGCACAATGACACGCCCATAGTTCGAGCCTCGGGACGGGAGCTGAGCTACATCCTGCTGGCCGGCATTTTCATGTGCTACGGTGTCACTTTTGCCCTGGTCCTGAAGCCCACCAACATAGTGTGCGCCATTCAGCGGTAAGTTGTGCAGATGCCCCGTGCCCCCCCAAAAGGGGGTGGCTGGTGGGGGAGGATGCGATGCGGGTGTGAACAGCTTCGTTTGTGTGCGTTGCAGGTTCGGCGTGGGCTTCTGCTTCACCGTTGTCTATGCTGCACTGCTGACCAAAACAAATCGCATTGCACGGATCTTCAAAGCGGGCAAACAGTCGGCCAAGCGGCCCTCTTTCATTAGCCCGAAGTCTCAGCTGGTGATTTGTATGTTCCTTGTCACTGTCCAGGTGAGTGCGTGTGCGTGTTGATGGGGAAGGACTCTAGGTCTCTCTCCTGCATTTGGCATGGTCTCTATATCTGCTCTCTCGCTCGCCGTCTGCCTTTATCATTCGCAGATACTCATCAACGGCGTTTGGATGGTAATTGCTCCATCACATGCCATGCATCATTATCCGACACGCGAGGATAATATGCTCGTTTGCGACTCGTATATAGATGCCTCCTACATGATTGCGTTCTTCTATCCAATCGTTTTGATTGTAATTTGCACTGTCTACGCCGTTCTCACGCGAAAGATACCCGAGGCATTCAACGAATCGAAGCATATTGGTGAGTACCGATTGATTGAGTCCTCATCGAGGACGTGCGCCACAGCCCGCAACTTATTTCGAAAAGATGGATCGAAACAAAGCCTGATGCCCCTCCATACCCCTTACAGGCTTCACCATGTACACGACCTGCGTGATTTGGCTGGCATTTGTGCCCCTATACTTCGGCACCGCCAACCACGTGCCCCTGCGCATCACCAGCATGTCAGTGACCATCAGTCTATCCGCGAGTGTGACCATCGCATGTCTGTTCTCGCCCAAGGTAAGTAATTGGGAGGATGGCCAGTGTGGATGGGGATGGGATGGGATGGAATGGGGATGGGGGATGGATGGCCAGTCAGTCGACTGGTAATTGCTTCATACATATTGTATATTAATTATTGCCAATTTTCCTTTATTCCGCTCAACCGATTCCACAGTCGTTTCCGCTATAATTTGTAAATTGAATTTCGATTCAGTCCCTGGCCTTAAGATGCGGGTCAAGTTCTACCTCTTTCTCTCTCTCTCTCTCTCGCTCTCTCCCTCTGTGTCTGTCTGTCTCTCTGGAGAAACGATAAACGGACACAAGTAGTTCATTAAAATGGCATGGAGGCGGAAGCGAAAGTAGACGATGATAAAAGGGCGCCAAGTGGCGGTTAATTTTGCAAACGGTTTCATTATGAGCGCTCCCTGGGAGCTGGCAGATTATTTTTAATCATCGCCCTTCCTCCCCGTACGCTTTCTGTTCAATCGTGCTCAGACTTGAAAATGTCAGGGTCTTCGGAAAACGGGCCCTGGACTGCACACACAGCTGTGGCCGGTTCATTATGAGCTCTTTGGCTGAACTTTGGCTAACTGCAAGGCAAGCCAAATATCGACATCATTTCATGACTTCAAACTGTGAACTGCGTGTGTGTGTGGGTGAGGAGGGGGGAAATAGATTCGGGAGAGGTGCATGGAAAAGTAAATTCCAGCACAAAGTATGTGTGAAATTGCTTTGCGAAAAGGGATTGCGGAAAAAACAATTTGCTTGGCCAATTAAATTAAATGAAAGAACACACATACACACATACAGATACAGAAAGCAGCTTAGAAGCTGCAACAAAGTTTCCCCCTGTTTAGAAAAGTCGTGTTTCCACATGCAGATCCAGAAACAGCATAAATAGCCACATTTTATAGTACTTCACCCCTCGACCGCCGGCAGAATGAGGCTATAAATACTCAACACTGGGGCTATTATTAAATGTCAGGGAATAAACTAGCTTGCGACTGTGCGATGTTGCTCCTTGGCCCATAGCCTAGACGGAGCCACAGCCAGGGGCAGAGGCAGAGCCAGAGCCAGGGGCAGAGGCAGAGCCAGAGCCAGGGCCAGAAGCAACTTTCCTATCAGATGTCACCCAATGCACATTGTAGACAGAGAGAGAGGGCCCGTGTGTACAAACAGTGGAACACCTTGGGCCATAAAAATGCAATTTACAATTGGTGTGGCCAGAGTGAGTGTGGAGCCACAGTAAATGCCGCATGCCACAGAAACACAAGCCGGGGGATCACTGAACTACACTCTGACCATAAAGGTGCCACCAGCCACGCCTCCTGCTCGATGGGGGAGGGAGGGAGGAGGGTAACGAAACCATGTTGGTGGCAAGCAATTTCAACTTCCGACTGCCATTCCCCCATTTCACGCTGACTTAACCGGCGGCTCTGGCTCTGGTTCTGCCTCTGCCTCTGGCTCTGGCTCTACCTGCGTTTGCTTTTCCCATGCCATATGTATGTATGTTTTTTCCCTTATTTGTTTGCTTGTTTGCTTTCAAATAAGGGCACAAAGCGGCCATAGTGGCACTGGCAATGGAACAGGGGGAAATACAATAAGAAACGCCATCCAAATGGCGACCAAACAATGTCAAAGTACGGCCGGAAATGACCGAGCAATACGTAACAGGACGCAACGTAAGCGAACGTAACGGGGAACACAACGTAAATTAATGACGGACTCGTGTCAGTGGCCTTTTGTTTTGGCCATCGCGAAGGGGAAATGGCTAATGACATTAGGACTTAGGGCTGGGCGGATGGTGGGCGTGGCTGGTCACGCAGTTCCCTTTAATGAAAACCATAAACTAGAGCTTCCAGATGGAACTTATTTGAAGAGTCATGCGTACAATGGGTCGTATGCGTAATGTGGAAAACGCGTAGTAGCAAATGATTTCCATCTAATTGGCAATTGGCAATGATTTCATTTGCAGCTCTACATTATACTCATTCGTCCGGAGCGCAATGTCCGGCAGAGTATGATGCCACCGCGCCACGGCAACATGCACCGCACCGCAGGAACAGGACCCTCGTCGATGATGGCCGCTGCGGTTGTGGGCGCCGCCACCTGCGCCCAGGAGGAGAAGATACAGAGGCACATCACGCCCACCAATACGGGTAAGCAGTTACCAGATAATTTGTGTGTGCTTGCCCTTCCATTTGTTGCCCTTCTGCCCTAACCCCCCGTCGCAGAGGCCTCGCTGAAGACGAAAAAATTATGCGAAATGGCCACGCAGACGATTTCCAGCATCTTCACTTCGCTGGACATCAATGCCTATAACCAGATTCCCTATGCCGATCAGTTTGTGCCAAACAACACGGCCACAGCCACGAGCACACCCACGCCCCCTGCCAATGGAGACAATGAGGAGCAGGTGGTATCCAACAACAACAAAATCAATCAAATGCAGCACGGCCAGGGTGTCACGGGTGTCAATGGTATTGGCAGCCCGTCAGCAACCACAGCAGCAACAGCAGGCGTTGTGGGAACAACAGCCGCAGCAGTGACTGCGTTGGCTGCCACAGTCACAACAATTGCAACATCCACCAGCACAGATGCCGCAGATGCCGCAGGAACCACCAATGCCACCAATGGCAGCCATCGGGGGCCCGTTCTGCAGACAAACTTATAGCTAAACGCTCAGGAACTGCAGCAACAGCTGCTAAAGGAGCAGCATCGACAGCGGCAGCTGGAGGCTGCACTGGACCCGCCACAGGAGCCATTGAGGGAGGAGCAGCAGCCAAAACCAGCAACGCAGGGTTCCGGCAGCGATGGCGGCAGCACAGGCAGTGGAACCGCCTCCAGGAAGCGGGCAGCCATACCCGTCTAAGGTCGTCTAAGACCTAAGAAGAATCCAATAACAATACGTACGAGTAAGTGGTAGAAAGTGTGAATATACCAAAAGTTTTCTAAATGTCAGACAGGGAGTTACAGGGAGGTACAGGGAGAGAGAGAGCACTGGGAACCGGTTGGGGAACGCCTTCTCATGCTCCCGCTAAAGAAACGATAAGAATGTATTTTAAGCTTCAGAACTTTAGCAGCAACATGTGAGGGCAGGCCCAAGGGAACTGAATTAAGATCGTACGAGTATTTATCCGCCATTCCGCTCCCCTCAACCGAACAAATTCGGTTTCCAAGGATGTACGAGTCACCAAACCAAACGATTTGTCAAACAATTTGTCAGCCATTAAGGAAATAAATGAATATTAAGTGTTTATCTTTAAGCTTGTCTATCCCTTTCTCCAAGGATTGTTCGAAAATATTGCAGAAAGGAATAAGATGCAGAGACGGAAACGGAAACGGAAACGGAAAACCAAACAAAAATGAATGAAAAATGTGATATAATTTCAAAAATGTGTTTTCTAAAACTACGATTAACTACCAGTAAACCAGTAAACTATCTGAATATACAATTTAAGAGAAATGCATAGGCTAAGGTGCCAGTAAGACCTGTATGGCAGTACTGGAGAGAGAGAGAGCTGATGAGGGGGCACAAGTATGTTCCCAAGGGGCTGGGACCCAACCCCTTTGGAATGTAGCGGCGGGAGTGGAGGCAGCCAAAGCCAGGTATAACAATTGCAATTGAAATTGCATTTATTGTGTTGTCTTGAGCCCAGCAACACGGTAGATTTAATTGTTGTGCAACCAAAAGTGTGTACATATAGGAAAAACCTCTAGCCTCTAGTTCGGTGTGTATAAATATTAAAGTTAATTGTGCTGCTTACCATTTGAATGTTTTTGAAATGTGTTGACCCCAAATAAACTACTATACACATATAGAATTACATCGTACACATAGTACATATGTCTAGGAACTAATACAACTTGAAGTTTAGCCAAATGATCAGAGTTTAAGAAGTTAGTGCAATGTATTTGATTCTCTGTGTGTGTTACGTTACGTGTACATAGATAAGCAAACGAAACCAAATGAACATTTTTCAATGTCTTTCCCGTTGGTTGATCACTTAATTCGTAGCTACTAATAATAAGAATAATATATTATTAACCATGAATATGATGCTAAATGTTGTTAGGCCGCATATACATATATATATATTTACGAATAAATCGAAACGACATCTAATATCAATGGAAATAAAATACTTCGTATTTCATGTGCGCTCGTTTCACTGGGTGGTCAGAACCAAGGCTTCAGCTGGATCCACGCTCAGCATTTGGGCGCTGTAGCTAGTTCTATAGACGGATAGATGGATATTGAGGCCACATTCCCTCTGGCATATAATAGTCCCACTTACCCCTCCGATTTGGTGGAGGCCAGACTGCGGACGAGCAGCTGCAAGTTCCCAGACAGATTCTTGTCGAACTCCCGCAAGTCGATGGTTTTGGCCTCGGACCCGAAGTTGATTACAGCCACAATGGTGGGGGAGTTGGCGAGCGATCTAAATGGATAAGACATTAGCTTTCGGAATGCCACTCGGGAGCGGTTTCACTCACCTTCGAACCACAAATATATCCTCGGTGAGAGCCAGGTACTTGGTGGATCCGCTCTGCAGGGTCTGTGATGACTTGCGTAGAGCCACCAGCTCCTTGTAGATCTGCAGATGGGAATGCTCCGCTGCCAGCTCTGTCTCCACGTTGACCGTCTCGTAGTCGCCCGCCAGGGGCAGCCAGGTGGTGGGTCCATCGGTGAAGCCCGCATTGCTGCCGCTGGTCCACTGGAATGGCGTTCGCTCGGGATCCCGGGTGTACATCTCGTAGATGTCAGCATTGGAGTTGCAGCCCCAAGGATCGACAGTGTCCTCCCAGCTGATCTCGCCATCGGTCATGCCGATCTCTTCGCCCTGGTAGGTCACGCTGGCCCCCGGCAGGATCATCACCAGCATGTTCATGCCATCAATGTGGTCTACTCCGTATCGACTGGCTGCCCGGCGCTTGTCGTGGTTCCCCAACTACATGAAATGGAATGGGGAACGTGAATTGCTGTACCTACTCTATAGAGAGACCCTCAACCTACCACCCAATTGGGCGTTCGTCCAGCGGGCATATTCGTCAGCCACAAGTCGATTGCCTCCTGCACTGACTGGGCGCTCAGAGCCTTCTGTTCCATCACCGTGATCAGGTTGAAGTTGAAGGGCAGGTGGGCACCCTCCGTCGTCCGATTGCCATAGAACTGCATGGTGAACCAGGCCGCAGAGTAAGTCTCTATGAGGAGCACACTTGTGTCGCCCCCAAATATCCGCTTGTGATCGTCCAGCACCGTGCGCCATTGGTAAACCATGTCTACGGTCTCTGGCCTGTCTTCAATGTACGTCGTGGTCAGATAGTTCCGATCATCCTTATCCTCGGTGGCTCCTGTCACAGTCTCATCGGGGTACTGACCATCTGCATCGGGCAGGACCTCGAATAGAGGCGGCAGGGCGTCGCAACGGAAGCCAGCCACGCCCTCGTTCAGCCAGTAGCGAAGCACGCGCTTCATCTGCTCCACCACCAGGGGATTACGATAGTTGAGATCAGGCTGCTGCACTGCGAACTGGTGCAGGTAGTACTGCTGTCGCTCCTCGTTCCACTCCCAGGCACTGCCACGGAAATACTGCAGCCAGTTGGTCGGTGGCTCCCTCTCTCCCGTCGTGGGATTCACCTTTCCGTCGTGCCACACATAGTAGTCCTCGTAGCCCTTCTCCCTCTTCACTGACTTCTTAAACCACTCGTTCTCGTCACTCGAGTGATTCGGAACAAAGTCCAGTATGATCTTCAGATCCAACTCATTGGCTTTCTTTATCAACGCTCGGAAATCCTCCAGTGTTCCGTACTCTGGCTGAATGTCGAAGAAGTCGGAAATGTCGTAGCCAAAGTCCACCATGGGCGAGGCAAAGATGGGCGACAGCCAGGCGGCAGTCACGCCCAGATCCTTGAGGTATTCCAGTTTGCTCGTGATGCCATTCAAGTCGCCAATGCCATCACCGTCCGAGTCCTTGAAAGACCGCGGATAGATCTGATAAAATTGCGCCGTCTGCCACCAGTCTTTGGTCGCTGCTGCTCCAGAGCTCTGCACTTGACAGCCCTGACCTTGGCCAATGGCGAACAGCAGCAGAGTTAGGAGTCCCAGCCGCAGCCGGGGCACAGTTAGTTTCCAAATCACAGACATTATATATGGCGCTGCGGCTCTTCTTCGGTCTTTTATACTCGTAGACCCTCCAGCAAACACTTAATCGAAGGTCAGATAAGCCCTGACAAAAGAAAATTCCAAAGTATTGGGTCTGGAGTGCTTTGGGTGTCCTGGGGGGTTGGGGTATACCGACTTTTGGCCTCAGGTTTGCCCTTACCAAGGTATAAAGAGAGCCGTGTGAGTGTTAACGTTTCCGCCCGTAGTTATTACATAAATTATGCGAATATAAGTGTACACCGAATTCGGTTTTTCGTGGGAATCCGCATATATTGGACACTTGAGTGTTTTTTTTTTTTGCTGCATCGCTTTCAATAGAGGCCACAATACTCGCAGTTCGCTTATCATTTGAGCTCACACAATCAGCCGGCTACGGCCTGATCGCAATTCTATAAAAGAGACAGCTTTGGGTTTTCCAACAAGTTAATAAAATGCACAAAGCACGTCTAAATCTTCTTAGTTCATTCTGCCTCCTGGCAGTGCTGGCGGATCCATGCTTGTCGGCGTCGGTAAAGAGCGCGGATTGGTGGGAAACGGCGCAGTTCTATCAGATCTATCCACGATCATTTATGGACTCGGACGGTGATGGCATTGGCGACTTGAATGGCATCACCAGCAAACTGGAATACCTCAAAGATCTGGGCGTGACTGCCGCCTGGCTGTCGCCCATTTTCACCTCACCGATGGTGGACTTTGGCTACGACATTTCCGACTTCTTCGACATTCAGCCAGAGTACGGAACTCTGGACGACTTCCGAGCATTGATAAAGAAAGCCAATGAATTGGATCTGAAGATCATTTTGGACTTTGTGCCGAATCACTCGAGTGACGAGAACGAGTGGTTTAAGAAGTCAGTGAAGAGGGAGAAGGGCTACGAGGACTACTACGTGTGGCACGACGGAAAGGTGAATGCCACGACGGGAGAGAGGGAGCCCCCCTCCAACTGGCTGCAGGCCTTCCGTGGCAGTGCCTGGGAGTGGAACGAGGAGCGGCAGCAGTACTACCTGCACCAGTTCGCCGTGCAACAAGCCGATCTCAACTACCGTAATCCGCTGGTGGTGGAACAGATGAAGCGGGTGTTGAGGTACTGGTTGGACCTTGGGGTGGCTGGCTTCCGCTGTGATGCGGTTCCGGTGCTCTTTGAGATAGAAACAGATGAGAACGGACAGTATGCGGACGAGGAGGTCAGTGGGCTGACGGACGATGTCGACGCTCGCAATTATTTGAAGAGCGACCTCATCGAGAACCGAGTGGAGACCATCGACATGGCCTACCAGTGGCGGGTCGTGATGGACGACTACCAACGCATTCATGGCGGCGACACGAGGGTCCTGCTGATTGAGACCTACGCCCCTCCCGCCTACACCATGCAGTTCTACGGTAATCGCTCCGTGGAGGGCGCCCACCTGCCCTTCAACTTCAACTTGATCACGGGCCCCGCCAGCGACGGCGTCTCCGCGAGCTCCATCAAGACGGCCGTGGACAGCTGGCTGAAGAATCTTCCCCCTGGCCGCACGGCCAATTGGGTGATTGGCAATCACGACCAGCGGCGGGCGGCCAGTCGCTATGGAGCGGCCAACGCAGACGCCATGAACATGCTGGTGATGATCCTGCCGGGGGCCAGCGTGACCTACCAGGGCGAGGAGCTGGCCATGACCGACGGCGAAATTAGCTGGGAGGATACACAGGATCCCGCTGCATGCAACTCCAACGCTGACATCTACGAGCAGCTCACCCGCGATCCCTCCCGCACTCCCTTTCAGTGGACGAGCGGCACAAATGCGGGCTTTTCTACTGCCCAAAAGACCTGGCTCCCTCTGGCCCCGGACTACGCCACTGTAAATGTGGAAACGGAATCCTCGGCCGAGCGTTCCCATCTGAAGATCTACAAGGCGCTGGTGGAGCTCAGGAAAACATCGACCACCCTGCAGAAAGGATCAACGAAGTATGGGGTGGTCAAGGAGAATGTTTTCGTGGTGAAACGGTGAGGGAGAGATCCAAGGGGAGCCCATATGGCCTAATGTAACGTGCTTCCTATTCACAGCTCCCTCTCTGGCTCCGATTCCATTGTTTATGTGGCCAATTTGGCCAGCAAGGGCATCACAGTGGATCTCTACGAGTTCGACAAGACCTTGCCCACGCATCTCAATCTGCTCATACGCAGCCTGCAGTCCTCCAAAAAGGAGAAGTAAGAAATTCTTGCCTACCATAGTCTCAGAAACGCGCTGAATCTTTCCCCCTCTCTCTGTGAATCCTTTCAGCGCATTGTTCGAGGTGTATGATCTGAGTCTGGCTGCCGGCGAGGCCTTGGTGCTGAGCACCATATGAAGCAGCTGAAGCAGCTGGCGCAGCTGAAGCTTTTCCGGGTTCGATTGGGTCCCCTTGGCTGAGGCGATTTCGTATCGCACTCACTTCAGAAATACTTTTATCTTTGACTCAAAGCAAATATGCCGCGGCTTGCATAAATAAATGAATAAGTACAGAAACAAGCAAACAAACCACTCAACCACACACACACACATACACACACACAGACACATAAACTCCTACGGGTATATCCACGTCCCCTGCTGCCGCCGAATGGGGCTGAAGTACTCCGTGTACTCTGTTAATTCCCGCTCGGGAATGCCGGGGTTCGCCATTTAAAGTGTTTACACACAAATTAAAGTCAAGCACAAGTCTCACTCCCTCCATCCGTTCTCTGTATTCGGTGAGTATTTTGTATTTTATACTTTGTGTGCTTAAAAAGAACCCAAGAGTCAGTCGGGTTATGCCAGTAGGTATGTGTGCCACAATGTACAGCAGTAAATACAGACGCCGACCAGGGACTAGGCCCATAAAACAACACTGTCTGGTCTGGGCAGGGATGCTGGTTCTGGTCGTGGCCGGGTCCCTGGCTTGGGGTTGCTCTTTGAAGTCGAAACCGTCGAGAGTGGCTCGATGAGTTTCCTAAGTGGGGTTAGCGGCACATACTTTTAGGGCGATCGATTACCAATCTCTCCGATAAATTCTATAGCAACCCATCTGCAATTCAACCGAAAGAAAAACTTCAATTGCGTTATAAATAATTAAATTGCGTTTACACATGGTAATTGGCAGACTCGCTTTGGAGGAATCTTCGCGTTAAGTATACGCCACAGTTGCCAGTTTCAAAGATTTTTCGAATATTCGAAATTGTTTTGCCCACACACGATTCCTTGTGGCAAGCGTAACTTGGGTGTGGGTAGAGGTTGTCGGACTGTCGGTGCCTGAGTGCCCCCTGGGGTTCCCAGTCCATCCACAGTTCGAGTATTTACCTGATTTGAGTGGATTTCACGTGTGATTATTTTTGATAACAATTACGAGATTGAATTTCTTTGGAAAAAGGCAGTAATACCAAATGGCTTTAGGTGTGGCCTGACAATCTTTGGACAATTTTTAGAAATTTGTACCTTAAAGAGTTTGATAATAAACCACATAATCCCATATATTTTCGAAGCAGAAACAAGACACCAAGGAGTTTACGTCTTTACGTCAAAAAATCCAGATTTTAAGATCCGATTTATGCTATTTCGATTTGATAGTATTATTCGGCGTTCAGCCTAAGAAATTAGCAGTCTGTATCAAGCGGGGCGCAAAAATGAATAAAAAAGAATCGTGTAAATGGCTGCGTGACGTGACCCGTCAGCCCACTAAAAAGGTCACAGACACACAGCAGCGGCAGGAGCTGTGCTGTGAATGCTCTGAGCCACTTCACCCTTGCGCACGTGACCAGAAACCTTAAAAAATATGAAATTGGGAAAATGGAAACCGCATGACAGACGGATTCGGTGTCAGCGAGGAGTCCCACCTGACGGCAGTCTGGCGAGCCTTCTGCCTTTTTGTGCATTTCACTTTCGTACAGATAATGAAGTTAATTTCCCAAAGAGAGACCCTGAGAAGCTTAAAAACGCACAGAAATCATTACATTTAAGATGATTTTCGCAGATTTACGGATCCGATGGCGTAGGACCGGCAGAAACTTTGTGGCCCTTCCTATTGAAAAACTTTTTAAAAGGCATTAAGTTCGTTGTAATCGGGGGCACCCGGAAGAAAACCCAGAGCTAGCCTCTTGCACATTTAGTTAGCGTATTCGCAGCCCTACAACGTTTGCATATTAATAATGTTTGCCAGCAAGGCCTCATATTTGAGTTTCGCCAGGATACCCAAGGCTGAGCCGCTGATGGGATTTTCTGGCTGAGGTTTCTGGATCGGCACGTGCCAGCGGGCCAGGTACGAACCGGAGCTGAAGCTGGCAGCTCATTTACTGGCTGGCCGGCTCCTCATTAATTGCACCACAAACAGGGCTCATAACTGTTGGCCAAAGGGTTGACTTATGCTCGCCCAGATTCTGTGGCATTCGGAATTCCTCTCACGTTGCCTTGCTGCTGGGTTGACAGTGAATCCCACAAAGAACACGCTGATGACAGACCTATTGTCGCGAGAGACCCGTGGAACGAGGCTGGGCCGGCGTTAATGATGATTTTGCAGCTCTGCTCAAAATGAACTATTTAAGAGAATCCTTCAGTTGGTTGGTTCTTTGTTCCTTCAATGTTCAGCTGAAAGTTCATCGTAATTTCACTTAATTTTTTATGAGTAAATTACAAAAAGCGAAGCAGCCAGAAGTTGCTCTGCTCCGTCGCTTGTCACTCTTACCAACTACGAGTACCCGCAGAATCACAGTCCCACGCTCACACAAAAACGGCTTGCCTCATTTCCGAGACACCTTCTGCTGTGTGTCTTTTTTTGGTGGCAGGTAGGCAACGCTTCGGATGCGTGATTTGTGTGTCTTATCAATCACGTCTAATGGAATTTCTTTCCCGCAGCCGCCCCGCCCCGCCCCGTCCTCGTGCTCGTTCTTGAGTGAGGACGAAGTTCGCTCATAATTTTTAATAAGTTGGCGAAGAATACGACCTTAAATTGAAAAGTTTTCCAATGTCGTTTTGCCCAAATACGAATACGAGTACATGTGCGCGTGTGTATATATTTGTATTTTTGAATTTATGATTAGGTATGGCTCTACACAGACTCCAAAATTATGGCCGCGTATGGTTCCAGGGAGAGACTGCTCAGAGTAACGCTGTCGCTGCAGAGACAAATTCAATATGTTAGTAGAAACATTAGAGGGTGATGGGTGAGAGCTTACCCCACAGATGCCTTGGCCTGGGGATTGGACAGCTTGATCTTGTAGTTGCCAGAGGCATACAGTACACCGGCCACATCCACACCCGTGACCTTGGAGTCCAGCACATTGGCCACGAGCACAATGGTGGGCTGTCCGCTCAGCGATCGCTTGATGGCCAGCACGTTGTCCCCCACATTGGCATACCGGGTGGAACCAAGCTGCAGGGTCTTCAGCTGACGCAACTGCGTCAATTGCTTGTACAGGCTCAGGTGGCTGGTGGTGGAGGCGTTCTCCGTCTTGGCGTTGGTGGTCAAGTAGTTGGGGTTGATCGGCAGCCAGGTGCTGCTGTTGGTGGAGAAGCCGGCGTTGGCCTCATCGCTCCACTGGAAGGGCGTCCTGCTCGGATCCCGTGTGAATTCCTCGTAGATATCTGAGTTGGAGTTGCAGGCCGCCGGATCGCGCGTGTCCTCCCAGCTGATGTCGAGGTCTGTCATGCCCAGCTCCTCGCCCTGGTATGTCACACTTGCCCCTGGCAGGATCATCACCAGCATGTTCATTAGGTCAATGCGGTCCTCGCCATATCGACTGGCCACCCGACGCTGATCGTGGTTTCCCAACTGAAAGAAAATGCAGCACTAAGAAGCTTGCGAGTCTTATTGAAGAGTGTTCGAGCCCTTACCACCCAGTTTGCCGTCTTTCCGGCGGGCATCTGTCCCAGCCAACTCTTGATAATCTTCACAAATCCGCCTGCAGGGAGCTGAGTATTGTCCTTATCCCCATTGCCGCCCACAATGAACTGGAAATTGAATGGAATCTCTGCTCCTTTGGCTGTGCGATTGCCGTAGAACTGCATTATGTAGTCCAGCTCAGAGTAGGTCTCCACCATAATGATGCGCGTGTCTCCTCCATGGACGCGTTGGTAATCGTCAAAGAGTGTCTTCCACTGAAAGACCATCTCTACCGTCTCGCGCAGGTCCTGGGTGTGGATGTGCTTCAGATAGGCCGCATTATCGGGGTCATCTGTGTAGCCGCTCAGCGGCTCGTCTGGATAGCGTCCGTTGGCATCGGGCAGTGACTCAAAGCACCAGGGGACGGCATCCATCCGGAAGCCTGCAACGCCCCGATCCAGCCAGTAGGTCAGCACCCGCTTCATTTGAGCGACCACCAGAGGGTTGCGGTAGTTGAGATCGGGCTGCTTCACGGCGAACTGGTGCAGGTAGTACTGTTGCCTCTCCTCGTTCCACTCCCACGCACTGCCACGGAAAGCCGACAGCCAGTTAGAAGGCGGCTCTCGCTGCCCTGTGGTGGAGTTGACATAGCCATCGTGCCACATGTAGTAGTCCTCGTAGCCCTTCTCCCTCTTCACTGACTTCTCAAACCACACGCTCTCATCGCTGGAATGATTCGGGACAAAGTCCAGGATGATCTTGATGTTCCGCTTCTTGGCCTCAGCTACAAGCTGGTCGAAGTCGTCCAGTGTGCCATATTCTGGCTGAATATCGAAGAAGTCGGAGATGTCGTAGCCAAAGTCCACCATTGGTGAGGCGAAAATAGGTGACAACCAAGTGGCCGTGACTCCGATCTCCTTGAGGTAGTCCAGCTTCGATATGATGCCCTGCAGGTCGCCAACGCCATCGCCATCAGAGTCCTTATACGAGCGTGGATAAATCTGATAGAACTGCGCCACCTGCCACCAGTCCCGCTTCTCCTCCGTTGCTGCCGCCGCCCTCTCTTGATGCGAATCAAGGCTGAGGTCCACGGCAGCAGCACGGCCGAGAGTGCAGTGCAGCCCCAAGAGGAGAATAGTTACCAGTAAGTTGTGTAGAAACGTCATGACTGACTGAGAAGCCCCAATACTGGAGTCCCCTTTTATAGCTTGTCTCTAAAGTGATCTGGTCGCCGATAAGCTTGAGTTCTCATATGAGTGTTTTTTTATTTTAAGTGCCCAATTAATCGACAAGCTGATGGAGTCACGTGTGGAAATTTACCCGTGGCGGAGATGGAGAGCCACTTGAGCCAGCCAGAGATAAATAGCAAGCACCGGTAGCTGACGAATCTCTCCGTTGGTGGCGTAACCAAAGTACGAGGAGGTTGACTGAAGGACAAGTGAATCCTTGGGTTGCAATTGCACAGAGGTGGAATTGATGAGATCGCTGCCACGGAAAATGATTTAATTAGTAAAGCAAACAGTAACTCCAAAGGAAGGACTTACCCCACTTTGACCTTGGATCGCTCTGTGACCAGCACAACTTTCAGCTGTGCGGGCAAGTCTGAGAAGCTTTGCTGCAGGTTGACTGTCTCCACTTCATCGTGGATATTCAGCAGAGTCACAAATGTGTCTTCATGCTGTAGATATCTGCAGAGGCCTTTCATTACTATTAAACCCGATTGGCGGAAAAAATCTCTCACCTTTTCACGCCCAAAACAGCGTCACTGAGGGCCTTCACGTCAGTGTCTCCCCGCTGCATGGTCTTTGCCTGCTTTCTCAGCTTCCACAGCTGTTTGTAGACATTCAGGTGGCTCAGAGGCTGGGTCTGTTCCAGATTCACGTTGATCTGCCTGTAATCCTTCCCAATGGGGAGCCAGGTCTTGTTGGCATTGCTGAATCCCGCATCAGTGGCATTGCTCCATTGGAAGGGAGTGCGTTCCGGATCGCGGGAGAACTGCTCGTAGATGGATGGGTTGGTGTTGCAGGCGGAGGGATCGACAGTGTCCTTCCAGGAGATCCACACGTCTGTCATCCCCAGCTCCTCGCCCTGGTAGGTCACACTGGCTCCCGGCAGAGTGGCAATCAGTATGTTCAGCATATCTACACGATCCCTGCCCAGGCGGGAGCCCACTCGCGGCTTGTCATGGTTGCCCAGCTGGTGACAAGAAAAGGGATTAAGGACTATTGGTACCGTTAAAGAGAGACGTTCACTCACCACCCAGTTGGCCGTTCGGCCTTTGGGCATATGCTGGAGCCACTTATTCACGGTGCTGGCATATTCCCCGGCGCTGGATGAGTTCGTCAGCTCACTTATCAGCAGAAAGTTGAACGGCAGCTGAGCGCCCTCGGCCGTGGCATTGCCGTAGTACTGCATCACGATATCGATGGGTGAATAGGTCTCGGCCATTAAGATGCGCTCCTCGCCGCCGTGCTCCCGCTGGAACTCATCCAGCACCGCTCGCCACGAGTAGACGAGGTCAATCGTCTCGGGCTGATCGACGGTGTAGATGTGCTGCAGATAGCCATAGTCGTCGGGATCATTGTCCCAGTCATTGCGGGGCTCATCGCGGTACTGATTCTGTGCATCGGGCGCAATCTCGAAAACATGGGGCACCGCGTCGATTCGAAAGCCCGAGACGCCCTTGGCCAGCCAAAAGCGTAGTACATTCTGAAAGGAACCGGATCCCAAATTGCATTAGGAAATCTGCTAATTCACGATATCCACTTACATTCATGGCCTCCCTCACTTTGGGATTGCGATAGTTAAGATCCGGCTGCTTCTTCACAAACTGATGTAAATAATACTCCTTTCGGCCCTCGTGCCACTGCCAGGCGGAACCACGGAACACGCTGATCCAGTTGCTCGGGGGAAGACGAGTGCCGTTCACCATGCGCCCGGGATGCCACACGTAGAAGTCCTTGAACTCTGGATCCCCGGCCGCAGAGCGCTTAAACCACTCGCATTCGTCGCTAGAGTGGTTGGGCACAAAGTCGAGAATTATTTTGATATTCAGCTGCTGGGCCACCTTCATCAGATTATCGAAATCTTTCATGCTCCCAAAAATGGAAGCTATCTCCGTAAAGTTGGCAATGTCATAGCCAAAGTCGGCCATGGGCGAGGTGAAGATCGGCGACAGCCAGGTGGCCGTGATGCCCAGCTCCTTGAGGTACGACAGCCTCTCCGAGATGCCTGCGCAATTGCAATGGCATTATTAGCATCCCTCTCTCCTACGCTATATTCTCACCATTCAGGTCGCCCACGCCGTCGCCGTTGCTGTCTTTAAATGACCTTGGATAGATCTGATAAAACGCCCCGGTCTGCCACCACTTCAGTTCCGCTGCGTGCTCCTCGATGTCCACGAAATCTGCGTGGTAATTGGGAAAGGGCTGGCCCTGCACCACAGCTAGAAGCTGCAGCAGCCCCAGAGCCACAGCCACAGCGGCCGAGCGGTGTTTAATCATCATCGATAGACAGAATAGCAAGAGATTAGCTAATATGATTTACTACGAGAAGAACTGAACAAACAAAAGCGGCAACTGGTGGATCGCATCGAGTGCGAAACATATTTATACGAATTATAATTATGTAAAGAGGAGAGAGCGATTACTTGCCTTGCTCGCTGGCGTGCGGTTAGCGAGAGAGCGTAGTACAGTGCACTCTCCTTGGAGCACACGATTTGATGCGCACTCAGACAACTGTGAAAATAGCTGAGTCTGTAACAAGATCATATTGAGCTCGTATATGACGAACACTCTTTCGAGCGTGCACTGTACTTGAATATTTTTAAACTGCGCAGCAGAGGAATACAAGGAAAGCGAGAGAGACGAAGAGAGAGAGAGAGAGAGATGCCGAGAGCCTATGGCATACACTGCGTGACAGAAATCTGTTTATCGGCAGATGAGATTCTCTTGATACAATTTTCAAATAAATTCATGTTATTTGTTGTGTTAGCTATTGTTTTAAATAAATATATACTACATAGGTAAATGTACTTATGTATTCATGGGGATTTGCCCATTGCGATGCACTGCGTGACAAAATTCTATTTGTCGGTGTATGAGATAAATTAGTGTTTTTTGTTGTGTTAGTTTTTGTTTATAAACGAATATATACTACATATATGGGTATATTAAATAGCATTAGTATTTTAATGCAAAAAATCGCCTGCGAGCCGAAGTTCAAGTCTCGGTACGCATACAAATTACACTAGCTGTACGGTTCGTACGGTTCTTGTACTGTACTTCTTATTTAGTCATTTCCTCTTTGGTTGTTCATCCTGTTTTTACCGCAACTTCTGGGAATTGGCACCAAAAAAAGTCTCTAATTCCGCGGCGTGCAATTGAATATTTTAATAAATCATACAATTTGTGGAATGTTATGTTTATTAAATCAAAGTAAATAAACTAAACCGTAGTGGTGGACCGCAGCACAATGGCTTCGTGGGGCATGAGCGTGACACTGCTGGCCGAGACCTGATCACCCACCTGCTTGATGGACTTATCGGTGACTAGGACATACTGGAACTTGGCGGGCAGACCACCAAACACCTGGGTCAGATCCACATTCTCGATGGAGTCGAAAATGTTGAACAGTGAAATGTAGACGTAGTTGCCGCTCAGGTAGCTAGAATTTCGAACTTATTTATTATCGATTCATGGGTTAGATCAGGTCAGGGGACTACTCACCGCTTGACGGCCAGGACGTAGCTGCTGACTGCCTTGATCTCGGCAGAGCCCTCCTCGATGGTGGGCTCCTTGCGGATCTGCTGCAGCCTCTTGAAGATGTTCAGGTGGCTGAGAGGGACTCCGCGCTCGGTCTTCACGTTGCGCTCGGCATAGTCTTGGCCCACGGGCAGCCAGGTGGTGGATCCGGTTGTGAAGCCGGCCATCTTCTCGTCCGACCAGTGCATCGGGGTACGGGCGGGATCGCGGGACATAGCCATGTAGTTCTCCTCATAGCCGTTGCAGGCCTGCGGGTCCACAGTGTCCTCCCAGGACACGTAGCCATCGAGCATGCCGATCTCCTCGCCATTGTAGGTGATACTGCAGCCGGGCAGCGTCAGCAGAAGGATGTTAAACAAGTCGACACGGTCGGCACCGAAGCGAGAGCCCACCCGGTTCTTGTCATGGTTACCAATCTGATCGGAAGATTATGTGTCACCGATTGAATGTCATGCGAGGGAGGGCGGTGGAGTTGCGCGATAGCACTTACCACCCAGTTGGCGCTCTTGCCAGCTGGCATCAGGTTCAGCCAGTTGTTAATCAGGTATTCGTAGTGATAGGCATCGGAGTCGTAGTGCAGATTGCTAATCAACTGGAAGTTGAACGGTATCTGGGCCCCATCGGCGGTGGCATTGCCATAGTAGTCCATGACGATCTCAATGGGGGACCAGGTCTCCACCATGAGGATGCTACGACGACGTACAAATACAATGGAATATCCTTACGATGAAGCAAGCACTTACCGTTCATCGCCGCCATTGTCGGCCTGGAACTGTTCGAGGATCTCGCGCCATTCGAATCTGTATGTAATTATAAAATATAGTATGTTTGCCAATTTTTTAACTACTTTTCCCCGTAGAGACCGACTTACACCAAGTGGGGCGTCTCTGGCTGATCCACGGTGTAGATTTTGTGGGTGTAGCCATACTCATCGGGGTCATTGGTCCAATCGTTGCGGGGCTCATCCGGATAGTTGCCGTTCTCGTCCGCCTCAATCTCGAAGGCATGGTAGATGGCGTCCACGCGGAAGCCATCGACACCCTTCTCCAGCCAGAAGCGAAGGACATTGTTCATCTCCTCGCGCACCACGGGATTGCGGAAATTGAAGTCGGGCTGCTTCTTGTGGAACTGGTGAAGGTAATACTCCTGGCGGCCCTCATGCCACTCCCAGGCCGAGCCGCGGAACACGCTCACCCAGTTGCTGGGGGGACGGCGCTGCCCGTTGTCATCGACGAAGCCGGGATGCCAGATGTAGTAGTCCTTGTACTTTTCCTCGCCAGCAGCAGAGCGGATGAACCAGTCGCACTCATCGCTTGAGTGATTGGGCACGAAATCCAGGATTATCTTCACATTCAGCTCCTTGGCACGGGCCACCATGTTTTCAAAGTCCTCCATGTCGCCGAAGAGTGGATCCACGGCCTTGAAGTCGGATATGTCATAGCCAAAATCGGCCATGGGTGATTCCAGGAAGGGCGACAACCAAGTGGCAGTCACGCCGATCTCCTTAAGATATTCCAGTTTCTCTGTGACGCCGTTCAAGTCACCGATTCCATCGCCATTGGTATCCTTAAAGGATCGCGGGTAAATCTGATAGAACGAGGCTGTCTTCCACCAGGGAGCGGCGGCATCGACGGCCAGAAGGCCAAGGCCGATCAACAGGAATAGGCTCAACCAACTGGTCATTGTTAACTGAAAATGGTACGATTATAATACGTTTCTTATATACGAAACGATTACCCCAATGATTGCGCCCCACCTATAAACCATTGGGCATTATGGCTTATCATTTATGACTTTCGAGTAAAAAATCCAGTATCACCAGCTGGGAGAAATATATGAGGAGACCTTTGACCAAGAGAAATGCGTATGAATCAGGCGCTGGGGCTGATTAACTGAGACGTGTACCGGGTACAGGACTGAGGAGATTCCTATTAGATGGGAGAGCAGCTAATTAGAGCTGAGGCTACCTATTGAAGGGCTCCACATCAAGGACTCATGACCTACACTTACTTAGTTTCAGTTAGCTAATCATCTCATCACACGGCTACCTTATCGCAACCTTGAACCCCCAGGACAGTATTCTTTTATTTTTCCAAGAGCCCTATTAAAAATACCCCCTAGAAGTGAGACAATAAATTATTAATTTCTAAAAAAGCTTCAAGATTAGATATGACCCAGTCAGAAGTTATATGCAACTCTCACTTTTGGCTGCCAATCTGTCTCATGATCTCCGCACGTGAAACCTCACCGCTGCTGCCAATAAACACCAAAGTTGGTGTCATATGAACCTGATCGCTATCAGGCCAACAACGAAGCGGAACCCATTAGGTGGAAACCAGCGTGGCTAGCATCATAAATCAGTCAATACCACAAAGCTAATCAAAAATTGTGGGCTGTATGTTGGTATATGGGGGGCTTATAACGATCCAAGTTATCATTAGTACAGCGATTGGGTCGGCCGGGACGATGTGCATAAATAGAGGCCTCGATTAATCCCATAGGCCATTGGCAATCGATCGAAATGGGAGCACTGGTCAAAATTCTGACGCTCTCCTGCCTTCTGGCCCTCACGCTGCCCACGTGGGCTGAGGTGGGCTGGTGGAAATCGGCCCAGTTCTATCAGATCTATCCCAGATCCTTCAAGGACAGCGATGGTGATGGTGTGGGCGATATCAATGGTGAGTGTTGACGATCGTATTAGCTGCAGAAAAAGTTCTCAACTGATTTCTTCTCAGGCATTACACAGGAATTGGCTTATCTGAAGGAAATTGGCATTACGGCCACCTGGCTCTCGCCGATCTTCACCTCGCCCATGGCTGACTTTGGCTATGATGTGGCCAATCTCACCGATATTGATCCCATCTTCGGCACAATGGAGGATTTCGAAAGGCTCTTGGCACGCGCCAAGGAGCTCGACATCAAGATTATCTTGGACTTTGTGCCCAACCACACCAGCGATGAGTGCGACTGGTTTATTCGGTCTGCCGCTGGTGAGGAGGAGTACAAGGACTTCTACGTGTGGCACACTGGCAAGGTGGTGAACGGAATCAGACAGCCACCCACCAACTGGATTGGCGTGTTCCGTGGATCCATGTGGACGTGGCATGAGGGTCGTCAGGCCTACTACCTGCACCAGTTCCATGCCAAGCAGCCGGATCTCAACTATCGCAACCCCAAGGTGGTGGAGGCCATGAAGGATGTCCTCCGTTTCTGGCTGCGCAAGGGTGCCTTTGGTTTCCGCATCGACGCCGTCCCCCATGTGTATGAGGTGCCCGCTGATGCGGATGGCAACTGGCCCGACGAGCCCCGCAACGAGGACTCCAACGATCCCGAGGACTACTTCTACCTGCAGCACATTTACACCACCGACCAGCCGGAGACCATCGAGCTGGTGTACGCCTTCCGCGAGGTGATCGAGGAAATGGACCAGGAGCTGGGTGGCGACGATCGCATTCTGCTGACCGAGGCTTACTCCCCCCTCAACATCCTGATGCAGTACTACGGCAATGGAACCCATCTGGGCTCGCAGATCCCTTTCAACTTCAACCTGCTGGCGAATATTGGCTTCGACTCTGACGCCTACCACTACTCGGAGCTGATCCACAACTGGCTGGACAACATGCCCGAGGGCCAGGTGGCCAACTGGGTGTTTGGAAACCACGACCAGAGTCGCATTGGCTCCCGCCTGGGCGCCGACCGCATCGATGCCTGCAACATGATTGTGCTTACCCTCCCCGGCATCAGCATCACCTACCAGGGTGAGGAGATGGGTATGACAGACGTCTTCATTAGCTGGGAGGACACTGTGGATCCTCAGGCCTGCCAAACCAACGAGGAGGAGTTTGAACACCACACCCGCGACCCTGTGCGCACCCCCTTCCAGTGGAGCGATGAGAAGAACGCTGGCTTCAGCGATGCCCCATCCACCTGGCTGCCCGTGGCCCTGGACTACAAGCTGGTGAATATCAAGCGGGAACGCGGCATTCCCCAGAGTCACCTGAACATCTACAAGCAGCTTCGCGCCCTGCGCGATGAGCCCACTCTGAGGCAGGGAGATGTCACCGTCACCGCCATCGGTCCCAATGTGTTGGCCTTCAAGCGGTGAGTGGAGGATGATTCATTCATGGATTTAATCCATCGGCTAATAACAATATTTTCTCCCTCTATCTCTCAGCTCACTGGCTGGCCAGAAGTCCTACATCACTGTCATCAACATCAACGATGATGTTGAGACGATCAATCTGGACTCGGTCTTCACCTCAATCTCGTCGCAGCTACAGTACGTGGTGGTGAACGATAAGAGCGTCCGTCGGAAGAAGTAAGCAGAATCAGTCCCCGAATCCTTGAAAGATTCCCTAACCCATTATCTTTTTTCACAGTGATCTGACTTTCGCCAACTCCGTGCTGCTTTTGCCCAAGGAAGCTGTTGTGCTGAGCACAGTTTAAAAACTTAAAAAAAATAAAGAAAAATCATTTAAAATATACATTTTATTTTAGTCTTTCTTCTTCGTGGCTGTATAACTGCGTCTTATCTTCATGGACGCCCCACGCACATTAAAATAATCAAAGATTAGACGCCCATTTAATTTATGAGGCAATTAGGCCAGATAATGGATCAGGAGATTACCATTACTCGCGACCGATTGCTCTTTGGCGCCGTGGAACTAGTCACAAGATCGGAATATTGGCATCAACAGATTCTAGGCTATCGATCACGTTTATTCTGAATCGATTGCATAAGTTAACAGCACTTAAGCCATATCTTGGAATCTCAAGTGGTTTCCCTTGAGTAATTGGCCCTCAATGTTTATGCTGATGTGTTGATCGATTAGGAAAGCCATGTGCCCACCGGCTGATTGATTCCGCACTGTTTATCTTTATGAGGGTCCCCAAGCACCACTGATTACGAACAAATAAATACAAAACGCTTCATTAAAGTAGATTGGAGTTTATTGCTGATGGATCTGGATCAGGATCAGGCGACCCAGTGTAGGACGACAGCTTCGTAAGGCATAAGCAAAATGCGTTCACTCAGATCAACGGTTTGCCTATGGGAAAGCAGATATTAGATCAGAGGAGGATCATAAACAAGAGGATAAGATCTTACCCTTGATGGTGCGTGGAGTAGGCAGTGGTGAGGACATACTCAAAGACCTTATCGGCCAGGCCATCGATTATTTCCATGCCGTTGCCCATGTTGACCAGGATGCGATATTCCTCACTGTACTTGTTTGTTCTGCAGAGGGAATAGATTTGATTATCATATAATTCAAATTATAATTGGTTCCCCCTACCGTATGATCTGCAAAACTTGTTCAGTGATTGCCTCATAGGAGAAACCGCCTTCCTCCTTGAAGGACTGGAATGCGGAGCTGCTCTTCAGCGCCTGCATACCCTTGAAGATGTTGAGAGAAGATCGAGCCACGCCCCGTTCGGTCTGCACGTTGAAGCGCTCATAGTCGGGATTGAGGGGCAGCCAGGTGTTCTCCCCCTGGGTGAAGTCGGCATTCCGGCCGGCTGTCCACTGCATGGGTGTGCGCTCCCCATCTCGATCTTCGCAGGAGTCGCCCGTGCACTCCACATCCACATTGGACATGCCAATCTCCTCGCCGTAGTAGGTGATCGAGGCACCGGGAAGAGCACTCACGATCACGTTCAGCAGATCCACCTTGTGGGCACCCATGCGGTCGGCCACCCGATTGGTGTCGTGGTTGCCCACCACCCAATTGGCTGTCTGATGCTCCGCCCACATGGTGTTCATCCAGTAGTCGATGGAGTTCACCACATCCCGCGCCGTGGAGTAGCCGCTGAGGTACATCAGCTGGAAGTTCATGGGCAGCTGGGTGCCCAAGTGAGTACCATTTCCGAAGTACGCACTGAGCGTCTCCACAGAGGAGAAGGCCTCGGCCAGCAAAACTCGGGAGTCACCTCCGTTCTCCGCTTGGTACTGGTCCAGGAAGGCTCGCCACTCGTACATCAACTCCACAGTGGCGGGCTGATCCTTGGTGTAGATATGGTCATGGTAGTCGTACGCGTCTGGATTACTACTCCAGCCACTGACCGGCTCGTCGGGATAGGAGCCATCGGCATTGCGGTGCTCGTAAATGTGGGGCACCGCATCAATCCGGAATCCATCGACGCCCCGGTCTAGCCAGAACTTCAGGACATCCAGCATGTGTTCGCGGACCATGGGATTGGTGAAGTTGAGGTCCGGCTGCTTCACCTGGAACTGGTGCAGGAAATACTGCTGCCGTGTCTCGTGCCAGGTCCACTGAGGACCGCCAAACACGCTGATCCAATTGCTGGGCGGCTCCCGTTCGCCGGTCTCTGCATTCACCTTGCCGTCGTGCCACACGTAGAAGTCATCGTAGCCCTCCAAGCGGTTCACCGACTTATCAAACCACTCGTTCTCATCGCTCGAGTGATTGGGGACAAAGTCCAGTATGATTTTCACGCCCAGCGACTTGGCTTCCACCATTAGCGCATCGAAGTCGTCGAGTGTTCCAAAGATGGGGTCAATATCGAAGAAGTTGGAGATGTCGTAACCGAAATCCGACATGGGCGATGTGAAAACGGGCGACAGCCATGTGGCCGTTATGCCAATCTCCTTGAGGTAGCTCAACCGCGATGTGATGCCCTTAAGGTCGCCGATGCCGTCGCCATCGCTGTCCTGGAAGGACCGTGGATAGATCTGGTACAGGGACGCGTTCTCCCACCAATCGATATCCGAGCACCCGGCACTGGCCACCAACACTGCGACCAGACAGAGATGTGCCCACTTTGCCATTTCGCTGGCGTTTGAGTGGGGGCAAGTCAATCGATTTCCGAAAATCAATTGCCGGGCATGTCGCACTTGCAGCTGATAAGGCCTGAAATTGCTCAGCCCAATCGCTAATCTGACAACTTTTTTTATCGCACACATATTTGTTCGATTAAACAACTGCGTGGGTTGGGTTTTTTCTTCATGGGCTCCATTTCCTGTTCCTGGATATGAACCACTGAGGCACCGTGGCATGTCGTAAAAAGTTACAGAACAAGAAGACCTAAAGAGGGGTTGGGCAGCTCCGAACGTTGATCTATAAGTTGCAGGATTTTCTTTGGATAATATCACATTTGATAGTATCTTTTCCAACTACTTATCAGTCGTAGAACCTTCAAACATACATAAGTTTTTGTGTAGTATACACATGTAAGAGATTACAAGCTCTTATCGAAGGTTTCTTCTGTTTTTTGTACTCAACTCCCATAAAAATGATTCAATTTCGATTACAACTTTAATTTGATTTTGAGAAAAATAATTTCCAATGTACCGACAAATAGCTCTAAATGGTTTTAAATTAAATGAAATGATTTACATTGTTATTCGGAATTAATTTCATTCCTTCAGTCGGAATAATTTGCCAAATTAAAATTAACCACAATATAAACAAAATTATAGGTATAGGTCTCACTCATTAAGCCGCTGATTAAGTTTAATTGACGCAAAACATTTTTCCCACAATTCATGTCTGACATTTGTTTTAATTGTTGTATGTACAAATTGGAGGAATCTCTGATTAAATTTCCAACGTTTCAACTATGGCTTCCAGATGCTAAGCTTTGATTTAATAGATTGATACACTTAATCAGTTCTTAATGGTTATTTTACTAATCAGATTTTTTCGACTTGATGATAACAACTAAATTAGTCAACATTTCAGTTGGTGGGAAAGTTAGAGATAAGACAATCCCCATGAATAATTTTCACACAGCGTTTTGCTATTTTATAAAACATTCTGCACGGCTAATGAGGTCAAAATAGAATCTATTTCAAGTTTATTAGCAAACGTTCATCCAGAAATTGATAAATTATTTCACTTTAAAAGTTCAATCAATGATAATCGAGTCACTACAGTACGATTAATCGTGTGAACAATAAATACAGTATATGTAATCATGTTTTGTCACATTTGCAAATCCCCACAGAACATTGTCAAGGTTAACTGCAAAATATTTCCCATATACAATACAGAGTACTGTTGTAGAAGATACTCATGAGTGCTTGAGTATTAAATCACGGTTCCACGAATCTTTGCCGCTAGGATTTCAAATGTTTTTGCCGGTTCGCTTCCTATCAGCTGACTAATGTCCACTTCAAAGAGTCACTCAAGGAGATACTACCTTGAAATATGTAGGAATATAACCAGCAATCAGAAACCATTTGAGAATTAGTTAAGTTAATCGCTTTTACGTAAAATTACCCCAACTTGGAGTGCGAAAACAATGACAATTTGAGGCACCATTTGAGTGGAAGCATGAGAACTGCGGGCACTATGAGAACGCATGCCGGGATCGGGTGTTTGTTCAGCCATTCAAATGGCCACTCCAGGCGTGCCCGATCTCGATAGGAGCTGTCTTATCGTCCGGTATAAAAGGCAGCGGACAGTGTCATAGTCCGAACAAAACCGAACAAAATGCGAACGCAATCAGTTGTTGTGTTCCTGGTGCTGGCCGCTGTTTGTGGCCTGGCCAGAGCCACCGAGTGGTGGGAGAGTGGCAACTACTACCAGATCTATCCGCGCTCCTTCCGCGACTCCGATGGCGACGGTATCGGTGATCTCAACGGCGTCACCGAGAAGCTGCAGTACCTCAAGGATATTGGCTTCACGGGCACCTGGCTGTCGCCCATTTTCAAATCTCCAATGGTGGACTTTGGCTATGACATCTCGGACTTTTACCAAATCCACCCCGAGTACGGAACCATGGAGGACTTTGAGCGTCTGATTGCCAAGGCCAAGGAGGTGGGCATCAGGATCATCTTGGACTTTGTCCCGAATCACTCGAGTGATCAGAGCGAGTGGTTCAAGAAGTCGGTGGACAGCGACCCCCAATACAAGGACTACTACATCTGGCACGATGGCAAGATCAACGAGGAGACCGGCGAGCGGGAGCCGCCCAACAACTGGGGCTCCGAGTTCCGATACAGCGCCTGGGAGTGGAACGATGTGAGGCAGCAGTACTACCTGCATCAGTTCGCCGTCCAGCAGCCTGACCTGAACTACCGCAATCCGGTGGTGGTCGAGGAGATGAAGAACATCATTCGCTTCTGGCTGGCCAAGGGCGTCTCGGGCTTTCGCATCGACGCGGTTCCCTACCTTTTTGAGGTGGATCTGGACCGCTACAACCAGTACCCTGACGAGCCGCTGACCAACGATACTGAGGCCTGTCCCGATCCGGACGACCACTGCTACACGCAGCACATCTACACCCAGAATCTGGCGGAGACCATCGACATGGTCTATCAATGGCGGGAGGTGGTGGACACGTTCCAGGCAGAGCACGGCGGGGACAAGCGACTGCTCCTGACCGAGGCATACACCAGCTTCGAGAACATGATCCTGTACTACGGCGATGGCGAGCGGAATGGCTCCCACATCCCCTTCAACTTTGACTTCCTCTCGAACGTCAACAACGCATCGACGGCGGCCACGTATGTGTCGCACATCCAGAAGTGGATGGATGCCATGCCAGAGGGCGTCCACGCCAACTGGGTTCTCGGCAACCATGACAACAAGCGCGTGGCCTCCCGGTTCGGAGTGCAGCGCACGGACCTGATCAACATCCTGCTGCAGACACTGCCGGGACATGCGATCACCTACAACGGCGAGGAGCTGGGCATGACCGATGTGTGGATCAGCTGGGAGGATACTGTGGATCCTCCGGCCTGCAACTCCGATCCCGAGCACTACTACGATCGGTCGCGCGACCCGGCCCGCACGCCTTACCAATGGGATGCCTCCTCCAAAGCAGGTGGGTGTCACATTAGTCGAAGCTCTCATCTGTGCAACGTTTTTTAATTTCCCTTGGGATCCTCTGCAGGCTTCACCAGCGCCGATCACACCTGGCTGCCAGTGTCCGACGACTACAAGACCAAGAATGCTCTCCAACAGCTGCGCGCTCCGCGGTCACATCTGCAGATCTTCAAGAAGTTGGTGAGCGTCCGCAAAGAGCCGTCCTTCCGCCAGGGAGATCTGGACATTCAGGCCATCGATGATGATGTCATCATCTACTCGCGGTGAGTAAAGAAAAATTGACTCAGGACTAGACCATCACAAAAGCCTTTTTTGTTATAGCCAAAAGAGCGACAGCGATCTCTATGTGATTGTCCTCAATCTGGGCGGAACTGCCAAGACCATTGACCTCACCAAGTACTACAAGTTGGGCAGCCAGGCGGAGGTTATCACCACCTCCATGAACTCCCAGCACATCGACGGAGATGTCGTCACTCCCTCGGCATTTGTGGCCAATCCCTATGTGGGCACAGTCCTCGTTGCTGTTAACTAAAGTTCTCTTTTGCAATCAGATATCTTCGAGTGCTATTAAATAAAAAGAATTTTCCTTAAATTAACATTAAATTGTTTATCAATTCTCTTCCATGGCCTAAAAGTATGCTATTTCCATGAGTTGACTTAACTGCTGCTATTATCTTTTGAGCAATTATTCTATTCTTGATAAGAATTAACTGTAATGTTAAGCATAGAACTTGGAGTATTAGAAATGAAAATCATAGGTCATGATTATTGTTTATTGATCCACTTATAATCTAGTTCCTCTCCCTCAATCGGATATGTAGTCCGTTCTTGGACTTAAGGGTCAGGGCGGAAGCCAGAATTGGATCGTATTTGTGTCGGTATGCTTCTTTCTTCATCCTCTCTGCAGTGGGTAGGCCCATTGTAGTATTAAGATAGCCATCCCTAGATTCCAGTCCATCCACGGCGGGCAGAACCTCAAAGTTGCGCACTATTTTGGACACCACGGTCTTAATCTGCAGCAGGGCGAACTTCTGGCCAATGCAGTTACGGAGACCAGCACTGAAGGGCACATACTCGAAGGGACCCGGTTTCTCCAGCTCAAATCGCTCGGGTCGGAACTTGTAGGGATCCTTGAACACACGATCGTTGTAGCCGAGCATAACAAGTGCCAAATTTAGGGTGATACCTTTTGGCACTAGGTCACCATCTGAAAAACAGAATCACACAGTTACAAAGCGGTTCACGTTGAAAAGTTGTTGCATTTACCAATTAAATGATCTTTCTCGGTATAGCGACCAATGAATGGCACACTGGGATAGACACGCTGTGCCTCCTTGATGAACAGATCCAAATATTTCATCTGAGAGATTTCCTGGAACGTTGCGTCCCGACCCATTCCGGAATCACCCATCAACTCGCGCTGTTCCTCGAATAATTTTCGCTGCTCGTCTTGGTGTCTGGAGAGCAAATAAATAGCAAAGGACACTCCCGAAGTGGTCGTGTCGTGGCCTGCGAAAATAAACGTGGATACTTCCTCGTACAGCTCCTGAGACGTCAGCGGGCGACCATCAATTGTTGCTGAAAGTAAGGTATCCAAGAAAGCCATCTTCTTCCCCGAAAACTCATCACTCTGGCTTGCCGAGGCGGTGCCCTCTTTGTTGGCCTTGACGCGCTTCTCGATGACATCGTTGGTAAAGTCCTGTAGGGTCTTCAGCGTCTTGCAATAGGCGGAGTAGTCGGATGCGAATCGATAGAGCATTTGATTACGCTTCCACACATTGAAGGGTCTCACGCTGACGTTGACGCAAATGCTGCATGAGGAGAGATCTGATGTTCAGAGACCGGAGAGCGGAGACGAGCAGTCAATGAATACTTACTCCCTGAATGCTTGCGCTATGCCGGATGTTCGGTTTTCCATTGCGTTAATGGACACTCCCATGGCTGTGCTGCAAATTACATCCAGGGTCAAGTAGGCGACCTGATCCTGAATATCGAAAATACTATCTCCAGCGGACACATTTTTCAGCTTCTGCACGAAATTGCTGGAGTATTCGTTCATCACCTTGTGAAAGTCTTGCAGGATGTTGAAGTGGAAGGACGGGGTGATCATCTTGCGATGCTTGTGCCACTTGCTGCCCTCGCTCGTGATCAGTCCCAAGCCCACCCATGGATGGGTTAGATCATAGCTATCGGCTTTTTTTATCAGAGTCTGACTGGTGAGTATATACTGTGATGGAAAAGCAGATGAATTGCATGGCTTCCATCAGATGTTTTCTTTTAGAAGCTCACCTCTATGTACTTGGGCTTTGTGACTAATATATTGGGGATAGATCCTATCCAGAAGCAGATGTTATCCCTATCGTACTGGTGCCACCAAGAAAATAGCTGGTTGAGAATTGCTACGGAGTATAAAATTCTCAGTTTCATTCATTTTGGCACCGTTTATGCACCGCTCACCTGTAGGATTTTGACCTATCTGATGGGCATTGCCGACGATGGGCAATCGTTTCGGTCCATTGAACTTTTTCAGCAATCGTCTTCGGCGGAATATTGTCAATTCCTGGTAGAGCCACACGAGCAGCGGCAAGGACAAGAATGCATATAACACCAGCCACATTTTGCGATCCCGACAAGTCACCTTTCAATGTTTACTAAAATATGGCATTCGATTGTGGTCCGCGCCGAGCTTAAATAGGGCAGCGCAACCAGCAACCAGGAACGATTCTCATCTTTTCCGCTCGCTATATCTCTCTCTGCCACCATCGACTAGACATCGTCCGTTCATCGTGACTTGGCAGTTCGAAAACTTTGTGTTTATAACAATGATAAGTGTGTGGGGCGAGCATCGTTGCTATTGAGTATGGTTGCCATTTCATGATACCATTGTATGAGGAATCACGATGATTCTCAGAAGCTTTCTGTTTCTTTGCAGAGGGTATGTAGAGTATCGACTCTCCGAGGCAGTCGGACTTTTGTTTTGGTTTAAATTTGCCTCGGTAGCATTACTTTCCTATTTTTTTTTAGTTTGAATTTGCTTTGGTAGCATTACCGTTTAAACTTTAAAGCATTATAATAACATTTTATAAGACTCATTGCTTGCTATCTACGAGTGTTGATGCTGCTTCTATTCTCCAGATCAATGATAAATCCGGCTCGAAGTAGCAAATGTTGATGTTTTTGAGTTGAGTTGTAAATTCGAACTGTTTTATTTTCAAAACTTATGCACTATATATAGGAAAATATAAGGTAATTAAAACTAAGACCAACGCTAAGAAAAGCAGGGATGTGCGGCACTTGTTCCCACGCTCATCCCTTCTAATGCATATACCACATGTGTTAATAGATGTGGGTTCGACTTGACCCATGTATATGGTTTTATGGTCGAACCATATGTGTCCTTTTTCTCAAGTGGCCTCCTTCAAGTGGACTGTATTTTTTATTGGGTGGCCTGTGTCGGTTCCTGTTCATGTTTTATGAACGACGAGTGCAGACACCCTGTTGATTCATCCTCATCCGAGTACAACTACACGAATCCCAGGTGTAAACAGGTGTCAACATTCATACATATATGTGGGGGAAACATGCCTACAGTAAGCTACTGATCGGAGTATGAGGAGTCGTGTTGGTTGACAGTATGAAGTTTTTGTGCTGATAACGAAACCAATATATGCATTTTTGTAGCAGTTGTGAGCATATTAAAAAAAGGTTGCAATAAAAAACACTAAAGTAATTTTGTTTTGATATCAAATTGCGATATATGGGTTATGCATTTTACGTTATTTAAACATCGGCAGAATCATTTAATTAAATATTTTTATATAAATCAAATAATTTAATAAAAAATTTATTTTACTTTCTAAGCCATCAGCTAAGCGCAGCAAGAGGCCAGTGAAGGCTCTAAAAATAATCACATTTTAATTTTCTATTTATCTGTCGTGTTTCCTTTTATATTTCTTAATTTTTCGTGGATTTTTCAAGGGGGCCCAATACAGGCTATATAATTCGTATTTTCAAAAAATGATCAGTGAATTCTCGATAACTTTTTTCTATTCGAAAGGAATCAATTTAGTTTCTTCACTGACGTTTACCTTAGATAGCTAGCTTTCAATTCGTGTACATAAGTTTGTATTATATTCTCTTGGTCAAAAGTTATGGGGCAAAAACGAAGCGTGGCCCATAACTGATATGTTTCCCCTACTTAATTGAATCATAATATGCATTTCTACGTCAGCCTGTCTAGAGCCCCCCATTCAACAATCCCATTAATGTAATTTAAGCTGTGGATTTGGCACTTAAAAGACTGTAAGTGTTTGAGAATGACTGCGTTTTTGTATTTACGTAAATATTTGGAGTCAAAACAAGTTAAAAATATTAAAAATATTAATAATGAACCCAAGAAAAGGAAACTTTTTGATTCCAACTAAAATCGAGAACGAACTCAAAGAAGTGAATTATTATATCGTACTTACATTTTATTTAATCTCAAAAAAGTAAAATTTATAGTCATGTCCCCATTAACTATGAATATAGTTTTTATTTTAATTATACATTTTTCCAACAATAATAAATTTAGGCTTTTCATTTTTTTGAACAAGAATCACCCTGTTTTTTTAATACCCTTAAAAAGTATGCCACATTATATGTATATACGTATGATCGATTTTGATCGAAAGAGTAGTATTTAGCATATAGTATAGGTAGCGGTTATGTAAATATGAATGTACGTATTTTTGGCTAATTATTTAGACGGCATCGATCTCACATTCTTTCTCTGCCGTCGTTCGCGCACCTTCAACTATTTGATTAATTTGATAGTTCATCTGAGCGCTGAGAATAGCATAAATATTCTCTACATTTTTTTTTTAATTCAATATCAGATCATTTTAAAACCTTTCTTTTAGGCGAAGGTGAATTCCATTCTCTGACTTCAGGCTCATCGCGACCAACAGAATGGGATCGAATTTGTGTTGCCTTAAGTCGTGTTTCTTTTTCTCTGCAGGCGGCAAGCCTAGCGTAGTACTTATGTACCCATCCTTGGAGGCAAGCTCGTCCAGGGCAGGCAGCACTTCGAAGTGGCGAATAATTTTGGACACCACCGTCTTGATCTCCAGCAGAGCGAACTTCTGGCCAATGCAGTTGCGGGGACCGGCACTGAAGGGCACGTACTCGAAGGGACCGGGCTTCTGCTCCTCAAAACGTTCGGGTCGGAATTTGTGGGGATCCTTGAACACACGATCATCGTAGCCGAGCATAAACATTCCCATATGGAGGGTGGTACCCTTAGGCACGAGGTCTCCGTCTACAAAAAGTAATTACAGAATTTTCCAAATGCAATTTTTTTTAACTTGGCTATTTACCAATTATATAGTCCTTCTCGGTATAACGGCCGACGAATGGAACGCTGGGATAAATGCGCTGGGCCTCCTTGATGAACAGATCTAAATATTTCATCTGAGATATTTCCTGGAACGTTGCTTCACGACCCATTCCGGAATCACCCATCACCTCGCGCTGTTCCTCGAATAATTTTCGCTGCTCGTCTTGGTGGGTGGAGACCAAATATAAGGCAAATGAAATAGCCGAAGTGGTCGTGTCGTGGCCTGCGAATATAAACGTGGATACTTCCTCGTACAGCTCCTGAGATGTCAGCGGGCGACCATCAACTGTTGCTGAAAGCAACGTATCCAGGAAGACCATCTTCTTCCGCGAAAACTCATCGCCCTGGCTTGCCGAGGCGGTGCCTTCTTTGTGGGCTTTCAAGCGCTTCTCGATGACATCGTGGGTAAAGTCCTGCAGGGTCTTCAGCGTCTTACAATAGGCGGGGTAGTCGGAGGCAAATCGATATAGCGTCTGATTGCGCTTCCATGAACTAAATGTTCTCACTTTTATGTTGTAGCACATGCTGTATAATACAAACAGAGGCTGTTAATGGGATAATTTCAAATTTAGGTCCAGATTCGGCAAGTAGCCACTAAACAAATTGGCCTAATTCATCCGATACGTACTCCTTGAATGCTTGTACTAATTCCGAGTCTGGGTTGTCCATGGCATTCACGGACACTCCCATGGCTGTTTCGCAAATTATGTCCAGAGTCAAGAAATGGGTCTGCTCCTGAAAGTCAAAAATGCTGTCTCCACCCGACACGCTTTTCAGGTGCTTGATGAACTTTGTGGACTTCTCGTTCATAACTTCGTGAAAGTCCTGCAGGACATTGAAGTGGAAGGAGGGGGTGATCATCTTGCGATGCTTGTGCCATTTGCTGCCCGTGCTTGTGAGGAGTCCCAAACCCAGCCAGGGCTGCATGAGGCTATAGACTTCTGCTTTCGATATTAGGGTCTGACTGCTTAGTATGAACTGGGGACGAAAACCCAATAAACCAATTAATATTAAATAGAAAATTTGTGTGCAGCTTAAATACCTCAAAGTACTTGGTACTGGTGACCATTAAATTGGGGTAGTACCCAATCCAGTAGCGAAAGTTGTCCTTGTCATGCTGATGCCACCATTCAAACATTTTGCCAAGAATCTCTACGAAGTTGAGAGAACAAACTCTTATTCTAAATCGGATCAGATATAGCACATTTCAAGCATCTTATCTGATAAGAAGGTTTCAAAGGTGTTGAACCAAACAATCAGACCAAAGTCTTCGTGTTATCGCTGCACAAAGCTGTTACGTTATCTAGCAAACAAGGACCATGTACTCTATGAATTCCATTTCCGCTCACCCACCTGGAGGAGTCCTGCCCAGCTGATGGGCATTGCCAACGACCGGCAAGACCTTCGGTCCCTTGAACTTGCTTAGCACTCTTCTTCGCCGCAGTGTCTTTAGCTCCAAATAGGCCAGCCAAAGGAGCGGCAGAGCCAAGACCACACACAACGCGAACCACATTTCCGATCCGACCAGCACAACCGTACAGCACACGAGACTCTGCGATTATGAGTGGAGCATACGGCCAGCACTAGCGTTGGAACTGAAGTACCCAACTCTAGCCGTATCTAGCCGAATCTAGCCGAATGGTTTAAGCTATCATCAAATAATGTCCGATAAGACGGTTGGCAAATTTTTTTATTTTCAAATTATATATGTATATATTAAGAGGCTATGCTTTATCTTTACAACACAAAGCTTTGACTTAGATTGATGAACGTTCTTTTTCTTCTCACTATATCTATTAGTTTTATCGACCATAAAAATCTCTCCCTCTCTCTCTCTTTAAGTTTGATAAGCTAATTAGCTTTAGATAAGTGTGGACTAGGTCAGGCCATTTTTAACTAGGTGTTAACTGCTTTTTAATAGCTTATCTGAAACCGGCAAGCAAGCCCAGGCGTATGCAATCTTTTCTGAGTTTTGCAATTTAAGATCTTTATTGGTCTCTCGACTTTAACTGATCTGCGGAGCATGAATTGTATTGAATAGGTATAACAAATTATGATAACAACAACAATAACGATTATTTTAACCCGCACTGTCTAGTGCCTTTCCTTGAGGCGTAGAAAGACACCGTTCTCGGATTTCAGGGTCAGTACAGCAGACAGAACGGGATCGTATTTGTGTCGAAGCAAGTCGCGCTTCTTTCTCTCCTCAGGCGGATATCCGAGGGTAGTGCTTATGTACCTATCCTTGGAGGCAAGCTCGTCCAGGGCAGGCAGCACTTCGAAGTGGCGAATAATTTTGGACACCACCGTCTTGATCTCAAGCAGAGCGAACTTCTGGCCAATGCAGTTGCGGGGACCGGCACTGAAGGGCACGTACTCGAAGGGACCGGGCTTCTCCTCCTCAAAGCGCTCGGGACGGAACTTGTGGGGGTCCTTGAACACACGAGTGTTGTAGCCGAGCAAAACGAGTGCCAAATTAATGGTGGTACCCTTAGGCACAAGATCGCCCTCTGCAGGAAGAAGAGAATAATTATCAAAAGGTTTATATGGAGACCGTTATTAAGCTACCAATAACGTAGTCCTTCTCGGTGTAGCGACCAATGAACGGCACACTGGGATAGACGCGCTGGGCCTCCTTGATGAACAGATCCAAATATTTCATTTGAGAGATTTCCTGGAAGGTTGCGTCCCGACCCATTCCGGAGTCACCCATCACCTCGCGCTGTTCCTCGAATAATTTTCGCTGCTCGTCTTGGTGTCTGGAGAGCAAATAAACAGCAAAGGACACTCCCGAAGTGGTCGTGTCGTGTCCTTCAAACATAAACGTGGAGACTTCTTCGTACAGCTCCTGGGTCGTGAGCGGTCGACCATCGATCGTAGAAGACAGCAAGGTATCTAGGAAGGCCATTTTCTTGCGGGAGAACTCATCGCCTTGACTGGCCGAGACGTTACCGTCTTTGTGGGCCTTGATGCGCTGCTCGATGATATCGTTGGTAAAGTCCTGCAGGGTCTTTAGAGTCCTGCAATAGGCTGGATATTCGGTGGACAAGCGAAAGAGCAGATCATTACGTTTAAACGGATGAAAGGACCTCATGTTGATGCTGTAGCACATGCTATTGGAGAGAAGGAAAGCTGTTAACAGAGCTCAAATGTCAACACTGTCAAAACTTACTCTTTGAAAGCTTGAACAATGGAGGAGCTTCGGTTCTCCATTGCGTTTACGGACACTCCCATGGCAGTGTCGCAAATGACGTCCAGAGTCAAGTAGTGGGCTTCGTCCTGAAAGTCAAAAATACTGTCGCCGGCCGACACTTTCTTCAGCTGCTTGATGAACTTTGTAGAGTTGTCGTTCATCACTTCGTGAAAGTCCTGCAGGATGTTGAAGTGAAAGGACGGGGTGATCATCTTGCGATGCTTGTGCCATTTGCTGCCCGTGCTAGTAAGCAGGCCCAGTCCAAGCCATGGATGGGTTAGGTCATAGATATCGGACTTGGTAATCAGTGTCTGACTGCTGAGTATGAACTGAAGTATATATAAACAGAATAACTTTAGGAGTTGTTCGATCGAGAGATGCGTGTGCAGCTTACCTCCAAATGCTTGGGATTGGTGACGATCAAATTGGAGTAAGATCCTATCCAGAAGCGATAGTTATCGTTGCCGTACTGGTGCCACCAAGTGAATACTTGGTCGAGAATCTCTATAGAGAACGGAGAACAGAACAAACTCATTGTCAGTCGGAGCACAGGCAGCACATTTCGATGGGTGGGCCCCAATTCAGATTCCAAAGGTTTTCATTGTTTGTACATTCGAGTATGCTTGAGTTTTTCATTTAGCTTGGCACGCTATAATCTGTCCAATATTTTCACATGAAATCGCAATTAATTTCCGCTGTATCACAAGGAGTTTCAGCTCCAGCAAGCCCTCTGACCAAAGTCTCGACGATATCTTTACAGGAGATTGTCTGGTGCGCAATCAACTAAATACCACTACGTACATATGTTCATGAGCGTACGAGTACATGAGGCAAGGGCTTATCAGCTGCACTGCACTGCACTTTTTTTGTTTTTAATAGTTGTTGTTTGCCCGCAAACAACCCAACTGGAATAACATTGCCGCTGAGCCAATTAGAAATACAGTCGTCAGTCACAACGCTATTCGAGATGGGTTATTTCAGTCCTCCTTCGATTCAGGAGATCTGGAGATCAGGAGATTGGCTGCAACAGCATACACACCTGTGGGATTCTTGCCAGCCTGATGGGCATTGCCCACGATGGGCAGCCGGCTCGGCCCCTTGAATTTATTCAGAGCTCTTCTGCGCCGAAACGTGCTCAGCTCCAAATAGGCCACTAAAAGCAGTGGCAGCGCCAGAAACAAACACAACACGAACCACATTTTCGATCGCGACTGTGACAACCTTTCCGTTGTCGGGGCACTACGGAAATGGGAATGTAATATGTCCGTCCCCGGGCTTAAATACTAATGATATCGTCACTCCAGCAAGCTCTCCCGCCTCTCTCTCTCTCTCTCTCTCTCTCTCTCTCTCTGTCAATATAGCTCGCACTATCTCTGACGCGCTGCCAAAATCTTTGAGTAAGCCACTGCATACATACACACATACATGTATAAATATTTTGATGCGTTCAGCGTGACTCGGCATTTATCAATTCAAGTTTTCGACTTTTTTGATCTTATAACGGAGCTGAAGAGCGCAGTCATTGTGAAACTCACTTTATCGATTCTATACAAAAATTCTACAGCATAAGAAGAAATTCCATCATTAATCCATTCGACTCAAACTTAGTTTCGGTTCGGCAAATAAACTTTTGATTTTTTCTCTGTCGAATGGATAAAGAGAGGAAAACAGACCCGAAAAAGGTAAACAAATGTCAGCCACATATGCGCAGACCTACGTGCATACATTATTTAGGGCCAGAGAGAGAGTTGGTTTTATTACTAAAAAGAGAGCGAGAAATTGAATCGAATGTAAGAGTATTATTCGACATATAAATGTTGCAATATACTGTTGTGCTACATACAGCTATGCCTAAAAGTATGCTCTTTCACGGAGCATCCAATCTGTCAGCAGAACGAATGCCGTCTTCCCCATTTGAGTCCTTTTTTCAGTTTTAAAATATTTTATAAATAATATAATACAATTTGCAGGCCAATTGATATATAATTTATTGGTTAATCACCATTTACAAAAGTGCTTGCTATGACAATACTGAGGATCGTCTTTGCACCTAGAAATCTTTTTCTATTTCTTTTTCTGTTTCTATTACCAGACTCATTTCTATTCTGTTTCTCAGACAAAAACATAATCACAGTAATATCTGTTGATTAACGCCCAGTATCGCGCCTCAACGAAAGCGGGAGATACCAATTTAGCCTTTGGACCAACACGTCATTTCCGCATAGTAAAGTGAGTCAAGTTTTGCCCCTTGCCTAGGCCTAGGCCAGGGCCAGGGCCAGTGCAATTCGATTTACCAATTACCGACAGGAGCATGCCATAAAAGAACCAATATTTTAATTGAGTAATTGATTGTGTTATTTGAAGCGTTTGCCGAATACCATTTGTTGACCACCAGAACACAGCACATAGACACACACCCTCACAGAGACACAGAAGTTGGCTGAAGAAAGTTAAGGTAAGATAAGCTATCGACGGGGTTATCGGTGGGAAACATTTGTCACCTACTTAGTATGTATAATCAGTGGAAGTCGAAGTGGAACAAACAGTTTGAAAAGAATAGTCGAGTCGAGCAGTTGAACGGGATCATGTTTCTGATAGCAATTGCCATAATTTTGGCCACCATTTTGGTGTTCAAGGGTGTCAAGATATTCAACTATATAGACCACATGGCTGGCATCATGGAAATGATACCAGGACCAACGCCCTACCCCTTTGTGGGCAATATATTTCAGTTCGGTCTGAAGCCCGCGGGTGAGTACCATTCCATCCGCCTGCCTATATTTATGAACTCTTTAAGGTTTGTTGGATAATACCTTTTGTCTGATCGAATTTAACGAGTGCTGAGATAGGACCTGTGCATTTTATTTATCAAAAATGCATTCAATTTCTTTCGGGATTTAGGATTTGCTCTTCGCTTTAGCTTAACGAATTGTGTTTGATTTTCTCTCTGTATTCATGTGTTAGTACTTGCTCAAATTTTCATCAAGTTCTCGGAACATTTCCCAAGGGCTTTCCTCGGCACAGCTGAATAATTCGGTGTTGTTTTCCCTCCGCCATGCGCGTGCCTGAAGCAATCATTCCAAATGCACAATGCCCTGGGACTGGCACAGAGAACGGATGCTGCACATCAACTGATAGTTTTGCATGGTCGGATGGTTACTTACTTCCCGGCAGAGCCTGTTGTCCATTGAATGTGTACTATTATCCCTCTCTGTGCCTGTTGCTAGCCAGCGTAGATTGCTCTTCAATTGGATGGGGCTCCTCAAGTGCATGAGCCGTGACGAAATGGGGGAAATGCGAGTGTACTCACCAGTTGAGGCTCCACTTAAATACATTTCCAATGCCCTATTTTATGCATTTAATGAGCGCCAACAACTTCATGGCAACATCAATTTATTAACATATCACATTTTGAGACTCAACCTCAATCAGGGAGAGTTCAGAGTTGCCCAAACACACATATTGGCATATTGGTAAACAGAGCACAGCCAGCAATGAAAACTCCAGCTACCTTGCAACTGCAGGATTTCCAAAGTCAAGTGATGTGCAAATCCAGACCACAATCTCAATGGGAGTTTCCACAAGAAACTTGTAATGGAAACTTAAACTGTGTAGTGGCTAACATTCTGGTTTCATGTTACTTTTTCCACAGAATATCCGAAAAAGGTTCTGCAGTATTGTCGGAAATATGATTTCCAGGGATTTCGTTCACTGGTCTTCCTGCAGTATCACATGATGCTTAGTGATCCAGCGGAAATTCAGGTGAGTACCCGTACCCACTCCAACAAACACTCCCACTCCCACTCCAAATTGACGAGTATGGCATTGTGTTTGACTGGCAGAACATTTTGTCGAGCTCCTCGCTGCTGTACAAGGAGCACTTGTACTCCTTTTTGCGACCCTGGCTGGGCGATGGCCTTCTAACCAGTTCCGGTGCCCGCTGGCTGAAGCATCAAAAGCTCTATATGCCGGCTTTTGAACGGTCGGCCATTGAGGGCTATCTGCGTGTGGTTCATCGAACAGGCGGCAAATTTGTGCAGAAGCTCAATGAACTGACGGACACGCTGGAGATTGTCGACGCCCAGGAGCTGGTGGCCAAATGTACTCTGGATATTGTGTGTGGTAAGTGAAGGATTCGCTTTCGAACAGAGCAGAGCAGAGCTGAGCGGGGCCTACGGAAAACTTTGCACATTTGTCATGTCGGAGTTTTCTGGGGCAGAGCCTCGCTCGCTCCTGCGTTTTGGGCGCTCCGCTCGTTTATTTTTTGTTTTTTTTTTTTTTTTTTTTTGTAATTTATTATGAACGTTTTACAAATAAGATTTATTGCATAGAAAATGGCTACAAGTGGCGCAGATTGTAGGAAAAAGTTTTGCCCGCTCGCAGAATCTGCGGTTGAGGTACTTTCCCTTTCCCGCTCCACAATACAAAACATTTTGATATTCAACGGTTAAGATGGTTTTTGAAATATTCCTCGACTAACTGGGAGTAATTTATTGACCATTTTGAAGTTTCGTCGGGCTTCGTTTGCCTCTACTTTACGATACTTAAGCCTTAAGTTCTGCCCTGACCTTCTCTGCCTCCTTTCTTTTGCTCAGAGAACGCCACTGGCCTGGTCAGCAACTCACTCAACGCAGAGCCTTCCGAATTGCATGGCGCTATCAAAGAGTAAGTTTAATCCAAGCCAGTCGAGTCCCTCTTATCGTCTTCACCCATCCGTCTAGTCTCTGCGATGTCGTCCAGGAGCGCACCTTCAGCATCGTGAAGCGTTTCGACGCCCTCTTCCGCCTCACGTCCTACTACATGAAGCAGCGAAGAGCACTGTCCCTGCTCCGCAGGGAAATCTGCCGAGTAAGTACCCCAGTACGAGGGATTGCCTCAGTGTGCTTTAATATTCGATATTTTCCGTTAGATTATCACGCAGCGACGCCAACAACTGGCGGATGAGAACGCGAGTGGAGAGAGGACCGAACGAATCAATAAACCATTCCTCGATGTCCTTCTGGCCGCTAAGCTGGACGGGCGTGCCCTAAAGGAACGTGAGATTATAGAGGAAATATCCACATTTATATTTGCAGTATGTGTTCCAAGTGATCCAAGTGTGATTTTCGGTTTTATTAAATTGTTTTCATTGACATAGGGCCACGACCCAGTTGCTGCCGCCATTTCCTTCACCCTGTACACACTCTCCCGGCACCCGGAGATTCAGCAAAGAGTTTTCGAGGAGCAGCAGCGCATCTTTGCCCAGGATCTCGCGGCAGAAGCGGATATAGGCAGGCTGGATCAGATGCGCTACCTGGAGCTGGTCATACGCGAGACACTGCGTCTGTACCCGTCAGTTCCGCTGATAGCAAGAACCAACCGCAAGCCCATCGAAATCAGTAAGTAGTTGGACATCGAATCAAGGTCAAAGTCGTATGGCGACGCATTTCATTCTACGTTCCTCCACTTGCAGACGGCACCAAGGTGGCCAAACGCACCACGGTCATTATGTGTCTGATTGCCATGGGTTACAATGAGAAGTACTTCGAGGAGCCGTGCGTCTTTCGTCCGGAGAGGTTCGAGAATGCAGGCGCCGATGTCGGCATCGAAGCCTTCAAGAGTGTCCCCTTCAGTGCTGGGCCCAGGCGTTGCATCGGTAGGGGTCTCTTCCTCAGAGCCAACCTATTCAACTGACTAACTCAATCATTCATCCGTTTTCCAGCCGAAAAGTTTGCCATGTATCAGCTGAAGGCTCTGCTGTCCCAGCTGGTGCGCAACTTTGAGATCCTGCCCCCCGTCGATGGCTTGTCCTCGGGAATCAACGATCACTCCCAGGTAGAGTGTGTTCCCCAGAGCGAGTACGATCCAGTGCTGAATATTCGGGTGACTCTCAAGTCGGAGAATGGTATACAAATCAGGCTGGGAAATCGGGCATTTGTGAAGTAATTTACCCAAAAAATATACTCGCTGAAACCAATCTATCCCGCTTTGGTCTACAGACTTAATCTATTCTCAGACATTTCGAATCATTATTTGCAATAAAACATCGGAGTTGACTTGGCAAATATTTCATTTTAATTAGCACTCCATTAAATAGTGGCTGCTAATGAATATTCATTTGGAGATTCGGTAGTTTCGTTTTTGTTTTATTGCATAATTCACACAACCCATATATATGTGTGCACAAAGTTATTTCATAGTCTCAAGGGCAGCTTACCAGTTCATAAAATAGCCCCACAGCTCCATCAGCACTTTACTTGGCACATTATCATCAGACTTGGGTGTTGAAAGATATAATCGTTCTTCATTCACGATGAATAATGAATGAAAGTCCACTGATCTAAATCTTGAGACCAATTAGATTAATTCCTTCAGATATCCCAATAGCCACTGGTTCCTTTACCCCTTAGAAAGTCATATTTGCGAATCTAACGAATCCCTTTTTGTATTGAAAGGGAACGCTTTTTAAACTCCTATCAAAAGTAAATCTGAAATCTGCACTTTTTAACAGAATATTTAGGTTGCTTTGCCTTTTTTAAACGATATCACAGGCTATGGCCTTGGGCACTGTCGCAGTGTAATAACGCCCACGGGTTTTATTGCATTTGCAAGCATCCAGGGGATGTACATACATACATATGCAATAAAAGCCGTGGGCTTCATGGTGCCCTAAACACTCATATATGTATCTGTTGTTTTAGTTTGATATATCCCATTGAACACTTTTGTTTTGAGTTTCGATAATTGTATTTATTTATTAAGCAGCAAGTAAGGATAGTCCGAGTCCAAACTTGCCGTTCCGAATCGTTGTGAAGTCCTAATCGATGATGCGCCTATTCCTTGCTGGGGTGGGCCTGGATCCAGGCCAGAGACTTCAGGATGGCCTCTGGGATTGGTGGGGCGACGGGCAGAAGATCGCTAGTGGGCTGGTAACCATTCTCATCGGCCTTGTAGGCGACGCGAACATGGACACCCTCGGGGGAGACCCACTCGTAGACGCCATCAATGTTGCCGTGCACATCTCCGGTGGCCTGGGAGGCAGATCCGTCGCTCAAGGACACCACCGTCTTGAAGCCATCGGGGTTCACTTCATTGACCAGCTCCTTGACCTCGGCATTCTCGTTGGCGGCCACAAGGGCGGCAAGGGCGCAGACAAGCAGCTGCAAGGGTTGATTTGATCATGATTATCTGGTCCTACAGATCACTATCCAGGCTCAGAGATACTTACGATCTTGAACATTTTAATTTGGGCTGTGATTTGATTGTCTGACTAGAGAACTTGTGAGACTGATGCCAAAATAAATGCGAATATCGCTTTTATACGCTAAAGTCAACCCTCGAACTGGAGGCTGATGCAACCCGTTTTCAATTAACATTTCGTTTTCGCATAATCTTTACCAGATCGTCATGTATGTATGTAGACGTTGGGCGATTAGGATGGGCGATAAAACCGTCTGCTGCACTTTTTTTTACTCTTCTATGCAAATTACCGCCATGATTATTCTGAAAATATTATCTGACCAGGTTCCTTGATCCATTTAAAGCGACTTCCAGTGGCAGTTCACGTATTTCGCTGACTACACTAGGCAACAAAATTTAACTTCTTATTTCCGCTGTGCACCAAACCGACTTTTTCTGATAGATTTGGGGCTTTAACATTTTCTAATGAATTATGGTGTTTTTTTTAAGTGTTTTTTTTTGGTGTTTTTTAATTTATTTTTTAACTGTGAATTTTTCACATAACTTAAGTATCTTAAATTTTTTGGATTGAGCTTTGCTTTTCTGAAAAGCTAATAAATGCAGCTATGTAAAAATAAAACCCAAAATCTAGCTTCAGATTACAGTCTGAAAAATATTTATAATTTAAATTCGTTATTTATTTTTTTTTCAAAATTGTGATTTTAAAAAATGTAGTAAAAGTCGAAAAATATTTTTAAGGCTTAAGGTATCCTTTGTGAAAATCTATGGATAAACTGCTAAGGTGCAGCTATTTGACGAAAAATTCTAATGCTGGCTATTACTGTTAAATTCCGTCCGGTACCATCCGAACAGCTGTGACAAACACAATAAACCTATTTTTATTTTTTGTTACAACGTTCGTACTCTGAGTTCCGCGACTTAAAGCAAAATGACGCATTAAAAACATAATCCATAGTTCATTAAAAATTTTGGTTTAGTTCACAGCGGAAATATAATGTTGCATAGTGTTATAATTCGCCGCATAATTATCCAGACTATAACGGAAATTCTAAGCACGCTCGGGCAGACAGTAATTAATTCATAAGAAAGTCAACATTCCAGTTTCGAATTATAAAGTGTTCAATCTATTGCGTCAGACTAAATATATAATTTATATAATTTAATTTTTAGCCCAAATGGATTTAAGAAAACCTCCTCATAGCATATTTTTTGGAGCCCATTTCATTTTCGACAGTTGGATTAGGAAATATAACAAAATCTGAAAATATGTACCTTCAAATATACAAAGTTCATGCATTTTATTCGTTTTTTAACTTTTAAAAAATGTACTCTTTGTAAAGTCTGACATTCAAATTAATTATTATTTGAGGAGCTATGTCACCCTGACCGCCCGAAAATGGGACGAAACTTTAAAAATTGATTTTGAAAAAACTATATATATATTTTAAATATATGTTTTTAACATTACAAAAATGGAAAAAATAAAAAAATATTTTAAAAACTGGGGGAGATATGGGAAGTTCTTTGAGGCAGTTTTTCCAGAGAATGTACATGCTGGACAGCATAATTTTTATCTGAAACCTATAAACAACATTTTTTAAGCCATATTTAATTACCTATAGCTGCAACTAGAATTAAAACGAGGGGGAACGTTATGAGCCGCGTCTGCGCCGCGGCTCTACTTTATACCCGGTACTCAGTCAGTATGTATGTATGTGAGCTTGTTGTAATTTATTACATGTTCGCAAAAGGAAAAAATTTAATTTTAGCCAAAAAAAAACAATTTAAGTCGAACCTTTTCGGAGATTTTGATCTATTAGATGTTTCCATATTTGTTTACATACATTTTTTACATCTGCCATTTCTACATGTTTTTATCTACTTCCTACATATACATACACGGCTGTGTGCGAGAGAGAGAGGAAATCAGTCTGCGCTTGGGAGGCCACTGAAATTTCATTTGTTCCTTCTGACTATATTTATGATCCGATCTGATCCAAATTCAATACTCTGATAGATATAGTCATTTTCTATGATTCTGCGTTTTTGGTTTTCCCGTATCTTCAAAATTGTAGATTTTCATCTTTTGTGGGGGCGGAAGGGGGCGTGGCCAAATTTTAAAACAAACTCGTCTCGGTTTGATATCACAGGAGCTTGGATAGAAAGTTTGGTATTTCTAACTCTTATAGTCTCTGAGAACTAGGCGTCAAAAAATTCGATCAGGCATAGCGCCTATCCCTGTGTGTGAGAGAGAGCGAGAGGGAACGATGCATTTCGAAATGGTTTTCTTCATTGTGGCTATATTTATTATCCGATCTGATCCAGATTCTACAATCTGATAGATAAGGTCAGTGTCTATGATTCTGCGTTTTTAGTTTTCTCGTATCTTTAAAATTGTGCATGCCACAGATTTTCGTCCTTGGAGTGGGCGGAAGGGGGCGGGGCGAAATTTTGAAATACACTTGTAACAGTGCGATAGGACAGGAGTCTGGATACAAAATAGTGTTCCTCTAGCTTTTATGGTCTTTGAGCTATAGGCGCTAATGAAGACGGACAGACGGACAGACGGACAGACGGACGGACAGACAGACATAGCTATATCGACTCGGCTATTGATGCTGATCAAGAATATATATACTTTATGGGGTCGGAAACGCTTCCTTCTGGGTGTTACACACATTAATTTTTTGCACAAATCTAATATACCCCTTTACTCTTCGAGTACCGGGTATAAAAAAAATTATTTAAGCTGATGGAACTTAAAAAAAATGGAGTTTTGGGTAAAAAATTGTAGGTTATAAAAGTATAACATTTTTTTTTTAAATCATTCAAACAAAATCCTGCGTGACGCAATAGACGTCTTTAAATAATCGTACGAATATAGTCGAAGTCGAAAGTATTTTAATTTTAAGGTTTCAGGTTTAATTTCAGGTTGTCGGAACCTTTAAAACTTCATTATTTAAACCAACAATAAGTGCGATTTTCTCTATTGAATATTCCTAGGAAATGTGTATACGTTTTGATCATAAGTCTCCCATATTCTTCACTAAGAATTGCCCGGACTATAAATCAATGTATCAGTAAAGATTTAGGGTTTCTAAACATTATCCTACCAAAGATACCATGCTGTATATGGCTTAGTCCCTGAAAAAGACTTCCAATTGTTTACTAATTTTTGATTTCTTTGCTATATAGAATAATGGTATGCTTCATAGTTTTAACAAAAACAATGTGCATATATTCCTGGTAACAGCATAATCTGAGGAAAACCAGAATGCCTTGGGTCTGTTTATGATTTTCCTAAATTGTTTCTATCATGCCTCCCTTGAAGTTTCATTGAATTTCATTTAGATGGTTTTGTTTAGAAAATAAAATTTATTTTCAGTATGCTGTTCATATTCTAAGTTGTATGCTTTAAGTCGGGATAATCCAAGCCCAGACTATCTGCTTCGAATCGTTGAGGGGTGCTAGTCGATGATGCGCCTATTCCTTGCTGGGGTGGGCCTGGATCCAGGCCAGAGACTTCAGGATGGCCTCTGGGATTGGTGGGGCGACGGGCAGAAGATCGCTAGTGGGCTGGTAACCATTCTCATCGGCCTTGTAGGCGACGCGAACGTGGACACCCTCGGGGGAGACCCACTCGAAGACACCATCAATGTTGCCGTGCACATCTCCGGTGGCCTGGGAGGCAGATCCGTCGCTCAAGGACACCACCGTCTTGAAGCCATCGGGATTCACGTCGTTGATCAGCTCCTTGACCTCGGCATTTTCGTTGGCGGCCACAAGGGCGGCAAGGGCGCAGACAAGCAGCTGCAAGGGTTATCCGTTATTCGAATTGTAGATTATCCAATAGCGCTGGAGGGGATGAGGATACTTACGATCTTGAACATTTTGATTTTGTTTCAGACAATAGAACGTGTGAGACTGATGCTGATCTGGGACCAAGCATCGCTTTTTATAGGCCGAAATCAATCCGCAGAACTCGAAGCTGATGCAACCCGTTTTCAATTAGCATTTATTTTTGGCATAAGTGGCAACCGCTTATATGGACTGAAGTCTCGTATGCAAATCTTCCTGATAGCTACTCGTATTCTAAAACATGCTCCATCCCCGTGATGTCCAATGTCCAGGTTCAATGTCTGCCGAGATATAAGCATGATTCTATGCATGACGACAATCCTTATCCCTGTTTTTATCCAAGACAGACATAAGTTAGTGCATTTATCAAAATTTCTACTAAATATTTCTATTTATATTTGCTTTTTTTTAAATTAATTAAAGATCCGCTTAAACTTTCTTTTGAAATAAGTTGCGTAGCATATTTTTCGGGGTCTTCGAATCTCACATTTAATCCGAGTATGAAATCAAGACAACTCTGGCACAAAGCTGCATTCTTGTTCAGATTAGGTGTGTTTCAGAAATGTTTGATACTCAGAAAAATTAATTCGAAAATTGCTTGCTTTGTTTGGTCTGATTACGAATAGAGGAAAACCTTTGACTACTTCATTTGTGGGCGATAAAAGAACAATCGAAAGTCTTCAATAGTTAGGAGAATGAGTTTCCTTTCTAGTGTTAGTTGCGTTTAAAGGGACAAATATTATGACTTATTGGACTGCTACGATATCAGGTCCACATCATTTAGGGCTTACTACTATTTATGCTTAAGTACATTAATTTGTGCCTTATTATTGTGCGGAGAGATAAGCAAATGTCATCGCCACCTACCTTAAACAGCTTAACTAGTTCAATTAACTTCATTTCTGCTACGGAACTTTTCTACGTCTCTAGTTATAAGAAATTGTATTCCCATTGGACTGAACACAGGTTTCTCTACTGCACCGTCCCTGCACTTTGGACTGGTATTCTTAAAGCATGTCTCTTTTTGGCTTCTTTTCAGAAGCTTAATACCCGTTTTTTGACATTTGTTTCGCTGTTGTTGAGGGGAGAATTTATTAGCGCAGTATTTGCTAGCTTTATGGATGTATCTGCCATCGAAAAGTCCGCCTAAAGCTTTGCTCGAGTAATTCGTTGTCAGAAACAAATGGATTAAGAAGCATATATAAAGACTGTGCTCAAACAGAGTCAGATATCAGTCAACGTTCGTTCACGGCAAGACAGAAATCAAGGATCAAAAATGTTCAAGTTTGTAAGTTGCTCAAATGATTACTCACGGACTCAAGGACTCCAGGACTCACGGACACTTTGCGTACATCTTGTCCCTTTAGGTGATGGTCTTCGCAGTTTTGGGATTGGCAGCCGCCGTTGCTCCAGTCTCCCGCTCGGACGATGTCCACGCCGAGGTCAAGGTCCTCACCTCGGACGTTCGTGCCGATGGCTTCGATACTGGTCTCGTGGTTGATAACAGCATCCAGCAAGCCGCCAGCGGTGATGTCCATGGCAACATCCACGGCAGCTTCAGCTGGATCTCGCCCGAGGGCGAGCACGTTGAGATCAAGTATGTGGCCGATGAGAACGGCTACCAGCCCGTGGGTGCCGCGCTCCCCACTCCACCACCAGTCCCGGAGGCTATTGTCCGTGCCCTTGCCTGGCTGGAGGCTCACCCCCAAGCTCCAGAGCACGGAGCACATCATTAAGGCCACCGCTGGATATGGATCGCTCAACGGACTGTCCTCTGGAGGCTTACCTCCCCAGTTGTAAGGCCGTGCTACTTGATTTCCAGAAAAATACATGCATATGCTTAAAGCAGTAAAAAACGAAATTTCATAGCCTTGTTTTTGATATTAGACAAAACCGGAAGTACCCGGTACTCGGTCAGGATATATATGAGTTTATGGTTTATGAAATCGTACCATATTTAACTTACTATAGTTGACTATTGATTAGAGCTCCATTTGACAATTCGAACTAGTTATTATGTTTATTTTTGTGGACAAAAAGAAAGAGAGACGGGATGAGCGGAAAAGCTGACATTGCAGTCATTGGGCTGGCCGTGATGGGCCAGAATCTCATATTGAATATGGACGAGAAGGGGTTTGTTGTGTGCGCCTACAACCGCACGGTGGCCAAGGTCAAAGAGTTTCTCGCCAACGAGGCCAAAGGCACAAATGTGTTTGGCGCTGAGTCACTGATGGAGATGGTCGAGAGGCTGAAAACGCCGCGAAAAGTTATGCTGCTGGTCAAGGCCGGCAGCGCCGTCGACGACTTCATCGAGCAACTGGTGCCGCTGCTCTCCTGCGGCGATGTAATCATTGATGGCGGCAACTCTGAGTACCAGGACACGTCGCGTCGCTGTTCCGACCTGGAGATGCTGGGCCTGCTCTTTGTGGGCTCAGGCGTTAGCGGTGGAGAAGAGGATGCCCGTCGCGGACCTTCCCTGATGCCAGGTGGTCAGGAGGCCGCCTGGCCCCTGATCAAGCCCATCTTTCAGGCCATCTAGATGGCCAGATGCATCTGCGCCAAGTCCGATGGCAAGCCCTGCTGCGAGTGGGTCGGCGATGGGGGTGCGGGCCACTTTGTGAAGATGGTGCACAATGGCATCGAGTACGGAGATATGCAGCTGATCTGCGAAGCCTACCACATTATGCAGAGCCTGTGTCTGTCTGCCACCCAGATGGCGGATGAGTTCGGCAAGTGGAACTCGACCGAGCTAGACTCTTTTCTCATCGAGATCACGCGCGACATTCTGAAGTACAAAGACACCCAGGGACACCTGCTGGAGCGGATTCGGGATACGGCCGTCCAGAAGGGTACGGGCAAGTGGACGGCCATAGCCGCCCTGGAGTACGGCGTTCCCGTGACGCTCATTGGCGAGGCCGTCTTCTCACGCTGCCTGTCCGCCCTCAAGCAGGAGCGCGTCCACGCCAGCGACGTGCTCAAGGGTCCGTCAGCGAAACCGAGCGTTGAAAATATGACCAAGTTCCTGGACGACATCAAGCATGCCCTGTACTGTGCCAAGATTGTTAGCTACGCTCAGGGATTCATGCTGATGCGGGAGGCCGCCAAGGAGAACGACTGGAGGCTGAACTACGGTGGCATTGCGCTGATGTGGCGCGGCGGCTGCATCATACGCAGCGTCTTTCTGGGCAACATCAAGGACGCCTACACATCGCAGCCGCAGCTGTCCAACCTCCTGCTGGACGACTTCTTCAAGAAGGCCCTCGAGCGAGGCCAGGACTCGTGGCGCGAGGTGGTGGCCAATGCCTTCCTCTGGGGCATTCCAGTGCCAGCGCTCTCCACCGCCCTGAGCTTCTACGATGGCTATCGCACCGCCAAGCTGCCCGTCAATCTGCTCCAGGCTCAGCGCGACTACTTTGGGGCCCACACCTACGAGCTGCTCGGCGACGAGGGCAGGTTCCATACACCAACTGGACGGGCACCGGCGGCAATGTCTCGGCCAGTACTGCTCTTAGTTGGCAGTTTACATAATATTAAATGGTTTTTGTTTGCTATCAATCAAGAAAAATACCGATAAACTATTAGGAAATTCTGTGCAAAAAGCTTCTAAAACCATTCTATGGATTATGCTACCTCCCATGGTCATGGCTCATTTTAGTATACTCAGCCTCGTTACTCTGCATTAATTAATTGAATTTTTAATTATATGAAGAACTTAGCAAAATAAATATTTTCTTATCGTAACGTGTTCTAATATTAAATGCCAATCGATTTGGCCTTTTTTGATAAAACTTCAAGTATTTTTTGTAGATTCGATGAACATATCTACTAATATACTAGAAGTTTAAGTTCTAAAGGCTGATTGTTTCCATGGAAACTATTTTCAGGATGGTTGGATGATATTCATCTATTATCTATTATTAAGAGATTTACTAGGATGCTGAACTTGTTTAACTTAATTCTTCCCACTTTGTGCAACAAACGAACTACAAACTTTAGATTCTAAAGTTTAGAACATCCTCTGCAAGATTGAAACGAATTTCAAAATTTCCATCAGAAAGAGGTGAAACCAAAATCCCCCATATCTGCTCAAAATTCCAAAATCCATGTCAGAAAAGGCGGAAACATCGATCAGGTCTCTGATCACAATAAATCAACTTAACCGATGGGAGGAACTGTTTTTTGTTAAGTATCAGATTGCAGAATATCTGTGACGCTGAAGATTTGGCTTAAACTTTAAAATATCGCTACAGCCACATCCATATAGAAGTTAGAAAGAAAGAGGGCGGTTTGATTTGGGGGGGCCTGATGAACTTGTTTTGATTTCGGGATGCTGTCGGACCCGTTTGCACTTTTATTGATGCGACTGTTTCATTTTAGCATCTATTAACAGATTATACTCGCATATAGTATACGACACCGTTGTTTGGCATTTGCTCAGCTGTCGCCATGTGACGATTTTTTTGGTGCAACTGTTGTTGTCGGCTTTATGGGTGCGGGCGCATCCGATATGTCATCCCATAACTCAGCGGCACAATTGAATGCAAGTTGTACCAATTTGGTAGGCGAATCAGCTGGATTATGAAGCATATAAAAAGGCTCGACCCGACCAGAGTCAGATATCAGTCAACGTTCGTTCACGGCAAGACAGCAATCAACAACCGAAAATGTTCAAGTTTGTGAGTAGCTCAAAGGACAGCCAGTGGACTCGATGTTCTAATGGGTTAATCTCCATCTCCTCCGTTTAGGTGATGATCTTCGCAGTTCTGGGAGTGGCCGCCGCCGGCGTGGCGCACGTTCCCCATCCTCAGGTATCCCACGCAGTGGGACGCTCCGAGGATGTCCACGCCGCGGTCAAGTCCGAGCACAGTGACGTTCGCGCCGATGGCTTCGATACTGGTCTCGTGGTTGATAACGGCATCGAGCAAGCCGCCAGCGGTGATGTCCATGGCAACATCCACGGCAGCTTCAGCTGGATCTCGCCCGAGGGCGAGCACGTTGAGATCAAGTATGTGGCCGATGAGAACGGCTACCAGCCCGTGGGTGCCGTGCTCCCCACTCCACCACCAATCCCAGAGGCCATTGCCCGTGCCGTCGCATGGCTGGAGGCGCACCCACAGGCCCCCGAGCCCGTCCACCATTCCCATCACTAAGGCCCCTCTCTGAATACGGATCGAACCATGGACTGTTCTCTGGATACCTATCTTTACCTAGTTTATAAGAGTTCTTCTTGACTTTTAAATACATGCAAATGATTGCTAAATGATTACAGAAACGAGATCATGACTTTGACTTTGCCACTTTCGGTTGCAATCAACCGTAACATAACGGATTCGTTCCCGACCTGTCCAACGGGTTTGCCATACTCGAATTTCGCTTTCGATTCTCGCAACTTTTTGTCACAATTAATTGATGTTTTATCGCATTCAATAAAGATGTCAGCCAAAATAACAAAAATTATTAAGAATGCGTGTTCCTTGGTGTTTTTTTAAAATAAAAGAGGGTATATGAAGTTAAGATCGAACTAAGGACCTCTGAAATTCAGAGTCTTTGGTGTCTTTACTATTTTGTACTATTACAACGAAAGGTCGAATGAAAAGTCTTCGTCCTTTGACGCTTTTCTTTTCATAGTAGGTTTTTCGCAGAAAATTAAAAAAATGTATATCTACGGAATAGTTTATACCCTTTCGGTGTGAGACAGCAATGTACAGTTCGCAAGAGGAAGATGAAGATGTTGTCATCTTGTTTGATGATTTTTCCTTTAATATGGAAAAAAAGAAGCGTTATCAGCTCCTCATTCGATATTCGAAAGTGTCAAGGAACTACCCTGACCTTTTTGGGAATAATTATTGTCAGAATTTGTATAATTCATATTTATTTTCTAGAATCTAGATACTGGTTCGAAACCAGATGGTCTGGGTGATTCTGAGAAACGAGTTCAGCATATTTAGCATAGATTGAGTATGCCCTAGATTTTAATAGAGCATGTTGTGAAGGCAATTTCAAATTTCAATATTATGGGCAATTTATCTCGTGAAAAAACCAGATTTTTGCTGTGCAGCTTAAGAAAGAAAAGCAATTAAGAATTGAATGCCAAAAGGCGCCAAGATGCAAATTTGAAATCCATAAACTCGGAATTTGTCGTCAAGCTGTTAGTACTAAATTAATTTAACTGTTCTTATTTTGTTTCATGAAACCAGTTATGGCCAAGAGCCCGAACAATGCATATGTGAAGTCCCAGAGTACCGCTCGAAAAGGGACATACTTTTTGTGTCAAGGAACCCATTGAAGGAACTCCAAGTGTTCCAAGTGTTAGTGTCGTGTTAATGTATAGAGTAGGATTTGAAAATCTCTCCATCGAATTCATCGAGGCTCATACGATACATGCCTTAGAGCTGTTTTGATATCAATAAGAGATTCAGAGCCCAGAGGAATATAAATGTAAAGTCAGTAAGACATGTTGTGGATATAAACATACATATGTGCATGTTATTTACTCGTAAGATACAATTAAGTAAATGGAGGCAAATGTACTGATGAGATGGGGGGTTCTGACAGAATTGTTTATTCTCTGCTCTCTGGGGTTCTACGGTGCATCTGGATGGGTTTTGGGTGATCAAATGCAAAATGAAGTCCCTGCAGTTCGAATAGTCGCCCAAGTTTTGTTTTGGGCTTAATGAGCAAAGCTCTTCTGTTTGCAGCTTGTACAAATGTGGGTTTTAGTCAGAAATACTGTAAATACTTGTTGAAATATGTATGTATATATTGCAGCTTGATTCCGAAATGTTCTAATTAAATAGGACCATGTGTGCATAAATTGTTGGGAGCGTGTCGATTCGTAGGAAATAAATTTAAAAATCGTTTCCATGACTGGAGAATATATGTACAAATAAAAGTAAAGAAACATTTATAACAATGCTAATGAATGTTTAATACAAATCAGAATCTAAAACATTTCCTTGTGTGCCACAACAAGAACAATAGTGGGACATTCAGAGCATAAAATAGCAAAATGAATGTCGGTTAGAGGTGTCAGAAAATATTTCAATTCGCCTCAGTTAATTAGCCCACAAATAACATCAAAGGTAGTATGTGCTGGCCAAGTGGGAGGACACCGCAAACACGCACAATATAGATTTATATTGATGTAATGGATAAACATTTGTCTAAAACCGAATTCGGACATTAATTAAATGCCCATTTGTGCTGGAACAGATGGATGGCACTGATAGATAAGCGAATTACATGGAAACGAGCCCCGAAGCACGCAGATGAGTGTGAATTTCTGCACTAATTAACAATCGCTTTTATACGTTTGGTTATTATTATATTTTATTGGTAAGTTTGATACTAAATGATGGTTTCCAGACCGTGGACAGCCGACAGTTGTATGAATTGAAATGATTTCTGTTTTGGTTTTGGTTTCGGTTTCGTCCTGCTGCTTGCCGAGTGGTATCCGGTCCTCAAGTGCCGCGCGGCGTTGCATCCGACCTTGAGCTGGTGCTGCCTACGCCCCCAAGGCCTGGCTCCGTGTCCACACCAACACCAACACCCCCTCGGCTGGCCTGCACTCACTTGCTGAACTTTAGACCAACTGCAAAGAAGGCGGAAAAAAAGTGTGACAAAATAATTAATGGCAAAGTTCCTACTTAATGAGAAAGTCATTAAAGTTGTGCCACGGCAAGTAGGCGTTCTGCAAAGCGATTTCGCAGAGAAATTGCATTTTTTTTTACTACCAACCTCCAGCATTTCGCTGCGCCTTCATCTTGGAGGGCTTCTTGCGAAGGTCCGCCAAACTCAAGCCTCCGCTGCCGCTGGGTCCATGGGTGTCGATCTGCATGTTCTCATCACTGTCCGAAGCCTGACTCTTCAGCATTTTCTTCAAATTAATCAGCTGGAAAAGAGGAAGCCTCGGATCAATAGGAGGTCCTAAAATTAGATTTTCTACTCACATCTTGCTCTACGCGATCCTTGTTAAACAGTCGCTTGGATTTCTCGGCATTGGCGTACTTGATCTGGTTCTCAATGCAGTTGGAGACGCCGTCGCAGGAGTTGACCCAGGCCTGGAGAGTCTCGACAATCTTGCCCGTGTTGCCGGGCGGTATGTCCCGACCCTGGGCGTACTCCACCTCAAGAATGCGTGTGTTCTGGAACAGTTTGCCATGGATGATGTCTGCAAATGGAACATAAAAACGAAAATTTAATAAGTTTTCCTAGGCTTTTCCGTCGCATACACAAGTAATCCTCTCAGCGGCTTGTCAACGTTCAACTTTTTTTCTGACTAATTGCCCAGAACGAACACTGTCTGAAGTTGGCCAAAGTGTGAAGCCTGAAGCGGCAGCATTGGAGGGCACTCAAGGCGCCCAGCGACAAGGCAACGCCCCTGCCAAGGATCACAGTTTCCCTTCGACATTCACAACAAGTGGGCACAAGTGGTTGACGCGCCCCAGACCTCATTCGACGAGTTGTTTGGTGAAACTGGAACTGCACACTTTGCTATGCAACTGAAACTTTAACTGCCTCTCCACCTTCCCGTCGAGTCTGTCGAGCCTGTCGAGTGCCCTAAACCAGCGTGTCACAAATCCCCACCATAGGTGGGGATTTATTTGTAAAAGTGATTTTGGTTCGGTCGAACCCTTAACAGGCGCTTAACATGTCGAATTGGAGATGGAAATTCGTGGAAAAGTGCTCTCGTACAGAAAGGTTTTAGTTTTTGCTTACCAGCCACATTTACAGCTCTTCATATACTGCAAAAAGTTTTTAATTTAAGCTGTCACAGCAACCGTAACTAATTAAACAATGGGATTAGTCCGAGTGCTCCCATATTTGCCAGGCACTCAATCAATCGCTTCTTTCCTTCCCGAATGGGAGTAATCCCACCAGGCTACCCCAAATCAATTAAACTGATTAGAAAACCGTTTCCCCAGACTGCAGCCCCATATAATAAATAATCAAACAACGGCATCAAATCCAAACAGAAAGGAAAATGCCGAATACTGAAATACTGGGCGAGACACGTATACAATATATGTACGTGGTACGAGAAATCAAATAGAAATGTTTGAACTTTCCTCTGGATATTTTAAGGCTAAGACTAGTGTAGCGATTAGCCTTGTCAAATTACTGTTTCTGCTGGTCAACTCTATTGCCAGACACCACTCCGGGGAACGTAATCCGGCAAATGCACTCTCCGAGTGTAATTAATTTGAAGCGGTTTCAAATGATTGCTGCCCGTTTCAAATTTGTTTTAAAGCGGGTCTTAAGCTTATAACTGGCAGATTAGGTGGGGATTTTCGGTGACTGTGTTTTGTGAACCGATTGATGAAACTACAGCATCAGCTTTCCAGGCCATGGAAAAGGGCTGGCCTTCCCTCTATAACTGTCTCCTGTTTCGGCCATATCTAAACCGAAGTTAAGCCCTTAAGCGCTTTTTTCCGCCAGCTGACTTTACGACCACTCGTCCTTGAACGGGTACCCAGGACCAAGTTTTTGTGTTTATGGCCCAGACTTCTCACATAAATATTCAATGAAATATGCTGGAAATTCGCACACTGATTCAATTCAATTAAATTCAATTCAATTTCGCCAACACTCTTTAAGTGATTTGGTTTGACAAATTGTCAAACATATTTTTAATTAGCTTGAGAGCAAATTGAATTTGATGCCACAAGTAGGCGACAAATAATTGAAAAACATGAGCAGACGCAGACGAGCAGATGGAAGTCGGATTGGATTGGATTGGAATAGGGATGTGGATGTGGATGGGTTGGACGGGGGAACCACAAAAGCTGTAAAATTTGTGCGTCATTTTGGCGTTGACATGTGTCTTGTCTTGCCTGCTGGCGCCTCTCCCTAGCCAGAGCCGTAGCCAGAGCTCCGTGCATGTCAAAGAATGCGGGCTGTGGGCCACGGGCCACGGGCTGCGAATTTGCGGCTTTTTCCTGTTGCGTGGCACGAAACGCGAAGCGAATACAATCAATCATGCTTACTGCTGGGCCCACAAATTCTGGAAAAAAAGCGTTGACGGACAGCGAAATGAATCGCCTGAGTGGGCCGTCGACGGCTGTCGCTGTGGCTGTCGCTGTGGCTGTGGCTGGGGCTAAAGCTGCCGTTGCGGTTGCGGCTGTTGAAACAGTTTTGAGGGATATCAAATTGTTAAAGCCTGCGCCCTTATGCGAGTATTGTATTAATAATTGGCAGCAGGCCCATGCAGGCATACATGCACATCTTCTATAGTTAAAATCTCTCTCGGTCTCTGGCCAAGGGCACGTTAAATGACCAGTGAAATCTCCGGAGTGCACAAATCTCTCTCAGGTCGCGCACCTGTCGCCGACAGATTTGCAATCTTCTTGGGCATGCCGTCGTCCCCGCACCCGGCCCAATAAAATAGAACTTATTAATTGAAATTTTACACAAAGCCCAGCAGCGGATGACAGTGTCAGTGGCGCGTACGACAAAGACGATGGATAAATTTGGTGCGGAATAAACCACGCCTAACCTCAAGGGCGGGAACGAACGGCAAAACTTCTGCCATCAATATGAAGTCGGGGGAACTATGACAAAGTTTTCACCTTAAACTGACTGAAAGTGCTCGGCGACGGCGACGACGACTGCACAGAGACCTTAGCATCCTCCGAAAAAAAGTTTTGCCTGCCAAGTAACTGGCATGAGCCGGAGGCGCCCGAAACTATGAAATGCAGGAATGGAGTAATCGGAAACAGCTGCGGCTCTGAGAAGGGTCGGTGCCAGTGCCAGTGCCAGTGCCAGATTGGGGCCCAAGGACCAACATGCAATCAGCTGGAAGATAGCTTGGATCTACTGGGAATGTGATAATGCATTTACAGATCCCAAACAAGGCCAAGTCCTTCATTGTCACCCAGTCTTTCATGGATATGTTTTCCCCTCTATAGACTCCAATTAACAGGCTTTTTTTGCACTACGTTCTTAATGGAATGCGGGTTTAATGTAAACCGATTTTTCGACCGATAATGAACAGATTGCGAAACGGTGTAAGCCGATTGCAATTTTTTGGTTGCTTTGCCAAAAAGAAACAAGTCGGAAACAAGTGTAAAGCGCTTAACCTTTGGCCCCCTTGCATCCGTAAATCATCCGAATGTGTTCTGGGCTTTTTTTTTTTTTTGCTAGGATTCTTTTCTGCTTTTCTGAATTGCAAATCCCTATGGAACCTCAAAGCACAACAAAAAATAAAAAAATATAGAGCTTGAACCAGAAGCCATCTCACAAAGACGGTCTTGAGCACCTTGAATTATGCGGAACTTTCCTTTGACATAAAGGCTTACAAAAGAAATTAAAGCCTGCGCCTCCCCCCACTAAGAGGAGAACCGTGCCCAAAAACTGCTCCCAAGCCCAAGCCCAAGGCTCAGGCCCAGACCCAGACCATTCCACACTGCAGACAGCAGACTGCAGCCCCAAACATGCAATATGGCAGAAGCAGCGCTCTAAGAAAATGATGATGCCGGTGGCGAAAACAACTTTTGTGGCATGTAGCACGGCGCAATGGCATTCGCGAGCTTACGAACATTTTTCGCCTACTTTCGAGAGGCTGATGCAGTCGTTATTGCTCCATGATGGGTTATTCTTCGCTGGGAAAACATGCTCAAATTTCCAGGGATATTAAAAACCGCTCAACTGTCTGCTGATGCTGACACCCTGAGGCATTAGCACGCTGTGGCACATGCCATAATGTAGTGTTTCTGCTGAAAATCGAATGGAATTTGCACACTCTTTCGCTTATTTACAAAATGTTTGTTTAAATCAGGTGGCAACCGAAAAAAAAGTCCACTAATGGACCAAGGACCAACGGTCCAACGGCTTTTAAGTGAATTTCAATTATAGAAAGCATTTAATTACCATATCCTTCCCTCGCCCATCCAGCGCTCCAACCCTCCCCTCCCCAAAGGCAAATGGTTCTCTAATGCCAGACGGAGCAGCATTAATGAGAACACAAACAAAGTGCCACCTGCCCTGCAGCCCATTTCCCATTTCCCATTCTCCATTCCCTCCAACTACATTAAATTGCGATGTCAGATTACAGCGTCTAATGGTATGCAGTGATTTCGCATTCCGAATTCCAGGTAGCATCTGCCCCCTGCCCTGCCCTGGAGGATGGCTGACGGGCTGATGGCCCAATGATGGCTATCATAATATAAATCTCAATGCGTTGGGGCGGGAAGCGCTAGGATTTCGGAAGCAATTAGAAGGGGCGCAGGTGCGACGCCCACTCACCTCACACTTCGTTCGTGCTGGTCGAGAGGCCTCACCAAATCGAGACACAGATCCCGGGGAAATGTTACATTTATGAGACAGTTGGCCTTTGGGCATAAGGCGATGAGTTGTCACTTTGTTTGCTCTGATAATGGACAGCGAAATATTCCATTAAAAATTTGAGCATTTTATTTGCTTTGCTCTGACCACCCTCTGGGCAGGCAGTCACTCTGGTTTTTCCGGATTCAATTACAATATTTGGCAACGCTCTCATAGTTCTGGTCGGGAGCACCCATGGCTCTGGCCATGCATCGACTGACCAATATTGCTGCAGCTTAGACTAGCTTCGGTTTATTTTTGTTTCGGCACACACACACACACACACTCCATGGGCGGTGAGCTGAAAAATCAACAACACCAACAAGTTTTGCCACAGGACTTACATATGTATGTACATAGCGCATTCTACATGTGAGGGGGTGCCCGGACTGGAGGGCTTAACAACTAACCATCCAACCAACAATCCAACAGTTTGGTTTGTTTGATTTACGGCCGTTAGCAAGTGGTTACAGTGCGGGAGAAAACCAAAGTGGCAACAATGCAACTACGGACTTTTGAGAGGAGCAAAGATTAATGGAAGCTGCCAAGGGGAGGAGCACAGTCCAGCCCCCTCACATTCAGTTTACAAAATGCAGAATGCAGCAAAAAAAATAACTAGTTGATTGTTGAATCGAATGCGAGTTTGGAGCTTTTAATCTCAGAGCTAGTACAACAAACCCTTGGCTGTTTCACAGTAAATTCATAAAACTGAAATATTCTGCTCTCCGTTTGAGTACGTTTAAATATAAAAATTGTACAACCAGCTGTAGTTTAAAGCCATTCGTTTTTGAACAAATCAGATTGAATCTGCCGACAAACATTGCCGACAGGCTGCGAGGCGTAAGCTCGAACGGAAAATCATTGAGGCAAAAGTGTTCATCCAGCTGTCGTCGCTGAAACGCCGTAAAAACTGCTCTGCATAGTTGGAGGTGGAAGCGAGGCGCCAGCAACTGGTGGCAGGTGGCAGGTGGCCGGGGCCTATCGCCCCACGTCACTTAATGAATCTGGCAAAAGAAAACACCCGCCAGAGTCCAGTCGATGGCAGACCCATCCATTGTTTTGGGTCTGGGACGCCAGGATGCGTCAGCTGCTACGGCTAATCAAGTGCACTGCCCCCGGGAGCAGGGGCGGACGCGAAATTTATGTGATGATTGCCTTCATAATGCGGCTCCCTTCCACTCGCAATGCAAAAATGCTAATTAAGGCTCCCTCGCCATTTGTTAGTTGCTGTGTTGCTCGTGAAAGAATTAGCATTTGATTCAATTATGCTAAATATGATGAGAAAATACACTGTGCCAACCACCCGGCAGGAGTGGCCATGAAATGGAGAATCACTCGTCTGTGCGTCTCAGGTTTCCGTGAACTATGAGAGCCCGCATAAACGTGTCAGATCAGGCATGAGATAAAGGCAAAGGTTAAGCACAAGTTGAAGGCTCGCAACTGGACCCGAAGTCTAGGAAGACAAGGCAAATGTCTGGCGCAGCCGTCTGGGCTAACGTTTACGTAAACTTTTTCAATTAACTTTCAACTGAAAGTATATTTGGAGAAGTGCTGCAGTCGACCGACTGGATGGGATGGCAAGCCTTACCCCAGCTTACCCGCATAGATTGCCTCGATGATGATGTCCTCCAGATGACGCACATTATCGATTTCCAGCTCGTTCTGAAGCAGGGCGTATGGAATGCTCTTGGTCTTGATGGCCAGCGACACGATGGTCAGGTGCTGCAGCTTCTTCTGCATGGCCGGGTTCAGTTCGATGTAGTCCTCGGGCTTGGCGCGATACTCCTTGTATGTGCCATAGGCGAACAGGTTCAAAGTGTTGTAGTACTTGGCGTCGGGGCCATCTTTGAGCTGTGCAAGCAAACAAAGTTATCAGAGATCAGAGGTTCAGAGATGTTTCCCGCAAGATGCAAATCATTGACAAACCTCTGCCACATTGGGCTCCACGAGCAGCTCCCCGAAAACGAATACATTCGGTGCCTCCAGCACCTGCTTGAGCACGTCCAGCAGTGCGGCGCCGGTAGCGTTCTTGGCCAGCACGCAGAACTTCTCCAGGAACGTCTCCTTGTTCTTGCTCGGTTCCTCGGTTCCAAGAAGCATGTCTTGCGTCATTTTTATTGTTGAATTTTATGTTTCTGGCAAAATAAAACCGGGATCTTTGTTTTGTTATGATTTTATTATTTTAGTGTTGGGAGAATAGTCGATAGTACTATCGATACAATCGATGGTTGAAAAATTAGACAATCTTCGATATTATCGAGCGGGAAAATTGAACGGGAGAATTTGAAGCAAAAAATTGCTTAGTAAATCCATTAATTATGGCTCTAATGGGGTGCTTTTGTACACACTTGTATATATGCATGTATTTATGTAATTTTTGAGTACTGAGTATATGTTTTCATAAGATTTCTGGGCGAAAATCCATTAAGAAAAGATTTATCGATATCGACCTATCGACCCATAGAAATATACCGTCTCATTCGCTAAATATACCGTAAATATACCGATGTAAAAACAAAGTTAGCCCACCTAAGCCTTTATTAACCTTAACCTTTATTCCAACAGGATAACAACTTGAGTTAAACTGCGTTAAAAATACTATAACAGGTAATAAGAATTTGTAACACCTTTAATATATACTTAAAAAATTCCACGATATCTTTCACCTGAATTGTGCAAAACTCTTGCAGGTTTCAGCATTTTCGTGAAGTTTATTTAAATACCCACTGGTCTGTAATGGGTTAATGGTTTTCTATGTCCACTGTCCAATGTCGGGAATCATATTCCTTGATTTTGATATTCGGTTTAATATTACTAGCTAGCTAGGACCCTCAGTCCAAAACACTAGCTTTTATCCGAATAATGAATCAATTTCCTACATTAACTAACTATTTTTAAAAACATATTTGTTTCGTATTGTTTGTAAAAATAGTTTTAAGCAAAAACGGTCAACAGCAATGTCAATATTATGTACATGGTTACACATTTGGATACTATTGCTTGGCTTCGCGCCAAAGTGGAATTGTTTGAAAATGAATGAGTGATAGGAATATGAATGCAATACAGTGGAATAAAGGGAAGCAAACAACAGCAAAAATTCGATACATTTTTTTAAAATAAAAATATACTGAAAAGTATACCTGAATAGCTGTTATTGTTAGCAGTGTGTGCAAAGCTGGTTGGTGTGAAACTGCGCGGGAAACTTTAAGTTTTTATAATATCACCTTCGTTTCTTGTGAATAAACCTTTGACGAATCAGCGTTTGTCTCACAATTCATGATTTAAATAAAAGCAAATACTTTCTGGCCTACTTTCCATTTATATTTTATATTCCTTTGGGATTTTCACTCGCTCTTAGCCCTGCTCCATAATATTCCAAGCACATTTGGCTCATCATTTCCCCTACTTTTATGCCATTATGTTTAAAGCTTAGCATCTTTATTTGAAAACACTTTGCACACCATTCGACGCTCACACACAGACAAACACGACCCTTGGGGAGCTATAAGGAAGGTGGGCGAGAGAATGGTGTGGAGGGGGGAAAAAAATATTCTTCAGGCCACTTTCGGCTACCAAAACTTTGCTCCTGCCGCCACACTTGTTATTATTGTTAGGGGCCGATGGAGAATATGAAAAAAGGTGCAGGGTTGAAAGTTGAAAACCCTTTATTTTGTCTCCCAGGAGGGGATGCGCGGGAGCGGAGCGGATTTTGTATATGGGATTTGCCTGCTCATCGATTATGAAAAGTTAACTAAAGGTCAGGGCCCCTTAGGACAACACGCAGAGATCATGACCAAACAAAGGGAAGAACAAAAACTTTAAAATTCTACAACGAAATTCGAGTAAACATTAGCTAAACATATTGCCTGCTTGCCATTCTCTCAACTCTGTGTACCTTTAACCATCCCATCGCCCATACTCGAATACTCGAATACGTATATTGTATCTCTGGTAGATTGAAAGTACCGTACGAACGGGACGGACACAACACTTGACCAGAAATTGACCAGGCTGTTTCCAATTCTTCCAATTGGATTGGCACGCCTACCCACTGCCCACTACCCACTGCCCCCTGCCAGCCCCTCACCAGCCAGGCCAACGGGCGTGGGTGGCTTTCGTTGGTGGTACTTTTTTATTGGATTTTCCGAATTTTGGATTTGCGCTGCCATTACGAAATTGTTGCAGCCTCTGTACCAACGGCCTCCGCCAGCTCTAGCTGGTTCCGCAGATTTCGGTTTGGAATTCTCTGCTACATATGTGGTGTGGTTAGGGAAAGTGCAGCTGCAGATTAGTTTACCGTGCGTTCGCTTGAAACGTTTTTGAAATAATTTGGAAATGTTTCGCTTTGGCGTGGCGCGCATTCTGTGGGGAAAAGTTAGCTCCGGTGCAGAGTTTTTGCCACCGTCCTTAGGGACGTTTAATCACGGCCAGGCAGGGAGGTTTGGCACAGAGCAACACTATATGGAAAATGGTTAATTTATTGAGCGAAAGAGGACCAACGGGGATTTAATCAGGAGTCTAACACCAAACTCTGGACTAAAAACCAATGCACTAGAGGACACAGGGTACCGCATAGTTGTTCACTCTTTCCTAACTTTTGTCAATGTACCATGTCATGCGGCAAACTTTCTTCGTTCCGTATTTGTTCTTTCTTCCTTTTTTTTGTGGCTGTTGTTGAGATTTTACTTTGTCATTAATTTGACGCACAATGATTTGGCAGTTGGCAGTTTGTTGCGATTTTCCGTTGAGTTCAGTTGTTTCGGCGTACTTTCGAGATTATAGAACGAAGGCTTTCAATTTAATTTGCGATTTGCGGCAAGGCAAGGCACGGCAAGGCACGGCATCACACGACATCCCGAGATGAGAATGCCACGCCATGCCAGTTGACAACTAAGCTTTAAAATTAATTACACTTTTTCGCTTTCGAATCCATCAACATTCACAACATTCACATTCCATCCTGTGCTCAGTGCTGAGTGGGCCCTCGAGTCGGCTCTAATCTCTGCCACGCCCCCACTGCTGTTTGCGTATTAGCCACGCGCCCCAACAATTTGCTTACTAGGCCATAAAAATATATGAAAATAAAATATCAAAACAGTTTCATGCCGCCTCAATGGCCGCATAAAAGATGCGAGCACTGCGAACGCGTTCGGCATGCAAATCGCGGAGTTAACATTAACAGAGCCAGCGATAACAGCGCAGTATAACAGTGTTCTAAAAGGAGACTTCAATTTCCCCTGCGTATCCTTTCGGGTAGCAGCTGCTGTCGCTGTCGTCGTCCTGGGCTTATCATTTTTTTTATCTGCCAGCCGGACAAGGAATTGACCTTGCTCGGAGTTTTACGCTCTGCTCATTAGAACCTAAATTGCTTTCTCCGGCTCCCGCTCCCGCTCCCACTCCCGCTCCCGCTCTCACTCTGTGCCCGTTTGTGTTGTGGGCCCGCGATTATTTGGCTTACTTTGTGTATTGTTATGGTTATGGTTGTTGTTTTTGGCGGACTTATCGATGGAAATGACAGGCGAACCAGAAAAAGTTATATTCAGTCGTTCCCGTCGTGAACTTTTTCAAGAGTGGATTATTGTAGGATTTGCCAGAAAACGAAACAAAAGTGAATACAGCACTCGCCCCGACCCTCTCGGAAATACAATTTTCAATAAGTGAGCGAGTGGAAATTTCAAATATGCAGCAAAAGGTTGCACAAAGGCCCTTGATGGAAATTCCCATCCGCTGCCCTTTTATGACAATTTATTAGGGATTTTGTTTTATTTTCTATTTTTTTGTTTGTTGGTTGTTGTTTAGTAGCAAACTATGTAGCCGTTGGCGAAATGAACGAATAATAAAAGAAAGGAATAAATTAAAATGCAATTTGCTTCTCGTATCGCGGAGTGAGAAAGATAGAGAGACAGAAAAAATATACTCGTCCTCTGTTGCTAAAAATGGGGGGAATTCTCAGGCATTTCATAGTTGCCAAAACTAGAAAAAGTCCCCGCTCAAAACGAAACGGAAAACCTCAATTAGTTGTGACAACACACACACTGTGCGGGTTCTGCCTCTGCGAGAGCGATAACGACGTCAAATCCAATTTTGGTAGAGCCACAGCCACCCAACCACCCAACCAGCAAGCCCCCAAGCCACTCCACTAAGAACCCACCGACACCGACACACCGACACACAGACACACCGACCCATCGGCACACACACATGATGGGAAATATTCGGATATGGAAATGCTTCATCCACATGGAAACTAGTCAAGCGTTGCATATTATTATAACGATTTTTGTTTATTTGCACTGTTGGCGGGGCGAAACTACTCGAATCGCTTGGGTGGAGGGGGGGGACAGCCCCATTCGGGGACGACCACAAATGTTGACATGTGCAGGGTCCCAAGGATAATACGGCAGTGGTGGAAACAATCAGGGAAACAATTTGAGCCATTCCGGATTTGGTTGCCACTTGTTGACATCGGAATGGGATCAATAGATTGGAGAGAAATGGAATGGATTGGATTGGATTGGATTGGATTGATGGGTCTCGATTTGCTTTTCAAATTTTTTTATTCCGTAACCAAAAGGTATTTTTTCTTAAGTTTACAACTAAAGTACCATTCTCAATTCAAATGAATCAATAAAGGCAATTCTTTGGGCAAAAATAATTGAAATATTGACGATTTTAAAGGCTCTCAAAGACACTCGAGAGTCCCAGAAACTAGCCCGAGGTAAATCAATAGAAGGCATCTCAAAGTCATGTGCCACAATCCAAGTCAACCCTTAATCATCTAAACTTCTAATTGAAGTGTCCTCGAGCACTTTGCCCTCCAATCAATTGCTGTCCTTCCTTTAGATCCTCTCCTTTTTAAAGCTAAGACCAGGCATTGGGCCGGATAACGAAATTGATGAATGTTTTTAGCATGACTCCAGTTTCCAGTTACCCAAAACAACAAACAACAAACAGCAAACAGCAAACAAGAACTCGACTTTAGAAAAAACAGCAAACAAATGGCTGGCTGGCTGGCTGGCTGGATGGATGGAGCACACAGAGCAAAAAGCCAGCGTGTGTGAAGTATTATCGCCATCATCCCATCGAGGGGAAGAGCAAAAAAAAAACCTATCAAAACAAACGATAATGTGGTCCCTCTTCTGGCAGGGTCGCCTGATGATGTGCAGGATGGATAATCAGGATGTCGATGCCATTAAGCGATACGAGGGCGACTCGCCCTCAGCCTCTGCCCTCACCCTCGAGCTCCCCGTGCGATGATGTGCTGATTGCCCCGAGACGAGCCAAGCCAATTGGTCAGTCAGCAATAAAATCAAGCAGAAATAAGAATCAGCGCAATTCCGGCTACTTGGTGCTGTCTGTGAGTATCGTATAGAAATCGAATTAAATCACGTTTAAATAGGGCAGTGAAATGGCGTATCGAGTGTTTAGTGGGGGGCCATCGCCTGAATGGCATAATGAATCCGCAGTAAAGTGAGTTTTTATGAAGTTTCGAGGAGCCAAGGATTCCCTCGAATTTATCTGCGGAATCGGATAAGGCGAGGCCGATCAATTTCCCTGCCAACCTTCCTTATTCCGATATTGCTGGATGGCTTTTAAGCTGAAGAATTTCCCCATTACCGTTAATTAGTCGAATTTGTACACTTTGTTGTCGAAGTTTTAAACTCCCGGGCATTTCGTGTGTCCTTTCGCTATTCAGGATCTTGGGCTAGCAGCAGCAGCAGGAGCAGAAGCCCTTTGGCAGTTCCAGCTTCGGTTTCAGCTTCGACTCGATTGCTGCTCAGAGATTTTGGCCTGGTTCACTTCCATTCATCGCAGCTCATTAGGCCACGCCAGGCAATATGTTGCCTTCGCTTGGGGGTCGGTCGCCGGCAAATTAAACTGGCCAACAATAGGCCCAGCAGACCGCCATTCATCTTCGTTTCATTATGTTCCTCTGTGGTAATCGTTGATGGCCTTACAATTCCACTCCGACTCCCCATTTTCGCAACAGCTTTGGGCAGCCGCTGTCTTGCCACTTGCCACTTGCCATTTTCATTTTCATTGACAAATTTATTTATTAACATTCGAGTTCATTAAACCAAAAATTCAGTCCGCTGGAGGAGCTCCGCTCAGCGACCATCGCCTTTCACACGCCTCGCTGGAAGTTTTTGGCCAAACGCATAAATCACTGCTCCGTCGATGTCGATGTCGCAGGGTGTCTAGTCCCACCTCCTCCCACCTCCACCCACTCTCAATCTGCTGTGCTCCATCTCATCCAGAGCTCCTATCATTTTGGGTTTCCTTCTCATTGCGCGCGCCTCTCTTGTCGGCAGAAAAGTTTCCCGGCGGTCTGGGCAACAAAGTAGTTTTTAAAGCTTTTCCAAAATATCTTTTGTTAAGCCGGAATGGGGCGTAGGCTGTGCTGGGGCAGGGGCAGGGACTGAAGTAGGGGCTCTGGCACAACAATATCAACACAAGGAGCACGCTTAATCCATAAAGATTTATTTGCAAGCAAATTTCCCCCTTGTTCTCCCCGATTGGCCAAAAGTTTTTTAATTAATTTCCAACGAAACGCTGTATACGCTGTATAAGCGGAATATGTTAAAGTTTCCCCCACATTTGAGAGGCCCTTAATTACCCAATTAAAGAAGACTGCCTTTGTCATCATCTATCGGGATGCTTTTCGGTTGGAACAGCATGCAACGATTACCAAAACATTTTGACCCTAATGGAATTTGTAATTAGTTTTGTGTCCACTTAATTGCATTTAGCGTGTAGGGTTAAAAATGCATCAGACACAGGACTAAAAGCAAAATTCTGTAGGCAACGCAACCGATTTTGCAGTTTCAATTAAATTATTATTTCTCCACAGCTGGATGCGAAATAAATTGTAATATACGGGATACGGAATACGGAATTCAGGTGTATCCAGAAATGGAGTCCGATATCCTTGCGCCAGCCTGCGGCACCGTACCCAAAAAAGCAATTATTTAATGGGTTATAATTCCATTGTAGTTAGCTTCCTGTCGAGAATAATTACAGCATACATACATTTGCATCTCAGAACAAGAGGCTGCATGTTGCGCAGGTGGAGCCTAGAAGAGCCAGCAGTTCAACCATGGATGCTCACAGAAGTGTGTATAATTAGTACATGCTGTTGGATATGGATACATGAATGGACAAACTGGGGGATGAATAATTTAATAGATGTATGCATGCCCAGGTTAATGGACCTCATGGCATCCTAAGACTTTCAGAACGGACAGGACATTCCACCTAGTGGCTAAATGAAGTAATTGATATACTCGAACAATGTGATGTGTAGACACAAATATAACTAACACTCGTTCCTCACCCAGCTTTTCCTACTACTACTACTACTATTACTTTCTACTGGTAAAATTCGCATTCATCTCATGGTGAATATTTTGCCATTATTTGATAATTATTTTGTTGCCTGCATTATTCTGAAACCCCTCCTAATGCGATTCCAGTTAAACTCGATGGGAAAATATTTATTTTACGCATAACGCACACAATACATACATACATATACATGTATGAATTCGGCACTGCACTCGATTTTCGGATGGTTTTGCACGTTTAATTTGTTTTTGTTAGCTTCTCTGATATTTGTTGTTTTGGCTTTGAATTTGAATAAAATCCGAACATTGCCTAAGTGATTCATTTACGGTTTCCGACGAATTTTGCGTGTAATTTAAATTGTTTATTTTAAATTAGTATTGTTTTGAGATTTAAAAGAATGTAGATACATATATATCTACTATCTACTGATAATGTTTACTGTCACTATTCAACTGTGGTGTTCAATAAAAATGTTGCCTTTTTTGTTGGGTTGTCATTAAAATGTCTTTGATTAATGGAAAATATTTGCCAACGAATATGGAAAAAAACAAAGGTAATTGGGCTTAAATTATATTCCATTAAATACAGTGTATATGTTTCCGGTTTCAGCGGCAAATTAAACGTTTAAAATCAATCAAATTTATTATATTGAAATAAGAAACTAATTAATACTCGGATTAATATATTATCACCATAATTAATCAATTGGTGGGGGTGTGAATAGAGTTTGACACATACATATGTTTATGTATTTGTATATGTATTTTACATGAGTATCTGTTAAATAACATTTGGCGTTCTGTTATTATGGCTGGTTCGTGTGTTGGCTAACGGAAAGCTCTGACAGAGTGGAAGCCATGTTAAGGCCTGGCCTCCCATTGAACGTTAATGTTAACCGGGATATTTCTTTTTTTCTTTTGTTAATACCATCCCAACTCATCTTTGCTGGAAGATTTTTCTAAGAATTTGGTGGGATCGAAAGGGAATTGTCTACGCTGAGAAATCCGCCAGAATATCATCCACCGTAAAATATTACACTCAATATTTACATTCGATGTGCTGAGAAGGGTATAAAAAGGGAATAAACAAACTTTCAACAATCCCAATAAAATACAATAGTTTTCTAATCAACTTATTACCCTAATTACAAATAAAATCCAATTAAAATTATCTCCGTTAGCAACCCGTTTGTGTCCTGCAAATTAACTGAAAACAAAAGCCAAACAAAGGATTCTAATAAACTAAATAAATTCACCGTCCTTGCCTTATTAGCCACAGAAATGCAAGAATGCCAATAATATAAACTAAAAAAGAATTTGTTAAACTATTTAATCTTTAATGAAATGTCAATATGTCGAATTGTCAGCACAGAATGTAAAGGGGGGAATAATTGCCAAAATTAAATGCATTTCTTGTTGAAGAATTCTAGCACATCCTCAATGTCAAATGCTCAGCGAGGCTTAGTCTCATATTAGGTGACCAGGCATTGGCCTCTCACGCGCGGACACCTAATGACGTGAGACACATATTCGAGTGGCAAAATTGTCAAGCGAAATAAGAGCAGAACTGCATGACCCTGGGCCAGATTTATGGCCAGAGATCCAGAGAGCCAGCAGCCAGCTGAAATCGAGGTGAAAGGCGTCAGCAGCTGAATTCCAAGTACTTGGTACTTCACGAAATCGCCACAGGCGCCACAGTCCACATTGATGTTTGGATTTCGGATTCGCTCTCTTGCTCTCCGGAACGTAACACATAAGCGGATTATGTAAAATGCTGGACAGGAGGGATGGAGAGGAGCGGACCACAGCTGTTGGTAATAGCCAATTTGAGGGCCCATTCATGGCCAATGCCAAGAACCCACAAAAGCACACTCAAAACCTGTTTCAACAAGTGACGCACCGAGGGAATTACCTGCTGATCTTCCCCCGATTACCCGATTCCCCGATCCGGCTGGCTGATGTGCGATGTGATTCTGATACCATTTTGGGAATCAACTAATTGTTGTGTACAATTAACACCGCTTAGAGAGCTCCACTAGAGTCGTGAATAATAAGAGAAGTACATGCATGGGTGCGAGAAATGTCATTTATCAGTCGCAATTGCTTTCCATGTTCCACAGTGTCATATCTTGGGGCACCTCTTACGACATTGTGTTCTGCTATCTAACCTTATCGCAGGTACAAATTCAACGTAATTGCCCATCTATCTATCAAGAGAAAGGTTCATTGCATCCCCCAATGACTTCGAGTCAACTTTGAAGCCGGGCGGAACGTTGTTCATTTTCGCCTGTCAGCAGCACTTGTTCAACGTTTATCCCAATTGCACTCAACAAGTCGAATCGAGTCGCTGTCTGGTAATGAATGTTCCTGCTTAAATGCAACCGACCTCCCACTATCGAGCAATCTAAATCAGCTGACACCGTTCATTACACTTCCTCGACGGGTTTCTGAACGGGCTGAGAAGTGTGTGTGTGTGTGTGTGTGTGTGTGTGTGTGTTTGTGTGTCGGCCGGGTAATGTGGCTATGGGCCCGCTGGGCTCTAGATGAATCAGTGTTACCCAAGATAGGAGGAGCCCAGCATCGTGGATGATTACTAAAGCTGCCATCACACCTGGCGGTCAACCGCAGATTTGTGGTAAATTAGAGCCTTGACACGCCTTTGGCTCCGGCTACGTCTCCGTCTCTGTCTCCGTCTCCGTCTCCACTGGCGTCACGTTTCTTGTAAGTTCTCTCAAGGGAATTCAACGAAATGTCAGACAAATCAATATTTGCATCGGAATACACGTTTGAATTATGCAAATGAGTCGGCAATAATCGAAGAGCGGAGAGTTGAAACCTGTTGCCCATACTGTGGCTGCTGCTGTCGCATTCAGTTCATTTCCATTCCACTTCGTATTTAGAAGTCGACGATCGAGATTTTAGTTTAGTTTTAATTGCGCTCGAAAACGGTTCAGTTCGCTTCGATTTGGTTTGGGAAACGCTTCGTCTCGCCTCGTCTCGTCTCGCCCTTTGCAGAACTCTCGCCAGTCGGTCACCTTTTTGGGGCATCGATAGCGCCGCGTGTGGGGCACGCACCCTATACGGAGTGGAATTTTAATTTTAAAACCAATTTTCATCTGCAGGTAATTTTCGTAGAACCACGACTGTAATCATTTAATTAAATTCGGGAAATTATGCAGTTGCATTTTCCATTATTTCCATTATTTCCGTGGAATATCATCAGAACGTGTGGCAGATATTGTCATACTTTTACTACTTGTGCTACTCACATTTCAATGTGCAATTTGCATACAAATCTGCAGCTGACACTTCAGCAAAGAAGGGGGAAAAAAACATACTCGCAGGCCTTAATTAAAAACCATAAACTGAACTGTTGAACAACTTTAAAAAATCATCATTCTCGTATATCAACACCAAAAAACAAACATCACAAATCGTAAATGTCGTAAAATGAGTAAAACTGCAAACGTTCAATAGTCGACTAGACGGATACTCACAGATGAAAAATCATTTGTATGACAATTCATCTGTCGTCGCTCGGATATGATAGGACTTATCCTGTGTTTTTGGGAACTTTTCTTTGCTTCCGAGAGGCAAACTATGTATGTACATTTCCATCTGCCTGTGGCACGTATCCACATCTACGGAAACGGAAAGATGCGGGCGAATCAATGGAAATTTGTCATAGGGGTTCAGGTGCAGACTACTCGCATACTTCGATCAGAAAGGAAACGAATGTGTGGCAATAATATGTAGTTCCGAACTTAATTGAATTATTCTCATTCATTGTGGCTGTCAGTTCTGTGCCTGTCCATTAATTAACTGCATATGGGCCTGCATTCGAATGCACAGTCACATTCCTTGTTTGAATTGGATATCCTGGCCCAGTCCCAGTACAACATCATTGACTATCCGAGTCCTTCATCGCCGCTGGCCAAACACTTCCCACAAATTAAACTGAAAGGGAAGGCCGACGAGCTCTGTTCCGCTGAAGCCGCTGAAAAGTTACGTCCGGACAGAAAGAGCATTGAGTGAAATGGGAGTGAAAATGGGAAGCGCAAAAGGATTTTATGCTAATTGAAATGTACGTGCGCATGCCTCCGTCGCTGCCCGCAGCCCCCAACCCTCAGGCGTCAGCGGAAAGTTTTTTTTGATTTTCAGCAACTAAGTTGCCACAAGGAAAAGTAAAGTTTTACTTTGCAGGGAGAAAAGCGAGTGAGAGGGCAAACTCCTTGGGTTTTCAAGTGACCAAAGTGTGTTAAACTGCACTTGATTACTTTAATTTGCAATCAATTTGCAATTTGATAGCCACTCTGATCTGTTAATGGATCAGTTCTTTAAATGTATATATAGAGCTGGCAAGAATACCCATCTATGGGATGAATGGAATACTGCAAACCCAACCCAACCCAACCCAACCCCCTTTGTGCCATGTTGAACAAAGAAGTCATCGCCATAACGCATCCCACCCACCGAGCCCGAACCCGAGCCCGAACCGCACCGCACCGCACGACACACAGATTCCAATTTCCCTGCCATGGGTTTTGTATCTGCTCCGGACCTGAGGTCGGAAAAACTTATTAAAATACGAAGCGGAAACGCGAAATTGTAGGGCCAACACACCACGCACACGTGAGTGGGTGAGCGGTGAGTGGGTGACTGTCAAGGCCCATACCATTCATTGCTGCAGTTGAATGTGGACGCAAGCAGACCATGCCGCTGTCAGCAGCCCCCACTATCCCCACTTGGCAGAACTCGTCTCATCAAAATTTGTGGCGTGCAGCATGTGGCAAATGCTTTTGCTATTTTTTTTGTATATTAAATAAGTTATGATGATAGCGAGCCGAGAGACCGTCAGTGTTTGTGGCTGCTGCTCATTTGGCATAAATTACATTTGCAAGCACTATAGAGACATAATTTTGTATTTAACTTGCGAGACCAGAGAAAGAGAGAGAGAGAGGGGTGAAATTGGGTTGGAAATCGTTCGGGAAATTGCATCAGCCATAACGAACAGCTTCCACACTTGGCCAAGCAAATGCCTTGTGATGACTATTGAATATTTCACAATTAATGTTCAACAAAGCCCTTCCCCATGGGTAAGCCAATGGGGAGTCTGAATGGAATTTGCAATTTCAATCCCTTTACTCAGGTATTGTGCACGACACTACATTATTGCGGCACTTGGCAGCTGCTGTCTCGGAGAAGGAGACCAGTTGAGGGCTAATTGGAAAAGGGCATAGATGCTGAAAAGGGGAAGAATCTAAATTTGTTTAGAAACACTTAAAAGGCAGAATGCATTCAACAGGATGAAAGGAAAGGTTAACCAGGCTAACTGACGCAACTCGAAGTAATGTGTACCCACACTCTTTTCCCGGGAAAGTGTCTACCATTCACAGTGTTTGCATTCAATCGAGAAAGTGAAACATCTGTCCTTCAGTCCTCCAAAGTTCCTGTGCCCACAGCTGCCGGATAAGGGGTAAATCGAGGAAATCGGAGACGACAACAAGTACATAAAATGCAGCAAGCGGATGAAAACCAAACCGAAGTTCCATTGAATTTTCTGCACTCACTCACGCACTCACCCACAAACACTCACAGGCAGCCATACACCCACTTTCCCACATTCCCACATTCAGTCGCCAGCTCAACGAGACCCACGAGTGGGTGGGCGACGAGTTGAAAATAAGCAGCATAAAGGGCGGCAAAGCGGAAGTACTCGGCAAATACAGAACTACAAGAGTGACTTCTTCCCTCCCTCCCTCCCTCCCTCCATCACTCTCTCTTTTCGGGAACGGAATAAAAGAGTGGCAGTGAAAAGTGAATAAATATTTAAAGATTCGTTCGGGTCTGAGGTGAAGCTATTTCAAGGCATTCTCCTGCAACGATTTTTTTGGCTTTTCTTTCCGACTCAGGAGAGATGACGATTCATATGCTGCAGCAGGAACCTTATGGGCCATTTGGCAGTCGGAGCATCTGTGTGTGTGTGTGTGCCACTTCATTTCCAATTCCGTGTATTTCAACTTTGCATTGCCACCCACAGTTCAAAGCTGACTTGGATTATGGCTTTCCTTAACCTTTGCACTGTTGGCACTCTAACCAGCTGCTTTGCCCGCTGGGTTTCCTCGCATACGTTGCAGCAATGTTGCTGCTTCTGCTGCAGCTTGGCAGTAAAACGTGCAAATTAGTTGCGGGTGTTTCCAGGGAAAGTTTCGTCCATGTGCATAAACGTAGCCACATTGTTGCACGTAAGCCAAAGGATGTGGGTGAGTGAGAAGTGCCTCCAAAGATGAAACAAGGTTTCCAACTTCATTTCCGAAAATTTGGAGAAAGTTAAATTAAACTCTATATCGTACATGTGTCGACTGCTTTTCCATTCTTAATAAAAAATGTCTATTGGTATTTTTATATTATTTTTTTCCAATTATTTCCATCATATTTATATCCCTTTTGCCATTTATCTGTGTGGCTATCAATCAATTTGACTGATTTGCGTGTCCGCAGAATGATAGACAACAGGCTCTGTTATATGAAAACTCTCTTAAGCTGTTCGTGTTAACAGAAAGGACATTTTAACAGCCACCTGTTAGCAGTAACAGAGACTGTTGACTGGACAAATCACAGCGGAAAAATGTTATGTTCAGACATTAAAGTGCCAGTAGAAATGATTTGATTGAACAGGCTTTGATATACTTATGAGGGTGGAATAAACATCCACCCACCGTATCCGGCGGGACTCACATTCAACCCCCTCCACTCATATTATTGTCATTTTTATTGGCCTCGAACTTCCGCGGGAGTAATGAAAACGTTTACGTTTGCATTACGCTTCTGCGCTTATTTTTATATGGCCCAATTTTAGGCCAAACTTTTGACGCACTCGTCCACATAAAAGCCAACGTCGCGTCAAAATAACTGGGGCAAACATTTAGACGGGGACTACATCCACAATAAAACTCGTATTGCTTCTGATGACATTATACATTTATGATTGGCTGCGTGACGAGACCTTCTTCGAATTGATTTCTGTCTTAATCAAATTTAAATAAAACTCTGAGACCACCGCTTGTACGGCAATTTGTTCGAAATCTGGCGCAACACCCATGGGTCATTAGGCATGACCTCAGACATAAGCTCAACTCAGTTTTAGCATCGGCATTCGGTATGCGGACAAGGAACGGATGAATAGACAGGTCCTCCTCTCATTCACTCGGTCGCTTCTCAGCACAGAGGAACAATGAAGAGATCAACTTTGAATCAGGTGAATAATGGAGAGCATTTAGAGAACCCTCAGCAGAGAACAAAGAGGGAGAGGAGGGCCATGGAAGGATTAGGAAGTGATTGCTTGGGAATTGCAGATATTGCGTATACGTAATTTTCTGTGCCGGTATGCTAATAGGTTTACTATATCATTTAGGACCCTGGATTTTGCTGGACTTCCCTGCTTTCTGCTGCATGAGAACCCAAAAAGCTGTATTCCATAATATTTTTTTCTGCAGCTCCTGTCGCACTTAAATCCTTAAATATAGTTCGAGTTAGAGTTCACATGCTGGGCCCCATAAAGTAAGCTCATCCGCCACCCCTGAATATCCAATAAAAATATTTCCTGTCCCTGGGCGCTCCAGAGAGGCGCCCATGATTTATAAACCGTCCGCTGTCTGGGCCTTAAAAATGTATTTCGTTTTTGGTAAAAGGGAAATATGCTTTGTGTTGTGTTCTTCTTTTCAATTTTGTTTTTTTTTTTTTTTTAACTTTCCCCTTCCTTTTTTTGTGTTCTTTGTTGCCAACTGCAGGGGGCATATGATGTGACACGGAACACAGTTCTTTTCGCACAAAGGACGATGACAGACATTCATGCGCTTTCGGGGAAGGTGGGCTCTAGGATTTTGATGCATTTCCAATCACAGAGTAATCGAAATTCACTTTTACAACTGTAGCATCAACACAGTTTGACATCGAATCAAAGGCTGAAACGCCGCCAGATAACCAGATGCCCTCCAGTTCATTTATTTCCCTGCTGCAGGATGTCCCTTCCCTCCTGTAGTGATGGCCTTTGTGACCCGCTTGAATTGCGGTTCGTCTGAGTTGGTGCTTAAAGCCAAATCACGTCTTTCGCCACGGAATTATCCAGTTAATGCGGTGCCATTGGGTGCAGCTACTGGCCGCACAGTAATTCCAGATAAATATTTGCAATCATCTGCATGCAAATACCGTTAAACACATACACAAGCCAACTTAGGTTATTGCACTTCAAAAAAATGTTTAAATTTAAAAGAAAATTTAAAATTTTGAGCAATCCTTGGAAATGGGAAAAATGGGAAATGAGGAGAGAGAAGCTCATAAATCTGCATACAGAAACTGGACATCAAATGTGGTTTGGTTTCTCCCAGTGTTCCTGCTGTGGTGCTTATTGACCTCGATTGGATCCCCACTCATTTGTGTGTGTTTTGCCCGGCTTGTTGGCTAATTAACGGCCAGATGCCGAACGGCCATCCTCTGCTGGCGATATAATTGATCTAAAGTTAATCGCAGGACATTAATGCCTGGCGCTCGCCACATGTGCCGCCAAGAGTCAAGTTTTTCCGGCCAATACGGCCAGCCTCGAGTGCGAATGTTGCAAGTATTTGCCTTCTGTCAGCGCCATAAGTCAATGTTTTTGTGTGCCTCACTTTTTATTTGGCAGTGATTGATTAGTGTGAGTGTGAGTGTGTGCGTGTGGGTGATGGTTGGTTTAGGATCGTGGCTGTTGCTCCTTTTTCTGGCCTACAGCCAAATGTGTAAACAAGCATCTCAACATATGCCGTAGTCCATTTATCAAATCCAAACAAATGTAAAACAAACTTGAAGGAATACAAATTGAAGTTTTGAATGAGAGATTTATTACGATATACACTCGTATATGTTCTGGTATTTCATCTAAGTTCCCTCGGAGCAGTCCCACAAAGCAAACACCAAACCCCAAAGACTCGGTAAAGATTCATTCTCTCTGACAAACAGACTGACGAACTGACAAACGGACGGACAATAATTTAACTAAATTACTGGTCAACCAGTCGAGAGACACATAAAACCAGAATTCCTGCCCCAGCAAAATCATTGTTATCAGGTCCTCGCCAGTAGACTCTTTCGAATTTTATATAAAGCCCAAATGTTCTTTAACGAGCCAACGTTGTGTCGGGCCTCGGGCTCTGCTTTGTTTAATGCCCGGGAAGTGGTAGAGGCAGAATGAGGCCAAAGTGTGGACGGGGGCAAGGGTATGTGAATGTGGGTGGTAGGTGGTAGGAGGTAGGAGGTGGGGTGTTTGTACATAAAAAACAAATGGTTGGCCATTTGGGTTTCGCCCATTCTGATGATTATGCCAGATTTTCATTTAGATGATGAACGATGATGCTCCCAACTGCTGACCCATCACTACACTGAATTTTCTATTGGAACAAACACCTTCTGTGCTGCTCTCCACCGCCCATCCCTCCCATAAATTTGTCTCTTAATATGGGCTGTCAACTCTCCATTAAAGGATACAATTTTGTGGTCAAAAATGATTTAAAGCTGGAGCTAGGCTAACGTATGATTTTGAGTACAATTTTCTGATATTTCTAGTAGGGGTCTCTCGGCATATTTGAGGCGTTCTCATTAATGAATGTGGAACTGCATTTGGCACCTGTCAATTAGTTGAAATTCCACTAGGTACCGGCGCACACCGCTGCGTATGATGAATGTGGGTACCATATAATAGCCAATTAAATTGATTTACAGCTTTGATTTGGATGCAATTAATTGCCCATCAGCTGCCACATTACAGGTTGGTTAGAGGCTGTGACGGCGAGTCGCTGAAAAAATCAGTTAATGAGGAATTCAACTTTTTGTCAATTAGATCCACAGCGCTTCATGTAACGGCCTCGAGGTATTCAGAATCAATTTTCAACTTCAACCCTCGCGGAGAGCAGTGGCAGCTGGCAGGGGTAACATTTCAATTCAATCAGGTTGTATATAGCCAGCGATTTACATTAAATCAAGACAGAGGAAAAAGGCTTTCCAAGGGAAATGGGGGAGTGGAAAAGGGGAGGAGCTGTGAAGCCACTCAGAAGATGGCAAACAGGCCTTTAACATTTTATCAAAGGTGTAAAATTTCATAAAGTGTCGTTGGCACGGCCCAAAATCTAATGCAAACAGAGTCGAGTAAACGTTTTTAGCCCAGAGCCCACGACTTACACCCCTAAAACTCTCTACCTCCCGCTCCCTCCCTCTCCATCGCCCTCTCCCAGCCCTCTGAGCCACTGAGCAGGGTGTAGACAGGCATAAATTGTAGGCTGCCAGACGGAGTTCGTGCTGTGAGGCTGCCTAAAGGATTATAAGTTGGCGACAATGTGCTTGAGACTGAAGCAGCACCAATGCCTATATCTTTCGGGATATATGTATATGCGTGAATATATGTGTGTGAGTGTGGGCGTGGTGTGTGGAGGCGTGCTTATTGCCCGAACCGAAACCGAAAATATAAACCGAAAACCCATGGATAGTGTCTGTGGCAGGGGCCTTGGGCCAGGAAGGTAGGAAGCCACATGAATAACTTAAAGCTGCTCCTGTGAAGTTCATGGCCATTAAACAGCATGAAACGCAACCTTTAATGCTGCACATTTTAAAATTTGAACATCTATTTTGACTCTTCCACTTATCTCCTGCATATCTCAGACACGAGCCACCGGCTTTAACTGCGAGCGAGTCTCTGCTCTTGCAACAGAGGATATTGCACTTTAATTAGAGCACATGGGCTCCACTACAGCTGCCCTTTGGCCTGCACATTCATTTGGCAACAGGTCACAGAGAAATAAAAGCTAACAAAATGTTTTCCGTATTTCCGTATTTTCAGGGTATTTCTCTTCTGACAGCATGGCTCCCCCGAATAGCACCTCGGATAGCAACAACGAGGAGCTCGCTTTGGACACAAGTGCTGCACATGGCAATGGCAGCATGGCTCCGACGGGAACGCCTGCCACTGGGTCGAATGGCGACAGCAAAGTCAACCAGCGGCAGTACGAGCCACAGGAACGATTCATTATCACCCGAAATGTCGTTGTGATAGGCCTCGCTTTTATGATACATTTCACGGCCTTCCATGGAACATCGAATCTGCAGAGCTCGGTGAATGCGGACAAGGCACTGGGCACCACCACACTGGCTGTCATCTATGGCTCCCTGATATTGTCGAATGTGTTTCTGCCCATGACTGTGATAAGGTGAGTGTCTTTTTATTGCCTGGAACTTTAGAGTTGGGATAGAAATGTGTAGAGCCTTTAGATTGATCTGAAAGCTATCCTTTCTCTGATTCCTTTCCTGTTGAAGCCGAATCATACCCAAGCCACTCAAAAATAATTGCCAATTTATGTTGGTCTGCCGCTCTGCTGTCTCTCTGGAGAGAGAGCCACATTTTGCCATGTGTGGCACCCCATAAAAGTTTCGGTAATTGCCTGGTGGCATTTTTTATGTGCGATTTATGTAGATGTGACATGGCCAAAAGCGCAGTCAGAATAATAGGGCTGGGAGCGCATTTGACTGTTAAAATGTCAACAGGAAGTCCCAGGATTAGACCCCGTTCCAAAGACAATGGACAGGTCTATCCCCACATCATGGCAGGCGACCGCCCACGTCCAGGTCCACGCCCGCCATGCCATTTTGTTTGGTCTGACATTTAAACAAATCGCTAATTTATAGCAACCCTGCCCGCGCCCACTACCCAGCCCGCCCCGCAACGCACCGCACCGCCCCCAAACGTCTCGCTTGACTTATTCGGGGCACGCGCGATGGCTTGAACGGGTCTCTGTTGTGCTGGCTTTGCCAACTTTAATCAGTTAACTCGATTTATTTAGATTTATGGCCCCCAGGCCGGGTGTCCTTGGCACGTCATTGGGGCCCCAAAATAAATGACCGCCTGCTAAGCATGTGCCATGTCCAACTTGCCGCTTGCCGCTTGCCACTTGCCACCAAAACACTCTCCACATTCCACTCTAATCAACAGTTGGTTCGGCTGCCGCTTGACCATGGCCCTCGCTCTGTTCGCCTACATGCCCTACATCGCCGCCCAGTTCTACCCCCGGTTCGAGACACTGATTCCCGCAGCTCTGATGGTGGGCTTCGGCGGAGGACCTCTGTGGTGTTCCAAGTGCACTTACCTATCCACCGTATCGGAGGCTCTGACTCAAGTGCGCGGCAACAAGTCACGGAAGGATGTCAACACGGTAAAGTTCTTTGGGCTGTTTTTCATCTTCTACCAGATGGCCCAGGTGTGGGGCAACCTCATTTCCTCGTCGGTGCTCACCCTGAGTGGTCCGGCCAAGTCCGCGGCCAATGGCAGCCTGGAAATGGAAGAGGATAGCAGCCACAGCCCCAGCCTCAGCCAAGTGGGCGAGTTGTGTGGGGCTCGCTTCTGTCCGGGTGTGGGGGCCGAGGCCAATCCCAATCTGTTGCCTCCAGCTCCGGAGCAGATTCAGCTGCTGAACTCGATTTTCCTGGCCTGCATGGCTGCTGCCGTCGTCATGATGATCTTTGGCGTTAGCTCCCTGAAGCGGTAAGTAGATGGAGGGCTAGGAACATCATTGTTGATATCACATTATACTCTGCCCAGCTATGGCGTCAAGCGTGGCGACACTGGAGACGGCCTTTCTGGCCTGAAGCTGCTGACGGTGACCATAAATCTGCTGCGCAAGCGCCGCCAGATCCTGATGCTACCCATCACTATGTTCATTGGCCTGGAGGAAGCCTTCCTGGCCGTGGACTTCACCCGCTCGTTTGTGGCCTGCGGCTGGGGCATATCGAAGATCGGCTTCGCCATGATTTGCTTTGGCATCGCCAATGCCATAGCAGCTGGCATTGCCGGTGCTCTGGTGGAGCGCATTGGACGCGTCACCTTGGCCGGACTCTGTGCTGTCCTGAATCTCTGCCTCCTGGCGTACATGTACTCGTGGGAGGCGCGAGAGGGCGACTACATCCGGTACTGCGCCTTTGCGGCCGTTTGGGGCATCTGCGATGGCGTCTGGTTGGTTGTGGTAAACGGTAAGTGAGAGCTTTGTTGGCCACTAACTAAATTAAACGGAGCTTTTCTGCTTGCAGCTTTTTATGGCATCTTGTTCCCGAACCACCTGATTGCGGCCTACAGCAACTTTCGGCTGTGGGAAAGCACGGGCTCGGTTATTGGCTACGTGATAAGCTCGCAGCTTTGCACCTCTACGAAATTGGTCATTCTGATGTGCGTCATGCTGGTGGGTTGTGTGGGGTGAGTTTCGAATTTGAATTTGATTCCTTGAAACGTTTATTCATGATTGATTGACTTACCCTTCCAGCTACGGTCTCATCGAATATCGCGTCTGGCAGAAACAAAAGAATCTCGAGATCATGCTGAGCGATTGACCAGTAGCTGATTGATTGACGGTTTCATTCCCTTGCCATGAAAATGTTGCCTTTTGTGATATTGCCAATAATAGATTTTAAGATACAGTAGTTAAATAAATAAAATCCTAATGAAAACCAACGAAAGTGCACTTGACACCAGCGCTAGGGCGAAGATTTCCGAGGTATCAAATTGTGTCCGTTGAAGGAAAGCAAATTCCCAGAATGGAAAACGGCGCGCATCTGTTCGCGAAGTCAAGACGCCTTATCTATTTCTTGAGAGGGGACCTTTTGGGGTCTGTATACTGCTTGTCAGATGTGGGCCATTACGAGAAACACAACATTAAAATTTAATTAAAATATAATAAAAAATATATAATATTGTGTACTGGTTTGAGGCTTATCAGTGGACTGTGTTCCGTTTCTTTCTTGTCAGCCTCGACTATAAAACCCCAGCTACAGACTACAGATCGCAGTTTGTCTTCAAGCGGTAAACAACATGCAAGCTGTAAGGATTCTTCTGCTGGTGGCAGTCCTTTTGGTGATTGCTCGCGGTGGGCAAGCACAATGCGGTGAAAGGCAGCATGGAAGATGGCAGACGCCTCAGATTATCAAAGTAGAGCGGGGATCGCAATGCAGATATCAATGCGAGCATCATTGTCTGTACTTACCAGGCAATGACTGCGAGTGCGGACGCTATCAGACGACAGGAAGGGGCTGTTTGTGCACATGCATATGTTAGTAATGCCGATTGACAATTGTGACATGCAAGAAAATAAATATGAATAAAACGAATATGTGTTTTTATCAAGCCTTGGTTTGAGTGAAAAACAAAGTGATTAATAAGCTACTGACCATTTTCAGTAGCGTATTTATGCAATCTTTTTATTCAAAATTGGACGATGGTTCAGTTGAATATATGCGACAATATACTTCGGGTAAATTAAAGTTAACCGAACAATTGGGAGTGGTGTGCGAATGTTAAGGCTGTAGCGAAAGCCATAGAGTTAGGTTTAAGACGAGAGCACGGCGTGTCAAGTGGATAGTTAACTCGATTCAAGGCGGGGTCAGATTGAAGACGCGGGGGTCAGTTTAATAGGCAAAAGGTGGTGCTCAAGAATTAAGTGCTAGGATTATTCGACGAGTGGCAGAGCGAAAGGGATGAAGGAAAGAAAGACGCGAGAGAACTGCATAAGCTGCATAAGATGCTGACATGCGGACCATATACTCGTATATATGTAGTACATAGTATGACTATGACTATACTGACTATGCTATATGGCTTAGGGCTAATATCGGGCTGCTTAGCCGAACAATATCCATCCATTAACAATCAGTATAGCTGATCCTTAGCAACCCCTTCATTAAATATATTTGTAAACATTTTTTATAATAATTTTTTTTTTTATTACAATCATTTAAATATTTGTTCAGTTGTGGTTGTTGTTGTTGTTGTTGTTTTTATTTTTGCTGTGTACCATTTTAATTTCGTAGTTGAAATATGTCTTTTTTTGTCATTATTTTTGTTTCTTTTCATTCATAATTTTAGATCGCTAGACGAATTTTCTTAGTCTAAACTGTTGCTGGGTTTCCTTCTAGTAAACTGCCATTAAATTTTCATATTTTTTTTTTTGGGGACTGAGTTGACTAAACGCTAGGATTTATAATTTTCTTATGAACGGTGATCGAAATAAAATGGACTTCGTATACGAGTTTTCTGTAGACAACGCATTAAATGCAAGTATTTTTTACTCATCTAAAGAGTTCCTTATGTAAATGTAAATCCATGCAGTTTTGGTTGAAATTGTTTAAACTTTAAACATTTAATATTTAATTTAATCTTGTATGCGTACGATCGTGTCTTTTTTCAGTATGGTTTGTTATTTGTTTTTCTTGTTTCTTTTTCTTGTTTCTGGAATGGCACATCAATAAAATTTGGCCTAAAAACTGCGCAAGTCTGTTCGGGGACTTTCGACTAACTTTAGGCTATTTGGGATATGATTAAGATTAGATTATAGTATGCTTAAATATTCAATTCGATTGGGTTCTCGGGTGTGGTGTGGTGTGGTGTGTTGTGGTGTGTTGTGGTGTGGGGTGTGTGGGCTCGTATGGTAAATGCGATGACACATCATTACTTTACATGGCCTATGCTAGATTCTAAGGGTATGTATGGTTTACAACTATCACACGGGAATACACACATTTTCACACAATTAAACACATACAAACAGTCACACACATATACATATACATATAGCTATATACAGGGGCCTTCTATTTACACGGGCCACGCCCCACGCTCCACGCTCCCCATCTCCGCCTAGACCATGCCCTTGGACATCATGCGCACGGTGTTCTTGAGGGCTTGTCGCTTGTTGCAGAACCAGATGCGGATAACCTCACGCTCGTAGCCGAGCTGATGGGCCAGGCCGGTGATCTCCGTGCCTATTGTTGGATGGATGGATGCAGGGATGGATTAGTGAACGCTCTGCAGTCGGAAGTGGTCTTCTGCAATGAAAGTTACCACTCACCCGATGGATGCGTGTTGCGCTCAAAGTGCGCATTGAGCAGCTCCAGGGCCTGCGGCGTGAAGGAGGTGCGCCTCTTGCGCTTCTTCGACGGCTCCACGCCGATGTAGTCGGTGAGGTGGTTCTGGCCGGACTTGTAGCGGTTCCAGTGACTGCTTGAGGGCGAAACAAGAGAGAAATGCTGTTTAGTTGGGCTTCGCCTATCGTGGGCGGTAACGGCGCGTGGAACTGCCTCCATACTCTCACCTCTCTTCGGCCTCCTTCATCCAGCGCTCCAGCACAGGCTTGATCTTCTGCGCGCTCTTTGGTGTGATGTCCAGCTTCTCGAACCTGCGTGGTGATTGGTGGTTGGTGGTTGGTGGTTAGTAGGGAGTTCAGTGCGAGCGGCTCTTGTGCGTGCTCGATCGGTATGCGCATGGCGCCAGTACAAATAACGTAAAAGAAACGGTAACTAAAGTGCCAGGACATTGTCAATTAGCATTCTTTTGGTTTGGGAGAGGCTCTGCTCTCCCTCTCGATCTTTAGCTTTGTTCAATTCAATTCTGAAACTCATTTCAGCTGCTCGAATACCCTGCTCGTTGGCAATGCCCTGGGCCAATTTCGAAGCGCACAATTTTTGCAAATTAAGCGATAATCAAACGAAATACAATATATGGCAAAATGAATAGATAATAATGAGAGCCTTGGGCACTTCGATGCTGCTCTGGCACTTTAGTTAGGTTAGGTTTCTCTTTACGCACACACACACACACTCAAGCACACACAAGCACACACACTCAGGGGCATCACACATACATGTTCTGTTGCTGCGTCGACAGTTGGGCGGCGTACATCTGCGCAGCGAGTGCACTGCTTGCATTCGATAGTTGACATTCGATAGGCGGCAGGCAGGCAGGCGACAATCGACAATCGACATTCGATATAATTCGTGTCGTTTGGGTGGCGGTGAGAGAGAGAGAGTTAGATAGAGTTGGGTTGGCGTTTGATTCAGAAAAAAATAAACAAATAAAATAATGAAAATTAATTTAGCATTAAATTTGTCGGTTCGGTTTTATTTAATTTCTTGTAGTTAATTTTGCATTTAATTATGTTAGCCTTTTCGCTCGCTGTTAGCTCGCTCGGTTAGAAAATGTCCTGGCACTCTGGGGAAATTTGTTCCAGAAAAAATGTCAACAAAAAAATCAATGAAGGAAACTATAATCGTTTTGAATAAAATGATAAAGAACTATATTGATACGGGGGAAGAAAGTGTTCCAAAAATTATATTGACTCGTCGACTTCTGATCTGATATTATCTTTTCTTTACGCAGAGTTTTTCATAGTTATTTGAGCACTTAAAATAAATTAACCTCGACAGAAACTATCCAGACACCAGATCACTATTGCAAATTTTACTCGAAAAATTGTTGTTTTTCTTCGATAAATCTATGTCGTAAAATGGTACTTTGCATTCTCCTCGTCCTTGCATAGCTCACCTGCATATGGCGCTCTGACTGTAGGCGGGTCCCTCGGTCACCGACAGCGCCTGCCCCACCTGGGTCTGGGTGAGGCCCAGCGACAGGCGTCTCAGCTTGAAGGCCTTGGCGAACTCCTTGATTTCGTCCAGATCGATGCCGTCGACCACATTGGTGGTGGCCTGGTTGATGGTCGGCTCGTCTGTGGAGTACATCGAAAAGAGATACCAATTAGAGCATCTGCATTCGGCCAACACCCGTCGTGGGTGGATGGCTGAGTGTGAGTGCACTTAGGTCTAGCTAGTAGCTACTAAATGGAAAATCTACAGCCTAGCCTTCCTCCTTGGCTGGGTCAAAGCCGGAGGGGAATGCCAGCCAGGAATGACAGCATAAATTGCTGCCGTGTCGGGGTCTTACGAGTAATTACAGTTAATTGCGGTAATTGCAAAATATTATTACACTGCAATTGGCCCAGGACAGGCTCTGGCTCTGACTCTGGCTCTAGCTCTCAACGGCAGGTAAATTGATAAAACTCATTTTCCTTTTCCCCTTTGCAAGAGGATGAACAGACAGACCTACATACACTCTTGCCAAGTTGTTCTTGTCTATTAGGAAAGTGCGAAACTTATTGCCTTTATCTGCTTAATTTGTTTGCCGGGAGAATGGGGGGGTAGCATGGTGGCAACGGGAGCAGCACTGGAGGCGGCTTCAGCGAACAAACTACTCGACTAGAATTTTGATTTATTTATTAATGATATGCAAGAAGCAAGAGACAACGATGCCATGTGCCTGAAAGAGCTAGGAAGGGACGACAACGTCAGCAGCAGCAGTAGCAGCAGCAGCCAGTTGCAACGACAGCCTGGTGCTTTAGCGGTAATTAAGATGCGAGAATGGATTGAAGGAGGAGGCAGCAGCCATTGGAGGCAGCAGCCAGGAAGCATCCTTTGCCGGGCGGGCGGGTCGTAACTCAAGCTGTCGTCGCAGCTCGGTTGTTGCTTTTGTTTGGCCCGGCTCTGCGCTCCTTGTTGTTTGGCTTCGAGAGTGAAATATGTCATTAAATGCGGAAAACATCTTAAGTTTTTGTATGCATCAATTAGTAGTAATTAAGCCGCATATTGTCTGCAATTTGTATGCGCAAACGATCCGTTGTAGCAATCGAGACAGCTCTAGGTAGTAGCTATTCCAGCACATCCCCCCAACCCCCATCACGCTGCCATCCTGATGGCCTGGCTCTAATGGGTGCCAGGGGTTTGACTTGTTTCTTGTTGTTTCTGCTTCTGCTTCTGCTGCTGCCTCTGCCTCTCCCTCTGATGCTTGTGCCGATTGCATTTTTAATGCAGCCAAAAGTTTCAATTAAGGCTTGTCGAGTGGGGGCGCCTCTGACGAGGCTTGGCTTAGTTTGCTGATGGGGCTCCAATCTAATCAATTCCATATTCTCAGCACTAAGAGACTCTCCATACGCTTGCTAGCCATAATCCTTGCCCAATCTAATTCCATTATTCTGGCCCAAATGCATCTTGACAGGAGCCTCTAACTCAGCCAGCGTCTCCGTCCCCATCCCCATCTTCATCTCCATCTCAGTGTCAGTCTCAGTCTCAGCCTTTGTCTCAGACTTCGTATCAACCTAATCCAATGTCGGATACAAAGCGTGACAACGTCAACGCTGCTGCTAATTTGCCTAACACTTCCGGCTGACATCTCCCAACTTTGGGCCAGGCCATGCTTCCCGGCAAGTTTTGTTTAGTTGCTCACCTAATCCCCGACTCGCAGATCCCAGCTCCCAGCTCCCTGCTCCCTGCTGCATCAATTATGAATCCCGACCGTCTTGAGAAGTCGTGTAAATGCACAGCAAAACTTTTGAACTCACACGCGGGAAAAGGGGAATGGGGAAAGGGGAAAGGGAAGGTGGTGTGCCAATTGGAGTTGATTTTCTTTTGGAAAATTACATAAAATTCAGTCAACTTGTTAGGGCTTTTTGCCACTGCCTGAAACTCAGCTACAAAGTTCGTCTTTTCCCCCAAAAATTGCGTTAATTAATGTTGGCCAACAATTTGGCTCTGCTCATATCTACCATACGCCACGTTGCACACCACGAGTGCAGCTCTTCAAACGCCAAATAATCATCAAGCCGATTCCTACCCCAATTATACAGAATGTAGGACCTAGCCTCCAATTCACTCCAACTCCAACTAAACACTCGAATTTCAGAAAAGGTTTAGGGCTATTCACGAGAGCAATGGTCGCTGAAGGATGCAGACATGGCACAACCGACAGACAGACTGCAGGACAAATTGGTATTTGCCTGGCCCAAAATAACTGCTAAGCTAACTTAGGAATACATGCGAATATATGTACATATGTATGTACATATGTATTGTAAAGAAAGAGTCGATCTTTACTCACTCGGTGAATCCATCAGCAGGTCGTTGTCATTGTCGTTGCCATTGGGCGACAGGTGCGGCGGCTCGCTGCGCGACGACGGACTCAGCTTGAGCGGCTGCATCAGAGAGGCACTCGATGTGGATGGCCCCGGGCCGGGCGAGTCCTCTCTAGGCGAGGCCGACGAGGCTCGAGTGGCTGTGGCCGTGGGCGGTCCCAGCGACTTGGTGATGGTCAGCTCTCCATTGGAGGCATTGAGTCTGCATTGGATGGAAAAGGCTTAGCTTAGCTGGAAATCCTTTGAACACCTGCTTTCCCTCACCTGCTGATGCTGCTAAGTACGTTGGCCGTGGAGCTGGAGGCCGCCCCACAAGTGGTCGAGGTGGTCGAGGTGGCTCCGACAGAGCCAGCGCTCAGGCTTGGTCCGTTGCCCAGATAGTCCCGCTCCAGGCGTGGCGAGGTGCCCATGTTGAGGGCGTGTCCGGGCGGCGAATGCGTCCGGAACAGTGGTGATGTGTAGCCTCTATCGTTGGTGCTGTTGGCGGAGCTCGCCGAAGTGGAGGTCGGCGGTGTCAGTCTGCCCGAGGGTATGCTCCCGCCGCCCCTCTCGTGGGGCAGATGATGCACTGCACCCGAGCTGGATGAGACGCTGGCCCGCGTGGCCGTGGCCGTGGGCGTGTGCGAGCGCCTCTCATGTCGCTCATGTCTGTCGTGTCGATCGTGTCGGTCATGCCTCTCGTGTCGATCGTGCCTCTCGTGGTGGTGGCTGAGATTCATGCCGCTCGAAGAGGCGCCACTGGCGGACATCCGCCCGGGACTTTGTTTGGGGGAGACTACGCGCAGACTGTGACCGAAATGATGGCGTGCCAGGGCAGCGGATGGCGGCGGGATCGGCGGCGAGGTGCTGGTACTCAGCTCCAGGGGCTTCAGATCCATCTGTGGGGCAGTCAACTCATCCGGATGCCGAAGGCTGATCTGCGGATGCGAGGATGAGACCGCTGCCGATCCTTGCGGGGGCAGGTGATGATGCAGATGCGTCTGCGTCTCCGGTTTGATGTGGAGCTGCTGCTGCAGCAGGAATGCAGCGCCTGGTGGTGGTGGCGGCGGACCCTTTGAAGGCAGCCCCGGACTTCCGCCGCCTGGCGATCCTGCTGGGGGCGTACGCTCCGCTGATCGTCGCAGATCGGCGGCCAGATGAGAATGTGGCAGGTGACCAATGGCCGCTGCAGCCATCTGGTGTTCCCTCTCCCTCTCCCTCTCCCGCTCCCTTTCTCGCTCTCGCTCTCTCTCTCGCTCCCTCTCCCGTTCCCGATGCTGCTGTGCCTGCTGTTGCTGCTGCTGGTGGTTGGCGGCCGCTGCGGCAAAGAGCTCGGGATGCAGGGCCGTCAGCAGCTGCTGGACGCCTGTCGAGAAGAGATTGGGCTTGAGTAAATTCGTGGGTGTCTGGGCCAGTTGGGGCAGCGCAGTGGCATGTTGCAGGGCAGCCAGCGACGGCGGCAACAAGTCCCGCTGCTGCTCCCTCTGTTGCTGCTGCTGCTGCTGTTGCTGCTGTTGCTGCTGGTAGGTCGCGTAGGCTCCGAAAGCATTGGGCAGGAACTGCTCCGTGGTGGGTATCTGCGGACTCACGGGAATCGTGAGTATGGTCTGCACGGCGATGCCTGTGGATGGGGATAGTGTATTAGATATTTTGTAAATGTATGTAAATGTTTCCCGGATTATGCCGGAACCCAAACGAGAGGAAATTGAAAGTTTCCCTAATCGCTTTACAAGCTTTGGTGCCCCGCCAAGAGTCAAATCAAGTCAACTATGATATTGATAGCCACACCGATGGATAGACAGACAGACAAATACATATACATATATATACTGCAACTAATCCTAGACAAAAGTCCTTACCTTGCGCCGTTGGGATGAGCAGTTGGGCCCCCTGTACGCCCTGCACTAGCTGCCCGGAGGCGAGTATCAGCTGCGGCATTTGGGCGCTGGCTGGTGGCGCCTGAAGGGCTGGCGGTGGCGATGCGGTCGCCGCAGCTAGCACATTGGCCAGCGATGTGGCATTGAGGGCGTGAGGGGAGCTGCTGCTGCTAGGATTATCCGGATGCTGGTTGGAGGAGGCGTTGCCGGAGCCAGAGCCAGAGCCCGACACAGAGCCAGAGCCAGAGCCAGAGCCGGAGTTGGAGCTATTGTGTGCATTGGTGTTGCCGCCGCCGTTAGCCTTTGACGTCTTGTTCTTGCTGCCATTGTGGCAGCTGCTGTGGGGTGGTGAGACTCCTGCCGCTGATGTGGCTGCCGCACCAACTGCTGCCACAGGCTCAGCACCGACGCTCAGATTCAACGGCGAATTGAATACGGAGGCAGCTAAGCCCTGAAGACTTGCCAGTGCAGCGGCCGTGGCAGGATGGTGATGATGATGCCCGTGATGTGGATGTGTATGTGGATGTGTATGCGGATGCGGATGTTGCTGCTGCTGCTGCTGCTGCAGCGTGGCCAAATTTTGTAATTTTTGCAAATTTATCATGTCTTGCACTGCGGCGGGATTTAAGCAAAAGTCACACAAAATGTTGTCATTAGTTTTCGTAGCCAAAACTCTTTGCCAAATTAGTGGGACTGGCAAAGGGGAAGAGTTGAGGGGTGAGGGCTGAGGGCTGGGGACTTTAGACGGGGGGCTGGGGGCTGGGATGAACACTAATTGCCAGTTTACTCTTGGTTGGCTTTTTCGGGCTTTAGAGGGGATACAAATGATTGCGTCAGGGATGGAAAGCAGCTTTTCGGGGGTCTTGGATAAATTCGAGTATGGGAGAGTACGGAAATTGGAATAAATTGTATATTGTATTCCCGATGTGCTTTCCATTCCCGACTGGTGATCGTGTGGTTATGTTTTGGCTTTCGATATGTACTCACTAGTTCCATTCAGATGCGCCGCAAAGGCCTTGGCCTGGGCCTGCTCCTCCTGCCGGAGGCGCAGTGCCTCCGCTGCCTGATCCTCGACATCGGCATCGGCATCGGCCTCGTCCTCGTCCACATCCGCGTCGATCTGCATGGGCAGCGGCATGGGCAGGGGCATGGCCAGCGGCGAAGCGGGCTGCTGGTTGGCCAGGGAGGCAGCCTTGGCAGCCAGATTCTTGTAGAACTCCAGCTCCTTGACATGGTCCTTGGTGTCGTAGGGGGAGTGGGAGTGGGAATGCGAATGGGAGTGGGAGTGGGAGTGTGGCGGGGGCGAGAGCAGGGCGTGAACGTCCGTGATTTCCATATCATCATCGATATTGTTGTTGTTGTTGTTGTTGTTGGTGTGGTTGCTGCCACTGTTGCTGTGGTGGTGCAGGGAGTGGGCGAGACTGCTGCCGCTCGGGGAGTGGATCTTGTGGCAACTGATCTCCTTGTCAAAGTCCTGCAAGGTGGAGGGAAAATTATGTGTTAATTCATTTGACACCTTGTGGCATGGCATTTAATATGCTTTACATTTCCATCCCAGATTCCATTGAGCAACTGCAAATCACGAAAATTCCCCACTGGCTAAAATTCAATTACACAAATATTTTCCATAATTAATGCATTGTCGATTGTATGCCACGCCCCCGAATGAGCCCTGAATCCCCGCTCATTGTTTGCTGATTGGATTATACGAGTACGTACAGTATTTAAGCGCCAGTCGATGGCATTTTCGGACTCGGGCTCGTATTACATTTCATTTGTGTCAATTGAGGGGACATTTACATGTTTGTGCAACACCACCACCACCACCACACACACACAGAAAGCATTGTGAGCGCCGAGAGCCGAGAGACGTTAATAAGTTAATTTAATTTATGTTGTAATTGTCAGCGCACACTTATTGTTTGGCATTTTGATCCCCCTTCCCGAGGATGAGCTGGGCAATTTATGCAAATTTAATTGGTTGCAATTGCCCGCTCCAAGGGAATTATATTTGGTTACAAGGGACATCAATACTACAATGATTAGTCCTTGAATGAGAGCACTTCCGGGTATTCTTTCGGGTGAAATGTCTCTGTTATATTCGCAAGTTTAAACCCTCTGCTGCACTTTCCATTTAAAGAATCATTTGGTTGTTGGGTAAACAGTTAAAAAAGGGAAGATAAAAAAATACGTTACGTGGAAAGGTAAACCAATATAATTATTGGCAATTAATGCTGGCGACGGCCAATGTGCTTAGCGGGGAGGGTGATGGGGGGCATGGAGGAAACGAGCCACATTAATGCCGGGACGAGCCAAGCTGTCCCAGCGGCGGTCCTTGGACCAGGGTCCTGCCTCGCAGCGTGGCTGAGCTTCAATTAAATTTTATTTGCATAGGAAATTAACATAATTGTAGTGCAAAATACCAACCCAAAAAAAAAAGGTAGCGAGGAAAAAATAGGAAAAAAATGGGAAAAAAATGGGAAAATGGTAAAATCGGAAATAGAAAGAACCCAAGAAAAGCAATAAAAGTAAGCAGCAAACGTGTCAGCAGAGCAGGAAAAGTGTTGAAAAAGTATTTATGCAAATAAATATAAATGTTTGGTGGGTGTTTCAAGTGCGGTAATTAAATGGAATTTCAACGAGGCAGACATCGAGGATTTGATCGCATCGAAGCCCAACAGCAATTACTCCACAATCTGCCGCCTGGATTCCTGGGGGTAAATCATTCGCCGACACTCAATCATCGCCGCTCCATCTATTCACTGTCTAACACCGATGCCAAGTGTGCTATCGGCCGACATGAGAGACAAGCAGCCACATTAATTAAAGCACTTGATTAATTTCATTTGCAACGTGCAGTAAATACATTAAAAATTGACATTTACTGGCGCCGTCAGGTGCACAACAGCCACTACTTAAACAGTTGCCACTCGGCCACTCGGCCTCTGGGTGGGGTGTGGGGAATGGAGCTAGTAATAGGAGCAGGACCAGCAGGAGCAGCAGGACCAGCAGGACCATGGCAGGACTCGAGGTTAGCTGCTCGCTGGTCTGCTCCTGTTGCCGGTGAAGCAAGTTAATGTCATTGAACAGCAAATCGAACTAAATTTATGACACGCCGAGAACGAGAGAGTGCATAAAAAACGGAAAACGAAAAGAAAGCCACGTTAATGTCCTCTGGGGAAGTGACTGTGTGTGTGTATGTGTTTGTGTGTGTGTGTGTGTGTCTGTGCCTGTCCTTTATGCAAACAGGCGACAAACAGACGGCCGCTGACAGCCACTATATGTGGCACATCCATAGTTGCCGCCAAGTGGAATGGAGGGGGAGTGCAGTGCAGTGCAGTGGCGCCCACTGATGTGCAATGAATTAACTTTTCAACATATTTACCCACGCTCAATTGAATGGGACTTTCCCGGCATATTCGAGGGGGATGGGGGATGGGGATGGGGGTGTGTGTGTGTGTGTTCCCTACGGCAGCAGCACCACTGGCAGCACTGCCGCTAAAAGTTGAGTAACAAAACGTTGCAACCATAATGAGGCGCTGACGCTGACGCTGTCGTTTGGCTTTTGTCTTTTTATGCCGTCCTCCTTCTGTAGACTCGCAAATGAGCGGAAATTAAAAACTGATTTGGCATTGGGGAAGCTGCTCTGCAGAGAAGGGATCGGTATTGGGTGTGTGTATGTGTGTATGTGTGCTTCGAGGCAATAGGTAGATGTTCTGAAATAGATTCTTTAGTACAATGACAGAGGTCCTTGAAGCTGAAACTATTATAAAGGCAGGAAAAGTGTACACAGAAACTGTTGCCAATTAGCAAGGCAGCGAAAGCGGCAAATAAATTTTAGAATACCACGAGTTGGTTTATTACATTGAAGTCTTTCAGTCTACACATCTGCACTTGAGTTTTTCCGCTTCAAGTACAGTTTTTCGGCCACATAGCGGTCCTCATTATTGCAGCATCCGATGCGGCATCCGAAGCGCAGCTCAATACAAAAACTCCTTGCCCCCAGAGGGTGGCATGGCATACAGTCGCAGTCGTGGTCAGCCTGTACAATCGTATGCATGCCAAATACCAAACACTCTCCAGAGCACCCTTCCCCATCGAACTCTGCCACCCGACGATCGAACGGACAGCAGGGCCTTTCTTACTTCGTTCGTTTTTTACTCGATTTGCGCCGCGCCGTCAAATAAAAAATGAGCCAAAAAATAGAAAATGAATTGAATTGAATTATTGCAGAGAGCAGGAGGATGCCCACCAATGCCCTGGCGGGGGCCCGATGGTGGGGGGTTGGGGGTGGCACTTGACAGCCTCGAATGTGATAAGCAAAAGCCCCGGCTCGAAATGGAAAATGCGATGGCAGCTTTTGCTTTCTTCTTATTATGCTTCTGCAGCTCTCTCTCTCTCTCTCGCTGCCCCATTCGTTACTCTTTTACTCTCACTCTCCCCCCGTGGATCCACCACCCTTCCTCATGATGCTGCTGCTGCTGCTCCTGTCTGTGTTTTTTATGTAGCATGCTTTTGAGCGCGACGCGAAATTATAATTCACACATGTGCCATACACAGCGGAGTGGGAGCTGCCACTGCTCCTGCTCCCGGTCCAGGTCCTGCTTGTACCACTGGGGTGCTCGCCCATTTGCATGGGGGGAAAGGGGCGGCTGGAAGGGGTATGGGTACTGGGCATGGCTGTAAAAAAATGCAATTGCCAAAAAGTAGCCGGCAAAAAGAAAGCGAAAACGACAACGACAACGACGATGACGACGGCGTCGACGTCGACGAACGGTTGCGTTGCTTGTTTGCTTTAATTGCAAATGGCATTTTTTCCAACAGGAATCGTGGCGCATGGAGGCTACGGGAAGGACATACACGTTACAAGCTGACCAGCAGCACCCCACCATCGGGAGCGCCACCAGCCGATTCCAGGCAGGCAGGCAGGCGGGCAGGCAGGAGGTGGCAAGCAAGGCTCATAAATTGTCGAAAAATATTTGACTTGTTCTATTTTTGGTCAACCAGCGGCCGTGCAGCAAGCAGTGCCTGCTGTGGCCAGCAATATGCTTTTTGTGCCGCCGCCACCAGCCCTGTCCGTGCCACGCCCCAGCCCCAGCCCCAGCCCCATCGCCTTTTCTGTTCGTTGTGTTGCAGGCAAACATTTATGAGGGGCTCGATGTGGGCAGGTTCTGGCTCCCTGCTTGCACTTTTGCATATTTAATGTTTTGTTTAACGCAAATGCACATAATTTCATCACTGACTGTGTGAGTGCGAGTGCGTGCGAGTGTGCGTGGGTGTTGGTCTGGGTGTAGTTTTCGTTTATGTCCTCTCGCCCATTCCCTTTGGCAACTGTTAAGTCGCAGAGATGTGGAAATGCTTTTCAATTAATATTTATGTTGCTTTATGCGATTACTCGCAAGCCTAAATGAAATGCCTGAACCAAGAAATGCTTTCTAGTGGAGTGCGATTCCAGATAGATATTTATGTTTATGTGTTTAGTGATTGATTTGATCTCTGGCAGTTAGCAATTACCGAGCTACTACCTCGAACCGACTCTGCAATCGATCCTTCCACCTACCATCCTCCCCACGACCAGCTAAGTCCCTCAATCCACATTCTAATTAGAAGTTATTGCTTAACGATGCAATTTCTTGCGCCACACAGTGTCGATAAAAATGCAAGCATCAGTTTCAGTCGATGTCCGAAAATACCACTCAGAGAAGGACGGGAAAGGCGAGTGTCCAGCCATTAATGGCCCGCCCAAAACACCACCCAGCAGTGACAAACAAAAGCTGCAAGCTGCAGACGTTGCAATTTCCACGAGGATACATATATGTATGTATATAGCTGTAAATCTATATACGCATGCACCATATATGCAAGTACATAGGTATGTATGTATCACTACCACTGATACATATGTATATAGGAGGAGGAGACGCAGCTGACAGCCGCATGGCGAATGAGCGAACGAAAACAAAAACGAAACAAAACAACAGCGAAACACAAAAACCAAAACAAAAATGTGTAAAAAATGAAAGAAAAGCAGGCGGGGGCCGAAAAGCCATTGGAGCGAGGGGAGGGAGTTGAACGGCTGTAAAGAGAGCGAAGCGAACGAAGGAACAAAACAAAAAAAAGGAAAACGAAATGCGAAATGCGAAAGGAGACAAGAGAAAGGAGCGAATGGAAAGGGGGTTGGCAGGGAGCAGGCATGGTCCATCAGCGGCAGCGGCAGCAGTAGCAAGAGAAGCGGCAGAGGCAGAGGCAGAGCCCGACATCAATGGGCGCGCCACTCAATCAACCCCACTTGGGTGGCTGGCGTGGGTGGCGTGGGTGGAGTTGGTGGCCCAGCGAGCCGCTGCTTGACAACAATGAAGGCCAAGCATTGTCCAGGACTCCCAGGACTTGCCTCTCCTCTCTTCAACCCCCACTGGCGGTCGCCTCACTCTCCCTCTGTATGTCTGTGTGTGTGTGCCTGAGCCTGTCCCAATTTTTTTACGTTTTTTCCGTTTACTCTATTTTTTTTTTCACTTTTTATGCCTTTAATTTTGCTGTTCGGGCTTTCTCCACCTCTTCTGCTCTCTCTCTCTCTCCGTTTGGTGTTGCTTGGGTGGGCATCTCTTTTATGGGAGCGTCGCCTGCTGCAGCTTTCTGACTGCTTGGTCGCTGGTCAGCCGCAGTTATTCTTTGGGGGCGACCTGCCTGGACGTGGCCTCCGATGCGGGGCCACTGGTCACTTCTCTGGTCAAATAAATGCAATTTTAACCCCCTCCCTTCACGTTCAGCAGCCTCCGAACCATCGGGAGTGCCTACCCTTTCCCCTCCCAACATAAATCCTGAAACCTCTCAGAAGCCAACGCCAACCTGGACAACGCCCACGCAAACCCCCCACCACCTCGTGGCTTGGTCTTGCTTTTCACTTTTGGCGGCACACTTCTTTTTTTCCGTTTCTCTGCGCCCAAAAATAAAAAGTAAAAGTTGCGCCTCACCACCCACCATCCACCACCCACTCGCACCCATCCACCCATCCAGCCAGCCTGCCTTCATTCCCCACCCGGTCATCTCCTTTGGCTGGTCAGCCTTTCGCGGTACGGTATACGGGATGGGATGGGATGGGTGTCTGTCGCGGCATTTATTGCCGCAATGTAGCCCCGGGGAGCTGATTCCTTTCCTGCCTCTCCGCTGCTCATTTGCATCAGTATTTTTAATTGGAATTGGCGCTGCAGATAGAGCTGGAGATGGACAACGTCGAGTGGTCGAGGGTAAGGGAAACAAAGAAAATGGGGGAGAATCAGCTTAGAATCACTGTCAATTGATGGGTAATTCTGGGAAAGCCGATCGATTTGATAGGCAAATAGAATCTCTCTCAATTATAGGTACTCCCATCTCATTGGGAAATTATAGTTGGAGCAGATGCGATTGAAAAGTCAAACGACACAAGAAAATCAATCAATTGAATAATCTGTTTGCTATCGCTCTATCGTGAGACAGAAATTCCCTGGGCTTTGGCCAAAAAACTTCCTTTCCTTTGTTACGTCAGGACAGTGTACTAGCATCCTTTCTGTTGTCCTTTTTGAATATCCACAGCACTCCCCAGAGAGTTATTGATGCTTCTGCCTTTTCACCTTTGGCGGCACATTCAGTTGTTCCCTTTGAGCGCCCCGCTTACCCCCTGATTCAACGCAACCACCCACAACCCATAACCCAGCCCCCTACGCACCTCCTGCCACCCCCAACAGAAGGCTCGGACGCCGCTTTTGCCAGTTGCCTTCTTCTGCTATTTTTAACAATTTTTCCATATACAGGACTTTTGTTGTTGTCTTTTTAGTTTTTGCCAACTTCAGCCCCTACACCCACCCACCCCTTTGTGCTCCATCTCCCACTCTCTTTGTTTGTTGTTTGTCGGCTGCTGCTGCTGCTGCTGTTGTCTTCTTTTCTGGCCTTCTTATTGGTCGCCTCTGCCTCATGCTGGCTCATGCTGCCCCATGCTGCTGCCACCTCGTGTTATTCTTATTTTAGGCAACCGTCGTGGAAACACACACAAGTTTTCCGCTTTTATGGCAATTCTTTTCTTTTTTTGGCGGCGCACACACGAATGCGAGCAAACACCCACGAATACTGCCATACTACCACGTCTCTGGGTCTACGCTTCTCCTCTACATTTCTCATTCGTTGCTGTCGCTGTGTTTCCATCAAGAAAACGAAAAAGTAACATTTTTTCGGCTCTCGCTGATTGGTTGCACCCCTCGGCCCATGTGTGTGCCCCAACTTCTGCTGCAACAATAACATTTTTTGTTTTAGCCGTAGACCAACACACCCATTTTATTGTCTCCTCTCGCTGTTGGCTGGGGGTTGGGGATGGGTGGCTGAGGGCTGTTGGCTGAGGGCTGGCGATGGGCCTCTGGAATGTTTGATGGAGCAGAAGAGAGAGCCACTCAGCGACAGGTCCCCAGTGTGTGTATCCAACGATTGGACTGGGGAGATTGGCCATTGTGAGATGATTGAATGCCTACTACAGGAATGGCAATACGAATTTTTCCACTCGTAAAAGTAACATTTTGTATAGAATGAAGTTGTTTTTTAGAAAGATCGCAAAGTATTCGAATACTTTTCGATTGTAGAATTGGTAACATTCAGCCCCTGCCCCTGCCCCTGCCTGCCTAACAAATGACTGGCTACCACTTTATTGCCACAGCTTTGTGCCTCCGTCATGGGTAATCGAGTTCCACTGGACATGGCCCATTCGAGTCTGTGCCAGAATGTAATTACTTTACATATTTGCAGCGTGCCTCATGCTACACTTTCGTTATTAGCACTTTGAAATTAATATTCGTATTTTTCAATTACCACTGACACTTGTCTATGGCAGCCGAGCCCAAAACGGCACACGTTCCTTCTGCCCCTTGCCCCTTGCCCCGTGCTCCTGCCACTTGTCCATGACACTCCCACTCCCCCATTGAGAGCCTACCAACATTGCTGTGGCTACAGGACTGTTGTCGTGGACATATCATACCCAAACCCCCCCCCCCCTGGGTTCATGGCCCATGCCCATCTCTCCATCCCAATGCAGAATGTAAAATGTCATTACCGCTGACATAAATGAATAGGTGCATTTATTGCATTTGACACTGGACTTGGACTGCCACCCGCTGAGAGACAGAGACAACAGACAGACAAAGAGAGAGGGAGATGGCGAGAGAAAAGTTTTGCCTTGGCTTCCATCTTAGTCAGAGGTAATATTACATTACCGTTAGTTAATAAAAGCCAAGTTGAGCTCCACAGGAATGAATGGATGCCGTTGCTTGTGGCCCCAGAAGGTAAAGTTATCGATGGCCCAGCGAATGGTAGGTGAACGAGTGAATGTGTGTGACATACAAACATATTCATACTCATAAAGTACATGCCTGTGTGAATGCAGAGGGATTCTTCAATCGAGCAGAGAAGTTCCGTTAATGGTGCTCATGGGTTTCGTTCAGAGATTAGTATAATTTCTGCATTATAGTACTTGCGAAAGTCTGCTCCCAACTTCTGAAAAATGAACCCCATTCAACTGGAAAATGAGCACACCCTGATGGCTGGCTCATCTTCCAGCTTCCTCCTCCTTTCCTCCGGCTGACCTCCAGTCCTCTGACCGAACGTTGCCATGCCTGCCATATGGGGAGTCCGGGGAACGTGCAACTCGTATAACATTTCTAATTAAAATTTCGTACAGATCCCCAGCCTAAACCCCCGACAGAAGAAAGGTTATTAACATATTTACCATAACCGGAGTGGGAAGAGGAGGGGCAGCAGGAGGAGATACTACTCCTCCCCACATGTACATGTGTGTGTGTGTGTTTGTGTGTTATTTGTCCAAGCTGTTGGCCATTAGTTTGGCATGCAATCGGGCAAGTTGTCCCAAAAAGTAAGTGGGAAATCGTTGCCGCAATCAGGAGAGTCCCGGCCAGAGAGGCGACATACACATACACATACATATGCATGCATGGGTGCCAGTCCGGTGCCTAAGTAGCTGCGCTGTCTTCATTAAAAATTGTGCCCCACACCCTTGCACCCTTCTACCCTTCTACCACCACCCCACCCTACCCCATCTGCAGCAACGGTAACGTTAGAAGTTGCACTGGCTCTGAGTCTGGGTCTGGGTCCTGGGTCTGGCCTCAGCAGTAGCTGTAACAACAACAAATCGGGCTTCATTCCTAATTTAAATGCAAATGAGATTCATTTGACGACGACGTCGTCCAGGCTGCAACCATGGCCCTGCTTCTGCTTGGGCCACCCCCACAAGCCACTCCCTACCCATGCACTTGGTCAATGCCACACACACTCGCACACAGGCACAGGCACATTAACACAGAGTCAGACACATGAGTCTGCCGAGCAAGGAACTCTCTCTCTCCCTCTCTCTTTCTCTGGCCGAATCTCTACCTCCAGCGAGTGGGTTTTCTTTTGGGTGTGCGCCTACATTATGCAAGTAGCTTAAATGGCTACAAAATGCGTTGCTTTGGCGAGATTTGTAGCATACATTAGGGCCGGCTCTGCAGGAGTGCGATTGCTATTGCTGCCTACGTTTAGGCGCTACCTTAAGCTCAACAATGGCGGCCATGTCTGGCTCGGAGTTTCCTCCTGCCCAATGCTCTTCCCTTTTAACTCTCTCTCTCTCTGTCCCTCTCGCTCGCTCGCTTTCAGAGGGCGTCAGGCTGTGTGGACTGCAAATATAATCAGACTGGAAATATGCCATGCTTTTTGGATTTCTTGATTAGTGCTGTTCGTTGATGGGTGTGTGCGTGTGCGTGTGTGTGTGTGAGACAGCTTGTCCGTGTCTGCTTTCAGGCCACTCACCGACACCACTAGGTAGGCTTTGGATTCTGACTTTGCCAGAGAGAGAGCAAGACCGAGAGAGCGAGCGAGAGAGAGAGAGAGTAGAAAAGAAAACTCTACTAATTTCACAAGCTTAAGCAATCCAATCAAACCGTCATCAATGTAAATATTTCCCCGCATCTGTTGTACATAGTAAAAGAAAAAACTTATTACTCATGCGCCACGTTGCACCGAGCACCAATCAATATGCAGGCCATCAAATATTTAAACTAAAACTACAAAATAACAAAAATGGCTACGAAAACTTAACACACACACCGATGTGTGAGCGAGTGAGACAGAGATAGAGAGAAAGCGGGATAGCAAGAGCAAGCCAGAGAGAGAGAGAGAGAGCAGAGCCTGACAAAAGGATTTTAATTGAGTGCAATGGCATGTGAGCGATATGCAGAGAGAAGGCAATGCAGCTATGCAGAACGAGACAACCGATGGGGAAAGACAAGGACAAAATCCAAGCAACAAATTCACCTCAACATCGCCCATCACCCCATCACCCCATCCCCTCATTCCACCCACTCACCGTGCTCGTCTACAGCCAATTCTTGTGGTCAAAATGCATTTTGAAGTTATGCATATATCCTGTTGATTTTTGAAATTATCAAGTCTTAAAATACACACACACACACACACACACAACCGCATACATTTAGTCTGGAGCAGCTGCAGGAGTGGAGTGGGTGGGAATGGGTTTAGCCAGGGGATGGCTGTGGGGCCGACCCTCCTCTTTGCCATTTGTTTCTGACCGTTTTTTGCATGAATTATTAAATGCTATGTAATTTATTTGATTGTGTTTGTGCCAGTGTTGGTGTGTGCCCCTGTGCAGCCATGCACTTGCTTCTCTCCGTCAGTGGCTGTGTCTGTGTCTGTGTCTATGTGTGTGGGCTTGTTGGTATTTATTGCACTTAACTGCTTTGGGGTTACATGTAACAAGGCCTCCCTCCCGCCACCCCATCGACGGCCTCCTTAGGCATGTCTCCATGCCCTTACAGAAGCCGCCTGAGCCTCCCCTTCGTATTGTTGAAATCTTATGCATTTGTCATGAATCTGGAATATTTTCGGTTCGTTTGGTTTCTGTTAATGTCTGTGTGTGTGTGTGTGTGTGTGTGTGTGTGTTAGAGAGATGCGTTTCTATGTATTACTCTTTCGTGTGTTTGTGTATATATTTTCGGGGGTGTCCTTCAACCCACCTACCAACTGCTTCCCCTGCATGCTACAGACATACATTCATACTCGTTCTGTGTTTTAAGCTATTTTTGTTGCAGCAATTTATTGATCAATATTTCAGCTTAGGCGTTGGTCATTAGTTAGTCTGCAGAAGACATCAAGGAACACTCGAACGGAGAGTGTTGAGGGCAGGGAACAAATGGTACACAAAGTGCGTACTATATACGAAAGTTACCCATTTCGTTTCCCTCAATAATCATCTAAAATGCACAGCCCATAGGAAATGTAAAACTGCCATTTTAAAGGTTAACGGGAGAGACAGCTGAATCACCAGCATGGGGCTGCCTATATTATCGAAGATATCGATCGCTGGCATGTAGATATCCCTGTATTCAGGACAACAGAAATCCAGTCAATTAGACAAACTTCCACTACTTTCCGTTGCAACTATCACACCTGAATATTACTTTCAGCAGTCCCATCCTTTCTATGGCCCTATCCGTATCGTATCCCTTCTGCAATCTAATTAACTGTCATTGTGTTAAAAAGACGCCAAACTGGCAACCAAAACTCGCGTCTACACCGCCCTCAGTGCTCTCTTGTGGCCTGCCAGTTGAACAATGACAGCAGCTCCTTGCCCCTCCCTGCGGCGCGCTTGGCTTGCGTGTCAGGCCAGCACCCTTTCCCTCCACCAGCCGCGACATTGGTGGCGCGCTAACACTAATGCGTTGGCAATAACAAAGGTTGCACATGCCTGCCTCCACATATCCTCGCACCCGTGACGCGGCTGCGAAGAGTCGAGTTCTTGGCAACTAATCAATAGAGCAGAATTTTACGTTTAATTAAAAATGTCTGCGTGTGTAAACCAGGGCAGGTGGCAGGTGGTATGTGGCATGTGGCAGTTTGGGAGACAGAGAGCCCATGCAAAATGAAGGCCTGTTCGGGCTGGTTAGTTCTTCGACCCAACTGTCGGAATGGTAATTGCCATTGCTTAATATGCAATTAGTTCGAGCAGCTAAGGAAAAACAGAATCAATTGAAACGCACCTTCAGGAGAGTGCCCAGAAATGGCTGACCAACCAACTGAAATCTTTTCATCTTTTCCCGGCTCCCCCATTCCCAAAGAGACATTATAATTTATCGACATTGAACTGTTTTACACGCGGCTTTGGACTTCCCCACGTATGCCCCCCCCCCACACTCTCACACTCCCACTCACACACCCATTCAATCTTCAGTTCCGTTTACCCATTCCCGGGGGGCACTGAAGACAAGTCCGAATGATGCCGAATGTAATTAGAAATCCTCAGCAAATATACACAGATTTCCACATACGTATTACGTATATAGATGTACATATAGGATAGACATGGGCAGTGGGTGGGATATGCTCATGCTGCTGCTGCTGCGGCTGCATTTGGTTTGATGTGCAAAATGAAGACATTTGAGAGTTTGCGGCTTGGGGTTCGAGCACCGTAGGCTATAGATTTTCTTACGACACACACACGCACACACATTTCCATCTACACATACATATGAGTATATGCAGGTGCTGTGACCGGGGTCTGGAGTTGGGGGCTTGGGTCTACACACACACACACACACACGCCAATACCAACACCTGCTTTTGGCCTTTGTCTGCCCGCTGGCCATGCAAAGGGGGAGGCATCTCAATATAAACTGCCTTCAACATTTAATTAGTGTGTTTTCCCAGACCCGTGTTCTACGTGTATGGGTCTGTTTGTGTGTCTGTGTGTGTGTGTGTGTATGCAAATGTCGAATGGGCGCAACTGTACATGCTCACACACACATGCTGTCTCTCTATCTTTCTCTCTCTGGCCCAAGACATTGACGTTTCGTTGGTTATGCAAATTCCATGCCAACACCTTTTCGGCCAAAGACTAAGACAAACTTAAGTGGGGAAATGGACGTGGGGGGCCTCTATAAAACCCCCCACATATACATACACACATATGTACATACACACAGGCATATACACAATTGCCTTTTATAATTAATTTTACAGTTAAGTGTATTTCAAGAAAGTTAAATTTACGTAAATTCGAAAATTTTGAAAGGCCATTGCCTTGGCCAGAAAACTTCACACACACACACACTTAGTCGTGAGGGTTAGGGCGTAGAAGGGGCTGGCGGATGAGGATATGGAATGGCTTATGAGAGCGTATATCTGTGTTGGCCCGAGACGTTGCTGTGGCCTGTGTCCTGAGACATTTGACTGCTTTTTCGGGGGCCAAGCACTCCTTCCATGGCTAGCACAAATTTTATTGAAATTGCCTGGGTCTGGGGGGGACACTGAGGTCTGGGCTGGGCAACACTTACATTATGCAATCTAATTATCTCTTATGTTTCTCCGCATGGGTGTGTGTGTGTGTGTGTGTGTGTGTGTGTGTATACAAGACAAAATGGCGTCTCAGCTCTCAAGTTGATGTTAGATAAGTGGGGGAGGGACTGAAGAGAAGGAACGTCCATTCAAGTTATCTTGGGACAAAGTTCTATTGCAAGTGCAGGAGAGAAATGCAAGAAAATGGAATAAAAGTTGTAAATATTTAATTGCAAAATAATTGCCACATTTTCCGTATACTCTGCCATAACGAATCATCTTCACAAAATATGTTCCTCTAAGATCAATTCTGAAATTAAAAATAGCCCCAATAGCATCCCCAAAAAGTATCATCCAAATAGCTCTTCCCTACACGATAAATCCTCTATTCGTCTTAATGGAAAATCAATCTAAAATTTTCCTCATTAAACTGCTCGTTGTTCGACTAATGAAATCATTAAAATTGTTTAAAAGCAAATTTTGCGTTGGGCAAGCCAGAGGACACGAATGGGGGGGGCATGCAAAATTTATGTGGCAACTAGAAACTATGTTTTGGCAACACACACACGCACACACACACACACAGAGACGTACATATATATGCACATGTATACCAGCTAGGGTACACGACCAAAGGACATTGCCTTGAGCTGGGGCCGAGACCCAGGCCGAGGACGAGGACGGGAACGGGAACGGGGACGAGACGAAAGCAGACGGACAGACAGCAAAAGTTGCCAGTTGAAGGCAGAGCCAAATCCTTAGCAGAGACACCGAGCAACCCCCTCTGACCAGAGCCCTCCCCCTGCACAAACCACTGCCACCCCGTCCTCCTCCTCCTCTCGCAACTGTCAGCCGCGTGTGCTACTTAAACCCTTGCCCGAAAACTATCCTAGAAGAGGAGCGGAAGAGGGAGGGGTGGGCTTTGGCCGAGGAAGGGTGGCCAGACATCGAAAACATGATTTTAGTGTTTCCAAATTTGAATTTTAAACAAGTCATAATATAATTTGGCTAAGCAGCAACAGTAACCGGCGAAAGCCAGCCGGATAGGCAAAGACCCAGCCCATCCCTTATCCTTGGGCCAGGCAGGCAGGCGGGCACTTGGCCCATGTCTGTGTCCACTTGCCGGGCTTTAATCCGGCCAACCATTCCCCTGCCATTTCACGGGATCCGATTCGAAGTCCCAGCCCATTCGAGCCGGCATCTAGAAAATTAGTTCAAGCAGAAGGCGGCCCGAGCTCATTTTTCTCTCATTTTCCACTCTTTGGCGCTTTTCTTTGCCAGCCAAAATTGTGAAATTTAAATTAGACGCAAAAGTATCTATGACCCGCCGAAGGGGTGTGAGTGTGTGCGTGCAAACTATCTCACACGAAATATTGTAATTTTCTTGCAACTAAAGACGTAAACGGATATTAGCAGCAAATTAAGCTCCTTCAATCCCCGCCCTGTTCACCCACTCTCCCTCTCCCCCTCTGCTCCTTCTACATTCGCTTTAGGTACCGCTCAGATCCACCTAGAGATGGGAATAAGCTGCGAAAACGATAGTATAGTTTAGTATTTTTCAAATTGCACTCCTCTCGAGTCTGTCAGCCACTCAAGACTGTATTTGACTTGATCCCATCATGCTAATCGGCCAATCGATAGTTGGTAATCAGCACATCTCCCATCTCCCATCTCCCATCTCCAGCGATACCGAATAGTTGATTGGAACGGAACCCCTTCAGCCCAGGGCAGCATGGAACCACCACTTCGATTCGGGTTGCTGCTGCTGTCGTCTTGGGCTGTGGTCTGCCAAGGGGTCGAGGCAAATAGCTTAAATCATACTCCTGTACGGCTACATTTTAAATATGCTCCTTTGACCCTCTCTCCGACAAGGGGCTGCAAGGAAGTTCACTTGGGTTCAGTTTGTGTGTGTGTGTGAGTGTGTGTGTGTTGGCAGGAGGAGGCGGGCATTTCTAGGGCGTTGTTATCGTCAACTTGGCTGGCAAGCATTTTCCATTCTAATTTCTAATTATTTCCATGCGAGAGTTTATGTGTGTGGGAGAGCGTATACAAGTGTGTGTGTGTGTGTGTGTCTGACCAACTAGGTGGGCGGACTATATCCTCCCACCCCGCCCGGACGTCCACCCTTGTGTCTATCTGTCTGTCTGTCTGTCTATGCGAATTAATTAAGTGTTTTCGTGCGCGGGCAAAATCCTTTTGCGGTTCAACTCCGCTCCGCTCCTCTCTGCTCCGTTCTGTTGTGTTCGTTTCGGCCCTGAATATGGGTTGGGCTTAGAACTTTTGAGGTTTAGCCAAGGCGCATACACATATCGGTAGGGGTGGGGTGGGGTGGTGCTGGGGTTTTGCTGAAAATCAATTATAAATTAAACATTTATTAAAGAAAGCGCACACATTGCCAGGAGGCAGCCGTAGATGGCTTGCCCTCGCTCTCGCAACTGCCCCTTCCTCGGCTCCCTTTAACCCTTTCTGCATTTGCCTATGCAAATAAGCAGCGGCATAAATAATGCGACATCATTATTTAGGCAGAGGTAAGCCATGGAATATACGACATGCTCCTCCATGCTCCATGCTGGAAGAACCACGCTCCCTACTCCCTACTCCATATCCGCACTCTCTACAGAACATTTTTGTCGTCAACTGGCAGCCAGGCAGCGATCCATGCATCCATCCATCCATCAATTATGTCTGCAGCTGAAGCAACGCTCCGTCAGGGCAACCGGCCCCGGCTTTGTCTCATTTCGATTGTCTTCAGAGAGAGGGAGAGACTGGGGATCGATCCTCCGCTCCCCTTTTGATTATGCAGGCGCGGAAGGGACATCAAACTCGAAACCCGAATAAATGTGACGGCCTGCATGCATACTATACGACTTGCGGAATATGCTGATAGATGCGCCAGGTATAACTGATTTGTGTGTACTCGAACTCGAACTCGTACTCGTATATATCTGAATTGGTAATTTGCTATAAAGCGACTTTAATATGGCACGCAGTACCGCAGCCGCCTCCTCCTCTCTCTCTTCTTTTGGAGGATGCTTTGCATACTCATCCCCGGGTATCGGGGTTCGGGGTATCGGGTATCGGGTATCGGCTGGGTGTACCAATATGTTTTGAATCTACATGGCTAAGTGGGCTGGGCCGCGGACAGGCCGCTTAAAGATACAAATTTATACGCAGAGTGCAGATGTCTAGCAGCGACGACTGGCTAGGTGCCAGAACAGGAGATCGCCGGTCATGCATTGAGCATTTCAAAACATCAGACTGTCGTCTGATATATCTGTCACAATTAACTTTAAAAAAAAATAAAACTTTTACAGACAATATATTTTTGTAGTCTGTTTATTTTGACCTCTGATTTATTAGATGGAATCGGTGGTGTGGCAGCATCTGACTGAGATCTGCATTTGAGTATCAAAATATCAGGCTATCGTCTGAGATATCTGTCAAAATTAACTTAAAAATAAAAAAGAAAGATAAAAGGCAATATATGTTTGTAGTCTGTTTATTTGGACCTCTGATCCATTAGATGACATCGGCGGTGTGGGCTGAAGGTGGCTGCATCTGACTGAGATCTGCATTGGAATCACTTCTTCTTGGACGAAGGGCAGGGCTCAGCTGTCTTGCCCTGCCTCTCGAGCTTGGCCATTTCCTGCATGACTATGCACGTGGGCGGAACGTCCAGGCAACGGCACTCGACGTTGGGCAGACGCCGCGGCTTGGGTTTGCGGCACTCGGAGTAGGATGGATAGGGGACCTTCACCTTGACGCAGTCAGTCTTAACGCGTGTCACCAGGCAGGTTGGGGGATCCCGGGCAGGCCGACAGCCGGGTATTTCTATTTTGGGGCATGCTCCCTCCTTGGGGCACTTCTCCTCGCCGCAGTCGACGACGTTCTTCACCTTGCGCTTGCGACGGGCAATGGGCGCCTTCTTCCCCTGCACGTGGCAGCAGATCTTCTTGGGCTTGATCTGCATGGGCGGGCACTCCACCCAGGTGACCTGGTACTTGCGCGCGGCCTTGTCCGAGATCTTGTAGAGGCATTCGTCGAAGCGCGGATAGGAGCCGACGCAATCATTGATGCAGCACTCCGGTGGCATCTTGACCAGATGGTGGAACTGAAAGCTGTCTTTCGTCGGCTTCTTGTCGCTCTTCGCAAAGGTCGAGTTGTCGCATTCTTTTATCTGCGAGCAGGCATCTTTGTCCCCCCCGCACTTGGGGGACGGCCTGTGCTCCTTTGAGTAGAGACGGTGCTTGTGCAGCAAGCCCAGGATTTTGGGCAACTGGTGCACCTTGGTCCTGGTCCCAGCAAAGCACATTTTTTTGATTTCAAAACAGAACCGAAAAATCACGAATTTCTGGATAAATTTCGAAAAACTTACAACCAAAATTCCCGAAAAATTTTCAACCCAAAACCGAAACCGATGTGTCTCCAATGAATTCACAAGCCAGACTGAAATTCCCAGCCCCCAACAGGGCCCAAGCAATGGAAACGGAAACGAAAACTTTTGTCGAGGCCTTCTCTATAGCCAAAAATGTTTCACATTTCCCTTTGCTACAAGGTCGATTCGACTGATAGAAGTAGTCATTGATTTTGTGGCTGGGCGCCTGGGCTTGTCCTCCCGTCCCTTTCGTCAGTCTCAAACACACTCTCGGCCCAGTCGTACCAAAATTGTCCGGTTATTTTTTGGAAAAAAATTCCATAAACAATAAAATTTCCTTTGGCTGTAAAAAATTAAATAGAAAATAGAGATCAAAAATGTTCCGGCTTCTGGGGCACCCGACGCATCAGGCCGCAAAGAGGGGCATGATGTGCGTGAAACGGTCCACGGAGCTGAAGTTTCCTGTGCGACGTTATGCGGATGACGACTGCAAGCCGAACGTCTGTGAGCCAGCCCCCCCGGAGGAGACTAGGTGCGGACCCAAGTCGCTGCGGCAACCCTGTGGGGTCAAACCGGAGAAAAAGGAGAAGCCAAAGGAATTTTCCAAGCCGGCGAAGCCCTTTAAGTCGATGTGGGACATAGAGGGCTGCCCACCGATTTACTGCGAGCTGCCTGGTGCCCGCTACGACGTCAAGTACTATCGCATATCGGACAAGGAAAAACGCAAGTACCAGGTCACCTGGAACGACTGCCCCCGCATGGTGGTCAAGCCCAGGAAGGTCTGTCTCTACGATTCGATAGTCCGCCCGAAGCCCTGTCGTCGCAAGCGCAGGACGAACGAAGTCCCCAAGGATGCGCCCAAGTTGCAGAATCCCATGGAGTGCAAAAAGAACAAGGAAGGCGACAAGTGCATCCGAGTTACGATGCCCTGCTGCGGTGCAGCTCGTATTCCGCCGACATGCGAGATCGTCAGGGGGCCGGCTACCTGCAAGAAGCGTCGTGCTCCGTACCCCAGCTTTTCCGAGTGCAAGAAGGAAGATCTGATCGAGTACCCACCCATCGAGTGCAAATGCCTTCAGCGTCTGACCCAGTGCGAGGCCTGGGCGGTTCTGCGGCGTCGCCTCTCCCAAGGTAAAGGACCTTTCAAGAAGTGTGGAGAGGTCTAACCATCGAGCAGTGTGTCTTGAGACTGGAACATTTTTGGATCTATAGCACAAATAAACAATAAATACGGCCACAGTGACACTTCACTCATTTAGGGGCAGAGAAATTCTGCATGTATTCGGGGAAAGGCTGGCCACGAGTGCAGGCAGCTGCGGAGACTGCAGGCGCAGGCGCAGTCGCAGGAAGTGGCAGTGCTCCAAGAAACAGACGCCTTTTCCGAGCTGCAGCATCTGCGGCGTCACCTATCCCAAGGTAAAGGCCCTTTTAGGAAGTGTGGGGAGAGTGGAAAATTGTTGGATCTATAGCACAAATAAATAAAAACTCGGCCTCATAGACATTTCACTCATTTAGGGGGCAGAGGGGGCTGGATTACCAAAAAAAAAATGCTGCATCTATTCGGGGAAAATCTGAGCAGAAAACTGCCTTCTCTAGGGGTTCTCTCGTGTCGTCTACTGGCCAAGAGTGCAGGCAGCTGCAGAGACGGCGATGACTCCTCCAAATCAAAGTGCGGCAACTCCAAAACCAGGGCCGAGCCCAGCTGCAAGCGCAGTCGCAGAAAGGGGCAGTGCTCCAAGAAACAGACTCCTTTTCCGAGCTACTCGGAGTGCAGGAGGAAGCCAACTACTCCAAAGCCAGCAAAAGAATGCGATTGATGGCAAGTGGATAACTGACCTTGGAGTAGCTTGTCAAAATTTTGAATAATAACCAAAACAAAAATCTTAAATACATTTTCGTCCACCAAAATGCTGAAATCGATCCTCAGACTGCAGCCCAGGATGTAGTCCAACCAATGCCGACAACGGCTCTACGATGTGGCCTGGGCGCGGCGTACCAGCTGCCCCAAAACGGGGGTAAAACGATCGAGGAAAGGCTGCATGGAGGAGCTGCAGAAGCTGCAGAAGCTGCCAGTACCGACCGGATGCGAAAAACAATCCACACCGCCCGACGTGGATACCGCTCCGCCATTTTCGTCAAGGCCCGCATCGAGTGGCCAAATAGGAGGAATCGGTGTCTCGGATTGGCTGTACAGCGAACAGTGGCAAGCTGGGTTCATCGATCTGGTCATTGAGGATAACCAAATGCTCATACATGGTGCAGACGCTGTTGCCTTAATTTAGAGCTGTCAAAAAACCTAAGAGCACAGCTACATATATTAGAATTCAATCGAATATGAATCTAGTAGTCCTGGAGTCTACATTCCCAAAAATTTTCTGTAAGCGAACAAACCTTTATCCAAATTTTTCACAAGCAAATCAGTTTCGGTACCGTTCGGATCATTTCTCTGGATAATTTTTTTTTCACAAATTTTCACTTTTTGGATTTACGTATCTAAATTATAAGCAATCGAGATGCATTCTTCGTGGGCAGCCAAATTTGTGGGACCTAGAATGGCTACCGGAGCAAAAGTGCCAGCATTTTTGAGGGGCATGCGGACGTCGGGCAGCCCTGCATTGGTGAACCACAGGGATAGGCTGCTGAAGAGCCAGCATCGGGAAGCGATCCAATCCCAGTTGGGGAACCGCCAACCCCGATACGACGAACAACACTACAAGCCCGTTTGCTACCGGAACCGCGTCTATGAACGGACTTGGCCCGAGTACGAACTTACGGAAGAGGTCGAAGAGACCCCAAAGCCTGTCACGACGCGTCGCCCCATCATCAGACTTAACCGGAGGCAGCAAGTTCGTCGGACCAATGCTTCGTGGGCCGATGAAAGCCAGGAACGATATGATGACACCAAATACACTCCAACCCGCTGGACCGAGCAATCCTATCAAAGCACCTGGGAGGAGCCTCCGCAGCCAAAAGCCTCCAAGCGCCACAACAACCAGAGCCATGCCGACGAAAGGACTGAGACTCGCAGGACCCGCTAGGAAAGGACTCGGCCAAGACCGTGCATAGGCCTACGCCTAAAACTAGAAAACCCCATATATTCCAATCAAATAAACAAAATTAATCTTATTAATCTATTTCTTACAAAAGTTCTTACTCATGTCGGCGTTAACGAGCATAGGGAGTGGGCCGGGGGTTGGCAGGGGGTTGCAGGGTGCCATCATTGCTATTATATTTATTTTGGGATTTTGACACTTTCGAATTCATATCACAAATTTAAGGATATTTCAGGAATATTTCTAATGCTCAAAAACCGTTCCGATCGGCTGGATATTACAGCCAGCACCAATTCGCTCTGAGGAGCGAAATCTCTGGGTAGCATCTCTGGTTCCTATGGCAAACATTTATATTACGGAATACAATTTTGTTTAAAACAAATCTGGCCTTTCGATTACGTATTGCTTCTAAGCAGGAACGAGTCTCTGATTTAGTATCACATTAGTTTGTGCCTTCAACCTGTCCGGACAAATCAAAATTTCCTTCCGAAATAAAATTCTAACATCAGGCCTTGCGATTACGTAGGCTTCGAAACAAGAACACATTTCAGGCCTAGCAGCATATCAGTGTGTGCCTTCAACCCGTCCGGACAGAATCAAAATTTTTTTCCAAAATTAAATTCTCGGGTAAAACCAACATTTTCGATTGATAAAAACTGTAAAAATCGGCTCCTGAAGCCGGTTCGACGGGAGTAACGAGAATGTTTCTCCTAAAGAATACGACATCGCTGATGCAGGTGTTGTGCAAGCCGAGACCCAACTTTCTGCTCTCGGGCTGCGGCGCCATCAGGAAAATGGACTCGCTGTACGGAGCCGACGACTGCGGGGATTGCGGGGAGAGCTACCCCACGCTGCCGATGCGGAAGGATCTCAAGCGGATGAAGGCCCCCGACACCACGAAGATGACCCATCCCTGCTGGCAGTCGCTGCGCCGCACCGAGTACAAGTGCCGCACCGATCCGGAGTTCGCGGTCGAGTCCTTCATCTCTGACAGAGCGAAGTGCCTGGCGGACCCATGTGCCTCCACCTATCCGGCCACGGATCTGAAGTTCTACCGGCCTAGCGACAAGCTGAATCGCAAGTACCAGCGCACTTGGGTCGAGTGTGTGCTGAAGCGCCGCAAGCGCAAGGCCAAGTGCATCTTGAAGCCAGTGAACCTCAAGCGCCGCAAGCGCAAGGTGAACAAGATCACGTCCTGCAAAGTGGATCCCTGCAGCATCAAGCCGCCCGACCTGAGTCTGAGCTCCTGTGCCAAGAGGAACGAGCTCGGGCCATGTCCAAAGACAAAGATGCCGTTCTGCAAGTCAGTAACCGCTGACACCAGGTGCAAGGTTGGAACCCGAGGCCCGGGAACATGCCGCAAGCGTTTGACCAAGTACCCGAGCTTCTCGGAGTGCTTGATCGATCCCTTGCCGGACGCGCCACCCACCGAGTGCAAGTGCCTGGAGCGACCGTCCATGTGCGCCGTCTGGGAGTACTATCGTCGCAAGAAGTTTTAGCCTGCCGATCAAACAATACCCCAAGAAAATAGCAATTACAGAGCACCTACTTTAGGCACACACAAATCCCGTTGTCTTTTCTTTTCCTTTCAGAACTGTCCTGGCTCTCATTCTCATTCCTTACATTCATTTGCTTTCTAAATTCAAGGTTGTAAAATCTACCCTCGGAAACCCACTGGAACTATGCAGCTATCGAAGCTTCGCCTCATGGATAAGTTCCGGCACTCCAGGATCGGCTGCACTAGAGCCCAGGATGTGTTTCCATACCAACTGCCGCAGGAGAAGCTGATGGCCGAGTACCGTGAACTGGAGGCAAAGTGGAATATCCTGCGCACGGCCCTCCACCAAACCAGCAAAAAGTGGCAGACCCAGAGCCCCCAGCCCCAACCGAGTCCGGAGAAGCTGCGCCTGAACGAGATCCCCTGCCTCAACAGGATCGAGCTGCCAGGGGGGGTTTTTCTGTTTCGTGGGCACCGAAAAGAGTCTCCCCATCTGCAGACCGTTTTCCTGTGCAAAGTCCTGGTAAAAGAACTGCGGCGCTAGAGCACTAAGAGGAGGAGAGAGAACAGGACTGGGTTCTGTCTTCGGTAGCCAACCAAACGAACTTTTCCGGATTGCGTCCTTTATTTCAAATCTATAATTCTTTTGAAGGAATAAAAATATTTCGATCGTATTACCATACCATAACTTGTGTAGCCTCAATCGTGAGAATCGAGTTAGCATTGACTTTTGATTCGGAATCAAGATACATTTTATTTTTAGTTTGAAACATTCGAAACTGCCTGCCAAATCACTTGTTCGTATAATACGCGTATAGTTCCTTGTTTTAGTGTTCCCAATCGAGACAGAGAAAACCCGAAAATAATCATGGCGGGAACCTCCATTTTAGCTTCCATTTGTGCAGGACGCTTGACAAAATTCCTCGTTAACCACTCGAAGTCCCAGTCCCATCTAATCCGAAGGCAGGCGCAGCCGAAGGCCGCTGGGGGATTTGACTACTTGAAGCCATTTGCCTCATCCCGCCAGATCACGGCATCACGGGCAATGCCGAAGGCGATTAACTACGACTTTACCTCGAAGTGGACCTCGTTCAGATCAGGCTGCCAGCGATCGGCGATGGAGAAGCAGCCCGACATCTACAGTCTGTCCCAGTCGCAGGGTACGCCAGGGGACAAGATGATGTCGCTCCCGGTGTCTGTCCAGGGAGCATTGGCCGCCAAGTCGCAACCTCTGCAGATGTTTCAGCTATTGGAAGCCTTACGGCCTAGGGCCCTCAACCTGACTCCAAAGTTGCTATTCTATCCGGGCAGAATGTTGAGAAGCATGGCCCAGATGTCTCCCACTCTGCTTATGGGCAGACAATACACCATGGGACCGCGCCTGGCCTCTTGCGTCAATAAGCAGACTCTTTGATCGCATCAAAATATTACGTATACGTTTCTAAATTGACACGTCGTGGACTCTGATAGATACAGTCCTGGCCAAATTCAGCTACAGCTTGAACACAACACTACCGTACGGAAATTGTGTTGTGACTGAGTTGTACTTGAAGATGGCTCCCGGGCTGCTCTCTCAAAACCAAATTATTAAAGTAATCGTATTAACGTGTTCATTCAAAAGAAGTCTTTTTTTCACTGGGAAATGGGGCAGGAATGATGTTTCCTTCCACTTAAAAACTCATACGAATCCAATAGAGTACCAGTTCAAAGAATAATACATAGATGCTTATGGGTTTGGCCTCGCAGTTGCTCCAAAAGGTGTAGATGCTCTCCTCAAGCCGCTGAGATCAACAAGATCCAAGTGGGCAGGACCATCTCTCAAGACGAGGTCTGTGCAAGGAACAAGGCCTCAAGACAATATTTTGATGACTTGAGGATGGTTCATGTGTCGTCCTGTGAGCTCTGACGGAAGCTGTGCATTTCAACTGAAGAGATCCTGTCAGAGCCCAAGGGGCAATTAAAAAATATTGAATAAATAATTGATAATCGAATGGTGATACAAGTTAATTCTGATTCTTCTGTTTGCTCAACTTTCTGACCTTTTACACCTACTGAGCACTCTGAGACCAATCTGTCTAGTTCCTGCCTGGGGTTAGACTTTCGTTTGGTCATTATCATCCAGTTTCCAAGTTAGAACATACGCTTCTCAAAATTTTTCCTTCTAAAAATAAAAATTTTTGTTCAGTTTCACCGGCAATATGATCTCTCGTTCGTCCACGATGATGATATGTGCGCGAATGGCCAATCGCTGCATCACGCACAGGGGCAGGACCGAGCTGAGTCGACGATTCAGTCAGGCGTGTCTCGTGTTCCCGGACAGGGACGCCAAAAAGACGCAATCTCTGTGTGAGATCCGTACGATTGGCACCGTCGATCCGACTTCCAAGGACTCGCAGATCAAAGGCAGCTCTGCCACCGAAGGGCGGCATGGACAGACGTTGGACAGTAGCTATGATGAGTGGGATCAGCTGTTCTACAATGCCGAATTCGGGGTACCAGAAGAAGACAATCCGAGCACTTATCAGGCAGAGGACTCCATCAGTGTGAAGACTCTAACTGCTGGCGACATAGGCACGTCACCGATTGCGTATCAATCGAGAAAAGGTTATCATGACATCCGTCGGAGAGCTAGCAGAAGATCTAGTGATGAGGACTACGACCATCCTCCTTTATCGGGAGATGGTAATGCGGACCAGGAAGCAAAAATCGCCAATGATCCAGAAAGTCATTTTCGTCCTGCCCTACCAGTCCACAAGGAACGCATGAGCCAGGCAGTTAGGGGTCCAGCTATTGATCCATTCACATTCAGTACGATGATCAACGAGCAGAGGTTCCCTGCTGACAACCGCGTTTCCCAAGAACCAACGCATCTATCGGGATCGGAAAAGAGTGCCAGCCGGATCTACCTCGACGAAATTCAGAGTATGTGGCACCGTGACCCCGTCGCTAGATCCACATCCACATCCACACCCATATCCACAGACGTATTCAACGCAGACCAGGATACGGACACGGCCGCTGAGCTTGACCCTTTCGCCGATGTAATCATGTCAGACAAGGAACAGGACCCTGAGATGGCCAACAAGACCTTCGACAAAATGCAGAGTATGAAGGACTCATCCACTTCCAGGAAAGACGAGAACCAGGACCAGGACCAGGTTTCCAAAACCGGAGCCGCCTCGGACTTTGGCGAGTTCCTTAGCCGCGCATGCCAAGATTCAGAGCCCAAAGATACAATAGAACCCTACAGACCCTTCAAAACCATACGAGATCAAGATCCTATCAAGTCCACCCCAAGTAATATGTCCACACCTCCGAAGAGTCAGTCAGTCCCTGCTGCGCCAAAAGGACATGTCAAAGCGAGAAAGTATACTCAGAAAGTGACGGGGGATAAGCGTGCTGGATCCAATGTGGACTCCAAGGTACGCCGCATCGATCCCAAGCTATCGGATAAGCTATCCAACACACTAGTGGTCCTTGCCGTTCTGCAGCAAGCCTTTAACGAACTGAAGTCTGGAAAAGCCAATCTCAAGACCAGGGTCTCCGTTACCAAGCCTAAAAAATAATGGGCGGACCAAAATTATTATTTTAGTTCAACAATAATTGAAATAGACCAACGGAAATGGCTGGAAATAATTCATTTTATATATAAATTATACAAAAACCGATATTTTTACGTAGTTTTCTGGGTACCTAAATATTGATTCCTATGCATATTCCACCCCCAACTCATGCCAATTCGAACTGTACGAAACTTTCAAGGGGACTGAATGCGCTGGAGGGTCGTCCGATTGTACATTCACTTTGCCATCGATGCCAGTGCGGAAAAGCTCAACGCAGCGACAGCAAACACACAAAATGCGAACAGCAGACTGCGCATGTTTAAATTTAATTGAACATTTAGCCAAATTAAAATGCATTTTATTACGCAGACTCGGCCGGACTGGACTGACTTTGGCATGGAAATGGAAATGGAAATGCAAAACAACGCGCGCCCAATCAGCCAGGCGAAGTCAGTTGCAGTTGCAGTCGCAGTCGCAGTGCAGGCCTCAGCCAGACAAACTCCCAGATAGATAGAGAGAGAGACTGGAGGAGACTGGAGACAGAGGACAAAGTTTCTGGCGGAGTGCTGGCTGCTGACTGCTGGCTGCTGACTCTGACTGGGCCTAGGCACGCAACGGTTATTCGGTTTTCTTGGTTTTCTTGGTTTTGTATTTCGGCTCTGAATTGTTGGCAGTGTTTATGCGAAATTTGGCACAGATTCGCCAGCCAAAGATTCGATCTTGAGGCGGAACTGGGCGAGAGGAGCGACACATGCACACACACACACACACAGATAACTGGTTGGCTAACATGCGTTCCTGCAATTGTTTAATAGCCTAATTAAAATGTGCGAGGGAACAGGTTGGTTGAGAAAGTCGGGCATTGGCTCGTATGCAAAAGCCATGGCCTGAGCTGAACCGAGCCGGGCTGAGCCGAGCCGAAAGTAGCAGCAGCTTGCATGACTGTCATGCATCACCATCTGTGCTGTGACGTGATGTGACATGACTGCGGTACAGACCGTACCGGACTGTACTGTACTGTACTGTACTGTTATGCGGGTGGTTTGTCAGCTGCTAATGCTCGACTACTCTCTGCTTTCTGTTCTCTGTCTCTCACCCACCCATCTCCCAGATTTGTCTCTGTTTTTTTTCTTATTTCTTGCAATTACATTTGGCTGTTAATTGCATTATGCATATTTATGGAAACACCCCAGCAGCAGCTACAGCTCGAGCTGCTGCTATTCCTCTACTCCTACTCCTGTCCAGCAGTTGAGTCAGCAGAGGGTACAATGCCGGCTCATTAGCATACATCAGCGCGTTAAGCTCGTCCAGAGTCTGAACGAGTTATGAGCATAACAGGCATAACGCTTGTCAGACAGCGTCAGATCCATCCACATCCCATCCACATCCCCATCTCCATCAACTGAACAGCAGCCCTGAGTAGCCCTGGCATGGCTTCCCCTCTAATTTAAATTAAAATGTGAAAAACACTCTGGCAGGACAGGGAAAGGGGCTGGGATAAAAAACAACACAGCGAGGAAAAACTGAAAATGTGCATGGAAAATCAAATCTAAAATAGCTGCCGGACATGACATAATCAAATTGTACGGCCAAAACACTAGCCAGCATAGTTGGGAGCGGAGAAAATAGGATTTTGTGGGCATGTGAGAGCGGTGCGATGCGGTGTCCAAGTAGATTTCAAATGAAATGTAATTTTATATTTGTATATCTAGAATGTTGCAAGTTGATTTCACGTTTAATGTTGAGCTCGCCTTACTTCTTGACAATCTCTCAGATTACAACCTCCGAAATTCTCTCGTACTCTCTCTCTCTCTCTTCTCTTGTTTCTGCTAGCAAACTCTCATGCTCGCACACTCTCTCTTCAAGGCACAAAGCAAACACCTAAGAAATGTCCAGCTCTCAGCTCGAGGCTCTTTTTGTTCTTAGGGGTTCCATTCGCACTTCTCTCCGAGAAAAGCTGCTGCTGGCTGCTGCCCTTGCTGTGCGCCTGGTACGCTCAGCCATGGATTTCAAGAGAAAGAGAGGAAGACAGGCCCAAACAGAGCGAGAGCGAGAGCGGGAGAGTAAGAGAGGCACTCACTCCGCCAAATGGCTGCAATAAATAATTGTGGCCACTCTCTCCGTTCCTCCCGCACTCCAAAAAACTGCATTGCATGCACAGGCATGAAATATGCCAGAGAAATATCAATAAGTGAGCGGACGAAAACTTTCTAATCGCACTATAATTGCAGGAGAGAAAAATACCGAAATTAAGAAGAAAATAGGAAACGGGGAAACTGCTGCGATAGCAAAAAATCTTGCTGCATGTGCAGTGGCAATAGAATGCATGTGACATTTATACATCCATAGTTCAAAATCGAATTAGCATCCATTCCGAATTGAGCGGTAACTGAGCAGCATCTAATAAGCACACACCATTAACACCGAGCGACATGCCGCGACTTGGCTAAGTGTTGACAGGTATTGGGCCATACTCGTAAGCCAATTTATATGCCGTGATTAGGCCAGATCTACGGAATACAGTTTACGGCAATGACACGTGCACGACACTTTCATAATTAAGGAGAGAACTGGTAGAGTGGAACTGGTTTCCCCCATTCCCATTCCCATTTCCATTCGAGTGCTGCTGATCTGCAGATTGATGTGCTGCGCCTTGAGGCTGCTGCTCCCTACGACTATATCGCGATCCCATCTCATATGGAGTCAGTGTATCAATGATCGGGCAGGCGAAGAGCCAATTAGGCCGAACTTAATTCCGCTCCTGCCCCACCCAATTAAGCGAAAGAGCACAACGCAGGACCCTCCTCCATCGGTGGGTACAGTGCAGGAATACATATCGTTTAATTGAAATAATTACACATTAAGTGCATTAATTATTTTCACTTGCATGCAAACCGGGGACGACAGCACCGAGGACTGAGCCAGAGCCAGAGCCAGCCCGAAAGGCGCCTGAGACGAACGAGGCTTCGGCCTGCGCCTTTTGCCTTTTCGCGTAATTATTAATTTAAACCATTCGACGACTCCTTGGGGTATCGTAGGCTACGTTACGACTTGCAACAGCAAACAGCACAAAGCACAAAGCAGCAACTTGCAACAACTCGTTTTGTTGCTGCCGTTAGCTTAGGTCATAATTATTAACGCAAAATCATAATTAAAAATGTATTTAGCCAGACTTTGAAATATGTTTTAGACGCGCCCAAAGCACTGTCCAGTCCAGGGCGAGACGCGTGCAAAGGACGATAGCCCGAGCGGTATAATTAGCTGGAAATATAGCGTCTAATGTTGGGGGTGTGTTATCGTCTATACCCCAAGGGGGCTGGGATTAGTTGTGGCACGAATTACAACCCTTCGCATCGATTAGAAGTCCCTTTACTTTACTTGTCGCCTGATTTGAATGGCTGAGACTTTGTATTTTGACGGTGCCAAATTTTCATTTAGTTACCAACTAGCAGAACTGTTGATTAGGCAGCGCAATAGCGGGATGTATGAATTCTCTTTGGAGACACAGAGTACATTTGGCTCCTCTTTTGACGCTGTTTCCAGTGCTCTATGGCTGCTGCTGTCTCTCTTAAACTAATTAAAACGTACAATACCCAAATTAATTACTAAAACAGGTTAAGTTGGGCGCAATAATAGCCTTCAATCCCCTGTATCCCAGTGTGTGTTTCGCTTTTGGCCATGCTGTTGCCGTGGCCGTGGCCGTTGCCGTTGCCGTCGATGAGGATGATGTCGCTCCTGCACCAACACCTGGACCTGCACCTGCACCTGCTGTGGCAGTATCACTGTCTATGGATGGTGCTGATGCCCTTAGTGTTTGGCGCTTGAATAATTATTGCAGTCAACTACGGTTCAGTTCGGTTCGGATATCAACTGGCTTTCGGGCACCCCCCCAGCACGTCAATTGTTTTATTAGTGGCCCTCAGGCCGGGGTGTGTGGCGTGGACAACGCGGCGTATGTGCGATGTGTGGTGTGTTTTTGGCCGTGTTTGTCTGTGTCTGTGTGTGTGTGTGTGTGTGTGTGTGTGTGGGTGTGGGTGGGGATATCTATGCAAATATAGTGCTGAATATATTTACTAATAACTATTTTACCTTAGCGACATGTGTCGCGCTTACCCACCAACTGAAAGCCACTTTTCCCTTGTGTTGTCCTTTTTGGCCAAAAGTTTTGCGTCAATGTTTTGCCCTGTATTGCTCCACCTTCTTTTTTTGTTCTATTTTTTCTGTGCGCTGTGTAGCATCTGTCAGCTGCGGTGCTCATAATTTATTGAAGCACATAAATTTCACTTAATTGGCACTGCCAATAATGCAGCAGCAGCAACAACAACAACGAACCGTCACAAAGGCCACTAACGATGACACAAGCAAACTATTGAAAAGTCCTTTGGCCTCCCTCCCACCCCACTCGCTGGCTGAATGTACGTAAATATGTACACACGTATGTATCTGTTTGTCACACACCACCCCACCCCACCCCACCCACACACATGCACATTAGTTGCAATTAGTCACAAGACTAATTACTCTCTTTAGACGACGGTCGCTTTTCGTCATACTATTTTTGTTCTCATTTTCGATGGCACTCGTGTGGGTGTCTCGGGGTAGCCTGGCATCTCCTCCTTGCCCACTGGAAAGTTTATTTTGACAAAATCTTTATGTCTGCCTTAATGTACTTCTTCTCATATCCTAAGATTATTCCATCCTCTAGGTATTCTCGATCAACCCCATCACTTATTCGTTAATTTTCTTCCAGTACAGTCGTGGCTCTTCTTTCCAACGGTTTTCTGCGTCTTGCCCCAGTATCATGTTACCCTCCTCCCACTCTCCTGAACTCATTAAGCAAACAAAATCGGCTTGAAAACTTGTTCTTGCCATTGTTATTTCTATTTTCTTTCTTTTTTTTATTATTTGTGCCACACCCAACGCGAAAGACGAAAAATTATGCATTTTTCTTGAGTATTTTCCATGCCATCTGCGGAGCGGGTCTGGCCGCATACTTTATCCTCCTGCTGGTCTCGCCTCGCCTCGCCTCAGCTCGGCTCCTTCCCCACCCCTCGGAGCTCATAATAAACGAATTAGCGCCTTTGGCTAAATGGAAGTAGAATGCAATTTCATTGCAATTATCGAGTGGAGGAGAGCTCCAGTCTGACCCTCTTGGACCCTCCTTAGCCTCCTTTGCATGGCTTGGCTAAATAAACAACTGACTCGGAGACAGAGACAGATCCAGAGACAGAGCGAGAGCGAGAGCTAGAGCCAGAGCCAGAGTTCCTCTACGACTTGGTCTTCGACTTGGACTTGGCCCCCACAATGAGCACATAAAAAAATTAATGCTCTCTCGCTCGCTTTAAGCCATAAAGGTATGTCGGTCTCTGCCTCACGGCCAATTTCTTTTGGGGCCAAAACGCAATGCTAACAAATAGAAAAATTATCGCAATTGTGGCATCTCTTTTTTATGCCTTTTGGTTTTCCTCTTTCCTCTGCGGTGGGCTTTTCCTGAAGCCAGAGCGAATGTGCATTTAATTTGTGACGCACTCGAACCAATGCACTGAGAGAAATGGGACTAAGGATCTACAGAAAAGAACTCCCGCTAGGATTCCACAATAAAATGATTCGAAAATGGATAATTTTAATCGATATCTTGTTAGATACCCCATAATCTGTGCATTGGGTTCTGTCAGTGTACACCGAATTGTCTCGCTGATGCATAAAACATCAACAATGCGATGCGATGGCCAAAACCAAAACACCGACCCGGCCCCCGTCCGACCCCCGTCCGGCCACCGTCCGGCTCGTCCATATTCCTCTCTCGGGGGCCTGGCGTACGTTTTGTGTATTAATGCCCGCAAAAGAAGCGCAAAATAAATGCCAAAAACAACAGCAATAACAGCAAGAGGTAACAATAATAAAAGCAACAAATATTATGCCTTTTGGCAACGTTTTTCATACTCGAACTCGAACTCCACTTTCAGCCAGCGGCAGGCAGCAGGCACCAGGCAGCAGGCAGAAACGAAGCCACGAATTCATAGTCGGAGTGCGGTACGAGTGCGCTTACAAACATGGTCATAATCACGCGTTAAATTAATGAGTTTAAATGCTATTTTTGGCCTTAACTATTGCAGCCACACACACACACCAGCACACACACCAACACACAGACACGTTTAATTGAACCCAAGCGGAGGCAGCCACAGCCACACAGCGTCTGTGCCTCTGTTGCAGCCACTCCGATTCCGATTCCGAGTACGACTTCAGCTGCAACTTGGCCAAGCGACTTCGTCTCTTTTCGCAAATTATGAGAGACTCGACTCGGCAGCCAAGTTCAGGCTCAGTCTCAGGCTCAGTCTTAGGCTCAGGCTCAAGCTCAGTCGCGGGCTCGGGCTCTGGGCCAACCGGCTCAGAGCTTGGCTATATTAAATTTATTTTAATGCCAAACTCCAACTCCGACTCCGACTGCAGTCCTCGCACATGGCCAGTGGGCATGGATTTTCTCTCCCATGGAGGCCAGGTCTGGCCCAAATCGCGTTTCGCTAATTATTAACCCATCCACCATCCACCATCCGCTATCCGCAATATAGCGTATATCCCGCCACCGGCTACCCCTCCGTAACCGATCCTCATCGAGTGGTATCCATCGATGGTCTGTGCGGTCAACACAGATGTGGAAGGAACGGAACCGTTTCTGGTGGGAAGGAAACCATGTGGCATATGACTAAGGAAAGGTCAATGGAGCATACAATGGGCCTCGGCTTAGGTTCTGCACTGTGATTCACACGAGTATGTGGCATGTCCACAAGAAGAATACTGTATGAGCCAACAGATAAATGATTCAGATGCAGATTGAATGTGATAGATACAAATGGTGGTCGGCCAAGCGTACTTCAAATTATGAATAATGTGCGCCAATTATTGGCTAGTCATAATATACTTGTTTAGTGGGAGAAATATGGAAGTGGCCAACAGATGGTGCCATGTTGCTGCTGCCAACTTCTCATGTCGATTATCACGCAATAGAAAATTTCCTTTAATTTATGATATTGAAAAACTGCAACCCCAAGAGGACGCCTGATCTGGACACTGCAACAACCAGTTCATGTTATTGCCGGCCACATTGTTAATAATTTTTTAATGCCACCATAATTAAGACGAAGGCAATTTGCCATTTTGCAGTTTGTTGTTTCTGTTGCTGTTGCTGTTTGCTTTTTTGCTGTCTTTTGCGTAAATGAAATGAAATTAAGGCGAGTAACATGGGGAGGGCGGTAAGAGAAGGAGGAGGAGGAGGAGGAAGGTGGAAGTCAGGTAGTTAGAGCCAGTCGCAGATGATTATTGGCATTACGTGGACGTGCATAAGTCGAACTTACCCGGCGATACAATTAATTTATACTTAAACACACACAACACAGCACAACACACCGACAATTTCAATGTTGCATGCAGCTGGTAGCTGGTGCTGCTGCTGCTGCTGGCCCCACACGCTTCAAGCCTCCCTCTCGGCATCTCGACACACAAATTGCTTGGTAATTTATTTGCAATTAATTTTGAATTAATATCAACGAAATGTCTGCAAAGGAATTTGGGTCTTGTCTTGGCTTCTGGGAATACTTTTCGAGTGGACAAAAAAGAAACAGAAGAGAAGGGTGCCCGAGTCGGAGAAAAACGAACTTTTGCAAAAGGATCAAACATATCAAAGTACACAATATTATAAATATTCTTTCACTTCTTTCACGAAAAGTTCTGCCAAGTAACTTATCAATTTGTTCACCATTTAAATTACCCTCTCGTCGGGAGTCTCCAGGCCCCTCTTTCGTTGCCGACAATGAGCCATCTCGATCTTTTGGCTCATTTGCAGTCAATTTAGCACTCACGTGGTTAGTCATAAAAATATCTGCACAGAACATTCATTTAATAAGCAATTATTGTCTGCTCCTCTTTAAAATCTTTCTGCCTGCCTGCCTGCCTGCCAGTCTTCCAGCCTGCTGCTGTTGCACATACGCGTCAAGACTTTCAACTAATTACAAACGATTTACATGCAACACAGCTGGGAGTACGAGTACGCTAACCAGGGCCACGAAGAACATTGGTAACAAGAACCAGGCCACGGGATGGGATGGGATGGGACGGGACGGCGGCCCAGAGCAGGCTTCGTAGCATGGATAATCCCGCTTAAATATTTGCAACATTTAACGTAAAATGCAGAAACCGGTTCGGGCAAACGCCATGCCATGATCATGATGATGATGACAGTGCAGATGTGAGTCCATACTCATACACTCACTCACGCACTCATTCACTCACTCACTCACTCACACACCCACGAGCACAGCTGAACGAACAGGCAAATCAAATCCGCTTGGCACGCACGTAGAAGCAGCGGCATCCACCCCTCCTTCTTCCTATGGCCCGGCCACAGACCGATTGCCACAGTTCATTGCGCATGCGTGGCATGTTCGTCTCCAACGCCACCAGCAGCGGCAGCAGCAGCAGCAACAAGAAGGAGTCTCGTACTCGTACTCGTAGCAGACCAACACAAGGAGTACAATTTGCGATCAGCTTATAATTAGTAAGACTAAATTAGAGTACAAAACGAGTGGCAGTGCCGGTGGTGGTGGTGCACACCCCGTACTTTCACCGGCAGCAGCTAGACCCGGCCAAAAGGCTTGGCCAGCAGCAGCCGCAGCAGCCGCCGACAGCAGACTGTGGCTCATTAGACGCCTATGACTCACACAGCGGGTTGGCAGCTTTCAAGTGCTGCCGCCTTGGCCCCAAAATACTCGGTACAGCTGCGTAGTCAATGGGTCCGTGTGCCACTCAGTCCCCTCATAATTAGCTGTAATATATCTTTAGACAAGACACCAGTCAACCTCTCCTTCAACCTCCTCTGCCTCCTGCCTCCTGCTAGTGCTGGTGCTTCTGGTTAGGGTATAGGGTGGGTATTATAACTCATGCGTTAAGGGATCCCAGGGCTTAGGTTTCTCTGATTGTTTCTCCCCAGATAGGTATTCTGCAAATACTTGGATTCGATTTAATTCTTTCTGGAAATATCTCCCACTGGGAATACCACTTCGACGAGTATCTTCCCATCCAGAAAGTGTATCACTGCCTCCCGTTTAGCACATTAATTTTCCTATGGTTTATACTCGAATCTTTATCTTTTTTTTTTTTCTTTTTTCCTATGGCCTCTAATTCGATTTTTATTGCACCTGGATTTTCTTGTTTTCCACTGCGCCAATGTACAATTTATTTCTCAGTTAGACACATTTTTCCCCGATCCGCTCGTAGCCGCTCGTATCCGCTCTCTGTGTATGTGTGTGTGTGTGTGCTGATTATTTTGCGCTTATTATTTGTTGCCTTTGGAGCCGTTGGTGCCTGGTTTTTGTCTTTATTTTTTTTTTACTTAATTTTCAATAAATGTTGCGGCTTTGTTGCTGCTTGTCTCCCCGTTGCAGTCGATTACTCATTTGACTGCATGCACACATAAATTGTATGCACTTTTTACTATTTTTTTCCTTCTTTTTATTTTTATATTTTGATTGCTTTATTTTTTTATTAATTGCTTTTTACAACAGTTTTTGCCAGGGCCTCCAAGGAGGGGGAGTGCGAGTGCGAGTGCGTGCTGCTGTGTCGTGTGAGCTGATTGTGTCATTACTTATAGAGTGGATCGGATCGGATCGGACAGAGCAAAAGACAGAGACAAAGCACCCAAAAAAACAAAAAAGGAAACCACAAAATGCAACCGAGGAGATACTTGAGACCAGAAATGGACCTGAATTGATTTGCTGCTAGAATTGGGTCAACAATTTGCAACTGTTGGAGTTTTCACTGGCGATTCGGGAATGGGAAAGCTATTGAGACTGCTACGAGTTCTGGGGAAATTGATTGATTATTTATTTATGTTCACAACAAATATTTCACAACCTTCCATGGATTTATTCAATTTAGCGGGTTACCAGAAAATGCCTGTATTGGTTTTGCTAGGGCAGACACGCTTCTTCAGCCTCTTCTTGCCTCTTCTGCTGATCCCGAATTTGTCAGAGCCATAATTTAGGCATTTTTACGAGCAACGACAACAATCGCCCAGAGCCCAGAGCCCAAAGCCCAAAGCCGAACGACCAATGCCAGCCAGAAATTAAACCAAAATAAACTTGAAAATAGAAGTCGCCTTGATCAGCAGATCAGAGTCTGGGCTGTGCTGTGCTCTGCTGTGCTCTGCTGTGGTTGTGGCATTGCTGGAACTGGAGCTGGCTGATTCGCAGCTTAACTATGTGCCTGCCACAAGGCAACATGCTGCACAAACAAAAAAGAAAGAAACCAAAGCAAAAGAAAAAACCACGAGAACCAGAGGACATGCGAAATTTTTATTTATTGCTGACAATTGCACAAAAGTTTGGTTTTTGGTTTTTGGTCCCCCCGCGTCCTTCCGTCTTCGATCAGTATTTTTATGGTCATTAAAATTGGGACAAAAATATTTTGACCGAGCTCTGAATTTCAGTTTGTTTCTGGTTTCTGGTTTCTCGGTTTTGTTTTTGTTTTTGCTGAACGATTCTAGAGCACGACTCCAGCTGAGTGACGATGGCCTGGGGCAAGAGTTTGAGCTGTGCGGCAGTGCTTTGCCCTTGATTGGTGGAGTTGCAACATTCTGCTGGCAGATTGAACTGATTAGACGAGTCCAAAGCTGCGACTAATTAATGATCCGTCGCCCGGGCGCTTTGCATGCTAATTAAATGTGAGCGCAACAAAGGCGCTTTAGTCGCAGTGCTGGCATGCCCGTGCAACACGTGAGTGGCGTCACGCGGGGGGCACAGTACACCTATGAGAGAGATAGGGATATCCCTATCCAAAATCTGGGGCAAGCGCAAGTATTATCACGCAACCATCTCCCGGGGAGTACTCTATCATGCAGTTGCTCAATTGAGGAAAGGTGGAAATGCAAATTCTCAGCGACTCACCGACTCGGTCTTGATGTTGAGGGTCAGCACATGCGACGAGCTGTTGGACGAGGCCGATGGCGGGGAGCCGGGCGCCACCGCACCACCGCTGCAGGGCGATTGGGCGGCTGCTGTGGCATGCATCAATGGCGATCGACTGCGACTGCGACTGCGACTGTGACTGGCGAGCGGACTGGCCTCTCGCAGCGGACTCGCTCCGGTACCGGTCCCGATACCGATTCCGATACCGATGCCGATGCCCATCTGGGAGTAGGGCGATCCGGGCGACTTATTGGCATTTGTGGAGCAGTTCGAGGGCACCACGGCGGCGGTGGTTGTGCAGCTGGTGTGGGTGCTGGCGGCAGAGGCGGAGGCAGAGCTGGAGGATGATGAGCTCGAGGAGCAGGACGACGATGAGGAGGACGAGCTGCTGCTGATGTTCTTGCTGCTTTTGTTGTTGCTGTTGTTGCTTCCAGTGCAAATCAGTGACTGAATTTTGGTGTTGTTGTTGTTGTTATTGCTGTTGTTGTCATTGTTGTTGTTGTTGTTGGTAGTGCTATTGTTGTTGTTGACACTCGCCCCAGCACCGGGCATCAAGCTGCCATCGCAAAACTCGCGCTTCACAATATTGTTGGCATTGCTGATGCTGCTGTTGTTGCTGTTGCTGCTGCTGTTGCTGCCACCGCCGCTGGTGCCGCTGCCACCAGGAGTGGCACCAATCGCCGCCTCGCACGGCAACACCGTGCCCAGCATCTTGTCTAGCGTCGTTGTGTACTGTGACGTTGTCGATTCAGCGGCACCGGCAGAGTCCTCGCAGCCCTCGGCCATGTCACTGTTGCACCGCTCGCATCATGGGCGCCACGCCTGCAACAACAAGAAGGGGTCACACGACATAAAAGATGGGGTATGGTATGGGGTAAGCATAAGCATTAATGTTCGTTAATCTCTACCCGATGCCGTCCGACTGTACTTATCATCCTGTACCCTGTGCCCTGTACTCGTGATATATTTCATTCAATTGCAATAGATTCTAATTTGAAGCTTGGGGGATGCTCTCCAAAATCACATTCCCCCATGCAGTTTCCTTCCTGCCTCTCTGGTATATCCTGGCTCTGTCGCAGCTCTCCTGCTGCTGTGGCCTTCATAATTTAGAATTTACATTTATCGAATATATTTCGTGCACTTAAAGCCCCGTACCACCCGGCGCATTAATTTCATTAATTATCCCTGTTGCCTCACGTTCCACCACACACACACACACACAGAAATAAACAACAACAATGGCGGGGAACTTTGGGCAGGGGTATGGGGTACGCCGCACATGCCACATAATTTTGCAAATGCAAAACGCAACCCGAGTCTGAAGCTGAAGCTGAGGCGGAGGCGGAGGCCGAGGCCGTGGCCGAGTGTCTGCAGTCCATGCATGTCCGTGTAAATGTCCATGTCCTTGCCAGGCCACGACGACGCTCTGCACTGGACAAGGAACGACTCCTGGCCGATGTGGCATGGTAAAGGGGAACCATTGGTATGATGGACACAAAAGCCGAAGCATACGGGTGGTTGCTGCAGCAGCAGCAGGAGCAGCAGCAGCAGGAAGAAAAGGATATGGGGGCAGTCTGCACAGTCGTAATCGAAAATTTTACACCTACTCTGCATTATAATTTATACGCCGGGCGGGACAACTGACCAAACGGGGAAGTGGCTGTGGGTTGGTGGCTGGTGGCTGGCGGCCGGTAGCTGTCTGGCAAGAAAGTTTTCCTTATGTACAAGAAGAACCAGAAGGAAATGAGCACGGAGAGAATTTATATACGGAAAATATTGTCCAGACTGGAAAATTAATCCAGAGAAGATAAAGACGAGCAAGAAGGAGGAAAGTTTTCGGCACAGACACAGGCACAAGCCGAAAACTTTAAAGATTCGTGCCCAACCCGAAAATATTCGATGCGAAATCATCTCATAATCATCTCTCAGCTCGAACACATTCCATTCCATTACCTATCTACTCTATTACCTTCCAAAAACAGAGCCAGAGCCCAGAGCCCGGAGCAGAGCCGGGTCTAAGCCCAACCCAAAGGCGTCTAAATTGTGCCAACAATTTGCGCCGAAGAGCTCAAAGAATACCTGCCTGGACTGCACCGAATCCCCTGTAAGCCCATCCCCCATCTCGCATCTCGCATCTCCCATCTGGGAACAAAGGAAACATCAATGGCTATGCCTTGACATTTGGCTTCCGCACAGAAGGCAGCCCGAAAATTGGGCCTGATTCCACGCGTGTTTTTGTGTATCCGTGCCAACGGGATGGGATTGGAAAGGAAAGGAAAAGGTCCTGGTTCTGTCTTCGGTTCTCCGTTGCATTGTCTGCAGGTCTACACAAAACGGGCGTTGATTTTAATGCATAATGCATATGGGCTCCTGCTCATTGCCTGCTCCACTTCTCCTTTCCTCTCCTCTCCTCTCCTGTCATGATCCAGTGCCAGTGCCAGTGTGTGTGAGTGTCGGTGTGTGTGGCATACACAGTGCTGTTACTAGGGTCCTGTTGCCGTGGCAGTCGCCCCCCCCCCCCCCCCACTGTCTGCAGCTGTAATAATGCAAGCAACTGCACTCGGAACTGAGTTGGACTCGGACTCAGAGTCCCAGTGCTAGTCCGAGTCCCAGTCAGAGTCATCGTCGTTCTCGAAGTTCCGTAGCTCGGATTCGGACTCTCTGTTGGTGGTATGGGGCGGGTGGTGCAAGTGGGTGGTGTTGCATGTGTCGACGTCGACACTGGCCAGCCGGCAGCAGTCAACGAACGCACTTTTCCGGCCACACTGCCACACAGCCATCGCCGTAATGAGCCCAGAAGCACTCGGGGTAGCGGGCGAGGAATGTCAGGACTGTGCCTTGAAAGTTGGAATGTTGCACTACTCGTACATGCAATGCCAATGTCTGAGGCAGAGGCAGAAGCAGAAGCAGAGTAGGAGCCAAAGCCAGAGGCAAATCCAAAGCCATAGCCGTAGCCATAGCCAAAGCCCAAGCAATGCTTCGTGTTGTGGATTTTGGCCAGGAAGCAGCAGGCGGCAGGGGTAGGAGGAGGGAGGAGTGTAATAATTAATTTTGTATGTTGCATGCAAATGTCTGGCCATGGCTGCTGGTCCTGGGCCCTTCCTTCCACCATGTGGCATATGCATAAGCAGCAAAAACAATCCATGAAAACAGCAAACAAACAACAGCTCAAACACAGGGCCCACATCAATGCCACATACAAAATTATTTCAAGTATGCGTCAACAGCAAATGCCAAACCCACGTGGAATGTGTATGAGTGTGTGTGGCAGCAGGAGGAGAACGACACGGCTTAGAGACGCTCCCAAAAGACAGCTGCCGCTGCTGCTGCTGCTGCCGCTGCTGCTAATGCTAATGCTGCAACATGTTGTGAAAGTTTAGACGGGGGCCACATGGACTGCCTGGCAACACACACGGCAAATTGCAGCGACAAAATGTGCAACGAAATTAAGTACAATTTGCGCATATTAAAAGTCTGGCTAAATTGCACAGGCAGTGGCGACAGCCAACAGCAACATGCAACGCGAGCAACATTTTGTCGCTTCCTGCGCTTGCAGCAGCAGCAGCAGCAGCATCTACTATGAAATCTAATCAATAACTAGGAAACTAGTAGAATTTCATGTAGCACACTAAATAGCACGATTAATTATCGCCATGCCGGCGACTATAATTCAAATCGAGCTCGCTTCATTTCCAGTGCAGCATGCCCCATCCATCCGCAGCAGCAGCAGCAGAAGCAGCAGCAGCAGCAGAACACACTACAAACCGGTCTAATTATACTCATTTTCTTGGTGCCTGCAACATGTGGCACCACCGCCAGACCGCTGCCAGGCTATAAATTGCAATTTCCATGCAACTTTCTACTGGCCTGGCGCACAGAGGAGCGATCGCAAAAATTTATCATTCAAAGTCGCCTCGGATCGCCTCGGATCGCTCTGGATCCTCGCCTGGGATCGCTCCAGAGATCGAGTTGCATGGCAGGCGTTTTGTCTTCGACAGCAATTCGTTGGCAATATTCAAATTAATAAAATCATCAATAATTTTTGCATGGCATGGCCTGGGCAAACATGTAGAACATGTTGCTGCTACCGCGGCTGCTGCTGCTGCTGCCGCTGCTGCTGCTGCAACTTGTTGTAATTAATAGTCAAACTAAATTGTAGCACACTTGCCATCATTTAGAGTAAGGAGAGCCAAATGTGGCACAAAGCAATTTTTGATTAGAAACCAGTGCCTCGGACCCCGTCCGGACACCAGACAACTTCATTTTTATGGCCAACTCTTGGGCTATTAAATTTTTCCTTTGATTTGTAATTAGCGCAAAATGCATATTAAATAGCCGAACGACAGCAAATACAAATCTCTCGAGTGGCACATACCTCTGTGCTGTGGAGGAAGTGAATGGCGCAGAGCTGTGTGTGTGTGGCAGAGAGGCAGACATGGAGACAGACACTGCAGTGGGGCCAGGGGGCAAGGGGCTACCCATGGGCTCGTGCAGCTTGTTTTTCGGCTACTTTGCCACAGCAGAAAATAATCAATAATGCGGGTGGTAGCAGCATTAAGTCATTGAGTTGAAATTATTTATGCAACATTTATTACGCACACAAACACACACCACACACCACACTCAGCCGTGTTTGAAAAGTTTTGCAAGTTGGTTGTTGCATTGTTTTAGGGTTGTTGCTGCCCCCTCTCTGCCGCCGCTGCCGCCGCTGCTGCTGCTGCTGCTACTGCTGGGGGGTGGTGTGTGGCAGAACGTGCAATTTTCTTAAAAATAACACACGATTACACATGAAAATACAATGCCTGATATATTATGCAAAGAGCAAGGGTTAGGCCAGACCTATAGAGAGAGAGGCAGTGGGGTGGGTGGCGGAGACAGGACACTCGTACGCACAAAACTTTTCAGTTCTCAAGGTGTAGAGGCACCCAACTACTTACCACGATTCCAGGGCAGGGCTTATAGGGTGGAAGAAATTAAGTGGAAAAACATGGAAATACTGCCTTGAAGAATCGAAGCCTTTGATACACTTACAGATCGATCGAGCGATGGTAGCTTTGGGATATCGGGTTACCATATGAAGCATATTTGTGTGTTCATATTAGGAAAATGCTAACTATGTGCTACCTATCCCATCTTGGCAAATTGGCAGCTTTAAAACTGAGGGATTCGTTTCGTTTCTGGATTGCCAATATCAGATATACCCTCCCAAAAGGGTATAATGTGTTCTCGGGAAGCATGGCTGAGTGCAGGGCTAAGAGCTAGCTAAAAGCTCTGGTCCCTGGTCCTGGTCCACCTCCACTCCACTGCAGACCTACCCGAAGACCTACCCGAAGCCCCGTCCGTCCTCGAACAATGAGGCACTTGCAATCCGGTCAGTGGACTATGGCCAGCAGTCTTTTATAATATTCGATTACTCGATTACTCACGTACGGGAGCCGGCTACGACCATTCAGTCGTACGTATGTTTTCCACTCAAATCATTAAAAATATAATAATAATAATGAAATTTGCGTGATTCAAGCGGAGCACGCACGCACTAGGCGATGCCAATAACAGCGGCAGCAGCAGCAACAACAGCAACAACAACAACAACAATTGCCAGTGGCATGCCAGGGGCAGCAGCAACAGCAGCGGCGGCAGCGGCAACAATAAACATGTGCAACCAAACGCCCCCAGAGGATGAGAGCAAAGCAAAAAATAACCCGGAAAGGAAGTCAAAGTCATGCCCACAGTCTGGAGCTGAAAAATCAACCCTCTCATAGCGTGAGTCCTGCCACCAGGACACACACACACACACACACACAGACATTGTCCTTAATGCGCCGCGTAATGAGTTATTCGCATTTTTTCCCGTTTTGTGCTGCCAAAGCTCCGTCCGCCGCCTGCGATCGCCCACATTTGACGATTTTAATTCATTTAGAAAAGGAAATAATAACGATGGAAAAATGGTGAGGGCGGAGGACTTCTGTTGTTGATTGGAGAATGGAGAACTTCAAATGTGCTACTGGAGATACTGGAGATCGTGATATAAGTACTCGAATCAGTGATCATAATTTTCCATAGATTGATGATATTGTTTGGGGATTAGTGGATTATAAATAAAGCTTATTTGTTTTTTAATTTCTAGATAGAGGAATGGTATTTATATTCATTCTGCCAACGTGACAGCAAATTCGTTGAACCCGCACCTCAGAGCTGCTTTCCGAATCGCTCGAATGTTGCATGTCCCGCTCCGTGTTGCAGTTGTATAATGTAGCAGGAGGCAAGCAGCAAATGGAAATGGCAGTAGAGACTGGAGGGGATGGAGAGGTGCGGAAGGGCAACAGGAGAGTGCACCACGAACCGCACACGACATCTAGACATGAGAGAGCACAAAACATAATTTTGCTAAATTAGCGAAAAACAAAAGAAATGCTGTCCAATGAGGGAAGGGAAGGTAAGGTAAGGGAAGGTAAGGGAAGGGCAGTTAGTCCTCGATTCTGTTTTGGCTTGGGCTTGGGTTCGGCTCGAAAACTCCCCAATTGAGCACGCACCAAAATCATTTGCAATCCTCGCTGTGGCAGTGGCAGTGGCTGTGGCAATGGCTGTGGCTGTGGCTAGGGGTGACGCGGCGTCGGCGCCCCATAATCAACGTCTAAATATTTGGTGGAAAAAACGTAGGAAAAAAAGCGAATAAAAATTTTGAATTGAAAACCTGCACTTTGGGCAACGGCTGGGCAACGGCCAACTAATTATAAAAAATGCTTTCCAACCCCCGGGAACGGCAAGGAATGGAATGGAATGGAATTATGCGAAAAACCCTTTTCGCCAATTGCATGTAGGACTCGATGCAGGAGAGGAGTTTGAGTCCTTGGCCATGTCCGGGGTAAGTGATTGTGTACGTGCTCATTATGGAAATTTCTTTCTTTCGTTTTTCGTGGCACTGCAGAAATTAATGCAAAGCTTAAACCGGGCAGTGTGGGTCGTTAATGACACGACACAGGGGGACCGACCGGATCGCACTGGATCGGTGGCATGGGGCAGAAGGGAGAAGGCTGAGGGCTGAGGGTAGCAGGCAGGGGTTACGGAGAGCTTAGTGAGGGAATCGCTTGACAAAGGTTTATTGGAGCTTTGGCACATGCGATACGCGATTATAATTAGAATTTGGCTGCGGGGTTTTCGCATTCAAAGCGCACAGACGGACAGACGGACCGGCGGACCGGCGGACAGACCTCGCGGCATGACATGACCATTCAAGGGTGGTTCTTGCCTTATCTGGGGTTGCAAAGTGCTTTATATTTTTTGGGCTGATTGCAACATCGGTCGCAGTGGGGCGGCAGTGCCAAAGTGTTGCGGTAATCGAATTGTGAATCGATTAACTGGCCAAGATTCGCTGTTAGCTTTGAAGTTACCAGGCCAGAGCCACCCATTCATGTAGATCAGAGCTGCAAGTAAGTACGATCAAATCACAGCTTTTTCTTATTAGTCAGTGTAATCAAGGCTCTCCGCAAAAACGATTAACGAAACGCAAACGACCCCAAGAGCACTATAAAAATCTTTGCCATAAATCGATTGATCAGCGATAATTATCGAGTGCCATAACGATTTGCATACACGTACCCACACACACACACACATACCCAGCTACAGCCAGCGCTTGGCCGTGCCTCTAATGAGCTGCAAACTATGAAAATGCAACTAAATGGCCAGCAATCGCTGAATGCCAGACAGCCAGACAGACAGCCAGACAATCAGACAATCCGTCAGCTAAGTTGCATTCAAATTGAGTCTTTAAAACGCTTAATTAACTCTCGATAAAGTAGGGCAGAGGCGCGGAGGCAGGCGAGGGAAGGAAATCAAAAGTTGCACTTTGCATGCGCCCTTTTGTGGTAGAGAGGAGCGTGCCGGGCGCGGCGAGGGGGGAGGTAATTAGGGAGAGAGCGACGCCAGTAGCATGCTGCTGCAGCCAGCACACATTGTATGGCATGGTATGGGTATGGTAAGGTATGATGACTGTACTCCGACAACAATTTATAATTTATTTATTTATTATAATTATTTATTTGCCTGACGCGCGGGTGCTTATTAAAAGCTACTTAACCGCTCGGCAAACGGCAAATGGCAAACTGCTCTCTTGCTGCACTCTGCACTCCGAGAACGAACAATGACCAGACCAGGCGGTGGCCATTAGGGATTCCCCGTCCCCCGTCCCGTAGCGGGGCCCCTTCCCGAGGTGCCACCTACGCCACAGAGCTCGTCATAATTACCACAAGTTGCAGCAATAAGTACTACATTTCACTCGATATGCAGGCCACGTAGCGGCACGCACAACGCTGAATGGGGGGGTGGGGTGGGGTGGGGTGGGGTATGGCATGGCGCTTATGGTGTGGCATGTCATTCGTCCCCGCGACAACTAACCCACGGCATAATCAAGAGAGGTTATAAATTTACTAGAATATAAGCTGATTATATCCCGCTCCCGATTGTGCTCGTGTGTGTGTGCTCGTGTGTGTGTGGGGCTTTTTAATTAACCTGAGTTTTTAGGGGGGGAAAGTCAATGACTGGATAATGGTCGAGTGCAACTTAGATAAGGAACGTATGCATTTGGCCATAAGGAATGTTGGCCCTAACAGAGCTCTCGGAGCTCTCGCTGCAACACACACACACACACAAGGCCATATGGACAGTGAGCGTTTCAGCCATTTGGAAGTGAAATTTTTGATTTCAATTGAAATAAATTTCCATTAATATTTGTTAATTGTTGGCTTAAGTGAAAGAGAGAGAGAGAGAGGGGCAAGCCACTGAGAGTCAGGGAGAGAGAAAGAAAGCAACAATCGTAATATTTGTTAATTGAGATTTGACCTGATGATATGATGGCGAAATGAGCACAAACAACAAGCAACAACAAAAACAAACAAAAAAACAACAACAATAATAATAATAATAGCAAATGGCAGACGATGCGCGAAATTGACGTCAACGAAAAATTTTGCTGTTAGAAAGAAATTCTGTGAAAGTATGTTAATTAATGGAAGAAGCAGAACAGAACAGAACAGAACAGAGCAACAGAAACGAGCGCAACTGTACTTGAATGTTGGGTGGAAAGTGTTGTACAGTGCTGAATGCATGACCAGTGTTGGTAAATATGAAACAAACAAGAAAGCTAAAGACGATCACATTTACAGTGTTGGAAAATGAATATATAATTAATATGCGTATATATATTTCTCCGTTTTCAGTGGTGTAAAGAATGTACATGGATGAAAAAAGAAGAACCAGTCGAGAAAGCATCTCAATCACAGTGTTGAAAAGTCTCAAAACGGTTAAGCAGTGGCAGTGTTGGTAATTGAATTTGAATGCCCCATTTTAGCGCCTGAGGGGCGCATGGTCTAATGGGGTTATGGTAATCTGAGGTAAACGGCAAGTGATTGTCTCGAAATTCGCAGACAAGACACCTTTCTATTATGTAAAGACCCATAACCAGATGCCCACAGATCTGCGTAAATATTGGAACCGCTCCGCTCCGTAAACCTTGCGGCGCACGACACTTCGCTCGGGAATGGAGTGGAGTATGCGTCCCGTGCCAGCCCACAAAATACGTACGTATACACAACGCCCAGCCAGCCAGCCAGCCAGCACTTGCAGCAATCTCAGGCGGCACGATGCAGCCTTAGGACCGTCACACTTGCCTATAATTTGTGCCCAGAGTGGCAACAAAAATCAAATGGCACGCATGAAATTAAAGTTTAAGCGCGCAAACAATTTATATGTACGACGCCGTGTGCCAATTAATGTAAATTACGCGACGGCGACGACGGCAACACGACACCACCGACAACAGCCAGAGACCAGCAGGCGAGTGGCAGCGATATGGCAACGCTGTCGGGCATCAAATGAGGCCCCCAAGGGGCTGCTGCTGCTGCTCTGCTGCTCTGCTGCTCTGCTGCACCACCACGCAACATTTTTTGAAAGTGCGCACAATAACGCCTGCAAGAAATTAGCAAGCTGCAAACACACATTGTAAAATATTATTAAATGCGTCAATTTGTTGCCGTCGCACAGATCCAGCCACCACCAGCCTCCATCGCCGCCTCAATCTCAGGCTCATTAAGTGCGTGACGGCCCCAACTTATGCATAAATGCATGAGACATGAGACAAACTAAGCCTGTCAGAGGCAACTGTACCGTGCAACTTGCAACTGAACGCGCCTGCGCAGCGGCGAAGTCTTTTCAAGCGGGCACTTTCTATCTGACAAATCTGACGATATATCTGCCACGGCCGAAGAGTGCAGGAGCAAGGCGACTGTACTTCCATGTGAGACTGTACTGCGGCAACTGGAGCTCCCATTCGATAATTTTCTATGGCACAGACACACACGATTATCTAACGCTCAGCTTATTAAAAGGTTAAATAACTTTGCATTGAACTCGTTATCGCAATTGCCGATGATAGACAGACAGAGAGACAGGCGGACAGGCAGATGGATAGAGTAATAATGCAAAAGGCCAATCAACAAAAGAACGAGTATACATATTTATTTAAATGAGTCTAAATTACGGCTCATTGAAAACGAATTGTGAAGAGGCACGGCACCCGGCCATCTATGATTGGAAATCAATACGAAAACACAAGCGGAACCAATACGTAAATTAATAAAATCAGAAATCAGTGAAAAACCGCCAGTAAATGTTCAATTTATGTGACAATAATTGAGAGACAGAGAGAGCGAGAGAGCGGTAGAGTCGGGCATCGTGTGGCAGGCACAATGACGACAATGAGGCAAAGAAAAAGAAAAATGAAAGAAAATAACCAATCAGGGCCATATTAATCAATTTTTAATGAAAGTCATTTAAATGTGTTAATTTTTTATGCAGCGCTCTGCTATTCTAGGGGAATACTCTACTCGTATTCCTCCTCTACGGTTTGGCTCTGGTGTTGATTTTCTCGGAAATGGGGGCCGCCTCTTAAGTGGAGAAGATCTTAATGCAAATGATCTCCATTCCATCTTCCACTCAGTGACGCAAGAAAGTCTTACTTTTGGTCTTCATTTATTCCAATTAATCGGCCACAACAGAACACAATACATATTTATTAATAATCAGTGAAAATACGAGTAATTCAGCCAATTAACAGCCAACAGCATTCCAGCACAGCACAGAAAAATCACAGAAAAACTCAACTCGATTCGAATTGAAATCATAATTCTCTACACTTCAGTTTCTTTTTTTTCTACTAACTTGAGTGGCGGCACTTCAATGGAAAGACATTTCAGAGTTTCTGAATGATTTAATTAGTGTAAAATAAAATAATAATAAAAACAATCAAGCCAAAGGGGTAATTATTGTATGTGAAGTGGAAAATCGAATGGGGGAAAATATGAAACCTAGTTTTTCCAGATTACCCACAAAATGAATTGGCTCTTTGATAGGGCCACTGCCAATACGTCTTCGATTTGAGTTTCTGCCAAGAGGAAAGAAATGGAAACTAGGAGAAATGCAGAAGAATCTATTCCGCACACAAGGAAACGCTGAATCATTTTTTTTTAATTTTCCCCATTTTCCAGCTTATAAAGGTATTTTTTTAGCATTTCGTAAATCGTTTATCCGTTTATCTAAAACTCTATAATTCATGGGCTTTATCTGACTGGGGAAATCCACAGTGAATTCCTATCTGACACATGTCCCCGCTCCATGGGCCCACTGTACTACTATTCTGTCGCTCCGTTTGTGGCTGTTGTTCTGTTTTTGTCAGTCAATGGAAAATTGATCAGAAATTATTGCCAATTGAGCGCCAAAATCGCTCACATACGACTCACAACTGTCCGTGTGTTGGTCGTGTATCTGTGTGTGAACACTGAAATTTGCGCTCATTTAGGCTCATAAATTGCAGTCAAGACATGGATATATGTACGAGTATGTACGAGCAGACAACGCGCGATAGGGGAGCAGCGAAAGAGAGAGCGAGAGAGACAGAGAGAGAGAGACAAAAGAGAATTGAGCCAACAAAAGCGCTGGCTGCCTTTGGCATTCCTTTGCCAATAGAAATCTCGGTTTTGGCGTTTGGCGTTTGGTTTTACCTACAAAATGTATCTGTATCTGTATCTGTGGCTGTGGCTGTTACCATTTATTAATTATACCAGTTACCGGTGGGGACTGGCGGCGGACTGGCAGGGAACTGGTGGCCCGGGTCGTGCCTCTCTGTGGCAGTCATTCTGTGGCGCTGCCTTGCATTTGAAATTATGCTAAATTACATATGCAAGTGTTGATGCAGGTAATGAAAAGTCGGTCGGAAAAGGCTTCGGATTGGCTGCAATCGCATTGCAATTACACGCACACACACACACACGCACACCAACATAGAGATCTATAATTGCCGGTAATAAAGTCGGGGCTCATTTAGATAACTTATTATTCCTAGGCCATAATCTCAAGGAGTCCCTGCCGGAATGGCCCGAATGGACTGAATGGGAGATGTGGCAGGAGAGGCGGGGGGAAAGGCGAAGCCAAGTTCATTCCCGGAATGGCAGCAGATATTGCTCAAAGGCACACACACACTCGCACACAATCGCGGCGAAAGAGAGAGAGAGTGGAGTCGACGCGTAACAGAAGCTCAGCAAGCGGCAGCAAGTGGCAGGCAGCAGCAGGCACAAAAAACACCGCGTCGTCACACGCCAAACACCGCGCCCTCCACCCGGCTCCGGCTCTGGCTCTGCCTCTGCGTCTGACGTCACGTACATACATACATATGTATCTCTGAAATGATGCGCGAAGCAAAAAAACGTAGCTACAACAACCACAACAATCACAACAATCCGATGCTGCCAACTTATAAAGTTGTAAACGTCGCAGCCTCTGCGGAGCGTTGTCTTGGCCATGGCCAAGGCATTGGCAGCACACAGCCACCAGGGGAGGCGGCAGAGCAAAACATATACTTGAATCACAACAAAAAACACAGGAAAAAAACGACCGAATCAACAGGCGACGACAGCCACAACGACAACGACGGGCGGCGCCTCCAATCTGGCTAACAGCAGCAGGCGCTCAGCATTCGAAGCAGCGGCAGCAGCAGCTGCCACGCGTCGCACCACGGCAGAGGGCAAAGCGTGCGCGTCGTCTCTGGGCTGGAAAAAGCTCATACAAAGAAAAGCCCAACAGGAAAACCCCCTCCCCCACGGAGACAAAGCGAAATGAGTTTTAGACTGGGGGAGGAGGAGTAGGGCCAACAGACTTGAGCCAAACTCAAATGTTTATTTGATATCCAAGCAAATGGAGTTCATACATCTTTGAGATACACTCCCTAGACTCGATTATCGACTGAAATCAATCGCTGACCTTCTCTTAACACCTCCTGCCACTTCCCACTGCCGTTTTTGACCTTCAGTTGAAGTCGCAGTCAAAAGCGTTGGCCACCTGGACGCAGTCACCTCAAATGGCAACTTCAGGCAACTTCGCCATTCCACTTGGCTCTCCCCACCTAAGCGGCCATTAGAAGCACTTAAAACGCCCATGCCACAAGACCCAGCCAGAGCCACAGCCACCCACCCACACACTCCAAGTATTTCCCTCTTGCTCCCATTTAAAAAAGGAAAAACTCTATTAGAAACACCCACTAAAAGAAAAATTACAGACACTTGGCAGACACCCGACAAAGAGGCAGTCGGAAAACACACACAAAAAAATAAAGAGAGAAAGAAACAAACAAATGGAGGAGGAGGAGAACAGATTTTTACTTTGGCTACCTTTTCAACTTTGGGGGAAATCTTTTTGGGGAAATACTCGTACAACAAGTGAAAGAAGAGGGCTGAAGATGGTTGGCAGGGGTAATGTGTGTTGATGTTTTAACATATAATTTCGGCCCACGACACGAATTGGGACAGCTACTAGTACGACGAAGAATATACTCTTAAAGATCATGGCTTATCGGTCGTGACAAATGGTCTCTGTTTGTGGCATGTCCGTTCGGTTATGGGAAATTTGTAGCACAAATTAAAGCATATTTTAAGCAGTCTTAAACATATGCTCAAAAATAAATGTACCCTCTCTAAAAGGGCATTCGAAAAAATGAAAGAAAAATGTGGAAACGGAGTAAAGTGTGGCACACTTACAGAAGAGTGGAATGGAAGGGTGGCCTTGCTGGTCGGACAGATGGATGGATGGATGGATGGAAGGGTTCAACAGGTTGTTTCTGTCGACATCCTCAGAAAACTTCCTTTTTTCTATGTGGCTGTGTGTGCATCTGTGTGTGCGTGTGTGTGTATGAGTGTGCTTTGGCCCTTTTTGTGAATGAGAGCTCATAAAACGTTTTTCTTTTCACATCGTACGGGTGTTGATGTCGTCGTCGTCGTCGTCGTCGTGGTAGTCGTTGTCGTTGTGTCGTTCGTCTGGCGGCGTCCCTTTTTCCAGAATGAGACTGGAGACTGGCGTGCGCCCCAAGTTGCTCTTTAGTTTTCAATTTTTTGCTTTCAACAAACAGCAGCAGCGGCAGCAGCAACAGCAACAGTAGTCCCCGACTCCAGCACTGTATCTGCTTCGGCTTTTGTGCCACGTTTGGGACTTGGACTGGGACTTGAAGTGGGACATTGACTGTGGATCGGGGTGAGTGGGGAGTGGGGACTGTGGACCTTTGATAGCCTCCTGTGCCCAAGGTCCCAGCTCGCTGCTTATTTTGATTAAGTGCGAAACAATTAAGGCGGCTACTAGCTGCTGCCGTAGTTAATCGTGGTCCTAGAACGGGACGGAAAGCAAAACGGGAGTGTGGGCGGTTTTTGGGGTGACCCCACACAGCTGCTCGGGGTCACCGTCATCCGAACAAGCAGTTGGTGGTTTTGCGTCCAAACGGTGGCCATGGTGGGTATGATTTTGCGGTGTTTAGTGTTGGGAGAACAGAAAAGGGAGAGGGATCCATGAGCAGCTGTTCGTATATATATGAATCGGAGTCAAAGCAGTCCTAGACCCAAGGAAAATACTTATCAGAAGTATGTACAATCATCAGGCGCAAAGAAGCTCCCAAACCCAGCAGATTCCCCTCGTCTTATCACACGTTTGGGGAGGGGCGGCTGCCATCCCCATGAACCACCAGAACATGATTCCTTACAAGCCACAATCCACACCCAGCCCTCCCCCTTCCAGAATGGCCCGTAAAACTGCTTAGCCACTTTAGCCATAAAAATATAACACCTGCTTATCTCTCCATTGCCACACACAGACACACATACACACACACCAACACACACACCAACCCCCTTGGAGAGCAAAAGCAAGGCCGCATGCCCCAAAGCAACCGAAAAACATTTCTCAAAATAGCAGGAGAAATAGAAAAGGGGAATATGCCGGGTGCTGAGTGCGGGGTGGGGGTTGAATGGTAGCACGGACCTAACTCCATCCGGAAAAATGCTTGAGCCAACAGAAATACCGTAAAAACACTTTTACGGAATTCCTCGACGCCTGGTAGACCAGGGACGGGGCGTAAAATCAACCCCGGAGCTCAAAAAAAAAACAAACAAAAAACCCAAAACAAAATGAAAACCAAAGCAAAGTTTGGGGAAACATCGGAAAAGAGGAAATGTAGACGTTGCCTGCCCTGCCACCTTGCCACATCCACATCCTCCTCCTCCTCATGCTGCTCCCCCTTCCCTTGCCCTTAGGAATCTTTATAAACATTTAACGGATTTTCTCGGGGAGGCGTTAGTCGTTTTACATGCATTATCCTGGGCAAAAAAAAAGTGTTGACATTAAAATAATAATTTTAATTGCCTCAAAAAACACAAAAGTCCATTGTGACCCCCTGGAACAAGGATGCAAGACCCAACAGGACTCGTATGTGGTGGGGGTGTGGTCTATTTAAACACAAAGGGTAATTAACATTTTTCTTTTCGGCCAACCCGGGTTTTAGCCTGGAAGGATAAGCAGCTTGTTTGGTCCTGGGCCAAAGTCAAATGAGCAAAAAAAAGGCAACAGAAAAAAGGACCTGCCACACACATTACGTGGGTTAGGATTCGGATACGAGTTCGGGGTTCGTGTGGGAGTTCCTTTTTTGCGGTTTTTGCATTTGGTTTAACTTAACTGTTAAGTACCCTCCCCCACCCCCTTCTCTACAAACCTCTGCAACCCCTTGGGGCAGCTTCTTGGGCGGTTGTGTGTTGCAGGATCCAGGATTCAGTCGTCCGACCGCCTTTCAACACCTTCAACAAAGCGTGAATTAAGTGCTCGAGATTTTCTACACTTAATACAACTGCCCCATGCCCCTGCCCCTGCCCCTGCCCCTGCCCCTGCCACGCTTCTGCGGCTGCTATCCCATTCAACATGTGGCAGGGCCCAGTTCTGCCACTCTTCTTACGCTTCCAAGTTAATTGCACAATTAGCTGGTTTTTTTTTGTGGAACATCTGGACAACTGTGTCGCGTCTCATTAGCTCCGATCTGACGACTGGCGACTGACGACGACTGTCCACAGAGAGAACGGCGCTTGGGGAGAGCGGAGACATTTTTAATTGCATTTAATCAACAAAAATTAAACGAAATACACTAAAACATGATATAAAATTAGCTGAAATTAAAGCGAAAAAATTCCTGAAATAAGTGAAAGAAATGCCATCATTTCGTTGATCAATTTGGGGCTTATTTATGTGGAAGAGTGGCTGATCGTACAATCGTTTATTCTCTGAAAATGTTTAAGATGTAACACAGAAGAAATGCAGTGAAAATAATCAATTGATTCTCCTCTGAAATGGTGGTGGAATTTTAGGAACATCTCTAACAATATTTGGAACCCCATTCGACTCTCGAACATAATTATCCAAACACGACAAACTTACATTTACAAGTACATTTCATTTATATTGTATCTTTGACAATCAATCCATCTATCAAGCATGATTGGGCCTGTGTAACCAACCCCCGAAAGTGTAGGCTTTACATCTTTGCGATGCACGCAACGTACTAGTACGAGGCACTGTTTTTAATTGCTAATTGAGCGAAATACTTGATGGAATAGAATTAATTATGGTTTCATGTTTTTGGGCTACACAAAAATTCAACTTATTTCATTTTGTTTCTCTCTATTTTTTCTCCGAATGTCTCACGCGAAAGCATAAATTGTTTAATTACTAATTAAGAATAGGAAACGGCACAATGGCTATGTATTTGGAGAGGGGGAGGGATGGGGCAGGAGCAGGGGCAGGGGCAACAAACGATAAATGTACAATAATGAATTAGAAGGCGAATCGAAGCCATTTGAGACATTATTTTGCCAGAGAGGTTCGCGTTCGCGTTCGCTTCGTTCTCTTTTTAGCGTGTGACAATTCGCATTAATTACGAGAAATGCTCCAAAAAAGAACCCATTAAAGCGGGGAGGGGAACGATCCCCCGAGGGGTACTGTGGCGCACTTTCATTTCGCCACAGCCGGGGGATCCCCATTCCCTTTTCCGAGCTGCCGCTGCCACTGCCCCACTTGGCGTGTTTTAGGCTGCTGCTGTTGCTGCTTCTGCTGCTTCTGCTGCTTGGACACTTGTGACATTTTCTTAATTGAAATGATGCGCGTTCGTTGATAAAATTTCGTTGCCTCCTATAAAGCATTCCCCTCCACACAGACACAAATAAATATGTCTCTGTATCCTCTCTTTATGTATAGTGTGTGGACCACTCTCTTTGCACGTTTTTGTGGATGATTATTATTACTCTTCATTATTGTTCATTATTAAATGAGCCACTATCTCTGTCTCTATCTACCTTGTTCCTCTCTCTTTCTTTCCCTCTCTCTTTCTTTCCCTCTCTCTCTCTCTCTTGCGTGTCGAGCCGTTTTTGTGTAGGCTTTGTGGCATGCGCGACATGCAAGTTTTTGGTGGACTGAAAAAAAAGAGTAAAAGTATATGGCACGATCATCTCCAAATGGAAACACTCGCAAATGGACGAAAAATTCCTAGATGCTTAGAACATATTTTGTAATGAAATTTAAAGAAAATAAATAATTAAGTATAGTTTTAGTAGAAGGAAAAATCGCATATCAAACATGAATTCTAATAAAGTCAGTTCTTAATTATGGAAAACTATACACACAGAATTACATATATTTTTTATATTTTAGTTATTCATTTCGCAGTTACAGATATGATCAATCAGTCGAGTGTTATGGGAAATATTATCTTTAATAAATGCAAATGCTATTAGTAACGATGTTTTGAAGTCTCCATTTATTATTTTATGTGCACAAAACATTTCATTAAGATACAAAAATACCAGTTCCAACTTGTAGAAAAACCATAGCAGATTTTTCATTCATTTTAAAATATAGGAAAACATTATGGCACTTTTCCTCTGCCGCTAACTAGTTTCTACTTTCAGCAAATGATTTTCTTTTGATTTGCCTGCTGGTCCTTCTGATATCATTAAATTTTCGATGGCTTTTTGACTTTCACAGAGACGTTCATACGTACTCGTACTTGTCCATCCTCCCTCCCTCCCTCCATTTTAGCCATAAAAGTGCAGTTAAATGTGTTGCACAAGTTGCAAATTGGCCACACATCAAAAACAGAGAGGCCGAGAGAGAAATCCTTTCAAGACGAATGTCTCCGCCTTCTCCGGATCGGCTGCGATTTGCAGAATGCAGAAGGCAGAATGCATTTATGGGGCATAAGTATTACTTTAATTATTCCTAATTAAAAGGCCGCCTACCTGGGGGCGTGCCCATGCAGCTGCAGCTAGTCCGTGTACGAGTACATGCCCCGACGGCACATAATTAAACATTTTGCCGTTGCCGATTTTCCTTTTTCTTTAACGATTTTTACGACGTCTTTGCCTACGTAAAGAGTGACAACGTGACGCGCAACGACCCAAGAGAGAGAGAGAGGGGGGGCATGCAGCGGGGGAATTGCAATTTGCCGCCGGCTTTTGGTTATTTTTAAGGCTTGTTTGCCGCTGCATTTTATGCATTTTTATGCGTTCGTCATCCGTTTGTCATAAAAAAAACACACAAGAGAGACAGCGAGAGAGAGAGAGAGAGAGAGACGCAGACACTCGCAGACACTCTTAATTTATAAATTAATATCTAATCATTTTGGTGGTTGTTTTTCCATTTTCACAACTACTTATTTTACGCATTAAAAGTTGTCGCAATGCGAATTTAATGGATTTCTCTGATGTGCGGAAGATGTGCCACTCAAAATGAAGCATTCAAATGGACATCAGACATCATAGAGCCATTGCAGAGGAGTGGAAATGGAAAACAGACCCAAAACTTGTGAGTTCTTATGGCTAATTGTATTTAAAGTCAATATCAATTTGAAATTGAAATAACTAAATATTTACCAAGGAAAAACAAGCATCTTATCTTAAAGTTTTTTCTTGTTCCATTAAAATACACATAAAAGCCGACGGATTTTTGTAAGTCATTGAAAGATGACTGCTGAAGATCAATTCAAAAGATTTGATAGTTAAGACTTGGTTACAGTTACAAAAACTCCTCGAGTTGTTTTAGTCTTTAAATAAACTAATTTAATAGAATGTTTTCCTTTTATTTGCCACAGATCAAGCTAAGTTTTCTATGGAATTTTCTTTGAAAATCTCTGGAGCAACAGCTGACATTTGGCTTTCTTTAAACAGAGTTATCTTCACCTATAAACTCCTTGGAAATATCTATAGAATCTGCATTTATGGGCAATAATTACACGGCTATAATGAGCCGTGGAGAACAAGTGGCAGGCAGCACACTCTCGAACCGTCGAAACGTCTCTGCCTGGCAACGACAATGAAAAGCGAATCAACAAAGAGACTAAACTCTGTATTAATTTGCAATTAATGCAGCTAATTATATTTAATTAAATGAGCGAGTCGAGCGGCAGGGCTAACAATGCACAGCACACAGATACAGACACAGACACAGATACGATACAGATGCAGATACAGATACAGGCCCCGTGGCAGGGGAAAAAGGGGTTCAACTGCTCATAGAACCTGTGCACTGTGCAGTGGTGGCACTGGGAAAAATGTATCGCGCAGGTTGGTCTGGCTTTGAAATGAAACTGATTATTACAATTGTTGCTATTGGACTACTGCCTCTATTTGTTGCTGTGAATTGTACGCTGCTGCTGCGGCTGATGATGCTTATTGTATCTCATAGATACGTAGATACGCTTACTCGTATATATTTTTTTTTTTGCACAAAAATGACACTGAGCCGCCGCAAGGCAATTGTAATAGATTTTTCGTAATTTTTTCGTGGGGTGGCATTAAACTGTTTATGTGTAGAGTTTCATTCTGATTTAATTTCAGTCGCGTATCTGGGAGATACGCCTGCCGCCTGCCGCCTGCCGCCTACCGCCTACCGCCTGCTGCCGCGGCTCATTGTTGCAAATTGCCATCCAGAACTGTGTCCAGTGCCACATTATTAGTATTTATTGTATTACGAGTACATTTCGTTTTATTATTAGAACGAGGCGACTATTTTCTAGTGGCACGGAGAACATTTGTGAATATGCGTTTGCTTGCCCCCTCCCTGCCCCCTGATGCTCACCTTTCATGCTACTTCTGATCGCAATTAACGTTAATTAAAGTTATTAACCGCCAGCGTCGAAGGCGCATCTGTTTATTGGTTGCACTGTGGCAGCATTAGGAATATTACCATGTCAAGGTTCGAGATTTACATAAAAATTGCATTTCGATGATGCGAACAATATCGAATCGGAATCGGAATCGCGAGTGAAGTGCGTGACAGGCTTAAAATAATTAAATTTTTTTTTGCCTGGTTTGTTGAGAGCTGCATGGAAACTTAATGGACTATGAAGACGATTATGTGGCAATAAAATTATCGGAGTAAATCTACAAATTTGAATCTTTCTATTACGGTTAATGTTAGCACTTCACTTTGATTGTCTTGCATCTGTTTTATGTCTTATAAACCAATTACCAGACCCAAAAGTATGCTAATAATTTTCCAGAATATTCAGCAATTCAAAATCAAAAGATTAGAAATGTTCATAATATGATAATATTATTTACCGTTTTCTTTAAGTGTTCTTCAAGCAGGGGCAAATGTTGATTTAGTTTTCTGGATTTCGCAAAATTTGTTCACAATTTTCTTGGGGATTCTTTAGATTTTTAGTCACAATCCAAGTCCCAAGCATCCGTTAGATAACAATTCATTAAGAGTATCTTCTGGGAGATGGCTATCACACACACACACACAGTTGGCAAGCACGAAGACACTGGCACAAGAGTCAAGATCGACTAAGGATCGTCTGCCACGCCACACACGCGACGTTGCAAGCCGGGGCGCGATGCCTTTGTGGCGCGCGCGTAAACTGATGAAAATATCTCGAATCTCAAACGCGGATCTCGGAATTTCGGAATCTCTCAAGTGCTGGACACCGTTTCGTTGCAGTTGCAGTTGCATCTATTGAATGTTGCAGATAGTATTTCATGGCACGCGCTGCTCTGCTCTCCAGAGTGCAGTTGTGTGTGGGAGAGAGAGTGTATGTTGATTTGTTTGGTTTGGTTTGGTATGGTATGGTATGGTATGGTATGGTATGGTTTGGTTCTTGCTTCCACGCGCCGTCCGCTTTCGTCGTCGTGCAACGTCGTCGACTGAATGAACGTGCGGCGCACCAGACGGGCGCTTGGACCCCCAGCAAATCATCAGCATAAGTAGTCGTCGAGTCGAGTCGAGTCGACTCGAATCGTGTCGTCGCGTGGAACAGTCGGGTCGGGGCCAGTCGACGAGTGCAACTTACGAGAAACAACAAAACACGAGCAAACAGAGACCGTTCTTGCCGAAGCGCAAGCCGAATCATGTCCCCCAAGCATCTGCAGGAGCAAGCGAGAGCGAGAGAGCGCCGGAGTCACGGCGAGAGCGAGAGAGCACGTCACAGAGAGGGGGTGTGCGCAGGAGCAGCAACAGTATATGCACTTTTCCCTTACACCCCCAACCCCCAACCCCCTGGCAGTCGCTGGCAGTTAAAATAAAAATAATGACGTCATTAAGCGCACAAATGAGCGCTGCTGCTGCTGCCGCTGCTGATGCCGCTGCTGCTAGCCTCAATCGGCAGGAGAAGTTTAGTTTGAACGAACACTTGACGAAGCCAGCCCCACCGAGCGAGAGAGTGAGATATAGAGGGTGAGAGAGAGAAAGAGAGAGAGCGAGAGCGACTGCGAGTGAGTGGTAGTTTTCGTATTCATATGAGTGCTTATTGCGAGTGCAAATTTGAGCATTTATTAGAGCTGTGTCGATGCTGAGCGATGGGGGAGGGGAGCCCTGTTTGAAGGGAGCGAAAGGTGGCTTGAAATAAATTTGTTGGTCTTATTTTTATTCATTCAAAAATTTCCAAAAATTCTGCAACAGATAAAAGATGCAGATTTTGTTATCGAAAATATTTATATAAAATATGTGCATGCGAAACCATTTTTGGATGTGCTTTTGGTGTTCCTTTAGTTAGATCAAGAGTGTGCAGTCTTTATATTTTGGTCTATTTCCAACGATATACGCTTAAAAATCGAACACTTCCCTAAATCGACATAAGGAGGCTCTTGTTAGGAGAACTCTTACATTATTCAAGTCCCTCGTTCGAAGGCAAATAATCAGTGGTTTAATTCCAAGTACTTTCGCAAGTAAATTTGACCCCTTAAAAGACGGAAGGATGGAGTTGTTCAAGGGTCCTTGCCCCATTTGCCACTTGCCCCTGCACTGCCCCCTGCCAACCCCTGCTCTGGTGGACAACTATTGCTGGAAATTAATAATTAAAATGCCAATCCACAGCAACAGCAACAGTCAATCCTATCAGCTGCAAAAACCTCACTCGACTTCCTCTCCCACTGAACCACACTCAGCCTCTCTTTCTCATTCTCCATCTCTCTCTCTATCTCTCTCACTTTGGACTCCCACAACAGACGAGTGTCCACTCCACCACTCCACCACCCGCAACACCAACTCTCCCCCTGCCCCTTGAATAGCACCGCATTCAGAAAACCGAAAAGTGCCAATAAATATGGAAGCGTTTTGCGTTGTTCTGCCCACTTCCATCGACTCCCACTCTCCCACTTCTACTCCAGATCCCCACACCCCACTCCCCACTCACTCCCCTCCGCTTCGCCTTGTGCTCCTTCTTCTTGGGCTCTCATCCTCATCCTCCTCCTCCGCCGATCCCTGCTCCTCGGCTACCTTTTGCACTAATTCACATTTGATGTTTTGTTGTCTGCGCCTGGTATACCCTTTACAGAGGGTCCTGCAACTCAGAGCAAATGTTTGCAACGAGGGGAGCTAGTTGTTTTCCACCCCAGAATGTATACGAGTACCATTATCGGTGAAGAATCACCGTTCAGAATCATTGATCGCTGATCAGATAACTCTTTGGGGTAGAGCTCTTAGATAAAACTAAACTTTCTCTTATTTAATCTATTAATTAATGGCTCTTCCCAATCTGACTATATCTTATACTTTTTCCCATAGAAAGAATGTATCTTTAAGAGTATCTATGGCTTCGACACAGAATCTGGCCGTCCTTTGCTGTTGTGGCTGCTTGAATTTTTCTGGTCAATGAGGTTACAGTCAAGTCACTAGACAAGCGGCCCCCTGCAACGCTGTGCCCCCAGCCCAGGAGGCCAGGACAGGGCAGAAGATGCAGCCAGCAACTCGTGCGGTCCTCAACCGGTCGCTGTCGGTCAGTCCTAGACGGACGGATCCAAACTGGCTGCCGATACGTCCTCTGCTGCCACTGCCACTGCTGCTGCTGCTTCTGCTGTCTCTGTTGTGGCTTCCTCTGCTGACGCTGATTCTCCTGCTGCTGCTGCTGCTGCTGCCGGCCACTGTCTAGCCACCCACCCGCCTCAGCTATCGGAGGTGTCGATGACGTCGTCGTCGTCGTAGTCGTCTAACAGCCTCCCCCCTGCTACTGGCCCCAGGCCACGAGACTCCTCCATCGAGCCAGCAACCAAAACTGACTGCAACGGCCTACGCCATTCGATGATTTTGTTGTTGTTTCGCTTAATGTGATTTGTTAGGGTATCTGGGAATGGGAATAGGGTATTCGAATTGTGATGCTCAGAGATACTAGCCATGGTAGTAGTAAGGTAAGGTTATAGACTATACACAAACACAAACATATATGTATGGTGACCCCGATAGGGGACCAAGTTTTCCCTTAAAAGGTCCTCTGAAAGGAGAACAGAAACACTTGTCATTCGTAGTCTAATCGTAGAGTCTAATCGTTTATGGCAAGATGTTTCCTTGTGGCCGAGATAATTGATTGATGATCCCGATTTCCCTATAAAGAATAGGTGTTGTACATCCCAGAGAGTATCCAAGTTTCGCACATCTTGAAGATGCTTCAGTTTGCTCATCGTTCATCTGGCTGGCGACGGTTGTTGCCGTTGCTGTTGTTTTTAGCCAATTTTGGTCAATATTTAAGTGCTGGCGAATGCCTTCCACTTCCACTGCTACTTCGGCAGGCACTTCAGTGCTCTGTCTATGTCCCATGTCCCATGTCTATGTCTAGTTCCTGTCGCCCGTCCGCTCGTCCTCGCATCACCTCATCAACTTAATTTTCGGAAATTTTCACGTTGTCCATCTCTGTATCTCCTGCTCGCTCGCTCTCTCTCTCTCTCTCTTCTGCCCTCTCTGTCTTTGTCTTTTATGTCTAATTTCGTGCTGCATTTTACCGGCAGCTATAGAAGCGTATTACCGTTAAATGTTGCACTGTCGAGTCGTCGTCTAATTTACGTTACCCGGGAGCAGTAGTAGGAAGGCTTCAGCAGGGGGAGTGGCAGTGGGATCGGAGTGGGGCATGTGGCAGGAATCAGCTGAAAGGAATGGGAGTTTCAGTGGAGAGGCCACTCTACCTCTCTCTCTCTCTCTCTCTTGCTCAGTCTCTCCCGCTCTCTTTCGCTCAGCCACTGCCCACTTTCCATCTTGGCTTGATTGTCATTGCAGGCAGTGCTCCAGTGCTCCGGCCTGGCCAGCAAACTGATTAAATTCAGCACGCGCCCTGCGGGCATCTTTGGGAAACTTCTTCCGCAGAGCAAGACGGAAGCGGAGACGGGGGCAAGCAGCCGGGAGGGGCCTGCAACATCATCAGCTTAGTCGGGGAGGAAACTCGACGCTCTACATAAATTTGAAATTAACGTTTTCTAGCACATTGTCTGCCCCTCATCCTGTCTGCCTCTTGACATGGCTGTCTGTTGCCTCCCTCCACCCCCTCCCCGTTCCAGGAGTGCTCTTCCAAGAGCTTACATGCTTTCTGTAATTATCATTTGCCATTCCATTTGGCTTGGAACACACACGCAGACCAGGAGTCTCGACTTGATCTACACTTTGGCTTTTGGGTGGATTTTACCCCCCTCCCCCCACCCTCTCTGACTCAGAGCCACTCTCCGCTATACGCTCTCCCCTCCACGCTTGTAATTAAATGCAAATCTTTCGTCCCGCGTCCACATCTAATATATTGCCACGATGCCAGGGGGCAAACTTTGGCCACATTTTCAGCTACGCTCCGAATCTTGTCAGCACTATAGTATGTGGCGGCCTACGAAAAAAAGAGCTGCTGAAATACATGTATAAAGCAAACAACATGGAAATTATCGCCTAGACATGCCATAAAGAACTTCGGAGGAGTAGAGGTAGAACCGCTACCAAAATACTCTATGATCCGAACATTATCCAACTTTCCTTGTGTTCAGATTTGTATTGAAAAGATATAGATGCTGTCTTTATATAAGTTTATATTGCAATTTTATTTCCTTTACAGATACTCTTTTAAAGGTTTATTATTCAGGTCTCTAGGTTGCGCTTTCTTCAGCATATTTTAAACGTAACTTCATAGGTGCAATAACAATTGCAGTATTTGATTGGAATAAATAGGAATATAATACATATTTCATCTGAGATCTACTAAAACATCTACAACATAAGGTTGAGATAATACCCAAAAATAAAATAGTGTATAAATGTATTAATTTTGTAAATGTCGCAAGAATTTAAATGGCTAAAAGTTGCTAAAAAATCTACACTTATTTTTAGTCTTAAGATTTCTAGGTATTATATCGAAGGGTTATGGCTTATTCCAGATATAATCTAAGATCGATTAACGAATAAATCACAGGCTAATATGCAAAATGATATAATGGCTGTTGAAATCTGTCCAAATCGAGGATAAAACAGTGAGAGAGGAGGAGCAAGAGGTGGAGAGTGAAGGGTAGATATAGAGGGAGGGAGATGGGCCGAGTAATTAAGAGCGTCCCAACTTTGTAGCTTTTGGTGGACGGCTCTCGTTGCGATGGCTGCTAATTACAAAAGGCATCCTGGCCAACATCATTTGAGATATTTTCCATTAACCGACGACGGCATCGTCAGGGACATGGACAGGGGACATCACGGGGTGGGGGCCGGGGTACCCCACATACAAAACATATTAAAATTAACCTGATTACTCCGCAGGCGCTGCCAGGCCTCAGATTGTGGGACTGGGGCCTGGACCTGGACCGGGACCGGGACTGTAGCTGTAGCTGTGGCTGGAGCTGTGTGTACGAATATCCGTGTGTGTGTGCAGCTTGGAGGAGTTTTGAAAGCCAGGCACAAACTAATTTCAAATAACATAATTCATTCGCTTAGCCAACGGGGGAACGGGACAGCAGCGGACGGGGCAGGGTAGCACTTGGACTTGGCCAAGACTCAGACTCTGACTCTGGCTCTGACCGGTTTGTTGTGGAGCACCAAATTAGTTAAAGTTTAATCACAAACCAGAAAGAGATCGAGAGATCAAGAGAGTGAGAGAGCGAGAGAATTTGCAGGAGGTTAAACAAAGACTGAAGCTGTCATAACAGAAAGAGAAGGGAATAGGCATATATGCCTATAGGGAAGAGAGAGACGGCGAGAGTAGAGTTCGATCTGCAGAAGGTGCTAACTGACAAATGAACAGATTCCTGGGCTCTGGCCAAATGAATGCTAATTGTTATGGTGCCTACTTGAACCTCGAGTCCCATGCCATTGAAGAGGCCCAGGTTCGCCATCCAGGCTCCATCCTCCCCTCTCCACTCCACTCCACTCCACTATCCCTCTATTCCCATGCCCATGTCCATGCTTATTTTTCCATTCCCATCTCCGGCAGGGCATTCCAGCCCCAAACATGTCCTCTGTTATGCGCAGCCTGCAATAATTTCGCGCGCATAAAAATTTAATATTATTGAATTTTTTTTATTGCTTTCAGATTTTTTGTTTCCTCCGAAACAATAATCAGAAGACGTACAACAAGAGCACCACAGCAACTACATTAACCCAGAGGTCCCAGAGGCAACACGGAAGCTTCGCGAGGCACCACAGTGGGGCAATGCCAGACAGTATAAAAACTGGAAGATTAAAGATACAAGAACGCTCTTCTAAGATCAAAATTTTTTAGTTTTTTATTTTCAAAATAAATTCAAATAAAAAGAACTTTACATTAATACACACCACTGCACCACTGTGCACCACTGTGCAGAGGCATGCCAGCCCCAGTCCCTGCCTCAAGTGGCAGTGGCGTACTTAATGCCATTCGAATTATGCGCTTGCGTCCCGTTTTGTGCGGCTGGGCCTGGATCTCGATCCGTGCCTCGGCCTGGCCTGCTGTCTGTCGAGAGGAGCATAGACCCGTCCCGTCCCGTCTGTGTCTGCCCTTGCCACCGCCCAGACTCGGCCCGCCCCCTCTGCACCGAGAGCGGGCCACCGCCCTGTTACGTGGTAATTTTGTAATATCGTAAAGTATTTTTTAATTGAACGCACCACCTTCGTCGGCACACACTCGTAGAGAGAGAGCGAGAGAGAGAGAGAGAGACCACTCCACTTAACGATGTTCGAGTAGTTGTGGTGCGGAATTATGTTCTCCCTCTGCAGTGCTTTGTCAACTCTAGGCTCTATTGCAACGGGCAATGGCAACCCTAGAGCCAGCCCACTTTTATGACTCACTTCCTTTTGGGGGCCCGGGCTCCTGGCTCCTGACTCCTGGCTCTGTCTCTGGCCGTGGCTTTTGGTGATTTATGCGAGAACGAATGCTCGACGGCATTAAAATTAGCTCTAATTATGAGAGTGGATCGCGGAACGCAGCCAATTAAAGTTGCATTTCCCGAAAGCATAAATCAATAAAAGATTTATGCGACTTTGGTCTATATATATATAATTTTTTATGATTAGTTGAGCGTATTTGGAGTTTTGCATAACCTTTGGCAACCTTTTTTTACTCCTTTGCTCCACAGCTCTTCTGGTCGCGTTTCGCCTGGTCTGTTCTGTTCTGTTCCGTTCTGTTCAGTTCTCTTCTGTTTTGTTCTTTTCTGATCTGGCCCGAGCCCGTGGTCTGAGCCATTCATTCCGCATTCATTCATGGGCGAGTCAGATCGGCTCAACGCGGCTCAGCCCGGACTGGGCTGGAAGGGGAGACCCAACCTGTTCCTGGCCCAGACTCACGACTTTATAATTAGGCAGAGCTGCTGCGCTGCTGTTGCCTGTGCTCTGGCTCTTGCTCTTGGCTGTTCTTGTTCTTAGCCATATTCCTCAGCCTCAACCTCCCTCTGCTGCTGCTGCTGGTGGTGCTGCTCATTCTGCCGCTGCTCGGTTAATGCATTCATAATAATATTTCTTTTTGCTGTTAAATTTATGTTTTCTGCCTCGTAGTCTTTCGTTGTGGCCCTCTTCTGGGGCTGGTACTGCTGCTGCTGCTGCTGGTTCCTTTTCCTTTTTATTTATTTTTGCCAGTTTTAATTTTCTCGCTTCCCCGCTCCGACGCCGCCTCCTTTGGCGAAATCGTTTTGCATTCTTAAACATAATTGCATGTGGGCGTGGTCACATATGAAATTTCTTTGATTAAAGTCGATTAAAATCGCGGCCTGTTTTGCCTGCTGTTTGTGGCCCGCTGTCGTTCAACGGCCAAGTGGTATGCCACAGCAGCAGATGAGGCTGCCACCAGCCTGGCACAGATGATCCGGACTTTTTATGGGTTCAAGGATTAAGAACAGCACAGTTACAGGCCACAGTAAAAAAGCCAACAGCCAACAGCATTTCGGTTGCAAAATTATAGAAATATATCAATATAATCGGAATTAATTCGGAATTCTATATTTGACTATAATCACCAGTTTTGTATCTTCCATTGCAGCAACAGAGACATAATCTGTCCCACATATATACCCATAAATCCGTCTTCCAATTTTATAATTGATCTAACCAATGTGCAAAGTACCCGTACATGTTGATCATTGAAGATGATCCAGTCCAGTGGAGTCCGGTGGGGCTCCTCTCCCTCTCAGCTCGGACCATCCCCATCCCCATCTCGATCATCATCATCATCATCATTGGCGGCTGCGTGGCCACTCCTTGCTCCATCGCCAGCACCAACTCACTGCCGCATGCCCCTCCCCTGGGAATGGAGGACATGCCGCTTCTAATCTGCACTCGAGTGAATTGCAAATTACGTGTCTTAAATTGAAGTTTTACGAGTTGCTACTCTAAATGTTTGCACCAAAGTGCTCGCCTAGATGTGTTTGCTCAGGGTTCTGCAGCAACAGCAACAGCCACAGCCACAGCTTCAGCTTTAGTTCCATCTCCCAGCTCTTTCTCCGGCGTGGGGCTGGACGCTTCTAACCCGGCCACGTCTGCGCAGTTCTAGGCGATGTAGAGGCTAGGGACTGGGGCTGGGACTGGGACTGGCACTGGACTCTGGGGGCATGCTGATGATGCTGCCGGTGCTGCGTGTTTAGGCCCGAGTGTTGTATTTCATGTATCTTCTTCTGATTCTTTTGCTGCTGCTGCTGCTGTTGCTGTTGCAAGTATCCTCCCCTTCCCATCCTGGTGTTGTCTTCTACTTTGGCTGGTTGTTTATGCGATGCAGGATATGATAATAATTACACCTTCCACGTTCGCTGCTCTCTGCCGTCTCCATCTGGCCAGGAAGTTGGTGCTGCTCTGCCACTATCCCTACTCCTCTGGGCTCCACTGGGCTCCTCTGCCTCTCTCTGTCTCTCTCTGTCTCCTGCCATTCGACGATTAAAAATTGATCTCATTATAATTATTTTTTATAATTTATGAAGCCTTAAAACTGTGTGCTGTGTTTGCTTGTGTTTGGCATTGCCCCGCTTGCAACATGGCCACAAAGTAGTCATTATAAATGCCATAAATTTCGGTCCCCTCCAGCACTCTCTGCCTCCCTTAATGATTGAAGAGTTTTCGAGGATCAGAGCACCATTCCTTATGTTGGCAAATTATGACTGGAGACAGGAGACGGGAGACGGGAGACTGGAGAGGACTGGAGCAGCATTTTAATGGGTCTGGGCATAAAGCTTTATCTGAATATGCTTAGACAGCCAACTCCTACACTCTCGCGTACTCCACCTTCCCGGAACCCACATATCTCAGATAGAATTCAGGCACACATTATGCATATTACACAGGCCAGGCCAGGCCAGGCCGCTGGCTCCAGAGCCAGGTTCCTCGAGGTCTGGAACACGCACAGAGACATCTCCAGATAAAGCATGGGGGAAGAGCCACAAGAGCTACAGCTACAGCTGCAGCTACAACTACAACTACAGCGACAGAGACACCCACAAAGGTTGGGTGGAGCAGGGGGAGTCTCCTGCTCATTTTGCATTTTAGTTTGTAATTTAGTTTCATTTATTGCGATTTTACATTGACGCCTGACACGCAAATTCGTGTAATCCTTTCTGCCCCGCCAAGGAGGCAAGGAGTCTGAAGTTGCCACAGCCACAGCCACAGCCATAGCCATAGCCATAGCCATAGCCATAGCCATAGCGAGGCATCGCCAATGCGCCACACAAAGTCCAATTAAATTATGAGGGTCCACACGCCAAGACAACGACGACAGCGACGACGACCACAGCAGACTCGACTCTGCTGCCGCCCGCTTCCCCCGCGCATCTAGACCAGTACCCTCTCCGCTGCCAGCGAGTGGTGCGCCACGGCCCGGCTGAGACGCTGCGATTTCCAGAACTGCTTATGCCTCACTTGAGGATGTCGGACGTTTGCCTCATTTTGAGAGCCTCCTTTTTGGCCAGTTCCACTGGCACTGGCACTGCCATTACCATTGCCATTGGCTTTGGCTTTGACTGGGGCTCTGACTCTGCTGGGGCATTGGCAATGCGGTGTAAGAGTAATTAAAATCCCTTGATTAATATGTAAATTTAATGAGATTACGAATTCAGCGAACAAGATTAGGAATGCATGGGTCTGTGTCTCTCTCTCTCCTCTCCGACTTCGACTTCGACTCTGACTTCGAGCAGAGCTGCAACAGAACAGACTTCTCTCTCTCTCTCTCTCTTTCTCTCTGTCTCTTGTGTCTCTCTTCCGCTCTCTTCCTCCTCTAGCTCTCCTGTTACGTATGTCTTGTAATTTTCACTTTGTTAACCCTTCATGGGCCTGTGTCACTGAAAGAGACTAGCGCTGGAAAAACAGAGTTTCCTCTTTTGAATATAAAGAATAATAGTTGGAATTACATTAGCTGCATCGTCAAGGGAATCTCTATGTGTTTTTCCCACATTTTCCCACTTGATACTGCAAAATATACTATATATATTTTGGAGAACCAACAAAAAAAACGAGTAAGCCATTTCCAATGCCTTTTGTGGGGTTAATCAGCGGCAGCGACATGCTCCACCAGGCCATGGCCGGGACCGGGGCCAATCTAGACATCGACCAGGTCCTCATCCTCACACATGTCTGCCCCGAAGTATAAGTGTGCATATCTGTGTCTGTGTGCGTCTACTCAGTGCTTGTTAACATTTCTGTGGAAAGCCGCAGCCCGAGTCCCCACATTCACGTTCACGTCCAACTCCAAGTCCAAGTCCAAATCGAAATGCTTGGAGCCACCCAAAAGGCAAATCGACATCGATGGAAAATTGGAAGCGCGAAATAAACTTGTACATAAATTGTGTGAAATGGATTTGCTTGTAGTTCAAAAGGTTTTCGATTTGCTGTTGCTTTGCTTGTTGCTTGGTTGGTTGCGATTTTTTCTACAATGCACATCGATATATATATATATATTTTTTTTTTCAGTATGTGTGTCGCTTGGGTCTCATTTGGTTAATCTGTCAGCATCTGGCATGTTGCAGTTTTTGATCTTCCAGTGATAAATTTTCATTAAATTCGAGTGTTGTTTGGTTGCTGGTGGATGTCAGATGTGCAGTTGGTTAGTGGAAAGGTTAATTGATACAAAATAGTGAAGAAAACTCTATTTTCATGATAAATTGTAGTAAATATAATACGATATGACACGTATTTAAATGTTTTCATTTTGTTTCCCCTCAACTCCTCTCTTTGCAACAGCTACAATAAATTTTCATTTCATTTTCCATTTGCTTTGCCACTTTCATCCCTCAGTTGGCCTTCTTTCCACTGATTAGCCAACTCTGTTCGGCTTTTCCTCAACTTTTTGCTCATTATCCGAAAAACGCGAACGCGCTTTCAGCCACGCCAATTGGAGGCACTTGGCCAACTGTGTCTGCCATTGGCCTGGCCATCGTGCTGGATCCTGCTGATTGGATGCCAGAGCTCTTGAGGGGCCAAATCGGGTCTGTCATGGGAGGGCAGGCTAATCAGGATGGGCTGTACTTCAATGTACCACAATGAAAGACCGACGAGTATCTATTGCCGATTCATATAAGCCAAACCAAGCTTTTATTTTTCTTAGTATTATTCCACTTGCATTGACACACAGCTGAAAAGCAACAGAGAGAGAGATATGGAATCACATTCACACTCCTAAGTCTGAAGGTCATCCGAAGGCGTTGCTGGGCAAACACAGCCAGAAAATGGAAAAAGATGAAAAATAGAGTGCAGAAGTGAAAAGTGTTGGGTACCAGATCAGAGCAGGGGCGGGAGAGTGGAGGCAGTTATGAGCTCAATGGCCAAATACCAAGCAAAAGGCTTCAATGAATGAAAGTGAGTCAGAGTCAGTGTCTGAGTCCGGGTCCGGGGCCGGGTCCGGGTCCTGGCAGACAGACGGCCAAACAGAGAGACACCCTAAACGACGGACGGGTGCCGACGAAGGACGGCAGGACAGCGGACACACGCAGACAGGCGACAATAGTGTCCATGTCCTTGTCCAGGGCCATGTTCATGTCCATGACTGGGTCTCGCAGCCGGAACGTTGCGTGAGGCGAGCCAAAAACTGCAGCAACTGCACCGCATGGGTCGACCAGGGAGGGGAAGGAAAGGGAAGGGAAGGAAAGGGACGGGAGTACGAAAAATGCAGTTGCATGCCCCGAAAAATTGGGCATGGCATACAAGCTGTAGTGGTGTGCTAAACATGCCTGAGCCTGTGGTCGAAAATGATTCGCTGAAATATGCAGGACAACTTCTGTGCCCCAATCCCACTCCCACCCCCACTCCCATCCCCAATCCCACTTCCACTTCCACTCTTAGTCAAGGTCGTGTGAGTTGAACTTAAAGCGAGAAAATCGGAAAAAACCTGCAAAGCCCGGAAAAACCAGACAAGGACATGCAACAGGAAATAAAAGAATAAAAAGAATCGAGACAAACAGAGACACCAGAGAGACCAGAACTGAAAAAGAAAAGGAAGTGGCTACGGCTACGGCTACGGCTAAGGAGTAGGAGTAGGAGACGGGGGAGAGAGAATATTCAGATATAGAAGAAGTATCAACACGACAGACGTTCGTTCAACTTAGACACTGTCCCCCTGCCTCCCCCCCCCCCCCCTCCTGGAGTGCTGAGTGCAGGAGTGGGGAGTGCTTTTTCAAGGATTGCCACCCACACACAGCCAGACACAGACACAGAGACAGCACACACACATACATACACACACCGACATATAGGGGAGAAAAAACGTAGCATACTTTTTCGAGCGAGTCGCATGAGTTTTTCCACGTTGCTGCCTGTCCTCCTGGTCGGCAACTGGTTGTGGTCCTGCTGCTGCTGCTGCTGGCCTTACCACTTGTTCTTTGCCGCCTTTTGGCTTTCCCAGAGTCTGGATACCCCACCAGTAGCTCGCTTTCTTTCCCCACTCTCTCTCCACCTCTCTCTATCTCTCTATATTTTATGTGTGCGCTTGTGGGGTAGCAACTTCAGCTGGGAAGTACGAGTATGCTACATATTTTTGGGTCTAGCTGGAGATGTTTGCAGCTCGCTTTCCGAATCCAACTCAGTTTGGCAAAGAAGAGGGTCCTCCTATGTACCTTCCTGCCCACTCCCTCCGCCCCCGCCGCTTTCATGCCATCCTCCAGCCCCATTCAAATGTGTCAAGGTCGTCTGACCGGATCCCCACTTTAAACAAAAAATGTTTGACTTTAAAAACTGCTGTCTGGCCAACTGTTGCTGGTTCCAAAAACGGAAATGCATAAAGCGTTGCGTGAGTGCCACACACCCACACCCACACCCCACTCCCCCCGGCCTCGGCTTGGTGCCACAACTCCTCCTCTTCCTCTGCCTCTCCCTCTTCGACTCTCTCTTTCGGTCTTGTTAACACATACAAATAACACATTTTCGTTGTGCGTGTGTGGTGTGAGTTTTGTGTGTGTTTTGCGAGTGCGTGTGTGTGTGTGCGTGTGTGTGTTCGGTTTTGTGGCATACTTTTTGGCGCCTGCAACAGCCTAACTATAAAATCGACTGGCTCCCCCGGCCCCGCGGCCTGACCACTTGTCGTTATGATGATTCATGTGGCTTGCCACAGCACCACCACATTCCTATTCCCAATCCCAGGCCCGTTGCTGCGCCCGTTCCTGTTTTTCGTTCCCATTCCAAGCCCAAAACACATCGCGTTTCAAGAGCTTTGTTAAAAGCCGCTCAATTGGAATGCAATTTTCATTTTGGCAGCCTGCATCTGCCTGCCTGTGTGTCCTTTGGAAGGGGCATTGTGCATTGCGACTGTGTTATTGAAGGAAAGAAGAAAGTTTTATAATCCCATCAATTACTTAGCGGCGCTATATACAGATCGCTTGCCAATTTCCAGAGCTACCTGCGAGACCGAAATCTGTCTGTAGCTCCCACTTTTTCGGATGCCCCTAGCGCTAGGTTTCTGAAATGTTGTGAAACCTCTCGAACCTCCGTTAATGTGGGTGCAATGGTCAATGCATTTTATCCATAATATTGAGGGAAAGGAGAGAGTTTGAGAATAACATCAATGACTGTGCAATGTCGTTTCCCAACTAAGCTCCGGAATTACCTTCTTCGTCATCTGTCCACTTCGCTGCAGCTGCAGTCATCAATGTTTATCCATAAACTGGCAGACATGCCCCAAAACTGCATTCGGAAGGCGGACAAATAAAAGGAAAAAATACAGTGCAGTTCTTACCAAAACATAAAGCAAAATCATGAAGCAGCCCACACCCACACAGACACACCGAGGAGCGCACACACATTTGCATTCTTGTACGCGTATGAAAATAAAGCTCGAAAAGTCAATGCAAACAAACAAAAAAATTTGTCAAAAATCGAGTACTACGAGCGTTTTTGTTTTGTTTTGGCTTTTGCTGATGCTGATGCTGCCGCCGCGCCGGTTCTGCCGCGTCCAACGTCGGCGTCGTGTCGCGTCGCGTCGCGTCGCGTAGCGTAGCGTCGGTGGGCGGAGTCTTGTGTGAGTTGCTGCTCTGTTACCGCTGCCGATTCCGCTTTTTTTCCACCGAGTCGCCATTGCGTAGTTTTTTGCCGGCATTTGGTGGCAGCTCTTCTTGTTTTTTAGCAATGGGCGTGTGTGTAGGCAGACAGCTGGATTGGGTGCACAGCGGCCCAAGCAGAGGGTACAGCAAGCGGGGCGGGGGAAGTGGCCAAAAAGAGAGCAACGGCGAGAGGCAGAGGGAAAGAGTAACGGGCCGAGAGTCAGATGGGGAAAAGTAAATATGGGAAACTGTTTAAGCAAAAGCGAACACCGAAAATAATAATTCGTATGTACATGAAATTATGCAGAGTGTTCAACAGTAAATATAAATACGATATGTACAGATTCGATAAGCGTTATCTGTGCACCGCCTGCGGCATGGAAAGACCTGGATGCTCCTCGGAGGATAGTCGCTGCTGTTACCTCTCCACTGTGTACCTCCAAATCGGTTGGCCATACCGAAGGGCTCTCAAGTACTTGCCTCCTTAATTCAGTTGTCTAGTATATTCCGACTTAAAACACGAACTTTTTGATCAAGTTATAAACATAGGAAGTGTCCATTTCCACAGGCCACTTATTTCCGGTCTCCTCTCGGCCCTACTTATGGCCCCTTATCCGAAATGCGTTTGTCGCTGGTCCCTCGATGCCTTCCATATTGCGGTCAGCGCTTCACGGCTCTTTGCTTTACGGTTAATGATTTACCAAATTATGCAGCCGCAAATGTAAAATACACGACAGAAGAGCCTCCGCCCGGCTCTGGAAGGACATCGGCATCTCGTATCCCCGTCCAGTCCCATTCCGTGCCGCCGCAGCCGTAACCGGAGTCAGTCGCCAAATGTTTATTAATTGAAAATGTAAAATTGCATTTTTGGATTGAGAGCCGCGTCGCATGGCACCGCGTGGCCGGGTTGCCGGGCTGCTGGATTGCTGCTGTTGGGATGCCATTGCCGTGATTTCGATAATGCGGTTGCAGCTGGCCGCAAAAACAGTTTGTCGCTGTCAGCGCTAGGAGGCAGGGAGACAGTGGCAGTGGCAGAGGCAGTGGCAGTGGCAATGCTGCTGCAACGGGGCTGATAATTGGCATCGGGTCAATTGCAGTCGGCGGTCGGGCTGGTGGGGAATACCTCGGAGGATGGAGCGGCACAAGGCCAATAAAATTAAATATGACTTTGTGTCGCATTAAACTGAGGGACATCTTTTCCAAATGTATATTTTATTTCATATTTTATACCATACTATGATATATTATAAGATTCTCTATATGGGAAGGAAGAAGGAAGTATTTTCATAGATTTAGCCCGAGACTATTTGTTCGAGTTGCTAGAATGGAAATGAAAAAGCAAAACTTTAATCAACATTTTCATTTGGTTTATTGCATAAAACATTTTTCTTAATTTGAAGTCACTACAAGTCTGTGGGATCCACTACGACTTGCCACAATATTCGATTCGCTTTCAATGCAGCAAATTTGCACATTTTCAATTCATTTGCCACACACACACACACACAGACGGACACACATCCATGGCCAGAAGGGGAGATGGGTGCTTGAGAAGTAGGCTCATAAATTTAGCATTATGTGCTTCAGATGACTATCGGATATTCATATACAAATCAACTATATGTATATCCCATGTGTACGAGTGGGTGTGCGGGCTGTGTGGTTTTGTCTGGCTGGCTGGATGGCTGGATGGCCGGGGGCATGTTTGCACTTTAGCACTAACACCGCACACACACACAAGGACTAACGAAATTAAGAAAAATTAGATGCATATACTGCTTGTGCACACGCATTCTTCTATATGCAACAATCACTGTGAGTGTGTGTGCATCTGAAAAATCATGAGGCAGGAGGGCCCCGACCCCGACCCCAACCCCAACCCCAGCCTGACACCTGACCCTGCGGCTTGCAGTAAACTTCAACATGATTTTCAACATTCTATGGAAGATTTTCGGGCCCCCAAAGAATTTTCCAGGCAGACGTTGGGATTATGTCACATGCCAGTCCCGCAATTCAGTTAGAACGAGATGACCATACATTCAAGCAGAAAGAGACAGCGATATCGTTTCTTCGGAGGTGATTTTTTGGGGAAAATGCAACGCATGAAAATTTCACATTACACACATTTTCGTGCACCTTCTGAATGTCTGTTCTGTTGGTTTTCATATGCAAATTAGTCGAAATGAGTAGGTAGCAGAATTTCAAATTGTCCTTTGAGTGCTGAGAGAAGGCACTTTCGAAGGGGCACGTATCCGTGTGCCCCCTCATGCTAAGTGCTGCAAAACTATTGTTGCAGTCACAAACTGCATGTGGAAATAGACAGCCAGAGACGACAACTTACTTAGCACGCTTAATTAGTAGGAAACAGTAGATGCAACAGCGCCAGCAACAAAGCAAACTTGCAACAACAGCAGCAGCACCACCACCACCACCACCATCACCACTGCAGTGGGTAAAGGGGAGCAGATGAGATGAGTGTGTGTGCTCACTTCCGCTGACAATTGGGTCCTCGTCGAGTCGTTGTCGTCCTCGTCCTCGACACGGTCGTCCCTCAGAGGCCGCTGCTTCCTTTGGCCGGGGCTAATGATGTCAAATTACTTGCGGGCATTTTTATGTCATAATTAAACTGACAACGAGAGGCCCATTTTTTATTTTGTACTGCACTCGGGCGGGACTCGGTGACCCTTGAGGAGGCTGCAGCTGGAACTGGGGCCCACGAATGTATGCTACGCTGCTTTTTTTATTTAGATGCACAATTGTTGCAATTGCAGTTCCTCGTCCCCTTCCGCATTCGGCGCTGCTTGTTAACATACTTAACTGCATACAGAGGGGGCATGGGCGGAGGCTATAACAGAGACCTGGGCACACGAATAAACACAGTGGAGAGGGAGAGGCAGCGGCAGCTGCTGGGACTGCAGCTGGGACTGGGGCCCGGGCTGGGGCCCGGGCTGGGTCGAGTGCCTGCAAGTATGCTATGAAATTTTTTTTTCCATTGCCACTAATTACAAGCAGCCGCGCTCTATCTCTTCGAGTGGCATGCTGTTCCAGGGCTGTCCTGAACAAGTCCACTTTGTTTGTCGAGGATAATTCGCTTAGCAGGCTAATCTCTAGGGGACGGACAGCGAGGGAAAGTTACACGACTCAATTAATATTATGAAAATGATGTGATAAATAATAAGTAGAGCAGAAGGATAGAATCTTATGGCAGATAAGCATTACTTTTATTCGAGTACACATGTTTACATTATATATCTCAGGAGTGAGCCGAATGCGGTGCAAAATCGAGACTTAAAATGTGTATTACGCGACCGCAATGGATTTTTGCGGTAGCGTATCACCAGTCAGATTGCAGCCAAGGAATGTTTTTCCACCTATTCAGCGATGACGATGACCCCCCACGAAAAAGGACAACTACATTCATCTTTTGGTGGTTATATCCTTTATCCGTTTGAGGCTTGCTCCTGCTTTCACCGGAAATGCGTGGCCATTAAAACCCGATCCCCCACAGCCGTTCAAACATTGTAACTGGCGTCGTTGTCAATTTTTAAAAATTTTACGATGCTACCTGGCGATGTCCTCCAACAACGCAAGGATACGTTCTTTTTTTCTGTAGCGCCATTGAAGCGTACATACATATATATTTTATTCCTCTGGTAGTTGAAAGGAAATGAAAATTGTTTTATGCGGTTACGCCAAAAAGTATGCAATGCATTTTTATTTTCATTTTTATTCGTCCTTTTCGCACTGGCCATCAACCATCAGGTCCTGGCAAACGGGGCCGCAAAAGTTTAAATAAATGTTTGATGAAATGCACAATTTTCCCGGCGACCCCCCATCGTTCAGTTAAATGTTAATCGACCCCCACCCCCGACCCCCACCCGATCAGACATCGACGAAATTTTTATTTATTTCTGTTTTCAGTTGTTTTTTTTCCGAGGGGGCAAGCTGCAGCTGCCACCACATCCGCCGGGGGCTTCCTTCATACAATTAAACTAATTTCCGAGGATGGCAAGACAACTTATTTTGCATCGGCAATAAGTCGTCCCCGACTGTCCTCTGCCTGCACATGTCAATCGTTGGGGGCCATCGATTTCATTTCGCGACGAGTCCGCCGCTCCTCCGTTCGACAGCTGCCACCGCCCCTGATGGTGCCACTGCCACTGATCAGCCCTGGTCTCCCCTGAACTGCTGCTCCTGCTTTGCTCCTGCTGCTGCTGCTCATCAGTTTCTTATTTACAAAAGAAATCATGCAATTTGCATTTGTCTCTTTGCAAGCTGCTGATGCTGATGTTTTGCGCTGTTTTGCCTTTGGTTTAATTCGCTTTTGTTGCCCTTATTTCGTGGAGACGTCAAGTACAGGGATTGGGTGTCGGCCAAAGTGCCATAGTGGGACAAGTACATGCAACCCAGAGGAGCACCTGCAACTGACCCTTTAGCCATCTATGGAGGATCTCTTAAGCGATCTATAGCATCATTGTTGCAACTAAGCCACTTAGGAAATAAAACCAGACAGAAAAGGATACATGTGTGCACATTTTGGCTAGAGTACAGGGGAATAAAAACTGACTCAAGTCCCAAAAATATTACTTGGTAGATGGAGCTCATTAAAACAGTTTCTACTCATTCGCAACAGCCTTTTGGCCACTGTGCCGACTTGGTCAACTGTCGAGGCAGCAGCTGATTTGCATCGAAACGAAGCCAAAGCCACCAACAGTCAAATTGCCAGCGCTGCGAGGATTAATTCATTACACAAACCCGTTCAGCGCAAGAAATAATAACAACAATCAGCGGATGTGCCACAGGACAGAGTCGGGTGCAGGTCGCTGGATGGCCATCCAGGAGCTGTCCTACCCATCGCTCCTGCCCTACTCTCCACTCTCCTGTCCGTCTTTCCATGGGTCTGGTCTGTCCTCTTAATGCCACCGAAAACTCATTTGAATTTAGTTTTCATTTAATTTAATTTAATTCGCCTTTGCCTGCGCTTCACTTTTGCTGCTCGTTCGCTTCGATTTGCTTTCGTTGCCTTCCGTTTTCCTTCATTACACTTCTGCTGATTCTTTTTCTCTTTCTGCTTCTGCTTCTGCTTCTGCTGATTCGCTCCTGGCCGCTGGCTTCTGGCTGCTGGCTGCTGACTGCTGACTGCTGGTTGTGGCATGATGATGTTGCCTGATTTTCATTAGTTTTTTCCATATAAGTTTCAAATCGATAACGAGCATTCGTCGAAATCATATACATATATGAGTGGATGCCACAGTAGAAGCAGGACCAGGGGCTGAAGCTGAAGCTGCAGCTAAACCTCCTGCTAGAGTGGCAGTCGGATTGGGCTGCCTGAGCTGGTGGGTCCGGCATGCGCACTGGCCACCAGCACGCTTAGCCCATGGGCTAAACAGCCAAGCCAGGCCAAAACCCAGCCAAAGCCAAGCCAAGCCCCAGCTGGGCTGAGCGGCTTGTGAGTTATGTAAAGCGGCGATGCTATGACATAAATTGTTTTGCCTTTGTCATGAGGACCACCAGACGAGCAGGAGTCGATTGTGATACGGAATAGCGAAGGGCAGAATAAATTCTTTACATACTACTCCCGAATGGAGGAAGGATAGACTAAAGTTCTGTTTCGATATCTTAAAAGAAGAAGAATAAGCAGAGAGGGGCTGCCTAGGGTTCCTTTCCCAATCAATCATTCCAATGTTGGCTATGAGATATAGTCATCCGAGGGTTATGAGTTGTTGATCTATAAGGCTATTGATCCTACAATAAGCCTGTACCTTTCTATAATCTATAGTTAGGCCATTTATAGTTACCGATTTTTCGTCAAACTAAAACTCTAATGGCAATCAGTCAGATTTCCGCAGGTTAAATATAACTTCGTTATCATTAGACAACGATTTCGTTCTAGCCAAAAGACATTTCATTAAATGAAATGGGAAAACCATTCTCATCTATCCCTCGGCAACGTGGCCAAATCACTCCTGCCAATGGTCTTTCATCCACTTATTGCCCAGACATCATCTTCCATCGACAAATTCTCCCAATTTTAAGCAGGAGACACAAATGATAAATTAGCATACGTTTAGACCAAAAGTCCCCAGTGCTCGTGCCCGTGCCCTGGTCCCGCCCCGGCCCCCGCCCCCGCCCTTGGCCATATGCAAACACACCAAAGTTTAACCCTTTGTTGGAGCAGCCAGTCAGACTGGCAGCATTGGCGTCTTCATCGAGATAATTAAAATGCATAATTATGACGAAAATGCGACAACATTTTCCGGGCAGCAGCAAATTACGACAAATGCCGACAACGCATTTAGAAATGCAAATCAATAGGGGATGGGGAAAGGGGAAGATCACACCGGGATGGGTACGGGACGGGGAAGAGTCTGTCTCAAGTAGGAAAGACCCAAAAGTCCGAAACCGAGGCATTATCATTTGGATACGCTTTTGTGTGTGGCGGGTACCAAAAAATCAACTTCTAATTAGCATAAAATTTCATTCGACAAAAGTTTATTGAGTTCTGCATTAATTGCGTAGCCTGGCGTCCCGTTCTGACGAATAACCCTTTAAGATCTGCTCAGGAATGACATTGGAGATGGGAGTGGGAATGGGAATGGGGTCCAGGGTTCTGGGCATGGGCCTGGGCCTGGGCTTGGGCGTCCGTAAGGTGCGTAGACAATTAATCTCGAAATTGGGCAATATTTGACTTTTGTAGTCGCTGTCGCTGTCGCCGCTGTCGTTGTCGCCTGTCCGTTCTGCCGCCTCCTTTCAGCTGGCTTTTTAATGGGCAAATTTGAATTGCTAATATCCGGGGCAGGAGCGAAGGGAATCGGACAGTTTTTTGGGGTTTTTGATGTTGACATATCGAGCCATATAGCATAATGAACACTTTGGCCGCAGTTTTGCATATTTTCCCCCTTCCCTTTACACAATTTTTTCTATTTTTATTAATTTTTCCAATGGCCAGGAGATTCTAATTAGTATTAGATCGTCTATCGGATAAACTGAACTTTTTATGGATTCTTTTAATTGAAAAATCGAATCGGATTGGTTTTTAGAAAAGCGGGAAATATTAAAATGATTTGTAGATAAGAATTGTTGGTTTTTGTGCGATTGAAATTCAAATTTCACAAAAAAGTAGTGGGTTAATGGTGAATAGAATAACACTCCGATGGGAAATTCCTCCAGTAGTTTTCTGGCTATCCCGAAAACTGCTCCTATTTGGGTGTCGTGTGCAACATGCCAGAGAGGAAGTTTTGGGAAATTTATTCACTTAGGATGCACTCGGTACGACGAAATGTTGGCTAATAAGATAATTGCATTCTGCTGGCTTCCGCTCGGGCTGTACTCTTTATAATTTCAGGAGAATAAAATTGACACAAAACACGCAGAGGAAGAGCTGGTGGAAGAGTCAGTGGCAGTGGCAGTGGCTGCAGCATCAGGGTCTGTAACAGAGTCGGCTAATGGCTCCCGGCTACCTGGTCTCGGCACACACCCGTGCACGGGTCCTAGCTCCTGTCCGGGACAAAATCTAATTGCATACTTTCAGGCGCATAACTTTGCACTTAAATTAACCTGTAACCTATTTTACGCCGCCTCCTGCCAGCGGCCCATAATGAAGGCCAGCCCTGGCCTGGCCTGGCCTGGCCATCCATCCTCGCACCGGATGCAAATGAAAAGAGCTGCATAAAGATGCCACAGGAGTCGTGCTGCCAAGGGACACGACCGCCAAAGCGCGTGAAGTTCCCCTGCTTGCGGAACGATGGTTGTCGATGGAGCTGCGGTTGCCGCCAAGAAGGAAGGTGGCACCCAAGTGGGGAAAACACTGCAACATCATCATCGCTATCATCGCCAGCCACTAGAAGCTTCCCTTAATTGCACGAATTTCATTTGGTCTAAATTAACGCCAATTTACAGCGGAGGTCACCAAAGTGAAGGAGGGGGAAGAGGGCGCGGTATGTGTACACTGTACAGCTAACAAGGCCCCCAGTCACCAGCGGGTGAGAGGGAGAACCGAAAGTTGGGTGAAATAGTTGGTGCCAGAGGTCTCCAAGAACAAGGCTAAATCAACCTCAGTATTTTGATTCAAAGCAAACCCTAATCAACGTTCCACGAACCGAGATCTACATAGTATTTTTGAGATATTTTAAATCAAGATTTATTACGAATAAAGGAAACTCCATCGAATTTTGGTTGCCGTAGAGGTAGTGTCTATAATTGTGTTTCGGTTGTGCTTTTCTTTAATTAAATTAAATTTTCTGTTTTCTTCAACTTCCAATGAAATTGAATTCTAATGAATTCCTGCTCAACTTGGCCCCATTCCAGCCCCAGCCCCAGCCCCAGCCCAGCCTCAGGCCCTGCTCTCCCTCTATACCTAAGCTAACACTTTCCTTCCTCTTGGCAGCATAATTGACATCATTTTCGGTATAATTATGACAATATTCAAGGCTCTATTCCAGTCCATGGACAATTTTAATGTGCACACCAAACATGCATTATCATGCGCGTCATCAGTGCCTTTGGGTGTGTGTGTGTGTGTGTGTGTGTTCGTGTGTGTCTATGTGCTATGTGCTATGTGTTTCCCTGTGTTTGTGAGTCAAGTAAGGCAAATACGTGATTTGAATTTTAATATTTGCTCATTGAAAGAGTCAAAAGGGCTCTGGGAAGAAGTGGAAACTATGTATGTATGTCAGGGCAGGTCAACAGCAGAGTGCTCCAGATACTAGATCCGTAATTGAATACTACATTACGGTGTAGAGACTCGGGGAACTATTGAACTGCAATTTGTAATTATTTTCTGAAGATATGAACTAGTTTTTGAGTTTGGTACCAAGTGAGCCTTTTCTCTATACCTTTTGCTATACGTATACCCTTTCCTATAGCTACCCTTTCAGGAACCACTCCCCACACTTCATATGTGTATCTGCGTTGTCTTCTTGCCTGCTGCTTAACAATCCGAACCTGTCGGCCCATTCCGTTGCAAATTTTTAATTTATTACGTCTGTCGATGATTTTTCTACTACTTTTTTGGCGATTTAAGCAACATTTTTTATTTGGCACAGTCATCCCCCAAGCATGCCACACCATACCATACCATACCATACCGTACCACCCATAACATATCCACATACATATACGATACGGACGAGCTCTCGGACAATACGAAACTCGCGAAATTCGTAATTTTGCATTTTTATACAAATTCCGCGAGTTTGTTCTTATTTTTATTTTCGGCCAAAAGAGAGTGAGAAAACGAGTGGATGGAGAGGGGGGAGCAGAGCAGAAGCAGAAGCAGCAGGAGCATTGTTTTCCTTAATTAATGTTTAATCAGCAGGACTCGAACCAACGGCAAGAGCCGAGCATCAGCAGCATCGCGTCCCTGGCTGCTGACCAAAGCAACGAACCACACGCGATAATGGTCAAAATAATAAAAATGAACAGCTGAGCAGCAGCAGCAGCAGCAGCAACAGCAGAGGAAGAGCGAGATCCACCCAGACCAAAGCCCAACCCACCCAGCGGTTGAGTGGTTTGTGCACGATGGCTGGGGCGGGGGCTGTGGCTGGGGCTGGGCTGGGGCTTGGTTTTTAACGCTCGGGTGTGCGGCTTAAGGTGGCGCTGGCGATTGCGAATGCGAATGCGAATCCTGCATCCTCCGGTCCCGTCTTCGTGGGTATCGTTTTTTACCAATTTCCAGTGAACCGAAACCCGCGCGTTGTGTTCGCCCACAAACACACACAATCCTGGGGGGTGGGTGGAGCAGCGGCAGAGGCAGGGGCAAGGGCATGGGCAGGGTAGCTAGGGCGATGCAAAAACGTAAATGAAAACAAATTCGCGGCCAAGAAAAAATTAACAAAACACAAAACAAACTTTTGGGCGCATGTGAAGAGAGAGAGAGAGGGAGCGAGAGCACAAGGATGAGGATGAGGAGGCGTGGATGAGGTGGGGAACGACAGGGGGGCGATAGTCAGGGTTTGGGGGCAACATGGGACTGTCGCTGCACATTTTTCCAGCGTGCACGTACCCATAATCAGTCCAAAGGGTAGGTACATTGTTGGTGTCCGTCTCGGGGGCAGTTGGGTGGCGACCATTTGGTCAAGCGACAGTTACCCCCACCACCACCACCGCCACCGCCACTCCCCGCCATGAGGGACAGAAAAAAAATGTATGAGAAAGTTCTGAATTTACGCGAAATAAAAGTATTTTGGGGATGGGGCCTGAAGCTGAAGCTGGAGATGGAGATGGAGATGGCAATGGGATATGGAGAGGGGGAAGCGCTAAAAATGGCAATGCAAAAAATTGTCGGTAGCCAGAGTAAGCAGCCTCAGTCCAAAAAGGGGTGCGGGTGGTGTGAGCGAGGGTTGGCCAGACGACAACCGAGTGGGTGTTCCCCTCCAGCCACCAAACAGCCCATACATACACACACATATACATACACAGAGGTGGCCACAATGGGGACCTGAAGCTGGAGCTGGAGCTGTAGAGCTGGTCAATTGCAAGCCAAGTTTTTGGCTTTCAAAAAAATACAAAGATACTTTTTTTAATGGTATGAGATACAGCCGGATATCTGTCTCCGTAGGCCGATGCGATGCGAGGTCGCCGCCTGTTAGATTGATGTTAGTTTGCCAGGCTACAGGAATGCCATTAGCCAACATCATCGCCATATTCCAGTTAGTTAACTTAACTGCAATAGGTTCATCGACCAGCAGCCTTCCGAAAACTGTTGGCACCCCCCAAATCAATAATCGATACCCAGAACACTCCTCTAATCAAGGCTTGTAAGGTTCCTGCAGGATATACTATGCATGTGTGTAAGTACGTGGCAGCATACCTGGATCAACATTCCATGTGGCTGAAATTCTAATTTACTTAAATTACATTTTATTCCATTCAATAACTTAGAATGACTTTTGAATACACACACACACACACACACACACGCAGAGGGAGAGGGGTTGCACGTAACCGAAAACTTACATGAACAAACTGCCACAAAGAGAGAGAGAGCGAGAGAGAGAGAGAGAGAGCGAGACGAAGAGAATTGAGAACTTTTGCGACGTAATGAAAACCTCCTAAATGTATGCAATGAAATGCATTTCGAGGCGTACCCACCCAACCAGAAAGCTAGTCCATGCCTGCCACCGCACCACCCAGCCGGCCCAGTCCTGCCTGCCACCCAGATACACGACTGCAACTTGTACTAATAATAATGCAAATGTCTGCCTGTCATTTCTGTTCATTTACTTAAAGTTCCTTCAGCCCCACACCACACCGCACCGCCCCGCACCGCCCCGCACCACCCCGCACCACCCACTGCACCACCGAGGGCCGAGAGTTTTGGCTCTGGCGTCAGAACTTAACTACGCATACTAATACATGCATAGGGAAACCCAACCTAGCCCAACCCAACCCGAACACCAGACCCACCAATACCACCCCGTCCATTTGTATAGCCGAAAATGCACACCAGACTTTTTGGGTCCTTTAACTGAATTAACTTGTACGGCATGGCCATGGCCACCCCCAGGACACCCAACCAAGTCCTGCCCTGCCCCAACCCAGCCTTGCTCGACAGCAGAGCTTTCTGCCTGCTACACTAACCAACTATTGTGCGTCACACGACGAAGGAGACGACGAAGGAGCAGGAGCAGGAACATGAGCAGGAACAGGAGCAGGAGTTGGAGACGCAGACGCAGACCAGAGACGATGAGGGAAAATCCTTGCCCAAGCTACGTTCTCATAACATTTTCGTTTGTAAATTTTGAATTTTCGTAATTCCAAATGAGAATGCAAGACCCAACACGAAGAGAGGCATGCTACTCTACCCTACCCTACCCTACCCTACCCCCTCCGCATACACCGCCATGCCCCAGATACCCTCCGCATATTTCCCATGCCCCGCACTGCGGCAGACTTAGACTTGGTCATTTTATGCGTTTGATGCTAATTTTCCAAGGCGGTTTTGGCAGCGTTGGCAAGGACATTGCATCGGTGTTGGTGTGGTGTTGTCAGGCACTCTGGCAATGTGCTGGTATGCGTGGACTAAGAGTGTGTGTGTGTGTGTGTTTGTGTGTGGGTTTCCGGTCTGTTTCGATGCGGCCTGAGAGGGACTGTGGGTAGACGGGTGTGGCTGGTAGCTTTGTTAATGCCAAAAACTTAAGCAGCCGTAGCCCCGTTCCCATTCTCCTTCTCACCATCATCATCATCGTCATCGGCGTCCATGTCCAACAAAGGGGGTAGCTCTTTCTGTGTGTGTCTGTGTGTGTGTGTGTGTGTGTATTTGTGTGGACAGATTTATAATTGTGCGTTGTTGTTGCTGTCTCTGTTTGCTATATACAAAACGTAGACGGAAGCGTCGGCCAGAAGCAGCAGCGGCGGCAGCAGCAGCAGCAGCAAGTCATCTACATGAGTGCAAGTAGCTGGCTGCATGTCCTGCCACTTCCTAACGCTTCCTGTCCAACACAACCAACTGGCCGTACTGTTTTTGCTGCTGCCACTTTGGCTGTTGCTGCTGCTGTTGCAGCTGTGTTTGTTGTGTTTGCAGTTATCGGTGCGGAATAGGCTTTTGTATTTGGCCAAAATAAGGAAAATGAAGGAGCAGCAGCAACAGAGCAGCAGAAAAGCAGAGAGCCAGCCAGAAGAGGACAGCCACAGTGGCAGCTTTTAATGTATGCAGACAAGTGCTTAATTAAGGCAGTGACGGGGTCAAAAGGGATTGGCAGGAAGGGTTCACAGGGTAGGATGGCTGGAGATGGCAAAATTATGCGAAATTCTCCCACATATGTACGTATATTCTTTGCAGAAATAGTGGAACTGATCAGATTAGGATCTCAATAGGGGATAGTGCACAAAATTCTGTAAAATATATAACGCAGGGACTTCGAAAGCATTGGGCATTCCTCGGAGCAATCTGCAACGTGCTAACTTCTCCTAAACGCATTTCTTCTTTGAAGCAAAAATCAGCTAAGAGAGCGGCTAAGAGACCAGAGATCAGGAAGCCAACACTAGCCAAGCCAAAGAAACCAGCTAAGCGCACAAAGGAAACAACATCTAAGCCATCGGCTAAGCGCAGCAAAAAAGCAGGAGGCCAGTGAAGGATCTGAAAATAAATACATTTTAATTTTCTCTTCATCTGGGGGGTTTCCTTTCATATTTCTTAATTTTTAGGGGATTTTTCAAGGGGGCCCAAAACAGGGTATAATATTTGTATTTAAAAAAAAAGATCACTTCAGTGAATTTGTGATAACTTTTTTCTATTCAAAGAAATCAACTTGGTTCCTTCTCTTAAGGTTACCTAAGATATTTAGCTTTTAATTCGTTTCATAGGTTTGTATAATATGCACTTGGTCAAATGGTATGATCCAAAAACAAAACTGTGCCCATAACACGCATACATATATTCTGCTCCTTCAGATCTATATTGTAAAACTACAGAATGGTGATCATGATTGATCTTTTGACTTACGTTGGGGGTGTACTATCTGTTGCCCCCAAAGCACCCCCCACCGCTCCCATTTTTGATAGATAATTTCGCAGACGACGCCCCTGGCCATCGGACTAATTCATTTACACTGCAATAGTTCATTTATATATGAGAGCCGGGCGGCACACACGCACTCACTCTCCCCGCAGGAGAGACAAACTCGGAGTCAACTTATGTATTATATGCGGGAGGGTGGTGGCAGGGTGGTGAGAGGGCTTAGGTATGTACCGGAGTACAACATGCAACTAAATACATGCACAGACCAATGTCTAATTGTACATACACACACACATTGACATTATCAAATTCCACACACACACACACACACACACAAACACGAATAGCTGTGCGAGCGCAAGACATGGACATGGACAAAGTATGTTGGTGTCGTCGTCAAATGAATCTCATTTGCATTTAAATTAGGAACCTCGAAGAAGGAGAAGGACAAGCCGAAGCCGAAGCCCAAGCCCAAGCCCAAACAGCAGGACCAAGAGGAGGGGAAGGAGAGGGCTATCGGTGCATGGAGCTGGGGGGATCGATCCCCACGTTGCCCACAGTTTTGTCCATGTCCAATTGCCCCGCCTCGCCTCGCCTCGTCCCTGCTGCCTGTCAGCCAGTTCCACCTCAGTTCGAGTTGCTGCCTCCTCGCCTACCCTCAACCCACCCCCCCCACCGCCTCTCGGACGACGACGACGACGACTTTGCTGCATAAAATCTGTTTCAACATTTCGATAAATTTTCTTAAGGGGCGATTTCTGGGGGCATGCAGCGCTGCAATGTCTTCCCAATTTGGCTTAGTTCGTCTCTGTGTGTGTTCGTCTCTGCGTGTGCTTGTGTGTGTGTGTGTGTGTGTGTGTGTGTGCCTTCTTCGAGTGCTGGTATGGGTGACTTCTGAATGCATAAATGTTGATAATAATGTTGAGTAAAACTTGATTTGTTTAGTGCTCTCAATACTATACATAGATGCTCGTAGATATACATGCGCACAGACCTCTCACATATCTGTCTGTCTCTCTCTTTCACTCGCCTTCCCACCCACCCACTCGGGCGATATATAATGCATATAATGAGTATGCAGATGGAGTTGCGATGCAGATGCCTCCGATGCAGTTGTGGTCAGGTCAGCACAGAAGCCTGGGGGAACGGAGGGTATATGCTGGCTGGTTGCTAGAGGGAAGATGCTGAACCGTACTGATGGAAATCCATTTGATTTTGGGCAATAATTTAGAGAAGTTCAGGTATAGGGAGTGCGAAAATCCAAAAAATCAGGCTTTGTGTTTGAATATTAATTTCTGAATTCTGAAGGGTTTATGTAGTCTAGAATTGCCAGTGGTATACTCTCAAAGATATACTTTCGATATTCAAATGATAATGGACCAAAAGTGCACTGCCTCAGTGGCAGGCATGCCTCGGCCCACTGTGCAAATAAACACCAAACTACACTCAACACTCATCTGCATATTGACCATTAGTTCTAATCATTTTATATGCCTAAAGAGACAACAGCAGAAGGAGCAGCAGGAGCAGGAGCAGGAGCGACAGCAGAGAGCGGACTGACGACAGACAGAGCAGACATTTCTGTCTTTGTCGTCTCAGCACACACACGGATATTCATGGATACTTGCACACACAAGCCCATACACACACACACACACACCCACACACACACAGTCGAACGGTTTGGAAAAGGGTAATGTTTTAGGGGGAGTTTTCTGGGAGGGAGGGGATTGTGCAATGGACAGGCTCTTCAGCTGCACATACCTGCATATAAAATAATCTGTTTACTATAAATATCATTTCATATGCAACGTAAATACATACATAAAAGCCATCTCACACACAACACACGCCAGGACACACACACACACAGACACAGACACGATGTGGCATCAAGTAAATTTGCAGCACATCAAAGTTATACGAAATATGCATTAAATAGGGAGGTGGGAGATGGGAGGTAGGAGGTGGAGGTGGTGTCGCCCCAAGCCTGATGTCGTTGTCCTGCTCATGGCTGTTGTTGTCTGCTGCATATCCTTAGCAGGCTCCTTCTATGAGTGTGTGTGTGTGTGTGTGTGTGGCTTGTGCATTTTTGAGTTTCTAATTATAAGTGATACTCAATGTCCACGTATAAACACCCTGAGACAACAAGCCATCCGATATATGTATGTACAGCCTTGCATATGTGCATATGTATGTGTGTGTGTGACTGTTGGTACACCCACACAAACGGGTAATTTGGCAGCATTCTCGAAGGCGACTGGAAGGATGCGATGCGATGCGATGCAATGCATTGCAATTTATCCCTTTACGAGCTCGAGGAAGCACTGCAGCTGCTGTAAATTCGATTATTACACAACATTCTTATGTGTAGGTACATAAGCGACAACTGCTATATATGTACATATGTATGTATGTAGCACTCGTCTCGCACAGAAGAGTACTCGTAGAAATGCAGAAATGGCATCGACTCGATGAATAATCCACAGCCGGATAAGCTCTTTAGATGTTTTGCCCAGGCCCTAGATCCACAGTTTCGATTATAATAATTTTAATTAAAAATGTTCCACAACTCTCGCACACACACAAAAAATAATTTACAACAAGCAAAAACTACAACTTGGAACGGTTTTAAGCATAAGCGAATTATGCAAAAGTTTTGATGTTTTTCAAAAGTCTCACCTCCCGCCCCTCCCGCCCACACCAGTCACGCACTTTCGGGCCAAAAATAGAATACACATTTTTGATTTTTAGTTTCCATTATGGCCAGCAAGAGGACGAGACGAGTACGAGTACGCAGCCTGGCCAGCCCGGCCAGCCGCATAGCATTTACCACTATGGTAATCCTCCCATGGGTAAAGTCCACATCCACACAATATCCCCATACCTATCCAAATCCCAGTTGCTTAGCATTGTCATCCATTTGCTTACTTTGCATATTCATAATTTCATTTTACGTATTTCAATTAGAATATCATCATCATGGAACACTTGGAACAATAGAACTAGTTGAGTGGCTCGTCGGACGAGGGGGGCTGCAGAAGAGGTTGCTAGAGAGTGGGGTGGGGTGGCTGGGCGAGAGGATGGAGGGAAAGTTCTGTTATTCTTCGGAAAGGATAATGGTACAAAATTGTTGAGTAGTTTTGTCTCAGGCATTAACTGATTTACATTGCGAATAAAAATGTGTGCAATTCCCATTATGAATTATTCTCTGTTTGAAATTCTTGAAAATGCAGTGGGATACAGCTGAAATATTAATTGCAAAAAGCAATTTAAAAACAGTTCACTTGGGTTTTAGGGTACATAATTATGGCACTCAAACCGGCTCTTTGGCTTTAATTTAATCTTCCAAAGTTCACTTCAAAATGCGTATTTTTCGCTGCTTATTTGGGCCTCAATGAAATCTCTCAATGACATTGACAGCACAAAGTCAAATGGCAGAGAAAGACCTGTAATATATTGATTATAAACATGAATGGCTGAGGCAGCAGCAGCAGCAGGCAGCCGGAGCCTTGCAGCAGGCAGACAAGCAGCACAGGCCTGGCCCTTGCCGCAAGCCCAACAAAGTGCGTCTGGCCCTGGCCCCCAAAGACGACGACGATGACGACGATGACGACGCTGAGGAGATGTCGTCATATATGCGGTTGCCTTTTGTCAGAGCCACAATAACTTACTCATTTTGCTCAATAATAAATGCAATTATGTGCCTAGAAGCCCCCTCTCCCTCCCCCTCTCCATCCCATGCCCTGCCATGCCATGCTGTGCGCTCTTCAGCAAAGTGGAGCCGCAGTGCAGCCAGGCCAGGACCAGGACCAGGACTACGACGACGACGAGGCAGTCGAGGACGAACAACAACCAAATTAATTTAGACACAAAGCCTGGCCAAAAGGGCACTGCGGGTAACGGGTAACGGGAAACGCGGGGCGGTTCAGTGCTGTCAGTCTTCTGGCCCCAAAAATTTGCATTTTGGCGCAGCTTCCCGAAAATGCCTTTGTTTAGATTTCCTTGTGAATTTAATTTATTGGAAAATTAGCGCATGACACACACAAGCTGCAGAACTAATTGAAAAGGCTGGCGAAGATGGCAGGCAGGGGCAGGAGGCACCCAGCAGATGGGCCAACTAAAGAAAAGCTGCATGCAACATGATATTCGCATAATTTTTAAATATTTAATAGACTGATTTAATGAATTGCACCGCCGCGCCGCGCCGCGCTGAGTCGTCGGCCAGCCAATTACCAGCAATTAGCCTTGGCCTCTCAACGGACCCCACTGCCCGTAAGTAGTGGCAGCTCTTTACTTTCTATAATTAGCACATTCTTATGTTGCGGTGTTAACAGGCGCTTGGCACGAAGATCGCCACAATTGTAGCTAATCGTGGCGATGATCCATGGGAACTCTGCAAAATTTATGGATATGCTTATGAGGAAAATCCTCGCGACCGATTGCAATTGTAGTTGGGATTGTAGAAATTATGCTGGAAGGGCGTGGGAAGCAATGCATTGTTACTAACCAAAGAGAATGGGAAGAGCAGATGATGGCGTTGCTATGCAGTGTCCTGTAGAAGAACATCCCTTGCTCTCTCCTCTCCACAACTGGGATAACTGGGGCGTTCTGAAAGTCAGGAAACACAAATAATTACGTACACCCCGCATCAGGGACTTCTTCCTATTTATATACAATATTTTACCCTTCTGAATGTTCATTATGAAAAGAAAATTGTAAATTCGTCGCATATCCTGTTGTCGCGCCCATTCCATGTCACCTTGTAATTAACTTAAATGATAATAAATAACTTTTAATATTTTATTAATTAACTTCCGCTGGGAGTGCGTGTGCTCTCAGACAGAGCCAGGACCAGGACCAGGACACAGAGCGTAGAGCGTAGAGTGCCCTGCCCCGTGGATGGAACGCATTAAAAACGCATGGAAAATTAAACCCCGACACAAAACTCAACTTCGTTCGGTGTGCCATTGCTTCGATTATTTTTTGTTGTGTTTTTTTTTTGGGCAAGTCCTTCATTAAAATGTCATTCGGCACAGGAAATTAAAACATTTCGCATTTGCAAATGGCACTCGCCCCATAATGTACGTACAATGTGGATGCAAAAAAGTGCGTTCCACATACGTGTTGCAAATTGTTTTCACTATTTTGTAGAGCTTTGCACAATTTTCGCTAGTTCTATTGGACCCGAACTCGTATCGTACGCAACTTCGTCGGGGATTAGTTGGTCCATTTCCTGCCTCACATTTCGTATTTGGTTTGCAAATCCTCATTCCCGGCAATCATTCAAAATGTAGTCTAATTTTGTATTACACAAAAGTCGGAAATGGAGACTTGAACCGCTGCCAGCGCCCCAGCCGGGGTCTGGTTCCCTGTCTCGGGGGTCTGGTCTTTCGTCTTTCTTGGTTCGGATACGAGTATCTTTGAAATCCATGGTCTGGTATAATTTGTGCGCGTTTGATTTGTAATTCTATTACCCAGGCAAAACGGGTGGACCAACGACCAACTGGTTCTCTCTCCCTCTCTCTCCCTCGCTGTCCCCAACTTCTGCTCTGCCTCATTCAATTATGTTAATTTGCTGCTTCTGTCGAAACAGTTAGAGCCGACCGGCCGATCGATCGCTATCGATCAATTCGTTTGTCCGTATAATAATATGAAAATTTAGCATTTCCGTTGTGTGCCACGGAGCGGGGGATTATGAAATGTTCCTCTCTAGTTTTTGGAAGGGGGAAATGGGAGCGGGCGGCTAAATTGTGCGCATAAGATCTCTTCTTGAATGTGGTTGAGTATTTCAGGAGTTACCTGAAATTGTATGGAAATGTGTGCTGCGTGGAATATGTTAATGTCAATTATATGGGCATGACCTTTTCGGGGAAACTGGGGAAACCATAAGATATCAGATAATATAAGCTGATTCAATTATCCAAAACGGTGAATTTGTACACCTCAAAAAGGGGAATTCGTTATTTAATTTGAGTCCGAATTGGAGGTTTTTATACCCGGTACTCGAAGAGTAAAGGGGTATATTAGATTTGTGCAAAAAATTAATGTGTGTAACACCCAGAAGGAAGCGTTTCCGACCCCATAAAGTATATATATTCTTGATCAGCATCAATAGCCGAGTCGATATAGCTATGTCTGTCTGTCCGTCCGTCTGTCCGTCTGTCCGTCCGTCCGTCTGTCCGTCTGTCCGTCTGTCCGTCTTCATTAGCGCCTATAGCTCAAAGACCATAAAAGCTAGAGGAACACTATTTTGTATCCAGACTCCTGTCCTATCGCACTGTTACAAGTGTATTTCAAAATTTCGCCCCGCCCCCTTCCGCCCACTCCAAGGACGAAAATCTGTGGCATGCACAATTTTAAAGATACGAGAAAACTAAAAACGCAGAATCATAGAGAATGAGCATATCTATCAGATTGTAGAATCTGGATCAGATCGGATAATAAATATAGCCACAATGAAGAAAACCATTTCGAAATGCATCGTTCCCTCTCGCTCTCTCTCACACACAGGGGTAGGCGCTATGCCTCATCGAATTTTTTGACGCCTAGTTCTCAGAGACTATAAGAGCTAGAACCACCAAACTTTCTATCCAAGCTCCTGTGATATCAAACCGAGACGAGTTTGTTTTAAAATTTGGCCACGCCCCCTTCCGCCCCCACAAAAGATGAAAATCTACAATTTTGAAGATACGGGAAAACCAAAAACGCAGAATCATAGAAAATGACTATATCTATCAGAGTATTGAATTTGGATCAGATCGGATCATAAATATAGTCAGAAGGAACAAATGAAATTTCAGTGGCCTCCCAAGCGCAGACTGATTCCCTCTCTCTCTCGCACACAGCCGTGTATGTATATGTAGGAAGTAGATAAAAACATGTAGAAATGGCAGATGTAAAAAATTTATGTTAACCAATATGGAAACATCTAATAGATCAAAATCTCCGAAAAGGTTCGACTTAAATTGTTTTTTTTTGGCTAAAATTTAATATTTTCCTTTTGCGAACATGTAATAAATTACAACAAGCTCACATACATATATACTGACTGAGTACCGGGTATAAAGTAGAGCCGCGGTGCAGACGCGGCTCATAACGTTCCCCCTCGTTTACTTATAATATTACTACATATTACTATGCAGCAGCAGGAATCTCTTGCTTTCTACTTGATTGATATTATTGGTGTATTACATAAGTTTTACATACTTTCAATTCTTTGAAAGTCCTCCGTTTGTACCAGCAGACAATCTTTTCCCAATAACCCATTCTTCTTCCTACTTCCACTCTATTTCTTATATTATCGGAATAAGCAATCGACTCAAGTAGACCGATGGTAAGCGCAGACAAAACCTTCTCCGACATACTATGTATGCTACCGGACTACTCGTATATTGAGGTAGCCCTTTCTCACGTTTCCTCGCCCGCAAAACGGACATGCACGACAAGCTTGAGTCAGGCGGCTTCCCCTCCCCTCCCCGGCCCACCCCCATGCTGCTGCTGGACCACATGCCTCAGCGCAGACCAGAGGCAAACTGATGGAGACGTGCCACCATCTGCATCTGCGGGCCCCAAACGGCTTCGAGAGCCAAGGAATGCCACAAGAACTGGAGCAGCGACCGTGACGTCACCGACGACTGGGCAGGAGAGCCACACGAGCCACAAAAAAAGGGGAAAACAAAACTCAACGAACGAGAGTGCTGACCGTTTCGAGTCCGAGTGAGACGAGAGCAGCGGCCGAGACAGAGGCAGTGGCAGAGGCAGAGGCAGAAGCAGTGCCAGCAACAAATTACCCCAAGCGGCAAAAGAGAGTTTTCCCAATTGAGTTAACCAAGGCGCGAGAGCAAAGAAAGCAGTCCGGTCTGCTCAAGCAAACAGGGAGAACGGGGAGGAAGGAGGAAGGAGAACGAGAAGAAGGAGACTGCCGAGAGCGGCAAAAAGAGAGCTTTTCCAATTGAGTTAAGCAAAGCGTGAGAGCAAAGAAAGCTAAACCAACTCAAGAGGAAGGAAGTGGAGAAGAAATGGAGACACAGTTCGATGGCCAGTGGGGAAGAGTGGGTGAACTATTTTGAGAGAGAGAGAGAGAGAGAGAAAGAGAGCGAAATCCGGTTTCCTGAGAAGGAGCACGAGGGACGGGGACGGGGACGGTGGACGAGGGAATGCAACCTGCCCAGTGGGATAGGTCGTGTGTGGGCGGGCGGGAGACTTCACTAATTGCTTGGGTGGCGTGGCAGTGGGCGCTTTTTTCACTCGATTGCCAACTGGGGCATGAGAGATCCAACATGTGGAGTGTGGCATGCCCTGGAACGCTCCTAAAATGTGTCAAAAGTTCTGGATTAGTCGATGGCTTCAGGAACGTATTTAAAACCGATGCGGAACATGATTGATGCCTCAAGTGCAGGAAAATGTGTGTCCCACCAAAATGGACTGGGAAAATCAATTAAAACGGAAAATATTAGTCAAGATGTTCATCCTTAAAGAGACATCACACCCACAACCATTGTCCGATTTTATTTCTAATATGTGAGACAAAGAAAATACTAAAACAAATTAAAACTGAAAAGATTTGGCAGTTTATAGTTTTAATATTTTAAAATATTAACAAGAGCTTAAACAATAACTTTTTTTTTAGGAAAATCAATTAATATTAATTGTTGCTTACGAATACTTATATTTGTTTATGCAAATAAAAACAATAAATAGTTCCACAAAAGCAAATAAATAACCCAAATAAATTATACCCAGTAGAGCCATAAATATAAATAGAGATTAATTAAAGCTGTCAGAAATCATTAATAAATTGCTCAGGAAAACACTACACTTTCCACAGAAAATCAAAGAAAATTGGAATAATCCCCTAAGGTAAAATCCTGCTGTAATCCTCTGCTGACCAGTATCCCCTCCCCACCCTAGTGTAATTACAACTAAGAAATGGTAAGCAGCAAGGGGGAAAGGTATTTGGCAACATCATCGATTAGCATGCCATGGCAAAGTTGCAGCTTGCAGCCGACCGAAAACTGGTACAAGAGCTAGACCTGAACCTCAAGCTCGGGCCGGGCCTAGACGGTCCCTCTCCAGCCGCGACTCTGCGGCTGCCATCCACATCAGCATCATCAATAGATGCTGAACTCCTGCTGCTGCTGCTGCTGGACCGCCTTCATCGCCATCTCCTGTTGCTGCTGCTCCACCGTCATGTAACTTAACCTCATTGACCAAACGCATTCGACGAACATCAAATGTGAATTAGTGCACTACGATTGCAGTCGCCACACACAGATACTCGCGTACACACAAACACAAGCACAAACAGAGAGGCAGAGGCAGAGGCAGCTTTTGTTGTCGGCGGTTGGTCCCGGACACCGGAGTCTTGCATTTGGCTGCTTCGCATAGCCGGCTGGCCGTTGCACGTTCCCCGCTGCCTCAGATGCCCCAGCTGCCAGGCTGCCAGGCTGCCTCCATGCCTCCATGCCCCGCTGCCCGTTGACGCTGCTATGCATGCATAATTCGCAAGCATAATTTAATTTATAGACGAGGCAATTGCATTTGCATAGGACAGCGCAAGTGACTTAGGCGCGGTCCGGTCCCACTCCTCCCACTGTCCACTCCCCACCAACTAGAAATTATTACAAGACCCCGGCAGGGACCCACGAAAAACGAGGTGATCCGCGAAAAGCTGAACGAAAATTTTAATTGCACCAAAAATGCAGCAGCGAGAGTGAGAGAGAGAGCAAGACAGAGAGCGAGGGAGACGCAGAGAGAGAGAGAGATACAGCGAAAACCTTTGAAGATGTGTGGCCTCTTGTGGCATATCACTAAAAGCCAACGCAGGTTAATGGCGTAAATGTTAACAATGGACGAGGAAGTGTAAATCTTGGCCAGGCCAGGCGCGAGCCAACTGGGCGGCCTGGCCGGCCTGCCCGGCAAGCGACTTGCCTTCGCATTGAGCCGACGACCACCAGGAATACGACTAGATGATGTTTGGCAATTCCATTATGGGTATTGCCCTCGTTGTGGAGCTGCTAAGCCTCATTTGCTGGCTTTTTTTTCAGGAATTCGTTGAAGGATAGCATTTGAAATCAAGAACAGACTCCTTAGCTTCGGTGTATTAATACCCCTTACTGTTATAGAAATACTTTAATAGCTAATCGGAATTCAGAAACCATGCACTAAGGAAAATATGGCATAGTCAAAAGAAACACAACCATATTTAAATAAATATACCTAATCTATTGCATTTTTAGCAAATATATTTATTAAAAATATGAAACTATTTAATTTAAGCATGAAATATATTTAATTTAAATAGAGTCTATAATCAAATCATAAGTACATAAATAAGTTGGCGTAAACTGTAAGTGCAACTGTAAATATTACAATTTACTTAATTAAATCAGGAGTATAGCCCTTTGCCAGACACTTGGCAACAAGAAGGCCAGTGACTTCCTCAGCCAGACAGCTATGAAGCTATGTATAAATATGTGAAAAAAATATCCATAGTTATTTGGCGCCCAATTTGCTAATAACCTGTCGGCTTCAGGTGCCGTTGCCGTTGCCGATGCCTAGCCTGAAAGTCGCCGCCATTGCCGCATTTTTTTCAATGGCAGAGTTATTTATTAATAAAGATTTAAATATCAATTTTTATTTCAATTTTTATTGACTCTGCGACGAGGGCTGGGCTGGCAACACGGAAATAGTTTAATTGCATTGCCGAGAGCCAAAGAGACAGAGTGACGGGGGAACTTTGCTACAATCTCAAAGTTGAATGGCGTCGCATTTGTCGCCATGTCAATATGTGACAGCGGCACTTCCGTTTCCGGTGTCATGGCGTGGCTGGCTGACTGGCTGACTGGCTGGCTGGCTGCTTTGTCCATTGTTTCTAGCTGTCTCACTCTTCTGAAGGGCACGGGCAAAGGCAGGGAATGCCAGGGAAGGACAGGACACCGAAGGATAGGCCCGGCTAGGCCCTGACGGCGGCTAATCAAATTGCTTAATCATATTTGGCTTAATAGCGAGTACGAGCTTTTCAGCAGCAAATTAAAAGCACAATATTTGCCTGCCACATCACCATACATACATATAGAATACAACGGCAAGCCAATAGGAAAAATAAAAATTAAGAAAATTCCAGCTTTCCCGAGCAAATGGTAGGTAGTATTTTTTTGTCCATTTACTCTTTGAAATTGTATTACAATTTAATGGATTTGGCCGCAGATAATAAATTTCATTATTTAACATGAGACTAGGCGGCAATATCCGTTAGAAAAAAACAAAGTAAAATTTATATTGAAATAAATTTCAGTTTGCTATAATGGTCACATGTAATACGAGTGACCTGCATAGAGCATGGTGTTTTTTAAGAAGTAAACAATTACATTTCAATAGAATGTTCAACATGGGAAAACTGATAAAAGCAATTATTAAATGATAATTCATTTAAAGCCAGAGCTAAAGGTTATTTTAGCTTAGAGAAAGGAATAAAACTGCAATTTTCTCATCTTCCGAATACTAAAACTCTCTTCATATTCACTTCCTAATAAATATTAAATATTCTCTCACATAAAAATAAGGTCACACGGCTTAAGAGGTCCATGAACTCCCCACTGGGCAGGCAGTCTTCTCTTGGCCAAACAATGCCTCAAAAATATCCAGCAAACTCTTCACTTGAAGAGCTCCCTCCGACCCACCCTCACCTGCTCTGTGGAAAAGGGAGACGAGGCTAAAACAAAGGAACAGCTGGAGATGAAACAGAAACTGTGCTACAACTTTGAGCGCAAAGAAAGCGCTTCCGGTTCGAAGGTTTCTGCCAGACACAGACCGAGGCAGAGACTGGAACTGAAGCTGGAACTGGAGCAAAAGGATTGCCAGACGACACTCTTGGAGGACATGTGTCGATGGCAGGCGAGGGCACTGGGGTGGGATGGGGTGGTGCTAAGCTCCACCCCGAACCCTGCCCCAAGCCAATTGCCAAAGTGTCATGCAACGAAGAAAAACAAAAAACAAAAAAGAAACCAAAAAGGGAAAACAAGATATATATAAACGATGGTTCCCCACTGTCAAGTCTTGTGGCGTCTATGCCGGGGTCCCTCAGCTGGGCGAATGGTGATTTTCAAGGACGCAAGACGGCGCGCAGACGAAATGTTTGTTAGACAGGAAATGGGGAGTAGCGCCGATACGCCGGCGGAGGACGGACACTGCCATCGAACCGGCTGGAAAGATGTCAAAAATGTCTCCATTGGCCAGGTTGGCTGGGTCTGGGTCAAGTTTAGAACAGCTTTAATATCCCATCCTCCTCCCCACAGAGTGTGGTTACCACTTTAACGTCTTCCTTCGACTACCAACTCGCGATGGAGGAGCGGAGCAGGAAAACTAATTTCCCGGGCAAACATCAACAAATGGAGGCAGAGCGAGAAAAAATCCAATTAATCTGGAGATGCTCATTAGAAAAAAAAAAAGAGGACATAAATTGCAGAGTCAAGCGGCCAACCAAAGGAGGCGGATCCTTCCCCAGCCTCTGCCTGTACCTCTAACTCTGCTCCTGCTTTTGCTTCTACCCCCTGCTCCTGCCGCTTATCTTTTTAATCATAATAAGAAATGCGCCAGCGCCATCCCCCGAAAGCGCAGAACAGAGACGGCAAGTCCCGGCTCGCGACTCGCGGAAAAAATGAGCCACACACACGCACACTCACACACACACACACATACACACAGTGGGCATGGAGCATTTTCCGCGTCGTCGTTGTCGTCATCGTCATCCTCATCGTTTTCCTCAGCATCCTCGTCGTCGTCGCGACCAATCACAAAATTTCGTGGAAAAGCGCGCAAAAATAAATGGCGCAAAAAAGGCGAAACGAGGAAAATATAAGTAGCAACAACGATGCCTGACAATGACGGGGGCTCTGTGCTGTGGCTCCGGCTCCGACTCCGACTCCCGCTCTGCTTGAGGTTAGCGGCGTCGCAGCAAACTAATGCGTCGCTGCTAGCAGGAGAAAGCTGCCACAGCCGCAGTCGGCGCTGCAGTCGTCGTTCAGTTGCGTTGCAGTCAACGGCGGCAGCGTAGGGGAAATGGCTTTTCCAGCGCAAAGGGTAGTTTTCTTTCACTCAAAGGGAGTCCAAAGGGGTTTGCTTTTAGTTCTTTGAGCGGGAAATCGAGTAAGAAAACTTTGAGTGGGAAATTTCGGTGGTGGCTGGAGAGTGGTGGATTGTGAGCTAAGTCTGGAGACTGTCGCTGGCTGGACTTTTTCAAGGTTGACAAAAAGAGCTGCTAAGGAAATTGATAAAGAGAAAGGATCCTTCTTAACTATGTCAGAGGATTATTCAAGCACAAAAAACAATTTTATTTGTGACTACTACCCAATTATCCTTATTTCCTGTGATCCACACCATAAATACCTGTTTGAAGAAATCTCTCAAAATATTTGAAACGCTTATCAAAAATCAAGTATACGCAATGTACGCTCAACCGTTTTTCTCTTCGGGGGCTCTCTTAAGCGCTCTCTCAAATCTCTATACCCTTCTGAACTCCCTATCTCTTTCACTCTCTTTCTATTTCTCTCTGTCTCTCGCTCTCTCTCTTGCCAAGAGCTTAGGTTGCTTGAACCGGAGGTAATCCACAAAAGCAGACAGTAAGCAACGCCAGCAGTGAGTTTTCTCTACCTTTTCCACAGTTAAATATGCGTTGCTACTTTTTTACTGATTATTTTTGTGATTTCGCAGCGGAAAAGCGTCTGGACATGGGCACGGAAGGGGCCTGAAGAGCTGGGCAGAGCGAGCCCCGGCCAAGCCTATTCGTAATTTTCTAAGCCAATCGGAGGACGACGACAACGACAACGACGACGACGTCGGCGCACGACAACAAAACAACAACGAACAACGAACGCAGGCGACACGAGGCCATCGTGTTGCACACACACGAAGCCTGATTATGTGTCCTGCCCCGTCCTGCACCATGAGGCATAGCCGAGTATGAGCAACAATTAATTATCAGGCAGAATTTTCCTTTTTCGCACTACAAATTTTTTGGTTTTCTTTCTTTTTCCGCTCAGACACAGCAGCCAGATAATAAAAAACACGGCTCAGCTAAATGCCACGCCCTGCAGTGCCCATTAAAAGGACACACACACACACACACACCTACTCGTAAGAAGCAGGGGCAGGCAGAAGCAGACACACTCCACTACACACATAGATCATTTAAAATGCGCGTCGATGACCATTTCAAATGTTAAACCCACCACCAGAGTGTGGGGCATGATCCCCAGCCCGAAACACCCAACACCCAACCCCCAACCCCCATCGGATGGAGACTGACAAAAAATAGTAAAATGGAACCAAAAGCAGAAAGAAAGAAATAGGAAACGAGAGAATGAGAGAAAGCGACTGCGACAGCGACAGCGCCAGCGAAAGAAGGGAAAACCGATTGCCGCTTGATATCAGAGACAGAAAATAAAACCATGGCAAATATAACACAAATATGTGTAAAAAAACGAATGAGAGAAAAATTCTACAATTGCTGCGCCTCTCCCATCTCATATACATACATGCCACATGCCACATAACGTACCGGCCCCCACCACAATCGCTTCTTTGGATGGGAAGCTCTCCACCGAAAAAACCGCGTGTCTGCGCCAAAAAACAAAGTCAAATGGAAAGCGTTCAGGGGGCAAACAACAGCACAAACAACGAGGCAAAGTTAGCAAAACAATTGAACAATCGCCCGGCATTCTGGAGCTGGCGGCGAAAATGTTTTCCCTCCCAAAATATATAGAGAAAACGGGTAAAATGGGTACGCGGATTTGGCTACGGGAGACGGATGGGACCATGGATGGGGACTGGGACTGGGATTGGGTTCGGTCAGTGAGCAGCCACTGACCACCATGCACAGGTTGTGGTTTCGCCTGGGTCCACGTTCTGGTCCTAAGCCACCAGCAGCAGCAGCAGCACCATCGACCGGCAAACGAGTAAGAAACGATTGTAAATTAAAGCGCGCCCACATGAATTATGAATTATTTGCTTAGTAATTTAAGGGAAAAAATGTGCCAAAAGGAAGGAGAGGATAGAGCAAAGTCTGCTATCGATCGAAGAGGTACTCAATAAGTCACCGACAGTATGTCCGTTCTCAACGGTACCGGAAGTGAGAATAAGGAAGCTTCTTATCTAATGAATATATTCAGGGTACACACATATTTAATCCATTCGTAAATATCGAGTAATGTTTGTTGGCCAAAATCAACGTGACTTCTCCCCAATACAATGAAATCTAAATCCAGCTTTGGATTTGATTTTCACAGAATCACAAATTCATTAGAATAAACAAAGTCCTGCTGCTGCAATTATTGCGCATACGCAACGGGGCGCCACAGATTAAAAATCGAAATGAAAATGAAATCTATTGAACATGTAACATAAATAAAGCAAACGAATTGGCAGTAGAACTGGCTTGACCATGTTCAGGGTCAGCAGATAAAGTGCATGAACTGTAGGGCGCCTGGAATGCACTCGCTGCATTTTCATGCATTTTTTCACACCTGCACTGCCTCCTCTCCTCATTTTCCGTCTCTTCTGCAGTGCATCCGTTGTTTTGGCATCTATACGCTCCATATCCTTTCTCGGTGTTTGTTGCTGATGCTTCTGTGTATGGGTATGTTTGTTTGTATGTTTGGAATTTGGGACACAATCAAGTGCAATGGCACGAGCTGCAATAAATCAGACATTGATCCACACATGCAAACAGGAGTATATATACATATATATATCGCTCATACATATAAAGAACCCTCGACTCGGCGGACTTTTTTGTTGATGCGACCTTGAACCCCATTGCGAAGAGCGTTCAAACAAAGATGAACAAAAACAAACGCAAAAAAAAGGAGTTCCAATAAAGAGAACAAAAAGAAATCAAATAAAGTCAAAGTGCATCGGGGATACATATACATATATATATATATATTTATATATATGTCTGCATATGTGTGTGCATGTGTATAAAATGTGTTAAATAAATATCTATATACGTACATAAAAAAGGCCATGAATGGTGGCGACTCTGAAAACAGGCCTCTGACCATATGGTTCACAAAGCCGGCCCATAGTGCGTGTGCCACATGTTGCAGTACACACACACAGACCGAAAAGCAAACTGCATGCAAAGCCAAGCCAAATGCGGGGACCATTGCCCAGCAGTAAGGAGTGGAGGGGGTCACAGCTGAATATCTGCACTGAAAGCATATTTGATGTGGATGCAGTTGCAATTTTCAGCAGCAGTGGCAATTGTCAGTGCACCTGCTTGTGTGATAAGCCCCAGCTGACAATGCAGCTTCGGAAAACATTCCTTCAAAGGGAATCATTGATTCAGAATCTAAAGATCAGTTAAAAACAGGCATAAACAGGCATATACAAAGAATAAATGCCATTTCGAAGCCTGAACTTAAACGAAAGGCAAAACCATTGGCTTGCCACGAGTTTGCAACAGCCTGATTATGTATGTGCATACATTTCAGATGAACTTATAAGCCAGGTCTATACAGTTCTCTTCGACTACTCGGAAATCCTTTTGCTTGCCTCTTGGTATAGCAAATGGAAAACCCAGTGGCAGGCCACTCCCATAGGAAGATGAATCGATAATTTCATTGAGTTTTTTTCAAGTTAGTCCAACACATCTCCCCAAAATGTTGTTATTAGTTTTCTATACCTACCCCTCACATATTTAATGTAATTTTCATGGCAACACCATCTTAAATTGTTATCATCTATAATTACCTTCAAATTGATCATCGTTCATTCGGTAGAGAACTGGCTGATCCCAACATAAATCAGATATTTATTGCACTAGTGCCTAGGCGTCCATGGCCAGATCCCTGCTTATGAGCTATAGATATTTATCCAGTCCCATATATTGATTTCCTGCTATGATCTCTGCTGGTTCTATTTGCTCTTCTACGATGCACAACTTCAACTGGCCAGACTCTAAGGATATGTTGCGTAGTCTCGTCGTCCTACATGCAGGGTAGATGCCTGTTTATCCTGAAAAGGCAAAAAGAGTTCTCTACTAAATAAATCGATTGGTTAACTTTGATCTTTGAAGACGAATTTAATCAGAGGATAGTGAAACTAATGCCCCATCCCCGAAACGAAATGAATTCCATGCGAAACCACAATGCACAACTGTCATTTGCCTGGCGGTTCGTTCTGGTCTCTGGTGGAAACCACAGACACAGACACAGACACAGCCACACACAGACACAAACACAAGCACACACATGGAGGCAAGGCGACGGTTTTTCATTAAAAGACAAATTCAGCTTAGGATTTTTTCAGGCGCTGGCGTTGACTGCGCAAAGCGAGTACATAAATAAGCAACAACAACGAGAAGAAAAAAAAACATTCAGCACATAGAACGAGTTAACTGCAACGTGGTAAAAGCGGGGAGAAAAGGAAGGGAAGGGAAGGAGGGATAGTATGGGAAAGGGGTGGATGGGTGGGTGGGTAGATGGGTGGATGGGGCAAGTAGCAACAACAACAAATGGGGGGCATCTTTCGTTTTAATTGCAAACTAAGCGTGCGGTTGGCAGGCACCGAGTCCATGGAATGGGCCCGACAAAAAATAGGAGAATGGAGAATGAAAAGAAAGCAGCGGGTCCACGTCCACGCACATAAGAGACGCCAAAAAGTAGGCTTCAACGAGCGATAAACAACGACAGGCCGTTGCTGTGGCAGTGGCAGTGGCAGAGGCCGAGGCAGAGTTGCAGCGACTGTGGCAGAGGCTGCGGCATCAGCAGCAGCCGTAGCAGCGAACTGACAGAGCGCCGTTAGTTGCAACCCCCAAACCGAGACCCAAATACCAATCCCAAAAGCCAAACCTGGGCCTGGCTATAGTTTTTTCCCTTGCTCCCTGCCCTCGCGCCCCCATCCGCAGCTCTGCCTCTCCGCCTATCCACCCAGCCATCCACCCCTCGCAGCCCCTCCAGCCCCTCCAGCTCCTGCCACACGCAGCCAAACGCAGGGCGGAGCCTAGTCTGGGATACATAAAGGAGGCACTACATTTTCTTTTCTTTTTTGTCCGCTTTCGTCCTGCAGCGCCGAATGTGTGCATGTGTGTGAGTATGTGTGTGTGTCTGCATCTGTGTGGGTGCAGCCAGAGGTGCATGTGTATTTGTGTAGTTTTCACGCATTTCATCATTTACGGCCCACATTGGGTGGTTGAGTGGGGTGGTGGGATGCTATGATGGCAGGGGGTGGCTGCGCGTAGAAATTGTTTTTAGAAATACGCGAAAATGTTTGCTGCACAGCAAAAAAAGAAATCTTTTTTTTCTACTTTTTTTCGACTGCCTGGAAATGAAAAATTTTTAGTGTCTACATAGAAGGCTGCAGATAACGACAAATGGCGTGGGATGATGTGGGGGGGGAGGGGGGGGGCTTTCCTAGTGGTAGGGAGGAAATGTTCTGTGATGGCTGCGTGCTGTTGACTGTTGTGGGTGTGTGGCAGAAGGGGCACTAACATTTTTTTAGGCACCAACCGGAGCAAACATGGAGAGAGATAGAGAGACAGAGAGACACACACACACACACACATGGCGAGGCAGAACCAAATACAGATAAAAAAGAGGAGAAAAGGAGGGGATGGATGGAGGTGGTGGAGGTGGTGGCGGATGGAAGGAGAGCAGACAGCAATTGGTTTTTTGGGCCAGAATGAGAAAGTAAACTACAGATAGGCATAGAAAAGCACAGGGGCAGTCGAGACAAAGGGGATAAGAAAGGCTAGTCGTCTACTCGAAGATATCCTACCTTTAGCCCTTGCTTTTCTCCTTCAAAGATCCCGTTTGTAGGGTAGCAATACTTCCAGCAGACGCCTCTGTATCGCCTGTAACTACAGCCCAAACCATTCGCCTCGCACCCTCCAACCCGCTCTCCTGCAAGCGATCCAGTAAATGCCTCTTTCAGCCCTGTGCCCGCCGCCTTCCCGCCATCCCCAAGCAAACACTTTTCCAGTAATTGAATGCTAAAACTGTGTGCAAGACGGAGCACGACTTTTCTCAGTGTTTGCTCGAATCTCTCAGGTAGATCTTGAGGTTGATGTTGATTTTGATGTGCCTGGGCCTGCGTCTGCGTCTGTGGCAGAAGGCTAATGAAGTTCCTCGGGTCGGGCATTAAATGTCGAAATTCAGACACCCCGAGAGGGAAAAATGTGCAAAAATTAATGCAAATAACCGGCAGGTATTTTAATCAAGCGGCACTCCCTTCACTCGTGCTGGTACCAACCCCCAATGCGGGGATGCGAAACCTCCTAATACATTCATTTTTTTTCGCAATTATTTGATATGTAAAATAAAAAGTGAGCGACGGGGTGTTGGCATTGATGATGGCCCCGGTCCACGGTCCACGGTCCACGATCCAGGGTCTCCACTCGACACTCTACACAGGAGTACAGTCCGTAGCCCCCACACTATTCACACACTGGACGCGAAATTAAGGGCCGGGGAGCGGCATGAGACTGGAGTAGTCTCTGGCCGTACAAGTGCGCATAATAACCATCAATCAAGCAGGGCATAGACAGGTGGACAGGCGACCAGAGGCACCAGACTCAAACAAACAACGGGGACCAGTCGCCGACTTGCAGACACACACGGGCCCCCCCCCCCCCCCCCCCCCCCCCACGTAGAGGCAAAAAATAGAACGCGAAATTTTCGCATTTCACGAAAAATTTTCGCATTAATTTACCAAAAGGCGTTGGGCCAAAACAAAAAACCAAAAGCACAAAAAAATAAGTGCTTGACTCCCCAAAAAAAGTTGCGCCGCATAAAATGGCCAACAAAAGCAACAAGCCAACAGCACACACATTTTTAGAACAATTTTTTTTCGCTTTCAAGTGGCAAGGGGTTGGAGACGCTGGCACAGTAAGGGTGGGGCAATTGCCCCCACCTTTTTTGGGGCAGTTTTGGCTTAAGCTGAAACAGAAGGAATGGGGTTGTACCGCACACCAACAACAAGTCACAGGGGCTCGGGATTTGTATGTGTTTTGCGTTTAACGGGAGATTTGAGCGAAGGTTTTGTCCACGGAGGGGCAGAGATTAAAGACGAACGGCAGGGGAGAGCTAAGGTAGGCAGACCTAGGTAGATATAATAAATAGGCTATCAATCATTTTCCACTCTCATTGATGCCAATTTGAAATAAAAACTTTATTCACAGAATATCAAATGAAATTCATGAAAATATCCTTCAAATGTTGTATGAGGATTCACCTAAATCGAGTGAAAAAAAGATTTGCTGTGTGAGGGAGGTCGGTGTGGAGACGTTAGGAAAGCAATTAAATTGCCTTTTTGTAAAATAATTGCGGAAATGCATTTTGCATGAAAGACATGAGCAAGTTTTCCAAGAGTTGGACAGACAAAAAAGAAACTACTCGCCACAAAGTATGCAACAGAAAATGTATCGAACGACGCACACACACACACGCACTCAAAGATGATATAAAGTTGGGAGGCGAAGTAAAGTGAATGCTCTAGCATATGGAAATTATAAAGTTTTTCTCGAAGCAGAACCAGAATCATAACCAGAACCAGAGCCAGAGCCAGAACCCTTACCCGAACCCGAACCCGATAGCAACATGCACATATAGATGGCATACTACTTCTACATATATGTAATGGACAAACTACAAATTATTATTGCTATTAAATGCACAGCAGAAGTTCTTTTAGAGAAACTTTAGCACCCTTTTCCAGTCCATCATTGGGGGGGAGGGTTGTAGTATAAGGAAAACATCTTAGGGCAGTTGGGGGCAGGGGAGGTGGCGGGGCTAGGTCGGGTGGTTGTAACAAAACCAATCAAGCGGCTGTCCATCCACAGCCACATCCCCATCTTGATGGAGAGATGCTCTGACCAGGCCAAAACTTTTCGCACTGGGAAACTTAATTAGTGTTCAATCAACAATAAACTATAAACACTCTTTTGCTCGGGCAACTTGGACTTTTTGCCTGAAAGGTTGTGGTTGCCATGGCTTTGCTGCCACTGCTGCATCAGCTCCTGCCACTTCTACCACTTTTGCTGTAACCTTACTCGTAAGATGCCCCACTCAAAGACAACCAACATCGAAAAGAACAAAAACGAGCAGAAGATGAAGGGCAACCAGCTTTCAAATTATTAGTTATTAGTTTTGAGTGCAGAGACTTTCGCCAGATTTTTCCCTCGCCTCACTCCACGCTCCCTCTATCTCCATCTCTTTCTGCGGAATCAAATTATATAGAGATGTAACTACAATTTAATTAATGACTTTGTGTGCAACTTGAGTGAACTGTACGAACTGTTCGAGTATGTGTTAAATGCATTTACAAACAAAAAGGGGGAACAATCTAATAACACATGTGTGCAACTTTTGATATTTGAGAATTTTTTCGTCTCTAACAAGGCGGCAGAAGGACTCGAATTTAATTGCAGTATATTTTTTGCATATTCCTACATATCTATTGAATTATTTAGAATTCCTATGAGGTAAGGCTGCCTCTCAGTTGGCTTTCAGTTTGTGGTTTAATCATGCAATGTACAGGCTTTAAGTGACGGAAATTCTGTATGCAATGGACCACTCACTAATTAACATATGTATTGCTTATGTGTTATTTATTCATAATTCTCGACCACGAATTAACCTTACTTCCTGGATGGTTTTGTTAAAGATATACTTTCGTTACTTCTCTCTGACAAAGATGTTACTTAAACACATGTATATATATATATCTTTCACCCTCCAATCCAGCTTCTATCATTCACAACTTTTTCCCATTTGTAAACCAAACACATGCTTGATTGGAATTCAGAGCTCAGAGCATTCTCACCCACACACACACACACAAGCATACAATTCGAGGAAGAAGCTTTGCAAGAACACGTAAAGAAAATTTTCAATAAAATATACAAAATTATGTAAAAGTTATTAAGTGCATACAAAGTAGAAGAGCAGACCAACAGGCAACATGCAACATGCACTCGCACACACGGACCAAACACAATCTCTTCCACACACTCACACACCCACACACCAGCACTCTTCTGCTGGAAGGAAAAACTTTCTAATCACGTGGACAAGGCAGCAGTCAAAGTTCTATTACTTGGCCCGGCCAAGAGATGTGGCCAAGAAACACTCGCCCCAGCACCACCACTCCTTCCGCACCTCAGTGCGTACATAAACTTATACACGAGTATATTTTACAAGTTTTCTATTTAGAATATAAACACATGCTTGATTGGAATTTGCATGCAGCCAGCATCTATATATTTTAATTGCTATTATTATAAGGTACATGCCTTAGAAAAAGTCAATTTAAGTGAATGCCTAAGGAATAGGAAAAGAAGAGCTGCCAAGAGGGCAGAAAAGACTGTACATCGGGTCGAATGCGCAATCTTGGCTATCAGAATTGAGAGGGAAGCTGCTGTTTCTTGCAGTCTGTCTCCAAAAGTCTGAAAATTGCCTTCAAATTTCTATACTACTCGTATGGGGGCGGCATTCCCAGCATCGGGTTCAGTAAACTGGCGCTGATCTCCATTCCCGTTCCATGTACTATGGCAGTGTGTGTGTCGTGTGCTAACCGAATCTCATGAGAATTTTCCTATTTTCAGAACTTTTTATATGCACTTCCCTTTATTTTTCATTCCAATTTTTTTTCTAATTTGCAAAGTCAGAGCTCAGCATGCGCCGCGTTGCCCCACGCCCCACTGCGCCCAGCACTCGGCGCCCTGTGCTCATAACTCACAACACCTGGCGGCAAGGTGAAACGCCAAAAGTGCCGCAAATGAAAAATGCAAGCAGAATTAAATTATAGTCAGTAACGAAACAGTGAAAAAATGCACAAAAAATGAGAGGCAGAAGAAGAAGAAGGGGAGATGAAACTCTGAAATAGGAATAGAAAAAGAGTGTAAACTAAAAGTTCAAACAGGCGGCGCAAACGAGTAGTTGGATGACTGCGTTCCGCACCACTGCACGGTCCCGCCTTCGCTTCAACGAAATTAAATCTGAGCGGAAGTAAAGCAAACACTAGCACAAACAAACCCACACACATACATCACACCCACCCACACACACACACTCACACTCACACATGAAGAGAGTGTCGTAATGATGCTGCAGCAGCTGCGCTTAGATTGCATTAAGTGGGCGGCGGAGGCAGAGGCAGTGGCAGTGGCAGGCTCTGGCTCTGGCTCTAGCGCTGGCGCTCTGGTAGCAGAAAGCGAGCAAGCAAAAATTGTAATTTCCGCGCAAAAATCACAAAAAGGCGGGAAAGTGGTACATAGATGCAGTTAAAAAAAGCAAAAAAAAAAAAAAACGGGGGTGAATATAGAAGGAGGGAAGGAATGTAGAATTCTGTGCGGAAGGTTTTCTTAGTCGAGAAGCAAATCGAAAGCCCCCATGTCCTATGCAAACAGTTTTTACCCAGTGTTTGGATTGTCAGAATAGTTATACGATATCTTAGGTCTCTCAAATCCATTAAACAAACCATTTAATTCCATTTTGCTTTATTTATTTTAAGTTTAAGCAAATCAAATGTCCTTTAAGCTATGAAAAAACCAAAACTTCAACTGATTTAAAACATATTTTGCTACACAGTACAAAGGAAGAGTCGAAATGAAGAAAAACCCCAAGTCAATTATTTCCATATGCACTCTCTCGTCAGCTTTTCGCATATTTTTCCGTTCTTTTCCCACTAATTAAAACATCATATGTAATTTCAGCTCTTCTTTTTGTTCTATCCCTTTTGCGCCCTGCTCCCTTCTGTTGCATTAAAATTAATTTTCGTATATATTTTTATACATTTTTTGTGCGCTGTGAAAGTCAAAAGCTTAGCGGAGAGCAAGAAGAACTTTTTCTAGTTGCAACTCGAGCTGCTCCCAGCCACACAATATTTGTTTCCCTTCCTTATTTTTGTTCCTTTTTTTGTTTGTAATAAAAATATTATTTTTACAGCGCTCGTTACCTTAACAATGTCCCTAGTCCGCTGTCGAGTCCTTGCCGAAGTTGAGGAATATGTGAGCAGAAAAAAATGAGCAAGAGTAACAGCTCAAATAACCCCGCGAATAGCCAGCGCCAGCACCAGAGCCAGCACCAGCCCAAAAGTTAAAAGTTAATGAGACAACATAACTTTTGCGGTGGTCCAAATGAGTACCGAAAGTGTCCTGGAGAGGGGGGTGCAAGGATGTTGCAATAGCCGGGTCGCCCAAGGGTCCAGCCTGGACCACTGGCTGGCCGTGTAATCAATGTTCTCTCTCGTATGTGCCTGGGTACAAAATTAAACAATTAAAAAAATAGAAATTCGAATGAAAAGACCCCTTTAATACCCTTTCATTTCTTTTAAGTGAAATTAATGTTCTCAGTACTATGCCTAATCGTTTAGAGAGCTTTCAGCTCTCAGCACTTCCACCTGTAATATTTTCCAGCCATAAACATCTTTCGATCAAGTCTTGTATACCCTTTATAACACTCTTTAATCAGGGAACATGGAAAAATTAGTGGAAAAACATTTGCCAGCCCGAAGGGAACTAGAGAGACACTTTCAACTGGTGTCTTACGTCGTGTTAACATTACAAAATTTATGCTGTACTCCGGCGAGTGGCAGCCACTGCCGGACACTCCTACATCCTGGACGAAAGCCTTATCCCCTGGCCAGCATCAGCCATTAATCAGGGAGCGACTCGACTCGACTCCTGCAGATCCCCGAACCATGGCATTTCGCGCTCTCACAGCTGTCCGTCAAGTGGGGCTCGGACTCTGGCTCTGGCCCTGGCGCTGGCGCTGGTCTGGTGACGCTTATCACTTGCTCCATTGAACGCTGGCCGCGGCGGCGTCTGGCATAAATATCACTTAAATCAGTTGACTTAGCCGGAGCGCAAGGACATGGCTGGAGGATGGACAGGGACAGCTGGCCAGGACATATCAACTTGTAATTGTGACAATTGCTGTCAACAAAGCGCAGGGACTCGAGTACCAGCAGCGATGGGGCATGATGGAGGCAGGAAACCAGACAACGACTGCTTAGCCAGACCCTTTTTTTCCATCTCTATCTCTGTATCCACCTCTTACTCTATTTTCCACTCCCTTTTTGGGGCTTTCTCTTTCCATTTTCTTTTGCGCTGACAATTTTTTGACAAAATAAGATAAATGACTTTGTTTTTTGGTTGCGGGGGGAAAAAGCTGCCAGATATCTGGGAAGGTCAGGAAGCGAAATGAATGTGTGATGTGTGACTGCCTTACAGAACTTGGAAAATGTACAAGAAAATTTAAAATTTCAAATGATTTCAGACAAAAGGAACTTACAGAATGGTTCTCCTGCCATTTGGGGGCCGGGTGTCCACAATAAATTCGCGATTTCGCTTCAGTTTGTTGACTCCATCCTTTTGCTGCCGCTGCTGCTGCTCGGCAATTTGGCTGGCTTCTTTGCCCCCAACCAGTGGGTCTGTTACTGTAGCGGCACCAACACTGCTCGATGGTGCTCTTAATTTTTTTTTGCCATTTGGACCATTGACTAAGCCAAACAAAGTCTGATGCCCGAATTTATTATGCCCACTCCAATTGCTGGCTGGACTCGCTTTTTTTTTGTATTCCTTTTCCGTTTTTGTTGTATTTTTTTTTTTTGGTCTCTAGCCTTTTTTAATTCAATTTATTTTTGGATTTATACGTATTTATGCACATGGGATTCATTTCCGCTTACGGTTTTCTAACTTTTCGCGCAAAACCTAGCGAGAAGCGTGGAAAAAAAAGCTGGACTTTTTCTGCGAGCGCGTTTTAATGAAAATTGATGCAGCAAAAGTGCGCAAAGGTTATTGGCGTGCCTAAATTAATGTCGAGGATATTCCCGAACCCGCATGGATGCCGAGAAAATGAGAGATGGCGTCCTGGGTGACCCTGAAGCTGAATCCGGAATCTGCATTGTGTTCAATAAAATTTTGACATTTCTTAATTGAATTCCGTTGCACAAAGTTGGTGCCGTCGACGCTGGGTAGCAAAGAGCAGAGCGCGAGCAGAGAACTCAAACAAAAGCCCACAAACCAAAAATCAAATTACAACAAAATTCAGCCCAGCAATGAAATTTTCACCGCAACACACCACACAGCCACACACTCCCCCTGCTGCACGTGTCCCTGATCAGCACATGGGCCAAAATTGTATAACTTCATTAAATAATAGCGCGACCCGAAATGCAGCGACGACGACCGCCAGGGGCTGGCGGCCAGAACGTGGCAACGGTGTCCTGGATAACTTTTCCGAAGGCATCACTAACTGGCAAAAGACGGACGGAACCGGGGACGGGATGGCCCAGGTAAGAAGGCAACTTACAACTTGCAACTTCAACCTGACTGTTCAACAGCAGCTCAGCCAACCCGGGAGGGTCCGGTTGCTCTCATGCCACACTTTTGTCCTCTGCTCCGGTCTGCTCCGGTCTGTTATGTTCTGGTCTGTTCCGGCATGTGTTGCAGGTGCTCAAATATTGAATTTGCGATTTTCCATTGAACATTTTTGGGTTCGTGTTGTGGCGTGGCCTTCAGGGTGTAAATTGGGCAAGGTTTGCCATACTTGTAGTCAATTAGGCAAAATATCCGACGATATTTGAGTAGTTGCTGGGAACAGAGTTTGGCTGTGATTTGGGTTGAAGGATCCGCAAAAAACTTCAGTTTGAAAATAGTAAATTACTTGCTTTTAAAGAATGCAAATTAGTTAAGAAGGGCACTAACTAATAACCAGAAATTTCGGGTGGATAATAAATAGCCTCCTTCGCGACTGGCTATACGCCGAAAGATGGGAGCGTAAGAAAGCAAAGTGGAAGTTCTTCCTTTATTTTATTCAAGTGTTTTATTTATCAAAGAAAAATAAAAGCATAAAAGTTTAATTGAAGCCCAGCAAAGGAATAGTTAGATGATTGCGTTCCGCACCACCTGATGATAACGCCCACAAGGGGCTCCTTGGTCCAGATTCAAATCGAAACGCCCCTTGTTATATGCAAACAATATATTCCATGAATCAACGATTGACACAAAAAAAGGAGGACAATTTTTTTAATGGCAGTGTCTCGCAATTTCCTTGGAACAAACTTTTATTTGATTTCTCCTGCCATAAAGACCATCGATCGATTTAATTTTCTTAAATATCCCACAATTTGCAGCAATTAAAATCTGATTATCGGACTTAATTAAGGGCATATTGAAAAAATATGTAACCTTAAAATAAAATATGCAGAGTAGCCGTTTTATCAGCAGTGCAATAATTTACAAATTATCAACAGTTGCAGCCGCACGGCGGCACCGCTGCGCCCCCGCTGCTCATTTTCAGTAATTTTCAATGAATGCATCGGCTATCAACTGTCTGCCATCGTCGGAAGGGTACAGAGATGGGAAGTCGGGGCATGCCACAGAGCATAATGCGTGGGAATAATTTTAATTTTAATTGGCTTATTTTATTTTATATTTCAATTAAGTACGTACTCTCGGAGTATCGGGTAGAAAAAGACATCACTGATTGTCCATTCTTCCCAACAAAAAAAAATCTCAAAATTAATCGCGAGGTTTAAGATTGTGCTCGTGTAAAGACCTTAAGAGAAAAGTCTATATTTTATTCTTTAAGTCTGAGCCTTATGGGTGATTTTACAATGAGGTACAATTTTGTATTCTATCATTATCGCTAGGCCCACGGAGCGGGTAAATCGTTTTGCGGGTGACCATTTGAACACATATAATCAAAGGTATTTATGGACTATATTATATGTATTTTGTAGTTTGTCGTACATATGTGTTAATGGGTTGACAGATTATTTCGCCGCTCACACTCTAGCAGTCATAAATGATCTATTTTATGTACTTTCCTCTCTTAGATTTGGAGATCGGTTTCGTGTTTACATCAGTTAACGTGTAAAGACTCTTGTTACTTAAATACAATAATGTGTTTCGATTAAAAGATCCGTAGTCTTAAAGAACTTAAGTTTATTTACTTTGTTTTTTCATAAAATGTTATCAAATCATTCTGAACATCTTTAGGTGTACAAATATTAATTTCGGTCTATATATTTCCATTAAAGTTTAAGATTCAAACACTACTATTCATATTAAAGTGTATGCCTAAAATTAAAAGAAAGCGTTTAAAACACTAATCAGGAACTGAGGGCAAGAGAATTGTTCAGCTATAAAGACTGTTCAACACTTTGTTTCGATGTGTTTGTATCAGCCAGATCTTGGTTAATCTGCTCTGTTTGATCCTGGGCTTCGAGAGAATCGTTGGATTGAGCTTCGACTTCGACTGGCTTCGAACTGGGCTTGCGGGCGGGCAGGATAAGGGCCTCCATGCCAGCGATGGGCGCCTCAATGATAATGTAGAGCGCATAGGACATCAGCAGGGTGAAGCCAAAGGTGGCCCAAAAGGAGAGCATCTGAGTTGATCGGAAAAGTCGTTGAGCAGGATGAGTTTTAATCGAAAGTGGCGGGGGTGGGGGCTCACTTACCACATCGTAGTTTGTGAAATGCGATTGAGCGCGAATTCGTCTATGGTTAACCTCTCCGATGAAAATGTGCCAGATGTAGACGGAGTAGGAGAGTTTCGACAGTGGCTGCCAGAGAGGCGAGGATAGGAAGCTGTTGGCCAGACCTCCATGGCCCTGCATGCAGGCGAAGACCACCCAGCAGAGGGCCATGGGCCAGCCCATGCGGGTGAGGGTATAGTAGAAGGCCTGAGCCAAGACCGTTGGCGACGGTTCCAGCAACTTGGCGTATGGGTACATGGCGAAAATCGAGGTAAAGATCATGGCCAGACTGATCACCCATCCGGACCACACGATGAGGCGGCTGAGGTGGAACTGTTTTCCGCGGATCAGCTGCAAAAAGTAGCCGAAGAGCACGCCGACCAGCCACGGAGCCGCATGGTTGTGTGTAGAATAGTAGAGTTTCCTCTGCTCCTCCCCACCCTGTCCACCGTCTCTGCGGAATAGTCGGGGGGCGTGGGCATAAGCATGGGAAAACAAATATTTCTCAGCGACAAACTTACTTGAAGAGCACTTTGTAATTGTTGGTCAGAATGGTGGCGAAAAGGCACGATGAGAGCAGCAGCATCAGCACCAGAATGCCCCCAGCTCCCTTCTTGCCCCATCTATAAAGAGCAATCAACAGGAAGGGCGCGACGATATACAGTTGCATGTCCGCAGCCAAGTACCAAGTATGCGAAATGCACTGAAATCACAAAAGGATCAGATCAGTGGTGTGCTGACTGGCGATAACCCAAAAATGCACCCACAATCTCCTTGGTGGCGTAGTTTTGCACATAGAGGAGGGTCCAGAACCAGGTGCGTTCGCATGCGGAATGGTCCGCAAAGACGACTTTTTCATACAGGGGTCCGTCCGCCAGGAGGGGCAACAGCTTCGTGTATACGAGAATCGCCACTGCCACTATCGGTGTAAGGCGCAAATACCGATGCAGGTACATCAATGGTACATTTATCTTGCCCTTGGTTCTGCAAATTCAAAGGAAAACTTTGACCAGTCTCAACGAGACGGATTGGATTGGGAAACTCACTTCTCCAGAAAGCGCAGGGAAACCACAACTATAAGCAGGCCGCTGAGGAAGAAAAACGTGTCCACGGAGAACGGGGCATATAAGATGAAACAGGTAAACGATTGCTGCACCCACTGAAAAAAATCACTTTCGTTGATGTTTGGCGATACCGCCGCGAAGATATATTCATGGCCGAATATCACCCAAATAAGCGACAGGCAGCGTATGCCGTTGAGGCAATGGATGACGTTGGGACTCGACTTGATGTCCACGATAGCAAAGAGACTCCGGGAATTGGCTCGAGCAGAGAACACACTGACTACACGGGGTGGTTGCGTTTCTGCCATGGAATGGAAAATCATTAGCCTGGCTTGGATAGAGTCAATCCCCTCTTACTCACTGCTGTCTCCGCCCCGGAGATAGTCGTAGGCGGTGCAGATAATCGTCACAAAACAAAACACTGAAAGCAGAACACTGGAATGGACACTTGGTTAGTCTCGGCCAACTCTTCGGGTAACATTCAAGCACATACATAGTCACAATGGTAAGGCTGTCAAGCGATTTGCTCTCTCCTGTCCTGCAGCTCGTCTCGTCGATGGAAAACATCTCCTTAGCATCGGTGACACTGAGGAGCCTCTGAAGAAGCTGCCCCAAAAAGGTCTCCATATGCTCGGCGGAGCAGGAGGAGGGAAAGCACACAGCGGTTCTCATGTTGGTTTCTTTCAAGATGTCCATGTCGAAGCCAAGCCACTTGGCAATAGGCAGCTCCAAGAGGCAGTACTTCCCTTGAATGCGGTGGCTATCGCTGACAGACTTGTCCAGCCTGATGCACTCGTCGTAGCTGCCCATATCGATGGTGTTTCCCGTCAGATAGCCAGAAGGTATGGATCCCCACGAATCGATCACTGAGAACTGTTACACAGTGCCAAATTAAGCGACGAATTCTACTTACTCTTGAGGGCCCACAATCGTCCCGAGGTTAGACCCAGCATAAACTGGGCCATGTCTGCCTGGCACACCAGATCCTGCTGACTGGGCAGCCGCCCCTCGAGAAGCTCTGGGTACGCCTCTGAAATGTTCCGGAAATGCCGAAAGAACTCCGTACCCAACGAACGCAGATCCATGAGCCGTTGATAGTCCGTCATGCTAAATCCCTTCTCCTCCACGCCTAGCTCCAAAACGCCAAATTGCGGAACGGCACTGGCTAATGTCAGCCAACTGAGTAACAATGTGGCTAGAACACTTATCATCTTGTCCTAGCACCGGTGTTTATTCGAAAACTGTGTTCTGATCGCATGGGAAACCTATTTATACCGGTTCAGCCCAATATTAGAAGTCTTTTTCGGTGAATGGGCGTTATCTGGGTGGTACTTGTAGATTACTCGTTGGTGGGAAATGATTAACTGAAAGGAGAACCATCTATATCCCAATCGCAGCTATAGCCAGTGTCAATGTTTCTGATAACCAAATAAAAAAGAGCCTAATGCTTCAGGCGGCGAAGTTTAAATACCCTAACAGATCGATCATTCCTTTCATCTATTTTATTTGTAGTTATATCATGATTTATTTAATTTTTAGGAATTAAATTAAACAATGATGATTTTGATGTAATGACATATTATATTTACAGCAATGCTTTGTGCTAAACAATATTCTTTGCTCTGCCATCGGTACAATGTGTGTATGTAAGAATAAATATACCTAGTATTTGTGATCGGTCAAGGGTGTAGGTACCAAACATTTCAACAGAACTGCCTGTCTATCACAATCTCCGCCACACTTCCCAGAAGGCCGCTTCGTTTGAAAGTCAAAATACATACATTCAAATACTTAGTAAGCAATTAGGCATCAGATAACATTTTTGTTGCTCGTTAGCCATTATTCTGATTAGATGAAAAAATCCCTATTTTTATGATCATTGAGTAAAACGGAACTCCAGTTATTCAATATATACGTATAGTACATTTATGTGCATATTTCATGCAGCTATATTCATTATACTTTATATACTATATACTTCGATTACGACCTTAATTTTCTCAAATTTCATGCCATTTGAAACAATTAAAATCTGATTATCGGACTTCATTAAGGGCATATTGAAAAAATAAATAGCTCTCCATGCATTTAACGGTTTTATCGGAATTGCAATAATTTACAAATTATCAACAGTTGCAGTAACCACCCTTGCAGCTCATTTTCAGTAATTTTCAATACATACCGCGACTATCCACTGTCTACCATCGTCACAAGGGGAAGAGAGGTGCGGAAGTTGGGGGCCTACCACAGGCCATAATGCTCGGTAATAATTTTAATTTTAATTGGCTTATTTTATATTTCAATTAAGTGCGAGAGGGGCAAAACCGAAAACCAGCCGCAGCCAAACCAAACATGCGGACAAGGTGTGAAAATCAGGATAATATTTGCAGCGCCATAAGTTTGTGTGTGTGTGTGTGTGTGTGTGTGCGGGCTGCAGCTCTCATTAGTGCAACATGGACACACACATGGACGCGGTTGTTGGTTCGTATGCGGTCGCATGGGGCGTATGCATAATATGTACAAACATTTACTGATTCTGCGGTCGTGCATACATTGGGATATTGGTGGGTTAAAAGGTAAAGAATTTTTCAAAATCATTTTGAGTTTTTCCTCATTAAAAAAAATAGATACTCCTTTAAAGAGATTCTATAGTACTGTTTTCCTCCTGCTTAACCAAATCCCAAATGTTCCCTGGCATTGTACCTGCACGTCCTTCGTTGTCCTTTGTCAACATGTTGACCAAACAAACTGAGGTAACTCCACCCATCAGCTGCCGCCCCTCCTCGACCGGAGCCGCCTTTGAACTGCCCATAAATGTCAGGACAACAGCAACAATCGCTTAATTCATAATTAAATTAATTGTTGTAATTACTTCATTAGCGTGTGCTTTCAGCCCGCTCCTTTGAGCCTTCATTAGTGGCTATTCCCGCACCATTACGAGGGTCTGTTCCATTGTTATGTCCTATGTAAATGACGGCCAAAATGCGACACCAGAATTATACAATTAGGCGACATTAACATTTGATGCGTTATGTTTACCGCTTCGTTTAATTGTTTGCTTCTTCCTTCCTTTATTCGCTTTCTATTACCTTCCCCAGGAGCTGCCCACAGCTACAGGCCCTCTCCTGTGGGCGACAGTATCTGCTTATAGCCCGGCACGCAGGTCATAAGCCTTTGCAATCGATTGTTAGCTAATAGAAAACCTCTTTGGAGGTGGGTGGGCATTACGGGTATTTTTATAACAAATTTCCTTTCTAGGTTAATGAATGTCGTAAAGTGGATGAATAATGGCAGCGATGGTTTCACTTAATTATGTGGAATTATAAGGAGAAATTAATAGCTTATAGTTTTACCTAAAAGTTGGTTAAGATTACAAAAAATAAGTGGAATCTTCAAAGATATTGAACATTTGATTGCCATTATCGATCCACTACTGATCTTTAAATAATATCAATGGAAATATAAATGAAATCCCAGTAATTGTGTCCGCTTTCCAGGGAAATTCATAAAACATTTGCATTTCAGAGCAGGTTTCAGTGATTCTAATCACATACTAAACTGCTATCAAATCCAATTAAAGGCGCTTTAGATTTGGTCAAACTTTACCTCTTCCACCTCTTACACTCCACTCCGTTTCGCACTGCACTTTCCAGATGCATTCATTCAACATTCATCGAACATTCACAAACATGGAGCATTCAATTAAAATTTGTTGACCATATTAACTAAAACATCAATCGAGAGAAACTCGTTCCCCGTTCCCCGATCCCCATTCCAATCCCCCTCTCCCGTTTCCGCAAAACCTAAAACCAGTTTCCCAGCCATCAGCTCGCTCTGCGCCCCAGCCAGCCAGCCAGCCACTCAATCCACGGGCAAAACTCAAACGAAAGAGCGGCAAAGAGAGCGAGCGCCGTTTAAGAGAGAGACCACGTCGAAAGAGCTCTGTAGAAAAATAAAAACTGTGCCGCGAGAGAGACAGACGCAGAGAGGAGAGGGAGATGGAGAGCCAGAGAGAGAGTGAGAGAGAGCGATGCTGTGGGTGGATTTTTCTTTTTTCCCCCAAGTATTTTCTTTCTGTTGCTTTTGCCGCACGATTCGTAAACAAATTCTGTGATTGGCTGGAACCAGTCATTCCCTCTCTCTGACTGAATGTCTGTGTGTGTGTGTGTATATGTGTGTGTGTGTGTCGACTGTGTCTATGTGTAGTTTTTGCCCCACGTTTTCCTCTTATTAACGCGTTTTTGTGATTGGGTTTGGGTGCTGCAAGGCAGCGCAGTCAGCGCCGTTTTTTCTTCTTTATGTTTTTTCTGTTAACGTGTGTGTGTCTGTGTGTTTGTGTTTGTGTGAATCTGTGTGAGGAAAATTGCCTATGCGCCACCCCAAACTACTATGCGAAATGAGTGTAATGAGCGAGTGGCAGAATGAGCGACTGAGAGAGTCGGCTCTGGGGCTGCCTGGCTGGCTGGCTCTCTCCGTCTCCCTCGCACATTACACATACGCCGCGTTATCTATGTATGAAATACTTCGCTCCCCTAACCCGCCGCGTGCCATAGTTTTCCTCGTGTTACTTTTTCTAACTGCATTGCCGTTGGCCGCTGCTGCTGCTGCTGTTGCTGCCTCTGCCGCTGCAGCGCGCTGCTGTGGCTCTGTTAATGTTTTTTGCGTGTTTATGTTAATCGGCGATGCTGGCAGCGGTGCAGCGGCAGCGGCAGAGGCTTTGCTTAGATGACGCCTCCCACAGCCCGGCCCAATCCGACCACCCATCGCTGTACATATGTACAGAGTGCGTTGTGTTTTTTATGCATTTACTGGGTGCACGTTTTTTGTTTGTTTTGTGGATTGCCTTCCGTTTTGTTTTTTGTTTTTTGTCTTTTTTCTACGGCCGCAAATGAAAAACTGTTCATGGTGCATGCTAGAGTGAGAGAAAAAGATGGAGGAAAACCCCATTTTTAATTGCAATTTTTCATTAATTAAAATTTGCTTAGTTTGCATTTGAAAAGGGCTTCGAAAAAAAAAAAACGGATATTTGTATGGATTTATTGTGATTGAAGGTGCAGCAAATTGAATGTGTTTCCGCTTACGTCCATACCCCATGCTTTGCAAGTGGAACGCCTGAAAGAGGCCGATAGAAATGTCAAAGGCTGTAGGGCGAAGCAGAGAAAATAAGAGAGCGAGAGAGATGGAGAGAGACAGTCTCTGATGGCTGCATCAATTCTGTCGGATTATAGCCTAGGAAACTGCAATTACTGCTCATCGTTGGCATGAAATGAAAAATATTTGCCATTGGAGATAAAAATTGACGTTAGAGTCAAAAGAGTTCATCAGCTGTACACTTTTTCGTATTTACAGAATTTGAATATTCATATATCTACATACATATATATAATCATACTTCAGGAATATGACCAAAAATTCCACATTTAATATAAAAACATAGTATGTAGATTCCATTTGTAATTCAAACACGATTAAAGTCTATACAACATGTACTATGTAAATGTGGCCAAAAACTATATCTTCTATGCTCTGCCCGTCGCCATCCATTGAAAACCCCTCTGTATATCTCCATCCGTTTTTTCCTTCCGCTATTCCAGTCAGCGTTTCATTTTCCCCACTTTTTTCCATGGCTGCAGTTTCTATACAAAGCGCGTTGCCCACTAATTTGTGTGTGTGGCACGCTCGCCATGCCTAGTTCCTGTTACCAGCTAACGGCAATTAATGATATGGCCACAGAGTCACAGCCGCATCAAATGACAAGGCCTGGGAAAATGCATTTCAACTCACACATACACACACACACACACACACATGTATGTATGTATGTAAAGGCAAACGAAAAGAGAGGCCCAGAGACATATAGAGAGATAGAAGCATAAAACCCAGCCCAAACCCCACTGAAATCCAAAACCAAACCCAATCACACGCCCAGTCCTGCACTCGACAGCCAACCAATGCATGAAAACGCATTTTCCTCAACGAAAAGTCAAAAAGTGCGTAGCGCAGCCCACCCACCAATACATACGCGCAGGCACAGACACATACTATCAGCGATGTGGCAGAGGGAATGCGATTGGTGGAAAGCCAAAAGGACCAGCAAAAAAAACTCTAACACATAAACGCGCTGCAGGGCAGGGCAGAGACGCGTGCGGGGGCCATGAGACCGCAACAATACAAAAGTCAAATTAGTGGAAAATGCAAATGCATGACAAAAAAATTCCAAGCCGAGTCACATCAACAAAAAAAAAGAAAAAAAAGCAACAAAAAATGGAAACCACTTGAAATGGAGCAACAAAAAATGTGTGTGTGACACTAGAAAATATAGACATGGCCATCATGTTATGTACAGCAGAAACATAAGCAGAAGCAGTGGGGATGGAGAGCGGAATCTGCTAGCACTAGGATGGGGGCGGTGGGGGGGTCAGCAAAAGTGTGGCTGCAAAAAGATAAAGATAAAACTGCTGCCATATTATAATTACACAGCTCCGAGCGGAGCAGAGACTGAAACTGCTGCATGCTTTTAGGCGCTGATTTTGATATGCGCGTGTTACATGTTTGTGAGTGTTTGTATATGCATGTGGGCTGATATTTTTGAATAAAGTCAATTTTTGATAGACAGATTGCCTGATATTCATCAACATTTACCCGCACCTCTTCAGCCTTTTCATAATTGCTTCAGTGTCACCCCATTAATACATTTTTTCGACAAAAATTTAAAGCATCGGTGGCCTCATACCATTTTCATTGTATTTTTAAGAAATTTGTTTAAGTTTTTCCATGAGATCGTAGACCGATGGAGATTTACATGCGGGGTATGCGTGTGTAAAAAGTTAATTGAAGACCAACAAACATTTTTCGAGTGGACTACTAATTTTAATTTATTTCTAGGCAGTCGAATTAAAAGGAAACAATTTAAACAAACATATTTACACAAGTAAGTATGAGATGAAAAATAAATTTGATTATCAAACGTAAAAATATAAAATCCCATAAATTGGAAACTATAAATAAAGATTGTTAACAATTTCAATCCGCAAGCAAATAGGCTGGATAAATAAGAAACAAACACTTTTGAGTACCAAATATGTATGCATTTAAGGGATACAACTTTGCTCTTTATTTGTTTCTTTTTTTGTCTTAAAACTCTAATAAAAAGAATTGTATATTCGGACTGCCATAGAGTATAAAGAGTTTAATGTAAAGTAGCGATCAAATTGTAAATTTCTTGGCGGATGTGCGCACGGGAAAGGTATAATCGGTAGCTGCTTTCCTGGATCTGGTTTATCTTTTGTTTATCGCGTATTTGCACACCCGTAGGCTGGCAAACAATCGTAGCAGAAAAAAGTGAATCCGACGGAACAGATCTTATGCTCTCGTCGCTGTTTGCCTCTTAATTAGAGCTCATTATTCAACAAAATGTTTATTTGCCTTCGACTTCTGCTTATCGCCAGCAGCGCAGCTGGTGGATAATTCTACGCGATCTGGTGCTGGAAAATAAAGCATGGAACATGACGGAACAGACAGCAATGACCCACAGCAAGTGCAGTGCGCTTATCTAGCAAATTGAATGATGCCAGGGCAGCTATTGGCCAAGTTCAAAGATGGATTTGTTGTGCATTTGCCAAGTTCAATGGAGGGGTGCCGGTCCCAGTGCCGCATAACATTGTATTTGAACAACTGCATAGTGGGGCGAACGGGGAGAACGCGGCGTATACTTAATGCCAACTTCCAACTGTTTTATCAACTGTTGGAACGCGGCCTTCCTTATTGTTTTTTTTTAATTAACTCTGGCACTGTTTCTGGCATTAGTTGTGGGTGGTATTATCGGGCTGGCCCAGTTGAGTTTTGGCTCCGAAACCGTAAGGTCTGGCCGAAATGCTTAGCTGCCGTCTAATCATCACGGGCCTCTGGCTCTTAGCCTTGTCTCCCGTCGCTCTGGCCCAGTTCGAGGGCTGCGATAATACGTACAACCTGGCTGCGGGCACGACGTACGTGGAGTCCCCCTACTATCCCAGCAGCTATCCCGCGGGAACGTCCTGTCGCTACAAGTTCGTGGCACCCGTGGACTATTCCGTGAAAGTGCAGTGCACCATTAGTCTGCCCCAGAGCAATGGCCAGTGCACCACGGACAACTTCTGGCTGGATCCCGAGGGAGACCTGTTGATGCGCGGATCCGAGAACTTCTGCGGCAGTGGCACCTTCACCAGGGAGTCCCTTTTCACCGAACTAGTCTTCGCCTACATCTCGACGGGCTGGCAGGGGGGCACCTTCAAGTGCACCCTGACCACCACCCGGCAGAGCTGCAACTGCGGCTGGTCGGTCAACTCCCGCATTGCAAATGGCCAGCAGGCCGCGGAAAATGAGTTTCCCAGCATGGTGGCCCTCAAGGACGTGACCAGCCAACAGCCTTCCTTCTGCGGCGGCACCATAGGTGAGTGGCGGAATCTGAGACAAGTTGGTGGGAAATTTTGACTCGCGATTGGTTTTCCCTGCTAGTGGCCCATCGCTACATCCTTACCGCTGCCCATTGCACGCTGCAGATCAAGCAGGCCATCAATATTGTGGCTATTGCCGGAACCAACAATGTACAGAACCGTAAGAGCATCCAAGACAAGTCCAAGCCTTTGCCCCAACCCAGACTTTTCTTCATGAACAGCTTCTAGTTCGAGGTACTACCAGCAGTACGCCATTCAACAGATGATACGCCATGAACAGTACGAGGACGAGCCCGATGTGAAGAACGATATTGCAGTTCTGATAACAGCCAAAAACATCCTTTGGTCCCGTGGTGTGGGTCCCATCTGCCTGCCGCCTGTTGGCACGTGAGTACACAGAATCCCCCAGAGAACTCGACTTCATTCTAAATCGAAATCCCTGCACAGTACCCAGACGTTTTCGTACGAAACTGTCGACGTGATTGGCTGGGGCACACTCTTCTTTGCCGGACCCACATCCGCTACCATGCAGAAGATCAACCTGATGGTGGTGAACAACCAGGACTGCCAGACCGAATACAACGATGTGGCTGAGATATATCCCAATCAGATGTGCACCTACGACTACTCGGGCAAGGCCCGCGACTCCTGCCAGTACGACTCCGGTGGTCCCGTCATCAGGCGCTCAGCCAGGCAGTTCCTGCTCGGCATCATCAGTTTCGGCAAGAGCTGTGCCGCCACCTCGTATCCCATGGGTGTCAATACCCGGATCACGTCCCACATCAGCTGGATACGTCAGAAGATTGGCAACTCCAACTGTGTGGTCAGCCTGTGAGAGACGAATAAATGTGGGACTCGCGTGCGATTCTTTGCCTTAAAATCCCCCTTCAAGATCATGCAAATAGTAGTACATATTTCTTCACCTTGACTTGAATCTATACTTTGACTATAGCCAATATTTGTTTCTCTTTAAAATAAGTGAGATGTTCACTCTTATCTGCTGCAGGCAGTCTTATATAAACTCGATCTGTAGGCGCTTCAGATTTATAGTAGCATCTGCTTCCTTTTCGTCATGTTCGGGCCGAAAGTTGTCGGTTTTCTTCTGGCCATCGCCATCAGTGCAGTTTGTGGCCAGCAGCAGTGCATCAGGCATTATAATTTGCTGTCGAATCAGGCGATTAACATAACCAGCCCCAACTTTCCGGCTGCCCTGCCCAGTGGCAGCAGTTGCCGGTTCCGTCTGAGAGCTCCCAGCAATCATGTGATCCAGTTGAGCTGTCGCTACGAAGTGGTAGGTCTTGGATGCCACGGAAATTATGATTCCACCTCTGACTCTGACATACGTGACACCTCTTCTTTCCCCTGGCCAGTATCCCGATACGTGCGGCTCGGAGTTCCTGTTTATCTCCCGCGACGGTGACCTGCAGTTCCGCGATGGTGAGCGCTACTGCCGCATGGGCCAGGTCTCGCGTACCTCCAACTTCCAGTCCCTGGCCCTGGCCTACTACTCCACCAGTGTGCAGAGCCGCCAGAGAGCGCGCCTTAGCTGCCAGGCCGTGGCTCGTCCGACGCCCTGCGACTGCGGCTGGTCGTATCCAAATCGCGTTGCCAACGGCGTGGAGACAGCCAAGCACGAGTATCCCTCGATGGTGGGCCTCAGGGACCTGGCCTCCACTCTGCCCATCTTCTGTGGCGGGACGATCGTAAGCGATCGCTTCATTGTGACGGCTGCCCACTGCACGGTCCGTCAGCCGGTGGCCAGTCGTCTGCTGGCCCTTGTGGGGGAACACGATCTCAGCTCGGGTGAGTGGTCCATGCAGAAGCCGTCTGTGCACTGCTAAACTGTCCAACCCATTCCTGTGCAGCGAGCGAATCGATCTATGCTGCCCAGCACCGAATCCTCAGTATTATCAATCATCCCGCTTACACGGTCACCACCACCGGAGATCTCAACGATATTGCACTGCTGCAGACGGCCACAGCCATGGAATGGTCCAGGGGCGTGGCTCCCATTTGTCTGCCCATCCGACAGTCGTGAGTGGAGAAATGCATTGTCTTGCCAGTCACCGAAATTGCCGTTTAATCCTCACAGCGACAGCACATTCAGCTATCAGAACGTGGACATCACGGGCTGGGGCACGCTCGGATTTGCCGCCGCCAAGTCGAACACTCTGCAGAAGGCCACGCTGCTGACCATGGAGAACTCGGTGTGCCGCCAGCAGTACAACTCGAGCATCTCTGCCAGCCAGCTGTGCACCTACGACTCGAGCGGCCGCGGCCAGGACTCCTGCCAGTACGACTCCGGTGGCCCAGTTGTCCTGCGCCAGCGCGAACGCATGTATCTGCTGGGCGTGATCAGCTACGGGCGGGCCTGTGGACAGCCCTATGGCATCGGCGTCAACACTCGCATCACCTCGCACATCAGCTGGATGTGGCGCTATGTAGGTGGGGCGGTCTGTGTGCGTTAAGGATGTGCAGCATTGATTGCTGTTAAAACACAGATACACAAGCATCAACATATTTCTAAAACTGTACATACATATATTCCTTAGCAATTGCTTAGTCTTAAGGCTGCTCCTTGCAGTTGGCTGGATGCCGCCTCGGCCTCGGCCTCGGCACTGGCTTCGGCCTCGGGCATCCAACGTTGTCATCGCAGTTGTCTTGAGTTTGCCAAAGTGTTGACAAAGGCCTTAATTTGCATTTAAATTAAAAAGCAGTGACATGTCTTTGCCTACATTTAAACAACGCACAGCCCCCTCAGCCCCCTCAGCACCCGCTGGCCATAAAATACCGTCAGGCATAGTTTTTTCCAAGTAATAAAGTTCTATCAAATACCCTATCTTGAAACGGAAAGCGCAATTACTCATTGCACGATGTTTTGATGCATAAAAGTGCTCGTGTTGCCAAAGAGTATTCCGGATGCGGCCAGTCAATGGATTTTCCATCTAATACTGTTTTCCATTTATCGTAAAATTGCAGACCTCACTCATAATTGTTGTTGTAATTGTGTACTAACTCAATTTCCATTCTCGCTATTGCTGTTGCTGTTGCTCTCATCTCAAATTGCGTAAAATTTAGTCAAAGGCCCCGGCCCCTGGCCACCACCCCCCAGGCCCGGGCCACACTCGACACTGATGAAAAATTAATAAATCTTCATGTGGTGAAGATTGTTTTGTGGTCTTCAATTTTTATTTCAGCTTTGTTGTTTAATTTGCTCAAAAGAATTTGCCTGCCCGAGCCGAATTCGAATTGAATTGCTTTTGACAATAAATAAATTATGATATTTATTTGGACAGATTTCCTTATTTTCCTCCTCATATGTATGTGGCATATGAAAATGAAAAACTCCACGACAAAGAAGGCATTTGATTCAGTTTCGAAGGTCTGCCTGAGAATGTGTATTTCTCGCAGTATCTAAATTACTTCCTTCCGGAACAGTATACAAAATTTTTGTTCCCTTTTTTTAAATTTTTAGAAAAATTTTAAAATATTTTCTTGAAAAAAAAATTGTAAAAATTGTAAAATTATTTATAATTTTCTTTTGGTTAGAATCAAAATTCTCTAAGCTTTTAAAAAAAAAAAAAAATGGCTTACACGAAAAATTTGTCTGTTCTATGCACTTCGATGAGGCCGGTCCTCAGTCTGTGCCCCAGAACGTTTAGTAGCTATTCGCCGGTGCACAATGCGGCGATTGGTCGAGCGATGATGAACTTGGGCTACGGCACCAGGCAGTGGCCCGAGAGGGAGGACTTGTTTGCAGCCAGGCAAATAGTGCTGCAGAACCAGAACTCGAGCCAGAATCAGAGCCATAGTCGCTACTGGAGCAACAGCAGTAGCCGACTGGAGCAAGCCCAGAGCCGGCGACGTCCAGCCAAGGACCTGAACTCGCATACCATGGCCGAGATCGACACGGAAGTCCCAGCCCAGAAGAGGCTGCTTCACAGGGAGGCTGCAGGCGGCATGGAGTCCACGGACTCTGCGTCTAGAAAAGAGGAGAAACGGTATCCGGACCAGGACCAGCTCCTGGTACAGGGGCGCTACGAAGCGGAGGTCCCCCCTGATCAGCGGGTGGGCACCGTCCGTGAGGTTATCTTCGGCCGACAAGACGAAAAGGAAGACGAGGACGAGCGGGAACGCAAACGGAGCAGTGAGGAGCTCTGGCGAAAGGTGTCTGCCCAACATATGGAGCAGAAAGCGGCTAACACAGCTGACTCAACCAACGCACCGAGAAACGCCCGCTCCCGGAGGATCATCTGTCCCTATCCATCTTACATCTCGCATCGCACCCGATGGGCGGAGTTCCGACATGGTATGATCTATGGGCGAACGACCTTCTAGACTCGACCTCTCCTGCACACCACTCGGCTCTCTCTTGACTCCCATGCCTATTCAGAAATATTTCGAGCAGACTTTTATTAAATATATAATTTAAATGAACGATTAGTTCATTTAAACAAAGTGTTCACATCATTTTAAAATCTCAGGATTACATAGAATCTGTAGCCTTGGAGCCATAATTCAAATTAAAATATAAGCCCAGAAACACAAACAAAAATTCGAATTTTTCCTACAATTTAGACTAAACGTCATCGATGTTTGATCAGCGCTTCAATGTTGGCTAGGCTGATGGCCAACGGATCCCCACTCTGGCATGCTGAGTGCCTTGTACTTTATATAGTATTACAGCAAGTAATGGATCAAGGTGAGTAGTTCTTTTCGGATCGGGAATACATTCTGTGGAGCTTGTCCTATGACAAGAAATTGCAGAATCTCTCCGTGTCGGCTCCTTGCCTCCGGGGTTTCATTGCAGAACTTGGTCTCCAAGATACTGAATATAATCTTTGTCTCCTTCACTGCAATGAATTCTTTTCGAATCCGTTTCGGAACCTAACTCAATTATCTGCTGATGGCTGCTGCTCGATTCCTCTCCATTCCTCCAAGCTGTTCTCCTTCAATTCGTGTCTTAAATTCCATCTCAGCTCAGTTTATTATTATCCTCGCAAGGGTTCTTAACCCTTTCTGCTACTTAACACGCCAGCGTACTCTCCAGAAACTAGCGACAGACTTTGGCATATTTTCGCATCCTTCCGATCTGAGCCAAGAACAGCAGAAAACAAAACGAAAACAACAACAGAAAGGAACAAGCCAAATTCCAACAAGACCAGTACGGAAAGTGACACAAGAGAAATGCATGGGGGAGAGAGGAACTCAAGTGCACTCAAGTAATATGCTTCATAATTTTTATTGTCAAGCCCTTTTCTTTGGGTTCGGGTGGTGCCTGGCCCGTCCTGGCCTGTCCCGTCCTGGCCTGGCGCTGCTGCACTCGACAACAAAAGCTCAAAAGCGCTGGTGGAAAAAAAATTGCAGAAAAAAAGGACTTTATAAAAAGCAAAGGCAGAAAATGAAGTGCTGGGCTGGAGGTGGAGGTGTGGGTGCAGGTTGAGTACAACAAAGCGTAGAGAGCGAGCACGAGTAGCATAAATTTTATAATATAGAAAAAATCAATGGCAACAACAAAAAAATGCAGAGCAGCAGCAAGGACTAGCTTGTCGAGTGTCCTGCCGCCACTTCTCGTCCATAGCACTGTCCTACTATCCCATCTGCTCCATCCCCAGCTCCAGCTCCAGGCCCAGGCCCAGCCCCAGGCCGTGTCGGTGCTCCTCCTTTCGCCGCGTTGCACAATTAACTTGCCCCCGCATATCCTCGGATTTTGCTTCTCGCTCTCAATTGTTGCCAGTTAATTTTGGTGTATTTTTTGCGCCGCACATTTGCATTTCTCTGCTTTCCATCCACTGCACTTGTCGGCGTAATTAGGCGCCGCCCAGGCTCTCCGGCTTTGATGTGCGCTGCTCTTAACTGGGCTAAGTATACCACCCACACCCACACCCACACGCACAACCAACTGCGTGGAGTGTGGGTGCCAAAAGGCTTTTTAATTGTTTAATTATGTTTTGTGCTTTGCTCTTGAGTGCCTCCAACATGACAGTTGCAAGTGGGGCAAGGGGTAGCCAGATGGCGTGCAACTTGAGACTAAAGTGCACAGAGAGAGAGAGAGAGGGAGAGAGAAGTTTGTTGTATAGAAAATGAAAGCCGATTATCAGATTGAAAACTCACATTTGTTTCGATGTCTTCTTATGGTCCCCTCCGAGTAGGCCTAATTTTTTACCTTAAAAATTTGTTTGCAAAATTACGTATAAATCCATTTAAGAAACCTATTATTTAATTGGATTGAAGTGCCGCAATACGTTAGTTATTCTGTACATTTGTGCATTTTCGCAGTCCTCAGTTCCTCGGAACTGTCCTCGTCCTTGCATAGGCGCGACTGTCGTTGACGCATCATTTCGGGGTCCTCAGCCCCAGCCTCCTCAGCGGCCGTGCTCTGCTCCTTGCTTGTGAAATCCTTCCAGCCATGCCGATAGTCAAGCACACCGCGATGGGACTGAAAGACCGGCTCCGCATCGGGCTGCATCAAATAGGACTCCAACATCCGTAGCTTCCAAAAGCTTTTGATCAGCGTTAGAGGCGGGCGTTCCGCCTTGCCCGTATGTTTCGTCCTGACGGTCAGCCCACAGTGCGGCGGGTAGATGAGGGTCCTGCTATTTTTGAGCAGCTTTCCAAGAGCTGATCCTCCCAGGCCACGGCAGATGGACATTATGCGTTCGTTGAATGTTTTTGTACAAATATGTACATACTAATGAATTTGAGAGGAACACCAAACTGTTACTTTTGTGATTTTTGTTTATGTTTCTGATTTCGGTGCTGCGAAGGGATTTCATTGGCCTACTAGAATCACCATAATCCGAAAACAGAAGGCAAAAAATATAAACCCAAAAACGTTGCTAATTTCTGACCGCGAAACAAATTTCTTTTTGCGGGTAAACCAGCAGTTTTTCTGCCCTGTTCCCAGCAGCGTTTTCCATGACAATTCTCTGGGAAATGCCGTGGAAATGCAGCGCAAATAAAATTGTACATATGTTGCCAAATAGTTTCGGGTGAAATAGTTTTTGGGAACTTCAATGATTCTGTTATTGTGATGCAGCCATTTTGTATTTTGGTTGCTGGGACTTTGTGTGCGACGACGATTTGGCGGCTTTTGTGCGACGCGTGGTTTTATGTATGTAACTGGCCCCAATCCCTAGTCACCGAAAATCCTTTTGCCACCAGTCCCACGATCCCTCCGCTCTCCACCCACCCACCCACCACCCCCCGAAACGTCAATTGCACGAGCCAGCACGTCGATATTTTTGCCAATTTTTTCGCTGCCTCTTGCAAATTGCTTTTTGAGCTTGTTAGAGTTTTTTGGCGCACACACACACACGCCCACACACACACACACACACGCTAATGAATGGTCAAAGTCTAGGCGGATGCTGTTGCAGTTGCAGCTGCCCCAAAACGAGAACTAAACGCAAATGTTTAGGCGTGCATTACGACTGCAACAGGAGCTGCAGGAGCAGCAGGAGCAGCAGCGACGCCATTTTTGTAATCAAATGCAAAGGAAATTGCTATAGAAAAAAACCAAAAAAATCAAAAAAAAATCGACGGTGGAAATGCAGAAGGGTTCGCGCATTCGTTTTCTTCTTACAGTGGATAACCGATGCAGTGGACTTTTGGGGAAACCGATTGCGATGTTTTCTTCATTCCCACTGTAAGTCCCATCAAACCATAAATATCTGTGGGGCGAAGCCTTTTCCGAATTCAAAATTTCACTGTATCTTCCACACATTGGCTGATACTTGTTTCCGGCCGGCTGCTGTTAGTGGCTGCTGCTTTTCAATTAGTGCCACCAGCCCGCCCCCAAGTCTTCGCCCCCTGCAACACTTGATGCCGCTCGCAGACTGCAGACTGCAGTTGAGTTGACGTCGGTTTGGTCTGCTCGCGTTTCACGTAAATTGAACAACAGGCTTACAAGGCATTCCAGGCACCGTGTACCGTGCCCCAAAACTACAAAAGCAAACATACTCCACAGAGGAGGCAACAACAGTCAATACATTCAAAAAATGGAAAAAATGGGGGTTAGAGGGGGCAAATGCAGGCGAGCTTAGTTAGACAGACAAGCGAGCGCCTCTGGGTGGGAGAAGCATTGAAAAAGTGCAACGGCAGTATAGAAAAAGGAAAAAAAATAAAAGCGGCTCCTCTTATAAAAAATTGAATAAAAAGATGCCCCTAACCACATAGACATCCGGCACATGCTAGCCAGAGACATGACACAACGACGCGTCGTTGCCAGACAGACGATTCGCGTTGCCTTTAAGCCTAAAAGCGTGCTTCATCTGTTATGCGAATCGTTTAATTATTTATCTGAAAGGAAGCTCCCGCCTCGACTGCAAAAAAAGAATTTGTATTGACAGTACTGGGGCATGGCGTGGGCCGAGTGGGGAAGGGCGGGGGGGGCTGCTGCAGAAAGGCAATTGCCACAACCCTTCCACTGTTAATTAGTTGACATTTGGTCTTAATTGCATTGCCTGCCCCGAACCAGGTGGCAAAGAGCTCCAGTGGAGCATTCCGATTGCCATGCATCATTGATGGATAGATGAATGGCGATGCTCGCGACGAGCGCGTTCAGGCAAAGCGACAAACTTGACACCCACTTAGGGGTTAAAGTGGCACGACAGGGCAACACTCAAATGGGGGAGTGGGTTCTGCACTCGGTCTTTCATAGACTTTTAGCAGGGGGCAATAATGAGTCGACAAATCAGAAGGTTTTCCATTTATTTTCTTACATTTTGGTCCGTCCAGAGACACGATATCCAGTAATCTTATGTCCCGTTCGGACAATAGGCCACTTCGGGACTCTTCGCCCGTATCCACCTGATGAAGGAGGCCACTCGCGTGTTGACCGATGGCTGGTTGGTGGCACAGGCATGGCCGAAGCTCACAATCCCGACGGCCATCAGGCGACCATTGATCCGCTCGTACAGCGCCCCGCCCGAGTCGTACTGGCACGTGTCCCGCCCCGGCGTGTACGTGCAGAAGCTGTGCGGCGGGACACCAGACGAGGTGAGAGTCTGCCGGCACTGCTGGCCGCTGATCACGTCGAGGGTGGTCTTCAGCAGGCGATGGGTCTGTGGGCCGCCATATGAGGTAGTGCCCCAGCCGGCGGCGATTACCTGGTGACCCGCCAATGGCAGCTTTTTGCCCCCCGTCGCCGGTTGAAGGGGCAGACAGGCCGGTCCCACATTTCGACTCCAGGCAATGGGCAGACGTGTCCGCAGCAGAGCTATATCGTTCCTCAGCTGTCCATTGGTCTGGCCGAACTGCTCGTGCAGGATGAGGGCCTCCACGTCGTAGCGGCGGGTGAAGAACGTCTCGTAGATGCTGGACAGATCGTGCTCGCCCACCACGACGCGCAGCAGGGAAGCGCTGCCCGTCTCTGGGCCGAGAAAGCAATGGGCGGCCGACAGCAAGTAGTGATGATGAACTGGAAGAGAGAGGATTAATTGGGGAGCCTCTTGGTATTGGCTACTCACTGATCGCTGCACCGCAAAAGACCTTTCCCTGCTTCTTCGTCAGCACGCCAGCCATCGAGGGAAACTCGTGCAGGACGGCCTCCTCGTTGGTGGGACTGGCTATCCGGGGCGACCGACTCCAGCCGCAGTTGCACGTGGGCACAATGGCCTCCACGAGGCAGGAGAAACGACCGCCACCCGTGGCAAAGGCGGGCGGATAACTTGACACAATCTTGGCACGTTTTGCGGAAGTCTTTGAGGTGCGACTTGACAAGTGGCGGAGGTAAAGTGTGGCCGGCGTGTGGCGAGCCTCGTTGTTGGACTCTGGTGCGCCGTAGAGCAGGGAGGCCATGTAGGCCAGGGCATCGCTGACGCCTACATCCTGAAGCACGTGCAACACCTCGTCGCTAAGGTCCTCGTCCTCGTCTGCCTCCTCCTCCTCCTCCTGCTGCTGCTGCTGCTGGATGGACCCTGCTGGCGGCGACTCTGTAGTGGTTGTTGTTGCTGCCGGCACCGAGAGCTTATCCTTTAGCTTCACGGCTGGTGGGGTTTTGGCCGTGCCGTGAGAAATGTAGGAAATCACGGCACGATTGAGAAAACTTTTGCGCTCGAATTTTCCGCTGCCGCAAAAGTATTCGGAACTTGTTAACACCTCATCGCCCTCGGAATTGAAGTGAAACGCCTCCTTTCGACACTGGAGGTCCGTGGAAAGCTGTGTGCCGGCAATTGACAAGGTAAGAAAATTCCCACGAATTTGTGTCTCCCTCCTTACCGTTTGCAGCTGCAGCTCGCATTTGAATTGCAGCACCTGATCCCTGGGAGCCTCCACCGAGTAGCGGCAGGAAGTTCCGACCGGATACAGGCCAGGGTAATAGGGCGAGTTAATGAATAGCTTCTGTCCCGTTGACAGCGTCACCTGATGATTGCACTCCTCGAACAGTGCCACAGCGGAGTGGAACAGCAACAGAAGCAGCAGTCGCCACATGATCACGATCGCCGGCAACGTTCCAAGCGGCACTGAGCGTGCCCCAGCAGACGCTGCCTCTTAAGAATGCCCCAGACAGAGCAGCTTTGTTGTGGCCGTCACGCGATCTGCCTACATCTACAGACCTATCTCTCAACACCCTGACACCGACAACCGACAACCGACACCCGACACCCACGCCCTGTTCCTGCTTTAAATACGAGTTAATTATGGTCTTAAAGAAATCTTCAAATTTGTGGCCGAAACGGAAAAGAAACCAGTCGGCACACGAGGCTCTTTTGCGGCTAATTGAAAGAAAGTGCAAGTGTGTCAATCAAAAACCGGTTCGAAGTTTATGGAACACTCCGAAAATTGTGGGTGCAAGTGACAGCATAAGTAGCATACATTCGCCTCCCGATTGGGATAGGTAAGGGTCTGTCTATTCGTCTTTATATTCCCAAACGTAATTTATCCCTGAAACTCTTACCAAAATGTAAACCTTTGATAATTACTTTATTTTCATTGGCTCGTTAGAGCGGGCACATAAAAACTTGACACTCAGCCATCCAGCCGTATTCCGTATTCCCGGGGATCTCTTTTGGCCACCCACTCGAAAGCCAACGACTTCACCCACCCACTGCTCATTTTTTAGACCATTTGCAGAGCTGCTTAATTGGATGTGCTGCATGTGAGAGAAAGGACGAGCGCACACGGCAACTACTATACTCGTAGAAGCGCAAGCAAACAGAAAAAAAGGAGCCACGCCGCCACAGACAAGTTTGTCGCCCATTTTGTAAAATAAATATATAGGAAAAAAAGGAAAAGGTAGGGGAAGACGGATGGCGCCGCGTTTGTCAGAGGCGCAGAGACAAACGCTTAATGCTAATATTATTTTCTTGCTTAACAAGCGATGAGCTACACGTGGGGCCCATCAGGCATCAGGCTGCGGCAGCAGCAGCTCCAGCTCCATACCCAAGCAGCAGAGGGGATCGGTCCGGTCGCACTGGCCTCGGCATGGTCCGGACCGTGGTCCGGACGGCAGCATGTGACTTATTTGCACAAACCATAAAAAATTTAACTTTATTTCGCCATTTTTAATTTCCTACTCCGCGGATCGCGACGTGGCTGGGGCGCATTCGGCGTAAACAGTCAACGTTGGACAATAACTACAAAACCGGACCCGGCGACCGACGCCAGAGTCCGGAGCGGGGCCCTAGACGTGGCATGGGTCGCGCGCTCTCCCTCCCCCTACCCCCCCACCATGCATAAGCCCGGAGAACAATGCTGGACACAAAAAAAATGCTTGGCCAGAGCTGCTGTTCCTGTTCCTGCTGCTCCTGCTGTTGATGCCGCTTTCTATATTGTGTTTTTTTTTTTTCGTTTTGCCGCAGAGCGAGCGGGAAAAACAAACAGCAAATAATTCAAAGTGGATACAACTAAAGCAAAGTCAAAGCTAATATACGAAAATGTAATAAAAATTAAAAAGAAATAAAAGCGAATTAAAATGAATTTCGAAGGAAAAGCAAAGACCTTCTGGCGCATAAATGAAAATGAAAATGAAAAAAACAGTGGACCAGAGTCACATGGCAAGGATTGTGGGACAATGGAGGCGTGAGCTCGGAGCCGCATAAAACGACAGATGTAGGACTTCCCCCCCTGCGACCCCAGGGATGACACATGAGAGTGGACGAACGGTGGTCCTTCGAAGGGAAGCAGGCCATAAAGTTGTATTTACTATATTTATTTTATTGTATGCTTTTACTAAAAATAAGTTTGAATTGTCGATACTACGAAGATATATTATAAATGGTAATAGAATTTAATTTTATTTGTTTTTATATTTTAACCGCTTTTTAAGTTATTTAGATTTTCATAATTAATATGAATTTTGAATTAAAAATAAAAATGTCGCAAGGGTCAATGTCATGTATTTAAATATACATGTAAAAGTGTCATGTAACTTCTACATGACAAGCAGTTGAAGTAGTTAAGAAAAGTTAAGTTAAAATACGTAAATTATATGCATAATGCGTGTAGAATACTTGGCGCCATCTACAGAGAACTTGGCGCCACTGTGCATCTCAATGTCAAATTGATGTAAGATACGTGTAGAAAACATCGTAAAAATTAACGGCTTTTTAAATTGAAATGGAATGTCACGAGGGACACCCAGCTGAGATTGTGACCCATTGGCGTTGCCAATGAGTTTCCTACAATATTCTCGTGACATGCAAGGAGAAAAGGCTCAAGAGTTGGCAACGTGCGGAATTGTGGGAGAAACAGATCTACAGATACAGATAACGAAATTCCTGGAGGATTGCCACCCGAAAACCGCTCTTCTTACAGACACTGGGAGCCCGAAGCAAGCCGTGTCCTCCAGTCTGCTCCAGGTGGACGATTCTCGACCGTACATACTCGAAAGTTGTGCCATTCTACTGCTGTGGCAGCTACTCCACTGCGCGTTGAACCATATGGAAACTGAGACTTGCATAAGCCAAAAAAAAAAGGCTAACATTTAATTGGCGACTTCAAAGTCCTGGCCCTGGTGTCTGCTTCAACGATTGACTGACGGGCACTCACTTCCTCTTCCCATGCGCCTTGACCAGCACAATTAATTAACAATAGATTGTTTTGGCCACATGGTCCAACTGACCCACAGGAAGTGCTGCGTATGGGATGGACAATAGCGCTGGGTAGGAGGGACCGAAAGGAGAGGAGGAGTTCGTTCTTCCGGAAGGAAAGCCAAGCCAGAGTTGCGGGCACTTCAAATTATTAAAAGGAACGAACTGCGAATAACAATGAAAACGAAGATGGGCATGGGTAAGGGTATGTGGGAACGCCAAGGAGAGAAGAGGAAAGGTCAGTGAATGGAACGAACGTCCTGGGGAGAGAGATGTGTGCAAGTGCATGTTCGACTGTCCTTGGCTGCGTGAGGTCCTTTCCCACAGGTGTTTATCCCGAAATTGAGTCTGGTCTGTGATTTTTCCAAGGCAATATCCGAACGTTTTCGAAGATTTTCACTGACCAGCACTTTGATGAGCGCCGCTCGGTGCAAATCTAATTAACGCTCGCAGGATCGGAGGCTCGCAGGCTCGACGGCCGCAGGACGATAGACCGAGAGCCAAGTGAGGACCCGAATCGATTCATCATTGAAATTGTAGATTTGTTTGCTTGCGTTGCGATTCGTTGCGACTACAGAGCCGAAGGACTCACAGGACTCCCTCGCTGGGCTACCTGTTCGAGGCTCCGTTGACGCTGGCAATGCGAGTCCTTGGGAAACGCACTCCATAAGTGTGCGCGTATCAAATTACCATTTCATTTCATTTACTTATTTTCATTCCATTATCCTATTTTTCCCAGAGTGCCCTAAGCTGAGTCCTGCCTTCGCTTAATTGCTCGACTAATGTGTGGACTCGGGACCAGTGGAATGCAAATGAAATCTGAACGATTCTGAAAGTCCTTCCATGGGGGCGCGTCCTGATTTATGGGACATCGTACATGCTCTGCTCCGTTCCGTTCGTACTTCCAATGGATTCCACATGTTCCCTGGCCACCCACTCGAGTGCACGTCTCCTGAGGCATCACTCTTAATCCTGACTGATCCCTGGGCTAAATACCTGTTAACCTGTTTTGCTGTACAAACAAATATTGTTGCCAATGCCAATGCCACTGCCGATGCCACTGCCGATGCTCCCAGGCGAACAATGAAATCTCTGAATCTTTTGCTCTGCCACAACAAACGAGATTTTCTCAGCACCTCCTTAGACCCAGAGCCACTGCCACAGCCAGACCCAGACCCAGACCCAGATCTCGTTCGGTTAACGATCTTATCGATGCGAGGGTGGGCCCACATCAAATTGGTTGCTGCCTGAGGACGCGGTTCCCACAGGCCTCTCAGCCCTGGCTGGCCCATATTTTGCAATTTAGATTTCTATTTATTGTCTGGGCGAGATGTGAACACAAAATATCCTCATCCTTCTGCGTGCTCTTCTCCTTGTTTCTGTTTTCCCTTTTCTGCCAGTTCCGCACACCGGAAGGAAGTGCATGAAATTTGTGTGAAATGTCTCAAACTGTGAGTCCCGGATTCGCCAGACAGGAAATTAGCAAAAATCGCCGAACATTCATGCAGACACACAGCGAATTTCAATCGAATCAATATAAATTTCAATATTAAAGCGGAATTTATTTGAACCATTGTTGGAATGATAAAGTTGATAAAACTAAAATTTACTTAAGTTAGTAGTGGAATAAAGTTTGGTCTCTCAATCGGTGTTCTTTAGGTGAGATTTCTAGTTAAAATACATTAATTTTTCTTTCTTTCAGCTCTCTTAGTTTTTCTTTCAAAATCTGTTAAGAGTTTGTGATTCCATCTAGTTTAGCCTTTAATTTCCTTGGATCTCCCTTCACCGTTTGACCTTCTTCATAGCTGGGCTTCACCCATTCCCTGCCGCCCACAAATTTCATTCCTTCCATCATATTCACACCAGACAAAAGGAGGAATAAGCGAATTCCCATCATCCCCCGCAAACGGGCCTTCCCAAGCCCCAGACACCTTCGACAAATTCCCATAGCAAACAAATTTGACTTTTGCATACCTGTACACTGTACACCAGCAACAACAACAGCAACAGGACCAACATAAGGGGCCACCACCAACACCAGGACCTGTTAACCCTCCTCAGTGCATTCATTTCTCACGACCAGCAACGGTAACACTCCAACGCACACACAAAAGGACATCCAACCCTGTGAAACAGGTTGATCTGAGAACAAGGAATGAGAACGGTAATGGATGAGAATGGGAATGGGAATGAAAACGGAGAACGTAGAACGTAGAACCACAATAAGGACGAGAGTGGGAACCAGAACGATGACATGTCCTGAAGTGGGCGCTTCGTTTTCGGTTTTTATTGATTCAGTTCGTTGATCATAATAAACGATTAGTGTAGCAGCCCAAAGGATCGATCCTTGCTGATCTGATCCCTTTGCTGCTGATGCTGCTGCTGCTGCCAAACAACACAGTTTTTCGCTGAGAAATTCCTCAATTTTTTATTGTTTCCATCTATTTTCAGTGTGCCAGAGTGAGGGATGGATGGGAGCTGGGAAAATTAGTTTAACGGGTCTAAGGATACTTTTTTGGGCTGGATTTACAATTATCGAAAATTTATTATTCCCAATTTGTTTTGATAAGAAATTTTGTCAGCTTATCGGCTGGATGAGGGAATTTTTTATGATTTGCTGTCACTCTGGGTTTACGAAATCTCTTTCCAGGAAAAGGGAGGCGTCACCTTTCCGGAGAAACCTCCGGCGGCAGTCCCAGCCAGAACCCAGGACAAGCTTGCATAATATTGCATCTCAATCCTGTGCCTGCATAACCGGACAAAGCCTTTGAGAGTCGCCGTAAAAGGACGCAATAGACTTTCCTGGAACCAAAATTGACTTCTCTAATCGCCGGCAAACGTTTTTTACGCAAATCTAAGGAACTTTTTTACCCGAAACTAAAAAAATCGCCAGCGAGAAATGGTCAAAGAGGTCCTTGGATTTCCTGGAAGTCCGGGCGAAGCCCTTTCCTCATTGAACCAGCCAATGCAAAGGCCTCTAATCGTCGTGCTAATGGCTGGAGGATCGCAAGGATATCCTAGCATTATCCTTGCTACCCCGTCGTCTTTATTGTGACCAAAGCAAATAATCACCCATTGCTCAATTGTCGACTGCTCAACGGTCTTTACGAGCCTCTCATAAAGTTATCCTTTCTTGCATCCTTCCCAGCCAACTCTGCGCATCCTTTCCAGCCCGTCCATCCGCTTCAGCAGCCTTCCATCCCATCCTATCCGTAGTCCCTGGCCTGGCCTGGCCGATCGGCCTTACACGGAACTCCTCGGCCAGTGGAAATTTGCCAAATCATAAAACGTAACCTTGCCTCGAGGCCATTTTCACGCACGGCTCTGGGCGAGTGGGAGTGGGAGTGTCTGTGTGAGTGGGTGGATGGTGTGCACTATAAAGCCATTAGCGCTCCCATCAAGGCCAGGACATTCGCTTACATTTGACTTGGCCGAGCCTTTGGTCGTAAGTACTCAGAGACATTAATGAGGAAACCATAGACTGGACTTGGGAGAACAACGGCTCAAGGACTGTCTGGAGGTGGCCTCTGCAATTCACCCAATTTCAATAACTAACAAAAACAAATGGCCCAAAAAAGCATGTATGTTCTGTTTGTATCTTCTGGCTATAAAACATTGGCCATATCTCAATAAAAGTTAGTCAAAATATCTATGGAACGGCGACTGATATATGGCCTGTAGTGTCCTGCCGCTTGGATTGTACATAAATCCATAATTTACGACATCTATCTGGATTCCAGTGAACCGTAATTTCTTTGGCAAACTTCTTTTGTTTGCTTATTTCTAGGGGACTCCCAGACCCCGCTGCCACACGCTTCTGCCACACATTTCCATTCCCTCCTCCCAGACTAGTTCCAACTGCGTCGTAGCTCGGATCGGATCGGCACGAAACGTAATGGTATGGAGGAAGAATCTCTGATCCAGAGGCCAGAAACAAAATGGCTGAAGCGTGGCTGTGGCAGGAGTACAGAACTTTCACACGCGTTGCACACAACCAAGACAGGGGGCTGGACTGGGAAGGGGGAGAGGGAAGGTTGGTTTTTTCTCTTTTTTTTTGGGGTGTCTTTAAGAAAAATCTTTCGCTCAAGCAAAAACAACAGCTGCAAACGAAACGCAAAAGCAAAGGCAAAGAAAACCCCGAAACATAAATGAATCGAGCGCCCAGCGAAAGGTCGTTGCGCCTCAGCGACCTCTGGAAACCCTCTCCTGCTGCTCCTCCCCCTGCCGCTGCCAATGCCCCTGCCCTTGACGCTTCTGCTGTGGCAGCAACTGGCAAAGCCACCCCTCTGGTTGTACATTTCGCAAAAGATTTCACAAGCGACAAACAAAGGGAACGAACTCGCCAAGGGGTGGCACAGGGCTGCGCATGCGCAGCAAACTTTTCTCGTTTTTTTGTCTCAGACCAGACCCAAGCCCAGCCCGAGAAGGATTTTTATCGTATGCATAAAAAAGAATAATTCCTCTCCTTGTGAGATTGTGTCGTCACACGACTCGGCGCACACCTGGCCACGGGCTGCCATGCGATCCTGCTCTCGATCCTGCCCCCGGCCCCCGGACTCCGGCGACCCAAGCCGAGCCAAGCCGAGCCTCGTTGTTCGATTCGTTCTGGCCGAGTGATACTTTTAATAAACGGTTTATTTATGCAGAACATGGTTCATTTTTTGGTCAAGTTTCAAACAAAAAACCGTATCATCAGCGGTAATTAGTTTCTGCTTTACTCCAAAGAAGAAAAAACCAACCTACATATTTCCCAATCATAATCGCTTTATGGTTCGCCTACAAAAATCGCTCAAACAATGGAAATTGTCAAAACAAGACTGTCCCGGACACAGGCCTCGGAATCAAAGTCGAAGACGGAGTCGGAGTCGGTTTCGGTGTCGTGAGGATAGAGCGAAGGTTCCGGCATGGCATGGCAGTGTATGGGTGTGGGTGTGGGTGTGGGCGTTGCCTGATTTTACGCTTTCCAGGAAAACGCGTTATGGTTTTATTGACACTTTTTCGCATTGACAACGAATGCAAGCAGAAATTGTGAGCCGGACACCCCCCCGGGGCGGCATGCATAATGTGTTTATGAGTGGTGGACCAGGACTCTCCTTCGCCGCCGCCGCCGCCGCTGTCGACACTTGCTGTGGTCAGCGCTGCTCGGTTTTGGCCATCGCGGCCGGGGCCCCGGGTGGGTCCAGATCCTAGAAAACCCCGAATAGATAATTTGCTGGCAACCATGAAAATGGTTTGAGAACTTTGCTCTGCCGCTGCTTTCTCTGGAAACCCGGGGCTGACACATTTCACGCCCTGTTCCTGTCTCCGGCTCAAGGAAGTGAATTGAGTTGAGTAGAGTTTCTTTGAGTTGAGTCTTGAGTCTTGAGTGGAGTGCAATTTCGGAGTGAGTTTTGGGAGAGTGTTTGAGTTTGAGCGGATGGATATGGGAGGATACTTTCAAAGGCCCTTCCTTTCAGATTTAAGGATCTCAAAGAACATTCCCTGGTTCTCAGAGTGCGCTCAGAAATAAACTAAAATCGATTTTAAGTTTTCAAAAGATGGAAATGGCCATCCCTTGAATATAATTTCTCTACATCAGCTTTTTTGGTAGTTTCCAGCAATGGATTTTCTTCTCTTCAGGCCTCTGGTTTGTTGTTTTTTCCATTCCTAAGATTAATGTCAAAATTTTTAAATATTTTCCTAAAAATATACTGAAAGATTCTGACAGATTGCAGACCCCAAAAGAAGTCCCAACGACCCGCGCAACCTTTCTCACAGTTCCTAAAACACAAAAAAAACTGAATCTCTGCTTCCTTTTCCATTACTGAAAAACTGTCGTTCAGTCGATCCCGAAATGCCAGAGCATGTCCTGCAGGCCACCGTAAAAAGACGAGGACGAACAGCTGTTCGATGGGAACACGAGGGAGGGGGGAGATACTTTGGCGCGTGCCAGGAGAAGGCAGAACACCGGGCCCCCGACTCGCTGTAACGTAAATTTCAGGATCGCTGATAACAATTACCCAAACAGGACGCCGCTGATGAGTCGTCGTCCTCCCGTTGCGGCTCAATGTGCAACTGCAACCCCGAGCATGAGCATGAGCTGGAGAGGGATGGAGCAAGGTAGTGCTCATTGCAGGACCCTCATTGTGGAGCGGGTACGAGCACAGGAGCAGGGACCCTCGTTTGTGTACCTTTGTTGGTCGGATATTTCGTCCTTTGCCGCGTGGCTCAATAAATTGTTGAGCGCTGCATTGTTGAGCCGGGAAATTAGGCGATGTAACGTATTTCTTACCACCTCAGCGGCAGATGATTTCCTGGAACGTGTGGCACGCTCAGGACACTCCTGCGAAGGCGTGATGGAACTCAGTTCGCTCTCTTTTAACTGTCTGTCTGTCTTCCTGTATGTCTGTTTGTGACAGCTTCCGCTTCTCCAATTTAAGTTAATTAAATCAATGTGATGTGGCACAACAAAACCATCATCTGCCCGAATCACAATAGCAATAACAATAATGCCAGTAATGCCGGACAAAACGTGTCACAATTGAGAGGGCCCTCGGCAGCAGCAGCAACGGCAGCAACGGCAGAAAGAATCTGTGGCAAGTGCTCCTCCTGCCCCAGTCTCAACATCAGTTTGAACATCAATTATGAGCTCTGTGACTGAATGGGACCCGGGGTCGGAAATGGTGGGGAAACCATCAAACATGCACATACCGAGGATGAGCACCACTCAGCATGCAGACGCACACAAAAGGGGTGGTGGCACAAGCCAAGATGCAGCACAAAAGCCCGACAGGCCACCGACAGTCGCCTCATCCTTATCCCCAGCAGTGCCGTCTGCCAGCAGGGGGCTCCACAGCTCCGTATCCCCCTCCCAATGGCTGGCCACACCACTGGGCATCAGCATCCACCTAACCTACATTCAACACACTCGAACAGGCGCCTCCCAGCCCCCTCCCTTCCAGTCCCTCTTCAGCTCTTTTCAACTGCTGTGCTGGGCTGGGCTGCGCTGTGAGAAGTGACCCAAATTGCGTTTGCATAACCGACAAAACTGTCAATGTCCAATGAAATCTGTTTCCAGGGTCACTTCAGCCGCAAGACCACAAATCTTTGTTCGGGTCTGTTCTGATCTGATCCAACTGTCCTCCAATTAACTGAAATTATACTCAAAATAGCCCTTTTTCGATTTTGATTTTTGGTTTCTTTTGTGTTTTTTTTTTTGGTTTTTTTGTTTTTTGTGTTATGGAGAACGTTTAAGGGGAATAATTGTGTGGTTTCTGTACTTGAGAACATATGTCAAGTGGATTTGACAGCTTGTGGATTAAGCGATGGACCATCAGGTCGGTCTGATCTGATCTGGTCTCCAGTGGGATCAGTGGGAAAAAAGAGTAACGAGAAAATATTTGCAGAAACCCATAAATTTGGGTCAATCTTGAGAGTCTGGTTTTTATCTTTCTTATCAGTATCATATAAATATATTTATATGTATGTATAATTAACGAAATACACTCATCATATATATTTTTGTAGTTTCTTGAGAACTCAATTAGGATTCCCTTTCCCAGCACAGATCCACCCCGAAACACACCGAATATTTTTCACACCTCCGCAAATGATTCGCCAGAGAGAGGATAGCGGGTGGGGGACACCTGTTAATAGCTTGGATTCCCAGGATGTCAGGACAATGGCAAATTCCAACTGTAAAATGCACAACAAAGACGAAACGAAAGATTTGCGGGAATGAATCGAATCGAAACGAAACAAAACGGGACGGGACGGGAAGGTTCGCGAGGAGCGGATGTTGTGCACGCTTCCAGCGCATGCGTAGCGGAAATCCCGCCAGAGCCAGGACAAAGGACAAAAGAGGAGAAGCAAACTGTGGAGAGAGAGCGAGAGAGAGAGAGGGAAGAGAACTTAATTGTACCGCTATGGGATCCACAGCGAAAAAAGGCAGAACACAGCAACGGAAGTAGAGAAGAGGAACTTCCGTGTGCATTCCGTGTGATAGACCACACACACACACATGGCCGGGCATTAGGACCAAGGGGCTAGCGCCTCTCCACAGTAAAAGGAGAGAGAGTCCCTCGGATAAATGCAGTGTAAATAGCGACTCTATCGCATCTCAAGCAAATGTGTCAATTCTAACAAGTGTTTATTTACCCAATACAACGCCGCCAGATAATTTATGGACTGGACCCAGAACTGTTATCAACCCAGGCGGAGAGGTCGCGCTCGCCGGGTTCCCACAAGTGTTATGTAAAGCGATAGAACTCCCAGCCCGACCCCCCGCACCATTGCCTCTATTTGTTTGCATTGTAAACAGGGAAATATGAGAGAAATCATAAAACCAATGCACACAAAACATGGGAGCGAGCCCTTATCAGTGCTCCTATATATGTATTAAGACGATGCGGGGGCAGGCCAGTATTGGGGACAGGAACAGTGACCGAGACGGGGACGGGGACTGCAACCACAATAGCAAACAAACAAACCCATCAAAATCACTTCCCCCATCGCCATCGCCAGCCATGTCAAATGTCAAGTCTCGCGAGCCGAAACCAGAGAAGAGAGTAATTTCAAACTGTAAAACGGAAATTTCCAATAAAAATTTGAAGCGAAGAGCGACGCAGGCGCAACGTTGACTCCAAGTCTCAATTAGCTGCTCTCTCGCTCTCTCTCCCTTTCGACTGCAGTCACGTAAATATGTCAGACGCGTTGATACTTGCTGGTGTGGGTGAACGTTCTATCTCTCTTTATCTCTCCTTCCTAGACTGGGGCTTGTTTGAAACGGTCAAACATTTGTTTTTGGTCTTAAACGTTATTCATACCCTTGCAGAGGGTGTTATGTTTTTCACTGGCGGTTTGCCATGCTGTGGATTCTTCTATTAAATGTAGCTCCGACTGGAAATTGTCAGTCTGCAAGGGTATCAAACGCTTCGGCTCCCGGGGCTATTCTCAATTTCTTGTGGTTGCCGTTGGCCTGTGTCTTTGCCATTTGACGACGTGCAAGAATGCTGGCCGCAAGCGGAGCAAAACGTAGTTACAGGGTGCCTCGTTGGCAGCGCACACATGGACACCACATGCAGGCAGCAGCAGAGGCAGCGGCAGCGGCAGAAGTGCTCGCATTTCAGCCTGATAAGCAGCAGTTCAAGTACTCTCCCTCCCACTCTTTTGCTTTGCAGTTAATGTTTTTTTCTTGTGTGTGTATGTGAGTCATCGTCCTAAAAACAACACCGCGAGCAACGAGCTCCACCTCCACTCCTCTGCACTGTCCCTCTCGCTCCCACTCTGGTGGCCGATGGGGCTTGGTTCTTGCTCTGCTCTTCTTCGGTGCGGAGCAGCAACAGCACACTCTGCGTTCATTGATCGCCAAAGCCAATTGCTTCGAATGGAGTTAAGTGCTGCGTCAACGTTGTTGACTTACATACAGCAAAGAGAGAGAAAGAGAGACACGCACACACACACACACACAGAGAGACGAACAAGCATATCTTGATTCTCCGCGCTCCCCTCGCCCACAACTCACCCACCGTGCCACTCTCGCTCCATGTTTCTCATGTCTTTCACCAATGGATTTCCATTTTGCGCTTTATACGGAATTAATTGAGTGCCTTTCAATTGGGTTATGGATTAATTTTTGTGAATAAATTAAATAGCCATATGTACACACATGTCCATCTTTCTACTTATAAGTCTGTGTGTGTGTGTGTGTCTGGGGCATTTAGAAAGCATTTTCAAGTGGGGGCCTCACTGCACTGCCAGCAGACACACATGCATGCGAGTATGTAGCGGCATATAGGGTGTGGTCGGGATTTAAAATTGCATGAGCCTTATGCCTTATATGGCAAGAACCGGATAATGGGTGTTTGAACTCTTGACAGTAAATCATCATACAAATAGAAAGGCTGATCCATCATTCCTAGGGCTAATGGCACACACAGTACGCCAAGAGATTTTTCTAATGGTCTAGACTTTAACGATGGTTTACTCTTAGTAAACATTAAATTGGTCTCGCTGAATGATTTAGCTGTCCGTCTGACTCAAAAGTGCTGCCCAGTAAGCGGAGCTCGGGCCTGAGTCACACTCTCCACACACACACACACACACACACACTCTCCCCCATTCAACTGAGTTTCTGTTTAAAAAATATATTAGTCAACCGTTGAAGAATGTTGCATTGGGGGGTTGGGGGTTGCATCGCCAGGCGTTAATTGAGAGTCGCGTGCCGCACAATCAAGCACCCTGTATGACGTGCAGCAGTTGTGTAAACCATCGACATACAATACAAGAAATGGAATTTCGTTCTTTTCTGTTTGGTTTTGTTTTTGTTTTTTTATGTAGTTAAACTAAAGAAGACTTTATTTTGTAAAATTGAAGAGTATATTTTGTTGTTGTTTCTGCTGTTTGCCGCTTGTTTGTGTGCTGTCGAGTGGTATGTAAATGACTTTACTTTATGCATAGTAGCTATAAGATACAATTACAATATCAATATCATACGTTTTACATGGTGTTCGTTATTATTCGTTATGCTTAGGTTCGAATACTCGTTACACATTGCTTAGTTTCATATATTTTGTTTGTTTAAGCGATATTTAAGTATTTTTTAAATACAATTTTAGGGTTTACGATCTTAAGGGGTGTGGTCTTTATTTCTGGTTTTCAATTCATTTAGGCTAGCAAAATCCTCTTCGTCGTCGTCATCGTCAAGTAGGTTCGATCTGAATACGTGTATATATATAGTATATATATATATATCGGTAGAATACTGCAATAATAACTGCTATATGTACTTGTATAGTAGGTAGAAAACAAATGCAACGCGTTCGGAGTGCGACTGCTGTGCGGAAAAGCCTTGTGGGGCGGCTGAGGGCCCAACAATAGATATATTTTTGTATGCACTTCTATGGTAGTAGTATATATTTAAAGGTATGTTTTTATATTTATGGGTTACGCTATGTTTATCATTCGCAATCAGTTAAGTTTTTTGTTTGTTCTCGAGATTAGCGCTTAAGTATATCGGGTGGCGGATGGCGGATGGAGGATGGGGGATGGAGAATTGAGAGGGATAAATTGAAGGAGCCATTCGGCTGGGTTGACTTAGAACAGACCCTTCTTTTTCTTCTCCTTCTTACCATCCACGTTGTCGGTGCTGCTGTTGGCGCCCAGGCTGCGCCGCTTCATCTCCTCGAGCGTTACATGGTTGATGTCCTCCCACTCCTTCTTCTCGCGCTCGAACTCGCGCCGCTTCTCGTCCAACTCCCTGATCTGCAGCTCGAGCGCCTTCTTGCGCTCCTCGTGGCGGCGGGCCAGCTCCAGCTCGGAGTCCTTGAGCTTCTGCATCTTCTCCTTGACCTTCATGTCGAACACCTGCTCCATTTCGGCCTCCATCTTCTTCATCTTCTGCTCGTGCTCGCGCTTCTCCTCCTCCATCTGGGTCAGGGGATTCTTGTTCGAGAGCCGCGCCTTGCCATCGACCAGGCCCAGCTCGGACAGCTTGCGGCAGCGATAGTTCTCGTAGTGCACGTTGTTCGTCACGTCCTTGAGGTCCTGCAGATGCGTTCGGATCACCATGTTCCTCAGAGCAATGAAGTCGCAGTGTGTAAGATTCTCCACCTCGACCAGGCCCCAAGGATACCGCCGACCGCGCACCTTCTTCCCGTCCTGCTCGATAATGGTGTTGGCTCCGACAACGGCAAATGGCACACGGCTACGCAGATTCTGCGTGGTCTTCGACTCCTCTGCCGCATCCTCGATCGTGGCGGGAAAGTCGTAGATCTTGATCTTATGCTGAGCAATCTCGTTGAGTATCTGCTTCTTGAACAGATGCACCTCGTCCGGCGTCATGGTGTCGGCCTTGGCAATGACCGGCACCAGATTAACCTTGTCCGACAGGCTCTGCATGCAGGCAATGTCCAGTGGCAGGAGGCCGTGGCCCGATGGCGCTATGAAGTAGAGGCAGCAGTGCACCCGGTTGTCGGATATGGTCTTGCGATACACCCGCGACTCGGCCGTCAGGTACTCCTCGTACTTGCTGTCCACGTACTCGAGAATGGGCACCCAGCAGTTGCTGTTGTCCACGGCATCGCCGAATCCGGGTGTGTCCACCACGGTCAGCGTCAGGTTGACGCCGTTCTCCTTGAGCATTACTTTGGTGGCCTCCACGGCCACCGTCTTCTTCTTGCGCAGCGAGGGCCCCGGATACTGCTCGGCATTGTAGATGTCGGACAGAAACATGGAGTTGATCAGCGTGGACTTGCCCAATCCACTGGCGCCCACCACCATCAGGGTGAACTCAAAGCCGCGCTTCACCGCCTTGCGGTACACCTGGTTGGGCAGATTGGCAAAGCCCACGTAGCCGGCTATCTCCATGGGCTTCTGGCGCACTGGCAGCGGCGGCTTGGCTGGCTTCTGGACCTCCTTCTCCTGCAGATCGTGGGTCAGTTTGTTGGAATCACCATTGGAGGGCGCTCCAGCCGATGAGGGTGTGGACTCGCCCAGCTTGCTGGCGACTATCGATGGCACACTCGGGGGCTGCACTGCCGGCCGACCGACGGAGGATTCGCTGCTGCCATTGCTGGTAACGGAGGCCGCCTGCTTGTCGCGCAGCGCCAATTGTGCCAGGGTGCTGGGCAGGGCAGATATGGCCCCGCCGCCGCCGACGCTGCCGCCGCCATTGAGCGCGTTTGAGCGAGGACTATTCATTTGAATGGCCGCCAAGGGCTGCACTTTTTCCTGCCTTTGCCTAACTGATTTTGTCTTTCTTTTGCTTTTGATCTGCGTGCCGCACTTGTGGTTACTCTTATGTCTTTTTTGTGTCAACAACAGTTCTTATTCACAACGCTTTTTCTCCCGTTTGTCACGCCTACGCTTAAACTTTTTGCTTTTACTTTTTTTGCATTTTCTGTGTCAGTATGACCATCACCCGGCAACCCGCAAAATATTTCTCCGCGAGCGGGCGAGAGAACGAGAGAACAACAACAACACGTCGCACATTTGCAGTGTGACAGTGGTAAAATACTGAAAGTGGCTCTCCCGCGGCTGGAAAATACCGAAAGATGCCACAGCGCATGAGTAATGCAAAGACACACGCATACACACTTATCAATGCACATGCACACAACCATCCTTATCATTTGGAATGCTTAAAAATAGGAAAAGAAATGCATTTATACATATGTTTGTGAATGAGGGCACTTGTGTGGCCCTCCCCGTCTTACATTACATTCAGCTGCAACACAGAAATTATCTGTTTTCGATGACTTTGACTTTTCGCTGCCTGCTGTATTGTTTCGGTTGCTGTTTTTTTTGCATGTTGCGCATGAGCGTATCAAAGAAAGAGAGAGAGAGAGAGAGGGAGTTTTTGTTTTTGTAGTGCTTATCTCTCAGTTGTTCTCTCTCTCTCGCTTTAGCAATAGCGATAATTCCGTTTATTTTGGGTTTTATTTAAATTTCCTCTGGGAATTGCTTGAATGTTTCGAAACTTGCACCTCTTGTGGGTGATTGTCCTGCTGCTGCTGCTGCTCCTCGTGAGCTGTGTGTGGGAATTAAGGACATTAGCGGGCATTTCAATTGAGATGGATAATAATTGCCTCCTGTCTCCCCCGAATGATGACTCGCGCTCTTCATGCTCGAGTGTCCTCCGTCAAAAGTTCCCACACACGCCTCGCGTCGTCCTGCCCCCGTCCTGTTCCTATCGGACCGACCCGCTTGCATGCCGATACACCACACAAACACACACACGCGCACACAGCCGCAGACAAAGCCCGTTGATTGTGCGCACTGCATGGAGGGCATGCATGTGTGTGTATAATTTAAATTCTCATGCACTCTCTGGAATAGAAGGACAAACGGTGACAGGGACAGTAAGCGGGTAGGAGGGGGAGGGGGCCGTGGCGTGGCCCACCAACACCAACCACCACCAAAGCCAGCCGTGTGTCCTGCGTCCTACTCCGCCTTCTCCTACCGCATGGCATGGTGGATGATGGTGGAGGGTTCCTTCCTTCCTTCCTTCCTTCGCTGCTTACTTACTTCCCCCTTTTGCACGTGGATTTCCATGCGCCGTCTGTTCCGACTTCAAAGGTGATCGTGAGAACATTTTTTTCTCACATTATTCGACTTCGACTCTGGGTCCTAGTTTTAATTTTAGCTCCGGTCGGAATTATTATTCATTTATGAATTGATATGACGCCCATTTGTTGGTCTCCTGTTCGTGTGTGTCGCCTGATTTCCCCCGAGGTCTGACTGTACTTATCGTAAGGTAGGAGGATTTACAGTGTCTTTGGCCCGCGGGGAATCGAATCAGTGGCAACCGCAAATCTTTACTGCAAACGGATCGCACTTAATCCCCCGGCAACCCTTCATCCCGCGGCAGCAGCTGCCTCGCATCAGGCACGCTTCATCCAAAATCCATGCCGCGTCTGCCTCTCGCATCGTCGTCGCATCTTCTCTGCGATTATGTAAGATGTTTGGCAGCGGCAAGAGAAACCCCGCTCGTCCCCTAGAAAGTCAGTTTTCTTAGCGCCGTCCATTGTCCGGACTCCGGACTGTAATTCCATTGTTATCATAGACGGGCCTGAGGAGGGAGAGGAGACGAGCAGCTGTGTGCCGCAGCGAATATGTGGCACGAGAGCAGGAGCCGCATACACCATAGAGTGCAAATGTTGTCACAGGAGGAGCAGATGATCGGCAAAACTGACCGTTACGATGACTTACGGGACGGAACGCCCATTAATGAGATCATTGATCTTCAGGCAGAATGAACTTCTCAGCCGATCATAGCATCCCAATAGTTCTGTTTTCTTGAGAGAATTGACATCAAAAATATCATGAAACTTAAGCCCTTTTAAACCAAAAAGTCAATAGGTAATTTCCACTCCTCGGCCCTGGGAGGAGAGTATATTTCCGTATTAGAAAGAAAACACTCCCCCATTTCATTCCCCCTTTTTTTTGGCATCTGTCGGGAAAAAACTTTCCCAGTTATTAGCCCAACTCCCTGCTGGCCATTTATCAAATTCATAAAAATAAAATCTACCACAAAAAATAATCAAATATGTATATGTAGGGGACCACGGTCCCTGTCACGACTTCTAATGCCCCGCAGACCGCACACTTCACTCAGATTTCCCCCCACGCCCGCAAGTCGCGACTAAGCGCCATAAAAATCAACAAGGAATTCATTTAAATCAACATATATCTTGGCCAAGCAGCAGCAGCAGCGACAGCAGCATCCGACACCAACCCCACTTCGGATCTTAGAACGTCGGAGTGGAGCGGTTCGGTTCGGATCAGATCAGTTCACACATTTGCTACCGTTTCATATTTTTCATGCTCATTATTTTGGGTACTGAATGGATGAGGATGAGGGCGGATGATGGGGAGGCGGGGGCAGCACATAGCACACCCCAAGTAATAACTGCAGTTCCCACAGCTAAAAATACCCTCAAGTCACTAATTTGAGGTTGGAAAAGGTCTCCCTCTCTCTCCCCATGTCTCCCCATGCGCTCCACCTTCGGAGTTGATTAAAAAAAGGGAAGTAGATCGTCACTGATCGACAGATCGAAGCTCCGACCGACCGGCTGTACAATAAAAATTAAAGTGTTTTAATGTGTAAATCGTGCGTTGGGAACAGAACGCATCCAAAAGCGAGGGAAGGAAGCCCCAAAAAGAAACCGAAATGAAGATCAAAACGCAGACGGATATGGAGCCAAAGGCTGAGACAGAAGGAGATACAACTCAAGCTACAGATACACTCTGGCTGGCGATCAGCAGCGATCGTGCCACACTAAATGGCATTTACCTTGATCCCTGGCCAAGGAATACTCTTAAAGGAGGGAAAAAAAGGGAAGCCAAAGCAACTGTTTTGGAGCTGATATTGAACTTTGATTTTTACCTCTGCTGCTCCCTATAGAATTTCAATTCTCTGTTTTGGTCTGGTCTGGTTTCTCAAGAAGAGGCAGCAGAGTGTGTGATCGGAGGGGATTCTCTGCTGCCCTGCTGCACGTTTTGCCAGACGATTGATCCACATCACACATCCCCATGTGTCTGATGAGCTTGAGGTTTATTTTCATTTTTTCCTTTTTTTTCTTCTTGTATTTCTGCTATACAATATTTTGCTGGTCTCTTGATCATGATTTTTATTGGGTTTTCGTGGGAACATGTTGGTCGCATTTGCACCTAAATGGTGGGCATTAGTAGTCACCCGAAGGTAATCACTGTTATATGGAATGATCACGGGATCTGCATAGTTGAGTCTGTCAACCGAAAAAAAAACCACAAAAACTATTCGACTTTAAACAGCATTTATTCAATTTATGAAAGCAAAGCTGACAAACGCTGGAAATGATCGTGAGTGATGTGATGGATGGATCATGGGTGATCACCCCAGCAGCCCCAGACCACACCAGACCAGCTTATTGCTCAACATGGGATTGCTGCTCGAGCCGAGCCAAATGTGTGGCAGCTGAGTGTGATGTTACTTTGCATAACCAGAGTTGCCAGTCGGCGCAATACGTTTACGACCCGGCCTCCCCACCACAGCACCACAGTCGCAATCCAAATCCCAATCCCAATCCCGAATCCGAACCCGAACCCAAATCCAGAGGTAGATTCGCCATCTGTCAGCTGACGCATGGCCCCGTGGTTATTGACAACTCCTTTGGCCGTAATCCTCCCAACATTGTAAAGTAATAAATTTGGCTTGAGGACGCAAATCTGCACGAACCAAGAGCGGGGATCGGTCATAAAAACTGGCCCAATCAGGTAAGCTTCGGTAATGATTGACCCCGAACCGAACCGAACCCAAGCCGGACCCCTAGCCCTAGCCCAGAGCAACCCCCTTGCAAGATGATGCGGCTAAGGGCAGGCAGAAAGACGATCGTCTTCCAAGGGGGTTGGGATGCCGTTGCTGTTGCCATTGCCGTTGCCTCGGGGATTGCGCGAGACAGCTGCGCAGAAGACAACCCCGAACAATTGCCAAGGAATTCTGTCCTTAATGAATTGCAAATCATTGGACGGGCATTGATTAAGTTTGCTTTATCCGCTCCGAAGGGTGGGATTCAGCAGCAGCTCGAGCAGAAAAATACGAGTGCACAAATATTTTCAAATATTTGCCAGCTGGCCTAATCACTTGGCTTTGCTCTGAATGTTGTGTTGGACTTGGGATCGTTTATTTGGCTAAGCTAAGATCTTGGGTAATCCCCGCCATAAGTAGACTCGAATATGCTCATTCTCCACTGGGAATAACTCAAAGAATTCTACCTATAAAGTCGCGTAACCAGTGCCCAACGCTTCGACGGGTTTTCCACTCAACTCAAATCAATTGTTCTCACTCACTCGCCGCTCGAGTGAAATGCCGACTGCACTGGAATTTCAGTCTGCACAACCACCCCAAAACACAGAGAACACGAGTGGAAACCGGTTCGGGTACCTGCGCTGCGCTGCTCTGTTCTGCTCTGCGCTCTTCTCTCTCTTCTCGCCTGTGTTCAGGTAAGCAGACGTCGTTCGGTTCAAGTCGGGACTCGTCGCCTTTTTGCCGAGGACTATTTGCCTTTGAGCGAAAAATAACCTGAGTACGACGTTTGAGTGGATTTGAGAGAAACGGCCTTGCCGCTCGAATGTATCGGCACAGTACAAAACCGGCAACCGTGATCGTTCGAGGATCATTATCCTTTTTACGTCTCGTGTGCGCGGTTCTCTGCCGCTCGCTCTCTCCGCATGAACCGAACCATTAGTTGAAATAAACGCGAACATTGTTAAGTTTTTGTTGTTCCCCGGACATTCGAGAAAAGTACGTGCAATAATTGTTGAAACTGCATAAATATATTCGTACTTGAACCAAAGTTTTAGTGTTGTGAAAAAAGAAAAACATATTTTAAACCAAAGCTGAACGATCAGATCAGCCAAACCCATTTGGATTACCACAATATTTTGGATATATCAAAAATTAAAACACGATCAAAATGGATTACAAACACGATCTCAATTCGGACGACGATTTCGACTGCTCGAACGGATATAGCGACAGCTATGGCAGCAACGGACGTATGTCCAATCCCAATGGATTATCCAAGGCCGAGCTGAGAAAGGTGAGTGTGGTGGATCATAGATGGGGAGATGGAGTGATAGAAAACCAATAAAATGGTGCAATTTTTTAAGAAAAAAAGCGCTTTAGTTGCAGTTTAGTAATGGAATTTCCTCTCATCCATTTTACAGACCAACAAACCCATTATGGAGAAACGTCGCCGGGCTCGCATTAATCATTGCCTGAACGAGCTGAAATCCCTCATACTGGAGGCCATGAAGAAAGACGTAAGTATTGCCCGCCAAACCGACCTGACCCAAAGAGTGCTGATTTAGAGTGCAGTGATTTAGAAACTAGGGCCCACGATCCGTATCAGTTCACTTTCCCTATAAATTATGTCAGGTCCTGGTCCCACATACAAAAAAAAGAAAGAAAAAAAACAAAACCCCTTGAGACACACACACTCAAGTGTCCAGCGGCGGCAAGAGTACAAAAGGATCACACAAAAAATGGAATAAAACGAACTCCTACAAGGGGCAGAGAGTCAACAGTCTAATTGAGTATTAAATTTTATTGATGATCATTACAAGAGAGCGCCGACGCAACGCTGCGGAGCGGAGTAGGAGTAGGAGTCAGTCAGTGAGAGACCAAAAAGTGTTAACAAGTCGAGGAATTACGCAGAAATCGATGGACGGTACGGACAGGCCGAAACCAGTTTCCTTGGGAGAGAAGAGATCCTGCTGTGTGAGAAGAAAAAAAAAACAAAAAAAAATAAAACAAAATTCGCCGCCGCAGAATTCTGCGCAGGAGAGGAGAGCCAGGCAGGGCGATGACGACGAAGATGAGGTCCAAAAAATCAAATAAGAAAGACATTGAAGGGAAAGGAAAAAGAGCAAAAGTAAACAAAAGATTCAGACAAGTCCAGCCAGGTGGGGGGGGGGAGGAGAAGGGGAGCACGAAAGAAGCGGGCGACCTGCGTGGGAAACTTTTGCTGAAATATGCAGTCCCAGAAAGCGGGAAAGAGACAGCTAGCCAGCCAGCCAGTCAGTTGGAGAGGGAGGGCCAGCAGAGCGAAAGGGAAAGGGCCAGGGAATGGCAGAAGACCAGAGAACGAAGATCGTTCTTTTACCCTTTCCAAAGGGTATTTCGATTTTGATCAGATTCCACAGCAGAGAAGAAACTTTATATATTCTTGATCCATGTCCATTCGTTTCGAAACCCTCAAGATCAACAAGGGTATCAAAAGCCTCGGCCATCGAGGCTGCTATTCCTTTCTGCTGTTGCTGTTGTATCTCACCTTAGTCGTGTGATATTTGCAGAGTGGTCCGTCCGGCCCAAAGTTGGACCGCGGCACCGGGGGCCGGGTACCGGGGGCAGAGATTACACACGAATAGTTGGACATATGAGGCACGAAACGTGCTCCTTAACTTCACTTTTTCCCAGGCATTGAACTTGTTATAGGGACTGCGACTGCGGCTGCGGCTGGGCATGGGTCTGTGGGATCTCATCTCCGGCAAAAACAATTAGCCAGACGGCAGCGGCAGCGGCGGCGGCTTCTGCTTCTGCTTTAGCTTAGACCCACCTCACACCCCACCCCACTATATTACACTACACACCCATCCTTTTGCCTCAATTTCAACATTCAACTCATCATTATCTTACCTTGGTTCTCCTCCCGTTTCAGCCGGCACGCCATACCAAACTGGAGAAGGCCGACATACTCGAGATGACGGTGAAGCATTTGCAGTCTGTGCAGCGCCAGCAGCTGAACATGGCCATCCAGACGGACCCCGGAGTGGTGCAGAAGTTCAAGACGGGCTTCGTCGAGTGCGCCGAGGAGGTGAATCGCTACGTCAGCCAGCTGGACGTGGACACCGGCGTGCGGCAGCGGCTGAATGCCCATCTGAACAACTGTGCCAACAGTCTGGAGCAGATTGGCTCGATGAGCAACTTCAGCAGCGGATATCGGGGGGGCCAAATGCCCGCCGGACTGTTCCCCGCCGCCATGGGTGGAGTTGCCGCCGCAGCCGCCGCCGCTCCCCTGTTCCCCACACTGCCGCAGGACTTGAACAACAACAGCCGGACGGAGACCACGCCGCCAGCCATACAAATGGGCGGCCTCCAGCTGATCCCCTCACGCTTGCCATCCGGGGAGTTCGCCCTGATCATGCCCAATACGGCGGGAGCGACGGTTCCTCCAGCGGGACCCTTTGTCTGGCCTGGAGCAGCGGCCACGGCGGGAGGACCGGCCAGCGCCGCCTTGGCCAGCATCGCGAATCCCACCCATCTCAGCGACTACGCCCAGAGCTTCCGACTGAGCGCGTTCAGCAAGCCTCCAAGCTCGGCTGCTCCCACTGGCCAGATCCAAGGTCACACACAGATCCCGGCCCAGACGCAGCTGGCGGTGAAGAACAGCAGCAACACTCCCACCAGCAGTCCGCCCCTGAGTCCCATCTCGTCGATGTCCAGCCATGGCGATGAGTCCCGGGCCGCCTCGCCGACCGTCGATGTGCTGGCCAAGCACAGTTTCGCCGGAGTCTTCTCCACGCCGCCGCCGACCAGCGCCGAGACCTCGTTCAATACGAGCGGATCGCTCAACCTGAGCGCCGGAAGCCACGACAGCAGCGGATGCTCGCGCTCCCTGGTCCACTTGCAGCAGCAGCAAGTGAGCTCCACCAGCGGACACGCGAAGCGGGAGCGGGAGGCCGAGGTGGAGGTGGAGGCGGAACGAGAGGCCGATTCTAGTGACTGTTCGTTGGACGAACCCTCGTCTAAGAAGTTCCTGGCGGCGGCCATCGATAAGTCCAGCTCCGCCTGGAGGCCCTGGTAGATCGATCGTAATCGTAATCGTAATCCCATATCTATGGAATCAGATATGGATGATGAATGATGGATGATGAAGGAAAAAAAGAATGATGACGACAAAGTTTTATGTTAAGTTTATCCACAAATTGTTAATTTATTTCATCGCAATTATTCGAAAATCCAACCAACCAACAACAAATGCTTTAGAACCCATTAAGTTTCTACGATACGATATCTATATACTATATACTATATATTATATATATGTTTTCTCCATGTTCTATGTTTTGCTTTCTTTATTTTAAGTTCAGCTGTGATTTTGTATATTTTTTTGTGTAATTCTCATTTAAGCATTTTTATATTAAACACTCGTACTATTATGTAGTTCATTGACTAAAGATGTTTTTGTCATTTCTCTCTCCACATATTTAAATGATCATTATTACGGATGTTTTAGTTAAGTTATGTAGATTTCCCTGTACTATAGGTTTTTCACGTTTCAATTATGTATATGTAGTATTTTATTATAAAGTTTTTAAAGAAGACGGAAAAAGAGTGAAAATAATGATAATAAATGATAAATGCTCAAGAAGATGCAAAAATCGAATTATATTTCTGAAGATTATATTCGATCTTTCTAGCATTATTACTGGGAGATGGAAACATTTACAATTCCTGACCCGGGTGGATCTTGAACCCTACTACAAAACGGAATTGGAATTCGCACAATCTATGCTGAGGAAATAACCCTGTGATCTTGCAATTATCAACCAGACTGATAACCCGCCAATTACAGGGTCCCACAAACGATCAATCAGTATATAAGGAGACGGCACTCGTTCAGAGTGCCAAACGCGAAAAGTTATTGCAGACCAGAGCACGCAGTGATCTTCAGGCGTGTGTGTTGAAGCTATAGTAAAGTTTTTCGAATAAATACATATAACTATATTAGCCATGCAGTACAGAAATTGCACACTGCAAACGGTACTATTTGTGGCAATCTTGCCGCTGATCTGCTTGGCCAGCGATCCTGAAGATGGGTGGCACTCATATCGGGCCTCGCCGAGGCTGACCGGACCCGTTAGGCTGCTGCACGATCCGCAGGATGCGACACTGAATTCGTTGGACGAGGCACTGCAGAAGATCTCGACGATCTACATGCACGCCCTGGTCTCTGGCACACACACACCTGAATTGGAGGCGCCACTGAGAGGCCTCGAAATGGAACTGTTCGATCTGCTCGATCAGCTGTACAAGCAGCATCGCCTCAAGGACTACATGCAGTACGAGGCGGAAGTGACGCGACAAATGATTATCTACAACATGCTCAAGCGATTGTTCGGCTATACCCAGGACAATGGGGAAAATAGGAAATAGGCGGGGGGGAAATGAAAGTGATTGAATAAAGTTGCCAGCTACAAATTGATTTACATCCCCATTATCTGTTTCCCCTTTCGGGGGTTTTTTTTACGTTAAAAAATTTGATTTCACTTCCGTAATAGCTTCCGCAACAGCCTGATCCAATCCTGACCAATCCTGCGGCTGCCTTGCGTGTGGCTGTCGAGCGTCGCATCGCCAGCCATGGCCCCCACCCCCGCCGAGATGTTCGGATTCGGATGCTGGATCCCTAGCCGCTTCACAGTCCTTCCCTTCCCTACCCTTCCCACACTCGCTGTGCTATGTTACCCGATCCGATCCATGCTGTGAGAAAAACAACAACACCTACGCGCAGAGAGCGAGGGAGAGAAGGAGAGGGACAGAATTATTATGATAATTTTCATTTCCTTTTTACGCTATTATCCTTTTGCATTTCCAAATACCGTTGCACTTGTTTCGTGTATGTTTCCCACACATCCTTGAGATCCTTTATCTCTGCTTGTTTGCTTTGTGGTTGTTCGCAGGTCTCAGTCCCTTCCCTTCTCGTCTCGCCTGTTTGCATTCCACTTGTCTCCACGGATCCTTCGATTCCTTTTCTTTGTGTGCGCTGTGATTTGATGCTGGGATTCGGATGGGAGGATATCTTGGTGGGATATCCATGAATGTGTCTCTGTGTATGTGTGACCATCACTCCTATTTCTTATTTCTACTTTTGATTTCGTTGTGTTCCGTGGAACCACTGTGGGAATCTGAATTTACTTGAATTTTGTATAATTTCGCTTAAATATCCTATCCCAATTCCTTTGCCCAAAAAACAAGTCTTCCATTATCATCCGATTATATCTTAGCGCCTACCTTTGTCTTTTGTTTCTGCTTTCCCAACAACATACTTAATTGTCATTTACCGAATTAACTTGCGAAAAATTCTTAAACTCTGGACATTGTTGGCGGAGATTTTCCCACAGCCAAATTCCTGGGGCCACAATAGAGTTATCCTCGCAAACAACAGAGTCATGCGGTGCTTAGCTGGAACTCTCCCACACACAGCCACAGGTCCCGATCCCGCACTTTGAATATGCCCCTGTGATCCTTTTCCAATTCTTTTTCGCTACAAGAAAAGACTCAACTGAAATGTATCCCGATCCCGACCCAGCCATCTACCTGTTCTGTTCTGTGCTGTTCTGTGCTGTTCTGTGCTGTGCAGCAAATTCAAATCGCTTGCATTTCTCACGCAAATGGACCGTCTGAATGGACCCAGTTATTCGGATCTCTGGCTCTGGGTCTGGGTCTGGTCTGGCTGTGCCGATTTGGTTTTCTTGTGGGTAACAAGTGTATTCGTATCTATTCGTATCAATAGGCGTGCGATGGCTGTGATTGAACAGCTTTGCGCAACCCCGGCGCATAGTAACTCATCATCGTGGAAGATACATACAATCTCGACTCGTCTCGTCCCGTCTCGAAGATGTGGAAAAGTATTTCCTTTAGTTTTCCCAGGGATCTCTCAGGTAGACACACCGAAGCGGAAGTAAACCACGCGTCACTCACACTCCTCGAACACTCCTCGAAAGGGAAATGAAATCGAAATCCTTTCCCAGGATGGGAAAACTCTTTGGCTCCAATTATTGCGAATGTTGTTGAATATTTATGCATGTTTTATTTTTTTTACAATGGTTTTCCAGCGTGCACGCTTTTCGTGCGCATAGTAAATCGTCTCGCACTTTGCTTATGATAATACATATTTTTAATTGTTAATTTTTAATTGTATATTTATTAGTTTTTTTACATTGTATAATTGTTAAAATTTGGCGTTCTTCTGAGCATTAATCTATACAGGAAATCTCGGTACGGTACGGTACGGTTCGGTTCGGTTTGCTTTCGGCTTGAGTTGGATTGATTTGATTTGATTTGAAAAATGAGTGCAATCTAAATATTGATACGATACGATACGGGTTCGTACGTGTTCATACATTTGTGCATTTACGATGTACAATAATTGTTTAAACTTTAAACGTTCAACTATGTTTCTATGCACTTATCCTATGCATATCGACTATGCAGTTTGTTCGTCAGTTTTGTATATCTTGATCGTATCGTCCGTCCTGGCATTGTGAACACTAGATTAATTTAAATGCATTTTTGGTCAATCTCAAAAGACAATTAATTGTTCGTTTCATTTCATTTCATTTAGTTTAGTTTAGTTCAGTTTCGTTCACTAATTGGCAAGGGGGATTGGATCTAGTGAGTGATTCTTCCGAATTGGGTTTGTTGTTAATTTGTTCTTGTTAAATGTTAACTAGGCTGCTTGTTGGGCAATTAATGTATAAAATATGTACAAAGTTCTCGATAGATCGGGAGCTTCAACTAAGTCTAGCAACTACAAAATTTACAGATCCACAAAACGTTTCAGGTATACATACACAATACAATACAATACAATATATAAAATTGAATTATCAAAAGGCGTTCATTGCTTGTTAGACTTGTAAACGAATGACAAGAAGTATTCCCGGTTAAGGTATATAAGGACATCGTTGGGGCTGCAAGGCTGCCTGAGTAAGAGCTCTTTGGATGCGGGGCCCACAGGTAAGCCCACAAATTGAAAGGATAGTATGTGGAATACACGAGACTCAAAATACAAAAATTAAAAAAAAAACAAGAATTAAAATAAACAAAAAATAAAATGAAAAAATTACAAATTACAAATTAAAAATGGAAACAAATGTACACAAAAATGTTTACAAAAAATTCGTTATATGGCTACGCTATCAGTCCATGGTTCGAGTTCAAATCGGTATTGAGTGTTTTTGGAGATGTTTGGGATGTGTCTAGAATTGACTGCGCCTAGCACAGCTCTCGATCGGAATCATCGATGGTCAATCATCAGAGTATGTCCGGTGTGTGTGTCTCGTCGTGCGTGTGCTGCAGCAGACCCTTGCGCTCATCCGGACCCGTGCTGTGCGCTATTTCCGTGCTCGCTGGCTCCGCAATGGCGTCCGCATACATCGACTCGTACACGGGATTGGCAAAGTTACCCTGCAAAATTTACAAAATTTAGCTGCATTTACAGACATACTAAGTGAGTAGATGGTGTACGCACCTTATCATCTTCGGTGGAGAATGTGGGTGGCTCATCGGCATCCCCCCGATACATGGCATTGGTGAGCATTATCTCCACGTTGTCCGTGAGACGAGCATGCGAGAATGGCTGCGCTATGCGATGTTTCCTGCACCAAAAGAAAATACATTAGAGCGCAACGCCAAGTGGGTGTGGAGAGAGGGAAACTCACTTGAGGAAATAGATGGCACCCGCGAAGAGGGCAACCACCAGCAGAGTCACCGACAAGATGACAGCCAACATGGAGAGCACGCTGCCCGATTGCGAGGGCTCCTGATCGCCCTTCAACGCACCTTCCGCACTGTCCGTGAGACATGGCACCACCTTCTGGGCCCCGCAGAGGCACTCATTGATGGAGCTACCGGGGCGGCAGACGTTGCACTCTCCGCCGACGCAGTGCGGCGGCAGTTCGCAGGCATTGCCCTGCCACTCTCCAATGCAGCTGCAGTGGGGCCGGAGGTACTCGTCCAGGTGGCAGACTCCCCCGTTGGCACAGTACCGTATGCAGAGATTGTGCTCCAGAACGGGCATTGTGCAGAAGTCTCCGTTCCACTGATCCGTGCAGTTGCACATGGCCACGCCCTTGATGACGTGACAGGTGCCGGAGTTCTGGCAAATGATGCCCGTGCAGGGATTCCGGATTGGCACCTGCGAAGCCTCGCAGAAGCGCGGTGGATCGGAGGTCAGGCAGTAGTCCATCTCACAGCGCCTGCCATAGTAACGCGAGGGACAGATGCAGTTCAAGTAGCGGCCCAGCTCCGAGCAAGTGCCTCCGTTCTGGCAGTAGTCCCGACACGAGCTGGACTCGCAGTGCTCGCCGTAGAAGCCGCTGGGACACTTGCACTGCCGCTGGCCCTTCGAGCCAATCACGCAGGAGCCTCCGTTCTTGCAGAAGTCGGCGCATTCGTTGATCTCGCACCGCTTGCCCGTGTAGCCGTCGGGACACTCGCACTGCGGCGTTCCGGTCAGCGTCTCGCGGCAGACGCCTCCGTTCTCGCACGTGAGATTGAGGCAGTGCTCGCACTGCTCACCCACAAACATGTCCGGGCAGCTGCACTTCATGCCCTCCGTTTCGGAGATGAGGCAGGAGCCGCCGTTGTGGCAGCGGCTCTGGCAGGCCGGCAACGAGGTCTCGCAACGAGCGCCCGACCAGCCGGGCGTGCAGGTGCACTTGAGTGGCGGCACATCCAGCGAGCCCGGCAGCTGCGGCGCCACCGTGCACAGTCCATAGTTGAGGCAGTGGCCAGAGCAGCGATAGTGCTCGCACAGTTCGCCCTCGAACTGTGGCTGGCAGATGCACTTGGGCACGTGATCCACGATCTGGCAGGAGCCCAGGTTGCACTGCAGCGGACAGTAGTCGGGCACGTCGGCGTGGGCCTTGCACAGGCCCTCATCGGTCATCACAAAGCCCTCGGCGCACTTGCAGCTGTAGCCGCTGGCCGATTCCGAGGAGAGAATGCACAGGGCCTTGGAGGCCTTGCAGGGATCCTTCAGGCAGGGATTGCTTACTGGAAAGGACAAAAGATGACTGTGACGAGTGTTCTGTTAGGGACAGCTGAGACTATCCACTCACTGTTTCGGTTCTGTTTCATGGGGTGCAGTATGCCGATGTCCGAGGAGCGATAGCCCTTCAGCAGGTAGGTGCCGTTGTCGTTGCCGAACTTGTTCATCTTGATGATGCTCTGGTCGTACAGCTTGATGTACAGATAGTCCTCAAAGACATCGATCTTCTGCGGCTTCTCGCGATTGCCGAAGCGTCGCACAACATTGCGATCCTTGCCGTTGAGGCGACACGTCTCGATCGTGCCCTTGCGGTAGTCCGCCCAGTACAAGCGACCCGTCGGATAGTCCATCGACAGGCTGATGGGCCAGCCCACATCCCGCTCCACCAGACTCTTCTTGTTGCTGCCATCCAGGGAGGCCACCAGGATGCCATTCTCCAGCGTGGACCAGATCATAATGCGCGATTCGGGCTCCAGGACAATGTCCGTGGGATTCGTGCCGGTTGACACCAGGGATATGTACTTTTTGCCCTCAATATCGGTGGCCAGGATTTTGTTGTGCCGCGAATCGATGATGTACACGCGCTGGGTAATCCAGTCCACGGCCAGAGACTTGGGATCGTCAAGTTCTGGGATCTACAATAGGAACAACAGATTAAAACCAATCACCACCCAACCAGCAATGCGTATCCAAACTTACATTAAATGCAGTCAACTCCTTGAGATCCCGACGCACACGCACTCCGGCCCCCTCCACATGGGGCGTGGCTATCTTCATGGTGTGCACCTTGCCATGATGCGAGTCGATCCAGAAGAGCAGCGTGTCCTTGGGCCTGATGAGGATGTCGAAGACATCGATCTTCAGGCTGTCCGTCTGGAAGAAGCCCACCACAGTGGTGCCCTCCTGCTTGGAGGGCAATATGAAGCGGAACTCCTGCTCGGAGGCCAGCAGTAGAATCTGATCCGGTCCGGATGCCAGGCAGGTGGCATTCTTCTCCGCCCCCTTGTGATAGCCCTCCGCGCACTTGCAGTTGAAGTGACCCGCCTTCTTCTCGATGCAGATTTGGGAGCAGGTGCCGAAGCCACAGACCGGGGGCTGGCAATTCATCTCGTCGGAGCCATCGATGCAGTTGTACTGGCCGTCGCAGCGGAAGATCTTCGATATGCAGTCATCGTTCTCGCACTGGAACTGATCGTGCCGGCACTTGGGCAGCGCCGCACACACCTGATCCGACTCGTCCTCGTTGCTGCCGCAATCGTTGACGCCATCGCAGAGGGCCGAGTTCCGTATGCAGATCAGATTGTTGCACTTGAAGGCGTTCGTGTGGCAGTGGACGTGCGCACAGGTGGCGTAGCTCTCGTCGCTGCCGTCCAGGCAATCGTCCCAGCCATCGCACTTCCAGCGCGACATGATGCACTTGCCGTTGCCGCAGCTAAAGTGATCCACCGGACAGGTGCAGTTCACCTCATCGGAGCCATCCGGGCAGTCGTCGTCGCCGTCGCACTGATATTGCCTGAAAGAGGGACAAACGGAGGATACATTTCGGAACCGATGACCAGCCATTTGCTACCCACTTGTTGATGCACGTGTTGAAGGCGGCGCACTTGAACTGGTTCGCCTTGCAGGTGATGTTGCAGTTGATCTCGTCGCTGCTGTCGTCGCAGTGTATCTCGCCGTCGCAGCGGTAGTTGTGCTTGATGCACTTCCCCGTGCCGCAGCGGAACTCGCTCTCCGAGCAGTTCCTCATCTGGCAGTTGAGCTCGTCGCTGCCGTCGCCGCAATCGTTCTCGTAGTCACAGCGCCAGCGTCCCGGAATGCACTTGGAGTTGTTGCACTTGAAGTAGGTGGGATCGCAGGTGGCCTTCGAGGTGAAGCAGCTGGCGGGCTCGTCCTCGCCGTTCGGACAGTCGTGCTCGTCGTCGCAGCGCCAGGCCAAAGGAATGCAGCGACCCGAATCGCATCTAATCAAAGAAACCAAATCATCCTTTAGTCAACAAAATGGCATTTTCGGATGATATTGTGAATACTCACTGGAAGTCGTTGGGCCCACAGGAGACATTGTCGCAGTTGGCCTCATCGGACTTGTCCGGGCAATCGATGTCGCCGTCGCACACCCACACGTAGGTCATGCAGCGATTGTTGCCGCACTGGAACTCGTCCTTCTTGCAGACCAGCGGTGTGCAGCCGGCCTCGTCCTCGCCGCCAGGACAGTTCCTGACCCCATCGCAGCGCTTCACATTGTCCACACAGAAGGCACTGGAGTTGGCGGTGGCCCCGCACTTGAGGTGCGTGTCGAAGCAGGTGAACTTGTCGCAGTTCAGCTCGTCCGAGCTGTCGCCGCACTGGTTGACGCCGTCGCAGATGTGCGACGGATGGATGCACTTCTTGTTGGCGCACTGATACTGCCCCGGTTCGCAGTGGAAGGGCGGACAGGTGTCCGGCTCGTCGCTGCCGTCGCCGCAGTCGTCCTGGGTGTCGCAGCGCCAGTAGAACGGAATGCACTTGTACGTGTTGACGCACTCAAAGTGGGCGGCCGTGCAGTTGGCCCGGCAGGTGCGTCCATCGTCGGCCAGTATGAAGTTGGTGGGGCAGATGCACTTGTAGTAGGGCGCCTCCGGGGAGAGGACGCACAGCGTCGAGCAGTTGGCCGAGAGGCAGGGATTGCCGCTGACCGGCTGCTGCTGGCGGTACGGATGGAAGACGCGCAGATCCATCGGCCGGTGGATGGTGGTGAGCAGCGTGGAGCAGTTCTGGCCGCTGTACATGTGGCAGTACTCGATCGACTTGGTCTCCCAGTCCGACCAGTAGATGCGCCCCTCCCACACGGCAATGGCGAAGATGTGATGCAGATTGAGGCTGGGATTGAGGCTTCTGGCCAGCAGCAGGCGCGTGTGATTGCCGTCGAGATCGCTCACGGAGATGGTATCCTCCCGGGCATCGCCCCAGAAGAGCTGCTGCGTCTCAAAGCTGATGGTGAGGGCATTGGGCCAGCCGAGATTTTCGCGGATGATCATCCGGGGACTGGAGCCATCCATGCCGGCCTTGCCAATGTGCGGGTTGTCGCCCCAGTCCGACCAGTAGATGTGCCTCTGGTACGGGTCCAGGGCAATGCCTCGCGGCTCCCGCAGATACTCGCTAATCAGCACCTTGCGATACTTGCCATCCAACTGCGACACCTCGATGGTGTCCAGACCCTTGTCGCACCAGTACAGATTCTTGGCCACCCAGTCGACGGCCAGGCCGTCGGGATTCTTGAGCATCGTCTGGTGCAACGTCTGCGTTTTGTTCTCCACCGGACAGTGGCGCTTTATGGTGCCCACGGTGCTGGTCACATCCGACCAGTACAGGCACTGGCTGTCCCAGTCAAAGTCCAGGGCCACCGCATTCGACAGCTCGTTGATCAGTATGGTGCCGTTGCCCTCCATGTTCACCTGCCGGATGTAGTAGCGGTTGGAGAAGATCAGCTCCATGGACACATTGCTGGTGGCCTTGCACGTGTGATGGTCGACCAGGGCATAGCCCTTGGCGCAGATGCACTTGTAGGAGCCGTACGTGTTGACGCACGTCTGGGAGCAGGGCTGCTGCTCGTGGCACTCGTCAATGTCCGTGCAGAGGTGCGGACTCTTGGGCAGCAGCTTGTACCCGGGCCGGCAGAGGCACTCGTAGCCCACCACCTTGTCGACGCACTCGTGCTCGCAGATGTCCGGTATGAGGCACTCGTTCACGTTGCACAGCTCCTCGTCCGAGAAGTCGGCGCAGTCGTTGCGCCTGTCGCACAGCAGATCCGCACTGATGCACGCCCCATTCTTGCAGCGGAAGTCGTCGGTGCCGTTGCAGCCGCGCGTGTGGGCGCACAGGCTGGCCATCTCGTCGGACCCGTCGCCGCAGTCCATCTTCCCGTCGCACGTCTGGTTCTTCAGTATGCAATGCCCGTCCTGGCACTGATGCATCAGCGTGCCGCCCGGACACGCGTGCTGCGGGAAGGCCGGCTCACAGCCCTCGTACTCATCATCGCCGCCGGGGCAATCTTCGTCGCCATCGCAGACGTACTGCGAATCGATGCAGATGCCTGAAGGATGGGAAAGATCGATAAGTAAATTCATTTGGGTTGTCAGAAAGGATTTCCCCATTGCACTATGGAGAAAAATCTGTGGCATGCACAATTTTAAAGTTACGAGAAAACTAAAAATGCTGAATCATAGGGAATGACCATATCTATCCGAGTGTTGAATCTGGATCAGATGGGACAATTAATACAGCCACAATGAAGAATACCATTTCGGAATGCAACGTTCCCTCTCGCTCTCACTCGTTGAGCGCCTAGATCTCAGAGACTATAAAAGCTAGAGCAACCAAACTTTCTATCCAATCTCCTGTCATATCACACTATTGCAAGTGTATTTCAAAATTTCGGTCCGTCTCCTGCCGCCCACACAAAGGACGAAAATCTGTGGCATCCACAAATGTAAATATACGATGGAATCTGGATCAGATCGGATCAAAATTCCCCATGGTTGAATGGTGTGTGTGTACTTACCACTGGTGCAGAGATGGGCCGGCGGGGGACAGTCGGGAATGTGGGTAATTCCGCCACATTGGGGCCCCTCGTCCTCGCCCCCCTGGCCATCGCTGCCGATGGGACAGTCGCGTTCGCCATCGCACACCCACTTCTGTGTGATGCAGCGGCCGGAGCTCTTGCACTGGAACAAATGGGGACGACACGCCCGACTGGAGCACTGCGGTCCCTCGTCGGCATTGTCCTCGCAGTCGCTCTTGCCATCGCACTGCCAGCTGGCCGGAATGCAGCCATTGTCGCAGGCAAACTGATTGCCATCGCAGGCGCGGCGGCATCCCAGCTCGTCGCTGCCATCGGGACAGTCCTTCTCGCCGTCACAGCGCCAGGAGCCGGCAATGCAATTGCCACTGGCACAGTGGAACTGATCCTCGTCGCAGCTGGTGCGATTGCTGCAGTCCAGCTCGTCGGTGCCGTCCGGACAGTCGGCGTCGCCGTCGCACCGCCAGCTGGGCATGATGCAGATGGTGCTGTTCTCGCAGTGCTCGAAGGCCATGTCGCCGCTCTCGCAGGGCCGCGGCGGGCAGGACTTCTCGTCGCTAAAGTCGCGGCAGTCCTTCATGTTGTCGCAGAGGAACTTGTTCGAGATGCACTCGCCGCTGGCGCAGCGGAACTGATCCGGCTGGCAGGAGCAAAGCATGGCGGACTCGTCGCTGCCGTCGCCGCACTGCTGGATGCCGTCGCAGGTGTGCTCGTGGGCGATGCATCGATGGTTCTGGCACATGAAGTGCGTGTCCGGGCACTGCCGGAATATGCAGTAGCTGCGCAGCTCGTCCGACCCGTCCAGGCAATGGGTCACATTGTCGCACGTCAGCTCCATGGGTATGCATTCGCCGGAGCGGCAGGTGAACTGCGACTTGCCGCAGTTCGTGTTGACGGGCGCAATGCAGCGACGTCCGTCGGCCGCGAGGACGCCCTGGGTGCAGTGGCAGCTGGCCAGACCGCTCTTGTTCAGGATGCACACATCCTCGCACTGGCCGTTGAGGATCTTGCAGCGATTGGCCTCACAGTTGACGCTGCTGTTCTGGACCGCAATGATGCCCATGGGTCGGGTGACATGCTCCCGCAGGAAGAGGACGTCGGTGCCTGTGTATTTGTTGGCCCGCACCACCGCGTGCAGCACCCAGTCCGTCCAGAAGAGCAGATCCCCGTAGACGGCCATGGCGAAGGCGTGCTTGGGCGTCGAGTGGGCGAGCACCACGCGATTGCTGCCATCGTAGTTGGTGCACTCGATCTTGTCCAGCCGCGCATCGGCCCAGTAGAGCTTCTGCTCCTCGAGGTCCAGGGTCAGGGCATTCGGCATCTTGATGTCGCTGCGTATGATCTTCTCGGTGCCATAGCCAGTCAGATAGGCCCGCTGTATGCTCGGCGACTCCTCGTTCCAGTTCGTCCAATAGATCATGCCCAGGCAGGGCTCCACGGTGATGCCGCGCGGCTTGTCCTTCGGCTGCAGACTCAGCACGGTCTTCACATGCTGCAGATTCCGTTCCGCCTGCTGCGAGAGATGGATCAGCTCGAGACTGCGCACTGCCGCATCGTTGTTGGAGGTCCAGAAGAGCTGTTCGTTCACAATGTCGTAGGCGAGGCCCTCCACACGGCCCTGCTGGGCCACCAGCACCCGCTGGCCGCTGCCATTGAAGTGCACCTGATTGATGGTGCTCAGCTGGACGTCCGAGTAGTAGACCAACTGCTCCTCGTAATTGTACGTGATGGCAATCACGTTGCGCATCAGGCTCGTGTTCGAGATGAGCTGCACGGGCCAGTTCTTGTTGGCGTGCTCCGTCATGTGGATGCTCTCGATGTTGCTGCGGTAGCTGAAGAGCAAAAAGTTCTCGTACGGCTCGCAGCTGAGTCCGTCCGCTGCCAGGTGGCTGTGCGCACAGGCACACACCGCACTGGTGCCATTGTACAGGCACAGCTGCTCGCATCCTCCATTGCTCTGCTCACACGGGTTGCTGCCCCTCTGGATGCGCTTCGAGTAGATCTTGAGGTCTCGGATGGCATCCTGCTCCGTCTGCAGGACGAGCTTGGACTGCGTGAGATTGGACAGCGGAGCCACCTTGATGGCTCCCTCGTTGTACTTGTTCTCCGCCCAATAGAGATAGTCCCCCATCTTGGCCAGGGAAACCGGATTGTTGAGCGTCTCGTTGAGCAGCTGCTGGCGCAGGTTGCCATCGTAGTCGACCTTCATGAGGGCATCCGGATGCTGCTCGCACCAGTACACCTTGGTGGCCTCGATGTCCAGGACGAGGCTGCCCACCGCCCAATTGGTGCGCGTCTGATTGACCAATACGAACGGCTGACTGCCATCGAGGCCCACACGGCCGATGTGCTGCTGTGTCACATAGAAGAGCAGCCCCTGCAGCGGGTCCACGGCCAGGACAGTGGGCTTCTCCACATTGGAGACCACCACATACCGATGGCTGCCATCCAGGCGCGACACCTCGATCAGATTCCGCTTCGTGTCGCTCCAGTAGATGTTGCCCGCCACCCAGTCGATGGCAATGCCTCCGAGCCAGTCCTGTTGCTTGTACCCCGCCAGATTGATGGCCTCCAGAATGGTCTCCCTCTGGGTGCCGTCGCGCTTCACCCGCGAAATGCTGCCAACTTCATTGTCGCCCCAATAGAGCATATCCGTGGCGGCATGGTAGTCGATGAAGCTCGCCGAACTGACCCGAGAAATGGGCACCAAAGCCTACCAAAAGAACACAAAGGATTAGCTGCTGCTCATAGATTCTGTCCACAGATCGAATACCCTACCGCTTGCGGTGGAGTGGGCAGATCCGCAGGATCAATAATTTCCACGCCTTGCAGCACATCAATCGAGTAGAAGATGAACTCGGCCCGCGGTATGCACCGTGTGGGATTATGGGGCTCCACATCATAGCCGAGGGCACAGCGGCACACATGCTCCGTGGCGGAGATGGCCAGGCACAAATGCTCACAGCCGCCGCGCAGTGGTCCGGCACAGGTGTTCGTCCCCGTCTGGGCATCCGCATAGAACATCTTCATGCTCTGAATGCTCTCTGTAACGAAAAACAATTGACATGGTGGACATGGTGGAGAAGGGCTATTCATAGGGATTCCCTTACTTGTGTTGACCCTCAGGAAGGACATGTTGGAGCAGGCCTCCTTCTCGCAGTGCATTATCACACTCTGGATGTTCTCGGGAAAGTAGAGGGTGCCATTGTACACCGTCAGCGAACTGATGGACGTTATCTGGCTGGCCACCAGCACCTTGTGCGTCTCATTCTTGGGTATATCGTAGTACGCGATCCCCGAATTGTCGTACGCATAGTAGAGTCGCTGCGAATCAAAGTCCATGGTGAGGCTCTGCAGGGTATTCTCGTGCTCATAGATCAGCATTCGTCCCGACCCGTCCAGATTCGATTGCTCCAATTGCCACAAGCTGGCATCCGGCGCTGAATGAATCCAATACATTTTCCCACTGCAAAGGAGAGACACAGAGAGAGTGAGACCCTTGGAAGGGGGCTTCTATACAGATGTTTACTTACTTGGCCGGGTCCAGGGCTATGCTGTCCACCATATTGAGTTCCTCGTGAATGTGGGCCACGTATTCGCCCTTTAGGTTGCTCGCCAGAATATTGCAACGGATCTGGCCCGAGGAGAAGAACATGTGACGGGCAATCCAATCGATGGCGAAGCCATACGGCTTCTCGATGTTCGTATTGATGATCGGTTCGATGAGGCCGTTGGATATCCCAGCGCTGGAAATCTCGTTCTGCTGAATGTCCGACCAGAAGATGCGGCCCTCATCCACCAGGAAATCAATGCGCTGCGGTGCCACCAACTGGGAAAAGAGATAGATAGAGATATCCCCTTTATTTGCTGAATACAGTACTCACCCTTGGGGATTGTCGGATGGTGGGGATTGTGTGATGATTCGGCTGATGGAGATCGATGCCACGTATCTCGTCGACCATCACGAAGAGCAGCACCTGCTCGTTGGGCACACAATTGCGCTCATCGCTTGGATCCAGCCGCATCACATGCGGACACTCGCACTTGAAGGTCCCCCTGCCGCTGAGCAGGCACAGATGCGAGCAGCCGCCGTTGTTGTCGCCGCAGGGATTCCGCTCCCATGGCTGGCGACTGGAGTGGAGCACCTGGATGCCAAACGGCTGGGATTGGGTGCGCTGCAGCACCTGGACATCGCTGCCGTTCCACTTGTTGGCCCTGATCACAGACGTCGTCCGCCAGTCCGTCCAATACACGAAATTCTCAAAGACAGAGATGGCAAACGGATGGGAGAGTATGTCCGGCTGCCGGAGCACCACATGGTGCTCGGAGCCATCGTACTTGATGCTGCTGATCGACTTGGACTTGGCATCCACCCAGTAGACACGTTTCTGCGTAAAGTCCAGGGTCAGGCCGTTCGGCCAGCCGGTGCTCAGCTGCCAGCTGGTGGAGATGATTCGTCTGCCCTCGCCGGCCATGGAGGCGCGCTCGATCCGCGGGGAGTTGTCATCCCAGTCGGTCCAGAAGAGCAGCCCCTCGCGTGGATCCAGCGCTATGGCTCGAGGACTCTCCATGTTGCCCGCAATGAGGGTTCGTCGGAAGCTGCCGTTCAGCTTGGCCACCTCGATCTGGTCGAGATTCGAGTCGATCCAGTACAGATTTTTGCCCACCCAGTCGACGGCCAGGCCCTCGGTCGTTGAGAGGCCCGAATGGATGACGGCCTCGACATTGCGCAGGCTCTCGCCCACCAGCTCTCCCCTGTAGATCTTGTCGTCGATCACATCCGTCCAGTAGATCTCCACACTGGACTCGTTGCTGTACAGGAAGTCCAGGGCAATGATGTTCCTCAGCGACGTGTAGAACGTGCCCACGGCCATTGTCTTCAGGTTGATGCCCTTAATGTCCTGCCGGTTGGTGAATATCACGTACGGATCGTCGGGTGCGGTGCTCTTGCACGTGAATTTGTCGTAGGCGAGGTCGAAGCCCTCCAGGCAGCGACAGTCGTAGCCCTTGCCGCTGGTCTGGCACACCTGCGAGCAGGTGTCCCAGTGATCGCAGGCATGCTGCATGTTGCACCGCTTGCCATTCGGCTGCAGGAACAGGTGATCGGGGCACGAGCAGATGTAGCCCTCGGGCGTGTTGTGGCAGTTGTGGGAGCACTCGTGGCCATGGTCGCAGAGCTTGTCGGCGCACAGGAAACCCTCATCGGTGGTGTCCTCGCAGTCGTTCTTGCCGTCGCACAGCTGCGCCACGGATATGCACTGCCTGGTGAAGCCGCACAGTCGATCCGGATGCTCGCAGATCACCGTCTCGTTCATGTCGAACTTTGTCGCGTGTATCGTCGTGCAATTGGTCTCGTCCGTCTTGTCGTAGCAGTGCGGTATCCCGTCGCAGCGCAGGAAGTCGGGTATGCACTCGAACGGATCCTGGCAGGCGAACTCAAAGGCTGCGCACTCGCCCAGCTCCTTCCATCCGCTCACCGGATGGTTGTCGCTCTTGGCCGTCTGATTGCAGTTGGCCTCGTCGCTGAAGTCCTCGCAGTCGTGGATGCCATCGCACATGTGCATCTCCCCGTAGCAGCCGATGGGGCGGCAATACTTTTCGCCATGTCCGCACTCCTGATCGCAGCCAAATTCGTCAATGTTGTTGCTACGGAATGAAATCGAATGGAACGAGGATTATGATGATGAGCAAAGGGGAAGCCGGAGGCCATGTCTGATCGAAAACTCACCCGCAATTGTCGATGCCATCGCAGACGTCGGTAAACTGACAGCACCGCCCATTGCCGCAGTCAAATTCCGGGCACTTGCTGCCGAAGAAAATCTCCGAGGACTCGTCCGAGTTGTCGGTGGGCCCGCAGTCGACGACGCCATCGTTGACCCACGCCATCTGGATGCAACGGCCGGTCTTGGCGCAGGTGAACTCGTTGCTGTTGCAGGTGATGTGCTCGCAGTTGGCCTGGTCCGATCCGTCCGAGCAGTAGGCTATGGAGCTGCAGAGCAGCGAGCGCTGGTAGCAGCGGCCGTTGCACACAAAATGATGATCCTTGTCGCAGTTCTGGGGATTGCAGGGGCCGGTCGCATCGCTGCTCTCGTCGCTGCCATCGCTGCAGTCATCGAAGCCGTCGCACAGATCCTTGTTGTCGATGCAATCGCCCGACTGCCGGCACTGGAACGCCGACGTGCAGTTGGGACGCACCGTGGCGGCCACCGTTGAAGGCGCCAGCTGCGTTATGCAGTGGGTGCCGGTTCCGTTGAGGGTGAAGCCATCCGGACAGCGGCATATCGCTCCCTTGGGCGTGTTCAGGCACATTCCCGGACACTTGGACTGGGAGCAAGCGCTGGGTGTCGGTGGCAGCGGCTGCGTGGCCATATCAAAGATCCGCAGATCGGCCGACCGACCACTCCGCTGCAGATGAACTGTGGAGCTCAACGTGCTGGTCTGATTGCCATGATGCACATGGAAGCGCCAGATGCTAGAGTTTTTGGTGCCCACCCAGTAGATCATGCCATTGTGCTGCACCATCGAGTACGGAAGGAATCGATCCGGCTGGAAGAGCACTTCGCGTCCAGTGCCATCTAGTTTCATTCGCTCGATGGTGCCACGCAGCGAATCGCACCAATAGATCCTCTTGCCCCGCCTGTCCACGTCGAGACTGCGCGGCCAATGCATTGCCATCTCAGTGGTGCTCTTGGCCAGCAGCTCCTTGTGCGTGCCATCCATCCAGGCACTGTAGATGCCCGCCACACAGGTCTGGAAGGACCATTGCGTCCAGTAGAGCAGTCCCGTGGTGGGATCCAGTTCAAGCGACCTGCAAAAAACCAATTAGACATTGTCCGAGAGAGATCTGGAGATCTACCACTCACATTGCATCGCATTCGGTGGCAAAGGTCAGCACTTTGCTCATGTTTCGCAGCGGCGCCACATGCAGCTTCAGTTTGGTGGCCCAGTACAGGTGATCGTTGATCCAGTCGTAGGCCATGGCGTGCACCGGCTCGAGGCCGTGGGCCAGCGGTCGGGACACGCTGCCATTCAGCGACTGGCACTTGATGCTGAAGCTGGGCTCCTCCAGGACACCCAGCTCGGTGTCGTCGCGCACCACATAGAACACCGACTTGGCCCGGACATTCACATCGATGGGCTGGCCAATGGAGGCATTATAGATGGGCACCATCACATCGGGCTGCTCGCCGAGCTGCTCCAGCTGCTGGACCTGCTCGGTGCCCAGGGGCACGCCGGTGATGCGACCCATTCGCTTGTCGCTGTACACCAGAAACTTGTCCTGGGCGGCCAGCAGGCAGGTCGTCTGATTGTGCAATTTATAGCCGGCCGTGCACAGGCACCTGGCGCTGGCGAATCCCCGCGTCCACAGCGGCACACAGATCTGATTACAGTCGCCGTTGTTCTCCCGACATGGATGCGCCACCTCGGGCTGCTTCTGGCGATGGAAAATCCGAAAATTCGTCGCTCGCGTTACATTCCGCCGCAGCAGGTGGGTCTTGTGTGTGAATCTGTCAAGCGCAACGATGACATTACCCGTCCAGGGCGACAAATAAATTGTGTTCTCAAACACCTCGATGGCCTGCAGGCTCCTCAGCAGCACAGGCGACTGCAGTCGTGTGGTGGGACGGGGGGGGAAGAGTGTCGTTAGTGGAAGAGTAAACCATTCGATTGTGGACTTACGTCGGGAAACTTCTTGAGGGTCCAACGATGCTGTCCCTCGTAGTCAACACGCTCGATGACATCCTCGTAGACATCCACCCAATAGACATGCTCATTGGCCAGATCCAGGCTCACGGTGTTCGGGTGGTAGATGTGCGTGGTGACCAGAGCGGTGCGGTTGCTGCCATCGAGGAGGGAACGCGACAGACTGGGCGTTCGATCCGTGTAGAACATGTAGCCCTTGGTGGGGTCCAGGGCCAGCGATTCGGGATCCTTCACTTGCTGGAGTGTCAGGCGGCAGAACTGCATTGTGTTGGTGCAGAAAAACACCATGCCATGGTCCTTGTTCAGCAGATACCAATTGCCCGCTATCCAGTCCAGATCCAGCTCCAAAAAAGCTGCAAACAAAACGGAAAATTTGGAATTGGGTCACGAATATGGCGATAATCGCCTTCTCTGGGCCACTCACATTGCTTCGGGGAGATGAGTGGGGAAATGGGCAGCGTCCAATTGGCTTTGGGTTCGTCGATGCGCTGGCACTGCAGCCGCAGGCCCTCTCTGCTGCTCTGCAGGGCGCAGATTGTCCGGTTGCGATGCCACACCTCGAAGGCATGTGCCTGGGGCAATGTCAGCGTCGAGAGGAGTCCTCCCTCCGTACTGGCATTCGCCGGGAGCTCCTGTAGGGATATGTGCAGTATGGATCCGTTGGAAGAGAGCGTCAAAGTGGCTGGCTCCGATGATGGTACTATAAAAATTAAACAATCGGGATGGGGGGATTAGCTTGCAGCTCGTACGAACAGGATATACGCACCGTTGATGGCCCGACATCGTCCACCCTTGGCCTTGTCGTAGCCGGAGACGCAGGAGCATTCGTAGGAGCCGGGCGTATTGCGGCACAGCTGGTCGCAGGTGCCCAACTCCTGGCACTCGTCCTGATCCACGCACCTTGTAGAGTTCAGCGACTCCGGCACCTGACCCCCGGGGCAATAGCAGCGCGGACCCCGCGGCGTCAATTTGCAGTTGTAGCTGCAGTTCATGGCTGCACAGGCAGCGTCTTGTTTATCTGTTGGGGAGGGGATTTCGACCAGAGAGAATGAGCCAATTAACTGCAGTTCTTCCTTCTTCCCTCTTCCCTCTTGGCTCTTGGCTCTTGGCTTTGTTGGCTGTTAGCTGTTCCACTTACCACATTGCAGCTCATCGCTATCACAGTCCCAGTGGCCGTCGCAGAAGCGCGACAGCTCCAGGCATTCCCCATTGTGGCACTCGCCCTCGAAAACGCGGCACTGCAGAGCCACGGCATCGGTACCTGGAGTGGGGGGGGGAAAGGATTGCATTTGAGTGGTGGAGGAATGAGTCTTTTTCGGGGCTTTACTTACAGTTCACTTCATCGGTTAAATCCCCCAGGCCGCAGTCGTACTCCCCATCGCAGCGCCATGTTTCGGGTATGCATTTGAGGCTCGGCACGCAACGAAATTGTCCCTCGTTGCAATAGGGCCCCAACAAGGATGCTAATGCTCCTGCTCCTGCTGCTGCTGCTGCTGCAAGAGAGAGAGAGAGAGGGAGAAAAGATTGCAGGATTCAGTACATGGACAAACACGGGTGCACCCGAGCCATAACAATAACCCAGAATGAAGATTTATGAATACGGCGGGGGGAGGGGGTGGGGTTTGTGTGGTTTGCTTGGGGATACTTCTGGCATTCCTTGAAACTCCTTGAATTATATCCCGAGCAGCAGAAACAGCTAAAGTTGTTTGGAACACATAAAATCACAAAAATTAAAGGCTTAAAGCCAAGTACTCAGATCAGCAAAATTGTCTGTCTACAGAAAGTGGCCAATATTTTGCTCTGTGACCAGTAAATCCATAATTCCATCCGGGAAAGATATTAATGCGTTTTATTCCAAACAAAACAAAGAATTCAACTTAAAATTATTTTTTGCAATTGTGAATTTCCCAATTTGCAAATATTTGCTTTGTTTTCTTTGTTCTTTGTCTTCTTGCCCTCCATTGAATGAGCGACAAAAAAGATAGAATAATTCTATATTCCGCTCTGTGCCCAGCAAATACTGGCATGCATTTTCACCGTTTCCATACGAATATCATCCCTGAATCTGTCGCAAAAAAATGCAAAATACTTGGATGCCACAAAAGGGTTGCCACTCCCATAGAGGGAGGGGGGGAGTGGAAAAAATGAGTTTGATTTTCCCCCATTTCAAAGAGGAAAAATGCAATACGATACGCTTTCCCATTCATTCGTTTCCACTTTCATTAATCCAAAAAAGTTTCTTTTAATTAGCTCGGTTTTTTTTTGGTTTTTTTTTTCATCTGTCCCCAAAGACTGTATAACTGTTCTATTCCTCTAAAAAGAGGGTCCTGCAAATACGCTGTTAATTTTCCTTTTTCCTTTTTTTGCTTGGATTAACTTTTGTTTCCAGTTGGAGGCACTCCCTGGCGGCACTTGCGAATGTTTAACAATTGCCCTATAACATCATTTTGGAGTACATTTTCGGGGGTAGGGAGTGGGGGTAGGATGGTGGTGGTTGGCTCACGAGTTGATTAAATAAATGCCTGGACTCCACTCCACTCCACTTGTTGGCTGGCTGGTCAGCTTTCATTCCATCTCCCCCTGCACCAGCCCACAATTCGGGGCACTGCAGCCTTGACAAAATTTTCGCTTGAGCTTCACAAATGGAATACAAAAAAAATAAAAAATAATAAAAATGTAAACTTTTTCGCTGGTCCTCCGGTGTCCGCATGCCCTTGGGCTTATTATGTCCGTGTATCCTTGCCACTGCCCTCTGCCCTCCGCCCTCCGCCTTCTGCCTCGTTGCCCCATGCAAATTGCCACGCAAATACGGGAATACGAAAGACGGCTGCGACGTGGCTGCCACCGTCCCAATTTCTGTCTCTGGAGTTTAACCTCTTGGCAGTTGGCAGTTGGAATATTTTTGGCCGTTCCCATGTGTCGCCAATGTGGCTTTTATGGTTATAGTCGCGCATGCCGCAGCACCGTCCCCCTGGAACGCCCCGGAACGCCCTGCAGTCCCCTGCCATATCCTCTAACCCTCCATCTACTGCCCATCCAATTCGTTGTCATGGCGTAGTGTCATTGTTGCCTTTGATTTGAAGGCGGGAGGAGGGGGGCTTGGTCTTGGGGAGGTTATTTGAATTCTTTTTCACAAATTTCTGCATCCTGTAAAAAGGAAGATATATTCCAATGTACGCGGAGGAGGGGCCAGCTGGGAAGGAAAATATTATTATATTTGTTGGCGAATACTTGAAAGGAATGAACTGGCGATTTCTAGGGTTAAAAACAAACCCCTCCGGCTTTTCCTTTTCTCCTAAGTATTTTTTTATATTCATGTAATTTCAATTGCCATCACAAGTTTTCCATTTGCGTCAATGGCATTTAAAATGTTTCCCATAAATCTACATTACAATTATTTGGGTGGAAAAATCGCCGGGGAAAACTTGTCGTTTGTGCAGCAACGAGGCCATTTTTAAGTGGGTGTGATATAGTATCAGGAGGCAGACACGCGCATACATATGTATGTATGTTGTATATGACAACACTTTATAAAACTTTCCGAGAGAGTGCGCGAGAGGAGAGGGGCAAGTGGGGGGATGAGTGAGTGTTTCGAGTGTTTTCTCCGAGTGCATTCACAGTTCACTTTAATTGAAATTGCGAACCGAGCAGAGGCGACGGCCCGGAAGGGATGGGATGGGATGGGAGGCAGTGTGGACTTTGGCAAATGGAGGGGATGACAACGATGTGCCAGGCGCATTTATTATAATCTGTTGCATTAATATTTGCCGACAATTTGTCGTCTGGTCTGTCACTCTATCCCTTGCTCTTTCTCACTCACTCGCACTCTCTCTCTCCCTCTCTCTCTCTCTCTCTCTGTCGCTGTCTCTATCTTCATCTCTGGCTCTTCCGCAGTGCCCATAAAAATGAAATTAAAAATGCCAGAGAAGAACTCTCTGGGCCAGCAGCAGCAGAGCAGCAGCAATTGTTGCAATTCGCAAAGTTCCATTTATTGTTTTTTTTTCTCTTTTTTTTTCTTTGGAATGACAGCAAAAAAAAATAAATACTAGGGAAACCGAAGCTATAGGTACCCTTGCAGATCCTTCGGTGCAATCCTTTGCAGCTATGACCAACAGATAACTCTCTCATTCTCTTTCTTTGACTTTATGCCTATATGTTCCACAATCTGTGGTTCTATTCATCCGATTTTGATCAAAACTGTCGGAGCTACGTAGAAATATATGAGGTTCCTGTTTATTAAGTTTCATTGGAATATTTCCAGGGAAAGATCTGTGCAACGATCGTTTTATATGATAACTAAATGATATAGTGGTTAGATTTTCAACATTTTGGTTTTTATTGTTAAGTATTATACATGCCTTTTCCTATATATATATTCCATATATCATAATACCCCCAGCATCTGCAGAATGTATTAAAAAGAAATGTGTACACATTAATTTAGTGGGGGTTAAAGTGGCCGCCACAATGCCCCAGCCGCAGCCCCAGCCGCATCCACAACCACAGCCATGTGGCTTTTTATCCCTACCGCCCCCCCACCCCATCCCACCCTTGACACAAAGCTAGCGAAAATCCAGGCCAAATGCTTGCATTTCCACTGACATTCAAGCCAGAGTTGGCTTTTAAAGTTCATGGGCTTTCAATTTTCGAGTATTTGGAGCCTAAAATGGTTCAGGCCACTAATTGCATTTGCCATGGTCCCTCCGGTTTCGGTCCGGCTCTGCCCCAGGCACGTGGCTATTTGGGTGAGTGTTGGGGTGTTGGGGGGGCGGGGGGCATTGAGTGCTTTGGCTAGTATGTACGTATTTTGTGGGTTTTTCGGGGACCATCAGCATCACCAATCAGCATGCTCCATCCCTGCACCTGTCATTAGGGCATCAGACAGGCAATGGCCCCCAAAAAAGCTGCCATGCAAACACAGAGGAAAACCCATAATAAACCAATCACCTGCTGCTAATGTCCCCAAAGAGAGAGAGAGAGAGAGGGAGAGAGAGAGGGAGAGGGGTTTTTTGAGTGGGGTTTTTGTGGCTTTCAACCGGAGCCGAGTCCAAGCCGCACTAACATCAAATCGGTATGCAGGCAACGACCCAGGGGCAACGTTGCAAGCGACCAAGGATGCAAGGACGGGAGAATGGAAGGAAATGCAATCAGACAGATGATGGAATAATGGTCACTCACTCCTCATAGTGATATGGGAGGGGCATTACAGGCGGGACGACAGAGAGCGAGAAGGAGCCGAGAACATGCAAATGTTCGGCATTTGAATAGATTCAATAAATCCAATGGAAAATGGATAATAACCATTTAAAGGGGGAAATATTTAAATGATGATTTGGCCAAAGACGATTGAAATCTATACGGATAATTAGCATAATGAATGATACAAATGAAACCATAATTAAATTCAAATATTCAATCAATCAATCATTTTGCAATAGATTCCTTTTGCGGAATATTTATTCATTTATTTTTTTCGAAATCGAATCGATGCCCCCGTCCCCCCCTTTAATCAATGTACTATTATTTTCTATAATTTATTCAGAATTGATTCGAATTTCATTACCATTCCATTGGATTTTTGCTCGGATAATGCGGAAGCCCCCGAACTGGCGAACCATCGCATTCGCCTCCAAATAGTGTTTTCCCCAATTTAATATCTACTCAGCCACTGCCACCTCTCTGTCGCTCTCTGTCGCTCTCTCTCACTCTCCTCTCTCCCTGTCTCTGTCTCTGGTTATATTTTGAAATTATTCCAATGTTTATGCAGTTGCTGTCCCCCTTCCTCCACCCCTCCCCCACTGTGGTACGTGTCCACAATTAAACATTAAACATCGGCCAGAAAGAACAACCAGAATGTCAGCCAACTGTCGGCCAAGTTGAGGTACGTGACTTTGGTACATTGCATCATTAGAGCCCTCGGGAGAGTGGCCTCCCTTCCGCACTCTGCCCGGGAGTGTGGCCGGGAGAAGGTTAAACAATAAAAAACTAATTTAAATTTGCTTAGAGCATAAATAAGAAGGTGTTGAACAACTTTTTTTTGGGGGTTCAGAGAGCCAACAACTTTCCCGAAACAAACAGAAATCATCATCAAATGTTGACACAGCAGCAGCAGCAGCCAGTGGCAGCCGGTGGCAGGCGACATGCGGCAGAGGGCTCCTTTTGGGCCAGAAGCATCGCATAAAAGCCATGGCCAAGTGCCAGAGAAGCCACACAACGAATCCATCAACAGCATGTCTCTCAAGTGGATCACACTGTGTACCCTGGTGGCACTCCTCAGCATCGGCACTGGAAGCTGGGCCAAGCCAGCAGCCAGACAGAGGCACAGGAGCATTCAGGCCAGGCCCAGCAAGGAGCAGGCTCCCCTGAATGTGCTGCACTATGCCGATGCGATCGATGGTGATGGCCAGGATGATGATGATATCCGCGAGCATGAAGAGGATCTCAACGAGGAGGAGCAGGAGGAGAAGGATCTAGAGCTGGCGCTGCCTAGTCCCAAGTCAGAGAATGAGGTCCTTAAACAGGAGGCAGAGCACGAGCAGGAGCTGGAGCAGGAGCAAGAGGAGGCGGAGCTCCAAAACGCCGATGAAAATGCCATCGATGAGGAGGATGCCAATGAAGTTATAGAGCAGGTCCTAGAGCTGGTTCGCCCCGAGGCACGTGCCCGTCGACGTGGCAGCCGTCGTGGCGGACGCAGAGGACGCAAGAACCGCAGACGCGCTGGCAATCGCCGTTGCGGCGGACGCGGAGGACGTGGTGGCCGCGGACGGGGTCGACGGGGACAGCGTAGACCGAACGTGTCCAGGCGACAGGGCAACAAGCGGCGAACGGGCAACATCAAGCGCCAGGGACAAAGGAACCAGTTCAACAACAACAACAAACGCCAGGGAGAGAGGAAGGAGTCCACCAACAACAACAACAACAAGCAGACTAGCGGATCCTCCGGCAGGCGGATAATACCTGTCTAAATTGGAAAACCAATCTCTATTCCTTAAATGATTAAAATAAACCAATAAATTCCTTAAGCAAACTGTTCCTCATTCAAGTCTAGGGTATGCGCACTTCGATGCTTTTATAGTCCGTAGTATCGTTGTGGATTAGGTACGATCCAAAATACTTGATATTCACGGGATAGTGCAGACGAATCGTCGTTTGCTTCAGTCCCGCCGGACAATCCGATCTTAGGACACAGATCTTGAGATCACCGTCGATAACGTAGCCCTCCTTGCACACACATGGTCCGCCGCACTCGTCCGTACAGATTTCACTCAGAAATTCACAGGTTTCCGGACATGGACTGGGACACAGCGCCAATGTTCCATTCGCCGTGCAATCTACGTCCGATTCTTCGGCTATGGCAGACCCAACGATGGCGAACAGGTGCCAGAGCAGGCAAATATATTTCATATTTACAGTGGGGTTGTCGATATGGAAATGACATTTTCCTCGATAGGTGGGGGGTTCTATAAATTGGTTGTGCCCTTAAAGCATTGCAAATTAAATTGGTTCCACACTTCCATTAGCAGCTGATACTGGTTCCGCTCACTGCGAATGTATCCGTTCATTTATGGGAGCGAATCAGCTTGGAAATTACTGGGGAAGGAAATGGAATGGAATGGAATGGATTGGAACAAGGGTATGCCCTGCTGTTCTAGTTTATCGTTGGCAAATCATCTTCTAGTTGTTTTATTCCTTGTTTATGATTATTTGTTGTTTGAGTTTTTGGTGGCTTAACGCTCGCATAACTTAACGGCCCGTTCTGCACCGTCTATATGTACATACATATATCAGGTCGGTTGATCTTCAAATATTTCAGTTTATATCCACTGGAATCCGCTTTATTGCAGCATACTTTTCGGGGCAAAATGTTTTAGCGCCAGAGAAAGTTTTTATCGCATATTTCAGTGTATGTGTGTGTATGTGTGTGTGTGTGAGAGAAAGAGAAATTCATGTGGCAGGTAGCACAACCACAAGTCATAAATTTCGCCTGCGATTCTCCTTTTGTTATAGCTTTTTTTTTATGACATGGTGTATGTGTGTGTGTATCTGTGTGCATGCATGCATGACCCCATAAATTATGAAACGCTGCAATTTCGTTTAGCGGCTTTTGCACTGTTCGAAATTAGTTTTACGCCTCTTTTTTATTCGGATTTAGCTTATAGTTTTTAGTGCTTGTTCCACATGAAATTTCTGAAAATAATGCCCGGCCTGGCCAAGTACAGTCCTGAATATGGAACTCCACTGGCTGCTGTCGTGCCACCCCGACTGGGACTCTGCTCCGACATCGACACTGACTCGCCTTCAGGTTGCATTCGGTGGTGCACTCAATTTCAGTTTGTTTTCGTTTAAGCTCATCTTTTGCAATGGCTCCTGCTCCTCCTTGCGCTCCTCCTGCTCCTGCTGCCTTGGCCATTGAGTTCGTTTACCTGACATCCTCGTCCGTGCTCCAATCGTTTGTTTGGAGATGTTCCGGATAATGCGCAATTGCGTAAATAATTAACGAAATACTCTTTCCCTCTCTCTTTCTCTCTTGCTCTAGCCCCAGCTCCAAGGCTGTTCCTACTGCTCTCTCTCTCCATCTTGGAGCTAAAATGACTGAAATTGAAGAGATATCCCGGCTGGGAACATCTCGTACTCGGACTCGGACTCTGTTCTGTTTACTCTGTCTACCTGTAGCCAATTTCGAGCTGCTCTTATCTGTCTGGTCTGCTGTTGGCATTTGGTCAGCCCTGTCTGCGGGGGCGGGTAGAACGGAGGTGCATAGGTAGGGAAAATTGCCAAGGTGGGTGGATGGACAGGCCACTGTTCCACTGTTCTCTGCTCCTATCCGGATGTCTGCCTGCCTGACTGCCTGCCACTGACATTTGCCAAATCAAATAGAAATTTTAATTGACTCTCGTTGGCTCGTCCTCTGCCTCCCGCTGCCGGTACGTGCCACCGCTTTATTTCCCGTTTGCTGCAGGTCTCTGGTCTTGTGTTCGAGTTCAGGTTCAGTTTCTGGTCCGTTCAGGGTTTTCTTAAATCTAATTTGATGGCTCTCTTGTCGCATGGAATGTGCCGTTGTTGTTTTTTTTGGAGCACCTTACATTGCACGGTCGCTTACCTTGCAAAACTTAAAAAATGTTTGCCTTAACTTGGAGCTTTCGCTTCCGCTCTATCTCTCTCACTCTCTTTATCGCTCTCCAGAGTTACCTTCTTGGGCTGTTACTCAAGCTCTCTCGCTCCCACACAATCTTAACTGAGATCGCTTTCTGTAAATTATGGCTCACCTTTAATTCAACTTGGACTTGTGTGCTTCTGCAGAGCTTTTGCATCTCTAAACTTCCAACGGTGCGACTCTCTCTCTCACTTTGCTTGTTCTCTTCGTTGGTGCTTATCAGTCATTGCTTCGGTTCAATGCTGCCTCTGGTTCGGTTTTATTCAAACTCCGCTTCGGGCTCTTCGGTTGCTTCGGCTCTGTTGTAATTCTGCAGATGTGATTTGCCGAAGATTTATTCCTCTGCTTTTTCTCTGCTGCAGATCAACTTGATCGCTGCCCCCAGCTCTGCTTTGCCTCTGCCTCTACTTTTGCTATGATTATCCCCTAGTTCAGCTTTTGCCCTTTCTCTGTCTTTATTTCTTCGATCTTTTGGACTGCTGTCTCTGCTGTAGTTCTGCTTTGCCTCTGTCTGTGCCTCTACCTCGGCCTGTGCCTCTGCCTCTGCTTGACCTCTGCTCTGGTCTCTACTCAAAATTCGATCTAGGCCCCATTCTGCCGCTGCCTATACATGCATACATGCATACGTACATATGTATGTATGAATGTGAGTGCCTCTGGCTCTGCCTTCGCCTGTGTTTCTGCTTGTTTTCCCATCAAAACGATAAAGTGCGAGAGAAGAGCTTAGAGAGCGGGGGGAAGCAGAGCAGCGAAATCGGGTTAAGCGCCTTTTGGGCTCGAAGCGAAATTTGCATTTGTCGTCGCTGCCGATGCCGTTGCCGCTGCTGCGATTTATGTAGGCGCACGCGGAACAATTTTCCAGCATCAGCAGCAGCGGGAGGGGGAGCGGGAGCGAGAGCATCAGATTCATGGAATACTCTTCACTTTCCATCACTTTACCTCTCTCTCTCTCTCTCCATGGAGTCCTTGTTGTTTGTCAACAACTTTGCATGATTTTCTTTTCGATTTTCTTTTTTGTTGTTGTTTGTTTGTTTTTGGGTCAAAAAGATGCGTGTATGTGTGGTGTGTGTGTGTGTGTGTGTGCAACACTATTTTTCACTTAATTAGCGCTCTGAATGACGCGCTGACAGTTGCCAGGAGTGTGTACGTGCCACAGCCGTGGGGCATGCAACAACATACATACATACAACAATGGCCTGTCATCATGGCTACTGCTACAGCTATTGTTGTTGTTGCTGCTGCTGCTGCTGCTACTGCCGTTGCCATGACAGAGACGCCACAGATTGCGGGCAAAGTTCGAGGTTCAACTACAGCCCAGAGTTCAGAATTGTGTGTGGCAGCTGCAATATGTATATTCGACTATATATATAGGTTGTATAGGTATATAGGTTATTCGACAGATGCCACTTGTTCACAGGACATTATACCCGCAAACACAAATTCCACTTGGATACTTATGATCCATTCTCCCATAGATTTGCAATGAAACTGAAGACGGGGACAAAGGATTAAACACTTCCGGTTCGGCCTTCCATTAAGTGTTGCACAACATGGAAAGGCATTCAAAATAATTGCCACACAGCCGCACAATAATTCTGCAACAAATTTAACGATTGAGAATTGAGTGCCACTGGGGCATTTTCCACATAAAATTGAGTCCATGAATGTCGTAAACATTTTCACACATTTCTCTCTGGCTCTCACTCAGATTTGCACTCCTTGGCTCTTACCATCTATGTGGCATGTCCTTTAACCCGGTTTTAATGATTCTCTGCGGAACATTCGCACCCCGTCTCTGGAGAACAGATATTATTCACGAAATCGTAAGACATTTTTTATGGTGGAATTTTAATGAGCGCAACATTTCTGTCGCTCCCCCCTGGGGGTGGGCTTCCCCCTTCCGACCGCTTCCTTGCGAATCGATGCGATGAAAAACCGTTTCACAAAGGATGTGTTGGTTTTTCCTTTTCTTTTTCCACTCACAGTCCTGAATAAATTTCCTGCCGAAAATTCATTTTATAATAGCATTTTCCTGTCGCCAACACGCGAATCAAAATGAAACACAAACCAAAAAAAGAAAAAAAAAAAATGGCAAACAAACAAAGAAAATAAAAAGGTGATAAAGCCAGTAGAGATTTCCGCTCAGCGATGGTCAACAAACACACAACATTCCATGGCAGCCAGCAAGCGGGTGGAGGGGGAAGGAGGGGAGGGTGGTCAGCAGGCGGAAAGCCAGAGTTGCATCCGGTGGGTGGGCAGCATCTGGATGTACACACAAATATGGCGTTGGCTTCCGGTGGCGATGACGACTTCCTTGCACTGCGGTCTCAATTTTCATCATCATTCACTTCATGAGATCCTTTCCCTCTCTCTCTCTCTCTCTCTCATTTTGTGCGCTCCTTTTGCGCTACTCTCGCCCACTCCCACTGCCACTCTCTCTTGATTCCCCTTTCTGTATTATTTAATGCACTGATGTGCGCATAATGAGCGTGATTGACATAAATGTACTTTAAATGCACCAGGGAATCGCAGCAGCCTGAGTGGCAAATGTCGAGCAGACAATGTAGGGCTCCTCCTGCTGCTGCTGCCCCAGGACCAGCGATTTGTTGCCATGCCAGATCCTGTGTTTGCTGGGCAGCAGGCGGCAGGGGGCAGGGGGCATGGTATGGTATGGTATGTCCTCCCTGTGGCACAGTCCCTTGTCCGGCCTCAGCCGTTGTTTGTCCTTTTTGAACATTGGACTTCGCTTTGCTTTGCTCTGCTCTGCTCCGCTCTGCTTTTGCCGGGCACTTTCCGGACTCGTCCACTTGGTCCGCTTTTTGTTGTCTCTCCGTATGGCCGTATGTTCCCTCGGGCACTTTAATCGAGTTTATTGCTTGATTCACACAAAGAAGGGGCGGCGGAAGGCGTGGCTAGAACTACTAAAAGCCAAAATCCAGCCAGAACAAAAAAGAAAAATAGAAAACATGGAGAAAAAACAAATGTTAAAACGGGAAACACAACAAAGTTTCAGGAGTACATTCCCCGGGTCCTGGCAGAGTGGAAAGGGTTATTCCTTACATCTATCAAATGTGGCATGCAACAGGCAAACGGATCTCACAAACCTTCCCCGATATTGGCCGAATTTCAAATATTTTCCCAACGAATCAGTTGAGTATTAAAATATTATTAAATTTGCATACAAATAATTCAGCAGATTATATTCCTCTCTATATGGAAAGCTAATCCTTTTGCCTTTCCCTCCCCCTCCTTTCGTGAACCAGAAAATTGAGATATTCCCTCCGTTCCTTGCATCCCTTGCCCCCTGCCCGTCGAGCGGACGGGGCCATAAAAAGTTGCAGCATCATCAACGCCTCTCGAGGGGGCATTGCAGCATGAAGGGTGGCCAAAAGTTTCCCTTTTTGCAGTCGAGAGAGAAAACTTTGTAGCAAATATTTAAAAGAGCTTTTCTTCTGGCATCCCCCCGCCTCCCCCGCCTCCCCTTCCGGGATCTCCTTCTTTCTCCCTCGTTGTCTGTGCAAAAAGAAAACTGCATTTAATGAGCCGCATCGGGTTGCAGAGGAAAAGAGATGAGAGAGAGAGAAAGAGAAAGGAAAAACCAATGCTCGAAAACTTATTTTATGAAAGAGCTGCGCTCTTGTCCTATTTAATTTTAATAATCCTAATCAAGGAGTTGCAAACGTAGTAGCAATGGAAATTATACGAGTATTTCCCCAGCAGCAGCAGCAGCAGCCACTTTCCGCGCCACTTGACGATTCCTTGGCCGGGAAGGATGCTTCAGCGAAAATGCCATAAAACCAAAAGTGCTTTAAGGTCAACGGAGCTGCTCCAGGCAGAGTGAAGTGAAGAAATTCTTTAAAAAGTATTCAAGGGTGAAAGGTCCTGCTGCTGGTCAGTTTTTTAGGAATTCGATCCTTTAAGGCAGCAGACAACAACCTCATGGGCAAACTCCAGTCGAGCATCAATGTGCCGCATCATGCACACGACATGTATGTTGTTGTTTTTGCAGCATTCGCTTGTGCCGCAATGGGAACATCTGGGGGGTCCTTTACAGATGGCACTTGTCAGATTCGTTAGGTTCTAGTATTTATTAAGTATTTAGTAGATCCTTTTCAACCCATAGATCAATATACATTTTTCATTTCGCATAAAGTATGCAAAACAAAACTAGAGCTAAACTTTGTTCATCCTACACATCCTGCACATTTTCAAGCCATCTACAAACTTTTGCCATCATTGTGGGGCTGTGGGTGGGGTGGGGATTGGGGCGGCTGAAGTTTGGAGTTTCACTTGGAGTTTTTGGCTCAAAGCACTTGATGTTGGCCTTCTCTCGGCAGCCCTTCATCATCATCGTCTGGTCTGGTCTGGTCTCGTCTCAGCTCGCCTCGTCTCTCCCAAGGGGGAGGGGGTGATTGAAATCTCCATCATAAATGTTTATAAATACAATTTTCTAGTTGTGGCCCGAAAGTTGTTTTATTGCTGCATTTTCCTGGCTATCTGGCTCTCTGGCTGGCAGCAGCAAACTATGATTTATATATAAATAATCATCAATCTTCCCTAACTGACATCGCTGTTGTTGTTGCTGCTGCTGCTGCATGCAACAGAGAGTGTTGTGTTGCTTTTGTTGTCGCCACAGGTTACTGCCAGGCGAATGAATCTGAATCTGAATCCTGAAGCCAAACAGCCAAGGCTTTTAAATGATTTTCTTTTTGGTATTGGTTATGTCGTTGATTTTCCCTAAAAATCTCATTCCATAACACTGAATATACATTTTCACAGACGAGAGGATTGCGTGTTGCCAGGCAAGTGGGAGTGGGAGGTGGAAGGATGGGCCAGGATGTGTTGCGGCATGTTGTCGTCGTGTCTGTCATTGTCATGTCTCTTCTGTGTCGAACAAGAGTAGACACGAATGAATGCATTTTGTGGAGGCAGCCAACATCAATCGATCGAGTTCAACAAATTCCGATTACAGGGTACCAAAAAAAAAAGGGGCAGGCACAATCGACTAGAAAAGATGTGGAAATATCATAAAGGGTGCACGAATATAGCCCCCAATCGTAGGTATCATTTCCCAACGGGGTATATTACATTCCACATCCAATGCCAATCAATTTGTTCCTCACATTCAATCATTCATTCAGTCATTTATTCATTTATTCCCCTCTGTCTCTCTCGGTCTCTCTCTCTCTCTCTCTCTCATAAGTCTCATAAAACCATTCTCAAATCAAATGAATTTCGGTGCAGAAGAAAGTGATTGAATTGTTTTTTGTTTTGTGGTTATTTTCATTATGCTGTTGACACGTGTCCTCACTGTGTATACGCAATGCATAACCACATTCCGTTGCGTATACGACACGCAGTACACAAAACAAATTGATTTGTTTCCGTTTCGTTAACAACTAAAGGATTTTATTGTAGATTTTCATTGCTTTCACATTTATTCAGGCTAGTTTTCTAAATACAAAAATAGTTATGTCTTTCTTTAGATAGAGAGAGAGTGAGAGAGAGTGAGAGTTCTAAAACGTATTTCAATGACTTTTAAGTTGGCTGATTAAGTTTTTCCTAGCTTTTCTAGTTTTTCCCATTAAAAAAGCTTCAAATTATTAGCCAGAAAAAAGGAAAAGCTGGTTGGGGCCACGCATATTTTAAGTGGCAAAGTTTTCTACCCGGTGAAAGAGAGAAAATTGTTGCCGCTACTAGCAGCATTTGCCATTTGGCCATTTCTACAGGCAAAACTACAGGCAATAAAAAAAAACTACAGCGAGCAGAGTGGAGTGGAAGGGGCACAGGGAGGGGGAGGACAAGTGCAAGTCAAGTAAATAAAAAATTATTGCAAAACTTTGGCCATGCAATAAACGAAGGCAAAAAAAAATTAAGTGAAGAAAAGCGAAGAGCGAAGAGACCTTCTTGAGGAAGGTACGAAAATGGCAGCGAGCAGGCCAGACATCATTCGGGGGGGTGGCGAAGCATGAAAAACGCCGTAAAAAAAAACATAGTTGCAACTACAGGCAGTGGCATAAACAGATCCTGTTCGTACATCCTGCTCTGCGGCACGTCTCCTGACAATGTTGCCCAGACCAGACTCTTTTTTCTTTGTGCCTTTGTGTAATCAACGCAGGTGCCACCGAGTGGGGCCAAACAGTGGCATTGCAACAGATTTTAGGCACAGTTAAAATGCCTCAAGGCCTCCGACCCCCAAAACACTTTCATTTGGCATTTCCTACACGCACACAGCAATTGCTTTCCATGGCCGCCCATCGCTGTGGCAGACGTGACAATGCCACAAAGTTGCCGGCCACTCTACAGTGTGCTCCTTACTCCTTACAGTGGCTCCAAATTCAATCATTAAGAGGTTGTTTAATCGATGACAGCCCAATTGATTTATTATCAAAGTTTAATCGATTTGTGAAAGGCTTTGTGTGTATAATTTGAATATTTAACAAGAAAATGTATCAAACTAAAGGGAAACTGTAGTTCAAAAGGAGAGTTAACATTTTGAGATATGTTTTAAGAAATATAGAAAGGCAATATCACAAAGAGTGCGCTCTTCTATTAGATCAAATTAGAGCACAGCTAGTAGTTTGGCTCTTTGAGCACCTGGCCTTCGAACCCTATGGACCGGTTTCTCCACTTCGAATTAAGTGGCCGATTGGTTGTCGTTCCGAAAATATTAACGACTTGTCGGAAAAACAATTCGCTTTTCTCGAGGCCCTTAATTTGTTGGAACGAAAAAGAATATCAGATGGCCGGCTGCCAGTTAAGAGTTTGAGAAAAATTAAATTTTCGTTTTGGGACACTTTTTCGGTCCGAGAAATTGGAGGGAAACGCACTTTTCAGTGCCTACTTTTAGGCTGCATCAGCAGATCAGCCTTCGACATATAATTAATTACTAAATTAATTCAAATAAATTATTTAATTTTCTTTTATAATTATAATATTATTCCAATCCAACTTTTAAACCCTATACAAATAGGTTCAAATTTTATAATTGTAATGCTTTTGTTTTATTACAACAATTGAAGCGTATTCATTATTCAACTAACTTTTAGGGAATACTCCCCACTCCCCATTCTGCACTCTCCAGCTTCCTCCCCTCCCATTATGTATCGAACTTTTCAATGAAGTTTCTCCATTTTGCCCCACGCATCCCACTGTCCACTGTCCAGTGTCCACTGTCCAATGTCCATCTCCGGGCAGTTATTAGAGGAGCCGTCTTGCAGCTATCAAATTGCCATAAAGGCGGATGTTAAACGAAGTTGCCTGCCGTAAACTGGCCTTACTATACGGCCATCTAGTCCTTGGTCCTTGCTGATGCGGATGCCAGCCAGTCGATGCTAGTCGGGGACTAGCAGCCTCAATTAGCCCCCAGCCAGGGGCTGCCTGATTAGAGGGTGGGCTAAGGCCGATGGTTGCATGGAATTTTCCATCACAGTTTGGGATCTGCTTCTCTGCCTTTCCCTTTCTTCTCTTTTTTTCATTAGCTAAGTGGCAGAGTGCCCCCCGAAACAATATAATTTTCATTTGTCTTCCTTTCTGTAATTATTTTCAATATAAAAGACAGAAAGAGAGATACAAGAGAGAGGGATAGAGAGAGAGAGAGAGAGAGAGGTTGAGGGTACTTGTATCCCTCATCTTTTTGTGGTGGGTATTAAGGGAGCGTTGATCTGTGCCATCTGCCTGCACACTCCAACCTCCACAGAGTGGCATAAATCACACAGAAACACTCCAGAATGGGGATAATTGGATGAGAATTGAGATATTCAATTCAAATTCTGTCTCCCTCCCTCTCTCTCTCTCTTGTCAAGTGCATCTCATAGGAGTAGATGCAAACGGAAGGGGGTGCACCATTCCTCCATTCCCCCATTCGCGCCCATTCAATGACCCAAAACAGGAGAACATTTCAATGATGTTAATTCCTTGCTGGAGAGCACTTATTTCCTTCAATTTGTTTGGATTACGACGAGTACATCACATAATGCTCGTATTTATTATCATTTATCATCGCATAAAACATTTTACGAGCCCAAAGCAAATTGTCAAACAAAAAGCGCAAGGCGCAGGGGAAAATTTGAAAATAATGGAAAAACGTGACCCAAAAGAAAAGGCACTCTTGCCATCAAACAGAACTGGGGCAAGGGGCAAAGGCGAATCCTTTAACAGGAAAGATACAGATACAGAGATAGGGAGACAGAGACAGAGATTGGAAGACAGAGAGAAGATGTGCGGGTTCGGGGGTTAGAGTGTTGACTGAGGGACATCTGTCAGATACACAGCCTGAAGCGATTTTGTGGTTAACTTCGGTGGTAAGCCACAAAGTTTTTGTTCTCCCAGTGATGCTGCACTTGACAAGTCTCCTCTCTCCTCTGCTCTCCTCGGCTCTCTCTCTCCTCATCTTGCAGTCGTTGCTCATTAAAAAAAGAACAGCAAAAAAAACCCCCACCTGTGCCTCTTCTCCACTTCGAAATATGTATGTGTATATATATGTATGTATGTATTTGCTCTGAGCCATCAGATGCAGCAGCAGCAGTAGAGGAGGAGGCAGCGGTGCAACGGGAGCAGTGTCCACGTAATTGAATCACCCTCGAGAACATATTAAAACCATCCATGAGGACAGCAGCTCCACTCGTATCTCCCTCTCCCTCGCCCTCTCACTCTCTCCCCTCCTTGGACCATTGTCCGAATGCGGTCTGTCCTTCGGACACAGAAATGACCAGGATACCAGCAGCAGGACTTAACTCCACTCTTGTGCCTCTCCCCTACCTTTTCCCCTCCTTTTTCCCTCTGTCTTTTGTTTTCTCGAACGAACTTTTCAGTTCCATATGTTTTCCCATTCACTTTGTGCGGTGCGGCCGATCGATTGGTAAAAAATATTCATTTGGGGTAAGGATAATTCTCTGGTGTAATTTTATTCATTCATATCGCCAAGTAATATCGAATGAATGCCAGATATTGAATGGGAATCGATGAATGAATTAAAGTCCGATTTTTAAGGGAAAATCTGCTAACGAATGAATGTATTCGGAATTATTCGGAAAAACACAATTGATTACTGTATTTTCACTTTTTTTTGGCTTTAAGATAACATTTCGAATAATATGGAAGAAGAATAATATAAATACAGTCGAACTTCTCTATAACGAACTTCCCTATAACGAAGTTTTCTATATAACAAATTTATTTCCGGAACACAGATTTTCGTTCATTTTTTAGAACGTTTTGATCTCATTATAACGAATTTTTGTTTTCCTTTTCGATCTCGCTATAACAAATTTTTTTTTCATTTATTTTGCTTCTGTTTTCCTACCAAAACAAAGGTAAAAATATATGTGGAAAAGTCCCGAACTATAAGTGTGTTCTTTTATTTTAAAGTAAGATAAACGTAAAAGCAATTTCATTTTACGAATTCTATATAACCAATTTTCCCTATAACCAATTTTGCCTATAGTCAATAAATATTAGTCATCGAAGATTATCATTCATCGAAAAATAATATCAAAGAATATCAATTACCAGAAAAATGTTATTGGAGAAGTTTAGTTATCGAATGACATAAATTATGAAAGAAAATCAATACCAGTTATCGAGAAATATCAGCTATAAAATAAGATATTTTATGATATTTGTATTAGAGAGCTGTTTCTTGCAAGTAAACCCTAAAAACGGAAATGCCCACTCGGAAAGTCCCACGTTTTCACCTGCACTTTAACAATCCATCTTTATGCCATCAATTCGATGCCACTTCTTTGATTCCTGCAAGGATTATGGCTTTTTGAGAGAGTGGATCAATCAAAGTCTTGCAATCCCCAAACCGAATATTGTTGAAAGGGTACACGACCTGACGACATTAAGGAGTTTAACTTCCGTAAGCCTCTCCCCAATGCAACTCTTCCTTTTTTTTTCCCCCTCTTTGTTTTTGTTGTTGTTGTTGGCCAGTGATTCAACAAGATGTTGTTGTTGTTTTTGTTGTTCGTTCACGTTCTCGATGCAGTGGAACAGGTTCTTCGGACGAGCCAAAGAACAAAGCCAAAGGAGGAGAGGCACGAACAGAAAACAAGAAGAAGGGAAAAATCACGTCTGATAAATAAAATGTATACATATCTACACATATAAATATATAGAGAGAGAGGCAGATATATGTTCTGTATATATATATATATAGTATGTATGTAATTTATATATTTAGATATATCTTCGAGTCCCCCTTGAATGTTGCGTCTCTGGCGGCTGCTTCTGCTTTTGCTGCTTCTGCTTCTGCTGCTGTCTGCCTGCATGCCTGATTGCTGTGTGCACTTGGCGCGCTTATCATTTCGTGTGCTCTGACCCGCTCCCTCAACCCCCCCTTCCCTGCTCCCTCTGCCAAGAAGTTGGCCAAAAGCACACAGGCCAGAAGAAGGTACTGTGAATGCTTCGTTATGCTGCAGCTCCTTTAGGCCACTCTATTGCCTCTCTCTCTCTCTCTCTCTCTCTCTCTTTCTCTGATTCTCTGATTCTCTGTGTCATTGCAAATGCAGAAATTTGATGCCAGCTGCAGCTTGTTAGGCTCTGAAACCTTTTTCTTAACGTTTTTTTTACTACTGATTTCCAGCCATTTGTGTTTGCCTTTTCCTTTGTGAGTTTCGTAATTAACAATCGTCGGTTTTCCACATTAATGGCCCAAGGAAACAGAAAAGAGAAACAGAGAGAGGGAACTCAGGTTTTGGCATTTTCTTGGGACCCCAAAGTCTGTAGAACCCTCTCTTCTCTTAACCAGTTAATCCAAAATAAAGCTTTGATCTAAAGGACACCATCTTGTTGTCCACTCAAGCATATGGATGGTAACCCGATACAATCATCATCATCATCAGCATCAGCATCTTGAGAGGCACCACCTGAGACCTGGGACCTGAAGACCCTTTCGGGCAGGCCACTTCTATTATTTATGAACTCTTTTGGGAGGGCTAAACCCTTTTTTTCCACTCACTTGACACAAGCTTGAAAGCTTTAAATCCATCCACACACACATAGCGATAAAGCAAACTAATCGCATTGGAAATCCATCGAATCATGGCCAGAAGACATTAGAATGTGATTTTCTCCCAGAGAGAGAGAGAGAGAGAGAGGCTGTAAATGTGCAATAATTTATTCAAATTCCCCAACGTGTGCTGTTGCTCTTGTCATTAATATTTACTCGATTTGATTTGAGTTTGAGTTTGCTCTTACTACAAGCATCTTTTGGGTCGTCAGGCCATTAAGTGGAGGTCCCCCAGTCCCACTCCCAGTCCCAGCAGGTCTGCCTGATGCGTGGGCTGTCCGGGCTCTGCTCCGGCCCACCGCTCTGTTCTTGGAGAGACAGACTTTCAAAGTCGTTAACCGGGCACAGACCAGGCCGGGCCCGGCCAGCCAATCAACTGGGTAAACTAGTTTAGTTTAGACTCAAAGATTCAGATAGATTTCTGGGTGGGGAGGGGGTCGGGGAGCAGATCGGCGGCCAGCAGACAAGTTCTCTGGGGCGGTATCTGGTATAAATTATGAAAATGCATATTAAACTTTATTTCGAGCACATTTCGGGTGTGACATTTAATTGGGCTACTGAAATGTGGCACTTCCATTTGATTCCCCTACCCCTCTTCTCCCCTCCCCTCCCCTCCTGCCGCTCTATGAAACCTTGTTTTCGTGCAAAAACCACTTTATTTTGACCAAAAATATTTATATAAGAAATATGGGATCGCTGAAATCGGTTGAAACTTTATCAATATTTAACTATTTATTTATTCCGCGAATATATTTCTATGTTTATTTAATGTTTCATTGAAACCATAAAGAGTTTCCCTTTTTTGATTGGGTAAACCATAAATATTAGCATTCGTACTCCCTACAATTTATTTGATAAGAGAGAACAATGAAATGCATTCATCAGAGTCTCCCAGAGTCTATCTATTCCACTCACTCGCCTTAAATTAACCTTGACAGATCACATAGATGGGATGGGATGGGATGGGGGGAGGGCGGATGCCATTGCATAGTCAATTGCAAAGAAGAAATTGTCGACAAAAACAAAAACAAGCAAAAAAACACCACACAGCCAGAGAGAGGAGAGGTCTAGTCGTCTTGATTCCAATTTTTGTTTCATTTTCTGTATTCTCTTCTGTTCTGTTCAGTGCCATTTTATTTTGCGTAAAACAACAACAACAAAAGTAAACTTTGACTTTTGCGGGATTTTTGTTGTTGTAGTTGTAGTTGTGTGTGCTTTAAGCACGTTTCTGGTACCGTTAAAGCGATAGCGAAACATGTAGGATATATTTACGTACACGCGGACACGGTTAATGAAATTTGCTTTGATACTTGTCTCCCCCTCCTTTTTTTGCTTTTAAATCGTATTTAGATTGCTTGAACGAAATTCAATTATTTCTTGAGAAAATCATAAATCTATCATAAATATCACGCATATCATATGTACATATGTATGTGTGTATGAGTATGTATATTTCGTCTGTGTGTGTACTTCCTTATGTGTATGCACGAGTAGCGTAAACCGAAATTTCATTTCTGGGGTAAATGAATAAATGATTTCCTCTTCACTTCCTTCTGCTCGCCCTTCGGGAAGAGCGATAAATATTTATGGGGCAATTTGGAGCACATTCCACGACATCACAAGAACTCCTCTCTCTCTGTCACTCCTTTTCCCTCCTCCACCCGCTCTCTGCTTTTTGTCTTCTTTTCATTCGTTTTCTCCCACACCCACACTTCAGTAAGCGCAACATATGTGACACATGTCAATATCATCATACCCCCCGCCCCCTCCACTCCTTATCATGCTTGCTGAAGCCTCTGCTGCCTTCCAATGATTCCAATTTCCATAGATGAGTTTCCCCCTCTTTTCACACAGTCTTTCTCTCTGCCACTCTTAGCGGCCATTGATAGGCCATGATGTATGTATAAATATGTATGTACATATGTATGTACTCACATGTCGGATATGTTACCTTTAGAAAGTGTAAACCTCAGCCGACAGCAACAACAGTTGCAAAGCTCTTAAGCTGCTCAGCTTTGAAAGCTTAACGCACTTGGGCAAGAATCAAAAGAGCCAGCTCAAGCGGCAGCAGAGACTGACGCAGCAGGAGCAGCAGAAGGCGAAGCAGAATCCGAAGCAGAAGCAGCGGAAGCCAAAGCAGCAGCAAAAATTGAATGAGAAATAAATATAAAAAAAAAAAAACTGCTTCAACGAATTAAAAGTGTATGATGCTGCGGCGGCGGCGGCGGCACTTCTATGGGGGTAAGGCAAACATTAACCCTTAGTTGGCCCATGGTTAATGGGCGCATCACTTGAGAATCTATTCATATGCTCGGCATTCAAAACCATTCAAAGCAGGGGAGCACATGCATATCTGTATCAAAACAAATTAACATTTTCTAAAGAACGAGTGCTACTCCCTCTCAGTTCCTCCGATTCGCTGGCTCTTTGCATTTCTTTGAGCTGTGATTCATAGCTGGGTAGATTATAAACACATGTTTCAGGGTTCTTCTATATATCATATATTATATTTGTGTTATTATAATTGCAAGTGGCTTGTCAAAGGTTCTCTAATATTTATTGTGATTAAAGAACAATATTCTAACACGCTCTCTTACAAATTGACGATCGATCCCCTAAAGATCTGTAAAACGCAAGAGCGATGAATAATAAAACAGAGCTTTATCGGGTGAGAGCTTACGGAGAGAGTGAGAGAAAAAAGAAGGGCATTTATTTTATTTATTTATTATTTTTACATTACTTTAAAACAATTATATCTCGTTCTGCTCCGAACAAAATTTTGGTTTAATTTTGAACTGAACAAATACGGACTGTTCCTCTAGGGTCTATCCAAAACCTCCAAAGTGTTAAATTTTTGATAGGGATAGGCACTAATAATTAATACAATTATTATAACAGTCGAACTTCTCTTTAACGAAGTTTTCTATATAACGAATTTATTTCCGGATCACTGAATTTTCGTTCAATTTTCAGTACATTTTGATCTTGCTATAACGAATTTTAAATAAAAGGTAAAAATATATGTGGGAAAGTCCAGAACTATAAATTAGTGCTTCCCCTACAAACATACTAATAATTTCAAAGTAAAATAAACTTAAACAAAATTTCATTTTACGAATTCTATATAATTTTCCCGAATTTTGTCGGATTCCAATTAGATCCGTGTCTACTTGGTTCACCACAAACAAATTTATAGGCGCAATTCCCATTTGATTTTCGAATATTGGGGGGTTTATTTTTTGTTCTCTCGCTGGCCCAATGATTTGCCAGCATTTGACAGGCGTGCATCGGAGGGAAAGGGGGAAGTGGCAATGGCAGTGGCCCCATCGGAACATCGGGGCTATTAAGCTGTCAAACATGGCCATCCCATCATCATCAGTCAACACAGCAATTACAACAGAGAGGAGCCCCCCTAACGATTCTCCCCCTACTGTTCCCACTATTCCCAGTTCTCCTTGTCCGATGCCTGTCCAAATGCTCTTCCGTTCTCCGTTCTGCGTTTCGAATTTGTCTGTTTACTTTAAGCTTCAAATTACGCTTAAATTGTTTTTACGCCTCTCTTCGTCCCCACTCGAGCAAAGATCTATAAAAAGCTTTTGACGAAATCAATACCAAAAGAAAACAAAAAAAATACAAGAAAAACAAACCAAAGAAGAACAAAAAATTACTCCAAAAGAAAAAGAAATATTTCTTATATTTTCCAAGGATTTGCGAAGAGACTGGGGAATACGCTACAATTAAAATTTTAAAGTTTACAAATTATATTTCCTGAATTGGACGATGATACATAATGTAACCTATATTTTTTCAATATTTTTCTGACTTTAAGGTTTAATAAATTCTCCCGAAATAAAGTCAAATTGTATTTTTTCGTGGATGCAATGGAGAAATTATTTTATTAGTTTTCTAACTTTTTTTTGATAATTTTTGATCCATTCCATTAGTTTAAAGACCATTATTTTCTGTTATATTAGGCTCATTCTCTTCTATTATATTCGTCTCTGTAGATTCAATATATATTCTCCTATTCACCTGCCAACTCTCAGCTGCTTTTCTGGGCTGTAACTATCCCCAGAGCTCTCCCTCGTAAACATTCTGTAGCACATTCTCTAGAGTCTAGAGCATTCTTGCTATAGCAACAAAAATTTGCCACATCATTCTCTCTCTCTCTCTCTCTCCGCCTCCAGAGAGGTATAGCTGTCTTTCAAGCCCCCTTCTCCCTCTCTCACCACCCACTAAGGCTCATCGGCGCCTCCGCTTGGCTCTCCCCTGTCATCTGCCAGTCTGTAGAAGCAGCAGCAGCATTGTCTATGGCCATCAATAATTTATGCATTCAGCCATCAATCACTTTGAGCTGCTTTTGCCTCAACTTAGAATTGAGTGAAATGCTCGCTTTTAGGGCCAAAGGGAGGGGCAGATGGACAGGGCAGGGTCCTAGCCAAAGTAGAGAGTCAGTCAAGTGTGACCCTCCTCCAAAGGCGCAAATGGGTTTTGGTTCGGTTTTTGGTTTGAGTTGCGGAGAGCAGAGGAATGTGCTCAATTTTTGCTTAGTTTTCAAGCAAATTTTACTTAGTATTTTATTTACAATTCTTGTACATTTCTTTGTTGGCATTTCATTTCAGTTTTTGCTTTGTTCGCAAATTTCTACGCCCAAAAAAGAAAGCTGGGCCAACTTTTTCTGGCTTTGGCCTTTTGTAAATTTGCAAAAATTGCTTCCTTATTTCATTTGTTGGCAAATAAACTGAAGGAATAACATCTTTGCATCTTCGCAAAACTCCCAACCTTCCAGCCATATGTTTCAATTCGTATTTGCGTTCCGTTTTCCCACATTTTCCGCTTTTCCAATTGGGCCAAAAAGACATTCGAAACAGCTGACGGTGCTGGGGCATTTGATTTATGTAAAGTTGTTGCCTAAATTGATTTGCAATTGGCAATTTCCTTTGTGCGGGGGAGAAACAAAAGCCAAAACCCCTACCCCGGCATGTGGGGGTAGGGGTGGAGGTCGGGCGGGGCACCTCGCGGCGTAACCAGCTGTTATGTAAATCCACATCTCACATATGGAGGCGTCAATGTGGCTCAAGTTGTTAACAGATCCGCCCCTCCCTGCACGTGCTTCCCCACTCCAATTTGGAATTTTCAATATGTGGAAAAAGAGGAAGAGAACGAAGATGTGTGGGTGGGAGCAGATGCCTGGCAAAGTTCATGCCACCAAAGCAACAGACAAAGCGAAAACTTGTCAGGACTGAGCAATTCAAAGAAATCAACGCGAAAATATCCTGTATTCCATTCTTATAAGCACGAACAAAGATTAATCTATTTATATCCAGCTAAATAAGTGGAAAATTTTAAAATCAGGATGCAAAACATATTACCAGTGTAATTTTGGCTGTGTATCAATTCTGGCCACGAGATTATTCTCAGTGTAGTAAATTAGTAATAAGGTGACGTAGTCACCACATGTGCTCTCTTTTGAGGACCATCCGTTTGTCAGTAAGCATGAAAAGAGCTTAACTCTCTGAGGACTGAAAGATAGTGGATGGTCCTCACCACAGCGAACGACGTTTAAACTCCTTTTTGGTTGTGTGCCGGTATTCTTGTTATTTTTCGAATTATACTTCTTTTTTATACTTTCTTCTTTTTTTCTTTTTTTCGAAGAGAGTGCCAGCGATAGGCAAATGTCTGCCCACGAATTGGCAAAGGACAAAGGACGGATATAAAGTATATACCCTGGAAAGGCAACCCCAAAACACCATTTAAATGATATCGAGTTTCTTTGGTGGCAAGAGATGCCTGCATGTACTTAACACGAGTCGTTTTTTGTGTACTTTTGTTGTCTCTGTTTTTTACGAGTACGAGTATCTCAAATGGTGGAAGGCTGAGGGGCAATTAGTTAATGAAGAAGCGCCAAGCATGAACCATGTTGAGGCGGCCAAAATGCAAATATGTATATTTACACCCAGAAATACTTGCACGAACTTTATGTACGTTCTGGTCGCCTAATGTATGTATATATATGTATTTATGCAGACAGACGAGTGACAAATGAGAGACAGGAGGAGGCAGGAGGCAGGAGACAGGAGGCAAGACGGAGATGTTGTACTTAATCAAATTACAGCACTAATTAATTTCAATTGCTCTTGTAATGGGATTCTTGGGCAGAAGATGAACCCGGAACACGAGAAGACTTTCAGGAACGAAAATTCGAGCGGCAGACATAAGGATATATTTAAGACTTGATTTAGCCGTAATTTCGTTGCCATATTTTCCCATTCACATCCCAAGGTGGCTGCTGCCACATCAACTACCAAGGACTGCCGCCATTCTGTTGCAAGTTCATGGCAAACAATTGATTTGGCAGAACAGCGTAAAACTTGGCACCGGCAAAGGGACGCGGCTGCACAGCGGGCACAGCGGGCACACAGAGAGGAGGAGAGAGGGGAACAGCCACAATGAAACAGGAAACCGAATCCCACTCAGCAGCAGCAGCAGCAGTCTAGGCCATGACCAACGTGCAATGTGGTTGCAACTCTAGACAAAAAGCCAAGTCAGCAAAAGACGGCGCGCCGCAGACAGGCAAACGGTGCGTTGCGGTGCGGTGCGGTGCGGTGCGGAGCGGAGCGAAGCGGGATGTGGCAGCCAGTCGGGGCAGATGTGGAGGCATTAATAATGAAAACATGCAGGCAGGGCTCCTGTGACTGCTGCTTCTGCGTCTGCGGCTGCCACTGATTGAAACTGAAAGGGCAACGGGCGCAGCAGAAGGCGCCAATGAGGTGGGGGGGGAGGGAATGTTTTCAAGAAGTATTTACATAGCACATGAATGGAAATATGTACCCCAAAGCAGAGCCATCGGATACCCTGCTTTGCAGAGGGCACACTGGACTCTAAAGCCCCGACAAATAACGTCATGCCCGCTCTTGGAAAGGGTATACGAAAAATGCCCCGTGTGTTCGCGCATGAAAAGTTACTCCCTGGATCGAGTAATGCGCGCACTTAATGAGCAACAAAGCGACCTAATGAAGTACTCAAGGCCCCTCCACCGACCCGGACCCGGACCCCGAAAGGCGGCAGCATTCCCAACTTTGCCACCCACCTCCTCTCGCCGCAAAGTTTCCGGCAAAAGTGCGGGCCAGAGGGAGGAGAGGAGAGGAGAGGGAGGAGGAAGACTGGCTATTGAGAAAACTTAAATCTTAAAAGTTTCATAAATTCAACGGCGAAAACGAATTTGGAGCCAATTGCCAAAGCGGAAATGGGAATCAGAATCAGAGCCAGAGCCACAGAGCAAAGGAAAATGTGTGCAAACGCTGGAGGAATTGTCGAAAGATTAGAACATTGCTTTTGGGCAATAAACAAAAGAGAGGAGTGTAATTTTCATTGGCAATCCGTACAATCCGTGCCATTTCCCATATATTTAACGTAAACAAAACCCAAATAAAATGAAGAAATTCTTTGAATTTTGCAATATATATATATAAAAAAAAATCCCAACGAAATTCAACATGTTTACTCGACAGACACGCATATTAGCTATAGGAAATAGATGCTCCAGTGATCTCCAATCTCTGTATATGTATATGTATATGTATTTGGGCTGGGCATCTCCTAGTCGACACCTCCGTTTTCATTGTTGATTTTTCACAAATATGTAATTTCAATATTTTTCCTGTTGCCGACACAGCTGTAGGCTGTTGATTATCAAATAAATATACATACATATATAGAATTTTAGCAAAATTTCAGCCACATTTTCATGGCCTGTTGACCGAAGAAGGATTTGTGAATTTAAAGTATGGCCTAAGGCTGTCTATTTGTATTTATTTAGTTGGAATGTCTTTAAATACAACTCATATTATGGCATTAATTTCCATCCTTCGAGCCATTGCCATTGCCAGACATTCAAGTCTGTTACTTATGTAGGAAATATAATATTCAAGTATATTAAAGTCATTTCCCACTACTAAAGTGTGAAAATCATAAATAAAATGTATTACAGCACAAACTATGTACATATTCATATGCATGACTAAATTCAAAGATCTGAACACGATATGTACTCGTAAATAGTTAAAGTGCTCGAGGCTTTTGCCTCAAAAATACACAAATACATATACATACATATATAAAAAATAATGTATATGCTGTCTGAATTGCTGGCACTTAAGCGCTGCTGATTTGATTTGTTCGTAGTCGTTGGCTACGCTATGATGATGTCTCCGCGGCGTATACGTAATTTGTGTGTGTGGCATATAAAACTCAATCTTGCGGTCTGACGCTGCTGCCATTGTGTATCATAATAATAATAATAATAATAAATTTGTAAGCGCAATTGTGATAATGGCCACAATTTGCCGTACTTAATGCATTTAATGTATCGCACAATTAGACGGAAGATATTTTGGTCAATTTAATCCGCAGGCGGTCATCGGTCAACGGAGAGGGAATTTACCTGAAAGGATAGAGAAGAAGAAGCCATTTAGTAAATCATATTAATAATGCTTAAAGGATACGATTAGACGATTCAAGCGTAGATAGAGGTTTCCTCTGACATACATAGTCCTCTTGCAAGCAAATTGTTTCTGTGCCAATATCCCCCCGATGCTGTTTTACCTTTGACACCTGCCCCATCTTAAATTTCAATTTCAATTGCATCCTGTCGCAGCCGCAGCCCCAGCCACAAGGATATCCAAAAGCAGAGACACATTGACTTTAACCCGAGCCCCAGGATGGCGCCCACACACACACACACACACATAAATCTCCACGCGAACGACAGGCTCTCTGCGGCTCTCGAGACGGCTATAGATAGTGTGTGGTTGGTGTCTCCTTCTGGCGAAATTTATTATAAAATTCAATCTTTTTGGCCAGCTTTGAACCGGGGCTGTGGTTGAGTGCGGCGGCAGGGAGAATACTTTCTACTCCGCCAAAGTGTCGAAAGAGAGCCCGTGATAAGACGAATGGGAAAACGAAAGCCTAGCAAAAGGTATTTAAATCGTTTTTAATGGAAAAATATGCAAAGCAGCAGAGGCAGCAGCGGCAGCGTTTCCGTCAAGGAGGAGTCGACGAGATCCACGTAAGCCACCGATGGTTGGCAGGCTGAGGAAGCAGACAAATCTCTGCCGACTGCCCACAAGACACAGCAGGAGCTGTGCTCTCGTCCCTCCTCCTTCATTAAAATTCCAGGCATTTTCACTTAGGGAGGGAAAACCCGAGACAGAGACAGAGAGAGAGAGCAAGAGCGAGAGAGACAAGCAAATGCTGACACACTTTAAAACAATTTTCTGGCTCCACCAACACGTCGCCTGTCGCCTGTCGTCTCTCGGTCCAAGGAGGACTTGGAGGAGCTTGCACACCAATCCTTGTCATCCCGAAGTGTGTATGCAGGACATATGACAAACTTGACGTAGCATGTCAAAAGATTTGAAGCCAATTTGTGCGGGAGGAATAGTAGCAGGAACGGAAGGACGAGAAAGTACAGGGGGAAACACACAGCCGGAGATGGGGAGAAGAGGGTGGTGAAGCAGGAGAAATGAAACGAACAGAACGTGGAGGATGTGGAACAGTGGAACACAGTTTGAATGGAAAATTTCCATACCGGTAATGGGTTTTAAATACCAAAAATAATAACTTAATTTCCACACAAAAACGAATGGAATAAAAAAATCAAAGAAAAATTATATCCAATAATGTAATAGAAATTGTGTCATCATAATCCTATTAACATTTGAAATTTTGAAACAGCTTTCTTTTGAATATTATTTATTTGTTGGGTAGGGAATTTTCTCTACTAAATTGTACATATTTTCTATTCAAAATCTAATTAAAATTACACAATAAATTGCATTAAACAATTATGAACATTTTCGGCTCCTAATTGGATGGCAAATACCATTAAATAATTCTCATAATTTACACATTGTATGTATGCATAATATTTTGCCATAAATTTGCCGCTCTAATTAGTGGGCGGACGACGGGCATCGGTGGGGGGAGGGTGTGATAGCATACATATGCCAAACGCATATTAAAACTGTTTAAATTAGTTGAAGCTTTTTCATTCTGCACGTGAACAGACCTGCACAGACTTGAACAGTTTTCTTGAACAAGTCCTAAAGTGGCCCTAAAGTGTTGGAGAGACAGGGACAGAGCTGAAGGGTTAGAAGGAGCAAACGGACAGACAGATAGATAGGGGGAGCCGAAGAACTACCCACAAAAGTGCAGTTTGTTTACATAGGAAAGGCAAAGAAAAGGGAGGAGGAGGAGAAGGAAGTAGAAAGGCAAAAGAAAGAAGGCAAACCATTGGCACTACTATAAAATTAAGATTAAAAGCTGCAGCTGTAAATGAGTCTCAAGCCGCCAACAAACCCGCTCCCGTTCTCACTCACTCTCCCGCCGTTCCTGCTTGTATTTGTCTAAGGTGAGAGAGCAGCAGCTGGGTGTCTGTGTATGTGTGTGTGTGTTTGCTAGCGGTGCGGGTGCGCCTCACGACAGACAGAGATAGCGACAGACCAGAGAGGGGCTCTCCCTTTTTTTTTCTTCTATTCCTTGCTCCCTACTGCTGCTCATTTTTGTACATACCCTTTCAGAAGGTATTATGATTCGACAATGCAATGATGTAACGTGATCACATCACTATCACACACACATCTTCATTGAATTATCGATTCAAAACCTATCTACATATGTATTTCTTAGAAAACTGTTTCAATCTTTTCTGCAAGGGTATTGAAAACTTCATCAATGCCCTTATACTCTTTATGTCCTGTCTCATTGTCCCTTAGATTAGCTGGAGGATACTGGGGGATCCTTTTGTGACTGTGCGAGGAAATTAAAAATCTTTCTTTCCGCCCAAAAACACACACACACACAGCGCAGCACAAGAAAAAGCAAAAGCAGCAGACAAATTGAAACAAAGCGCTCTGCTCTTTTAATTTTCTACGATGGACAACAAAATAATAAAACACAAAGCACAGCAGCAGCAACAAAAAATGGGGGCAACAAAAATGAGAGCAAGGGAGACAGGGGCTGCGGGCTGGGGGCGACCTTTTTTCTACATTTTTATGATGGAAAATCCAAGCCCAAACCCCGACTAAAGCCCAAGCGAATTGAGGCCAGCAAATGTCAAAGGCCATCCAGGGACCGAGATAGAAACTAATCATTATGTTTAGTTTAAGTTTAGTTTGAATCAAATTCCAAGCCAAAATCCACTTCCACACTTTGATAACCTTTCAAGAATATATGTATGTATGTATGTTCCTCAAGGCGAAGCAAACAAATTGCATTATCAGCTGTAGTTTTTAATCGGTAGTTTTTTTTATGACTCCAGAAATTTTTTACTTTTACCATCATCTTAATACAGATTAATAAAGATTAATGACACTGCCCGTCATTACGTTAGCGCCTCCTCCTTACATTCACCGTCAATGTTAAATAATATCTAAACCATTTGGGCTGCAGCTTTGCAATTTGTATCTATAATACTACAATGAATTCTCTTTAAAATAAGACAGAAGTGGCAGTTATTATTCCATGCTATCCGCCTAAAAATAAATTAGGAGCACAGCCCAATTTCAAAATAAAATTAAAACCTATTTAAGAAATAAGTGAGTTATTAAAATAAATAAATTAATAGCCTTAAATTGAAAAAAAAAACACCAAATTTATAAGAACAGTGTATTAGCGGTGAATAGAGAAAAATCACCCTTGGAATCATTGAACTCTATTTTCCAATATCTCTCTATAAAGATGTGTCTATATATGTACATATACATACATATATATACATATGCAGTATAGAGATTGTAATCTTATTTAGCAATCAATCAATAAAACATTGTATCACATATATACTTAATGGATGTCTGATTGTATTTTAGTTCATTCTGGAACCCCTGAAAGTTGATGAAAACATTCCCATAGCCAGTAAAATAAAAGAACAAATTAGTAGAACGAGTGGAACGAAAGAAAATATGTGCATGTACAAAAAGCTGCGGGCGCCTGCACAACAACAAAAAAGGAAAAAAGAGTTTTCCTATTTTTCCCTGGCCAGGATATGCCACTCTCTTTTGAAAAAATAGGCAATGCAGTGGGAAAAAGGGAAATAAAAATATTGTTTTTGCTTTTTCGATTTTCTCATGTAGAGAAAAATGATTAACAAAGATTGATGAAATGCAAAGGGAGCGGCCACAGGGGGTGTTGGCCTCTATATATATTTTTCCCCCCGATTTGGTGGTGACTTTTTGACTTTTCTATCGCGAGGGTTGTGACCGGATTTGGGAAGAGCTCTCCAGAAAAATGTACTACCCAAAAAAGGGTGTCAAGTCATTTGCAGCAAGGTCTATAGGAAATATTATGCACAGGCCTTGAAAGCAATTTTCCAACGCTCAAAAAGTACGACTCAAGAAAACTTTAATATTTAGAAAATAAATACCTTTACTTATAGTACAAATTTAAGCAAATACTATTACACAGGTTTTCCTTCTACCAATCCAGTTTGGCGATATATGTGCTTGGCAAATGTTCAACTGCAAATATTGACAAAATAAAGTGTTTTTGATGCCCAGGCGGGCCCCAAGGCATTCAACATTCAAAAAACCATTTTCCAACATTTTTTCATTACCTTTTTCCCTCAAAAGGGAGCTGGTATCCCGCCAGGAACATATCATATATTGAATTGCATAAATGATGATTTTTTTTATTTTTTATTTTTTGTGGCACATCGGAGATATCATTGTTGTCAATCATTTGTCAATTTGGCACTCCATCAATTACAGATTGTTGTTTGTATCTGTATCTGCGACACATTCCATGCTGTTTTTTTTTTAATGCAATTTCAGGTCATGTAATAGATCTCTGATATAAATTTCAGGCACACACACACTGCGATAAATATACATATATATATATATATATATGTGTGTAGGTAAATACATATATTTATTAATGGGAGAGCATGAAAATTGAAATTGAAATTCATTCGACCCGACGACTATCGACTGTCAACAGGGAAGTGTGGGGGGAGGGGGGGCCAGCCAGGGCACGGCGGCATGTATCCATAAATTCAGATCCATTTTCAGATTCAGATTCGGATCCAGAGCGTATGTAAGGGGAGTGAGGCGCTTTAATTAAATTGAAAAATTGTTCGCCAGGGCGCAAATTACACAAATCATCATCGACGGTGGGGGGTCGGAAAAAGATGGGGAACATGAATGGCAAAGTTTTCATTGTTTTATTGCTTTTCCTCGTTTCATGTTTTTTCCTCCCCCTGTGTATTTATTGCTTTATTATTTTTCACAATTACCAAATTTAATTGAAAATGCTGATAAAATAAAACGATTTTTTTACTGCTCCCTCTCACAGGATCCTATTTTTTTATAAAGCCAAAAGGCAGCTTTCATAAATTGAACCCATTTGATTGATGGCGGAACGCGAAGTAGAATTGATTGTTGACGGGAAGGTGTTTATGAAAGAGATTTGGGGAATAAAGGAAATTGATTTCAATAGGGTTTTTTTCTGTTTTTTTTGAGTGTAGAAAACTCCTGCCTAAAGTTCTCCCTGCGATGGCGATAAGTTGCCGTTGAAAAAGCTGAAAAATTGCTGCATATACGAATTTTCTCCAGCGTCAACGCCATTTGCCTGCTAACTTCTTTTGAGACTAAACGAAAAACTAAACTGAATTTTCTAGTTTTCTGGTAAGTGAGACACACTACGAGTAAGGGTGAGACACAGCATGAAAAACTTTTGCTAATCATTCAACCCAAAGCGATCTCTGCGGGACCGGCTCCTCCTCCTTGAAACAGTCTGCGCTAAAAGTTTGCACATTAAAATTGGCGCTAAAACTAACAAACTTTGTCAGCGCGAGTAAAGAGCAACAGAAATCCCTCTTCATCTTTTTCGAGTCCTCTCTGCTTTAGTCCATACCATCCACTTCTCCCACATAACGCGCTCGAAAACTTCTCAAAATTAACTAAAGGGGAAGTAGAATCTAGGAGTACGGAACGGGGACGGACGGTACGGAGTCGGTAGTGGATATGTGGGGTGTGTGAATTTTTAGATGATTTATAGGGCAAAACATTTTAATTAGTTTAATTTTTGTTTAGGCCTCTTCCTTTCTGCTTTTGAAAAACATTTGCATAGAAATTTAATTAAAATAACGTTTATCTGCAGTTTGAGAAGGTCAAATACCCGGGGGCACTGAAAAAAGGGGAGCGTTTCTATAAGAGGGATGAATTACATTAAATACATACAATATGTATGCATATCTATGTAGGATGATATTGGGATAGGTCCAGCTATACGCGCTGTAGTATCCTTATTAATGATAGCCGCCATAGTACGGAATTCTATCCCATTCCAATTCAATTTCTAGACCCATGTCTCGTTCTCTTTCCTCAGATGGTTTCTCGTTCTATTGTGGGATGCTCATATTTCATACCGTTCCAGAGCGCGCGTGTCTCACTGATAAGCATCTCTCTCTCGCTCGCTCTCTCCCTCTGTTTACCCCCAAAAGTGGACAATGCCATAAATTAGAGAACCAAATAGCGCTGCATCAACGGTTATTGCAGACATGTTTCGACATGAGTTTTGTGGAGAGTGGGTATATTGATGACTGTGTTTTGGCATGGCTGTGATTAGCCAAAGAGAGCGAGAGGGAGAGTAAGAGGGTTAGAGAGACGGAAAGCGATGGGGAGCGATACAGAGGGTAGTGGGATAGTGGGATAGTGGAAAGGAAGTAGTTACACACTCCAAATGGACCCCCCGCCAAAGAAACCAAACAATAGGCATCTAGGTGGAGGGGTCTTGGGTAGCGAGAAATGAGAAGTGGAAGTAATTTGCAAAAACGGCTAAGGCCCTCTGCTTGTAATAACAGACGCAGCGGCGACAGCAGAAAACAACACAAGCAGCAGCAGCAGCAGCGGCGGCGACAGCAGAAGCCTGGCGCAAAACAAAGGAAGCGGAAAAAATTACAGCACAAAAAGCAACAACAGAAACCATCATCAACAGCACCAGGAACAGCAGCAGCGCAGCCACACCGAGTGCATAAAGGTAGACAAATATGCAAAGCAACAAAAAAAGAACGAGAGAGAGAGAAAGAGAGAATGGATTCCAGATAGCTGCAAATTGGAGCACAGTACCGACCACTGTGCTCCCCTGTAGTGTTCGCTCAACATAACAGATACCATAAAACTGATAACCGAGATGTTTGGCAGCAGTGAAAAGAGATTACCAGACACAGACAGTACATTGTAAACGAATATGTTTAAAGATGTTTCAAACTTCTCTATATATTTAAGCAGTTACAACCCATCTGCTAGTCGAGCATGACGTCAGGGAATAGGAAAAGAACAAGCTAGCTCTATAGCATACAATTACAGCACGGGCGACTCGACTCTCTTCCTCTCTCACCGCATCAATGGGCCACTGCACACATACAGGGGACAAAGTGCACTTCAAACAAAATGTCGCCCACATGGAAGCGTGCGATTTGCCGCAATTGCGTATCATTAATTTGCGTTTTGCCTGCCTGCCCGGCTGCCTGCCTGGCTGCCTGCACCGATCTCACCACCATATAGTCAGCCACCCCCTCACCGGACGGCTTGTACTGCTGCTGCCTGTCGTCATACGGTTAAATTACTTTGTAAAATGTTTCATGGATGCAATACCAGGGAACATAGAGAGTGGAGAGTAGCGAGTAAAGATGACAAATGGTCAACGGTTTATGCGTGGGCAGCTTTATTGTGGACTTGCTTTACTCCATGAACTACAATATACGAGAACTTTCTAAACACAAACTCAAAGTGCGCATAAACCACAGAATATTGGTAACACAGATCCTAAGCAGAGGGATAAGGATGGGTTTGGCTTTGCGGTTTTATTGTTACACGACTATTACATTTACAACATACGCTGAGCTTCAGTACTCCCCCTACCACACACAGTTTTCCTTACTTTTCCCACTAAGCTCACTAATGCAAAATCCCGTTTAAATTCCCTCTCAATATTCCAATCTGCTTACACCGAACGACAGCTAGACTTCAACGTCGAAGGCTGACCGACCGACCATATAGGGTGATTGAACGAGAATTACAGAATTGTAGTGTTTTGTGTGTGTGTGTGGGTGAGAGAGAGAGAGCTTTCAGCATTATGTGGCGTCCATATGATAGAGGACTTATTGTGGTTTGTTGAAGCTCATTAAAGAGCGGACGAGTGGAAAACGAATTGAAAGTACCCACTAATGCAGTGAAACTTTTCTAAATTGAATCCCTTTCGTGAGGATTATCATAATTACTAAGAAAGAAGCTTTTGCTGGGGAGAATACAGGTAATATCATATGCTGCTTCTGGCTGGAAAATATATGTAATTATTTGTAACTGTATTTCTTCTTTCCCTCTGCCCAATTCATTCCATTGAATGCAAAAAAGGTTTTGACCTCAACTATGTAAGCCACTTACTCAATTCCCTGCCACTCCTGCCCCATCCCCTCTTACGCTCTGGGGTAAATGGCAATTATAAAAAAAAATATTTTCATTACGAGAATGAAGCAAATAATTATGCCAAAAGTATGCAATGTGCGGAAAAGCGTCGAAAGTAGGGGAACGAGGAGAGAGAGAGAGAGAGTGGAGCAGGTCCACTTGAGATGCTCGTTGAGCTTGTAGCTCTCTTGGTACAACTGTTCCATGCTCATTGCTAATTAAAACTAAATTGAGTGGCACACACACACAGAGTCAGCTTATTACTCTACTGTATGTGTGTGTGTGTGTGTGTAAACCGCAGTTTTGTGGGTGGGTTCTGTGGCTGTGGTGTGGAAATGGAAACAGCAAATTCATGTTTGTCATTCATGTAAGCCAAACGAATGAAATATGTATGTATGTGCACATATACTATGTAAATGATTTACATTTCTAATAAAAAATGTTTCTATAGCTGCACAGGCAGTGTGTGTGTTAGGTGGAAATGGGGAGACGAGCAGATGAGCGTAAGCTCATTAACAGCTAAAACGGAGACACCCACAATACTAAACAGCTTAACTACATATGTAAATAAATAGCGCAGAATACACTCGAATTCAAATTCATCTGTAAATACCGTCTTAAGTTGTCATGGAAATCATACTATTAAATATCACATCTCTGTGGGATATAGACATTTACCTCAGTGTACAGCCTCCGCCCATCCTCCTTCTCTGTGATATGGAGGAGACACACACTCATAATGAATTTTTAATTGCCATCTAATTATTTCCATGAAATTTCAATTGAAATGTCTTGCTCAAAGGCCTGCTGAGCGAGCCTGAGCGAAATGAATGATGGAATTATGGGCTGCAATAATGAATTAAATGGAACTGTGTGTGTGTGTTTGTGTGTCGTCTGTGTGGGGGACGAATGAGAATTACATCGTCATATCGTAAACATGAAAGAGTTGCAAATGAACTGAAAGTAATTCTTTAAAAGGATTTTGTAAAGTCCTTTGCTTTCAAGAGTATTCTCGAGTTCAGTTCTTAATTTCTGGTTGAAAAATCAAGGCGCAATTCTGTGTGATGACAAAATGAATGCGTTGCTGGCCGTACCCCCATCCTGCCCATGACCATATTTGGCATTTCGTCTAGACTTGTGACTTCTGCTGGTGTCTTTGTTCAGCGAACCGAACCGGTCCCAGGTTCCCATCTCGGTCGTGCGTCATGCCAAACCAGACGGACCATAAATGTATTTCGTACTAGAACTACTCGTACAATAAAGACAGCAGCAGCACACAGCAGCAGCAGTCGAGCCATGCATTGAGCAAAAAAAAAGAAACAACAATAAATTGTACAATAAATCAATAGCAACAAAAAAAAGACATGCATAAAAAACGTCCATAACGGAGCAACAGAACGTAAAGAAGCGCATTGCTCCCCGGTTGCATGCAGCAGCATAGTCGGGATAGAATGAAAACTACAATAACATTTTCCACATAATCGTTTGACACTGAGAGCAACGTACTCAATTATTCCTCAATCGTAAGAAGAATTATATGATTATATTATATTATATTATATTATATTATAATATCCAAAGGGAGTTGAAAAGGATACATAATTCATTGTATTGATTTACACAACAAACTCGTATCCTCTACAATTGTATTAAAGGATATCTTTTCCCACAATTTAATCACAAATCCTGTAAAACTTGAAGTGTATTAAAGCTTCGCAGCTTGGCTTCTTCTTTGTACGTCTGTCCACCTACTCCCCCCCACCCATGTTGGCTGCCTTTTGCCTTTCTACTCCACACACACACACACAAGCCGACCGGCTTGGGCCTCTGGCGTTTTTACCCTTGCAGAAAGTATTCTGATTTAGGCCAGATGTTTGCTTTTCCGACTATATAAAATACATACATATATATTTTTTGATACCTAGTATTTGTCGTAACCGCTAAGATTCGATATGTACTAAAAATGTAACTGCAGTGGGAACCATGGATACGCAAGGGTACTAAATGCTTCGGCTTTCGAGGCTAGCATTCCTCTCTTGTCCAGTTTGTTTTGGGCTCTGTTCCGTTTGCCTTTGCTTTTGCTTGGCTTTGCCTTTGCCTTTGCACTGCTTGTGTGTTTTGTTTGGCCCGGCGAAGGCAAATTGTTTCATTTTTCTGACTCTGCCTGTTCCTCTTCTCCTTCTTCCTTTTTCTTCTTTCTTGGCTTCAGTTTGGGGTTTGGGTCTTGGGTCTTGGGGGGCCGGGGCCGGGGCCGGGGCAGCTAGCCTTAAGCAGGTGTGACTTATGTGTTGGTATGGGTGTCTGTTTGAGTTCAGGTCTCCGTCTCCCCTTTCTATGTACAACATTGTATGGTCGTGTGTGTATCAGTGCGTGTGTTTGTTTGTGTATTTGTGTAACCCACCTCACAAACTTGTTTGTTGTTGTAGTTGTTGTTACTTAATCGTCTGTGGACAGGTTATCGTTTGCTCTTGAACTTGAGGCGAGCGCCATAGCAGAGCAGAGGAGGTGAGGGTGAGGGTGAGAAGTCAAACAAACAAACAAAAATGAAGGTGGACAGAGACGGTGCTGGGAGGATGGACAGAAAAATAAAAAACAATTTGTATAGGGTGACGAGGAACTTTTTGCATTAGTGTGTTATATGTATGTATGTATGCCCTCTACTTCCTGCCCCCAGATTGTGATTGATTGTAAGAGCAGCCCTGTCCGCAATAAATACTCATAGTTGCACTGCTTTCCACACAATATGCACTGCTTACTGTTTACCGTTTCCCAATTAAGGCTACCTTTTCTCACTTCTCTCTCTCTCTCTCTCTCTCCCTTTCTTCCTTTACAATCGACCTCCCTTTAGCCATTTAACGCGGACAGCAATTATTAAAACAGAGCCATTGGCGACATGATAAACGATTTCCGCAATATTTCCGCCTGCACAGGACGGTAGGGCCAAGAGGAGAGTTATGGGGTTCTGTTGACATTCCCTTCCCCCGTCCCTACTGTTCCTGCCTGGCCCGCGGGCGTGTAACGTTTTCTGCGACACAAGGTATATTAATACAGGGTACGGCCAGCCAGTCCACTTACACAAAGTGAGTGTGGTAGGAAGAATGGCAAACAAAATGGGCAAAGAACCAACTCAACAACAAACACCTTTCGTCAGTCGATTTCATACATTTTTTGCACAGGCAGGGCACAAATTGCGAAACTGTTAAAAAGAGGCTGCGCAAGCATAACGGTCTTGTTTACACAGTCCTTCAGTGCGTCATTGGTGTAGGGAGGGGTGGGTGCGGCGGGTGATTGGTTTGGAGCCATGGTGTCACGAAGATGTGAGGAAGGGCGAAGGCAGAAAACAATTGAAGCGAAACGGAACGGAACCAATGGCAAGCAAGGGTAAAGGCCGATCAAAAATGCAAATTCCTGGCGACGAGTGTTGAGGGAAAAATGTCTTGGAAAAACGATTTAAAAGGGAATCAAACAAAGTTATTTCGACTTGATTAACAATATGCTAATTTATTAATTAAATAATACAAATCATTGTGATTTTGACTGGATTCGGATGCAGTGCAAGGGGAATAGCTAATACCTTAACCTTTATTCTTGACACCGTCCCACATCTTTTGATTATATCTGCGCTAGCTGCAGCCTCACGAATCACTACATTTAATTATTCTAAATTTATTTTTTTTCAGAAAGTTCTTACTAGTTATCGTCCAATTAAGATTAGCCGTGTTGCTGGCCATAAAAATTTTAATGAATCTCTGATCCAAAGAAATAAAATAGCTGATGATAAGAAACCGATGTATATACATTGTAAATATAAAGAAACTTTAAATTACATACGGCTTTCGCTATAATCTACAGAATCTTGTCATTATTTCGTTCACTGTATGTCTTTGCGGTCACTGTTGTCAGGCGGACAATTTGTTTGATTGATTTCTGTGTTTTATGGGCATTATCCCCGTTTAAATTGCGACAAAGTTGCGCCTCAAATGAGGAAATGCTTACTTTAATTTTATTTATATTTTTTTTACGATTCTCCCCCTCTCATGGTCTGTCTCAACAAGCGTGGGGAACACACTCTTGGACACTTGGGACCCCTCGGGTCATGGATCATGTGCATGCATAATGCGAGACGGGTACCGAGCTCCCCCGACCGACCCCTTAAAGTCAAGAAGGGAGCTTACATAATATATTGAAATTTATTTGTTGCTGCTGTGCAAATAAGGCATTTTATGGCCATGAGTGGTTTATGATTTATGCGGAGACTCCTCCAATTATCAGCTTTGATCTGATCTCTCATCGGTATGCAAGATTGGCAGATTGAGGTTGAACGATCAGGACAGAAAACAAGTAGATTCAAGCGCTGGAAACTGTCCATTGGCTGGGGTCATTTGCCCCTCGGGTTGAGTTAGGCACTCCTCGAAGTTTCTTCCATTTTCCATGCAGCGTAAATATTTTTATTTTTATTTATTTTTGTTTTTGTTGCAAGTAAAGTACCACATTCCACGCAAATCCACAAAAATTGTTTGCATTTTCGTTGTTTTACTTGTTTTGTTTATTTGCGTGGTATTTTTTGTGAAAAAAAGAAAAAACAAAGAATTTGCATAACAAAGTAAACGCTCGCGGGGCAAGACACAGAGCGGGAGAGAGAGAAATTGGGAGAGACACACAGACAGGGAGACGCTGTTGTTATTTTTGGCATATGAGAGTGTGTGAGTGTGAGAGAGGGCCAGGTTAATGCACCGCAGATTAAAAACAATTAAGATGAGAGGAGAGGAGAATCGGAGAAATGAGAGATAAAGCACGTTCTTACCTTCTGTTTTCTTCTCCTGTTGCTGCTCCTGCAATGTACTGCTATCCACAACGACGGCGACGAACAAGCAGCAGCACAACAACAACAACACCCACACATTCGCTGTCGCCGGCATCTTGCCGCGCTGCCTCTTCTCTCCCCGCTGCTGCTTTTGCCGGTGCTTCTATTTACTTCTCCTTGTGCCACAAATACACCAACACCAACAACTGACAACTAACAACTACCAACCAACAGCTCTTGCAGCCGGGAATAGCACTTTTCGTTAACCTTTTATTTAGATTTTCATATAACTTTGCATTTTTGTGGCAGTGTCGCACGTTTTTGTTTACTTTCCCTCCTTTTGCCGCGCGGCGAACCACACTCACACTCACGCACACACACACACACACGCGCGAATATGAGGGGGGAAGGAAACTCCTCAATTAACTAGATATGTATTCACAGAAAACAGCCACATTTATTTACTATCACCCTGCACAGGCCTGTATTCGAATTATTATATTTCACATAGTTTGCTTTATTTATTTATTATTTTTTTCAACATGCGACGCGACGCGACCGCGCTGCAACTAGCGGGTTTTGCTTTTGATTCGCCGTTTGCTTTTGCCACGCTATTTTCTCCTTCATGGTCGCGCTCTCTCGCACGCTCTCTCGTACGCTCTCCCGCACGCTCTCAGCACACACACACCACCAAGCAGCGCTCACGAAAAACAGGCCTACGGTTGTATGCACCGAATGCCCTGTGCGCCTCTCGAGTGTCATTAAAAAACCATAGTAGTCATACGCACAGTCACTTTCGTTCAAACCACCGCAGCACGAAAAACAGGCATACGGTTGTGAACGAATGTCCTGTGTCCCGAGTGTCATTAAAACCACAGTAGTCATATGCAGAAGGTACTTCTTAAACAACCGCAGCACGTAAGTGAGAGTCGAACGTAAGTGAGAGTCGAATGTCACGTCCTTTGAACACTTGTTGCTTGTTGACCAGTGGTGTGGGCATTTGGAAACCCTTTTTTCTTTAATTAATATTGAAATTGTGTTTCTAAAGATGCTTTAAATCGTAATTAATAATGTCTTTTCACAGATTGATATTTTTTATATTTTCATGCTTTTGATATTTTTCCTGTATATATATCGCGATCCCGATCTCGATATAGTACTTTTATGGTTAGCTCTCTGTAAGAGGATCATTAACTACAATATTTCGTTGAAATATTTTCTGCATTCATGGGAGCGATGACAAACATTTCCTTAATTCTATCATAACTTTTTTCAAGGGGTATGCAGAATGTTGCTCATTCCGTGTCCATGTTGCGGGACATTATCGCTCATTTCGCGGCCCATACAAATTAATGCTGCCAACGGTAAAAAACGTAAGTGAGAGTCGATGTTATTGCGATGATGTCGCGAAAGTTGCGATGATGTTGCGAACATAACATAGAAATACATCGCAACAACATCGAAAATATAAAATATTCGTCAATTTTGATATTCCGTCTAATATTACCAGCTAACTGGAACCCTATCCACTGACCACATAATTTTATCTCATAAACTAATCAATTTTTAACAAGAATTTCTCAATTTTAAGAACCCTCTTGTAGTATTGGATTGTTTATAATAGTCATCGAAAAAACCGGCAAGTTCGCGTGGGCATTGATTTGATTAAGAATGGGAAATTTTTTTGATGGCAAACGGTACGGTTAAATTTCCCCTTGATGGCAAACGGTCGGGGATATTTGCTCTTTGCGGTGGGACTTTTTAAAGTCCCTTGAAATTGTTCCCTTTGGTTGCGATCGGGATGCGAGAGAGCGTCGGCTGGCGTCAAGCCAACGCTTGCAACAAAGAGCGAGACAGCGCCGAACGGTGTGAAGGAGAGAGGGAGAGCCAAACATTTTTTGTGCGGCGAGCAAGTTGCGTTGGGTTGAGGAAAAATAAGGTATGGCAAACATTTACACCGAGCTGGGTAAATTTAGCTTGTGACTTCTTTATAACTAATTTTTTTGTAACCCAATAAAAAGTATAACGCAAAAGTAAGTGAAACCCGGAACCTTATAGAAGCCAATGAAAAGCTTCAAAATTTCTCTTAAATAAAAAGACGATAGCCCCAAATATATTTAAAAAACATAGGGTATCGAAAATTCCATACGCTGGTTTTCTAACCCCACCCCACCCCATTTTGGTGTATCCTGAAAAATCGGCTCAGCAGGTCTGGCGCCTTGTCAAGTTGTTTTGAATATTCAAAATTTCTCTCCAAAAACTAAATTTGGCGAGCAAGTGCGATCCGTTAAGTAAAACTAAAAAGTAAATCCAGAATACTCGCACAGTTAAAATATAGCCCAGATGTTTCGCCAATTGAAGGTAAGGCGGCAAAGTGCATCGCCGATTGCATAAGAAGCATTTTCCCCCAATTTCACTTTCTCGGTTGCAGCTGACGTTGAGTATTTCCCGATGGATTTTTGCGCCCTGGCAGCGGCAGGCCTCCAGCACCCAGAACCCGACCTTCCTCACCCCCATTAGCGATGATGTGATTGTGGACTACGAGGACCCGGATTACTTGCCGCTGCCGGAGTACCCGGCGCGTCCCAACGAGCCGCTGGAGACGCGCAAGCAGCGGTGAGTGGGGGAGAGCACAAACACTCCGTTCCATAAAGCTTATCCCCTCCTACCGTACAATTCTTAGTTTGCTGTATCAATCGCGTAAACGTGGAATGCTGGAGAACGACCTACTTCTGAGCACCTTTGCGGCCAAATACTTGAAGGATTTCAGTGCCGAGCAGACGGCCATCTACGATCAGTTGATCAATGGCGTCAGCAACGACTGGGACATTTACTACTGGGCCACCGAGGTGAAGCCCACGCCCGAGGAATACAACACGGAGATCATGAAGCTTCTCAAGGAGCACGTGAAAAACGCCGAGCGTGTAACTCGTTTCCGTCAGCCGGATCTGACTTAGTGAGGGGCATGTTAAAGTCCTAATCCTCCTACACTCCTACAGGGGAAAACGTGGTTCTGGCGAGCTGACACGCGACTCGCCTTGGCCATGGTTTCCCCCCACCCATCGAATCCAATCCTCTTAGTTGTAAGGATTATAAATTATTTATGCAGTTGATTACAAATACTTTGAAGCTTAAGCAATAATCTCTGGCATTTCTAGTCCATGCTAGCACCGCTCGAAAACCTTGTAGAGCGTGGGCAGATTGGTGAGCTCGTAGATCTGTTGTCGGAGACGGGCCGGGGGCAGTAGGTACTTTTTCAGAGCTGGAAAGAGCACGTGCTCCGTTTGCCAGTGCTGGCAGTCCTCCCGCCAGTCTAGCTGGGAATAGAAACGGGCTGTCTCGCGGCAAAAGGACTCGAAGCATTTGGCCTCCTGCTCCCAGTCCACCTCGGTGGCCAGGCGCAACATGTAGACGGGCAAATGTGTGGCACTTGGCTTGTGCCGGCCCACCAGGCTGGGCAGCGACTCGACCAGACCCTCCTCCGATATGCGCAGACCGAAATACTCCTTCATTATGGGGGCCTTTTGCTGGAGGATCTGGACTGCGCTGGCCGCCAGTTCGGTCTTGTCCCCATCCTCGGCCGTCCAGCCAGCCGCTTCGCTGTCCAGGGCAACCATTAACAGCTCGTGCAACGACAGCGGCGGCATCACACTGATCTCGGAGCAGTTCTGAAACTCGTACACCAATCTTTGGTAGAACAGCTCCTCGCTGAAGGCCCGGGTGTTGCACAGGTAGAGGCGCGTCTCGTGTTGGAACAGGGCCCGACGCTCGTCCACACATCCCACATAAACCAGGTTTTTGAGGATGCTCCTCAGCTGAACGTTGCACTGTCGCTCCACGCTCTGTCGCATGTCCAGGACGCTGCTCAGGCGCACCTCTCGCGCCTTGCGTGCTGCTATCAGGCGGAAGCTCTCCTCCTGTGAGCCACTCGTTTCGCTGGCCATCTCCTGGGAGGCGGCTGTATCATTGCCAGAGGACGTGGAGGACAGACCAGAGTCGCTCTTTTTGATCGGGGCCAGGAACTTGTCCAGCTTTTGTTCATTGGAATCGGTGCGAATCAGTTCCTTGGGATAGATGCGCTGGCTCTTGTCCACCGGCTGTGTTTCGTCCAGCTCCGAGGCTCCGGGCAACTTGAGCTGCTTGTAGAAGGTTCTGGTGGCATTGCTGCCCAAGAGCTGTGCCTCCACCTGCTCCTTGAGGCGTTCGACGATCTCGTCCTGGTAGAGGAAATGCACCTCGTGCTTCGTGGGGTGCACGTTCACGTCCAGATTCTGGGGCGGCAGCTTCAGGCTCATGTACACAAACGGATGATGGCCACGCGGCAAATAAGTGGCGTACACTGCATCCACGGCGCACTTGAGGGCTGCAAGAGAGAGAATCAGCTTTGAATGCCCAGGGAAATGGGAAGGTGCTACCCACCCGGCGACTCCACGAGCCGCTGATTGATGAACAACAGCATCTGGCTGCGCTTGGCCGAGTAGTTGACTTGAGTGAGCAGACACTCAACCTCGAACTTGAACACCTCATCCTTGTGGCTGAACTGCAGCAGCTCCTTGGAGATGCCGGCGCCATAGATGATTCTGATGTTCTCCGACCGAGAACTGGCCACAGGCGTCCTCAACGACGGCTGGGCCTCGCCCTGTTTGCGCAGGGTGAAGCCCACCTGAGGATTGTGCACCGCGTACTTGGCCAGGACATCGGAAAGCTTCTGAAACTCGTCACCCGGTGACTTTAGGGCCTGCCGCCGCTGCGGCATGTTGTAGAACAAATCCTCAATGGTGATGATAGTGCCCTGATTGCCGGCACAGGGCTTGGCCTGGCCCTGGAGCCGGCCATCGGCGTAGGTCGCCTTGTAACCACACCGCTCCTGGGCCGTCTTGGTTTGGATCGTCAGGTGGGCCACATGACTGATGCTCGCCAGGGCCTCGCCGCGAAAGCCGAAGGTAGCTATTTGGGAGAGATCCTCGAATTTGGCCAGCTTGGATGTGGTGAAGCGTTCGCATACTATTTCCAAGTCCTCTCTGCGTATCCCAGTGCCGTTGTCCTGGATCTGCATCAGCTTCAGGCCGCCAGACTTCACGTGCACCTGGATGTGGCTCGATTTGGCGTCCAAGCTATTCTCCAGCAGTTCCTTCAATGCGTTGGCCGGACGCTGGATGATTTCGCCAGCGGCAATGCGATTGACCACCACCTCGTCCAGCTTCCGGATGACACCCGGCTCCAGATCCGCTTGCATTATTTACTATACGGTATAACTTATGGGTTAACATTCAAAAATAGATTTAATTTACCATATTTTGTTGGACTTGCGACCTAGTGTGACCAGATGTGCCTGCTCTACGGTTACACTGTTCTGTGTTTGTTTACAAATAAAATCCGTTAAAAATTTAAGTGAAAACAAGTGGGAACGGAATGTACTAATCGTGGGTTCTGTGGCTCTGGAGGACTCTTGCTACCCTCCGTTTTTGTTGTGCCTGCCTGCCCTCAGATCGATCTACCGTCTTTTGATGCTGCTTGTCGATGCACAGGGTATTTTTTTGCGATCTTTCAATCAATTTTAAATTTCCATTTTCAAAACAGTTTTTATTTCAATTTTAACGCATTTAAACTTCTAAACTTCATATAACACTTGGTTGGTTTCGTACGTACTATTAACCTACAACTATTTTGATTCGAGAGAACACGAGGAAACTTTTATAAATTCCATGAGGATCAACGTTGTTTGTACTGCAAAGGAATGTACTGCAGGGAATGGAATGGAATCTACCATCCGAAACACTTGCATTTGAGGCAGATAAATACTGAGATGCCCAGTATAATGGTTGTGTACTTGAAGTAGCGGCGTACCCGTGTGGGCTTCCGCAACTCGACAATATCGTTGTAGTCGATGTGCAGCGGATTCTTCGCCGGGCTGAACGAACAAAGCTATGAAGGGAGGAAATTAAAGATTAGTGTGCCGGAATCCAAGGAATCTATAGCCAGAGCTTACATATTTAACGGTCTTGGTTAGGTCGTCGACCGATTTGCGATATGCCATGATGTTGGTCTTAAGGCTGGCCAATTGCGTCGTAGAGGCTTTACCCAGCTTCCCGGCATTTAGGTTCTTCTTGACAAATTCGAGGGAAGCCTGAATGATGACCAACTGTTGCATATGATTGGCGGCGATCATGAGAATCTCATAGAAGCTGAAAGACAAGAGAGCATTGTGTTAATTTTATTGGTCAATGGAAAGAAACCCTTGTGTGGGCACCCACTTGTCCATGCCATTGTCCTTCACGCGAGCTATTGAATTGTTGGACCAATGGTGGAGATGAAAGCTGCAAGAGATGATACAAATTAGTTACACTTCAGTTCAATTTTTCGATAGATGCACTCACTCCAAGATGCCCTTCAAAATCTTGTTACGATGCACAGGAAATGGGATGCCCACTTCCTTGAGCGCTTGATCATCCATCACCAGGAATTCGGCCAGGGATGTACGCGAAATGGCAAAATGCTGCAGCTGATCCTGCATACCGATGGATTGTAGGATGCTGTTCAGCTCCTGAAAGTACTCGGGGCAATCGGACTTCAGGAAGATGCGTGGAATGTGGTCCCTCAGCGTGTGGTAGCCCAGAAAGTGCGATGGCACCAAGTACGTCTTTTCAGTCCGTGGCAGCAGCTCCAGGAGATCATAATAGCCATGAGACTCGGCCGCCTGGGTGGGAGTGTAGCCCTTGCCGTTGGGTATCGTGGCATTTACACCCGCTTCCACCAGCAGCTTGACAATGGCCGCATGGTTCTTCTCGATGGCATGAAACAGCCCGGTGCAGCCGTGGTGGTCCACAGCATTCAAGCTGGCGTCTTTGATCATCAGGCGAACGACTCCGGTGTAGCCTTTGCGGCAGGCAAACATAAACGGAGTCATGCCGTATTTGTTAGACACATTGATGACTGCCCCATGTCGTAGTAGCAGACGGACCAGCTTCTCCGCCAAGTACGGATCGTTCTTCTCACAGTCGCAGGCCTGCATCAATGGCATCTGAGAATCTACCTGCTTGTTGACGCCAGCCGACCGCTTCTCTATCAGGTACACGGCCAAATCGTAGTGGCCCTCGTGGCAGGCGTGCATCAACATCGTCCATCCATCACGGATTGGGTCGTTCACATTGAGCCGCAGGGAATCCATTTCCTTGCCTACGGTCTCTACGTCACCCTCGAGTATGGCTTCGTAGAGCTTCTGGTCCGGAGCCACATACGGCTGTGGCTTTGGACGAGGCTGCTTTGGCTGCACAAGAAAGAGCACAAGAAAACATCAAAAAACCCAACTCGTAGCCACAACAATCCAGGAAAATTACCTTATCCGAAAAGTAGAAGCCATCGTAACTTCTGTCCGAGTCCGAATCGGAAAGCGGCGGACCATACGCCACAGCAGTGTTCATCTTATCGTGTTTTTTTTTGGCGAAATGAAATACTTATATTTAAGGGGGGATGCTTTGGTATTGTTGAGTGCCTGAGATCCACCTGCCCCGTGTGCGGTCGCCCCAATTCAAGTGTTTCCAGTGGTCTGAAATGAGTTTACATAGAATTTAAATAATGCATTATTAATGCAGCTTCAAGGTACAAAACGGAAAGTGTCCATACTCTATTTAGCAAATGTCCACGCTGTGATCCAGCTTTGTTTTTTTGTTTGTTTCATTCGCCTTACCTTACCTTTCTTGCGTCCCCAAAACGGGCCAAGAATATTTCTTGCAGAAACCTTGGGTATATACTACACGGCCAAAATTGAGTTATTTTCACTGAAATAACTTGGCATTTGTCTGAGATTTACACGGCACGGATACGGGAATATTATTGCATATTTGTGGATCGGATTGTCCACACTTTGTTTGTTTGTTGTGTTATCGGCTCCGATGTTATCGCTGCTAAAGGCAAGAGGTTGCAAGGTGTATGACCTAGAGACCACTCCTTGGAAGGAAAACCATAAACTAAGGTTAAAAGATAACATCATCGAACATCTAATCACCCCATGAAACGCTTAACTTTGATTTTAGCAACTCTTATCTATTATATTTGTCACTTTCTCGTGCATGAGGACAACCTTGTCGATACACATCGGATACGGCCTGCGGTTGTATGAACCGAATGCCCAGTGCGCATCTCGAGCTTCTGTTCTTAAAAAACCAGAGTAGCCATACGCACAGGGCACTTTCGTCCAAAAAACCGCACCAATAAAAATGGCTGTTGTTGCGAAGGGCTGCCTTATAATTTTCACAATATACCCGCGGAAATTTTTTGTATTATTGCCTTCCCTTCCCTTCCAAAAAACATTTCCTCGTCAGAGGAGAGAAGTTCTGCAGAGAACAAAATACAGTCTATGGATCAATTAAACAGCACGGTATTCGTTATATTAAGATAAGCGTACAACTATTTCTTTTTATCCTTCTTTTGGAAGCGAGGTCCGCCAAAGCTCTTTCCCTTGTTGAACTTGTTTTTGCCCGCCTTGTTTGTCAGCTTCACGGTGCTGACCTTCTTCTTGGCCGCGATCTTTGTCATCTTCTTGTGGCGATTGGCCTCGGATCTGGTTTGGGAGATGAAATTCGTTAATGGAATTATCTTGAAATGCAATTATATATGTATGATATGGGCTTACCTCAATCGCAATGCTCCGCCCCTACTGACATCGGTCAAATCGTTGGTGAATGCCGATTGAGGGCCGCGTCGCTTGGGTTTGTTGGCCGCCGCATTGGCTCCGAATTTGGAGGACTCGGTTGCCCCTATCTTGCCAGGGCGCTTGCGCAGCTTGGACATTTTGGCTCGCACCAGCGACACCTTCTCGATCTCTTTCATGGCCCGCTCCTTAGCCATCTGCTCTGGCGTCTTTTTCCTGGGCTCCTCCTTCTTTTTCTTGTTCCGCTTGGCATCCAGCTCCTTGACAGACGGTCCATCTTCACCATCACCGCCGTATTCGGGTCGCTTGCGTTTGCCACCGTTCGGGCCCTGACTCTTGCCCTTGCCCTTGCCGCCGCCGGCTGGCTTGCCCTCGTCACTTGGGGTCAGGGCGAGTCGGTTCTTTTCAGCCTCACGCTGCTGCTTCGTTTGGAACCAGCTGCGGTTTTCATTGGTCTGGCCCAAGAGCTTACGCTCAGTTTTGGACAGTTGCTGCTCTGTCTTGGCGAGCTGGCGTTCGGCCTGCTCCTCGTCCAGAATGTTTTCTGAATGGAATCAATGATTAGACCTCTAAGGGTAAACAATAACTTGATTTTTGCACTCACGAATCTCTGGCTCCAGGGCGGTTAGCTTGTTGCGATACTTATCAATAATCTCCGGTGGAATAATGCGATTCTTGATGGTGCTCTCGGCATTCTTGATAATGTCCTTGACAATCTTGCGCTCCTTTTCGCCAGCCAGCGAGACGGAGATACCGGCCCGACCGGCACGCGCTGTACGGCCCACACGATGGATATAATGCTCTGTCGTAATGGGCATCACAAAGTTAATGACAGTCTTCACACCGACAATGTCCAGACCACGAGCTGCCACATCGGTGGCGATCAAGACATCGATCTGCTCTTCCTTGAATTTTTTGAGCGATTCCAAACGCTGCTGCTGGGTCAGATTGCCATGGAGCTCACCGGCTCTTACGCCCAGCAGTCCCAGCAGGATGTGCAAGCGATGGGCCTGCTTCTTGGTCTGCACAAAGACCATGCAATGATCGTGGAATGTGCGACAAATTAAGCTGGCCAAAATGGGCTCGCGATCCCCCTCCTTGTCCTCGCGTATGCGTATGAATTCCTGCCGCAGGTTGAAGGCCACCTGTTGATTGTTGTTGACAAACACCTTGACGGGCTTGTCCAGCGATACGGCGGCCAGATCCTTGACCTGCTCGCTCATCGTGGCCGAAAAGAGCATGGTCTGTCGCGTCTTGCAGCAGGAATTGATGATCTCCTTCATTTGCTCTGCGAAATATTCGTCCAGCATGCGGTCAGCTTCGTCCAGGATGAGAACCTGTAAAGGAAGCATAGACAGAATTAGTCGTGGACTATAAATGGGAAGTATTTAGTTAAATCTCTCTGATCAGCTTGCATCTGCCGCGCAGTCGCAAGTACCAGGGCTATCCGCTTTGCCCAGAGTTGAGCTCAGAGCGCAAGGATGGAGATTCATCATGGTAGTGAAAGATCCAGCAAACATCAGGGGATACACTCACCTCAATGGAGTCCAGGGTGAAGCTGGGCGTGTTTTTAATGTGATCTATAAGACGACCAGGAGTGGCTATCACAATGTCTGGATTCTGACGCAGAACAGACTCCTGGGCCTTCACATCCAGCCCGCCGATGGCCAATCCCACATCAATGCTTGTGAATTGGCAGAGCTGTTTCGTCACCTGATAGACCTGGGCACCCAACTCACGGGTGGGCACCAGAACCAGGACACGGGTGATGGCCTTGTTGTTGAGTGGCCGATACAGCAGACGCTCCAGTGTGGGTAACATATAGGCTGCCGTCTTGCCCGTACCAGTGGCAGCACAGCCACAGATGTCCCGGCCCAAGAGGGCAATCGGTATCGTTGAGGCCTGGATGGGCGTGGGGTAGGTGTAGCCCAGTACGCCGATGGACCTCATGAGGGGACGCGACAGATTCATTTGATAGAAGGAGGAGATTAGCTCGTTGCCCTGCACAGTTTCGTCGAATTGCATCTTTTCACCCTCATCCTCGTCTTCTTCTTCGCCCTTCTTCTTCTTCGTCTTGTTCTTGGTTTGCTTCTTTTCCCGCAAACGCAGATTGTCGTGCTGGAGCTCATCCTCAGAAAGGTCTATCTCGTCTTCGTCACTCTGCTCGGCGGCCACCGCCTCGGCTCCACCGCGTTTCTGCAGGCGCGCTGCAATCTTGTCATCGGTCTTTGTGCGTGCCTTCCTCTTGACATACTTCATCAGATCGTCCCAGGTGTCCTGGTTGTACTCCTTAACGGAGCCCACAAATTCGAAACCCTTCTCGAACTCGGTTACCTTCTTGTGTCGCAATTTCGTGGGTTGATACTGCGAGCCGCCGGGCGGGTGAAAGAGAGAGAAGTGTGTCTCAGTTTACACTCAGGGAAGGAATATTTCATGTTTTCTAACCTCCACTTCGGCGTCAGAGTCCTCCGATAGATTCTCCACCTCGGCATCATCTTCAATGGTGCCAATTAAGTCCAGATTCTTGGTCGCACCCATTTTTCACCTAAATTATTTTAAAATTCCAGCGCCGCGTGTTTATATTTTACAACGCACGTGTGGCCAGTGCTGCCAGAGTTTCAGAGTCTATACAAAACAAGCTAGATTCGGAAGAAAAAATGGCTAAATAATAAATGTTATGGCTTAGCTATGTATTATCGTCAACTTCGTTATCCTATCCTATTAAAAGTCATAATTATTAATGATTTAACATATACATGACATTCGGATGGGATGTAATGTTGAATCATCTTAAATTATTATTTTAAATTGTAAAACCCTTTAACATTAACATACATTGATTTAAAAAGGCTAGATCTAGCCTAAAATAAGCTGAAATGGCAGCACCGCGTATGGCGCAACCAGCCCTGGCGCTCAGCTCAGCTGTTGACCATTTGTTATGAAATTTTGACTAAAATTTTTTAATTTAATAAAAGAAAATGCTGCGCTTGCTAACCCCAACACGAATCGCAAAGTGAGTGAACCAATATACTTTCAACCATAATGAATTTAGATTAGTGGCCGAATGTTTTTCAGGCGGCTGTTCACGGCCTCTAGTGTTTCTACCGGCTCTCCGCGTTTTTATGCCCAGAACTTGGCCAACGAAAACAAGAAGCCGGAGGAGGGACAGATCAGTAATGAGCCTATACAGTTCTTCGGCAGTCAGGCAGCCACCTGGCGAGCACGGGACACCCGCAGTGGGGGTAGCGATGAATCCCTTTGGTACCAGCCCTATGTGATCTCGGCCAGCTTGGGCGTATTTCTCCTGTATTTCTGCTGCCTGCGCGAGGAAAACGACATTGATGAGCGGCTGGGGGGAAATCTGTACGACCATGTGAGCGACATGGAGCAGGTGCAGCTGACAGTTAACTACAGATACAACAAGGAACACGGGCTGGACACCAAAGAGCAGGAGAAACGTCTCATCGAAATAGGCGTCGATATGAAGCAACTGGATGCAAAATTAGCCGCCCAATAGTCTAGTATTAAGAATTAAAAAAGTTTGTTTTTCATTTCATTTATTTAAAATAAATTTTTAATTTATATACCCATTCTGTAGAGGTCTTGATATTGGGCATTTAGGGCATTGCCACCAGCAGATAAAATAAAATCACTGGATCATATATAGAACTATCGTTTCTCTGTATGACATTAGACTTTGCTAAATTAGAGAGAGATAGCACGATAGCCAAAATGCAAAATTAGTGTTCGTAGTCGTCTCAAAGCCCGACTCCCGGCTGTCAGTGATATATCTGAGGCACTATTTATTTTATTTTATTAACTTATGTATATTTAAGGCGCCAGTCAGTGGCACTAGTCTAGCCAGCAAAATTTGATCTAAAAAGTGTAACCATTCGATAATTTCTGCCCAGCTATACTAAAAAGCCAACTCGACGCATATATCTGTCTCGCTCTCGCTGCATGCTTATCCCATAGGGCTGTCTCTGGTTGTGCAGCTAAAGTCTAGTGTCACACGGCTATAAACGTGAGCTGCACTATTTATTGTTAGTATCGATAGTTGTGTGCGATAGACGACTAGTGCTGTAAAGGCCTGTAAAAAAGTATAAGCGAAGCCAAGCTCACGCAAAACTTTTCCAGGAATCCCGCCGCAGGCAAATTGGTTCTTTAAATTGTGTAATCCGAAATATTCGTGGTATGTAGAAGCCTTATATTATTAATTAACTTGTAAGACATTTTGTTCGAGTACTCTCGGAAAATATTCTGCGTTTCGCGTTTCTCCCATCATTCCATTCTGGCATTTTGTGCGCCAAACGTAACGAGCGTGTGATCTACTTGAACAATGCTTAATTTTCCACGGCAGATTTGTGTAGACTACTACACTTGTACTACTACTAGTTATTACCTACTATTACTATTACTACTATTATTACTACTACACTAGTTATTACCATTACCAATTATAAGAAAATATATTGTATATATTAGTGCTTTGCTTTGGCGGAGCTGCTGCTGATTTATCAGTGTTGCTAAACGTACATATTTAATGCACGGACGTTTCTGCGGCGGCATTGAAACCAATTCGGCTATAATTTCATTATTTTCTTTTAAATTAGTTTACTTTAAGCACTTCAATATGAATGAAAATATATGCGAGTTGAAAAAAGATGGTGGGGAAGCGGCTGATATCAAACTGGCAAAAATGGACACTGCAAACGTGAAATACGAAAACACCGACATTATGGATGCAGTGCAAATTAATCCAAACAATGCCGAAGCTGCCGCTGAAAAAGCAGACATCGAAACGGAGGATGGAAGGATGCAGGTCGATGGATCTTCATCTGATTCGACCACAAATGAGCGCAACAATCCGTCTACAGAGAAACGGCGAAAGACAATGGAGGAATCGAATGAGCTCCCTGAGCTCCCTTTGGCCAGCAAGGAGCCCCCAGCACCGAAGATGGACTGGATGAGGAATCTGCGTATTCACATCTCGAATATATACATGAACTCGGAGGACCGTCTGCCGGGAGCATGTGTGCCCAAGTGTCTGCAAAATACGAAAGAATGTGAGGAAAAGCACCGCACTGGCAAGCTGCCAGGTGCTCCAAGCTTCATGATGCGGGAGGATCTTAAGAGAATGCTGCGTGGCCACCACTATGACACCTTCCTGGATATGCTGGAGATGATGGCGATGCAGGGTGTGTTCCCGGGCGATGGTATCCTCGACAGTCTCATTCACATGACCATGGTAAGAGAGTGCTCCTTCAGCTGACAGAAATGAAAGAGCTGTGTCCCCTTTCCCTTTCCAGATTCTGATTGCCCAAGAGTTGACCGTCAAGGAGCTGGTGGACATCTATGGCAAGGTGGTACGCACCTTCTTTCTCCTGGTCAACGCCTTTCCGCCCTGCTGGACATGCTTGCGCCCATCTTATTTGAATTTGCTGCGCATTCCGAATCCGACCATCCGTAGCACCCGCACCGACAATGGGCCGCAAACGTTGAAGTTCTATCTGGATCTCTTGGAGGAGATCTTGCCGCAATGCAGCGATAGGGAAATCCGCGGGCCCACAAACTTCTACGAGGAGCACGTGTTCAATTATACCGAGGAGGAACAACTAAACGTGTCACAGGAGACGGCCTTACTGCGGCATGTGCAGAACTACGACTGGGCAAGTGGCAAACTCTGTCTGGATGACTTCCAGAATCTGTCGCCTAGTGCACGCCTCTCGCGACTCTTCGATGTGCTGAACATGGTCTGCTGCGTCCTGGAAATGGAGTTCCTCTCCTGGCTGGACCACAACCGTCTGCGCCAGTCAGAGTCGGAGATATTCGATGAGGCTACGAAGCCGTTTGCCATCCATGTCTTTGGAATGTCGGCCACAATGCGGCTCACGGATATGGTGCGCCAGGTGATGCGTCTGTACAGCTTGGCGGCGGCAAAGTCCATGTATTCCGACCGTCTACAAGTACTGCAGGTTAGTATCTTTTGTGTGTGTATACGTACATATATTAGCCAAGCCTCTTGACTCTTTTTCCTTGAATATTAGCGCCTTATATCGCTGGTTGTGGAAGTCAGCAACACGGCTGAGCTGAAATACGTGGACAATGCTGTGACCTACCCGAATCTGGGTCCGCAGACCCGCCTGCTGATTGCCCAGTTCTTCAAGATATTCGAGTCACAGAATGCCAAGCACATCAGCACCTTCATCCAGAGCATTCCGCAGCTGGATCTGCCGTATCTTCGCTTCGAGTTCACCGATCACTTTCTGCAGCTCTTTGACTTCCCCAAGAATGTGGAATTCGGGCCAAAGAAGGTGTGCGATGAGTTCAACGACCACAACTGGCTGAAATACAAGCCAAGGAGTGAGATCGAGGAGGGTGACGATGAGCAGCTGTCGCGGGAGGATTATCTGAATACACTCCTGAGCGCCCTCCAGGACTATGACAAATGGATGAATCTGGAGGACTTTTGGAAATGTATGCAGGGCACGGATCAAGTGCAGCCATTGCAGACCAGGATCAGAAACCCACTGCCAGCTCCTGTTGGGATCGTAGCTGGCGGAACGTTCAAGATGGTGAATTTGCCAGTGGCCAAAATCAACTTGACCGAGCTAATCGTTCGCTACAGCAACGATGTGTGTTACATGCGCTACCTTCGCCGTGTGCTCGCAAAGGAAGTCCAGCCGGAAATCGATGTTTTCGATTGGGTGGACTATCTTAATGGATTCCTGTGCGACGATGAACCACCATCAAAGCCGGCATCGCCTCGTTCCTTCCTAGCTTCGGACCCAGAAGAAGGATAGCGTGGTCCTCAGGTACAAGTATTTTATAGTTCCTTATCACACCAAATGTTCAAATATAAAGTGAACTATTCTAAGTTTTCTGAAATTAAGCGCTAAGCGATGTTCCGATGTGAAGAATAAACATTTAAATACTGAATACTGCTGCTCTTCGACTTTGCAACGACCAAGGACCGAAAGACAATGAAATGATACGAAGATTGGCTAGAAATGGAACACGAAAAAAGGGAAAATCAAAAATAAACCTTTCGTCGGCTTGAGGTCGATGCTCTTGAAATATTCTTAATTCAAAAATTGCGCGGCAGAGCAAAACGAATGCCACCAAGTGTTGTAAAACGCTCAGAAAAAGCGGTTAAATTATCGGTTTGTCACTCGGCAGAAGCTGAAATGTATGAAATTTATGTAAAATGATCGGTCAAACTCTACATTCTAAATGTAACATTAATGTCCGTTATAGTTTGAAATCAGACTAGTTCGCTTGAAATAGTCTGTTTTCTTGCACAAACATTAGTGCAACTGCAAGCAATCCGCAACTGGAAGCTGTGCGTGGTATGCGCTTTAATTCCTAATCCAACTCACTCCCGCCAATTCAGCCCGCCTGTTGGCCGAATATTTTATATATGTAAGTGTTTTTTTAATGGAAATTGATACAATTATCTTTGACGCACTGAATAACCATTCGAATCGCCAGTTTTGATGAACGCGGTGGAACCTGGTGGATAGAACTCAGTATCAATTCTCTTTAACAGTGCTGTTGCGCTAAACGGCTCAAGAGAAAGCCATGTTACCAATATCGTAAAACCGCCCGCTTGAGTATAATTTTCTTGCGTGAGCATAGCATTTGCAACCAAACCAAACGACTCGACTCTATTCCACCTCCTCGCGCCGTGATCTTACAAATATTGTTAAATCTTTGTTTTAAGAAACTTAATTAAACTGCTGCATGGCCCCAACCTAAGCCCCCGCATCGCGGCTGCTTCCTGATTAAAAAAGTAATTTCCAAAATTGATCCCGGACGGAATGAACAAATTTTGTTCAACACATTTTTTTTTTTATTCATTTAAGTGTGTGCTTGTGTGTGAAGATCACGTCTGTTTTAGAGTGCGATCGGGTTTATGTGTGTGTGTGTGTGAGTCGAGTTGGTCTCTTGACAAATAAAAACACATTTTTTTTAATATTTAACTAATATCTTACACACACACATAGAAAACATTGACATTGAAATATTCCGTCTGATCTGATCTGTTAAACGCGACACCGAAAATTGTTAGCTGCGGAATAACCAAAAAGAGTCCAGTTCATGATGCGGGAGAAAGAAAGTGCGTGTGATTTTCGTTTGCGGGGTGCGGTGTATTACAAAACTAACTGTTTAACAATTTATTGACTAAGATTAAGATTCCTTCATCGCGTACGCGATCCACTCCATACCATTTCATCCATACATGCGCATAAATTAGAGTACATGAGCAGTCGTCGCTGCCCGTTTTGGTGCTCTTAGCTTCTGCTTTACCTCTACCTCTTTACTCGGTTTTTGCTTCTGTTTTGTTGCCTTTGGCTTTTGTTGTGTTATTGTTGCTATTGCATTGCTGTTGCTTTTTGCCGTCTCGCGATTAGAATTAATTGACAAATGGGAAAAAAATGTAGGTTTTGCGCAAAACCAAAAGCAAAAGCAACAGCAGCAACATTAACAAGTTTGCTCTCGCTCTCTCTCTCTCTCTCTCTCTGTTTTTCTTGCACTCACTTGTTGCTTGTGCAGTAAAAGTAACAGGATAAACGCCGAAAGAGAGAAAAGCGAGCGAGTGCAAAGAATTGGAAGAGCAAGCAACAGTAACATGAATAAATCATAACTAAAGCAAAGTAAAGCCGCTCGCACTCGATCGTCAATGAAAAACATTAACATTAGCCGCCACAGAGGTTCAATGACCCTTAGCAGCCAGAACGGAGGAGGATGTCGAGTCTGTTCATAGAATAAACATAGGGGCGAGGCCGAGTTTTTCGGGCCTATTAACACCTGTCACACGTAGCGTTATCGGAAGTTTGGCTACGTTATCAGCGGAGCAGATTCTTTATGGAGCCTTAATTTTTAATAATTCTCTCAATTCTAAATAGTGCAGGCTCATGCTCATGTCCAGCCCTTAATGTGTCGGTGAAAGTTCTTGTCCCCCCACAACCCAAACCCATTGAATTGTAATAACCCAACCACCAAGAAGCCAAATCAAAAAAAAAAACACCATCCACATGTCACAATCGCCGCAACAGAAGCGTCAGAAGATGTCCCATGGAAAAAACTTTGGCGACTACGAAGAGCTCAACATCATTGGAACAGGTATGTACGCAAAGCGGAATTATTGTGGTCTGCTGGAGATCGTTGGGATAGGTCGGGTCGGGATAGGTTAATGCTAGGTGAGTGTGGTGTGTAGGGTATTAGTTTCCCCTCGACTTCCCTATAAATATCGAATTTATGAGCATGTAGCTCATTCGTTGTGTGCTGTTGACCCAATCGTTTAGCTGTTGACCAACTTTTTTTGCACTGTGACTAATTTTTCGTGGAAAATCGCAGCACAGGGGAAATACTTATACCTAGAGTCTTCCCCTATTGTGAATCTTTAGAGCCCTCTCTCATTTCCTTGCATACTTTTCAGGTTCAGTTACAGGGTCACGAGGTTCCTGGTCTTTAAATCTCCACCGTAGCGATCTCGTGGATCCATGATGGATCGCAGTTCGATTTCGAGCAAGCGGCTGTCTGTCACACACATTGTAGGCAGCATTTTCGAATTTTTTCGGTACATAAACTTCAATCAATTACGTCACCGGGACCCGGAGTGAAGCTTGGTGAATGTTAATGATGGATATTGTTACTGGTTTTTTTTTCGCGTTGTCTGTAGGCCTTTTAGTCAGGGGGCTGGCCGTAATGGGGCTGGCGGTGGGCAGCGAGCAGCCTAAAGCCTTTCGCGGAGCGTAAAAGAAAACCCTCGCCACCGTTGGTGTCTCTTCTACCTGGTTTTGAATACAAATAGATGCCTCTTGTGAGACTTGGAATAATTTCATTTCATCTGTTATGCGAGTACTGCCTACACATGCCTATATTTTTTCAATGTACATATGTACATGTTTTGCTCATTCATTCAATTGTGGCTTCTTCTTCCCATTCGCTTTCGCTCACCAACCTTTCGGTTTAGTGGTTTTTGTTGATTTTTTTTGATTTGTGCAAAACGTTGCTAATTTTTTTTTGTTTGTTGACAAAAATCTAGAAAGAAGCCGACGGCAGCCCCCAAAAACGAGTCGAATAGTCGAAGTTGAAAGCAAAGTCGAGAATTAACTGTTGTTTGGAGCTTGGCTTGGCCTTGGTGCTGGTGCTGCTTGACCCAAGGTGTATTTATATGGGGTAGAGCGCAGTGGGCCCGGGCCACTATTTTGGGGGCGAGCTCACCTTGAATTAATTCGCTTTGGGCTTGATTCTCTCTCACTATCTCTCTTTGCCTATATACTTTTTCCATGTCTGTCTCTGCGGAATATCTGATATGTCTGATGTCAACGAAAATAACTTCTGCCTTGTCCCACGCATGCCATGCCTCTGTCTGGTGTGATAAATTTCCGGTGCCAAAGTCGTGTCGGTGTATTTTCTTTCGCATTTTAATCGATATAGAATCATTCTCTCTCTTTTCTGGTATCTCCGGTACCGGCTTTCGTCATCTACCAACCTCAGAAGGCAATCGAAATGGGACGTGTTGGTGTTGGTGGGTTTATCGCGAATCAGCCGGTTCTTTTTTCTGCCCTGCTTATCAACACAGCTGACTAGCTGACTACTCACTCTCTCTTTCTCCCCAACCATACGAAATTCGGTAATTTCACTTGTTCTTATCTGGCCTTGGCGTTGGCTTTGTTTTTGTTTTTTGCATTTGCTTTTGTTTGATTAACATTTAACATTGCCATTTTAATGTATACACTATGTTCTCCTCAATTTGCGAATTCCACTCTTGCAGGCGCCTATGGGACTGTCTACAGAGCCCGGGACACAATTACGGGCAACATTGTGGCCCTGAAGAAAATCCGGATCGCCCTCAATGAGAACGGAGTGCCAATGTCCACGTTGCGGGAGATATCCCTTCTGAAGCAGCTCAATGCCAGCGATCACGCCAACATTGTCAAGTGAGTATATGGCGACCGGACCGTTATCACAGCCATTGGGGATGGGGCCGGGCCGGGGCTGGGGCCGGCCGTGGCGCCAACTATTCGCCAACACTAATTTTACACAGGGGCGAGCCGGAGCAGCTGATTACGGCCAGTCACAATGTCAGCCAGTGCGGATTGTGTGCGGTGGGCGGGTCGTGTCGATCACTGTTTATCTAGCATTTTTCCTTTGCCTCCACGACGCAGGTAGCAGCCATGAGAATCGTTTCGGTTGCTGCATGCATGCAATACTGAAGGTGGTGCAGAGGGGAAGAGTATGGAGGGCACAGATAGGAGGGAGAGAGCTACAACAATGTTGAACTTCCCTTCCCTCTCCCCCTATATCTGCCTGTCAAGCAGTGTGGCGCCGACTGTAACGGCGTGACGCTCTTCTGTTGATAACGTATGCGGCTGGGAAAGAGAAGAGAAGCAATCTCTCACACTCAACGTTAGATATCTATCGTACAATTTGTTTGTGCTCATTCGCTCAGATACGGTAAAAGTAAAACGCTCCGGAGAGGGAGTTAAAAGACACTCGAATCAAATCAAGTTGCTTTGGCGTTTCTGTTGTTTGATATCAAACGTGTTGTTTCGTATGAGCAGCCGGAAACCAGAAACAATTGCCTGCCAAGGCACAGGTTGAGGCAAAAATTAAAGTTAAAAAAAAAGTCTCTAAAAAAGCATTTTAGAAGGTTAAAATTTTGTTAAAAGTTGCTTTGTGAAAAAGTAATGTGTAATATGAAAAATGTTACCGAGCGAAACGAAGAGACGCAACTGTTGTCTAACATATGTTACTTGGTTGCCTCTCTTAAATACCGTAAAGTGTTCACTCATATCTCTCTCTGATCGCAATATCGTAGGAGTGAGCATGTGTTTGTTTGGAGTGTCTTTTTTGTAGTTCATGAATTGCCCGCAGTATGGCCACTGGCGCCATCAGCATTTTATAACAGCGTCTGTCTAAGGTCTGTAACGCAGATATCAGACACTTAGCACAATATTCTCTCGCTCTCTCAGCAAGCACAATCACACACATCCATACATATGTATTTAAAAAGCCCATTTCTGATTTCCCCTCTTCTTGCAGACTGTTCGAAGTATGCCAGTTTCTGGAGCGCGACGGACAACTGATGATTCTCCTGGTCTTTGAGCATCTGGAGCAGGATTTGTCTGATCTCATCGAACGCCTGCCCAAATCGGGCATGTCCCCCATCACAATCCAGGTGAGTGATACCTCCACTAGACAAAACTCTGCAACTAAACGATCCATCCCATCCCATCTGGCAGCGTCTGTCGCGTGAGCTTCTAACCGGCGTGGACTTTCTGCACTCTCATCGCATCATCCATCGCGATCTGAAGCCGCAGAATCTGCTGGTCTCCGCTCAGGGCCATCTGAAGATCGCCGATTTTGGCCTGGCCAAAACGTACGACTCCGAGATGAAGCTGACATCGGTGGTCGTTACGCTGTGGTATCGTGCTCCCGAGGTGCTTCTTGTCCAGCCCTACAACAGTTCCGTCGATCTCTGGAGTGCCGCCTGCATCATCTTTGAGATGTTCAACCGGAAGGCGCTGTTCCCGGGCACATCAGAGAAGAACCAGCTGGATCGTATATTCGAGTATGTAGCGAAATATGTACACATGTATTTAGTTTTGATCTACAACTCTCTGCTGTTGCCCTCTCTCACCTCACCTATAGACTGACGGGACGACCCACAGATCATCAGTGGCCCAAAACCATCTCTGTGGCACGCGAGCACTTCCCTCACCGCCTTCCCAAACGGCCACGTGACTTTTGTCCCAAACTGTGCGAGTTATCCGACGACCTGTTGAATGTACGTCTGCTTATTGCTCTCTCCATCTGGATGCACCCACTAATCTATGCCCTCCTCCCTGTCATTTATGTAGCGAATGCTCTCGTACGACATAAGCATGCGCCCCTCGGCTTTGGTTTGCCTAGAACACGAGTACTTCACGCAGGAACCGACGTAGTCGGTTGGAGATCGTACGCATTGGATGGCCACAACCAGTGTTTTGTTCTTGTCATAATGTTCCTTTAAATGCAGTCCAGCAGCTCTTTCATTTTCCAGTCTAGGTGTTGTCCTACCCAGCTCCTGAAGCAGGAGCAGAAGCGGAAGCAGAATGAATACCCTAATATGTTTTAGTCTTAAGTCAAGTGTAGAGAAGGTGCGCTAGAAACGTGCAGCCGCTCGATCCCTAAAAGTGAAACGATTCTCGGGGAAGACCAGTCCCATTCGAAATGTGATACAACAAGTTCAGGAATACATTATACAATTTCAAAATTTTGTACAGCAGCAAGTCTATATTTGTGTGTATGTGCAGAAACTATATATGTTTGTAAATACATATGTGTGTATGTAAGTAGGTATACATGTATGCATGGATACATATGCATGTAATTTGTTATAGATCCTAAGGACCATAAATAAAAGTACAGTCCAATAATTATTAAGCATGTATTACATATACATATGCATGTATGTATATCAACGAAATTCAACTGAATTCAGAAAAGGAATTCGACAATATTCTATAGCTAATAGACACCGATGATTAATGTTTGTTGGATCCACCTAGGAGGAATGTATGCAGTCACAGGGAGATCAGAATTAGGCCAGGCCAACGAGTATATAAAAGACTAGGGGCAGCACCAGATTGTCCACCTGGTCGGTGAAGGCCTCCACCAGGGCCGAGTTGATGGCCGCAAAAATGGTGGCGAACCACTTGGCCTGCGTCATGGCCAGCAGACCAGTCGCCTCCAGCAGCCAGACGGACAGAAGGATGGACATCACGAAGGCAATGGTGCCCTCCAGGGAGCGTGAGGAATCTGCAGGAGAAGAAAACGTTGCATTAGTCAGCAGTGCAGTTCCTCATACTGCGACCATCGCTACTCACTTCCCCACATATTGCGTCCCATCTTGGAGCCCACCACACTGGCCGCGGTGTCGCCCACGCCCACCGCCAGGATGCCCGAGAGCAGGATCAAGCTATCGTTTCGGGAGCAGGGGCACGGAGTCAGCCATAGGGGCATGGAGCATCCAATGAGCAGGCAGAACGGGGTCAGCGCCAGAATCCCAGCGTCTTTCTCATCCCGGAACGAGTGGAAAGCGTTCTTCAGCCTTTCGGAAAATGGAGGAATCTCCAGCAGACGCACCAGCTCCAGGACCACAAAAACGGCCAGGGCTACGCCCGTGGCCAAGTACAGCAGAGCGCACTGGAAGAGCACTCCTGGAACGAAGACAAGCACTATCAACAGGTGGAATATCTTACGGACTCTGGTGTTGGCTTGAACGGTGTGGCGCAGTTGCCAGGTGACGGTGGCGACGGTCAGTAGGACGAGCACCAGGTAGAAGCCGATGATCTGCAGTCGCTTGGGGTCCCTGAAGATGAACTGGAGCAGAGCCACAATAGGCAGAGGACTGGTGACGGGGGCACAGGTGGCCGCCAATATGAGGAGGCCCAGCAACAGGTAGAAGGGAACGGGCCCACGCAGCCGTGGGACCGCGATAACCAGCACACAGAGAACAAGCAGCCACATCAAAGCGTTCTGTAAAAGAGAGGGGGCTCTGATTCTGATTAGAAGGGATTAGTTGTGGCAGAATGATCCCTCACACCCACACCCACCAGCATTATAAGATTAAGTCGGTCAAAATCGCCAAGGGTCTTGGCATTCGCGTCCGCGGAGCACAGTTCGTAGAGCCGGTAAACGACGCTGATCACGAACAGCATCAGACCTTGGAACAGAATGGAGGCCTCGCCATAGGTGAAGCACCGCGAGAATCCACGCATCATGCACACGTAAAAGTGCTGGTAGCCAGCTATCATCAGGAAGCCAGCGACCACAGCAAACAGCCAGGAGGTGCCCAGGCAGAGGCCGAATCCGAGGCTGGTGAGTGTTCCCGGCAGCAGGCTGATGATGCACTTGGCCAGTATGCTCGTGTCCGCGAAGAAGTACACGAAGAAGCAGAGTGTCTCCACGCACATGCCAGCGGCTGTCACCGTCAACATCAGATGGAGATGCACCTGCTCCTTGCAGGGCGGAGCGTTTAGGAAGCGCGAGGCCAAGGCCAGCGGCACCAGAAAGCACATCCAGCCGCCACTCGACGCCCAGGGCCTGTTCACCAGAGGATTGGATTGATGATAAGATAAGATTAGGTAGAGTGTCATAAACACTCAAGTGGGAACTTTGCACCTTGCAGCCGGATGAAGTTTGACTCACCTGGGCAGCATGACATTGTCTCGCTTGGCGGTGGGGTCGAGGTAGCTGCTGCTGTGGTGTCTATCTCTCTCCTCCTGCTCGCAATCACTGGAATTGGTCTCTGTTGTGGCGCCGGAGGACAGTTCCGATTCGGAATGTTCGGTTTCGCTTATTGAGCGTCGCATTGTTGTTTGCTTTAACCGTTTCTCGCTTAAAACATAATTCTAAGTTAGTTGTGTTTGTGTGTTAACTTTAAGCAAGATTTTGCATGTTTTTTTTTATAGCAAAAATTGGCAATTGAGATGGCAGTTCGACAATATTTTGTCTGCTATCGATACGCACACATCGATATAAGCGGCAGGAAAAATATCGATAAAACAATGAAGTTATTGATGCAGTTATTGATGAAATAATCAATACTATTTAAAAACTACCGCCATAATAAAAAAATATCGATGTTTTGATACTTATACGCAAAAATGAGCGAAAGAGAGTAATTTCCTCTCCTTTTTGTTTTTTGTTTGGGTTCAACGAACGAAAGGTATGGTCAACAGGCAAAAACAGCCAAGGGAAATTACAAAACTTGTACGAATTCCCAGCGCGAAATTTTTCGAATAGCACATTCCTGGTTGCTTTCATAAAAAATTTGAATTTTTAACTGATTCTATTTATAAAAAAACACAAAACAATGTAATCGTAGGGCATGCACATCTGGTCACAGAGCAAAATATAGGCTATTTTCTGTGGACATTAATTTGGCTTAATTACTTGTTAGGCTTTAATTGTGAAACATGAAGAATTTTAGTCCAGTTATTTTAAAAGATATACTGGTTGCTATTGTAAGTCAAGAAAGGAAGGAAAGGATGAATCTACAAGAAGAAGTATTATATTCAGCGGTTCAGCTCTAGTAGTTCATCTGTTTAAATTGACCTGATTACACTGCCGCATCATTGTCGAAGGTGAGGAATAATGATGCGAGGCGTTTACACCTAAGGCGCATGTTTTTCCGCATCACTTGTCAGCTGTTTGGCCTGCAAACGTAAACAATTGCAGTGAGTAAGAAGAAGAGAGGAAAAGCATATTTATTGAGATTTTATTAAAATAATGAGCGAATTATTTTAGAATGTGGAAATCGGTGCATTTGGAAGTTTCACTACGAGCACCCAATTATTTATGGAGCTTGTTAAGGGGGATCCGATGAGTCGGAGTCCGGAGTCGATGCTGGCGACTTTAATTTTCAAGTGACACTTGCATTCTGAAAGATCTTTGCTATCAGACTCATTTTAATTTAAATTTTTAACATTTTGGCGGTTATTGTTTGACAAAAACAGATGTTTGCTCTCGATAGCCCGTCGATACCCCGAATAACAAGATAGAATTTGCCAATGATGCGACGCATAATTAAAGATGCGGCCGCATGTTCCATTTAATGGAAAAATGCAATAAGGCGCCCCAGTGTAAAAAGGGTATAAAGTTCGCTTTTTCATCGGTATATTTAGGGTATATTTTAATAGTGAGACCGTATACACTGGTATATTTCGGAGGGTCGGAAAGTATATTTAACCGACAAGCCCATGGCCACACTGTTCAGAACTCGCTTAAAAACGCTGAAACGCGACGTGCGCGTCGAAATGTAAGTTCCTGTGCCTTGTGTGTGTGGTTTGTGTGTGTTGGTGCGCTGAAAGTGCAGCTGTCGCTTGAAACAAATAAAACCGCACAATTTCCATGTAAAAAGCCATTGCAAACGCAGCTTGCCAGGCAATATATGTATTATCGGTAGTGCGAGAAAAGAGCGAAAGCCGAAGGCGAGGAACAAGAAATGCATGTAGAATTATTTAAACGCCCAAAAGTCGCCGGCGCTGACGTCGATGCCAACGCCGACGCCGCCGCTTGTTGAAACAAATGCATCGAAATATGTGCATTTTGGTGAAAATTGAGTTGAATTTGCGCAAATGCAGTGCTGACCAAGTGAAATGAGAGAATAAAAAACAATATTAATGTGTAAAATGTGCGAAAAACTGCTTTGAAATGTGGAGAGTGAAGAAGAGCGGCACACAAAAGAAGGAAAGAGAGGAGGGAAGGGAACGGAGAGGAGAGAAGGAATGGAATGATGGCCGCTTATACCTGCTCTGCTTCGAAAAAGAAACCGAAACCAGCCACCAAAAATGTTTGCTGCCGGCTCTGCCGCTGCTCCTGCTGCACTCTTCGGAATGCAAACTGGTTAATGGTTCATTTCCAGACAGAGCCACGGCTACGTAACGCTATTTTTCCGCTAAATAGTCCGCCTCCACTGTTGCTATATACTACCATTCTCCGTCCGTCCACGTCCCCGTCCCGGTCCGCCCTGGCTTAAGAAACTGTGGCCATATTTTTTCTTCTCTTGCGCTTCTCTTTGAAACTCTTCGCTGTGCTGTTCTCGCCGCCTCCGTTTTGTGCCGCACTTCTAAGATAAAGAGCGCGCGTCTCTGAGATAAATGCGAAAAATATTGTATCTCAATGGCGCTCGCAGTGTTTCCGATGTTAAAATTCAACGAAACCCAACGTATTCATTATTTTGTGTTTGTTTTGCTCAACTCAACAGAAAAGTGTGTATTACAAAACCTCAATAGCCCCCACGATACGAAAAGAAAACTCAAACGACGAAACCATAGTTGAATTGAGTGAGAAATATACACACATACATATATATATATATATATAGAGTGAGATAGAGAGAGAGTGAAAACACCGCTACAATGTCGGAAGAAGTAGATCGCAACGATCCCGAGCTGAAATACCTTTCGGTGGAACGGAATCAATACAACGATCCGGCCACACAGGCAGAATGGACACAGAAGCGTCTGGTCTGGGTGCCCCACGAGAATCAGGTGAGTTCAACTGAAGAGCAGAGCCCTTTGCCTTGCCTACATATTTCTCCCGCCCGCCCTTTCATCTTGCAGTTCCTTCTTCTCTCCTGCTTTCACCTGGAGCGACTTGAAAAACCTGTAGAGCTCGGCCAGCGTTGGCGTTGGCTTTGGTTTCGTTTTGTCTTGCTTGATTCTTGACCAGTTTCGAGCCGCTGTCCCAGTTCACAGCTCCAGTCCAGTCTTTTGGGGGGTTACTTTTGAGCTGATAATTTTTAAAAAATTGTACTGGAGATCTCTTAAGCCGATTAGGCCAACAGGCGAATACGAGGCGCATATATATATACACCTAATGTTTTTCCTGCCATAACGATACAGTTTCGGGAACCACGCCCGAAACACGGAATTACCTGACATAAAACCTATTGATAGAAGCCCCCGAAGCCCGAAGTAAACTAATCAATTTGCGCAGCGCAGCGTTTCGTTTGTCCCTTCTCTGGGGCCGGGGCCTTATCGCACTCTCAATGGTTACCGAGTCATCGCCGTGGAAATGAATCATACCTCATTCATTCGATTTTGATTTCTTTTAGCCGGGCCAACTTCTTTCCCGCTGCGGTGATAAAATTGAGTAAACATCCGTCGAAGAAATCTCAGCCACACTAAAAGATCCTCCCCCTGCTGATTCATTCATTTCTCTGCTGAAATCATCAGCGTTAAAAGATGCCACCAGTTCTTCCAGTTGGTCAAAATCCAAATCCAAATCAATTTGCCGCTAAAAGGGTTTTGCACAACATTTTCCAATTTGCATATGCCACTCTCTGACTCACTCACGCCAAACGCCAAACAAAAGAGAACGAAAGAGCGGGAGAGCAGGGCCAGGGATCCGGCGAGAGCGCGAGCGAGGCAAAACAAGTTTTTAATCTCTGTACCTGTATTTGTGTTGAGATATGTTTTGCATGTGTGCGCGCGTGTGAGCGTGAGTGCTGCCTCTAGCGAGCAGTCGCTTCAAGCTAAGGAAGAGTATGACGATCGGAGGAGTCATATATGTACATATAGTGATCACTGATCAGTTAAGCTCAAATTTTGAAGATTTAATTTATTTTAAATTATATAAGAGTTATCTCATGCAAAGAATTTCAGAATCTTTTAAAAAGTTTGTGGTAGTTGTTGAACCTCTGATGAAAATCCTAATACCTTCTGTGGCATCAAATCAGAGGTTCTCTTCGCTTAAAATGTGTGCGTTTGCGAAATCTCTTTGTCGATTGGCAGGGTAGCATATGCGTGTATGTGTGTTCGTGCCTGAGAGAGAGAGATGATAACAAGTCAACAAACGGTTCTGCCCTGTGTCTCTCTGAATTGTTTTGCTTATTCTGCCTTACCTCTTTCTTCGCACTTCTTTCTTTTATTTGGGGGGATGGATGGGAGATGAGAAAGAGATGATTTCTTTCAGGTGTCATTCAACTGCATTCCTTAGTTTTATTCCCCAAAGTCATAAACGGATAAAATTAGCAGGCACGTTTATTTTGTGTTACTTTATTTGCTGGAGATAGTGCTCAGCAGGGCAATGGAATGTATGGGGTGGGATGGGATGGTTTGGGAAGATAGGGCCCTAGAATGGTAGCTCTTTTTGGGTGACTTCCATATAATAAAAAACAAACTGAAAAACAAAGAAAAACGAGCAAACAGCTCCACATTTTTTAGTAATTACGCGTTCACTTAAACAGACATTTACTTTACAATGGAATCTCAAATGGAAAAACAAAGATAAAGTCAAGAAATAAACACACAAAAAATAAAATAAAATAAAAACGAGCCGAATGGCACGGCTTCGCAAACGGTCGATTGTCATGACTTGTCTTGTCAGTCAGTCAGTCATTCAGACGAACCAACAGAAGGACGGATATGTTAAGAAATTTGCATATGGCCCCAGCCACAAGCTGTTGCTCCGCTGGAATGTCCAACCACAGATACAGATACAGATATATATACAGTTCTGTTCTGAAAAATACTCGGCCAAAAGGGTATTCGCCAATTGTGTCAACAAGCCCCCCGGTTCGTTCAGCCCTGGCTTGTTTTCGCAACTGTTTTTGGGCTTGCCTGACAGCCAATTTGTTGGTGGTATCTATTTATTTACTGTTAGATATATGTACATATGTCTGTACAATGCAACTTATTGTTAAGGCTCGCTCAGTTTTGTTTACTGATCGGCGGAGATAGTTTTTGTAGTCATGTGGCTGAAGTTGAATGTGAAATTGTCGCATGAATTTCATGATGACTCAAGCATTAAGTACAGGGAAAGCTCTCTAAATCTTTAAGTAGAATATGTAATACTCAGTAATACTGGAGCAGCGAAAGGTTCACTGAATGGGAAATTCGATGACTATGAACCTAACATTCATATCTCGTATTACCAGGTTATTACATTTTTGCACATTTTCCCCTTGCAATCTCACATCAATTCTTTCATAATTTCAGAGCATTCCTGTACAACCAGAAATCTTTCCATATTGTTAGCCAAATTGATGTCGGGCTTATAATCTTCGTCATGGCCAAAGAATTGAATCGATTGTATCCACAGTCCATGGCAGATCATTAAGGGGTCTCCGCTTATACACAAACAGACACACACACCCACACACATGCAGACAAACGCTCAGAATATCGTTTGTTGTCTTATATTTATAACCGCCAGAAACCACTTTGGACTCTGCTTATGTCTCCCTCTTTCGCACTCTCTGTTTCTTTCACTCTTCCACTCTCCCACTCTGTTCTGGTGGAGATGTCTTGTACTCTGTTGTTTTTTTTTTTCGGTTACGCCGACGACAAACGTAGCCAGCTTTCGGCTCTCCTCCGTCGTCCGGTTTACGGTCAACGAACCTGTGACTCGTATCACGTATATGTAATATACATTTCTTAGCCTCTCTCTCTCTCTCTCTGTCACTCTCTTTGCATATGCTTTGATCGATTAAACGAAATGAATAAAATAAAAGAATAACAAATTATTATGGGCTCCAGTTCCAGCCGCATGCCTTGGGTCCCATCCATCGTTCTTCTTGTCAGGCTTTAAGCCTGTATGACACTTGCTGAAAACTCCCCTGACTAATTGAATTGATTCATTTATAGTTGGAGGAAAATGTTTAATGCTTACAAAATAAAACAGAAGGCTAGATTCAGCTGATTTCAAAGAAAATAGTGTAATTTATTAATCAATGACTGTGTTGTGAAACAGCTGTTTTATTTAAAAATATAACATATTAATAAACAATAAAATATTAACATAGGCTTTAACTTTGATCTCTGTATGTTTTTTTCATGGTTCACACAAAATCTAGTCACTGAAATGTTTGGAAAATGTCATACAGGCTTAAGCCGGGTTCATTCAGGCGGAGCCAGTGAGATAGAAAGAAATGCGACAGAGAAAAAGAAACCGCTCAACAAAACCCTATGTATTCATTATTCATTTCATATTTACATTTTGGGGGATCAGAATGTAAACAAAAGAAATTGGCGAAAACCAGACGTTTCTTCCAGCGAGTAAATATTGAAAAACAGATATAGATCTGCTATAGCTACTTTTGAGAGCTTCAACAGGTTCAAGGTTGCATTTTCCCTTCTCCGTTACTCGCGGATCACGGATTGAGGGAGCGCTATCATATCGAACTTCTTCTCAGTCTTCTTTGGGTCTGCTCCTCCTTCTTCATCTCACTCTTCTACCTACTCCTCCTTTCTGCTTCTCCTGCTTCTCGTCTATTGTTATGTAGGTGTTTGATATTTCTTCTTTGGTTTTGCTTCACTGGTTCCCTGGAATGCCCGCCCGAGAGCGAGAGAAAGAGAGATGCCGTTCAAAGAGAGAATTCGAGACTGATGACCTCACATGCTATGCCCCAACTCTCTCTCTCTCTCTCTCTGTCTTCATCTCAGTCTCTGTCTTTGCCAATTCCTATGGCTCCATAACTCCAATACATGCTTCTGCTATCAGGAATTTCACGCTATCCCAACCTCGCAGCAATTATCATGAGTCATAAACGAAGCCCAAACAATGTTACAGCATTTTGGTCTTGGCTGCTGTCCGCTATCCGCTATTCGCTGTGGTGTGTCCAAACTGTCAATTGGCCAACGTTTTGTGACAGTCCCCAAAACAGGCAAACTCCCCCCACATGGCAGCTGAGAAGAGAAGGGAACACACTGGGGAATATTTTTAAGAGCCTGCCTCTGATTTGGTACAATATTCCTTTATTTTATTTTACAAAATATACGATTTCTTCCTATATCAGATTATATATTCGGTGCAACATCGGATGTAAATGTTAAACAAAGTTTATTTAATCGATGGGTATTTAATTTGCCTTGCTGTATAGCCTTTTAGATCGTTTATCAAGCATTTTACACAGCAAAAATATTTCAAAAGTCTGCAGAATGTTTACAATCTTGATATAGAGGCGTTTCCTACGATTAGTACTTTTGTTCGTCTATCTTTTAGTTTCATTACCCTTGGGATCCTGCTCCCTTGTAAAACAACAGAAATTATTCATCATATCCGCTTCGATTTGCTGTAAGTGGACTGAGGATAACGACTTTCTTATGACTGTTTACATATCATCTCCTGGGCCGGAAAAGCATTAAGATAACACAGCGAAAGAGAAATAGTCGTGGAAGAGATAGGAGCTGGGAAAGGAGAGGCAGAAAGAGAGAAAGAGAGAGCTGAAGCAGGGTGCGCGGTTTTTCCGAATCTGATCGCTGGGGCGTGTACGTGTTTAACTTAATGGAGCCGGTCGTTTGGGATGTGTTGCAGATGCTGTTGCGTGCACTCTCTTCTCTCCCTCTCGTTGCCCATCTCTCGTTCCTTGGTTGTTGTTGTTTTTTGAAATGCATTTGCTGCATCGTCGGCGGCACTTCACTTCACCCTTTAATGACTGAATTACGGTTTAGCTGGCTGCCGCCTGCCTGCCTGCCTGCATGCTGCTGCCAAGTGTGCTTGCCCCTGATTTGATTAATGTCAATGCGCCGTATGCACCATGCACCATGCTACATGCTTCACCATGATCACCATTGTTGTTGTTGCTTCAGTTGACTTCTAATTGAAGCTGCAGTGGCTGCCGTTGCAGCTGCAGCTACTTATTCTGCACTGCTTGCATTGGTTTTATTTCTTTTTTGGTTTGATTCAATTGCTGCCAGCAGAGTCAGAAATTCCTGAGAAGAAGTTCATTGAGTGAATCACAATCAGTCCCGTTCCTTCCATCCAACGGTGATTGCTCATCCCTATCAACCCGAACTAGTTCAAATCCACACACTCATTAAGACTGTTGCTGTCGGTCTCACACCTCAAAATGAGTCAGTTCGTAACGGAAAGGTGTATTTACATAATGTGAGAGAGGGGTTGGTTTCCTTTTTGGTCTCTTTTCGTCAAACGGTGACAGTCGTGTACATCGACACACACACATACGCAACTATTAGAGAGAAATCTGGCATCGTCTCACCTTGTACAAATACACTTTGGTACAGCCAAAGCAGAGCCTTGAACTTGCGAGAGGAAGAAGAGGAGGAGAAAGAGAGCCGGCGAGCTACAGACAGACAGATGCATCTGCCTCCCGTTGTTCTTGTTGTCGGCTATGTTTTGTTTTTGTCTGCTTTGGCCACTTGAACGGGTGCAGTTTTTGTTGCTGCCGTTGCTTCTGCTTGGCACTTGTGAGAGATAGAGATAGAGTGAGTGGGAGTGGGACAGGAAGAGTGAGTGAAAGAGCTCTTCTTATGTTGGCGCTTGACTCATGCAGCGCTGCCAACGCGAGATGAGATGCACTCGAAGACAGCAGAAACCGAAGCAGCAGAATTTACGCTCCATTGTTGTTGCTTTTATCGCCTACCCGCTGAGATAAAGCAGTGCATACACATGCATATGTGTACATTCACTCATACACAAAACAATATTTTGATTTTCATATTTTTCTTCCTGGAACCAGAACCGTTAATCTTCAAGTGTGACTAATTGAATGGAAATTTTTCTTGTCTCCTCCTTTGCAGGGTTTCGTGGCCGCCAGTATTAAGCGGGAACATGGCGACGAGGTTGAGGTGGAACTGGCCGAGACCGGCAAAAGGGTCATGATCCTGCGCGACGACATACAGAAGATGAATCCGCCAAAATTCGACAAAGTCGAGGATATGGCCGAGCTGACGTGCCTCAACGAGGCCTCCGTGCTGCACAACATCAAAGACAGATACTACTCTGGATTAATCTATGTAAGTATTACACTATATTATGTATTTTCCTCGTATACTCTCTCCTGGGATTCAACGGATTCCCAATCCAGATCGATGCAGAATTCTCTGGAGCTCTGGAACTATTCATATCTAGGTTATTCCTAACTTATTCCTTTTATCTGCACGTTCACTCGGATCTCTAAGATTTATATATATAGGTTTCTGTCTAAAATGGGGTTCCTTCCCGCCACATACACACATACATACATACATATGTGCATATTTGTGTTGGAAGACTTGAAAGTTGCCGCTGTGCCAGCTGTTGGCAAGATGACGACGACAGCCACCATAAGATGCTAATGGTAATGATGATGACGACTCTAAGTAAACAGCAACAACATACGTACATATGTATATATGTTCATACATATATAGTCTCTTTTCCATCCCTATACCTCTCCAAGTTTTCTGGAATTATTGAAAAGCGAAACTCTGTCCAGCCAGTTCGTCTCTTTCTTGGTATTTGCCTGAAAGCTTCGCAAATATTTGACACACAAATACTCAATCATTCGATGTCCAGCTCTACCCTGATTCCCCCCTCTCACACCCCTCGTGCATTCGCATTTAATTGTTATGCCAAAAGAGTTTTCTGTTCGAATATTACAAATTTGCCAAAAACAGAAAGCCAGAAAATAAGAGATTTCATGCAGCGCATTTGAATGGGGAGAGGCTATAAATTCAAGTCTGCTTTTGTTGATCGTCTCTCCCCCTATTTTTTCGTTATATAAATCATTGAATTAGCTGGCTCAATTGCATCTTCAATTAATATCGATTTATCTGATCACATAAATTAGCCCCAAAAAACGAAAAAAGAAAAGAACAAATGAAAAAAAATATATAAAAAGAGTGTGAGGGTCTGCTTGAGAACTGCTTAACACGACTGCTTGCATGCAGTGCTAATCGCTATCAACTATACATAGCTAAATTTCTTCCTATTTTCTTACATTATTTCATACAAAAAAATTAAAAATGCATTAAGTATGTGTTCCCCTCACCCTCTGTTACCCATTCTCTGGGTCATTAGAGGCCCTCGAAGACATAAATTCGAGCTCTTCTGCGGCTTAAGGCTGAGCTCTGGCAACATGTAGCTGGCGCATGTTGATAAACTGCTTGATTCGAGCGGGACCGAAATCGTGGGTGTTTCTCTCTCTCTCTCTCTCTTTTATCTCTTTTTTCCTTCTCTTTCGCTAGCCATGTGGCAGCTTCGTTTGCGGCTTCGTTTTTTTTTTTATTGTTTTCTAACAAATTATGTGCCGCTTTTTTACATATTTTATGAGCTTGTTGCTGCTACTACTTATCCTACTCTTTCCCTCTCTCTATTTGGCTCTCTCTGTCTCTCTTTCTAGTTTGGGAGTTTTAATTTAATGCCCAAACGGTTGTTTCTGCTGCTTTTTGATGTGGGCGCGAACTGCTTTAAATTTGTTTAGATTGTTGTTGCTGTTGTTGTCGGGCCACGCTTCAGCGCACTTTCAGGCATTGTTGCTGCTGCCGTTGTTATACCCTAGACAGAGGGTGTTCAAGTTTTGGCCAGATGTTTGCTTCTGTAATATTAAAGGGTATCAGTAACTTCGAACCCCATAACTAGACTTCATTTCTTGTTTTGTTGTTGTTGCTGTCAGCGAATTGTGCGCCCGCTTACAATTTACACAATCATTCCACGCACTTTGTTTCGCCTCTCTCTTGCTCTCTTTTCCTTACCTCTTTATCTTCCTCTGCCCCTATCTCTTGCGGACGGACTGTCCCATTTAATTTGCTTGCCAATTGTTGCTGACGTGTTTTAGGCCGCTAACTTGTTGCATGGCCCCCAGTGCGCTAAAGAAAGAAAGAAATAAAGAGACCGGGAAACACAGGGTGACACAGAAAGAGAGACAGAGAGAGAGATTCGGGAGGGGGGCTCAGTTTAACGGCATAATTATTATAGTATGTTGACATTTAATTTGATTTTTAAATTTCATTTAAATTAATTCGACTGGCAGCTGCTTCTGACTTTCTGACTGCCGGTAGCTTGTACCTTAATTAATATGCGTCGGCCGGCATGCAAAACAACAAATATTATTACACGCACACACACACACGCTTAAGCACTCTTTGACATGGATATAGTATGCAAATCAAAGTGTCAACACCTCTGCCTGCCACAACAACAGCAACAAATATGGCCAATTTGTTGGACATGAAAATTTTTGCAGCGAATTGATTTGGGCGGAGAAAATGTAATGTTGTGTCAGCAGCCCACCATGGGGAGCAGTGGCAGTGGCAGGGGGGCGGGAAAATGGGTGGCACGAATGAAACTCGCCAAAGACCTCCCATAGTCTCAACCCCACCCTCCTTCCTTTTCCCCTCCCCTGTTCGACAATTAGTTGCAGCTGATTGAAAATGCAATTGGGTTTGAAATATTCCACAAAACATTAACATTTCAGTTTTCTTCATTTACTAGCTTCGATACTCTTTCGAAGGGTATTACAATCTCTAACAGCAGCTTGCAACGCATAGGAATCAAGCGAAGAATAATTGCCTACTATGAGGCTATAAGGTTATATATTTCTGATAAGCTGGCCATAGAATAGATCTCACTTCTAGGGTATTGAATGCATCGGCCTGCTTAGATATTCCCTCTTTGACTGAATTTTCTCGCAATTAATTGATTTATGTCCATCGGGTGACTGGGTGCAATTGCTCCACGCAACGGCAACGGCAGCATCGCAGGAAAAGCGCAGAAAATTGTAGTTTACATATCGGGCCCATGCGTTGGCAGCTAAATATAATTGCACTTGACAGGGAGGATGACGTTGGCGGTGCCTTGGCAACTACTCCGGCTCCTCCTCCCCCTCCCTTCCGCATATGTACTATAATGTACGTGCGCTCCTTCTCTATCCCTATTCGGATCCCATTCAGCTCTAACTATCTTTGAGAAACGCTAATTGAAATAGCAAACCGAAGCGACGCCGAACCAAATCTTGTGTGGCATATTAATATGGGAATTCTGTCACTTAATTTGCTTTGCCAGATTTAAAATTTTAGCCACGAGCGAGTGAAAATGTGCCACATGCTGAGGCAGAGACACAGACAGAGGTAGAGGTAGAGCGCCAGTGCAGAGGCGGCGGCGGCTGCTGCTGAGTCGATGGCCACATGAGGCATGCATTTTGTGGCAAATAAATTATATTTTTCGCATATCAGCAGAACAATTTGTTCAAAAACTATTGGCACTAATAGTTTGCCCCTGCAACATGTGTGGCACGAATGGATGGCGGCTGGGGGGAAATGGGTGATGTGGATAGGGATAGAGGTATAGGTAGAGGTTGAGGTGTCTTCGAGCACGTAATTAACATGAAAGACGCCGCCTTCTGCTTTTTTGTTTGTTTGTTTGTGTGTTTTTGCTGACTGCTGCCCTTGTTTGCCCGAATGTGCCCCTCGCTTTGCTCTGCTTGCAACACGTTCGATGAACAAATAAAAAGCTTTTGTGACCACATAAGGACTGAAAGCAGAGACCAAAATGGTAAATGCTAAATGCCTGACAAATCTGGTAAATGCTTTCCATGACACTAAATGTTTTTTGTTGTTTTTGTTGTGTCTTTCTTCCTCTCTCTTTCTCCCTCCCACTCTGCATAGAGCAGAGACGCCAACTAGTTGTAGTACTACTAGAACTGCTTTGCTTGGAATAGTACACTGCTTGCATACGAATCCTCCTTCCAAGTACAAGTGAGAGACAACTTGTTTTAACACTATTCTAACTGCTTGCTGTTAGAAACGAATAACTGCTTTTTATTTGAACATCAAAGTAATCCCGCACTGCTTCTGCCTCCTCCCACAACTGGAGTGAGAGCCAACTACTGTTAGGCAGTTCTAACTGCTTTCCTCTTTAAATGTCAAACTGCTTGTTATATAAATATAAGCTGCTTGCAGAGTAAACCGCCGCCCCAAAGCTCATTCTCTCTCTTGGTGAGCTTAACTTAATTGGTAAACATTTCACGTTTACCTGTGCGGCGATTCGCCTTTGTCCCCTCGCATCTCATATATGCAAATACCTCCCTCCATAATATAAATAAATCTCCCTGTAATTTAATTGCTTTTGTCGCGCTGTTGCTACTTGCTTCATATTTACATAAATTTCATGATTTTGACTTATCCGCTGACCATCCATATAAGGCCCAACCCAAGATCAGGGCAGGCCACGCAGGCAGCCAGGCTCCATTGATTGATGGTGGTCAATGCCTGCCTGCCTGCACCATTCATCAGGATAATGACTCAGTGCAGGCAGCATAAAAAGTGCTTGACGTGCCGCAAGCAACGTGTGTGTGTGGAGAGCCGCGATCCCAGATCCGAGAGTAAACATTGCCGTCACGACTGACGGCCCCACTTCTAAACGATTGCCAAAAAATAAAAGCGGAGACACAAAAGCAAAACAAAAAAAAAACATTTCTTATGCCATTTTTGGATGCCTGACACACACACGTGCACACACATCTATGGCTACTAAAGCAAGGTTACTGATGGCCGAGACGTGATTTTGTTGTTTCTTCCAAGAGGCTCTTAAAACTATGGGTATTCATATGTATGTATTTATGTGTGAGTCAGTCAGGCCCACTCTTCCCCGGCCTGTGCTCAAAGATAGAGAGAGAGATTTTTGGAAGATTTACTTTGAGGCCTGTACTTTCCATTTCAATCTGTATCTGTCCGAATGGGTGCGAGTGTGTGGGGGTTGTCTTCTCCTCCTCCTCCTTCCCTCGTAAAAGTTTGCTTTATTTTTTTTTAATGTTTGCTGGATATTTAAATAATACTCGCTACAACAACAAATAGCAAAAAGCCGCATACTTAGTGCCCACGCCACAGTCACAGTCGCAGTCGCAGGCACAGTTATGTAGGCTGGTAGATACCAGCGGATACAGATACAACTATAGATACAGATACAGCAGCGGATACAGAAACGGAGAGACACAGAGAGATACAGATACATGCGTTTGCTGTTTATGGTGCTGGCCAACTTTAAAGCACATGTCTTGCCTCAAGCCCATGTTGTATCTGTGTGTTTGTGTGTGTGTTAGAGTTTGGGCAACACTAAACACTAACTAGGCCACTGAACATCAGTCGCCGCCACCGGCTGGCGGCCTGCAGGGGCTGCCAGGGGCTGTTCGTCGTTAGCCCCCCCCCTCTGAATGCGGCTCCAATAACAAACATATGCCATACCATGCCACACATGCCACACGATGCCATCGAAAATGATTCGAAAACAACTTTGCTTTGTTTTCCATGTTCCTGAAGTCATTTTCAGTCTGCCAAATGATCCCGATCCCTCCAACCACGAACCACAATGGCAGAGTGCTGCAACTTGACAATTGTGGCAGTCACATTGCTATACGAGTACATTGGATCGGTGGCCAAAGAGCTATCCATATTTAAGATCTATATTCCGACAGAATGCACTGAGATTATGTCTGGATTCGAAGCATGGAAGATGATTCCCCAAACGTTTCCCCTTCAAAGGTTTGGGAGCATCGATCTTCTTCTGAAAATGGGGGAAATTCCCCTTCAACCAAATTGCAATCATATGTGCAATCTGTTGTAGTTACTCCTCAGATCATTACCTCTCTTTTTGTATAATATCGATATTTTATTACAAAGGATATGTCCTGGCTATGTCTGACCCATGCCAAATTGTTTCTGCACGTAAATCGAGGTTCTTTTTTATTTGTTGCCTTGTTACTTATATTAATATTAATAATTAATTCATATTATTTTTGCTGTTGTACTCTTCCAGACATATTCCGGTCTCTTTTGCGTTGTGGTCAATCCTTATAAGAAACTGCCCATCTACACCGAAAAGATAATGGAACGGTATAAGGGTATAAAGCGACACGAAGTGCCCCCGCATGTGTTTGCAATAACGGATAGTGCCTATAGAAACATGTTGGGTGGTAAGTACAGTACTCTTCTTTTACATACCCATATACAGTACATATATATATAAATCCTTTCTGATATATGGAATGCAATGAGATTACTTTCTGTGTGGCTTATATTTACTGTGACATCAGCACTCTCTCTTCTGCTTCATGTTTGCCATTTTTGTTGTTTGTTTGTTTGTTTGTTTGCTATCGAAAATTCCATTCCATTCCCGCATAAACAAGCAAAAAAAAAATATATACTAAGATTAGATAAAAGGTTCCAAGAATTGCGTGAGTTTTGAGCTGCAGCATGTCGCAGGTATGGCAGGGGGAGGTGTGGTGGGGTGGGGTGTAACTTGCACTCCATTTCCCAGCTGTGTAAAAACCCGGATGAATCATCTGCAAAAGAAACTGGTTTCCCTTTTTTTTCAGTTTTTTCAGTCTGTTGCATTTTCAGCCTGGGTTTCAGTTTTGGTTTTGGGGCTGCTTCGGTGATTTTTCGGATGGTTTTGCATGTCCGTTTCAAGCGTAACGTCTCGCCGGTGGGATGATTCATAGTCTCCCCCCCCCCTCCCCCGTATCTCTGACGGTGACTCCAACTCGAGGCATACCTCTCTCGTATGTATGTGTGTATGTATGAGTGTGTCTCCCTGTCTGTGTCTGAGTTTTGGTTAACTAATATTGCGTATACGTGTCATTACCATAAATGGATCTAAAAACTCAACTTTGCTTCAGCTTGGACTCTGAGTTTGTGTGCTTGTGTGCCCTCCCCCCACTCCACCGCCCCCCCTTCATCATCTTCGTCGTAAATATTTTTTTCTTTTTTTTTTAATGTTTAAACAAATCGTCACCTCACTACGGGCCTCACCATATTCGACGGTTAATAAATTTCAGCTTTATGCACATTTACTTGATTGTTTTTCCTTTTTCATTTTTCAGTTTCTGTTTCAGTTGGTGAGAAATTTACTTCACAGTAACAAAGGCTGGGGGAAACCCACCCATACTGGCATATTTTTGGGGTGTGGCAGTTTCTTTCTGATTTATTTCTCAGTCTTTTAATAATCTCCAACCGTGTTCCTGCATTGCCAACATTCCCCTGGTGACTACATTGCCCTGAAACACGCACTACAAATGCACAAACAGCGACAGAGATAGGGCCAGGGAAGGGATTGGGATATTGAAGTTGGGGAACTGGACACACACACAAACAATATCAAATCTCAAATCTGAAACCTGCAATTTTGATGGCATATTCCATTTCCATTCCATGCGACCAGCCATTTCACATATCAAGCCCCAATGTCTGTTATAAAGAGTGTCATAAGTCGTATCTCTCTCTCTTCATGGTCAAATGACACGCCTTGACTTGCTTTGCATACATATATAAAATACGAGAATACGTTTATACATTTGTAGGTATATATTTGTCTTGGGAGTTATTTTGTTATTGGTTTAGGAATTTATATGGCAAGAGGAATTCCACTCCCAGCTAATTTTTCGAGACCTTTTCTTTTTTATTTTGCTTGATGATCTTTCGATAAGGTTCTTCCCTCATTCCCTCGCTGTAGATAGACCTTTATATCGATATATCCATTAATGTAACTACCTTTTTTTAACCCATTCTTTAACAATTCGTTTTTTTTTTTTGTTTATAAACATAAATAATTATAGATTTATAAGACAGATTTGTGATGTGATTTTGAAATCGATTTAAAGAATCAAATTGTTTTTCCAGTATAGCAAAATAAATAAATAAGTCAAGGAAAGTAAAGTAAAGAAATTAAAGAATCGAGATTCCAATGTGTTGAGTCTGCAAAATGCAAATGAATTGTTCCAAAGAATGATTTTAATTGAGAAAAATAAATTGCCCCATAATCGATATCAATAATCAAGAATCATAATAAAAGCGAAAACCCATTGAAATAGTAATGCCTTTCGATTTTATAACCCCTGCTGTTCCACTGCCACATTTTTATGGCACTCTCTCGCTCTGAATGAACATCGTTGTTGCGTAATAGATACATCCCCTCCATCTATCTACTATATCCCAATATCTGTCTTTTGCTGGAGTTTTTCAACTATGAAATTAATCTTAACACAAAAAAAAAAATAAAATAAAAATAAAAAAAGAGATTGACAAAAAAATTCCCATAAAATGACTTTTGCCGAGATATATAAATTTCGATCCATCTATGGTTAGATATATGTATGCATGTGTGTACGTATGTTTGTATACGATGCACGGTGCGATGTTCGGTCGATCGAGCGACCGGCTTTGGCCATAATAATAAATAAGTACGGGGTCGTTATGTGGAAGCTGCTGCCTCGAAATCTATGGCAATCAGAGTGGATATATCTGACTCTCTGACTCTCTGTCTATGTCTCTGTCGCTGTTTCTGTCGTTGTTTCGGTTTTCTGTCTGAGTTTTGTGGTTAGCTAAAATGTTGGATCGTATGACGAGGTTATGGGGGATGAGGGGTTGGGCTGTGGGGTGTGGGGTTCGGGGATTGTGGATTGGGGTGCAGTGCAGTGCAAATCTAGTTCGAACGACGTTCTAGACGGGATCACTGGCGCCATATCAATAGCGCGGGGCAAAAGCAATTTACTGCCGCCAAATGCTCGTCGATGGTCGATGATTGTATCTACGAGTACCAGTACCAGCGCCAGTATCTCTCGGATACGCATACTGAAATCAATAGTTTTTTTTTTTTTTTTTTGTTGCTGTTGCTGTTGTTTCAATTGATGTATGTCTCATTTTTTGCTCTCCCCCTGCCCCTCTGCTTTTTTGTTTTGTTTTTGCTCACATGAATTTGGGTCAACAGAAATTTCAAGCTGAGTTTGCGATTTTTTGTTGTTTTTAATTTAAACATTTTTTTGAACATTTTAATTTCCATTTTCCATTTTTGTATTGTCAGCAGCCAAATTGTTGCGGTAATGAAGTGTGTCACGTCACTCTCTCCTCCCCTCCCCTCTTGTCCCACTCTCTTACTCTTAAATCGTACTTATGTCTCTCTCCCCCCCATTCTCTCTCTCTCTCACTCTGCAGATCGCGAAGACCAATCGATTTTGTGTACTGGCGAATCGGGTGCTGGCAAGACGGAGAACACCAAGAAGGTCATCCAATTTCTGGCCTATGTGGCAGCCTCCAAGCCCAAGGGCTCTGGTGCGGTAAGTCAAGAACAAGATCATGGATTCCAGAAACAGAAACGAATGCAAAGTTGTATCTACACTGGGGGAAATAATCGAGAATATAATCACTATAAAAAATAATGAAAGAGCAGGGAAATAAAGTCTACAATAGGTTTATGTATGCTTCATAGTCGTAGTTACTTCTAATGGGATGTTACAACAGGGAGAGCTTTATAGTATTTATCTCAAAAACATTGGAATGGTAGTCCAATAGTCTGTTTGTATCCATTCGTTTATGGGAAATTTATGCAGCGAATTTAAATGTCAGGAATTTAGTTTCCAACAAAAAGGCTCTCCTTAGAGGTCTGTGTTCCAGTAGAAGTTTTTCCCTCAGTGCATTATATGTTCTGTCTCTACTCGTAAATACAGTTCCATTTTCTTATAATTTTTATTGGATATGTGTGCTTATAAAATGCTTATTAAACTCACATTAATGACACGCAAGCTGCTGCTGCTGCTGCTGCTGCCAGCAATTGTTATTGTTTGTTTGTTTGTAATTAATTAGAGAGAACGTTCAAGGGAGATGCACGATTCTCACTTCAACTTACACGAATATATATATATATGTATATGTATCTATAGTAGGTATATATCTATTGTGGTATGTATATAATTGTTGGAGTCGGAAAATTGTCTTTAATACGCCCTCACAACTACGACTTCTTTCGTGGGTGTTGGCCTGCAAATCAATTTACAATTTCAAATTCAGAAATCGGCTTTGTGTCTCATGCTACTGAAGACCATTTTCCATTTTCCATAAAGGGGTGCATGAGTGGTGCATGAGGGATGGTGTTTTGTGAAAACTTTAAAAAAATATATATTAAGGAACTGGGAAGAAAGAAACCTAAATTGAATGCAGAACTCAAATTAGAAACCTTTTAAAGACACTACAAATGTTTCATATAATCTGTAATCTTTAATTTGTTATGTACTTTTGTGTCCAGGTTGGTTGAGATTAGATTAAAATAAATTAGGATAGGTTGGATAGGCAAATAGTTCAGATATAGTGTGTTGAATAACGTTTGATAGACTTGATGGTCTTTAGAAGGGAACCTAGAAGGAAACAAAATGTTTTCATCTCTAATGAAGAACCAGAACCCACAGAAACATCATATATAGACCTTGGTCCATGGGATTACTTCTTCATTTTGAAGATTTGGATAGTTTGGCTGCTCTTTTGCTCCTCCCTTGCCACTCCGCTGGGGCAGAGAGCAGGGGGAGAGCACACTTCATTAATCAACTGGCAGCCCTGCCACATGTGTACTGTATACTGTACAATAAGTTGCTGACAAATTTTTGTCATTTACAGCAATAAAATAAACACCATAAAAAAAGAACAAAAGCGAAACGAAATCGAATTGCAGCAGCAGCAGCAGCAGAGGAGGAGGAGGAGGAGGAGTACGAAGAGGAGGGGCAATTGATAAAAATTGAAAATTAAATCACTCGAATTGCGACATTCAATGGTATATAATTTTATTTTTTTTTGTATCTTCTCCTTTTGTGGCATGGCAACTGTTGCTGCTGCTTTTGCTGCTGCTGCTGGTGGTGGTGGGGCCCCAGTTCGGACTGGCTTCTGTTTGGTTCGGTTCGGTTCTGGTTCATAACCATAATTGGGGGCAAAACCAAACAAATTATATTTGTATATAGATTGTATATATTTTTCGTGTATTTCTTTTGGGCATACACACACAGTCCAGTCAATCCTTTTCAGCCGCAACAAAAAGAAAGAAAAACAAGCTGCTCTTGAGCTCCAAACACACTTTTCATTATGTTTTATGCGTTTACTGGCCTGCCTTATATGAGCCTGCTGGAGGCTGGAGGCTGCTGCTGCTGCTGTTGCTGTTGGAACGTGATAAGCTGCAAACAGACTTAAGGCATTTATACATAGGCTATATATATTTAAGAAATTTATACATGTCCCGGTACTAAACATAATCAGGGTACACATACAGCTGAAGAAGAACAGAACCCTTGAGAGAGGGAGAGATCTTTTGAGATCTTGGCCACTGCTGCCTGAGTGACTTCTCCCCCAAATTGAAGTGGCAACAACTGTTTGTGTATCTGTTAATAATAATAGTGATTACAATTGCCATAAATAGACGCTGATGAAGGTAAGCGACTACGTCTATAGCGATGACTACAACTGAATCATCAGTGGAATCGAAGGGAACTCATTCGTTTCGTTCGTTCGTGCGTTCGTTTGATTAGAAATTAGTTCAGACATTAGGCTATGCTCCTCCTCGCTCCCCAGGTGGTGGTGGTGGTGGGGTGGTGGTGTGTGGGTTTCTGTGTCAACAACACGAGTTGATATTTACGAGGTGGGGAGAGGTTTTCTTATCGGGTAGGTAGCCTAGATAACAGATACCAAGAAAGACGGAAACACACACAATTAATAATACTTTGAGCACAACTTTGCATTCGTTTCTGGGAAAATATATCCAGAAATTTGGGGTTCTTTTTGCACTACCTTTTCAAAGGTGAAATATCTACTATATATATATATATTTTATTTATTTATGAATCTTCTTTATTTTCATGTCCTACTACACACATACACACACACACAAACACACCTATAAATACACGCACAAATATACACACAACAAAAAAAAACAAAACAAAAACCACTCGTTGTACATTTTTTGACTTTGTTGGTTGTTTGTGCCTTCCACTACACTGAACTTTGAACTCGAATTATACCAACATATCGATAACGATATATATATATTGTACATTCCTATATGGTATGGCATGGTGTATATATATTCTGTATAAACGAAATGCCGCCGACTGCAACCGATAAACACCTGAAAAAACACCACCAACAAAAAAATAAACCCCAACAAAAAAATAGGTGCCGAATCCTGCCATTCTGATTGTAAGTATTTCCAAATCCAAAACCACAGCCTAATCCAAGTGAAAACGAAAGGTGGATGGATGGAAAATGGATACCGTATTAACCCATATATGTTATGTTGACCCTTGTCTTATCCCTCCGTTATCTGTTATGTTTAACCCTATTTTAATGTTTTAATAATTTTCATATATAATTATTTGCCTGTCCTAAAAATCTACACTATGAAATATTCCATGGAAAACCCCGGCTCGTTTTCAAAAGTAAACTGCCAGGGTTTTCTCTAATTTCATAGTATTTTATTTCCAACTAATTTATGTGTCTTTATTCGTTTTTTTGTTTTTTTTTTGCTCACAAAAGAGTTCCAAAGTATGGACTCTGTGCTTTGTTTCCCATATCCATATCGTATAACATATTATTTCCCTATTTTACCCATTTTATATTGCAATTGGTATCTCTTCCGCCCAAGACCGACCATACACTCATCTGTCCAAAATTATCTCTCTGCTCTCTGCCCCCAAAATTCCATGCCATGCATTTTTAGAGTAGTCAAGAGGCCTTTTCGGTAAAGTATGCTCTACTGTACACCCCCCAACCACCAACCCCCAACCCACTCTACTGCCAGTAAACCCCACCCAAAAATACATATCTGTATTTAATGTGAATATTTATACGATTTTCAGTTGTAGTTGAATAGAGATAGATCTAGATAAATATGATTTCGAGGCTAACCCTATATCTATCCCCATAACCTACCCAAAAACCTCCTGAATAATTGCAGAACTTTTCGGTGATAACGAATAAATACGTAACCGTCAATATAAAGACCAATAATCAAATACATTATAAAGATCAATGGAACGATATCGAAGTGGCAATGGAGAGTGCGGAGAAAGAGGTAACAAAAATCAAATCGGCTGGAGTAGCCACCGCCGCCGCCGCCGTCGTCGTTGCCGCCGCCGAACGGCAGTGTAGAGGAGTTTCGTCCCGTGTCCTGTACATATTTAGCATGTAGCCTTTGGTAGCCTGTGGTAGTGCATTCCGTACACTAATCCTTTTGCATTTGTGTGTAGAAATGATAGAACTGTCCATGGTTTATTGCATGTGTGTTTATGTGTAGATTGTGTGTGCTTTTTGTGTTGCTAACCCAAGAAATCATAAGATATCTGAAGAACATGACCTAATCCCATCCTTTTTGTGATCTCCCGCTACTCAGGGTGAACTGGAGCAACAACTGCTGCAAGCGAATCCCATACTGGAGGCCTTTGGCAATGCCAAAACCGTCAAGAACGATAATTCATCGCGTTTCGTAAGTCACAAAAACCCACCACATGGAGATTCTTCCTCTAATATTCCATTTTATGCAGGGAAAATTCATAAGGATCAACTTCGATGCCTCCGGTTTCATTTCGGGTGCCAATATCGAGACGTATCTGCTGGAGAAGTCGCGTGCCATCCGTCAAGCGAAGGACGAACGTACATTCCACATCTTCTATCAGTTGCTGGCGGGCGCCTCGCCAGAGCAGCGCGAGAAGTTCATACTCGATGATGTCAAGTCGTATGCATTCCTGTCCAACGGCAGCCTGCCAGTGCCCGGCGTGGATGACTATGCCGAGTTCCAGGCCACCGTCAAGTCGATGAACATCATGGGCATGACCTCGGAGGACTTCAACTCGATATTCCGCATCGTGAGCGCCGTCCTGCTGTTCGGAAGCATGAAGTTCCGTCAGGAGCGCAACAACGACCAGGCCACGCTGCCCGATAACACAGTGGCCCAGAAGATAGCCCATTTGCTCGGCCTGAGTGTGACGGACATGTCGCGGGCCTTCCTCACGCCCCGCATCAAGGTGGGCCGCGACTTTGTCACCAAGGCCCAGACCAAGGAGCAGGTGGAGTTCGCTGTGGAGGCCATTGCCAAGGCCTGCTACGAGCGGATGTTCAAGTGGCTGGTGAATCGCATCAATCGGTCGCTGGACCGCACCAAGCGGCAGGGGGCCTCCTTCATCGGCATCCTCGACATGGCTGGCTTCGAGATCTTCGAGCTCAACTCGTTCGAGCAGCTGTGCATCAACTACACGAACGAGAAGCTGCAGCAGCTCTTCAACCACACCATGTTCATCCTGGAGCAGGAGGAGTACCAGCGCGAGGGCATCGAGTGGAAGTTCATCGATTTTGGGCTCGATCTGCAGCCCACCATTGACCTGATCGACAAGCCGGGCGGCATCATGGCCCTGCTCGACGAGGAGTGCTGGTTCCCCAAGGCCACCGACAAGACGTTTGTCGACAAGCTCGTCTCCGCCCACTCGATGCATCCGAAGTTCATGAAGACCGACTTCCGGGGCGTGGCCGACTTTGCCATCGTCCACTATGCCGGACGGGTGGACTACTCGGCGACCAAGTGGCTGATGAAGAACATGGATCCGTTGAACGAGAACATTGTGTCGCTGCTGCAGGGCTCGCAGGATCCGTTTGTGGTGAACATCTGGAAGGATGCGGAGATCGTTGGCATGGCACAGCAGGCCCTGACCGACACCCAGTTCGGGGCACGCACCCGCAAGGGCATGTTCCGCACCGTGTCCCATCTGTACAAGGAGCAGCTGGCGAAGCTGATGGACACGCTGCGCAACACGAATCCCAATTTTGTGCGCTGTATCATACCGAACCACGAGAAGCGGGCGGGCAAGATCGATGCCCCCCTGGTGCTCGACCAGTTGCGTTGCAACGGCGTCCTCGAGGGCATCCGTATCTGCCGCCAAGGCTTCCCCAATCGCATACCCTTCCAGGAGTTCCGCCAGCGGTACGAGCTGCTCACCCCGAACGTCATCGCCAAGGGCTTCATGGACGGCAAGAAGGCCTGCGAGAGGATGATCCAGGCGCTGGAACTCGACTCGAATCTGTATCGAGTCGGTCAGTCGAAGATCTTCTTCCGCGCGGGCGTCCTCGCCCATCTCGAGGAGGAGCGTGACTTCAAGATCTCCGATCTAATCGTTAACTTCCAGGCGTTCTGTCGCGGCTTCCTCGCGCGCCGCAACTACCAGAAGCGGCTCCAGCAGCTGAATGCCATCCGGATCATTCAGCGCAACTGTGCCGCCTACCTCAAGCTCCGCAACTGGCAGTGGTGGCGCCTCTACACGAAGGTCAAGCCCCTGCTGGAGGTCACCAAGCAGGAGGAGAAACTCGTCCAGAAGGAGGATGAGCTGAAGCAGGTGCGCGAGAAGCTCGACACGCTGGCCAAGAACACCCAGGAGTACGAGCGCAAGTACCAGCAGGCGCTGGTGGAGAAGACCACGCTCGCCGAACAGCTCCAGGCTGAGATTGAGCTGTGCGCCGAGGCGGAGGAGTCGCGCTCGCGTCTGATGGCTCGCAAACAGGAGCTGGAGGACATGATGCAGGAGCTGGAGACGCGCGTCGAGGAGGAGGAGGAGCGTGTGCTGGCCCTGGGCGGTGAGAAGAAAAAGCTGGAGCTGCACATTCAGGACCTCGAGGAGCAGCTGGAGGAGGAGGAGGCCGCGCGCCAGAAGCTGCAGCTGGAGAAGGTCCAGTTGGACGGGAAGATCAAGAAGCACGAGGAGGATCTCGCCCTCACCGACGACCAGAACCAGAAGCTGCTCAAGGAGAAGAAGCTGCTCGAAGAGCGGGCCAACGATCTCTCCCAGACGCTCGCCGAGGAGGAGGAGAAGGCCAAGCACCTGGCCAAACTGAAGGCCAAGCACGAGGCCACCATCGCCGAGCTCGAGGAGCGCATGCACAAGGATCAGCAGCAGCGCCAGGAGACGGACCGCAACAAGCGCAAGATCGAAACCGAGGTGGCGGACCTCAGGGAGCAGCTGAACGAGCGACGCACCCAAGTGGACGAGATGCAGGCGCAGCTGGTGAAGCGCGAGGAGGAGCTCACCCAGACCCTGATGCGCATCGACGAGGAGTCCGCCACCAAGGCCACCGCCCAGAAGGCCCAACGTGAACTCGAATCGCAGCTCGCCGAGATCCAGGAGGATCTCGAGGCCGAGAAGGCGGCGCGAGCCAAGGCCGAAAAGGTGCGACGCGACCTCAGCGAGGAGCTCGAAGCACTCAAGAACGAGCTTCTCGACTCCCTGGACACCACAGCCGCCCAGCAGGAACTGCGCTCCAAGCGCGAACAGGAGCTGGCCACGCTGAAGAAGTCGCTGGAGGAGGAGGGCGTCAACCACGAGGGCGTCCTGGCCGACATGCGGCACAAGCACTCGCAGGAGCTGAACGGCATCAACGATCAGTTGGAGAACCTGCGCAAGGCCAAGTCCGTGCTGGAGAAGGCCAAGGGCACGCTGGAGGCGGAGAATGCCGATCTGGCCACCGAATTACGCAGCGTCAACAGCTCCCGGCAGGAGAACGATCGCCGACGCAAACAGGCCGAATCCCAGATCGCAGAGCTTCAGGTGAGTGACAAAAGCAGGAGGAGGAGGCGGGCGAACGATCTCTATTCTGATTCTGTTTACAGGTGAAACTGGCAGAGATCGAACGCGCCCGATCGGAACTGCAGGAGAAGTGCACAAAGCTGCAGCAGGAGGCGGAGAATATCACCAATCAGCTGGAGGAGGCCGAGCTGAAGGCATCGGCAGCCGTCAAGTCGGCCAGCAATATGGAGTCGCAGCTGACGGAGGCGCAGCAGCAGCTGGAGGAGGAGACACGCCAGAAACTGGGCCTCAGCTCCAAGCTGCGCCAGATCGAGTCCGAAAAGGAGGCGCTACAGGAGCAGCTCGAGGAGGATGAGGAGGCCAAGCGTAACTTTGAGCGCAAGCTGGCCGAGGTCACCGGCCAGATGCAGGAGATCAAGAAGAAGGCCGAGGAGGATGCCGACCTGGCCAAGGAGCTGGAGGAGGGCAAGAAGCGGCTCAACAAGGAGATCGAGGTGTTGGAGCGACAGGTGAAGGAGCTGATTGCCCAGAACGATCGCCTGGACAAGAGCAAAAAGAAGATCCAATCAGAGCTGGAGGATGCCACCATCGAACTGGAGACGCAACGCACGAAGGTAGGTCCCTCGACATGGTTCCTTGAAAGACTCCCTTGCTTATGCCCAATTTCCCTAATTGCAATCCCTCATAGGTGCTCGAACTGGAGAAGAAGCAGAAGAACTTCGACAAGACCCTCGCCGAAGAGAAAGCCATATCAGAGCAGATCGCCCAGGAGCGCGACACTGCAGAGAGGGAGGCGCGCGAGAAGGAGACCAAGGTGCTGTCGGTGTCCCGCGAGCTGGACGAGGCCTACGACAAGATCGAAGATCTCGAGAACAAGCGCAAGACCCTCCAGAACGAGCTGGACGACCTGGCCAACTCCCAGGGCACCGCCGACAAGAACGTCCACGAGCTGGAGAAGGCAAAGCGCGCCCTGGAATCGCAGCTGGCCGAGCTGAAAGCACAAAACGAGGAGCTCGAGGACGACCTGCAGCTGACGGAGGATGCCAAGCTGCGTCTCGAGGTCAATATGCAGGCCCTGCGCTCCCAGTTTGAGCGCGACCTGCTGGCCAAGGAGGAGGGGGCGGAGGAGAAGCGGCGCGGACTGGTCAAGCAATTGCGTGATCTGGAAGCGGAGCTCGACGAGGAGCGCAAGCAGCGGACGGCCGCCGTGGCGTCGAAGAAGAAGCTGGAGGGCGACCTCAAGGAGATCGAGACCACGATGGAGATGCATAACAAGGTGAAGGAGGATGCCCTGAAGCACGCCAAGAAGCTGCAAGCACAAGTCAAGGATGCGCTTCGCGACGCCGAGGAGGCCAAGGCGGCCAAGGAGGAGCTGCAGGCGCAGAGCAAGGAGGCGGAGCGCAAGGTCAAGGCCTTGGAGGCGGAAGTATTACAGCTGACCGAGGATCTGGCCAGCTCGGAGAGGGCCCGACGGGCCGCCGAAACGGAGCGCGACGAACTTGCCGAGGAGATTGCCAACAGTTCCAGCAAGGGATCGCTGATGGTCGACGAGAAGCGGCGACTGGAGGCCCGCATCGCCACACTCGAGGAGGAGCTGGAGGAGGAGCAGTCCAATTCGGAGGTTCTGCTCGACCGCAGCCGCAAGGCGCAGCTGCAGATCGAGCAGCTGTCCACCGAGCTAGCCAACGAGAAGTCCAACTCGCAGAAGAACGAGAATGGACGCGCCCTGCTCGAGCGCCAGAACAAGGAGCTGAAGGCCAAGCTGGCCGAGATCGAGACGGCCCAACGCACCAAGGTGAAGGCCACCATCGCCACGCTCGAGGCCAAAATCGCCAATCTGGAGGAGCAGCTGGAGAATGAGGGCAAGGAGCGACTGCTGCAGCAGAAGGCCAACCGCAAGATGGACAAGAAGATCAAGGAGCTGACGATGAACATCGAAGACGAGCGGAGACATGTCGACCAGCACAAGGAGCAAATGGATAAGGTAAGCAATCAGAGCGGAAAGGCTACAGGGTGCCGGGTTATGGAACGGGAATACTAAAGGATTCGTTTTGCTTCCACAGCTGAATAGCCGCATCAAACTGCTCAAGCGCAATCTGGACGAGACGGAGGAGGAACTGCAGAAGGAGAAGACGCAGAAGCGCAAGTACCAGCGCGAGTGCGAGGACATGATTGAATCGCAGGAGGCCATGAACCGTGAGATAAACTCACTCAAAACTAAACTACGGTAGGTGCAGGCAGATCCCTGCTCAATGAAGGCGATATTGTGTGGCGGAAGGGGGAAGTCTCTGTAGCGCTATGTCTCTCTCTTTCGCTCTATGCCGGGATTCAGATTCTTTCGTTATTGTTTTGACATTTTTTGTTTTGGTTTAAGCTCCATCCAAGTGGCCGAGACCGAAAAGGCCAAGGCATATTCGCCCAAAAAGGATGCCGCACTCATTATGAATTGTGAGGGTCTGCATTAGGTTTCGAATCGTTTCGCTTCTTTCTCGTAGGCGCTGTAAGTGCTGCTGGCCAAGATCCATAGTCAGAATCCTCAGACCCAGACCCAGACCCAGATCCAGACCCAGTGAATGTGAACCAGAAACCACTCCAAAACAAAGAAACCCTAGCAACCACACCTCTGTGTACTTCTCTCTGCATGTTAGGAACACACCATCCAGCAAAATCATCCTACAGTGCGAACTAATGCCGTTCAAACTTTGATTTTAAATAGAACTTAGTTCAACCTAGTGCAACTCCATCCTCTGTTGTTATATTTTTGTGTTACCCCATGCACTGCACGTCTACCCAGAACCATTATCCTATACTGTATATTCTGAACCCTGATGCTAATCCTGCAACTTGTATTATCCCTTTCCTTTAGACGCACCGGCGGCATGGGCCTCAGCTCCAGCCGGCTCACGGGCACACCTTCATCGAAGCGCGGAGGAGGCGGTGGTGGCGGCGGCGGCGGTGACGACAGCTCGTCGGTCCAGGATGAATCATTAGATGGCGAGGATTCGGGCAATTGACGCGTTAATTATTAGGTCAAGATCGAGAATAGGACGGAGAAGTGATGAAGAAGAGAAGAGCAAAATAAACGATTATATTTAATGTTTCTTTTATATAATTTCTCTGTTATTTTTTATATAAACTATTATACATACTTAAATTAAAAACGTAAACCAACAAAACCAACATTTTTATAACGACAAAAAACATAAACAATGAAACAAAACAAAAAAAAGCGAAAACAAAAACAATGTTGTCAAACACTCCAACTCCCTACAATTTAAATTTAATTAAAAGAACCATAAACACATAAGATACTTTCCACGCATCCCTCGAGTGGCTGCCAATCGGAGCAGTCATCGAAAATAAAAACGAAAATTATACAACTCAAAAACAACCAAAACCCAGCAACTTATTAACTTCCTTCAGCATATAGTACCTACATACATACATACATACATACATACACACACATATTACATAGAGTCGAGTCCAGTCCACAATCAGGATACACTCATTTCCACAGTGCAATCTTTAAATACATACATAAATACCTAACATAGAAAAACCAACCCATAGCATAGCAATACGATGCAATATGTAATTTCATGCATTTAACAACTAAAACGGTTCTCAAAGTGGAAACAAATCCGAACAGAGCTGATTAAAAACGAAAGATAATCAGAAATCAAATGTTGAACAAGCAACTAATATACGAATTTAATTTCGTTTTTGTTTAGAACTAAACAATAAAATTTGCTATATTATATACACAAAATGATTTTGTACTGTTACGTTGTTGCCCCCTGGATTGAGGAAATACAGAGATTGGTGTGTAATTTCTATAGGAACTCGAGAGAGTTTGTGGCTCCGCAACAGCTCGGAGCTTGGATGATCTGTAGCTACGGCATGATCTCGGCATTCTCGATTTTCTTCAATTGTGAGATTGGTTGGAATTTAAATTTAAATGTATCGGTGCAGTGTGGCCATCGTTTTGAATTGTTATCGAAATTCGATTTTATTGCATACTTTGGAGCATGAAAAATAAATTCATCCAAGAAACTTAATTTAATTGAGGGGAATTTCAAAACATTAAAAACATAAAATGCGATTACGTTCCTGGATGTATTTATGACTTTGGAAATATTTAACGAAAGGCAGAATATACACATATGAGAATATAAGTTTATTAACGTTTTTACATATATACAAACTGATGGCTACATTCTACAGTACAGGTAACTGGCTGACTAAGGTGTACGTTTAATCCTACAAAAATTCGAAAATCTCATACAAGTCTGGATAACTTCCCCCGTTCCCGCCCTGGACTAACTAACTAAATAACTAACTAGCTAATGGCACTGCTTGGTCACGTGGTCTACGCTGCTCGATGATCATCCACATCAATGTGTGAAGCAGAAGGGGCACAGGCGACTGGCATGTTAAAGTGCTGCACCATCACGACGCCACCGTTCAGAGCCTCGAGCTCGGCGGAGGACTTGCTCTCCTGGAGGTGCTCCTCTCGCTTGCTGTTCAGGTAGTAGACCCCGGCCACGATTAGGCTGAACGAGGTCACGGAGATTAGCAGCGTGCCGTACTTGAGGGACAGCTGGATGGCGTTTAGGTAGAAGGTGCTCACGTACAGCAGGTGCAGTACCTCCTCCGAGAAGTCGCCCGAGGTGATCTCGATCCACATCAGTGGCAAGATGGTAGCGTTCTCCAGACGTTGCCCCTGATCTGAAATTGCCAAGAATTATCATTATCAAAAAGGTTAGAGGGAGATCCTGCCGATCACTTACTCCTCAGTAGAGGGGTCTTGTCCAGCATAATGTTGATCTGGACGCGCGAAGCTCCGCTGATGGGGAAACCGAAGCGCGGATGAATGTCAGCGTAGGTCTGATGGAGCTCGGCATCTGGTTGGATGCCATCGAAGATCTTGTACAGGATTGGATCGCCGGAGAAGAAGTGTGGGAAGGAGGGAAAGATGGGCGAGTCCCCGTAGCACTTTGTGGCATTGATCACTCCGCTGGGCAGGCAGCGTTCCGTGTTCTGGCAATAGCACTGATTCGCCGGGTTCTCGGACGGATGGTCAAACACATCCATGGGCGTCCGGTAGCGCAGCACGTCGATGTCGTCGTAGATGGTCACCTCCTTCTCAAAGTGGAGCGGAACCTTGCGACACAGCACTTGCAGGAAGACCTGAACCGTATCGCGATTCTGCAAGGCATTCGGGGAGAACATCGAGGGGTCCACACCATCGATTCGATTGCACTCCTCCCCCTCCCAGTAGTCCAGCTGGGGCATGCCATTGAACTGGGTGATGGTGCTGTACTTGGTGATGTCGTCCTCACCGGTGTTCACCTGAATCGAGTCCACGCTGGTTCCATTTCGCTGAGGAAGAATAATTCTGTTGGGCCAAGGATCTTGCAAAAGGATCGACCCACACTTACGCTCATCAGCAGGCCGAAGCGTCTCTTGCCCTTGCCCAGGCTCTTCAGTTTAATGATCTTGTCCTCGTATCCCCAAAGGTACTCCGCAGCTGTGAGGTTCTTGAACAGGGGTTCGTTGTACATGTTGATCACAAAGCTCGAAAAGAGGCGCGTTGCGTGCGGCATACGCTTCACGTGTCCGGCGGCACTGATGAGGGGCACATTTGGTACCAGCAGCACATCGTCCTCCCGGATGACGGACTTCTCCGGCAGAAACTTGTACGACTTGCGGTCCTGCAGAGGCAAATTAGATTTATGTCCTGCTTTGGTTTTTAGATCGGTGAGTGACACCTACCCTGAAGGTGACCGTGAAATTCTTGTTGAACGAGACCTCGTCCTTGACCGTGTGCTCTTGATAGACAAGCGGGCCCATATCGCGTATCTGTATCTTATCGGCTCGCCCCGCCAGATAATCCTCGATGTTGGGGTAGTGGAAGATGTGCGCCTTCAGCAGCGTATCGAACTTGGGGTCTGGGTTGAGCCAACTCTTGGCCGTGTCCGAGTTCTCGGCCAGTATCAGTTGCTGTGGAGGAGTTTTGGGGAAATTCAAGAAATTCAGAATCACTGGTCAGAATCTTACCTCTAGCATGGTGTTGTTGTAGTACTCGGTGAACCACATCACAAAGAATCCGGTAACACTGATCACGAACGTCAGGAACATCACGCCCAGCACTGGAAAGTGGGTCAGGTTAGTCAGGGATACGGGTATCATTCCCATCAACCGTGCTCTACTTACTTATCAGTGTGCCAATATCCTTGGACGTTGGCTCGCGGTTTTGTTTGTGATTGCGCAGGCCGAAGGCCTCCAATATCATCTGTAGTATCGTTGGCTTGTCGGACCCTCTCTTGTCGCTGCTGTAGGTTCCGCCGAAGGTTCCAGTTCCTCCCGCACCGATCCCATTCCGCTGAGAGTTCAATGTGTTGGACTTGGATCTGCTGAGATCGTCTTGAGGGGGTGGCAAGGCCACATCATGGCTTGTGGCACGTGGCATTCTGTGGCACGTGTTTGTGTGTGTGTGGGTGAGGTGGGTTCGATGGAGCTGAAAGTGTAGTAAGCAAAGCAAATCATGCTGGCCTCTTATCACAGTGATCGTAGCTTGGTATGTTGTTGCTAGCCAGGAGCCTGTAAGCTAATAGATTATGAATTCCGATGCCATTCCACTATCAGCAATGAAAATTTCCATCAAAGGTGCTCCTTGAATTGCACATACATGTATCTCGGCTCTTGAAGCTGATTCTTGTCCACTGATATTCATAAAATGTATAATTTAATGTTATCTTTGGGATTGGGAACACGTGGCGCAACAAAGGGATCTATCTGCCTGGTCCGATTATGGGCTGGGCTTATCAGGCACCCTCTTCTATATATATATAGTATACACTTGTCGAGAATCCAAGAGTTCATCGAACACATAAGTATACAACGAATTGTACAACAACAACAAGTTCGAGTTCGAATATTAAGTTTTCCTCCATTGAAGGAAATCAGATTCATTAATACCTTTTATAGGGTTATATGTAATTATATTTGCACATGTGTGCGCCCGTTTTAATCGAAACTATTTTCCGTGGAGCTCAGACTATTAACCATGCGATCGTTTACAGAATTTTTCACCAACTAATCTGGGTCTCAGCTCCCAGAGCCTTCGCATGCTGGGCCAGCTGCGGCTTGTGCCCGTGCTGGAATCAAAGTACAACCCACATGTATGTACTAGGCCTTATCAGTAGCTCCTACGAATATATAATACTGATACTTGTATGTACTATAGCTAGCAATTCATAAAATTATGAAAACAACAGATTGAAGAGGTATCAGTGTGTGACTGTGTCTCTGTATTCCATAGAGTTAAGCTCTAGAAATTACCAATTCCAGGGGATGCGGTGTACGCCAACTTTGAAAAAGGGGTCAACGCCACCCCACCCGATAAGCCCCAACACTCAACACCAAACTGGGCGTCAAATTTTCCAATATTTCAGCACAAACTTGACCTTTCATGTGAATGTTAACGAACTGGCGGAGATAATGGGTTTTTCAATGGGTTTTGATGGCTAAAGTGATCTGGAACTGCTGTGATCGCAAATTGAATTGATTTCGAATTTCGATAAGACTGGCTCTGAGCAGCATGAAATTGCGCCTTAGACAACCCCCCTCCCCCGCACATTATGTATTCAATATTGTGTTTGGAAAACATGTTTTTTGAATCAAATTTGCACTTGAGACCTACGCTTAGAGGGCGGCAATCCGTCGTCTGGTTGGTTGGTCCGTTTCTCCTATTTATATGTGTGGGACGCGTCGCGACGAAGGTTGGGTTGTCTTCACCGTGTTCCTCTCCCTATCTGTCCGCTTCTCTCCTGTCTGCTTGTTCCCAATAAGTTGCAGAAAACTGAGGGGGGCGCAGGCAGTGCAGTTGACTGATAACGGCTTAGAGATGCGGGTGCAAAGCGACCCAAAAAGAGAGAGTGGGTGAGTGAGCGGAGAGAGATCGTCAGCGACGACAGCTGTTCAGGTGAACGAAATGGAAACGGAACACAACACACCCACACAAGCACAAGGTAATTGCACCCGCACTTCTCTCTCTCTCTCTGCGCGTTCTCTCTCTCTCTGGTTTACTTTGCCCGCCCCCACTCTCCTCTGCACTTGCACCGCCTGCCAAACATTTGGCGTCTTAATTAACAATTTTGTCGTATTTACGCTGTGTGCACACCATTCGTATTGAGCTTTTTTGGGTGGTTTTCCTCTCTCTCTCTCTCTCTCCGTCTCTGTCTCTCTATTAATGATGTGGATGCTGGGACTGCTCCGCGGGATCTGTCGCTGTCTTTGTCACTGTATCGTATCTGGATCTGTATCTTGCAGCGACACACTTGCCCGAGTATCTCCGTATCTCTATTCGACAGAACTCTTGTCGTTGTGTTGTCTTGTCCGTAGTAAACAGCTCCAGTTCGGCTGTCCTCTCTCCTCTCTGGTTGGCACTCTGTTCTCTGTTTTTCTTGGTTTGTGTTCTTTGTTCGTCTGCTTCTTTGTTTTGTTGCTATTCTCTTTTGTCAGCTCGATCGCTGGGGCTGCTCTTGTTGTTGGTGCAGTTCCTACCTCGATTTACAAAAAACAACAGTGGAGCTGTAACTGCAGCTGGAGCTGGCTTTCCATATGGAATACACTCTACTCTTCACTGCCTCCGCTTCGTCTTCTGCTTCTTCGTCGACTTCCACTGCACTGCACTTGGAATTGATGTGTCTGGTTTGTCTTAGTTTTCCCAACGGGGAAGGAAACGCAACGGCGAACACTACATATTGGCACCAGCCGTTGGCTTGATATTATCTTTCGAACGTTTTGCCACCGAAGTGCCACTGGATCAACCAACCACTTGTCCGTTGGGTATGGTATTTTGTGCGGATTTCGCGATTAGAGCCCACGCACTATCTGGCCGAGAGAGACCGGGACCTCTAGAACCGATTAGATTTCGCTTTCTGGGGGTTCTGGGACTGCGGATTTCAATAGACTCTGGAGAACACTGGGACTGGACACGAGGACTGACTGTGGTGCGTGCTGCTGCCCGCCAAACAAGTTATTACTACGACGGAATCGGCTGCGCTCCGTTCGGAATCGGCAGCTGGGCCTTCGTTTCGTTTCGTTCTCTTTCCTCGTTCTACGATCTTGCTTTCGTTGTCGACGTCGCTGCCGCTGTCGCTGTCTCTGCTGCAGCTCTGCTCTGCTATTGATAAGCGTTGTGGTCAGCTATGATTGCTGATAACTGCAAGGCGCCGACTGCGCTGTCAGCGTTTTACATATCGTATCGGGATTTCTTGCTTACTACGTAGCAGCCATTGTGCGTGTGCCAGTTTCTGTGCTTGTGTGTGTAATGAGACAAAGTGCAAATTTAATCATCATTCACACAAAGGAACCACAATGATACCCACACGCAAACGCACGCACACACACACACACACACACACACACACTCAGGAAGAAGAGATAGAGAGCAGCATCTACACCAGCAGCCCCATCCCCCTCCCCCATGGCTTTCTCTCCATTCGAGAGAGTAGTGGCTGCTTCATTATTATCGAATTAGATGAACATGCTGAGAGCGACGATCGGGGAGAGCGCGGGCTGGGTATCCAGAAACGGGCTTCATTGTTTCTCCTCCAATCTACAATGCACTGACAGAAAACGGCAGATAGGGCACCAAGTGGAAATGGCACAAGGTGAAAGCAGGAAGAACCTTCTTAGAGGCCCAGATCTCGAATAAGCGGAAAGAACGCTAAAGAGTCGTCCGATCAAGAATACATATATGCAATATAGGTCTACCTATATATAGGTTTGTGCAAGTGGCCCAATATATATATATATGTCTATATATAGGCATGTTCACACGTGCCAAAACAATTTAATTAGCACTTAATCTGTTTTCTGAGTATACCATTTCACTTATAGAACTGCAATGGACTTTAGCCAATCAATTAGCGATCAACAAAGAAAAGTGCATGCGCTTTTTCGCTCAGTGCATGGCTGCTCAAGGTGCCACCTACCTCTGTGTTCTTTTCTTCTCGTTCTGCTCGGCTTCTGTTGACGTTTTGCAATTCTTGGAGCCATGTGAGGATATATTTAGATTAGCTTATCTGCCAGTTGTATGAATGCTTCATTCTTAAGCTAGCAGAAATGCCACAAGCCCCGCATCCCCATGACAACGTGATTACTCGTATAAATATCCCCGGGAGGAGAGAATCGCGAGTTATTGAACCCCACACGGCCAGAGACCAGGCACAGTTCCACTCCCAGTCCGAGTCCCAGGCCCAGGCCACGATTGTGTGCTCAGCATTTATCAGTTTAGTCAAGAGTTTACAATTAATCTGTCGTACTCGCTATATGGCGTGGGGCTTTTCTTTTCAAGTGGCGGGCGGGCCCGGGCCCGGGCCCCATCGTGTTTTGCATCATTTTCGATTGATAGCCTCTCTGAACTTTTTGTTTTTCTAGAAGGCGCGATGACGCGGATGAAGCTCCTCCAATGGCTCAATCGTCTAATCGTTCCGTGCTGCTAATAGCTTTCCAATACTGTTCGCCTGCACTGAACAGAGTGTAGTCTCCGCCCCGAGCAGGTCTCAAGAGCTGCGCTTCAACGTTTGGCTTGCGGCGGAGTATTTGACTGGAACTGACAGCTTAAGTGGCCCTAAGTCAGCCGCGCTCCAAGTTACTGTAGTTTGTTTGGGCCCTCACATAAACTAGCTTAAAAGCTGTAATAGATACAGTCTAAAGTCGTTTCCATCATGTCAAATGTAGAGCTGGCCTGTGCCCTCGACTGGCTTCCAGACTGATTTCCGCTTCCTGAATGCCCCCACGAGTAGGGATCTTATCAGCTCTGACGTAGAAAACAACGAAAAGAAAAAAGGGCAAGCGGGGGGTCTTATCAACAACCTGGGTTGCCGGGTCGTCAAGTGCCAAAAATAGTTCTTATACACACAAATAAATCTCAAAATTAAACAAGAAAAGTTCTTCAGAAAGTAGGACACAATTATCGGAAATCCAGAATCATCGGAAATCCTAAATCGAATCAATCCGAGGGAAGATCCCGTGAGGGACTGATGATTGACCATGCCGACATGGCTGGACATTCTGTATCGTAAGTGAAAAACAAATTTTTAGGTGGTGCGTCTGTGGGGCAGGGGTATGGGCAGGGGCAGGGGCAATTGATGACACGCAACAACATTTAAATTTACATATGCCTATGTTGTTGTTGTTGTTGTTGTTGTTGTTGCTGCTGCTGGTTTTGCTGTGCTTTTATTATTATTTATTGCATCACTTACAACAAAAACTGCGCCACTTTGTACGACAGTTTACATAAACAGAAAGGTCGCATGCAACCCGGTTGGCCTTATTGGCATGCAAAGTCGTCGTAGAGTTAGGCATTGGATACGGGTCGACGTTGCCGTCGCCGTTGCGGTCGCCCCATCCAACAGCACTCTATATCTTTGTGCGTCTGTGTGCGTGTGTGCGTCTGTGCGTGTGTGTGCGTCTGTGTGTGGTTGGTCTTGGAGTTGGAATGTCAAACACATTGAGGCGATAATGTCTTGGTTCGCCTTCTAACTATAAAGTTATTGTTATGGGGATTGAGCAATGGCTTTTGTCAGGTTCAGAAAACATAAAACAAATGCTAGTACAAAACTGGAATTCCGGTTGAGGGAAAGACCTGAGAAGTATATCACTTAAGATCCTCAAAGTTTCGGCTTAGTCTATTCTAGAATGGAGTTTCGTCGGTTCAACGAAGATCCATTACTCGAGAATGGGAATATTAATTATTAATTAACTCTAAAAATTCTATTTGAATATCTGAAATTCCTAGAATCTCCCGAGTCTTACCCATTTAACAATTATAATTTCAGAACTTTTCCCCTTATTCATCTAAAGTGGAAAAACTCTCCACTTAATCGTTTCAGAACGAACTTGTTGGCTGTGCAATTTTCTCCCAGTGGACTATTTCTTGAATCACATTTCCTAGACATGGTCTAAAATGATTTCCCCCGGCTGTTGTTGGTTATGCAAATGCAACAAGTTTTTGTCGCGTGGTGTTGTTTCCACTCCACAGTCTGTGCATTTCCCAAAAAGCCTGTTTATGCTCAAGCAGGAAAGCTTTTGCAAGATTCCGATTCTGGCGGCAACAACAACAGAGAAACCTCGAAAACCTTGCGCAATGCCAGCCGAAACGGCAGCATTCAGTGGCAATAACAATAATTTGTGATCGTTGCAGTTGTCAGCTTTTGCATACATTCTGTGGCTTCAACTTGATCGGTCTTCGCTGTTGTGGCACAAACAATAATAACAACAACCACAAAAACAATCACCAAAGAAGTGAGTCATTTGCAACAACAACAACAGCAACAACATATCATAATCGTTTAGTGCTGCCGCTGGTATTGGTGTGGCAATCAATGGGATCGCTGTGTCTCTGTGTGTGCAACATAAAACGGAACGGAACGCAACCAAAACGAAAGACTTCAATGCAAAAGCAACAAACTTGTTTTTATCAGTTGCCGCCACCCATTCCACTCCCCAAAAGCAACAGAAAGAGAGAGAGAGAGAAAGAGAGAGAAGAAAAGAGAGGGAGCGACAGCAAAAGCAGGCAACATTTATTTCGAACCGATCGAAGTCTATCTATTCGAATATCCGAAAGCTTTTATCGCATGTAATGCATTGAGCAAAAGCTCAAGTCATGCACCACACACACAGCCACACACAGAGCGCGCTTGCTTACTCTCGCTTTTGCTTAGGCCTCTCCTCTTGAACACACACACACAATACACACACACATACACATATGTATGTATGCCGCACACAGGTGTACCTGTTTATCAGGTTTTCGAGTTTCGCTTTGTCGCAATGGCAAGCAAGCCGAGCTTCAGGTGGAAGCTTTCGCCGCCCCAACATCTTACGTTGTGGGGCCACTCGAAGACATCGACATCAGTTTCTCGGCGGCTTTGCGAGCGTACAAGTCGTGAGCGTTTTTTGCCGGCGGTTTGGTGTTACGTTCCACACTCTGGGGCCCCCCCGTTAAGAATCTAACTATCCCCACAAAACACAAGCGCGTACGTACTAAACTTGCATCCGTGTAAGCGGCCAATTTCGACTCCGATTCCGGCTCCCGTGTGAGTGCCTGTCTGTGTGCTAATATAACTATTTTGAAATGTCTGCGGATTGCGACTTGCGGCTTGTGGCCTGCCCCCCTCCGTCCCGACCGCTCAGGCTGGACAGACAGGTCGGCCTGCGTCTGCCTCTCTGGTGTTTCTTTCACAAAAGCCAGCGGCAGCAGCAGCGGCAGCAACAAGTGTGTGGTGTGGTGTGGTTATGGTATAGTGTGGTGTGGTGTGGTGTGGCAGTAGCACTCACATTCCAGGCCTTTTGCGGCAGTAAAAGTCCATTTATTGTTGCTGCTTACTGCATCGATCATTGATAAACCTTATAGATGCGGTCGGGTCGGTCTGGTCGCAGTCGCAGTCTCCGTCTCAGCCTCAGTCTCAGCGTTGAGCAAGACCTTGCCCACTCAGCCAAAATGAAACCATTTTCATTTCCATGGTGGCTCGATGGCTTGGCTGGGCGCTTAATAGCTCTACAAAAGCGGAAAATCATTGAATTATGCTTTGTGGCTGCTGCTGCTGCTGCTGCTGATGTTGCTGCTGCTGATGATGGCTCTTTCCCCCCCGGAGCCAGCGGCAGCGGCTAAATACTGTCTACGGCCCTGCCAAAAGCGCATTTTATGAACGTGCATAGTTTTTATGATTACTTGTGTGGAAAAAGTGAAATTTTCGCTCTGCACAGCGCGCTGATTGGCGCTGCCACGAAGCAGCGACTCAAAACGAAATCAAATAAAAAAGAGTTTAACCAAAAACCAAAAAACACCACACATACTACCAAGATCCAAAATCAAAAATCAAAATTCAAAAATCAAAAATCAAAATGAAGCGTGTGTCCAGGTCGGAAAACCCCATAGCAATCGTATAAATAAAACTAAATAAATGCATAAATAAGTGAAGAGGGCCCGCGAAAGCTCTCTTTTTGACCACATAACCGATGGCATGGCTGACGATTATGTGAAGGTTGCACCAGAAGCGGCCAGAGTAAAAGCTTTGAATCATCGTCTCCATCATACATATACGACCATACTATACGTATACTACATATGTTATCTTGTGGCCCTCTGTTGCTGAAGTCTTTGCTGAAGTTGTGGCTTGATTTCGTTGCCAAGTTGGTCATAAAATTGAGGTGACAATTGCCAGGCTTTGTCTTTGCCTTTGCTGTTGCTGTAGCCCGTTGCCCGTTGACACATTTCACTGCGAAAGCAAAGAGCAAACAACACTTGGTACTTCTGCTGTCCCTCTCTCTGTATCTGTATCTGTCCCAGTCTCTGGGGTAATTGCCACCAAAACTGACCTACTGAAACTCCAAGATGAGCCCCGCCGCACATGTCTGTCACGCCATTGACAACAGCACAGCCGAGCATTGTTTAAGGCACGAAAATTTAAAAATCATTTTATTTTGTATTATCAAACGAAAAAATAAAGGCAGAGCGAATTTTGTCAGCAGCTGGCTTTGCTTTTTGGCCAGGCCACTGTCACAGCGGCAGCAACAGAGGCACAGGCACAGGCACATCGCAGCCACAGCCACAGCTCTGAAATTGGGTCAGGGTAATTGTTTAAAATAAGTAGCTGCTACCGCTTGTATTTATTTGTGCAACATTTAAACGCAGTGAAATTATGAGACGTCGAGTCTCCTCCGCGTTGTCTTCGCCTTTACTTCATTTCAATCCGAGAGCTCTGCCAAGCTCTGCCAAGCTCCGATCAGCAGCAGAGGAGCAGCGGATGTCTTCGCCAAGATTCCGCTTTCAGTTCAATGCATACAAAAAAAAAAGACGTGTGTTTAGAAAGTAAATTTCTATTGAAGTTGGGATTCTGTCTAAGCCATATAACATTCAACACACATGCCCCTACACATGGAAGATATAAAAAAAAGCCAACACTTGGCTGGCCTGGCGATTTCACGTTAAACACAACACGTTAGCCGCTAATTGAACAGCTGAAAGAGCAGCTCCAACTACTCCCAACCGACAACCAACAGCGAACGGTCGAGATGCGAATGAACAAAAGTAAAATGATTACATCAGTTATCGCATTTCATTGGAATGGAATGGAATGCCAAAACTGCTGAAATCTGGCCTGTGATTCTCATAACAAGGTGTTCGAATGGACTGATGTTTAGATCTAGAATTTCCCAGTGCATACTTCTTGGGGATTGCGATGCGATGCGATGCGAGACACAATATCTCGGGTTCTATTAGCATTTCCCGAGAGCCAAGACACTGAGTCACACTGCACATCTCCAGTGGACTCCAATCCATTCCCTTTCTCGTTGCTTGTAAGAATTTGTAATGCTGAAAGGTTTTTACATATATGTACTTATAATAGCCAGGGCCGTAAGCACTCCAGCACTCCGCGAACAAAGCGCACAATCAGCCAACAGTCAACAGCCAACAGAAAAACAGAACACAAATTACGTGTAGTCAGCAAATAAATTTCTGATGGAATTCACTGGTTTAGTTTAAGGCCCGATGACGGGTGTCAGCCGAAAATCATTTGAAATAATTATGGGTTAATTGGTATTCAATGGGCATCGCTCGACCAGAGCCAACAATGGTGGATCCAATGGTGGATCCAATGCAAAACACACACACACACAACTCAAATCACAAACACAACAGATATTGGAGTCGCCAGCTCGACCTTGTGGCGTTCAGAGAGCGCAGTAAACTCGGCAAATACTAAAAAATACATACATACATATTCGAAAAACTTTGTATCCACTCAGTTGGTGGTCAAGTGGGGTGGTGTGCGTGTGCTGTGTGTTGTGTGCTAGCCAGGGCCCAAAGTACAAAGTTTAACGCTTTTCGGCCGGCCGAAACCGTAAAGCGAAAACATCAAAACTGGTTGTAGGCCACCATTTCCGCAGAGCATCCAAGAATTTGAGCTACGAGTCTGGTGCTCATGTTCTCGTGTTCTCAGTGCGTTCTTCCGAATCGCGGTATGGAAGGTGTGAACGTGCCGAAGCCGAAGCCCAAGCTGCCATCTCTCCCACTGGAGTTCAAGATTACATATCTCGTTCGCGCCGATAAACGACTGTTTGTATACACTTGAGTCTGAGAACGATCTGCGGATCGCTGGATGGCCAGTTAGCCAGATAGCCAGATCGACGAATCGAGTGAGGCAATTAAAACGTTTCGTTTCTATTGTCTGCGACGACCGTGCGACGCCTGCAAATGGCCCAAGCCATTAGCCGAATCCCATTTGACTGCGTTGCGTTGCGTTTCGTTTATGAATATGAATAATGGCTTGCGGGCTGTCTGCCTGGAATTGTCAATAATAAAATCGTTGCTGTTTACGCACGAGTCCGAATATTAAAAGATATATGTACTCCTATGTATGTATACATGTATGTATGCCCAAAGCACAGCACAGCCCTGGCCTCGGTCAAGGTTTCTTTCGCGAAACCTCAGAGTCAGAGTCAGAGTCAGAGCCGTAGACAGAGAGGGAGAGCTGGCAGCTGGAGCTGGAGTTGGAGTTGGGGCTGAAGCGGGAGCCTGTCAGTCCATTAAAAAGTGCTTAATTGCCTGAACCAAGGTCTGTCCCTGCCAGGAAGGGCGCCATGCAGTACTCGTCTGTATCATTGACAAGACCAGACCAGACCCGAGCAATTATCCAGCGCAAAGCAAAAGCCGCGCGCCACACAAAGAGCCCCAGCAAAAAGTCGTTGTGCTGACTTGAAGGTTCTGGAGACAGTCCCCCGTCCCCCAGTCACCAACCACCAACCATCAACAACACCAGCCATCAAAACAAGATTGAAGATCGGTTTTGTTCGTCTGTTTTTTTGTTTTGTGACGAAGCTGATAAATCAGCTTTTGGCCATAACTAAATACAGTCCCAATGCTCGAGCGTTGTCAAGCCCCACAAGGCTAACACGCCCCGCAACGTGTCTGAGGTCTGGGCCAAAGTCGGGGCATCTCTCCGCCACTGCCTTCTGGTTGTCTCTTCAAGCCACAGAACAGCCATAAGACATAAGTAAACATATGGAAAGAGTGGAGAAAGAGAAGCAGATCCACAAGGCAGAAGGTGATCATGAATTGCTGATCGCTGATCGCTAATCATATGAGCTCCAACATCGAGATACACCCAATGTCGGCTAGAACTTTACGATGTGATTATCAAGTGATATTGAATGATTGCATTCCTGTTTACCTGCCTTTTGCCTGATAATTATAGATTAACAACTTAACCGGTATTACAGCTTATCTATCTCTAGGCCCCCCCATTAAACACACCTCGATATTTCTTATATATAACTTTGATTTGCTTTTCCAGTTAACAACTGCAAGGCGGTCTACTCTTGAAACAACAAAGACTCGACTCCAATAACAGCCACAACATGAACGGTCCCAAACACAAACTATGCACTAAACTGTCCAGCACGTATCTGAGAAAATGGTGTAAGTATAGCCAATGATTGCGAGTTGCACCCTAAGAGTGTGAGGGATTCTCCGGAGATGTATTTCCAGAGTTTTCCCCCCCACTGAGGCTGGACGAGTATTACCTGAATTCCCACTACCATTAGCATCTGATTAGCCAGCAGCATTCTTACTATTTTCCATATGGATTTCCGTATTGATTTGTGTAATAGTTCCCCGAATGGGAGGTGGAACCACAACTATCCATCGACCGATGGGCGAATCATCCATATATCGCATACACTATATAACTCCACGTGCCGTGCCTGATTCTTGATTTTGCTCAATAGATTGCGGTTTGCTTTGCTTTGTCCGTCCGACTGGTTAGACTGGTATTGGCTTTTGAATTTCTAATTGATTCCGCTGAAAGTGCACAGAGGATAAACTGGGATCTTTACAGCTACCACTTAGTAGCCACTAACTTTCCTTTCCTGTTCCTTCTCCGCCCTTCTGGAGAAATGAGACTATTGCGTAGTGGGCTTTTAGTTTCAAGGACTGGAGATCTGGTTCTGATCGCTGTTGTTTAGCGTAGACATTCCAGTTCTGGCGCTTCCCCTTGTGTAATTAAATGATAATTATTCAATCACAACTAATTGGGGATCGGATCTCAAGCCATCGTCTGTTTAAATGCTAATTGGATAGCAAAGTGTATAAGGTCAAAGGGTCAGTGGAGAGGAGTGATTCATAGTCCACAATATGTCTATGTCTATTCTAGTGTTCTATTCGCCCGGTGTATAAATATTTATGCCGAGCGGTCTCAGTCGACTGCCAACTCAAATATTTGTCTCGATCAAAGCCAACACTTTCCCACCTTCCTGTACACAGGGTCTGACTCATCCTCATCCCAATCCCATTCATCCAGTGATTTATGCATTCGCTGTACAATAGTTGAATAATTCGCTTTGCTTTTCCAGGGATTACGATCGCCATTGCGTCAGTCTTGATAGTGGGAGGCGTTTTGGTGGCCTGCGAGTTCTCCGTGCTGATCAATGCCATTGTGGACCGCATGGTGGCTCTGCGTCCCGGCGCCAAGACCTTCGGCTGGTGGGCCAAGCCCCCAGTGGAGCCCCACATCAGTCTGTACATCTATAATGTGACCAATGCCGATGACTTCCTCAGCAATGGCTCCAAGGCCATTGTCGACGAGGTGGGTCCCTATGTCTACAGGTAAGTGATCTCTAAACTGCACCTAAATGTCAATGCTAATGGGATCTGTTCTCTACCCATCTCTGGCTTGCAGCGAGAGCTGGGAAAAGGTGAACATCGTGGAGAATGACAATGGCACGCTCAGCTACAATCTGCGCAAGATCTACACGTTCCGCGAAGATCTGTCGGCGGGCCCCGAAGATGACGTGGTGATTGTGCCCAACATTCCCATGCTGAGTGCCACCTCCCAAAGCAAGCATGCGGCCAGGTGAGTGCCCTGGGAGTGCCGCAGAGCACAGTCCACAACAGACTTAATTTAATCTGATTAACCCTGATCTTGCCCCGCCCAGGTTTCTGCGTTTGGCCATGGCCAGCATCATGGACATACTGAAGATCAAGCCGTTCGTTCAGGTGTCCGTGGGACAGCTGCTCTGGGGATACGAGGATCCGTTGCTCAAGCTGGCCAAGGATGTGGTGCCCAAGGAACAGAAGCTCCCATACGAGGAGTTCGGCCTGCTGTACGGCAAGAACGGCACCTCCTCCGATCGCGTCACCATCAACACGGGCGTCGATGACATCGAAAAGTACGGCATCATCGACCAGTACAATGGTCGCACCCACCTGCCCCACTGGACAACCGATGAGTGCAATCGCCTGAACGGCACCGACGGCTCCATCTTCCCCCCGCACATCGACCGTGACCGTGTGCTGTATGTGTACGACAAGGATCTGTGCCGCCTCATGCCGCTGGTCTTCGAGAAGGAGGTGATGACCTCGAACGAGGTGCCCGGCTATCGCTTCACCCCACCCGAGTGGGTCTTTGCCGATGTCGAGAGCCACCCGGATAACATGTGCTTCTGCCCCGCCGGCCAGCCCTCGTGCTCCCCCAACGGTCTCTTCAACGTCTCGCTGTGTCAATACGGTACTACCTACCAGGCACTAGCCTGGGCCTCAAAACATCTCTTCCGGACACTAATATCTGGCTCTCCCTTGCAGATTCCCCCATCATGCTAAGCTTCCCCCATTTCTATCTCGGCGACGAGAGCCTGCGGACACAGGTGGAGGGCATCTCCCCGCCCGAGAAGGAGAAGCATCAGTTCTTCCTCGATGTGCAGCCGGTAAGGAAATACCATACCCCATTCTGCCTCTCAGTTGTCCTCTAATGGCCATTCATCTCTGTGTAATCCATAGAAAATGGGAACCACTCTGCGTGTTCGAGCTCGCGTCCAAATCAATCTGGCCGTCAGCCAGGTGTTCGATATCAAGCAAGTGGCCAACTTCCCGGACATCATCTTCCCCATTCTGTGGTTCGAGGAGGGTATCGACAGCCTGCCCAACGAGGTCACCGATCTGATGCGCTTCGCCGAACAAGTGCCGCCCAAGATACGTGTGGCTCTGATTGTCGGCCTGCTAGCCCTGGGGGTGGCCCTGCTGCTGCTGTCGACCTTCTGCCTGATCCGCAACTCTCACCGGCAGAGCACTCTGCATCTGGAGGGCTCCAACTACCTGGCCACCGCCCAAGTGGACATGAACAAGAAGCAGAACAAGGACACCCAGCCCGCCAGATACTAGACTGGAGATTGTCGCTCTTTGGATGTGGATGCGATCAGTAGACGCATCGAGGGGTCGGTCTCTGGGTGTCTTAGTTAAGTGTAGATAGGTAACTGGGACTAGCCCAATCCAATCCATTCCATTCCCATAACCCGTAACCCATCCCCCGCCCCCAACCGGGGGTGTGTGTGAGTGTCTGTAGTCTAGAACAAATGGAGCTGGGAAGACTTGTATGTATTTTGTATGTGTATCTGTATTTGTATCTGTATCTGTATCTATTGTATTGTATGTATGTTATCTTTGTAAGTAATCGTTATGAAATTTTGATGATGATGTGTAGTCCTACGCAACAGTCGTGATCGATATAAGGCTCAAAGCTTCGACTTAGATTAAACTTTGATTTGTTATACCAAAACTGAATTAATATACCCCCAAACCCCTACCACCCTCGCCCCCCTCCCCACGCTTACCCCCGACGTAGCCCTTTAACCACTTGTTCAAATTCGATGTCAAGACAATCAAGTCACAAACCAAACCCGAAACGTTTCTCAAATAAAAAATAAAGCAAAGTTCCGTCCTCCATACAAATGTGCTTCATTATCAAACCAATAGCCGTATGTACATATGTATGTACTCTCGTATATGTATGACCGCAAACATCTATTGTATCTATCCAATGTACAATTTATATGTGTAAAATATGCAATTAATTACGATATTATTTTAATTAGGCATAGACCGGAATCGAATCCCCCTCTACCCCTCCCCTCCCCACCCCTCCCGAAAAGCTTAAACAGAATCCAAATGCAAATGTTTGTTAGCTTCAACTCTATTTGGTTATCAAATTGCTTATCCCCTATCCTATCCATTAGCTATAGAATATTTGGATGGGCTCCCAAAACAAAGCAAAGGAATATTTTTTATTTTTAAATAAAAACAAGTAAATAAAAAATACCATCGACAATTGTTTAATTGCTGACCATTTCAGTTTTTATAGACTTCCAATGCCTAATCCGGAATGGAATCGGTAGTAAACCCGAAAGTATGCATCAAAGCATGTTTCAGAGGATTGTCCTCTGATTATCTCTAAAATGCGGTCTTTATTTATGAATGATCGAATCAAAGATCGAAGCACCTTACCCCAGCGACAGCTTATATATGGGCATTTGTGGCACAGCTTTAAATATTCTAGAATCTGGTTCCTGTTGATCCCAAAAGTATGCTTCCCAAGGGCCTTAGCTGGATCGTGATCAAGTGAAAACGAAAACGAGGTCTGGAACTGAGGAATCGAGACAGATAAGCCCCATCTCTCCATCAGTTGATGTTCGAGTTCCCTTTCTATATAGGGTTCCAGCCGCTGCGAGGTCATCCAACATAACCCAAACATTTAATGGAAATTATGAATTCACGCCTATCAGCAGAACTCATCTCAAAATGCCTGATTTGGGAATAAATATAAATAAAAGTTATAGTTTGTTTACTTTCGATGGGATGCATTAAAGACCTCCAGACTCAGAATCAGACTCAGACCAGATTCTGCCAGACCGGATTCTGCAGCATAGCTATTAAAGCGTCTATTAATACTGGACTCCATGATTGTTATTGCGGATCACTGTGCCTGGATCAGATTCGAAGCAGACCAAGCCGGGACAGACTTTAATGGCAAGTCATTTGTTTCGCTGCACGTTCTATTGCCCGCTGGACTGATAAGCGGAGTGCCGTCTCCGTCTGTCTGTGCCTGATAAGGCAGCCTCTGCGGCGACCCCAGGGCGGCGTTTCCCAGTCAAGTGCAGGGCAGGCAATCTCCACCTGCCAACGACCGAGGCTAGCCGTGAATCCATGCTGGGGGGGCTGGCACCACCTGAATGGCAACATGTGATCCAAATGGAAGACGTCATTCGGACACATAGAGCTCCTGGAATGGCAGGAGAAAGTTCTCAGTGCAGAGTACTGCCTATCTGGAAGCATTAAATTTTTATTCGATTGTGCGTGAATTGTATGACCGGGTCAGAGATCCCCCATTATCGCTGCTATTCCCTAGAGAGGGAGCGCCCGGAGCTGGGCATCAGCCGAGGGCTTAGCTGATAGCCTTTCCGTTATTTTGATTTTATATATTTTGTTTTCATTTCACTGCGTTCCGCTGGCCAAGAACCGTGATAAGTAATTGTAACATCAGTGTCCAAAGCGCTTAGATTTCGAGTCAAACGGATCGCGTGTTTTCTCCCGAACGGACGTCTCCATCCAGACTATTCGTCTTAGCACCAAGCCCCAGGATCCCCGAATCTCTCTGAAAATGAAGCCTGGACAGAAGCTGAGGGTGGCTCTCTACGCGTTTCTCGGCCTGTCGAGTCTCTATCTGTTCGTGCTGTCCTGCATCTGTGACTATCGCATAGTGGTGGCCCGGGAACATGTCCGCTTCCGCCAGGAGATGCCCACCATGGACAGCTGGATTAACTCTCCGTTCGGTAAGCTCAAGAGCTACCTGTTCAACGTGACCAACGCCGCCGAGTTCGAGAGCGGGCGCGACAAGCGGCTGAAGGTGGACCAGATCGGGCCGATCACCTACAAAATCGTGGGCTACAACGACATCCTCAGTCGCACAGAGAGCAATGTAACGTACCGAAAGAATCGCTACCGCCATGTGGAGTTCCTGCCGGAGGAGAGCGTCGCCCCCGATGTCCTCAACTGGACCATCACCTCGCCCAACACCGTGCTACTGGGCGCGGCGGCGAAATTTAAGCATGTGGCACCGTTCTCGGTCCTGGGATTCGATGCCATCACCAGGTTCGAGGACTTGTTCATCACCGGCTCCATCTACTACTTCCTCTGGGAGTTCACACGTCCCTCCCTGCAGCTGGTATCCAACCTACTGCCCTTCGCCCTGTCCTCCAACTGCGGGCCGCTGCACAATGTAAGTGGTTCGCTTCTATCTGATCTGATCCGATCTGACCCATATTTTTGTATATGTTATATGTACGCTCCCACCCGCAGGCTCTCAAGGATAAGGAGGAGGTGTACACGGTGAACATTGGTCCGGAGCAAGGCATCGATAACTTCTTCCGCATCGAGACCCTCAACGGCCAGCAGGTCATCAAGGAGCAGCTGCCGCGCAGCGAGGAGTGGTCCGACGACTCCTGCCCCTACAACGTGAGCGGCGCTCACGACAACTCGCTCTTCCCGCCCTTCCTGCAGCCGGAGACACCGCTGAACATCGTGGCCATCGAGTCCTGCCGCGTCCTGCCCCTCATCTACCAGCGTCCAGAGCGCTACGCCGGCCTCGACACCTACCGCTACCAGCTGCTGCCGCCCGGCCAGAAGCCGCCAAGGTGCCTGGACACCACCTACGGCATCAAGCTGCACACAGGGATGTTTGACGTCTCCAAGTGTGTGATAAGTGAGTGGATCAGCGGTTTCGGTTTCCCCAACAACATTTTGGAATTATTTGTCATCCATTGCAGACGATGCCCCATCGGCGTTCTCGGCGCCACACTTCTATGGGAGCAGCTACAACTGGAGCGAGCACTACGAGGGCTACAGTCCGAATGCCGAGGAGCACGAGGCTTTCGTCCTGATGGAGCCCACGACGGGGATACCTGTGAATGAGAAGTACCGCTTCCAGTCGAACATACCCATGCCGAATCTCGTTTCCTACAGCAGGAGACTGAAAAGCTTCAGCAACATGCTGCTGCCCAGCTTCTGGTATGAGTTTGTAAGTGGAAACAGCCTCCTGGCCATGGAAATTTCCCAGCTACTGATAACCCATTGATTGAACGTTTTCCAGGAAATGGGTGAGCTGCCCGACTTCGTGCTCAGGCTGATGTGGTTCAATGTGAAGGTGCTGCCCCACGTGCAGGCGCCCTGCATGGCTCTGCTGCTGCTCCTCTGCCTGTGGAGCGCCCTCAAAGTGATCCGGGTGGCCTGGGGCGATCTCGGGTACGTGGATCTCTATCGGAAGATCTGCGGCCGCGGCTCCACAAACGTCTGCCTGGAAACGGTGTTTCCGACAACCGATCGCCACCTTACGCAATGCGGCCAAGACTCTGATGAGGCTGTCAAATAGTCTCTGATGTAGGTTGTGATTGAGCTCAGTTCCCGGCCCAGATCCGAGACCTGGACCAGTGTACATATGCTATACATACTCATACTATACAAATACTCGTAGTCTTAGGCTAGAGGTGCGGTGTGCCACGGATGCTGATGCTGCCACTGCACTTATCAGTTGTTTTCTTTTATATAATATACTATTAAGTTGAAAATTGAATGAGCCTCATTTCACCTTATCTGTCAGTGGAGTGGGAGCGGGAGCTGGAGAGGGAGCTGGAGAGCCCTGCCCAAGCCCGACCTAAGCACCGTCCCAGCATGTATATCCCCCACTGATCCTCCTCCTTCTCCTACAATTCCTCTGTCGCCACCTTTGCCGTGTTTGTTGACTGTTTGAGGTCGCGGCTTTTGTTTGATTCGCCTCGCTTTGTGTGTGTGTGTGTATGTGTGGTGGCAGGCAACACCGCAGCTCGAAATGACAATGAAAACTTGGGCACGTACCAAGTGGAAGATTTATTTTGCGCTTTATTCAATCTGTACATTTAACTTTTCGCTGTCATTATTTCTTCAGCTTCTTCTTGCTCTGCTCTGCGTACTTTGTGGTTTTGTATACCCTTGAAGAGGGTCGAAACGTTTTGGCCAGCAGCTTGTAACGCTCATAAAAAGAAGCATTTCCGCGAGCTTCGCTGCTAGACCAAATGGAATGAACACACACATTTTTTGACAAAATTTGAGATTTTGTTGAGTAATTTTTCATTTTTGAGGAACTCATTTATAGAAAAGTACAAATATTTGCTTATAAAAACCAAGCCACATACGCTGGCTATCATTACAAGAAAATCGCATGCAATTTGGTGCACGCGTGGCAGAGATAGCCCCTTACACACACATTTTTTTCTACAAATTTATGGTATAGATAGCTTTATACCTATGTATATTTTATTTTGAAAACCTGCCAATATGTTTTCTGAAATTAAACTAAATTTTTAAATATTTAGTCTCAACCGCCAGCGATCGAATCGATCGAAAAGTTGTAACATTTGGGATTATCCCACCAAACTTTAGGATCCGAATATCTTAGGAAGTATCGATCTGAAAGGGAATTCAATGCTTCGATCCGTTGCAGGTCAGCCTTCTCTTCTTGTTTACCTTTATTTGACTTGATTTTTTTCATCTTTCCTGAACCTGAACTTTTGCACATGGCTCTGTCATGCCCCCCATGTCTCTCTCTCTCTCCCTCTCTCTCTGGCTTGGCTGATGCCCTGATGCGGTTTCAAGGTAAGCAACAACCCTTTGTCTCTTTTCCTCTCGCGCACACTTGCACCCTGCCACCGAAGTGCCGTGTGTTGACCATTTTTTTTTTTCCTTTCCCGATTACTCTCGATTTGCATAAATCGATATATTGTATTGCATGTGACGACTGCCGCTTGGGGCAAAGGATGCCCCAATTTAAATGTTAATCGCTGCCAAACAAGACGAAAGTTGTTTGTATAATTGGCTGGGATGTTATATCACAAGTAAGTCGGGGAGTCGGGTCAACAGCGGTCGAGGCAATTTATAAACCTTTTCGCAGCCTGTCCAGGTGATCCGATCCAGGTTGACCCAGCCAGCCAGTCAGTCAGCCGTCAGTCAGCCATCAGCCAGATCGTCTTCATAGGATTGATAATTTCGCTTTTTCTAGAATCGCCTGCGTCATTGTCAGTGCCATAGTGCCATTAAATCTGCGAAAGTACATAATTATACGACTATAAAGCGTATTTTTACTTTTTTATAGTTCATTATTGTTGCCCCCAAAGCGGCTAGAATTATCTGTCTGAGCTCGAGTCCCGAATCCATTAGCAGACGTTGCGTTGTCTTGTCCCCGGTACAGTTGACCGACCGTTGAAGCTAAATAATATCTGGCAAAAAGGCGGAAAGGAAAAACCCCCAAGTCATGGCTAAGAAATATGTACGATATGTCCACCCAAGGCAGTGGGGTAAATCCCGATTGCTTAGACCAGTTGGAATGAATCGCCGCTAAAGCTTTCGCAATGTGATCGGCTCTAGACTGGTGCGTGCGATCCATGAGACGAAAGATAATTAAAAGGGAAATGGAAATGCATAAAAGTGATTACAACACAACAACAGCACCAGAAACAACTAAATGCGATCGTTAAACCAAGTCAGAGTCAGAGTCAGAGACCAAACCAGACAAAGCCAGATCAGATCTCCGCTCCGCTCTCCATGCTCGGATTTTCGCTCTTGGCTCTGTCCAAGTCCAACTCCAGCTCTGAGCTCGGTCCGGGCTGGGCTGGCAAAATCAACATTTAAATTTCAGTTTTCACGTACGTCAATGTTTTTCCTACGAATTTCGTACGTGAGAGACGCCAAAAAAAAAGAAAAAAGTAACGATCAAATAAACAAAACAAAACCATGGATATGGACAGAGGCATGGGGAGTGGACAGATAAATCTGTGATAAAACTCACATTTCCATTCCACCCTATGAACTGGTGCTTGCCGAAAAATTCAGCTGAAAAAGCCTTAAGTCAGTCGTTGAAAATCCGGTTCCACATGCAAAAGCTTTGAGCGAGCGATTCGGAATTGCGCTCAGTGTATGGGCCGTTAAAGCTCCTTGGTATAAAAGTCAGCTAAAGCAGGCTAACAGCTCGCAATCAAAGCTGCACCGTTGTACGCACCACAACGCAACGCATCCGACCCAATCTCCTCCGCCCCAAGCCAACGATCAGCCAACTAAGAAGTGAGTAAATAAGTGAGTGACAACCGTGTTTAGTGGTGCACCGCGCCACCAGTCGTAAAGTAAAGTCGAGTGCCAAAAGGAAAAACGAAATCAGAAACGAGGAAATCAATTCCAATCAGGCTGAGAGCATGATAGTGCGTCCAACCTGTCGTCCACAATTATTGCGTAAATTTTGACCAAGCACTGGCGCCCGTTCAACAGCATTTTGTGGTGACATGGCTGCACTGATTTGCATAGCCAGAAGAGCAGAGTAGAGAGAAAGATGTGGTGGATAGAAGGGAAGAGGACAGGAAAGGAGAGGAGAGGGGGAAAACAGACAAGCAGCGACGTGGTCTTTGGCGATTGAGAAATTGTGAAATCTTCTGTGTAAAATATCGAAATTAAAATGAACACCAATTAGTATGCATACGCGATATATATGCCAAGGGCCATTAATAATGCATGACAAAATGGGCTCTGCTCCGCTCCGTTCCGTTCCGGCAAACGGGCGACTCATCGCGATCACCTCAGATGATTCTTTCCACATTCAGACAAACATAAATCGATTTCGGAGACTGGGTGGCGACGCCTTCTACATATATACACATAAGAGATTTGCATGTTAAAACCGTTTCCAGATAAGCAGGCGGCTCTGGCCTGACCAATTCGGCCATTCCAGGAAAACATTTACATTCCGAATTATTTGCACTCTAAACAATTGCCTCTATAAGCATCAGACAAACAATGGCACCAGGGAGTCTAATTTGTATTTGCTTTGCCATTACCCGAATTTGGGGACTAACCCAAAATTCTCCTCCTGCTTTTACAGCCCCCGTCAAGATGAAAGCTTCGCTGGCCATCGTGTTGTGCGTGCTCGCCGGACTGGTGGCCGCCGCTCCGGACCAGTACACTAGCAAGTTCGACAATGTGAATGTGGATGAGGTGCTCGGCAATAACCGAGTGCTGAACAACTACCTGAAGTGTCTGATGGATAAGGGCTCGTGCACGCCCGATGGCCGTGAGCTGAAGCGTCTGCTGCCTGACGCCCTGCAAACCGACTGCTCCAAGTGCACCGCCGCTCAGCGTCGCAACTCCGAGAAAGTGATCAACTTCCTGCGCGTCAACAAGCCCGGCGAATGGAAGCTGCTCCTCGACAAGTACGACTCGAAGGGCGTCTACAGGTCCAAGCACGAGGCGGCGTCGAAGAAGCAGCAGCACTAAGCGGGGGTCCGCACTCCGCGGTCTAAAACTCATTTTACATGAACTTAATTTAAAATCAGAAGCTCCACAATTAAAGATTTCATTTTTTATACCTAAATGCGGCAAAACAAAACTTTTATTCCAACGTGGAAGATGGATGCGGATGAGCTAACGGATATCAACTAGGGCTTAACGAACAAAACGGGCTGCGCTGCGGCTGGGGCTTTTGTTATTTCGTTTCGTTGATCAGATCAATCGCCCTGAAGTGATTTGCCACATTGATAGTCCAGTCTGAGTGTTGGCCGGTAGTGAATTCCTTGATGAAGCGGTAGTTGCAAATGAAGACCTTATCCTGGTACTCCGGCAGAGTTCTGTAATGAAAGGCAAATTCATCAGTCGAAGGGGTCTGCGAGAAGAATGGCTGGCACCACGAACCCCATATTCCAGGGTATCTCCTCGCCGCGTTCTCTCATCTCGGACAGGCCACGCATCACATGAAAGACCATGGTGACCTCAACCCAGCGCTTCTGCAGCTTGTCGTTGGCCTCGTCGAAAATGATGCCCACCTGGTAGGGGAACGAGAGGTAGATGTCACTCTCCTTGATCTCCAGCTGACGGCGCTGCGACATCGACAGTTTCTGTATCACGGGCTTCAGCTCCGCAATAGCATCGGCCGAAACTAAGTTGTCCAAGGCTTCCATTTCGCCGCCCATCAGTTTGGAGGAGACCACCTGAAAGAGACTCCACTTAGGCCTCCTCCGATAGATAGCCCCATTGCAACCCGTATCGTACCTGCAGGGCTTGCTTTGCGCCAAAAATGAAATCCTTGAGCTGGAACTCGTTGTCGAAGTAGGGCCGGATGATGAACTGGATGGTAATCCAGTTCTTTATAGTGTTTAACGCTGACGGCCACACAATCTCCGGGAAGTCCATGAGCCGCGGCAAGTGATTACGGTCGGACCGCGCCTCCTGCTCTTTTCTGTTTTCCTCCTGCGGCAACGATGCGAATGATCTTCTCGTTGCGACTGCGATGGGACTAGGATGAAGGCGTAGCAAGGGCGTCTGGGCCATGCCCAGGCATCGTCTCAGTGTGTGCTGCATTGTAAATTTTCTCAGATGCAGCCAAATTATTCGTAGTTTTATAAATTAGCCCTGTTTTCTTTTGTTGTTGCGGAGAATTTTCACAGTGTTGGGCAGCGAGTTTTTGCCATCAGCTGGTGCCAATCGTTGTTTCAGTGAAAAATTAAGAGAGATATCGATATCATCAGTTTGTCATCCTTAATTTTCGTATGTGCCGGTTATGGCCATATGACATTACACTTGAAGCTAGACTAGCTACTTATGGAAAAAGTGAGAGCAGTGAGATCGAGAGACATATATATATGCGTCCAGTTGGTTTTCCAGTTAAGCTGGGTGCAGCGCTGCGGTAGAGATCATCGATTTTAATTTTCGTAAAAAGTTAGCAGAGCCTAATGTCAGAACACAATTATCTTATCTGAAAGCTGTCTCCAGTCATGCCTCCGGCTATCTGTCTAAGAGCTGCACGGAATAGAATTTGATAATATGTAACTCTCGGTCTCGCTGCGCGCTTTCTTGTAGGAATATATCTGTCTTTTAGATAAGTGAGGTAGTTAAGTGTGGTGTCATACAACCATAAAAAATGGTCACTTCCGCCTAGGGCTGCAAAACAATCGGTGGTCATTTACACTATCGATATATCGTAATTCCATTAAAAGTTTTCCATTTTTAAAAATGAAATGAATCCAATTCTTTTGAGCTTCCAGTATTGGAGCGGATCTGTATTCTGCGATCCATTTCGCCTGGGCCGTGAATTGCTCATTACCAAAAAATTCCAATGTATCGCATGATTTTAAAACCGTTGACATTATCGATAGTGCCCTCGATGGTTTTGCAGCCCTACTTCCGTCTGTCAAATTTTTCTTTCTTTCCCAGCCACGACGAGCAAGGGTCGACAGCATGAGGTACATTTGAGTTTTGTAAATATGCGTGAATTATCGGTTTTTGTGGTGCCAAAATATGTGCAAAGTGTGGCGGGGCGATGGTGCAGCACGGTTCGTGCGACACAACATGAGCGCGATTCAATTTTCGGCCAATAATTGTGAAATAACCTGACCGTGTGCCGCACACGAACGTCGTACGCACACACACAGACACACACAAACGCATAAGCGCAGAGCAAAGCACGCTGTTTTCATGAACTAATGCCTGTCCATTATTTTGCAGTTCTCTAAAGCTCCAAAAGAGGCTCGCAGCCTCTGTACTGCGGTGCGGCAAGAAAAAGGTTTGGTTGGATCCCAATGAAATCAACGAGATCGCCAACACAAACTCGCGTAAGTGTTGCTCACCGGATGCATGTGTATAGGCTCATTGAACCCATCTAATGGCCGCCTTCTGTCTTGCAGGTCAAAACATACGCAAACTGATCAAGGATGGTCTGATCATCAAGAAGCCCGTCGTGGTCCACTCCCGCTACCGTGTGCGCAAGAACACCGAGGCCCGTCGCAAGGGTCGCCATTGCGGCTTCGGTAAGCGCAAGGGTACGGCGAACGCCCGTATGCCCACCAAGCTGCTGTGGATGCAGCGTCAGCGTGTGCTGCGTCGTCTGCTGAAGAAGTACCGCGACAGCAAGAAGATTGATCGCCACCTGTACCACGATCTGTACATGAAGTGCAAGGGTAATGTGTTCAAGAACAAGCGCGTCCTCATGGAGTACATCCACAAGAAGAAGGCCGAGAAGCAGCGCAGCAAGATGCTGTCTGACCAGGCCGAGGCCAGGCGACAGAAGGTGCGCGAGGCCCGCAAGCGCCGTGAGGAGCGCATTGCCACCAAGAAGGCAGAGCTTGTTGCCCTGCACGCCAAGGAGGACGAGATCGCTGCCAAGGCTGCCGCTGCGGCTCACTAAGGAGTCCACGCTTCGCTAGTCGAGGCACATAATATTGATAGTAATTGTTTATCAACTGAATAAAACAGAAACTTTAGTTTGGCCGAAATGATTTTGTACAAACGCGAAAACCCATTTGTCTATGATTTCCATGGCGAGCTCCACGACAAGGATAACCAAGAGGATGGGGTGAAAACTCGTCTTTGTTTGTAATCAAGTTGCCCATCCGCCTGGGCTGTGCATTAACTCTGCAATATTTATACCCGGTACTTGAAGAGTATAGGGGTATATTAGATTTGTGCCAAAAGTGGATGTGTGTAACACCCAGAAGGAAGCGTTTCCGACCCCATAAAGTATATATATTCTTGATCAGCATTAATTGCCGAGTCGATATAGCCATGTCTGTCTGTCCGTCCGTCTTCATGAGCGCCTATAGCTCAGCGACTGTAAAAGCTAGAGCAACCTAATTTTGATCCAGACTCCTGTCCTATCACACTGTTACAAGTGTATTTCAAAATTTCGCCCCGCCCACTTCCGCCCACACAAAGGACGAAAATCTGTGGCATGCACAATTTTAAAGATACGAGGAATCTAAAAACGCAGAATAATAGAATCATGTAGGAAGTAGATGTAGACATGTAGAAAAGACAGATATAAAAAAATGATGTAAACAAAAATGGAAACATCTAATATATAAAAATCTCCGAAAAGGTTAGACTTAATTTTTTTTTCTTTTCTGTCTAAAATTCAGTTTGTCCCTTTTGCAAACATGTAATAAATTACATATATCGTAAGCTCACATACATATGTATATACTGACTGAGTACCGGTTATAAAGTAGAGACACGGCACACAACGTTCCCTCTCGTTTGTAATCAAGTTGCCCATCCGCCTGGGCTGAGCATTAACTCTGCAATTTTTGGTTTTTATAAACATTTTAGAGCGCAACAAATTGATTCACATTTTAAAATGAACTAGAGCTATCGGGAAAGTTCCCACGAACTGTTCCGATAACGCTTTGGAGCCGATGCGCTTGCCCATATTTAGTCAAATTCCGTGATCGGCACCTCGAAAGCATATTGTGCAGTAGCTGAAAAACGGCTTACATTGTTCAGAGGTCCCGGCAGACTACTACTTAGTTCTTTAATCTTGAAGCAGTAAAGAGAACAGAGTCCTTAAAAAATTCGTAAAATCCTTAAAATGATGCGCAATTCTTTGAAAAGAAATCTAACTAAGCATTACCGTAAGTACATTGATATTAAGGAGACGGATAGAGTAGCATATGATAAGCACTTCGAGACCCTTCACACAACACTATTTCGGATGCTACGAATAGAAGATCCAACGCTGGCGCATCTCATTGTAGAATTCAATTTGGAAGGTATGATTTATTATTTGGAACAGCTTTTGATGTTTTTTCTCTTTCCATAGCCTTGGATCACACCGTCAGTGACCCCTGGATCTGTCTTCTAGCCCTTGGTAGTACATACATACATGCATACGTTTATGTAACGTCTATCACTCCCTTTATATTGCGCATTGACCAGTCATCAAATTCTGTCGTTAGACTCCAAAGGCTATTTTTATGCCATGACCTCACCCAATGCATGCGTGCACTCGTTTTTTCATTTGTTCGTGTCAAAATCGAATTTTTCCACTTCCGGCGCGTTGTCTCCCATTCCCCCTCCGCTGGGGGACGTGCAATAATAATAATAATATTTGTGTTCGGTAGACGGTGAAACCAACTCCCCCTCGACAAGGGGGCCGTGTTTGGATCGCGCGTACCGGTACCGCGAAACCGTAATCAGGTCGATTCTCTGTCCCGCCGTTACCGTCTCGTGTCCGTACAAGAATCGCGTGCGCCGTGTCCGCGTTATTAATCGAATGCTGCTTTGGTCTTGCAGGAAGCTCGGGAGACATGTTAAAGATCGCGAAACCCAACGAATTCGATTTTGTATTTAAACTCGGGATTCCGCACTACCGGGAAATAATCGTGACGCGAGATTCGGAAATGCCTGGCAACGTTTTACTCGATATGACGCGTGTGCTCGAACGACTCGAAACCGATCCCCGCGAGGATCAACAGAATATCCGTCGGCTGCTAAAATCACTCGTAAACGCGCAGAATTTCCTCATCGTGGAGAAGCTGCAGCACTGGCTCCAAAGCCTGTTCAGTCGCGCTCTCAACCGGATCGGGTATCTGGTCGTAGTGGATGGCAAGGCATCCAAGCTGAAGTATCGCACTTGTGGGCCGGCCCACACCATCGAGGTCGAAGGAATGGAATATTCGGTTGATTTTGTGCCTGCCATCCGACTGGATGCCGAGCAGAACGTGTTTCGGGCCGAACAGATGAACTACAACGCAAACATACTCTACTGGGATGCGATACCCAAACCCTTAAAAAACCCGCTCATAACCGAAAGTAATTCGTTTCGATCTTCCTTCTACGAGGCCGAGAAGGCGATGTTAAGGAGCAAGCATGAAAATTGCCGGAATGCAATAAAGTTTATGAAGAAGTTTCGCGATGTTAAAACGAATTTACACAACTTAAAGAGCTATTTTATTAAGACTCTGTTTCTTTGGAAGATTAGGTTCGAGACGGAGGCTTACTGGCACAAACCGATCACAGTTATCTTGATCGATGTATGTATGAATCACAATTCTCTTGGATGCGATCGCCACTTTCTGAGCCACACAAATCCGTTCTAGATGTTCGAGGAGTTGACGGAATGTTTGATGCACGGAAGACTAGACTTCTTCTGGGATCCCAAGCTAAACATGCTGGATATATATACAAGGGAGCAAACAATGGAAATGTTTCGATGTGTGCAAGGAATGTCGGGCAAGCTGAGAAGGCCGGCTAGAACTAGAGTTCCCACATATCGGAGTTTGTTGAGTGTCCTGCAGGCTTTCAGTAAGCGAATCCCCAATAGTAAACCGAATTTGTTCGCTCATTAAACTACATATATTTCCCACAGGTCACAAGCAGGAACGCATTGTTATACCGCGAAAGTCTTATCCAAAACGTCTAAGCAATGGGTCCTGTATTAGCACCGCAGTAAAAAGAAAAACTGAAAAAATACAAGCAGAATCGGCATTCGATATCTATACAAGCGACCTAACAATGGAAATGTTCCGTTGTGTCCCAGGGACGGCGGGCAAACTTAGCAGGGATGCTCGAAGTACCACATTTCGCAGATTGTTGAGTGTCCTGCAGGCTTTCAGTAAGTGAATCTCCAATAGTAAACCGGATTAGTGCCATCATTAATTTATATTTCCCACAGGTCACAAGAGGGAATGGATTGCTATAGCTAGCTGTTACCCCAGAAAGTCTTATCCAAAACGGATATGCGTCAAGCGCCTGAAGAATCACTCCCAATGCTACGTCTAGGAAATGAAAAACTGAAAAACAAGCTTCGGCTTGGTGTCGATAGGGCCACTTGATGATGCAATTGCATTGCACGTCTACGTCCTAATAAGAACAAATGTAAATTGGAGTACCTGTATGCAATCAATGTATGCAATGTATTTGAAATCACTCATTAATGTTAGTAATTTAAATTTCATATATGTAGTATCTGCTATTGCACTCGTTGTGACTAGTGCCATAATTTATAAGTATAAAATGCTTGTCGCGCTAGGAGGTATAATAATAAATAAAATAGCTCATAAGATATCATTGAATAGAATTTGCATTCGATATCTATACAAGCGGTAAAACAATGGAAATGTTCCAATATGTCCTAGGGACGGCGGGCAATATATAGAAAGTCGTAGAAAGCTAGAGAAAGTCTTATCCAAAACGTATATGCGTCAAGCGCCTATATCTAGGCTTCTGATTCGGTTGGTTGTCGATAGGGCCACTTGATGATGCAACTATTGCGCGTCAACGTCCTAGTAAGAAAAAATATAAGTTGGAGTATCTGAATTATTGAATTTATTGGGTCTATGAGGATTGGATTGCATTGCATGAAAGCTGGCGGTTGCAGCTTTCCACTCCCCCAGCTAAGCTCTCCCCGCTACGCCCGAGAATTACAATTTCAACTCACTAATTTAGGATCGCTCGTCAATTATGACGTGGGTTTTCCTTCTTGAACCAGCTTTGGCAGCCAACTTTTCTCAAGAGTTGCTTAGCTCCGTGTTAACATCAGGTTAACATCAATATTGAATTACGCGCGCGGAACAGCTGTCGCTCGATAGTTGTCTTAACGTAAGCATCGATAGTAACAGTAGGGGCACCCTTTTAATAATGATAAATTTCATTTCCATATGCCTGATCTGATCTAATACGTAAAACAACAGGAAAACAGTGTCAAGTCAATTTTTACTACGAACTCAGAAAAGTAATTCCTTCCTTGATACATATATAACACACAAAATTATTTCAGCCAGCACAAGAAATATCGCACAAATATATTGTCAACAAAAAAAAATATATCGACATACTGACATAATATATTTTCACTAGATGGACTGTGTATTTGAAAATTTTTGCTCGTTGTCTGCGGTTGTGGTCGTCGTCCGTTGTGGTCATCATTGTCAGCGTCAGCGTCATCAGTCCAGCAGTTCAGCAGCCGTGCGCGTGCAAACTGTTTAGAATTCTGATATATAAATTAATTGAAGCGGACAAGATCATCAGCCATAGGCCGTCCGCCTGTCCAATCGAACACCGTGCGTGCATGCAAATTTTTTGGCATAAAACGGCCGCGACTTCTTGAAATCCGCGCAATAGCAATCACGCCGGGGCAACAGCCAGTACAACTCATCCAGCCACTAACTAAACGACAATAAACTAAACAAATCGAACTAACACAAAAGAGCTGCATATCGAACTGAAGTACCTGTAACTGCATTTCGTAATCCAAAATCAAAAGCAAAGCAAGAATACTACGGGTCCGAGAAACAGCTGAAGGCAACGCAACGCCAAGTGAAAGTGCGCGTGTATTTGTGAATAGCGGAGGCAAACCAGAAAATTTCTTGTATCAATTATAACCTGCGTTGTCAGCAGATTCATCAGCAGCACCAGAAGCAGCTTAACACCCAAAAGCAACACCAATTCACAATGAGCGGATACACAGACCTCACCAAGCTGGAGACTAGTCGGTAAGCCTCGAATCCAGTTCGCTAGTTAAAGTGCTTAAGTTCAATTTAATCAAAACGATGCTAAATTGGTGGAGAGCACAGTGGTGCAGCGGGACAGACAGCCAGAAATTCCTCTCTCTCTCTCTCTCTATATATATCTCCCTCTCAGCAGCACCAACCGCACCCCTCCATGTGTGTTTTCTCTTTCGTTTGCACCGAAAACGAGATACAAGAAATTTATCGTACGATTTTGTTGGACGGCCGGACGGACGGACGGACAGGCAATTCAAACACGAAAGAAAAAACCAAGCCACCGCGCTGCCCGCTGTCTGTTGTCCGTTGTCCGTTGCCTGCTGCTAATATGACACAATCGTCTATATCTATATATCGTACCAAGCGCTCTGCTCTCTGAAAAATATGTAAACGCTGCCTGCGAGCGTCTGTCTGTGGCTACGTATGTACATGCTATACATTCATACATATGCGAGCGTTTAGTTTGTTTAAACGTTTTAACTAAACTAATACCTGAGCCAAAGCGGAGATCAGCGATAAGGGTTTATCTTTGCGGCGGCAGCCACTTCCTCCGTCCGCTCTAATCAACGGACACCTCGCATGCCATTTACCGATAATAGTTATTACTCATCCACAAAACATACGACGGGCTATATTTGCCACATGAGCAGACCAGGCCCAGCCCGGCCTGGCCCGGCCCTCCTCCTTGGTAAATCACAAAAAAGTTCTCTGATTCATATCGTCAGTATGTAAATGTATGTATGTATGGATAGTTTTGTGTGTCAGCACGATTGTATTACTATTACTAACGACGCTTTTGTGGCAAGTGTCGCCTTGAACAGAAACTTACGGCGAAACCCATCTCTGCCCCCCCCCCCCCGCACTTCCCCCTCTTCCATTTTGATGCACACCTATCTTCATATGTGTGTGTGTGACTGTGTGGCCGTTGGCCAGTCTCGATCGAAGCTAGAATATCAAATTGGTAGCGGACGCGGGGGCGGCCATATCAAATATCGATTATGTTTAGTAGGCCCGAACTCAACATCGCCGCAGCGGTGGAGGTCAAGCGAGGGGCCAAATCGAAGTCAAGCAAAGGCAAAACAAAACCAAATATTGGTCAATTCGGTTCAGCAACAACAAAGAAAAAAGAGTGTATTGTACATACATATGTATAAACATATGTATATGTATGTATATGACCATTGCCCAACATTGCAAATACGAGAAATACCACAAAAACATACCAATACCTGCCGCAGCAGCAGCAACAACAACAACAAAAATCACAGAGAAGAGCATCGCATCGCCAAACGGTTTCATTCATCACACGCTCAGCTGAGAGGAAGAAGAGGGAGAGATATCATCAGTGGAAGAGCATCAGTTCAGTCCGTCTCTTACTCTAACAATCGCCCGTACAGTTGCTCAGAAACATCACGCCATACACCACACACACACTCGCACACACACTCGCACACGAGTCCCAGTAAAGAGAAATCCGCTGTACAGTCAAAGAGAGCACCACAGCTTGAGCGTAACGGCCGCTCGCTCTCTTTTGTGGCAAGAGTCAGCTTGCTAATGCTGCAACCCAATAACCCAACAACCCACCACCACCCACTGTCTGCCGTCACTGAATGAAAATAATCGCCTGATTTCGGTGTTGTATGCGGTACATAGCATTTCTCTGCCGGTGCCGCTACCGCTGCCGCTGCCGCTGTCTCTGCCTCTTCTTTTTTTTTGCGCATGTCGCGTGACGCCACGACTCGTCGCCTCCTCCTCAGCTTAGCCCAATTCTCACAGTCAGGCGGCCCGAGCCAGGCCCAGCCAGGTGTGTGGCAGAGAGGAGTGGGCAGAGAGGGAAAGCGAACTCTTTGTTGTTATATCAGAGACGGAGATGGAACCGATGCCTGTTCGTTCTGTTCATGCTGCTCTCCAATTGGTTGGCTCAAAGTGGCGTGTTCTTCATGCCGGCATTTCTTCTTCTTGCATGGCCAGAAAGAGGGGATACGAAAAGGGAACAATAGGGAAGCGGCAATTGTTGTATTTAGTATAACAAAAGGTCAATAGCGTGGACCCTCCTGCTGACTGGCGTGCGGCCAACATTCGAGTGTCTTCTGATTAGAACCATCTAAGTAAAATGGCGATGCGGTGTTTAACATTCCTCGCAAATAATTGAAACTAAATTGAGATGATTAAACCACAATCAAATAAATTATAGTGTCGACCCTTCCCACCTCTGGGCCTGGTGCTGGCTGGGAACTTGTCTATTCGAAATTATGTGCCTCGCAAGTGTCCGAAGCTGGCAATCGTTGATAAGATGATAATTATTTTTGCATTCCTACGTTCTCCTCTCCCTGTGTCTGTCTGCGATTGGAATTCAATGCTCAATTACGTTAATTAGTCATTTGTGTGAATGAATACTCGTAGGAAACTCTCCCCCTCCTGTCTCCCCTCCCCAGACCAAGTTCTCTGGCCCTGGAACTGGAATGCCAGACAAGCCTTGACACAAGCGGGTCTGCCACTTGTTCTGCTTCTGCTTCAGCTACTGGCACCAATATCTATCTGACTATCTATCTATCAGTCGGTTAGACGTCGGAGCACGCAGTGGTCGCGTGGCCCGCCCCCATCCCTCACTCTCTGTTACATGCATACATATGTACATACATACATAGCATACGTACGGGTAGGTGCTTTCCCAAGACGGGAGACTCTGGGCTCTGGGGGTAAGAGGTCTTTGAATGGCGCAGTCACTGAAAACTGAAAACTAAATTTATATCAGTTGCTCTCTTTGTCGCGCCGTCAAATACAATAGTTGCGATCACGCGGCTACCCACTGGCTGGTCTGTGGCTGTGGCTGTCCCAATCTTAACCCAAACAAGCGGCAGATACGGCAGATACGCTGCTGGTGCTGGCTGCTCCAGCCGCTTCGTCGTCGTCTGGGGGCTGTCTGGCGGCGATAAGCCGGGTCGGGACTTTGGTCGTACTAGTTTAAGCTCTCGCCCTGGGGGGGTTAATGGCTGTCAAGTGCTTGCGAGTTGCGAATGATTTTTGTTTTATGTAGCTTGACGGGGGGAATGACTGTTACGCGATCCCAACGTGAAATTAGCTCTTAATGAAAGACCCCGCTCTGACCGGCGAGAGTTGCATAAGGTGTCCGTTTATAGCACTCTACTTGGCATCCAGCCGCGATTCCAGCTCTGTGGAACAGACTCTTCCAGCGCTCGCAGCCCCAGCACGTGGCTGGGTCAAATTGGCTTTTACGTCCAGAAATAGAAATCTTTCGGTCCGTCCGGCCCTCCGGCCGTCCGGGCTTTGTTTTAGAGACCCGCACGAGCACTTTCAGGTACAATAGCAGGCAACGCCAGTGCGGCGGACGGCCAACAGGTTTCTCTCTTTTAAACAAATTCAATTTGCGACAACGATTCACTAATTTGCATAGAAACCAATTCATATCTGTCATACGCCACGTTGTCCAAGCGATTGGACGGCGCACCCATCCCAGAGCCCCCCATCCGAAAGAAAGAAGATTTCGGCTTTCGAGTGGCGGAAGTCTGAACGGCGCAGACTTAACGACGCTGGAGAATGGCCAGCGTCTGGTGGGGTCTAGTCTGGTGTGACATGGCATGGGATGGGTCCCCAATTATGGTATCTATTGTCTCAAACTGGTTTCCCCCCACCCCACTGTACTGGTTTGCCGACTCAACTCAAGATCATCTTTATCATCGTTCTTGTTCTGTTCTGCTCATTTCAGGAACTGCCTGCGCCGCATCGCCCGACACGATGAGCAGCAGTTCTCCAAAGACAGCATCGTCAATGTGATGGAGAAGTTTGTGAAGACTGTCAACATTATGGACGACACCATATTGGTGCCATGCAGGCTCATGGATCGACAGGTACAGAATTCGGCCATGAAACTACCTCCCCAAAACTCCTGCCCGCCCCCTCCCTCATAATCACATCCCCAACTGATGTACGCCACCCTCTTTTCTCTTTGCTTTTGTGCTCTCCCGCAGATCGGTGACAGCACTGACATTGTACCAGCCTCGGGCAAGGACACTACCGCCAACCAGCTGACACAGAGCTCCAGTGCCCAGGGCAAGCGGGGAGCGGCCCACTCGAAGAACGTGCACGAGTTCCTCAGCGCCTCCGAGCTCTTCAATCTCTACAGCATGCTGAACGCTCTGAAAAAGGATCTGCTCTGGACCGCCAATCAGGAGGACGATGAAGCTGTCGAGATAGAGTCCCACCAGGAGCAACAGCAACAGCGCAACGCCAGTCCCGTTGCCAATTCCAGCGAGAGCAAGACTGAGTCCAATCCCTCGAGCACAACATCTGCATCGGGCAGCATCAAGGGCCATGTGCGACGCACCTCCACCGCCTCAATGATGTCCACTACCTCGGTGAGCAACATGAGCGACTCGGACTCTGACATTTCGCAGGAGAACGACTCGGGCTTGGAGTCGGATGGCAACAAGAGCGACCATGCCCAGAGCAGCGACGGCAGCGACATTGTGGACGACGCCTGCCACAAATCGAAGCAGGCCTCCGGGGACAAGGCCACGGAGCTGGCGAAACGCTGCCGGAGACACCTGAACGGTCTGTACCAGTGCCTGGAACAAATGACAGAGGCGGCCAACTATCTGACCGCCAGATACCAAAGTGATATTGGGCCCGTCTAGGAGTTCCAACTCAACACCCTCTACACCTTCTTCTCCCTCTATATCTAATCCTTCGAACTGGTCGGGGCTAATCTTTATACTATATATATACTATATATATATAGTCTGTTTAGTGGGCGGGTCTTTTTACTCTCATTAGTATCGATCGAAGCAAAGGAAGAAGAGGTCTTTCTCCAAGCGTTCGAGTGTCTGTATCTATAACTATATCTACTATATATCTATGCCTATACCTAAAACTATGTATATGTAACGCGGGGGGTGCTATGTATGTGAGACACACGGGGATTGTATATGTGTGCCAGAGGAAGATTGTATAAATGTAAAACAGTTTATAGTTGTAATATTTAGATAGTGCAGCAGCAACAAAAGCAACAAATCAATACATTTTATATTGTTAAAATCGGAACCATTTCGTTATCCATGTTTTTGTCTTTGTATCTGTATCTGATCTGTATCGGGGTGTGAGGGGAATCGAAACGAGTCACAGAAAGCAAAGCGAATCAACTCTCAGCATTCCTCCGGTCTCCGCACTGCGCTACGGGTTTCGGGGATCAACTGTACTCAAGTCAAATCCTATTTTAGAGGTTGATCCCCAGACCCGTATCCGATAAAGTATAGACAGTATGATTTATGCATTGTGTTAGCTATACCCCAGATATTGACATCTAAAGCTATGGGTACTGCCGCAACGAAAAAAAAACAACCACTGAAACAAACAATGTTCAACAAGTACAAGAAATATAATTTCTAACTATATTACGATTACGAATACGAATACGAGTGAAGTGAAATGGGGTTTTGGGGATCACAGAATCACAATCAGAATGGGAGCTAGGGGGCTGGGAGGAATTTCACTTCACTCTTAGTCTGTATGCAAGTTTACATATTCCAGAATTGTTATTGTAATTGTTTAAGCCAACTATTTTGTGCCGTTATAATGTCTCGTTTGTCTCGTTTTCAACTTCGCAACAGACCAGCGAATATTGTATGTTCACCGGGGGGTAAGACGATCGATCCCAGCCCCCTGAAAAGTCATCTTGAAACCAATTTGCATATCGCTGGCCCGGCCACCGAAGCACACACAGAACAAACTGTAAATTACTAACGTTAATAGCGCTTGTGCGAGAGAGCTAAATGAGAATTATTTATACATAATAAATAAATTTACTTAGAAAATACATGTATACCACTCGTCGTTTTTGTTTCTTTATTTTCACTTCATTTCTTTTGTGTCTTCTCTGTGTTTTTTATCGGAGCGGCAAAGAAAGTGCCAACGGAGCTGAAATTGAATGGATTGTGGCTCGTGCGATGGGTACAAAGGCCAATTGGGTCGAAACGGACGGTGGACAGGTGGCAATGGTCATCATAAATGCGCCATATAGATTACAGTAAACACCGGTTAAGTGTACTCGCGAATTTCGATGCAAGTCTGCTCCAATTCTCATTTATAGCTTTTTATAGGTTTTGCTTTCTTCGGTAACAAGCAAATTACATTTGCTCTTTGCTTCTGCTCTTTGATCTACACCGAAATACTATATGGTTTCTATATGCATATACTAAGTATATATCGATGGCTATACTATCTTATCTCGGGGCAGGTCAAAGATACACACATACAAAAGAAAGCTTCAATTTAGCTTCCATTAATTATATGGATATCAAGAACCCAAAAGTTTTCCTTCAATCTAATCTATTTTATTGAAAGAAAAACAAATGATTCATTACTTTTGACAGTATATATATCGGAAAAAATGATAACATTTTAAGTTGGAAATCTTCATTTTATTTTTTACACATTTTTTTTTTGTAACTTAAATTAAAAATCCACTGAAATTTCCTATAAATTCCAATCCTTAAGGTTTCAGTCGATATAAACTCCTCAAATACCAATCGAAGATTCCTGTGGATTCCCTTTCCGGTGCATCCTAATCGAAACTGCGACTATCTAATCTACGATTCGATTCCACTAAACTGATTGCGGACGGCGCGTGTCAGTGATAGAAAGTCATTGGGTTTATTCCTCTCTTGATTCCGATGAGGTATATCTTTGATGGACGCCGAAACTTTCCTCCATACATCGATAATCACCGAACGGAACCGATTGATCTAAGCCCCAATGCCTTATCTGTGGCACAAATCATGTGCTGTACTCAAGACGGGAAAGAATACTTCAAATACGAGTGGATAGTAATTCCCAGGCCAATTCATAGGCCATGCCCATGAAAAACAATCGATCATGGGACTGTCTCATGGCCAAACCCACAATATAAGCCACCAGCTCAAGTTCAGGGTAAGGACATGACGGATGAGAGTTCTCGAGTTCTTGGTACTTGCAGCGCGTACAGTCTCTTCAGGTTGCCAAGTACTTATATGGAAAGCATTTCCTTTGGCATTTCACCAACTTGAGATTATGTTTATTAACGGCGATTGGGGGGGCCAATAGAATGTCAGGCCATTCTGGCATGTATCTGGGCCAAGATAATTCTGTTTTCTGCCTCTGTCGAATGACGATGACGATGCCGCCTGCTGCCGCTGTTGCTGCTGGTGCTGCTGGTTTGTGTTTATTTCGGTTTCTATTTTGGTTTCGGTCGTGGACATGGCCTTATCGGTGATGAGAATTGCTACAAATCTAATGGAAGCCATGAACTTGTTTCGCCTTTATCAGCAGAATCCACTTGAGCGGTTTCCAGGGTCCCGTCCCTCCCCAGTCATTATTGACTGAATCAGAGGCAGAGTCGGAGGCAGAACAGTACGACGCTGATTCTGATTCTTGGTGGTTATAGGTTCTAGTGGTCCCAGTCAATCAATTAACGCCTTGCTAAGGCTTCCGCATCGCCGGGCCATGAATGGAGGGAGGGAAGGTGATTTCTAAAGATCCAAGCCATTTGCAAATTGCGTCAGTCTCCGTTTCAGATTTCATTCCGTTTTCGTTTCCATACCCTTGCCGAAGGTATTAGAGCTTTACCAGGAAGATTGCAGCATCATTTCCCAGCCCATAAACTATAAATATAGTATGCACACAAGTTTACATATATGCTTGTGCCAGTCCATTTGTTGGTTACTATGAATAGTATTTCGGTGTGAAAGATACCTGTCGCTGAGATAGCTGTATTTGAGAACACCATCTTATTCGAAAGTAGTTCATGAGTATTCAGAGTCCTTTAAAGTTTATTCAGATTCGGATCGTATAGTTATTGGGACCACCAGGGTATTAGAAGCTTCGGCCTACAGAAGCCAAGTCTGCCCTGCTTGATTGTACGACTAGCATATTTGTTTTGGCGATTGTCTCGGACTTTCGGCGTTTGGGGGGCAAAACTTGTTTATGGTTCTAGCTCTTGGGGCTCTGGCTTCCGCCTGTTCGCCGCCGGCGGTTCGCCTTAACCCCAACAGAATTGGAGATAGACGGAAGTATCATAACTCACCAAAAGATCGAAGACAGAAGATGCGATATATATTGGTAATATTTATTTGGATGCTTCATTTCCGTTTATTGACCCCGCCGCCGTCGGCGACCAAAGGCGAACCTTGAGCCCTAACCAAGTCGCACCAAAGAACTGGAACCAGTTCACCAGCTTCGATCGCTGATTCCCCATCCCGATGCCGCATCCCCATACCATCCCAACCAGAATTAGCATAACCAATCGCATCGACCTGTTCTGCCACAAAAGAAAGTCACAATCGTCGTGATTCAGCAGTTTGGGCAGCTTGTAACTTCTCAAGCGATTTCGTCAATGCCCCAAGGTCTCTGCAGACAGAGAGGCAGGCAGTCAGGTACAATAAGTCTACCAAGGCTGCTTGGTTCTTCGGTTCTTCAGCATTGAACTGCAGCAGTGGCAACAAAAGGGGCAGAAGAGGAGTACGTACATATGTACATACATATGTACATATGTATATAAATTGTACATAAATCACAGAAGCAACGCCGAATCAACTCGGAATCGAATTTTATCACGTGTCGCACTCGAGCTCCGAAAATAACTGCGCATACAAATCGAAACGAGCAATTAATTAATAACGGCACTTCATCTTAAGTCTCCGCTTTAGATTAGCATGAGCATGAGGGTTCCGAAAATATACTCCATACATCGCTTAAAACACTTCCGTTTGACCCCAGCCTCTGATTAAGCCCCAGCCCCCCTATTCAAGGCGGAAACGCTAAAGATCTTTGTTCGGCTCCAACTATTATCGAACGGTTATTAACTACCAGTTGCCTCCCCATCAGTCAGTAGCGTAGCCGACTTCCTGCTTGCCAAATCCAAAGCGATCAGCTCACGGCTGATCTCCGTATGGAATATGCATTGGCTGTCCGTCCGATAGATATGATATGGCTAGGGTTCTGCAGCCAAATCGGGAACAGAATTCCGCATTATGCTGTCATTAGAGTGCGTCACATTGTCGGAATAATTAGAGCCCCATGCCCCACGCCCCATTCCCATCCCCAAATATACACAGGTACCCATCTCAGCTGAGATGGCTGCTTGGATAGATGGCAAACCACTCTCTGCTATATATCACGATCACGTTAACCAAGGGAGTGGAGGGGGTTTGGACTTGGACGGTGCCCGTGTGTGTTGGCGGCCAGTGCTTGAGCTGAGCAGCGCAGAGCGGATCGGTTCATGGCTAGCCACCGGTACAAAGTCCAAAAACTCGAAATTCCACACTTACACACGAACAGAGACAGAGTCCGAGGCAGAGCAAGAGCCAGAGACACGATGAAACATGAATACTCGTACATAAATACGTACATAAAGCAGATCTTACAAAGCGCTAAATCATGCCAAAGATTCATTCACGAACATTCTGCGACAAAACAACTGGAAATTGTACAACTTAAAAATGGTACGCCTCCAACTGGTTCCGGGATGCACACAACTCACACAGGTGAGCGGCAGAGGATGAAACTGTTTACCAAAGTACTCGAATATCATCTCGATATCCGATCAGAGTCAATGGGAAATACACAAGCGCTAATTGAGTATACTCGAAATTAATTAGCTTGGCCCACTCAACACACACACACTAAAAGCACACACGAATAAAGAAAGGGAACACACACACACTCAGGGAAACTTGGCTCAAGTTCAAAGAGCGACTCTGCGCTGTGACGTCAGGGACCAGACCAGGGAAGGTTTCCCAAAATAGTAAAAAAAAAATACCAGCATCTGATTCAGCGAAGAACACGAACGTTAACAGGGTCAAAGAGAAGCAGGAGGAGACTAGGAAAGAAGCAATCGAGTGGGGGAGGCACACTCAGCATGATCTGTCAGAAAAATGAATGCTAAAAGTTGGCATAGCGGCAACACAGCTACCGTTTATATCATCATTATTAGCATCCCAGTGTGACCTGTTTACGGAAAGAGAGTGGAAAAAGGAAACAGTAAGAGTGGGAGGAGGAGATCAATGGAAGGGCTTCCCATTCGAGGTAGTTTTGCCACTCTCCTCCGGATCACTCCCTCCTCCTCCCTTTAGAACCGGACAATCAGCTACGCCGCAGACAACGCTAATCTGTTGCATGACACTGCTCTTTTTTCCTTTGTCAACTCTGATTTGTGTTCTCATCCTAAAAGCTCACTCTCTGTGTCTCTCCCAGCATCTCTACCACTGCTCTCCTATCACATTCTCTCTGTTTCATTACTTCCACAGGCTTTTGATACTGCGCACATTTTGTCTCACGTTTTTTATAGACAGCAGAAGTGGGCTGATGAAATATTGAGAACTGGCCAAGCCAACAGCAGGGCGGTGGAGATTTCGGGGGGATTTGGGGGACGCCTTAATGGTTTGACAATCATTTTGGCTCGGAGTTTGTCATTATTTCACGAAATTTCTATGCAGACAAAAACGATAAGAGATGATCTATGTATGTATGTATGCAATTACAAGCTTACAAGAAGAGGAGGGGCAAAAGCTCAAAGTTGGCACACACACAAACTCAGATAGACGCTCACACACACAATTGGATACAGAGCGAGTCATTGGACTAGTGTCATAACTGCCAAAACAACAACCTGCCCCCTTGGTTCCGCTCCCCAGGCCCCTCTACTGCCACTCCCCCCTTTTGTCCCTCACCCGTTTAGCGTTGAGCGCAAGCGCAGCCACGCCGTGCCGTGCCGCAGTGCTTCGGCTCGGACTCGGGCCGGGTCTCAGGTGAATCTGAATGCCATACACCTGGGCATGACCTTCACGGCTAAAAACAGCAGCGACGTCTCCGTCGGCAGCGACTGCGACAGCACTGGCGAGCAGAGTCAACAAAAAAGTAACATTTTACGGCAAAAAAGCGACTGCGTTAACGTTGGAAATACCAACAACAAGAATCACAATAATAATAATAACAATAATCGAAAGAGACGTTAAAAAGCAACAAAAATCTCAACAGACAACATGACGGACTGACAAAAGCAACAAGAACAACGGTCCGCACGAACGCCGCGCTCAAAGCTTTCGGCTCAATCGAAAGCGCATTTTGCTCTGCTGTCTCTCCCGGTACTTTTTTCAGAGTACAGTACCGCGCGCAGTAATACCCTTTCACAAAGAATTTTCAACAAATATATCTTAAATTGCAGATCTGACTAGTTTGAGTAAAAAGAGTAAAGAAAATAATTTTTCCTGCATCACCTACACTTTCCGAGCAGAACAGCCTTCAGCTTATATCTGCCATACCCTTTCTACTTAGGGTATAACAATGCAATGTTGGAATGTGCAAGCTTTTGGACCAGCCCCTACCTTCGCCACTGCATTCCGTTTTCTGGCCACAAGAGGCACCGGCACTCAAGAGATGTTGAACCAGTTTTGGACATGTTGGGTTGCATCTTCTTTGTCGCCATAGCAGGTCGTGCCTCCTTCACTGGGCCAGCGTTCCAGCCAATGCCTCATTTTGTAGACGCTTTTTTTTCTGGATTGCCCGTATTTTTGCCCATTTAATGTCGAGTTGATGTTTTAAGCGTGGCCTGGCCACTTGGTATTCCACTTGGGCATTTCCTCACCCGCTCTCCGCCTCCATTTGCATAATTAGCATCAGAAGCAGCAGCGGCAGCAGCCACAACAGCAACGAGTCCATGATCTGTCTGCTAATTTTCCACTGTCGATGCTTTTCTGGGGATTTTTAGAACATGTCGAGTTTATTTTTACCTTTTTACAGCCAGGCATAATAATGAACAAGATGACAAGAAACGGGGATCGGAGGAGTCTCGAATACGTCGCCATCTCTGGAAATTCCACACTCATGCTGAAGGCCACTGCCGCCAATTAAGATAGGAAGCGAATCACAAAATTGGTCCTTTATTATAAGTAAGTACAATAATTATACGGGTGTAGACTGTAATAGGATATTGGATTCACATCCATAACGAGGGCATAGCGCATACCACACGTGTTACGGAGATTAAAAGGTGAATCTTGCTGCAGTCTTTGTCTATATTGTGTGTTTGTAAATTGTCTTATCGGAAAGCTCGTTGGATTGTCTTAAGGTCGCTTAACATCGGAAATCCAATTGAATATTTTGAATTTAGGGCGCATAAATTAATTAACATGAGAGCTGACAGCTTAAGGTTCAAGCCGTCACTCGGCTCCGGCGCTGTCGACGTCCCGGACTAGAACTACGCATTGACGATACAATTTCTTCGTATGCCGTTCGGTGTCCGGCGGTCCAGTGGTCGATGTTCAAGTGTCGCGTTTGGGTGCAACTAATTAAGTAAATTTAACACGGCATAACAGACACTTCATACCACCACTTCACAGTCCCTGACAGGCAATGTGATCTGAGCCTTGTACGTTAGCGAAAATGAAAACTAATTGCAATTTAAATTACAATTACAATGGGAGATGGGTACAAAAAACTACAAAGGTACACGACGGTATAAAACAATAAATCACAATTATAACTGTTTAGCTATAGCTATTCTATATACGGTACATACATACTTACTACGATTGCCGCTTTAATTCAGGGTCATGGGGTTTTCATTAAGTTTATTATCACGTTACATTTTATTGACTTAGATTATGTATGTACGCTATGTGTGGATTCTATAGCGTCTATATGCATATAATAATGGGGCACACAACACAATGAATTCAGAAAATAACTAGTAGGTACGGTACAAAATCGATTTATCCAAATTACAACCAATTTATCCGAATTGGAAATCAGCACAAACTTTACCAATTGCAACAAATTTAAAATTCATGGAGAATACAATACGATTTCGGTTCGCTCGTCTAATATCTTCATCTAAGCAACGCAACTAAGGAAACAGAACAGTTGAACAATATTTGGAGTTGCTTTTTTTCCATTAAACTACAAACAATTTGGCTAAAACAAACAATTTTCATTTGGATGGATAATAATTTGGTTTACTTAAAGGTCTAGTTCCAAATACTCTTCGATAATGTTGGTTAAGTGAATCATTCTAGTAATGAGCAGAGTTCTACGTATAAATCTCTAGATTTAGGCGCTGTTCATGTGGGATATGCTTAGGATTCAGTCTCCACACTCGCACACAAACGCTCGATAAGTACAACTAAGGATAAGTATATCATTATTGACACATGTAGTTCCATATAATGTCTAAGATCAACGTATTCAAGCTAAGGTTTTTGGTATAGTATGGTGTGAGTGGGTTAGATAGTTACTTAAAGAGTGCACCAAGGATTTGGTGTTTAGAACACCTTTCCATCTTGGCAACCCAACGAAATAATACTACTTAATTTGAATGATATTCATGTAAACAAATTCAATGCAGATTAATACTTGGGTACGAATAAAAAATTAAAAATGGAAAATAACAAACTAAAATATTAAAGCTCAGGTGGATATATAAAACACTCCCCTGTTCAAACAGATTAAAAAAACATAATAGGACAGAACCCTTGGGAAATATCTACGGTTCCATCAAAAACAAGTTCGAAACTACATTCTACAGATATTTTAGGGATAACTTTCTGCACCAGTCCATAGTTTCCATTGCGGCCCTTGAGTATATCGTGTAAATATCGGGTTCTCTTATCATTTAGAAAGTTATTGCGCTCAGTTTCAGTGTCTAGTCTGAGGGATTCGGTTGGACTTGTTAGCTTAGACCTTAGCAAGCTATTTAATGTCTAAAATCTAGATTATGCATGGGTTACGTATGATAATGATGATCTTAGCCTCTCTATTCAGTTCACGCTCAGTTCTAGTCACCGTTCAGACCGCTCAGCTGATGGCTCTGATGCTCCAGACTCCGCTTCAGATCCACAATGGTGCTCAATATTAGCTGCTGCTTGCGGTTACCGCCTCCGCCGACCATTGACTGGGTCTTCGCCTCATTACCGGTCACATCATGCATGGAGCTCTTGGCCGACACGGAAGTCGACAGCTTTGATTGCGAACGCTCGTTCGACTTGCTGCGTCCGCTTATCTCTGTGGGTTCGATCAGTAGAGGGATGAATCAGAGTAAAAGGGCAGGACATGTATGCAAAGCACTCACCTAGCTCCAAGTCAAAGTTCTTCTTGATGCGCTCAAAGGAAGAGCTGCCCTTGTAGACCTTTCGCTTGAGCGGCTCGCTATGTGGACAATAGAAATTGTTATTATTGGTCTGCGGTGCCAACAGCGGCTCCTCCACCAAGTTGTTATTTCCCACATCCTCCACTGCAATGCACTCCATCTCCGAGTCATCGTCATTGAAGCTGAACACTGTCGTCGTAGTCGTCGACGTCACCGTCATCATGCGTCGCTTGCCCAAGGGACTCTCCTGGAGTCGCCTCCCATTTAGCTGCAGCTGCGGTGAGAGCGGAGCAATGGGTGGGTTGCCGTTTATTTTGCGCGGAGGCAACTCGGGTGGAGCATTCTGGTTCATGAAGTTGGTAAGATGCGTCTTCCGGGGACTGCAGCGGCCCGGCTTAGGACTATTGGGTGGCGACGACGTCGCAGAATTCTCAGCAAACTTCAGCATCTCGATACGTTTATTGATGGCGGCTGCTAGTTCATGCTCCGACGGAGGAGTGGCCGGAGGCGCCGGCTGCTTCTTCGAGTCCACCTCGCTGTGCTTGAGCATTTCCACGCGCTTGTTGGCCAAGGGATTTACGCGCCTTGGACTGGCGACTGGTGTGTCCCGGGGAATACTGAAAATGTTTGATTAGTAGAACTAGAGTACAATCCTTTGAAATCCTGTAGGCGTTACACACCTCTGCAAGCTGTTTCTCATTGATTCCAGCATTTGTTCGGCCTCCATGATGAGCTGCTTGTACTTGATGTCGGCCTCCAAGTCAGCCTTTAGCAGCGCCTTCTCGCTCTCGGCAATGGTCAGCGAGGTCTTCTCATTGATGCTGCCAAAGATCAGCGAATTGGAGCGATTTGAGAGCGGTGACGTCTTATAGATCCTGGCCAGAAAAGAAGGATATTTGAAAAAATATACAAGCCGTTCTGTAACACCGAGCATCCTACCTCTCCTTGGGGCCCAGCAGTTTGCGACGCAGACAGACTGGCGTTCCGCCCACACTCCGAGAACCGCGAGGCTCACGCAGAGGCGATGCCGGAAGCTTTTCGCGGTTCTCACAGCTCTTCTTGCGAGTCTTGAGGAAGCGCTTCCGCCGTCGCTGCTGCGAACCATCGGCCGTCTCCTGACCGCTCTTCCGTCGGGAGCGGGTCGAGGTCTTGCGCTTGATCAAGGGACTGATGGGCTGATTGAAGTAGTACTGGCAGCTCCCCAGATTGCGCGACAGATCCTGGCGGTCGAGAACCACCTCCTGCATGGATGAAGTGTCAATAAAGTCTATGTCCAGCAGCTCATCCGTGTCACACTCATCGCCAGCATCCTGTCCGGTGTCCAGCTCCGAGGCACAGTCATCTGTGGGATCAGAGTCGCTGCTGCAGGGCAAAGGGTAAGATAAGGGTCAGGAAATTAATGGACAAAACATACTGAAGCGAGGACTGAAACTGGGACTGCGACCCACCTGAGAATGTCGGTCTCCTTTTCGTAGATGTAGCTCTCGTCAAACTTGCCAATCATCTCGTTGAGTGTGGCCTCATCATCGCTGAGCATGAAGGAGGTGGTTGTTACTCCAGCTCCACCGCCAACGGCTACCGGAGCCGAAGTTGTTGTCGTCTCCACGTGCTCCAAGTGGCGCCGCTTTATGGTGTGTGGGGCATGCAGATTTTCCACTTCAGTCGACGACGAAGAGCCCTCCGAGGACTCGTAAGCAACTCCCCCAGCTACCCCAGGTGCAACGCCACCCTCCACTCCCACTCTAGCTGACTTTCTGGGAGTGCCTCTGCAGCTGGTGGTGGTTGCATATGCCGTTCCCTTTACTGTTTCTGCTGTTGCTGTTGTTTTGGCAGCCGGAACTTCCAGCTCATTGCCCGACTTAATGCCCGACGATGTGGTGGAGGTGGTGCTGGTGGCATCCAGCTCCATACGCGTAGGCGCCGAGGAGGAGGGTGGCAAATGCTCGGCCGTGTTGTACCAGGGATTGGTTCTTATGCGACAGCGCTGTCTCGGCGAGGGAGCTGCAATGGGGGATGGGATATGGGAGTCATGTGAGGGGGCTGGGATGTCACTTGAGTTGAGCCGAGACTCTAAATGGGTTAATTGCTCAGTTTGTTGTTGGCTGGGTCTCGCTTCAAAGGATGGGGGAGCTCTCCAACAACGGACCTGACCAAAACGTAACATTTTACACTCACATTCAAATAGCTTTGGCTGCTGCCGGAGTGCGAGGGGACTGGGCGACGACTCCAGGCCGTGAATGGCATTGGCGAAGTTGCTCTTGGGCAACGGGTCCATGGGTGACATCTCCTCGATGCGATTTAAGCCGAACTTATAGCGCTGCGCCTCAATAGCCAGCGAGTTGACGCTCTTGGGGAAGTAGTGGGTGCCCGAGCGCATGTTGATGTAGTACTCGGGGGGATTGTAGTTGCTGGCGGCGCATGGCGAGGTGCCATCTGTGGAGTAGCCCGTGGAGTAGGCGCTCTCCGGCGATGGCAGGCTATGGGGACGTGGTCCGGGCATGAAATTTGTGCGCTGCACTCCCCGTGGTGTACGAATCCTTGAACCAGCGGCTGCAGAGGATGCAACGGGAGGAATGTGTGGAGCAGTGATCAGGCTGTCCACAGACTCTCCCAGTTGAGCAGGAGCCAGCTTCGATGGCAGCAGACGACCATAGCGGACATGATTGGAGTTTGGTTTAGTCTCCTCCTCGTAGATCAGACGCATGCCGGCCAAGTTCTCCGACTGCGGACGCTGGTAGTCCGTTATAGGAGGCTGGGGGCGCAACAGCAAGGCTCCCACCTCCTCATACTCCACCTCATCTTCCTCTTCGGGTGGAATGTGGTACTCCCCATTGGAATGCTGCTCCTTGAATGCGGTTTGCTTGCCCGATGAGGGCTCCTTGGATCCCGTCGACCAGGAAAGCGACGAAATGGACGAAGAGGAACAGTTCACTTTGGTGGGTGACTTCTCCGCACAGGAGATCTCCTTGCAATTGGGCACGCTCAGGTGATGGGCGTGGTGCTGTTGCTGCTGATGCTTCAGCTGCTGATGGGGCTGGTAGCATTGTGGGGCATACAGCAGATTGTCCGATTTGGGTGATGTGATGACGTATGAATCTTCATCTGGTGACTGCCATCCATACCGACGACTGGGAGGCTATACAATTTAGAGAGCTTCGGATCAGAGACGTTCACACAAAAATCTACCCGTAAAGTCGACTTACATGGCACTGTATGGGCGATACCTCGCGCCTCCGCACTGGACTGGCGATGCTGTGGCTTCCGCTACTTGTCAGCACGGGGCTGGTGAGGTTGCTGCCCTGTGGAGGCAGTGTGCCCGCCTTCTTGCCATTCCCAGCGGTGGTGATGGCACCGCTACTGTGCGAAGCGTCTGCGGCCGCCTGCTTGTGCTTGTTGCCCTTCTTCCGCGGACGCACAATGTGCGTCTCCATCCAGGAGCGCAGCTTGGATCCAAACATAGTGCAAGCTTCTAATCTTAACGAAATTGGACGGACTGTTGTTGCTGCTGATATAACTGAAACGGCAGAGAGAGAGAGAGAGGGAGTGAGTGCGGAGAGGCCATTAGGGTGTGCTCTGTTTCAAATGCAATTTGGTTGCAACAATAGAAGCCGAGCGGCCTCCTGGGACCACTTTGGGCTGATAAGAAAATCCATTTATGACAGCACAAAAGCCCGCCCGGATTCCAGGCAGGGCAGGGTCACATTTCAATAGTTTTTGCAATTCCCATGCTTCCTATATATATACATACATGTGTACAAATGTGAGTGTGTTGGAATTTTATGCGAAATTACCTTATTCGCAAATGCGGCTATCTTTGTCTGCCGCTTCATAATATCCTTCCTTCTTTCCTTCCTTTTACGCCCGCTTTTATTGCGGCGCACAGAAAAACACAGACACGAACCTGCGAGTTGAAAGGCAGACCAACGGTAAATCTATACGATGGCACCCACACACACTCACGTACTTGCACACAGACAGACAGCTCGTCGGCTTCGCCTTGTTTATTTTTTGTTGGCGGGTTTTTTTTTCCGGTTCAGGCCGAATAACGACGCACCCAACGGTCTGGGCCACGGTATTGGGGGTGGTTTGTAAGCTGAGATGCTTCCTGGCCTCCACTATTGCCTAACGATGCTTCAAGGACTCCGACTCCACGCTTCCTCGCTTCGTACTGTGCGGTGGAGTAACTGTATGCGCGCGTGTGTTTGTGTGGGTTGTCTGTGTGCTTTGGCAACCTCCCCCGCCGAAATCAACTCTGCTCGGCTGACGACGGGTTGTAAATCCGACGTAACTGTGAATTTTTATGTCAAGCTATTTTCCTCCATTTCCCCCCCTCTTCACCATCACTTGCTGCAGACTCAAATGTTTTACGTTATTTTGGCACTTTATGTGTTTTGTTATTGTTGATTGGCAATGGTTTGAGTCAATATGTGTATTTCATGCAAATTATTTGTAAATGTTCTCGGCAAATTATAGGTAAAAAAGCAGATTACTTCCGAAGAGAAAAAAACCACTGTAAGATTCCTTTAGTTTAGTCTGCCACTGCGTTTTCTACTGAGTAAATACTTTTTCACTAGAAATTCTTTCTTATTAACTTTCTCTATATGACTTATGTATTGGTATGTGCTTAGTTAGTTGTCTTCTCCTTTTCTTATTTATATTATGTGTATAAACTGTTATGTATGTATGTTTGTGGTAGCGAGAAAAGCGTGCAAACGAATGCTGCGCGGCAACAGAGAAAAGGAGCGTCCGTTGCCGCCGAAGAAAAAAAGCTAATGAAGGAATGCGCAGCGCAGTGACAACAGATTACAGATTACACAGTAGATTTCCGTTGCAAGTTTGAAAAATGTATCGACTATGCAGGGATTGTAAGTTAATGAAAGCCAGAATTTTTAAAAATATTTTTGAAATGAAAACTTAGCTATACATGCTGAAAAGTAGGCAATTTATTTATTAAAATGTTTTTTTAACGGATCGTTTTGCAACACTAAGCTTCAACGCATTCATGGGCCATCAGCTGTCTTAGAAATATTTTCGTTAGCAAACACTGCCCTGCACATCGAAATTACTTGTCAACTAGGTTAAAGCTAATTTTATAAGGAATCCAAAACAAGTTGGCCTTAAAATGGTGCCATTCTTGTAAAAAATTTATTAGTTTATCAGATAAAATTGTGTGATCAGTACGTAGGGTCGTGGTTAGCTAGTCATTTTAGACGGAATATCAAAAATGAGGAATATGTTAGGTTTTCGATGTTTCACGATATGTTAAGCAGATGGGGTTGATTTTACCTTGCAGGCGCTTAATACCGCTTTTGTGTTCACTTCCTTAGCAATGTCCCAGCGGGAAATTATATTAACTTCCCTTCACCTGTAGATATTTCCCAGAGGGAAATTATTGTTTTTCTGTTTCTTTAAAAACTTCTCGCCATCAGTGCCGTTAGCCAGGAGGACTCCATAAAAAGTAATTACAGTTGAAGCTGACGTTTATTGTGATACAATGGCTATTATAAACAATCCAATACAAGAGGGTCCTTAAAATTGTGCAACTCTTGTCAAAAATGAATTAGTTTAACAACAAAAATTTGTGGTCAGTTGATAGGGTCCCAGATAGTTAGTAATTTTAGAGGGAATATCAAAATTGAGATATATTTTTGAGTCTGACGGTGGGACTTTTTGTGGGATTTTGTTGAGGGACCAAAACGGTGCAACATCATCCCAACAATGTCCCTTTGGTCCCTTACGGCGCACTTTCTGCTCACTTACGTTTCTTACGTTTTTTACCGTTGGCAATATTAATTTGTATGGGCCAGCAACATGTGCCGCGAAATGAGCAGCATTTTGCATACCCTAGGGAAAAGGATGCTATAGAATTAAGGAAATGCTTGTCATTCCAGGCCCCAACTATTCTTAAAGCTATCTCAACGCAATTTTTCATTTTACAGTTTTCTTTCTGATACCAAAAATGTGTATCGGGATCAAGATATGTAAACAGAAAATAAATCAAATGCTTTAATAGGTAAAATATATCAATCTATGAATAAAACATTATTTATGAAATTTCAAAGCAGCTCGGAAAACAGAATTCAATATTAATTCAACGAAAAAGGGTATCCAAATGTCCACACCACCGGTGAACAGGCAACAAGTGTGAAATGACGTGACAGTTTCTGCTCACTTACGTTTTGCTGCGGTTGTTTGAACGAAAGTGCCTTGTGCGTATGGCTATTGTGGTTCTAATGACACTCGGGATGCGCACAGGGCATTCGGTTCATACAACAGTATGCCTGTTTTTCGTTAAGTGGGTTAAGTTTCAACGGTATATTTAGTGGTGGAAATGCCACTGGATCACCTGGGAGTAGGTGTGACTCCCATGACGGGAGTGGTGGTGCTGCTCCGTTTTTACCGCTCATTCCGCACAGTTTTCGCACATATTTCACCCGACGCGCGCCAAAACATAACATAACGGAACTTTTACTAGGGCTACAGACAACCATGATTCGATAGTATCAAAAGTATCGATGTAAAATAAAATATAAAATAAATAATAAATATTATATAAAGTATAATATATACACTGTATATATATATTATATAAGTATATATTCCTAACAAATTGAATTGAATCAAATTGAATTTGTGCAGCCAGCCAGGTGCAGCAGAAGCAGCTGGTGCAGCAGAAGCAGTTGGTGCAGCCGGAGCAGCAAGTGCAGCCGGAGCAGTTAATGCGGCAGGATCAGTCGATAGTATTGTGTCGTGTCGATAACAACTAGGGCTGCAAAACAAATGCTTGAACGCAACTACCAACACAACACACACACAAGTGCAAGTTAAAGTTAAAGTGCAAACTATGGATCGGAACACTATAACCTATGTAGTATCACTTGATCACTGCTACCAAAGCAGCCAATCTTGCTTTCCAGTACCACAGGCCAACAACAGCAGCCTCCACGGGCAAAGCCCGGTAGGAGGAAGAAGCCTTCAGATGAGCTACCAAAGCCTCCTGTGAAACGGGCAAAGCCAGAGCCAATTGATCCAACCACCCGCCGCCCGTTAAAAATTCAATATATATTACAGGCATTTCTGCCAATACCAAAGTGGAAGGTTTTGGCGATAGCTGCCTTTAATTTTGCACCGCCAAATATATGTTCGAGTGGTAAGTATATAAAATTAAATAACCAAATATTTATATATATATGAAATCTTCTGTAATTTTCAATAGGTTGCCGTAACTAAGGGATCACGGCTAGGGAATAGGAAGATAGCTTCGGCACTTGACATTGTGTTAAAAAAGGTCGCAATGGAATGGACAAAAATCTTCTGGCGGTGGTGTCCGACCACTGCCCAGCAAACTTACGTGCGCTGGGTAACGTTATCCCGAAATTCCCGGTGCTCTGGGATGTTGGCCACATGAAGAATGTGATGGCGAAACACCTGAAAGCAGACGTTGCCATGGAGCACCTGTACGCTACAACCTATACCAAAAGTAATTGTGGTTATCAAATAAACATGCACCATTGATGGATTTTAAATCCTTGCGTAAGGAGTTACGTGATCTTTACGAAGCCGAAGTGCATCATTTTAAACGCATGGTGGAAGTTTACTTCGACGACGGATCAACGGATCCCTTACAATTAAATATATTCAGCAGTAAGAGATTGGAGTTTCTGGGAAAAGCCCTTGCCCCAAAAGTGCACCAAATTACCAAGTATGCTGCGAATATTTACCCACTGAAGAAGCTTCGGGGTGACCCCATATATTTTATGGCCCAGGTGGTTGGGTTGATGATATTGATAGCAGAAGGTGTGGAAGGTGAGCATTGTGTGACGTAAATCATTTCACAAATATATATTTTCCCTCTCTAGGTCATACACCTTGCAACCTCTTGCCTTTAGCATCGATAACATCGGAGCCGATAACACAACAAACAAACAAAGCGTGGACAATCCGATCCACAAATATGCAATAATATTCCCGTATCGGTGCCGTGTAAGCCTCAGACAAATGCCAAGTTATTTCAGTGAAAATAACTCAATTTTGGCCGTGTAGTATATACCCAAGATTTCTGCAAGAAATTTAATCGGCCCGTTTTGGTGACGCAAGAAAGGTAAGGTAAGGCGAATGAAACAAACAAACAATCCTGATTCTAATTCTAAACGTGTTTTAAACAATCTGAAAAGCCTTAATAAACTTTGTTAGGATGCGCTGCTATTACGAGGAGCTCGGGCTCCAGCGAGACGCCAACGACGGCGACATCAAAACAGCATATCGCAAATTGGCGCTGCGATGGCATCCTGACAAGAATCCGGACAGCTTGGCTGAGGCCAAGGAGAAATTTCAACTTATTCAACAGGCTTATGAGGTGCTCTCGGACGCGCAGGAACGCTCCTGGTATGACAACCACCGTGAGCAGATTCTACGGGGCAAGAATTCCGAGTATTCGGAGAACTGCCTGGATGTGTTCCCATACTTCACCAGCTCCTGCTACAAGGGTTATGGCGATGATGCGAAGGGCTTCTACAAAGTCTATGCCGATGTCTTCGTCCAGATTGCCTCCGAGGACATCGAGTTCATGGACAGCGACGACGAGTTGGGATGCGCACCCGCGTTCGGCAATTCGGAGAGCAACTATGAGGAAGTGGTGGGCCCGTTCTACGCCTACTGGACGGCCTACACCACCAAAAAGACATACGAATGGCTGTGCCCGTACGACGTGAGGGAGATCAAGGAACGTTTCATCCTGCGCAAGGTAGAAAAAGAGATGAAAAAGATTGTTCAAGGTGCCCGCAAGGAGCGCAACGAAGAGGTAAGCAACCACATACTTTATCGAGAATGTTTAGTTTTATAGAATTTGTTTTCTGTGCAGATTCGTAATTTGGTTAGCTTTGTGCGCAAGCGGGATCGCCGTGTCTTGGCCTACAGGCGGGTTCTGGAGGAACGAGCGGAGGCCAATCGCCTCAAGCAGGAGGAAAAGCGACGTGAGCAGTTGCGAAAACGCAAAGAGGAGCTGGCCGCCGCCAAAGAAAACAAAGTCTTTAACGAGGGCTACGAAGAGCAGCTTAGGCAACTGGAACAGGCTTACGGCAGTGACTCAGACGAATACACGGATGAGGATGATGAAGATGAAGACGGCGACGGCTCTGACGACGACAATTTGGACGCCGAGGAAGCCGAGTATGAGCTGGAGTACGTGGACGACCTGTACTGTGTGGCCTGCAATAAATCATTCAAAAATGCCAAGGCGCGGGCCAATCACGAGGAAAGCAAAAGGCACCGAGACAATGTGGAACGTCTGCGCCAGGAGATGGAGGCCGAGGAGGAGGCCTTCAATGATGTCTCTCCCGAAGATAGTCTTAATGATGTCGAAGATGCTCTGGATGAAATTCGTCTAAGCGATGACCAGGGGGAACCCCAAGTGGAGGACGCGCTTAGTGAAGAAGAGTCCGTGGTGATCAAACGCAACAAGAAGAACAAAAAGTCAAAGAAATCTGTGTCCAAGCAACAGCAGGAAGAGGACAGCGATGTCCCCGATGATCCTATTCAGCTTAACCAAGCCAAGAGCGACTCCGAAGACGACTGGAGCAAAGGAAAAAAGTCAGCCAAGAAGAGCAAAAGCAAAAAGTCTGCGCCCAACAAGGGAAAGTCTGCTGAGCAAGTGCCCGATCCACCAAAGGAGGTCAAAGCTACACCAGCAGCAATCGTAGCCAACGGCGAGGAGCGAGAGGATCTCGACGCCGATCCAACAAAGCCCCAGCACACTTGCGTCACCTGCCGCCTCGTATTTGACTCGAAGAACAAACTGTTTGCCCATCTGAAGAAGACAAACCACGGCGTCTACATCCCAAAGGCCCAGCCGGAAGTGGTGGGCAAACCGCCAGGCAAAGCCAAGGGCAAGCGCAACAAATAAAAGCAGTTAGGGAGCATGGCACTCTGCCAGATGTTGTACACTATATTGTAGAAATGTTGGAGGTTTATTTATGCTATGCTAATTACAGTTAATTCGCAAATGAAGTTAAGTATTCTCGCTAAATGAAAGTTCTCAATTTTCTGGGTGCAGCTACAGCTACAGCTATGGAATGCAGACCAGCTTGCTGCCCTCCTCGACGCGTCGACGAACGCGCGTGCGCATGTTGGAGGACTCCGCCTTTAAGCTGATGCCAGCGGCAGCGAATGTGAGGAGTATGCCGATAACGCCACAGTAAAATGAGATTCCTGTAGGGGAACGGGTTAATTTTAGCTTGCGTATATGCAGACTCCAATAAGTGTAGTACCTATACTGCAGTCGGCCGGATAGAAGGGTTCTGCCTCCGGACCACACAGACGCTGGACGCGAGCCGCCCGCCAGCCCAGGGGATGCAGGAAGAGAGCCAACATCACGCTGATTCCTGGAATGCAAGCATAAAAACTGTCGTCTGGATATATGTACATACATATGTAACTTTTGGAGCATGTCCTCACCAGACACCACCTGAGCGCAGGCGGTCATGTTGTGGATGCTCTTGCCGAAGGCCGACTGACGACAGCAGGTGAGCAAAGTCAGCAGAACCGTGACCGAGAGCAGGGCGAATCCCAATGAGATGAAGAACATGGCCGCCTTCCACTCGCTGGGATAGACGCTGCTGTCTGTGGCCAGGCCATCCAGGTCGAAACGTCCGCAGTGGTAGCCCACCTGGTGCATCACCTTACAGCGGGTGTAGATGCCCACGGAGGACTGACGGTGGCTGGCAACGGAGGGGAGCCCATCCACAGGCTGGAAGGGACCAATCAGCCACCTGGGCGTGACCAGTGCCGCCGCTATGAGCATGTCAGCAACCAGGGTGCAGAGGAACCAGACTAGACTGCCGCTTGTGATGATAACGTAACACATTTTTGATGATTCGATTTCGCAGAGTTTAGAGATTGTCCGATGGCGATGTCAGAACGCGTCAGCACTTGCCGGATACATAATAGACTCTAAGCATTAGCTTTGCGCGAGCACGCACTTCCACAACGGGCACATCCCACAGGCCAACAAACAGGCCCACACCCACCACCACTGCTGCCGCTGCCGCTGCGCCACCACCAGCAGCGCCGGGGCCAGAACTTCCTCCCAGCTGACCGCCCGAAATGGTATTGTTTATTTTATGCTTTCGCCCGTTGTCTGTTTTATGTTATTCACCCCATACACATAGACACACACACGCAAGCACGAAGAGAATGAAGGAGGGGGCGAGTGGGAGAGAGCGAGAATCAAGCATTCAATTTATAATTGCAATTGAAGCGGTTCGTTCGGTTCGTCGTTGGATGGAGAAGAAAAGTCACAAAAAACAGAGAACTCTGATGCGTTTGCACATTTATTGTTCACCAATCCGCCAATTGTGATACGAATCCGAATTCGCACTCCGATCACCGATTGCCTTCGATTTTGCAACTTTGTGCCACACTTTGAACTTCCGTTCGCGCAGGCGTCGCCGTCTCTGTTGTGCCGCAGACTTTGTCTTTATCGTTGCCGTTGCCCGATCGGGACTGGGAGGCCGACATTGCTCTCAGACCCCAAAAGACTGAATGAATGGGGCGCATTCAAACCAGCTGCAGCTACAGTTGGAGTTGGAGTCGACGGCGGAGCCGGGGTGCCCAGTTGTAGGGCATGCGGTGGGTGTGGGGGTGAGAGCGGAGACGCCACCGAGCCAGCCAGAGTGTGGAATCCAGACATTCCAGAATTGCGCTCTCATTGGGTCTCGGTCTCCCTCTCTATCTCTAGCGTTCGCTGGGTGTGCATACATGTCGGAGTTGGATCTATCTCTCTCTCTCTGTCGTTCTCTCCGCGCCCCCAGCAGCAGCTGCTGCGATGAGTAATGTGGCGTCGGCGTCTGTTGGCTCCATTTGCATGCAAATGCTTTTTTATTGTAATTCAGATTGAGAGGCTCTCCGGCCGAGCGGTTATCAGTTGTCCATTGCATCATCGACGTAATGTTTACATATGGCGATCGTGACCGCCTCAATAACGGGACTAATGGATTCCGTACACAAATTGCGCCGCCTACGGAAATCACTTTCACTCTCATTACCAGCGCAATGGAGGAGATCATTTGCAATTGCCAAAGATGCTGGGCCGGACGGTCTTCCTTCAACTGGTGCTCCAGCACGTCTTGGTCCAAGGATACTACTACTACGATTACGGATACTGGGAGATCAATGAGCCGCCACCACTGTGCTCCGACTACGAGATGCTGATCGTGAACACCAGGCAGTGTGTGCGACGCTGCAACATTGTCTGCCAGGGCGGTGTGTGCTTCGAGGATGGCGACTGTCCGTGCGCCGATCAGTATCTGGGGGCCAACCCGGACGGACTGGTCTGTGCTGCCGAGTGTCTGCCGGGCTGTCGGGAGGCGGGTGGGTACTGCGCCGCTCCGGATCTGTGTGTGTGCCGGAAGGACAAGCACTACTATTTTGATGCACTTTCGCGTCGTTGTCGTCACAGAGGAGCACGCCTCCTGGACCCCTGCCACGGGTGAGTTAAATTCCAGCCGGATAAAAGTGACCTCTAAGTGTTTCCTCTGCAGGCGATGCACCCACGGCCGGTGCTCCTCCGATGGACAATGCATTTGCTCCCAGGGCTATGAACTCCGCGCCACCCTGTTGCACGGGCAGCAGTGCACGCCCATCTGCCAGCAGTAAGTTAGCGATCCTTATCATCGCTCCAGCCTCATCTGTGAATCCTTTCCAGTGACTGTGGACCCCATGCATACTGTTTCTCTCCCAACATGTGTGCCTGCCGACACAAGCACCACCATTATTCCCATAATGGCATTTGCACCAAAGACTATTAACCTTGGGGACAGACAGCGCTGCAGTCGCCTGGGTCTGTTTTAAGTCCACCCCCTGCCGCTGACGTCATTCGTTCGAATTTTTCTCAATTTGCCATTGCAGATTCTATATTTAAATTATTTTTATTTCGCCTAAATAAACATCTGTTGAATGCTTTACTTCTCGGGGGACTCTTCGAACTGATATGCATCGCCACCATGGTTGTAGGGCATCACATCCAAGTGGTGAGCACACACAAGATCGAGAGAGGTACAGAGAGAAAGATAGAGAGCGGGTTCCACGGCAAATTACAATGCGAATTTGTTGCTGTTTCTGGCACATAAAAGGAAGGCCCGTCCGTCGATTTAAAATTTGAATTAATTATATCTCTAATCGACCACTGATCGACGGAGAAAAATAAGAGCAAAGCTAAGAAAATTAAAACATGCGTACGTGCGCTTCATAGGCGTAGCTGTGGAAACTATGTACAATATTCGTTGCGATTCCAAAAAGGGGGTTCCACTCCCATGGAAGCCAGTGAGCTTGGGCAGAGTGAAAGGGATAGCGACATACATGTATATGTACATAAGTACCGGTTTGCCTGAAGGTGTTGTCTTGTTTATCCGACAAGACCAATTTTGAATAAAAATGTGTATTGAAATCGCTCTAGTTTTGAACTAAATCACAGGGTATTTGTTAGATAAAGACTAAGGCAAAGAATCGACATCAGCAGCGACGTCGACGGCGGCGTTGGCGTTTTTAAAGGCGCGCGTGTGGCGTGTTTTCATATTTCTTGTTGTTGTTTGGAGGAGGGGACCGACCGGGCCCATCGTCGACGCCAGCGGCAGCCACCACTCGTGTTCCGTTTGTTCTGCGTCGCGTTTTAGTTGGAGTTTTGCTTTCCAACGGCGTGGTCGGTCCCATTTTGTAGCTGGAGCTGTTTCCCCACATCCTGAGGAGCGTATATTTTTGTTGTCTCTCTTGCCCACTGCAGCAATTTGCAATTTTAATTAACTTAAAGCAGCCTGCTGAAAAAGAAGAAACGCCATAACAGCAAAAAATGGGCCAAGTCAAGGTACGTAAAAGAGAGAGCTTTGCACACAAACACACACGAATTCATATGCTTGTATGTGTGTTGCGTATCCTGTTGTCCTGTGGCAAGTTGGCAGCCCCCCAAAAGGATAAAAGCGTGGGAAAACTTCAATTCAAGATGAAATAATTATTCAATTCGTAGAATGTGATATTCTTGATGTTATCTGGACATTTTATCTCTTTGTATGCTATCGGTGTATGTGTGTGTTGGTTCCGAGGGTTATGTAAGCAGATGCCTCAATGCAACGGTTCATTTAGTAATGACATTGATTGAAGGCCGGATAATAGGTTGTCTAGCGATAGCGTGTGGTTTCCATTTACAGAAAATGATTACACCGATTTAAGCAATTATTTATGCACCTAATCACGCGCACATATATATACTACACACTATATATGTACATATGTGCATAGATATGTACATATGTTCTTATGGAGGCGTAGCTGCTGCGCAGTTTTAGAGGAACGAACGCACGTCAGCACCGAAAAAACGCTTTATAAAACACAATAACAGAAATTGGCTATAATAAACAAACAGTAAAAAAAGTGTGAATGCACCAAACCGGTTAAAGCAATCATCCCCTTACGCTAATCTTCTCCGGCAACGCGGCACAAATTTTATAAATAAATACGAAACGACCGAATCTCGCGTAGACGGAGAACCAGACGTGTGGCTCGTGTATTGCTCGTTATCAGCAAGTTGGTAGGGGGCCTTTCAGATCTGTGATAAGCCTGACAAAGTGTTCGATATTAATAGAGTAGAATATTGTCCTGGACAGGGACCACACCTGCTAACACACTGAATATCGGATCATTAACCTAACCTTACTTCTGCTCTCTCCCTCTCTGTCTCTCTTCCGCCGCCGCCACACCCACACAGAAAGCATCAACTGCTCTGAGCAAACTTTTCGTATACGGAGCTCTGAAGTACGGACAGCCGAGCAACTCGATCCTCGCCAGCTCTAGCAATGGATTTGCCAAGTTCTGGTGCAAGGCCACCACCACAGAGAAGCTGCCGCTGGTCATTGCCACGCGCTATAACATTCCCTTCCTCCTCAACAAGCCCGGCATCGGCTATTATGTAACCGGTGAGATCTACGAAGTGGACGACCGCATGCTCAACTCCCTGGACAACCTGGAGGACTGCGAAGATATCTACACGCGTGAGAAGCAAGACATGAACATCGGCGTGGGCGAGGGGTGAGAATTGACGTCATTCATCTGATCGGCATTTGTATTTACGTAAATGAATTTATTTCTCTTCTTTTCAGCACCATCCCGTGTTGGGTCTATCTGCTGCAGAAGTATCCGGAGAAGCTGCTTTCCCTGCAGTACTTGTCCAGCTACGAGAACAGCTCCACCCACCCCTACATTATGCGCCACCGCCGCACCCATAAACATCCGGCCCAGGACGATCTCAGCTATGAGGCCCAAAACTAAATGGATGTGCTCTGGGAAGCCTGGCCAATTTATTATATAATGTTACCGGTAGTTGCATTTGTAGACCGTACAATATTGATTCCTCCTGGGGATACAGACATAACAGATTGATATATACACGTATATGCAAACATATACTATGGGAAATTTATATATACAATGATATGTACTGTATGCTTTAAATTAATTAGATTTTAGCAACCGTAGTTTGTAATTACATAAGTTTTCGACAAACAAACGGAAATAAAACTGAAGCAATTCAAAGTAAATTTAATGACTGTACTTAGTTTATATAAACATATAAATATAGACATATGATATGGGTCAACACAGTAGTTTTCCACTTTCCCCCGCCCATTCGATTACGCCGATTTCTCCCAGTGCACGGCAACAAGTCGCGGGGTGAATGGCAAACGACTGCCAACAAGAAGAAGAGGGAACGGGTCGCGACGACTTGACAGACTTTTGAAACTAAATATATGAACAAGATAACCCGCACAACTGATAAGCCCAGCGGATAGGCGCACTTGTAATGCTAAGAATGTCCGCGAGAGTCTTTGTCTATGGCACGCTAAAGAGCGGCGAGCCAAACCATCATTGGCTAACCAGAAAGGAGAACGGCCAGGCGCGATTTCTGGGCCGCGGGACAACGGCGGTGAAATTTCCACTGGTTGTGGGTACGCGGTACAACATTCCATTCCTTTTGGCCAGGCCTGGCGATGGCCACAACATACACGGCGAGATCTATGAGGTGGACGAGGCCATGTTCTCAAAGTTGGACCAGCTGGAGGATTACCCCAACTACTACGATCGTGAGGAACAGACCATACGGACGGATACAGATGGGTAAGCATCTGGTCACACGAATGTTCCAATGACGTCATCCCCGTCTGACTTTGTTGCAGAACAATGCAGTGCTGGCTATACCTAATACGGAGCTTTCCGGAAAAGATGCTGGCCAAGCCGCAACTGAGTGCCTACCACAATACGCCCGAACAACCGTACAGTGAGAAGTCAGTGCGGGATCCCGCCATTTCGGCCAAAGACGACCTATCTTACTGATGTGCACTCTCTTGCAGCTATGCGGACAGCCGTCCGGAGGATCTTGTCGATGATGATTAACACAAAACGAGAGCCGGCGAGGTTATACAAAAGTAACGTTTATAAACGGATTTCAACGCATGGCTATTATTCATATTCTATTACATTGATTCCATACTTCAAAAATGCAAAACGAAATGAACAATAGTGTATGTGGTATAGGGATAGGAGTAGCAGTAGCAGGAGGTGGCAAAGATGAATCAAAAAGCCTAGAAAAATGACTTGCTGCCGATTGCAGCGCCGAGCCCAGCAGTGGACACACAGTGGTAGAAAACGGTTTCTTGGGATAGCAACAGCGTCGGCTGGAGCTGGCACCTAGCTGTCTGCTTCATCGTCCAGCGACTGGAATCGATTGGTAGCCGCCACGGGTGCGGATGTCGGCTCCTGGACGCGCTGAAAGCGTCCGCCGTGTCGGACTTCTTCGAAGGCGGGTTCGTTTTTCTTCTTTCGCTGTTCCTCCGGGCGCGCTGCACTGAGCGTCGGGAAGAACTCAGTATTGGTAATGTCCGGAGCAGTGCGTCGTGCACGCGTTCCGCCTCCAATTCCACTACCAAGTCCACTAATTTGCTGCAAATTTCAATTGCAAACAGGATAAGGTACAATTAGATTAAATAGATCAATGATCAATGGGTCAGGTCATCGCTACTTACGCTGTAACGTAACGCGGGTGAAATATAGGGCTTTGAGGATGACTTTTCAACCTCCACCGGCACAGGGATTTGCGTAACCTCCTCGGCTGGTATAAGTTTCTTCCAGGGTTTCTTCCCGCCGCCGCCGCCCTTTCCGCCCTGAACGTTTTCATAGCCATTGCTATCATCATCCTCGTCTTCATCGCCAGCTTCGTTTGCGGCCGCAACTCGTGCTGCACGAGCCTCCTCGGACTCCCTGGCAGAGCTGTGACATGGAGAAAAGTGGTTAGCATGCAATTTTGACCGATTTAGCTCGGTGGAATCACGCGACTGCAGCTTGCAAAGATTGCCATTGTCCACTTAATTGGACGCATACGCATACAGGCGGCACTAGCAGAACGGAAACTCACTTTGCGCTCAGCTGGCCAATCTTCAGCCCGCTGTAATCCTTGCGCTGCTCAGGCTCGACTTCATTCCACTCCTCTTCGACGGGCTGCACACGAAAACAAACAGCAGCAATTGTAATCAATTAACTCTTTGATATGCTGATTTCACCAGGCTTACCGCTACGGACTCTGGCACCTTGGTGTCGGTCTCGTTTTCGCCTACTACTGCCACGCCGCCATCGACTGCTGCAGCTGCTGCTGCTGGTTCGGGTTTTTTTGGCTTGACCACTTCCCGTTTCGTGTTGTCTTCCAAGTTCTTGACCAATTCGTCGGCGGTTACAAACTTGGTCTTGTTCTTGGACTTCTTCTTATCCTTTTTCGCGAAAAAATCATCAAGTTCGGCCATGTTTTGCAATTAAAATCTCGAACAAAAAATTTGCGACAGCGAACTTAGCACGTTGAGTTGGTAGAGGCGGGGGAACTATTGATAGCACTATCGATATCAGCTTAAGAATTGGCGGCGCCACTGCGTACACTTAAAGACCATGTAATATAATTTAGAACAGCCATTGGGCGAAAGCAGTTTGCTCTGAATAAATTAATCTATTCCATGACAGAATAATACAATATAGATTCTAAAAATATATGACGTAAATTCGGATTAACTGAAAATGCTATCGAGTATAGTCGATATCACAGCAAACACAGCTCTGTGGAAATTTTGTGTGCTTGTGGTATTTTCACCACGCACTAGGAAATTATGTGAGTTGGGAGGCGTTTTTCAAAATTTGAATAAGCATTAGTAACGGACTTGTTGTTCATATTTGAATGTATATTCATTTCTGCAAAAATATTGGCAATCTGCCTAATTTATGTTTGTGCCAATTTGCAAAAAGCAGAGGAAAGCGTAATCAGTTATTAAGTATATTCGCAATATTGGCATACAAAGCAATTTGCATAGGAGATTGATAACCACCTAATTAGTTTCAGCCAAATGGAAATCACAGCAGCAACAGTCGCAGCAGCAAGCGAATGCAAAGCGCCGGCCATTGTGTAATGGCGACCGAATCCGTCCATGTAGTCCATAGCCATTTTGCATTTATAATGACCCGAATATGCATGCAAATTTATCTAGAGCCCGCGTCAGAGTTCAAACAGTGCTGCAAAGACAATAAAACTCGGCCAAATTGCGCATCTAATTGTCCATCAAATATGTTTACATTCGCCCTGGGATGTGGGCATGTATTAGCCGCGACTAAGTACCAAAAGGCAACACTGTGCTTGAGACAGTTCCGCCTAAATTGGTCAAACTAAACTAGAGATATTGGTTTCTGTACCAACGAACACCTTCCCCCAGGCCATGTGGATTTCGGCTCGCTTTGCTTTGGTTTGCCACATCCCAGAGCGGGTGCCACAATTTCAACCAGTTGGGCCAGAGCCGCAGACCCCACCAGGCCAGCCCATTCCGAGACCCATTCATATTGGCAAGCATTGGCCTGGCCGCGTTCAGTCTTCTGTCGAGTGTCGTAGCGTGCACATCGTCTCCAGTCTCTTTTCCGGTCTCCATCTCGATCCGATTCGATTCGATTCGATCCGAACTTCTCACTTCACTTCACTGCAGTCTCTAGCCTCTAGTCTAGCCTCAAATCGCGTTCGTGTGTGACGTGCTTGTTTCAGCGATATTGCAAGCATTTTAATTGAAGAGAAGAATCCTAAACACTAGAGGTAATTAAAAGAAACACCAAAAATATTCGCCACCAAGCACCTGGGTGGTCCCTTCTGTTCGGCTGTCTTGCACTCCACCCACGGATATGCAGATAGTTTTGTTTGCTTTTCTTGGACTCTACCCCTCGTTGTACCTGTTTGCATTTTGATTGAGGTATTGTCTTTCGCTTCTCGGGGCAATTGGGACAGCAGCAGCAGCAGAAGTAACAGCAGCAATTTGAAACATTTACCTGCTCAGCGAAGCGTTTAATTGGAGATTATATAAACATCTTTGTATAATCGAGCTGGGCTGCTCTACTGACACAGACTTCGAGAGATACTTGGTCATAATCGTGTCTGTGTCTGTGTGTGTGTGTGTGTGTGTGTGTGTGTGTGTGTGTGTGTCAGGGTCGTGTCATGAACTGTCGCACTGGCTGGCAAAAATACAAAAAAAAAAAGTCTAAAAATATTTCAATATTTATACACAATTCACTGGTAGGTACTTCCGCGAGTGAGGGAGCCAGCCCTTTGCATAAATTCGATTCGGAGCTTACACGTTGCGTGGCGTTGTCGCTCTGTTAATTTTATGCCCGTCTTGGCTTCATCTCATTCGTATCAATGGCTGATCCGAGACAAAAAAAAGCAATTTACATATTCAGTGGGGGGGTTTTTTCGCTTTATTTGTGTTACCAGCCTTTTTGGTGAGACCTGCCACCAAAGGCCAAATGGGGGAGTGGAATGGAAGAATTGCCAAACATTTCAAATTTGTTCGATTTCATGGCTTAATGCCAGAGCCTCAAGTGGTTTTCTTAATGATCCTACACAAAACTCACGATCGCCACCAGAGCTCTTCTGCCTCGTGCTTGCAACATGTCATAGTCGTAGTCGAGAGCTTTTGCCCAGAGGTCAATCAGTCAGCCATTCAGTCAATCATTCATTTAGCTGCAACATCGGATGGATGGACAGACAAATTGGAGACCTGTAATGCACATTCGATCGTTTTAATGGAGCCAGTCAGCCAGCCAGCCAGTTCTGAGGCCTCAACCGGGTTGCAGCAACAAATGGGACTTTAATTTCAGCATTTGCAATATGCAAACAAGAGGAAGCCAGACCAGAGTAGGCCGACAGCTACACACACACACACACGAAGCTAATCAACGATTCGAAATTGTTTCTACTTACAAATGAATGCCTAACCTAACCTAACCCAACCGGTTTGGGAAGCTCTTATGAAAATATGGCAAGCCGGAGGAGGGTATCCAAATGAAATGAAATGGCATACATTTATAAAGATATTGTCACTTTTAATAGGGTCAGTTGTTGTACAAATATTACAATGGAGTGGACCTAAGCTTGCGAGCAAAAATTCTATGGGGATGTCTTAGCTGGAAACCAGTTGTATTTAAATATTTATGAAAGATAGATTGCCTGGATAAATACCAAAAACTTTTTTACCTTCAAGCTATCAAAATATAAAATTCTTACAAATAACTTTTGTTCCCATAATTTTAATTCCGCTGAATTCTTCGCTTATTTCTTGCAAATAACTTTTGTTTCAATACTTTTAATCCCGCTGAGTTCTTCACTTATTTGCTGTTTACTTTTTCCTTCAGTTAAAGTGAAAATGTGCAATAAATTAACCGTTAACCAGTCATGTGGCGAATGTGAAAATTTCAGTTAGATATTCCGTGCTTCCTTCCGTGCTATATCCGCTCCTTTTTGGCGGCTCTCTTTCAAGTGCCATCAGCATCGCCCTCAAGTTCGTTGCCCAAGTCTTTTGTTTGTTTATTTATTTGTTTGGCTGTCAGTTTGACGGAGCTTCGTTGTTTTAGCTTGAGCTTGTGTGTTATGCTTATGATTTCGACTTTGACAACTTGGACGACCTGGGCTGGCTCTATTTGTGGCTCTCGAAATTTGGCTAAATGTGTGCTTCGAGGCTTGCATAAGTTGCAGGCACCAGCTTGCTGTTGCCGATGTTGACTGTTGGCTGGCTGCTCTGGCTGGCTTCACACATTCAGCAGACGCGTTTTAATTGGCAATAAACCCCGAAACTGAAGCTAGGTAACAAGCCCCCTAAAGGCAGGCGCTAAGTGATGAAGGAGAACCGCAATTAGCCGCATAGCCAAGTTCCAGTGTCAGCCACAGACACATCCACATCCACATCCACAGCCGGTGCCGCAGCTCCATCTCAATCTCTAGCGCCTGCCTCTCAGTCTCAGTTTCAGTCTCAGCCTCTGGCTGGGGCTCAGCCTTAGCTCTGTCTCGAGCTGGTAGTTCAAGGTGTAGTGGTGCAGAGCTGCAGTGTCATGCCTTAAGTGCAATTTTCGCTTAAGAGTTTCCCTAAACACTTAGCTTGAAGGAGATACAGATACAGATTTTGATGTGGATGTGGATATGGATATGGCTATGGATATGGTTACGGGTTATGCTTGGGCGGATGGCAAACAAACATCAGTCCGTCTGGTGTTGCATGAAATGTCGTGACATGGCCAAAGTGCAAGGAGTGCTCAGAGATCAGGCGGAGATCGGCCAGAGGCAGAGACAGATGTGGCCAAGTGTAACGCGGCTGCAATCCATGCCAAATGCAGATTGGGCAACGTCGACTTGCAACAGTAACCGACAGCGTCGGAGCGGAGATGGAGTGGGGGCGATATGGAAACCGCTGCCTGTGTCTGTGTTTATGCCCGTGCCTGTTCCCCCTGGCCATTGCATAATGCCGCAAAGAAATGCGAATCCACAGTGCAGGCGCAATCGAAAATCCAAATAGAAACCGAAAGTCCAATCCGAAACCCGTTTACAGCAGGTTGTTTGTGGCAAGACAAGCACGCGTGCCACAGTCGGGGCAGCCGGGGCAGCTGGGGCAGCCGGAGCACAGAATTAGCCCCAGTTTTTCCAGCTGCTGCTTGCGACACTCTGCGAGTCGATTGCAGTTTTTCCTTTGACTGGTTTTTGCCTTCCCGGAATGCTTCTTGCAACAGCCTCATCGGCCACAAAATAACAGGCTATCCAGTGTGCCAATAGCCTGCTAATATCCTCTCTCTTTGTTGCAGCAAGATGACGGTGGATCTATCGCCCGTGCAGGAGTACTACAAGGACAAGACGATCTTCATAACTGGAGCGTCCGGGTTCATGGGCAAGGTGCTGCTGGAGAAGCTCCTCTATTCCTGCCACTCGCTCAAGGAGGTGATCATCATCTGCCGCCCGAAGCGCGGCAAGACCCCAGAGACCCGTCTGGAGGAGATGTACAAGCTGCCCATCTTCCAGCGCATCAGGGATGAGCGCCCCCACATGCTCAAGAAGGTGACCATCTACCAGGGCGATGTTACCTTTGATTGTAAGTACTGAAGCCGGTCTAAGCTGCATCCAGCATCCACATCCACATCCTCTTCTGTTTAATTGCAGTGCTGGGTCTGAGCGGAGACAGCCTGAAGCATGTGACCGAGAACACCAACATCGTGTTCCATATGGCGGCCACCCTCAAGCTGGAGGGCAACCTGCGCGACGCCATCGACATGAATCTGGTGGGCACCAAGCGGGCTCTGGCCGTGGCCAAGCAAATGAAGAACCTGGAGGCCTTCATCCACCTGTCGACGGCCTTCTGCAACTGCGACCAGGAGGTGATGTACGAGAAGGTCTACGAGTTCCCCCACAAGCCCGAGGACCTCATTCGCATGGCCGAGTGGATGGATGTGAAGACCCTCGACACGATCACCCCTGATCTGCTCAAGCCGCACCCAAACACCTACACCTACTCGAAGCGCCTGGCCGAGATCCTGGTGCGCGACCACTACGAGAGCATGCCGGTCATTATCGCCCGACCCAGCATCGGTAAGTGACCTTTTCCGCCAATACGGCTTTCCTTTCCGCTACATCTCTCCGTGGTGCCGCCTCTCTGTGTTGCTTTGGCTTGCAGCTTTACAAATAGTTTTATTTATGTCATTAATTTCCCATGTCTATGGCTATGCCCGGGTGCTGCCATCGCAATGGAAACTGGGAAACTGCAGTCGCCAGTGCCGCTGCCACCGCCGCCAGCTGCCACTGCCACTGCCACTGCTGCTCCTGCTGCTAACTAATCATGCGCCTCCGCTTAACTTGGCTTGCGTCCATGTCTTTGTCTATATTTATGCCTGGGGTCTATGTCTATGTCTATGGCTGTGGCTATGCTGCCCTGGGCCATTTGCTTATGTATTTCCCTGGCCACCTGGTGATTTTTTTTAATGTCTTTGCAAACTTTACGATTTGTCTGTCAATTATATTTTTTCGATTACGGATTTTGGCAATCCCGATAGACAGTTATTGTGTATCCAATCGGAGGAGGTACGGCAGGTAACTGCAATAGTGTGGGAGCGTCTTTAGTTTTGAAATACCCATTTGCCAATACATGTATAAATTATACAGTATAACTTATTACATAAAAATTCCCATTAAAAAATCCAGTATCAGTTACAATACGTACTATAGGTTATCCATAGATCGACTTCCACTTGTATATTCCGATTGGATGTGTGGGAAAAACTACTAGCTACTAGCCAAAGTTCAGCTAATCTACAGAAACGTGTTTCAATGAACTTTATGATCACCTTTAACTGCTCGAAAGCTCTCTTTATAGGGCCAATTTATAACGACGCAATCAACGGCTAGCGGCCCGCGTTTTATAGCTCAGTCCAGTTGTTCCGCCTCCGTCTGGTGTCTGTGAGTATATCCGATTGGGTTCAAGGCATTGATGACCCCCTTAGCTCGCAAATACCCCACAGACATTGTCAATACCGTCTTCAATTGCTAATCAACTGGCAACATGGCAAAGTTCGGGCCAAGACTACTGGCTTTTTAGCGAATCCATGGTTATGGATGGATGGATGGATGGGCGGGTGATGGTGAGGAAAAAGAGGGAGTGGCCAGGTAGGGGTAGGGGTTGGGGTTACATCTAAGCTGCTTCTTGCTGCCTTCTGCTAATTGGTCAAGTGTTTTTTTTATGCTTTTTGTGCTCATGTGTGTGCGTGTGTGTGTGTATGTTTTATGACAACCCAAGCCCGTTCCGCTTCTGTCCACCAATTGCCGCCAATACGCCTCCTCCACCATTGCCACCGCAGAAGAACTTCTGCTGACAGGCTTCTCCATACGAAAACTACAACAAAACCAGCAACAAATACCAAAGTGTCTAAACAGCAACAACAACAGAAACAACAGCAAACAACAGCGCTTAATCAGAAACCAAAAACCAAAGACTAAAAAGAAAAAGAAAAAGTTAAATTATGTACATGGCATGGCATAAAACATTGCTTAAACAACAAAAACCACAGCACACAAACGCCATCGTCATTGACCAAAAAGTTCAATGAGCATGCAAAGCAAACAACAACAACAACAACTACAGTCCGCTTGGCTTACCCACCCCACCTCCCCGCCTGATCACGCTGCCGCCATGCCACAGCCCCAGCCACAGCCCCAGCCTCAGCCACAGCCATGCCTCCGCCTCCGCCTTAGTCCAAGACTCTGCCTCTGCCTTGGCCTTCGGCTCCTGTTTCCTGAGCGGGAAAGCAAACAACACAGCACGCATACAAATTGCTCGGAATCCCCCGTATCCCAGACGTCCCATCCAGACTGATTCCCACCGTTCACTGCATCAGTGTCGCCATCGGCCTACGAGCCCGTGCCCGGATGGGTGGACAATCTGAACGGACCGACCGGCCTGATTGTGGGCGCCGGCAAGGGCGTCATCCGCTCCATGCTGATCGACACGCGCTTCCTCTCGGAGGTGATACCGGTGGACTATGCTATCAATGGTCTCTGCGTGATCCCCTACCAGTTCACGGGACTGAAGGAGAAGCCCGCAGAGGTGCCCGTGTACAACATCACGTGCGCCGACCACCGGAAGATGCAGTGGGGCGAGGTGATCGAGATGAGCAAAGACATTGGCTACCGCTACCCGTTCGAGGCGGGTCTCTGGTATCCGGACGGGTGCATCACCACCAACAAGCTGCACCACAACATCAACGTGCTCCTCTTCCACTGGCTGCCCGCCTACTTCATCGACTTTATGCTGCTCCTGCTCGGCCAAAAGAGATTGTAAGTTCCACCGAAGCCGACGATGCAGACGAAGCCGAACCAAGCCTGGCCTGACCTGACAGTTTCTCCCTCCGCCTAGTATGGTCCGCGTCCAGAGCCGCATCTCTGTGGGGCTCGAGGTGCTGCAGTTCTTCACGATGAGGGCCTGGTTCTTCAAATCGGACGCCTACTCGTCCCTCTGGAACATCATGAACGACGAGGACAAGAAAAAGTATGTACAGGAAGAGTACGGAGGCCGAGCTTGACTAAATGTGATTCACACTCAAAAGCTTCAACATGGACATGGACCCCGTTGAAACCGTGCCGATGTACATCGAGTCGTGTGTCCAGGGCGGGCGGCAGTATCTGATGAAGGAGTCACCGGACAGCCTGCCCCGCGCCCGGCTCCAGCTGAAGCTGTAAGAGAGCCCGTCCCCCAAAAACCCCCCGCCTAGATACCAGTTCCCCCCAGAACTCTGATCTCTTTCAATTTTAGCATGTACATCTTGGACCGCCTGTGCAAGACGGTCATCGTGGGCTCCCTGTGCTATTGGACCTACGGTGGGGTGGCACGTCTCTTGGGCATCTAAGGCGGTGGCCTCCGGCTCCGACTGCGACTCCGACTCCGACTTTGGCTCGGACTCGGACTCGTGCCGAACAATTCCCAATTCATATGCGCGCATTCCTCAATCAAATCAAATCAATCTCAATCTCTGCTTAGGTTCGCTTTGGGGCACTACTTTCGAGGCACTCGAGCCTCGAATTTGGTTTTCATATCTAGTTTAAGTGATCTTTTATGTTTCATGTGAAATAAAACGAAAATCAAACCAAAAAAAAAAACAACAATAATATACATATGTGTATTGTAAGTGTTATGTGTTATGTGTGTGTTCCAAGTGTCCAAGTGTTGATCCAGTGCTGAGGACCATCCGCTCCAGAGACAACACAAACAACACAAACAGAACCACACGATCGATCCCCACAAAAGCAGACTCAAAGATCCCCACACACACACACTCTATCTATTCACCCAGTCATTATTCGTTCATCCATTCAGGGCACTCAAACTTCATTCACACTTACTACCCACAAAACAACAAACATACTCACACACACTCACACACTTATGTAATACGGCTTCGGTGACCATCATCCTGGGGCTTTCGTGGTATGTAGAGTCAATCAATCACTTGGAATCTCCGCCATCTACTCGCCATCTAACCGGACTCCTTCGCCTCTTCCACCAGTCTCGCCCGCTGCCTATGAGCCAATTCCTGGTTGGGTGGACAATATGAATGGACCCACGGGTCTGATGATCGGCTGCGGCAAGGGCGTCATCCGATCCGTGCTGGTCAATCAGGAGTACAAGGCAGAGGTCATACCCGTCGACTATGCCATCAACGGCCTGATTGTGATCCCCTACGAGTTCAACAAGCAGGCCAAGCGCCCCGCCCAGGTGCCCGTCTACAACATCACCAACGCGGATCACAGGAAGATGACCATGGGCACCGTGGTGGAGCTGAGCAAGCGCATCAACAGGCAGATACCCCTCAATGCGGGCCTCTGGTATCCGGACCCCTGCGTGACCACCAACAAACTGTATCACAACATCAACGTGGCGCTCTTCCACTGGCTGCCCGCCTACTTCATCGACTTTCTGCTGCTCTTGTTTGGCCAGAAGAGATTGTAAGTAGATTGTTAGATGGCAATCTTATTCAACAACTGACTGACTCCTCTCTCTTCCTTCAGCATGGTCAGAGTGCAGGACAAGATCTCCACGGGCCTGGGCGTACTGCAGTTCTTCACCCTCACCGCCTGGTCCTTCCGCTCCGACCTATATTGCTCCTTGTGGAACAAACTCAACGAGGAGGATAAGGCGATGTAAGTAGCCAAGCCAAGGACACAAAAGTCGGTGCTAAGTTTCATTATTTTTTTGCCAGATTCAACATGAACATGCACGTCAAGGAGACCGAAGACGATTACATGGAGCAGTGTGCCCTCGGAGCTCGCAAGTTCATTTTGAAGGAGAAGGACGAAGACCTGCCCTCTGCTCGTCTGCACATGAAGATGTGAGTGATCCTGCCACAGACAGCGAACGCCATCTCTGATTCTTACTCTGACCTTCTCTCCCTTCTCAGCCAATATGTTGTGGATCTCGTGTGCAAGACCCTCATTGTGGGCCTGTTCCTGTACTATGTCCTCAAGTGGACGGGGGTGCTGGCTCTGTTTTGAGCCCAGACCAGGATTCTGGATTCTCATCGGTTTGGTGGTCACAGGCATTTACTTAGTCAAAAATCTTAGTCATAGTTACGTATATTCGAGGTTATGATTCCAAATAAATATGATTCTAGGTTGTTGTACATACATCTATCTCCATCCAACGTTGTTTGCTCTTCTTGCACATTGATCCATTGATCTATTGATCCTCTTGTGGCCCGAATTCGTTCGTTCGTTCGAGTACTTTAAATATTTTCTGTTTTACCAGTAACGCCCGCTGTGGCTGAGCCCCTGCCTGGTTGGGTGGACAACATGAACGGACCCACGGGTGTCCTCATAGGAGCCGGCAAGGGCGTCATCCGATCCATGATCTGCAATGGCGAACTGATATCGGAGGTGATACCAGTGGATATAGCCGTCAACGGTTTGATTCTACTGCCTTACCACAACAGTTTCGTGGAGAAGAGGTAGGTTTTGGGGAATCCTAGCATACCAGATGGGACGGATGGGTTTCTAACCTCTATCACAGACCGCTTCAGATACCAGTCTACAATCTGACAGTGGACGATGCCAAAAAGCGCACTTGGAAGTGGATCATGGACGTGGGTCGTGACCTCGGCAAGAAGTATCCCTTCGAGGTGGGACTCTGGTATCCAGATGGCAACATTACCACCAGCAAACTCTACCACATCTTCTGCTCCGTCATGTTCATGTGGCTGCCAGCCTACTTCATCGACTTTCTGCTCCTCATCTTTGGACAGCGTCGCTTGTAAGAGATCCATATCCTATCCCACTGCAGATACTGTGGAAGGTTACTCACTGTTCCTATTCGTTTAGCATGGTCCGGGTTCAGACGAAGGTCTCTGTGGGTCTGGAGGTGCTCCAATTCTTCACCACGCGCAACTGGGACTTCAAGTCCCAGCATTTTGACCAGATCTATCATGAGCTGGATGAAACAGATCGAAAAATGTAAGCTCCACAAATATCACTTTTAATTTTTGATCACTCCAATAACTCCAATATGATCTCCATTAGCTTTAAGATTAACTGCAACGATGTGGACGACTATGAGTACATGAAGAACAGCATTTTGGGCGGTCGCCAGTATGTGATGAAGGAGCCCCTCACCTCCTTGCCCAAGTCGCGCATACAGCTGAGATTGTTAGTATTGGCTGAAATGACTATTCTCTTTATATATTTAACTCTTTCAACCATCCGAATTCCAGCATGTATGCCCTGGATCGCATTTGCAAGACGCTAATCATGACTGGTCTGTTTTATTGGTCCTCCCAAAAACTGGGACTCATCGAACTGGTTCGGAATGGCCTCTTCGTTTCCAAATGAAGTCTGCCCTGCCAGATACTCTGCGGCCTCAAAATACATACATATACCTACTCTATTAACGAATTTGAATTTCTTATTTTGACCCCCTAGATATGTTTTAACCTTAATTCCCTTGGTACAAATAGTCAGAAGCTGTATAAGTTACAATATATTAAAGGACACTTTCAGTACATATGTATGGGGTTTTATGGGTTCTATGGTGAATCATCTACACTAAGGATATTTTTGTGGGATACTATATAGACCTATAAATACTATTATACCTATTAAAAGAATGCAAAATTTGAAAGTTTTTTAAATAACAGATAATATCTGATAAAGTAATGACTCTCTTCAAAATAGGTAGTTGCATTGAAATCTTTTTTAAAAATATTTGAGCAAATAAATGTAACAAAAGTCTTAAATTGAAAATCCCCCAAAGTATGCTATGGCTATGTTTGCTACGCAATGTGCTGCACAGTGGCGCACCCGTGGCCGATAATTGAAGCTGATCAGCTGTTGTTGTTATCGGATTATCGATCGAACAAGCGATCAGGCAGCCGTTTTATTTAGGCGCCCGCCAAGTATTCAATGCTTCATTCGTTCGCTGGATTTTCAAGAAGAAAGTAACGTGCGTGCCATAGTGCTGATATAAATTAAGAATTTTTGAAAATAATTGAAAAACCGAATTTTGAAATACCCCCGAGGTGTTTCCAAAAAACAAATCAATGAATCATACATATTATGTAAATTAGGACTGAGTGATGCTGTGGCTTGGCTTAAGCTCTGAATGCGACGATGATGAGTCGCGAAGAGATTTTAATTTATTATTAGTGACTGTGAATGAATCATGTGTGTAATGCAGCAAAAAAAATATGGAAGGAATGAGTAAAACCGCAGTTGCAAAGATCAGCTCACTTCCAGCCCACTCAACAACAACAGCAGCAACAGCGGGCAGTGAAAACAAGTTTTAAAATATTTAACGTCAAATCAAGGTTAAAAAACTGCAGAAAAACGGCGCCCACGGCGAAAGCAACAAAAATACAATAAAAAATACTCCTTTGTTTTAATGACGTCGCCGGCAGCTAATAAATTGATTGAATTGCAATTTGATAAATGATTAAAATTCTGAATTAACACTCAAACTGTGACATCATCGCCAGAAGGAACGAACGAACAGTTTTCGAAAAACGATTTTCTAATGTGGGCCGGCAATGGTCACGATCAGTTTTTTGATGCCCTAAAAGGCAACGCCTGCGGTGGCCCGTTTTCTCAAGTGTCTGTCAATTGTGCTACGCTATGGTTTCTTCGAAGAAAAGAAAATAAATAAGAAATAAACGAAATACTCGTGCCTGACCGGTCGTCAGTCGATCGCCTCAGATTGTGTGCAACAGCAGTAAATGGAGTCCAGTTCCATGCTTACCCAATCGGGTTCGGGAGTACTCTAAGCCTGCCTCGCTTCATTTGCATGGACTTTGGGCGTCGAGTGCTTCCGTCCTCGCATACCACATTACACATGTACCGAGAGCTGAATTTGCATTTTTTATTACCAATTACAATTAAATAATCCATCGATTAGGCGATATGTGGAGAGTCGAGCGACCGGGTCCCAGTTTTCCCTGCCTCTCCATATACGAGACGACTACCTAAAAGTCGTTGGCTGGATTCATTCGTTTGCCGATCTGGCTCCGCCCACCAAGCTTTTGTTTATTCGTTTTTTCTACTTTTAGCGCGCCACAAGGGCGTAGTCCCAGAAGGGGTGCTAAATCAAAGTGATCTTTAATGAATTTTTCGGAAATCTCAGGGCTCTTGGGCTCTTGATTAATTGCAAATTCCGGGGAGAGTCGTGAAAGTCAGCAATGCTGCCGCCTTGTCTGGACTTAATTAAATGATTCGAAATTATCAAAACGTGCGGGGCACTGACTGACATACCCTCTCACTTCCCCCACTTACCACACACCCCCTCTGAAATCTTTTGTTGTGCGTTGTGCGAGTACATGATGTAGGCCAGCCAATTGTTTATGAAGTGCACAGCGAGTACGAGTAGTATATACCCAATATAGAGCATGTACAGGCGATCCCCGTGTGTGTGTGTGTGTGTGTGTGTGTGTGTATCCACTTTAGTTAAGTTAAGCATGTGTCCATGTGTCTGTGAGCTGTCCGTAGTTTGTTGCCAGCCCAGCTAAACATTTCTTTTATACAACTACATTTTGTTTGCTTTTTATCTGCGGATGCCACTGGAGGCAGTTCAGCATGAAGTCATGCTTGGTCTCCAGCTCCAGAGCCCCATCTCCTCACGCATTCATCTTAATTATGAAGTTTTTATGATGACAATTTCGGGGCTGCCAGACAAGTAGATATTTCACTTCGAAAAAACTTCATTTGTAGATCAAGATTGTAGCTTTTTTCTTTTCTGCCACTCCCCAGCGAGCACTTTTTTCTTCGCACTGGAATTTCTGGCTATTCTATTTCCTTTTGTTTTTCCAGTATTAATGCCAAGTGTAAACAAAGCGGCCCAGACCATCGTCTGTTGTTCATTAAGTGCAGCGAAAGCGCTGAGAATGCATAAAAATAATGCCATAAATTAAATAAACAAACCGAGCACAGTTTGCCAATAAACAGACTTTATGGACAAGTAAATTAGTTTAGTGTTTGCTCCGATCTCCTCCTCCCACGATCACGATCATGGCGATGGCGATGGCGATGGCGAGGTCCGAAATTTCTACAATCGATCCGATCACGTCACGTAGGAGGAGGGAGGGGTATGGTAAAATATCGTGTGAGAATACACAAATCGTATAAATTCTTCGCTGATCCTGTACTTCCTGGAAAGCTGTACAAATACATATAGTTTATCGTGTAAAGAACTTTACATGAATCACTTCTGTCCCCCTCCTACGTACTTCTTCCGAAGTGTTGTCATTTGCTGATTTCACTTTTGCAGCTCCAACAACACAAAGATCTGCCACTCAGGGGCAATTTGTTGGGCTCCAGCTCTCCCTGTCTCCAAATTCCAGATGTTCCTACAGACAGAAAGAAGAACAAGGCTGGAAGGTATATAAATATAAATTCACTCAGAGAAAAAAACGGAAAGTCGAATTGGTTTTTGAAACTTATAGAATCATTTAATGTCGATGGTAACTCTTTGGTTGCTCCCTTTTCTTTGTGACACACTTTATTCGCAATTTCCAGGGTAGTACGAGTACTTTTTTTTGACCAGTGCTATAGCTACATATATCTGCGAGCTGCAAGAGAAGGGGACATAAAAATGCTGACAATCGTTAAACTTTTCGTGATATATCCCCATTTGTGGCCTGCAGCTGAGAGTTGTGCAAGACTTCCGTTGAGTGCAATTATTTTCATACGTTTTTTTCTGCATTTCCCTGCAAACCTGATCAACGGGTTTCTTTGGGCAGGCTGTGAATGCATTCCACTCCAGACTCCGGATACTCTGTGATTTCTGGTTTCCTAGCATTCGGAAGTCTGTGCCGAACTTTACATCAATATTTCTTTAAATATTTCTCTTAATTGCTTGGGTCAGATGCGACTGAGAGCGGAATTGCTCAGTTTTGAAATCGTTTTCGTGTTAAGTTTTCTGTTAATTATTGCGAGTATTACGCCATTCTGTCAACCAAAGACTTAGTGAGACTTTGGGTCGAGCTGTAGCTTGGGCAAACAATGAAGTTGTTTGTCAATTGCTTGGGCAAATACTCTTACTCGTACTCGAACAAACAAACGCCAGAGTGAAGAAGAGGTTAGATGGTTAGATGGTTGCAGGGGAGAACAAGTCAAGACCAAATAAAGGGCCAATTAAGGAAGGTGATTCGGCGATTCTGTTTACCTTATCAACGACAAATTTTGCCCTCCAGGGGCGTCATTTACAATCCCCAATTTGTTTGCATACTAAAGCAATATTAGCCAAAGAGCTTCCTACAATGGATGAGACGAGACGAGACGATGTTGCCTGATTACCAATTCTTGGGCTATTGATAAACAATCAGTGGGGGAATATTCAAATTAGCCAGGTCTCATGTGTGATTAGCCGATTTCTCACACATTTCAAGCATCAAAGCAGACAGCACAGCGCAGCACAGCACAGAATGGAACAGAACAGAACAGATCTGAACAGAGCGGAGAAGAAGTTGAGCTGGCGGCTGGAGGCTGGAGGTCCCACAGAAGAAGCCGCCTTGAAATTTACGGAAAAAAAGCCGCCTATAAATCGCAAGATTTCAGCACTGCCCCAGGGCTCCATTCGGAACAGTATTAAAAGCATAAAGCGTAACCAATTGATTGCTAATTGATACTGATGTGTCGATTATTTTATGATTATTCTTTATGATCGTTAAATTTTGATATACCAAAAAGCGAGCGAGATCGAATACCAAACTTGATTCAAATTTGTAGATCACTTTGACCAATCAAGCCACTCCCTCCATAAGTACTTCTTGGACCTTGTCTGGCCTTGTCTTCAGTTGGATTGTTATAATTTAATAACTACACGGGAGGGCAAATTAAGTCTGTAGTTCGGGTACCACAAAAACCACTTAAAGACGCTTTCTTTAATTGCCCCCAAAACGAAGATTTGGTTTTTGTTTTTCGAGAAACCTGTGGGACAGCTTTCAGCTGTGGCTCTGACTGTGGCTCCAGCTGCTGGCCAGCTCCATGGACAGGCAGTCATTTGTGTGAAAATCATCGTAGCATGAAGCGTTGTCAAATGCCGTTTGTTGCGGGGGTCGGTCCACTCTCATGCTTTTGTTTTGGCCATTTCAAGGTCTGTACAGAAACCGTCTGTTGGTTCAGACCTCACTCCATTGACCAGAGCAGAGCAGAGGCTCTAACAATGCGGGTTCTGGCATCATTTTCATAGAAATGGCATCAGAAGTTGCTCATACGCAGCGTGGGTTGAATAAGATTAGCCAAAGCCCACATAGACATTGCTCATCCGCCCCCCTTTCCACTTGACTCTTTGCAGAGAGCAGAATGAACCCCAACAACTGCGGCTTCATCGATCCGCAGGGCCAGTTGAGCGCAGCCCTCGCCCAGCGGGACATACGGGAATTCCATAATGCCCTGGACAACGGCGCCCAGGCCAATCGCCAGGACGATCGACACACCACCCTCTACGAGAAGGCGCTGTCCACACCAGGATGCGCCCAGTTCATTGAGGCCTGCCTGTCGCACGGCTGCAATGTGAACTACGTAAGTCCGCCAACCTCCACCCACGATCTTCATTTATAAGATTACCCAACTTTTGCTCCCCACAAATCTAGATAAATCAAAAGCTAAATAAGGCCGCCATTAGCTATGCCGCTGACTCGCGGGATCCATCGAACCTGGCCGTGTTACTGCGTCATGGTGGTGTCCAGGTGGATCGCAAGTACAGCCAGCTGACGCCCCTCAACTCGCTGGCCAAGAACCTCACAGCGGAGAATGCCTCTCAGGTGGGCTCCTGCATCCAGCTGCTGCTCGAGTACGGAGCCTCTCCGAATCTGGTGGATCAGGGCGAGTTCACGCCCCTCCACCATGTGCTGAAGAACAGGAAGATTGAGGCCGGCACCAAGCAGGAGCTGATCCGGCTGTTCCTGGCCCACCCACAGTTGGACATTGACAGCTATCGGAACGGGCAGGTGCGCCAGATGCTGAAGGATCAGTATGTGGAACTGCCGTTGCCAGAGCTGCGCGAGAACGGAGCAGAGATCGACTGCGAGCGACTCCTCCGCACGCTGCGGGATGGGGACGAGACCCAGTTCGAACAACAGTTCGCGGAGTACCAGCAGAACGTCAGCGGAAACGCGGACAACCAACACAACGCCAATCAGGAAGAGTATCTGTCCCTCCTGGTGGAGAGTATCAAGAAGGGCAAGCAGCGAGCCTTTGAGGCCATCCTCGAAACGGGCATCAACATCAATCCTACCAAATTGAGTGACATCAGCCCGGTGGAGCTGGCCGTGATCTGGGGCAACCACAGGGCGCTGGAGAAGCTGTTGAAGCATCCGCAGCTGAGGCTGACATCGAACTCCAAGCTGCTGAACGCGGTGATCAGTCGCCTGGATGAGCAGCCGCTGGACGACTTCTGTGACCACCAGCGCTGCTTGCAGCTGCTGCTGGAGAGCGATCGTGTGGACATCAATGAGGCGGACAAGGGTGGCCAAGTGCCGCTCTCCTATGCGGTCAAGTATCGCAACACGAAGGTGGCACAGGAGCTGCTACGACAGGGAGCGTACATCGGGGCCAGAAGTGCGTTCGGGGATCTGCCCATACAGGACATGGACCCGAAGGTTCTGGAGGAGCACTTCGATTCCTGCATCACCACCAACGGGGAGAAGCCTGGTGAACAGGGCTTCGAGATTATTATCAACTACAAGAATCTGATGCGACGGCAGCGAGAGTCCGGCCAGTCGGACAAGCAGACCATTGCCCATCCTCACCAACTGCAGGACGAGATGACTCCAATCGCGTACATCGCCGATTCCAAGGAGCTGCGCCACCTGCTGCAGCACCCGCTAATCTCGAGCTTCCTCTTCCTCAAGTGGCATCGCCTCTCGGTGATCTTCTATCTGAACTTCCTGCTTTACTCCCTCTTCACTGCCTCCATTATCACGCACACGCTCCTCAAGTTCCACGAAAGCGACCACACGGCCCTGACAGCCCTCTTCGGTCTGTTCTCCTGGATAGGGATTGTCTATCTCGTCATCCGCGAGGTCATACAGTTTGCCATGTCGCCGCTGCAGCACTTCTGGTCAATCACCAACCTGATGGAGGTGGCTCTCATTGTCCTGTCGATCCTAACCTGCATGGAGGCCAGCTACGACAAGGAGACGCAGCGCGTACTGGCCGTCTTCACCATTCTGCTGGTATCCCTGGAGTTCTGCCTGCTGGTCGGCTCCCTGCCAGTACTCTCCATTTCGACGCACATGCTCATGCTGCGCGCCGTCTCCAGCAGCTTCATCAAGAGCTTTGCCCTCTACTCGATCTTTGTGCTTACATTCAGTCTGTGCTTCTACATACTGTTTGGCAAGCCCCAGGTGGATTCCTCCGCTCCGGATCCGCAGGAAAGCACGCCCGAGCCCGCAAAGGAGGGAGAAGATGATGGACACTTCAACACCTTCTCCGTGCCCATCGAGGCGCTCATCAAGACGATTGTGATGCTCACGGGAGAGTTTGATGCCGGTGACATCAAGTTCGACAGCGTCTACACCTACCTGATCTTCCTGCTCTTTGTGTTCTTCATGACCATTGTGCTGTTCAATCTCCTGAATGGTCTGGCTGTCAGCGATACTCAGGTGGGCTTAGACTTCCTTCCCATCCGCGGCCTTATTCAACTGACTTCTCCCTTCTCTTCTCCCACAGGCCATCAAATCCCAGGCGGAGCTGAACGGCGCCATAGTCCGCACCAATCTGCTGACCCGCTACGAGCAAGTGCTCACTGGCCGAGACGGACACGCTGGCTTCATTGTGGGGAGCGAACCCTTCCGCAGCATCTGCCAGCGATTGATGAACATCTACCCCAACTACCTGACGCTGCGCCAGATCTCAGTGCTGCCCAACGACGGCAACAAGGTGCTGATACCCATGAGCGATGGCTTCGAGATGCTGCCCCTGAATGGCAAGAGCCCGGCCAGCTTCCAGCAGCTGCCCACGAGCGCCACGCAGAAGAAGCTGCTGGATCCGCCGCTGAAGCTGCTGCCCTGCTGCTGCTCCGTGCTGACCGGCAAGTGCTCCCAGATCGATGGCCGGACCGTGAAGCTGGCCCTCGCCGTCATCGATCAGAAGTCCAGCACGGAGCAGAGGCGCCAGCGCGACCAGATCAGCGATCGACGACTGCAGATCATCGAGCACAAGCTGGAGAATCTGCAGTTCATCGAACAGAAACTGGACCATCTGCTGCAAGTGCTACAGGAGCGCACTTGAGCCGGTACTGGGCATGGCCCTAAGCTATAGTATTTATTGTACGAGTATTTATCGCCTAGCACTAGCATTTAACCCGTATTCA